>CM076574.1:1416718152-1418035305 GCA_034641835.2 Pinus albicaulis | reverse complement strand
CTCCACTATGTATCATTTTTAATATATACTTTGACACCACCTTACTTTTATAACCATGTTTAAAAAGGATTCCAACATCATTTTCATTTACTTTATCCCAAGGTATATAAAATCCTCTTCTTTATTATATGTTTAATCTGTTTACATATAATTCCATATTACTCTTATATTTTATCATTAATCGAAGTAGATTGTTGCTAACATAAGTCTAAAATATCACAGATAAGTTATATGCTGTGCTGGAACAATCGGCCGTTGCTGAAACAGTCAAACTTCGTTGCTGAAACAGCCGACTCCGTTGCTGAAACAGTTGACTTCGTTGCTGAAACAACCAGCAAGCACGCAAATTTCGTCACTCGTAATTTGCGATTCTGGAAGAGTATTTTGTGGAACAATGGCAACAGCATGAAGACGTGGTTACACGGATTATTCTGAAGATAGCATTCTTGTTGTATATGTTGTAACAATATCTTTTTATGGAAGAACATAATAGTCTTGTTTTAAGAAAAAAGAACAGAATTGGGATAAACACAGATTCGCTCTCATGTAATTGTAAGAGATGTCTCCTCTTTAAAAAGAGGAGACATCATCATTAGAAGGGAGTTCGAGTTTGAAAGCTACAGGAGAACATTGTATTTGAGAGACTGGAGCTAGACTCCATTTGTAGTGTATCATTTCTTTTGACAGATGAATAAAATTTCCTGTTGAGCGCTCCAATTTAATTCTTTCCCTGGGGAATCTTGTGAGAGGGAAAGGGTCCGCCTTCCTCACAAGATTCACCCTTATGTCCCTGTAGTTTTTTTAATTTCTTTATGTTGTTTGCACTTCACTTTGATTCTGTTTGCTGAACACCAGTTACACAGTTTTGTAGTTCATTGAGTACTCTGTTTCCTTAACGCTGCATGTGTTTAGTACATTCATTCTTAAGAAGTTGAGAGATCCATTTCTGTTAATTGTTTGAATGTATGATGCTGGGAAGCAGGTGCTGAAGGTTCCTGTACAAAGGAATAGGGTCCTGCTCCCACTAATTTCCTTTCTTTTCCTGCAGTGTGATTAGAACAGGAGACAAGTGCTGAAGGTTCCTGTTCATGGGAATAGGGTCTTGGTCTCTTGAGTTATCTTTTCTACAAAGTGACTAGTGTCAGGTAGCAGGTGCTGAAGTTCCTATTTAAAGGAATAGGGTCCTGTTCCTGTTATGGTTAATTGGTTTCCTTTCCTGTAGATTGATTTCCCTTTAGATTCTAAACTGCAACCTAGGAATTACTTCTGCTATAACATAATTGACTTCAGCTTTGATTAAATAGAGTGTGAATAATTAGATTTGTATGATTGGTAATTGTGTGGCTTTTTACTACAACATTGTTTTTGCTTTTGAAGTTGAGCATATCCAGTGCGTGATTGTCTTTGGAATAAAAATACTTCCTCGGGTTGAAAATTTATGTGGAGCTTGAATTGTGAAAACAATTAAAGCGACCAACATTTTGGCGCCGTTGCCGGGGAAGGCAATTATAGATTTCAAAAGCATTAATCTTTTCTTTTTAAATGTGCAGATTGTATGAGAGGACGCGGAAACCAGAAGAAAACTAACCCCACAGGTGGCAAAGGCAAAGGAAGGGGAGGAAGAAAGACTTTCATTGACGAGATTGTATCAAAGGCTGAATCATCACGGAGATTAAGTTCTCAAAGACCAAAACTTCAGCACTCCCCTCAATCAGATTAAAAAACAGAGGAAGTTGTGGGTCCTGAAAATATAGAGGAGCCAGTGATTAAAGAACCAGCAATCAGTGCTGGAGAGTCAGAAGAAAGTGTTAGTAAATCAGCAGAGCACATTGAGGAAATAATAGAGAGTGTTGGACGACCAGTGGAAAACATTGAGGAGCCAGTAGAAGATCTTGACGATCGAGCAAGTGCAGTAGGAGAACAGACAATGGAAGGAAACAATGAAGATTTATTTGGTGGAGGACGTGTAGATCCTGAAGGAGAAGGAAGGGATGAAAATTCTCTCTCTACCTTGGGATTTCCTATCAGTGATCTCCCTGCAGGAACAACTCCTATGAAAAACATTCCATTGTCAGCTTTACCTAACTTTCATGGTTTATCCTCCGAAGATCCGGATGAATTTCTTTTTGAATTTGATATATTATGCAGAAGTTATGATTATGTTACTAATGCTCAAAAGTTGAAACTAATTCCAGCAACATTAAAAGGAAATGCTTTAAGACGGTTCATGAGCCTTGGAAGTCAGGTAATCACAACTTGGGAGCAGATGAAACAGAAATTTCTGCTTAAATATCAAGACTACTACCGGACGAGAGAAAAGAAGGATGAAATATTCAATATGGCACAAAAGCCAGATGAGAATCTGGAGGACTATGTAGAAAGGCTGCAGTACAATATACAGAGATCTGATCATTCGAATATAAGTAAGGAAATTCGCAAAACAATATTACTTAGAGGTTTAAGGGATGATTGTTTAGATATGTTAAACATGCTTGGCAAGGGAGATATATCTAAGGAATCATATGATGAGATTGTTGAACTTTCTAAGAGGTGTTCAAGGGGAGCTGCAAGGAACAGAGTAAGTAATAGAGATTCCACCTATTCAAGAGTGAAGAAATTAGCCAGTGGAGGAGCAACAAGAGCTGAAATAGGTAATTTACTTGAAGAATTTAAAATTGAGATGTTAAGTTCTTTTTCTTCACAAATTGACACTTTGCAGGTTAAGAAGAAGCAGGCTGAAGCAGAAGCAACTCTGGCTGTCTTTTGCCCGAAGTGCAGAGACAAACATCCACTAAGGGAATGCCCAATGGACAAAATACCAATTTGCACCCTTTGTGAGAAAGATCATGAAACAAAACAATGTCCATCTCTACCAGGAATAAAGGCAGCATTGCAGCCAACGGAAGAAGAAGCTGAAGCAGTTTACCTGCTAACTCAAAGAAGACAATGGCAACCAAAAGGACAAGGTATGAACTCTAGTATGCCATTTAATCGTTGGAATAATTATTCTGCTTTCGGTCAGACAAATTACCCTCCCTTTAATCAAATGCAATACCCACCCTTCAATCAAATGAATTTCCCACCCATGCAGCAATCAAACCCTCCCTTTGTTGATCCTTCAATGTGGACTCCTTGGCCTCCACAGCAGCCATCTTCTTTTAACCCTTGGAATTCAAATTGGAGAAGTCAACAACTCCCGTATCCAAATCAATTGCCTCAATTCCAATAACCACTTCCTCTGCCATCAAATGCTCCGCCAAATAACCAAATGAGACCCCAGCTACCTGTGCAACCAAATCCTAACCCCAATAATAAAGTTGTGCAAGTCATTGATATTCAGAATCAGTCTATATTTCCTACTATGCAATGTAATGATATTCATTTAAGATCTGGGAAAATAGTAGAGCCTATTATTGATGACATAACTTCTTCTGATTCTGATAAATATGAAACTGAGAAACATAAGAAAGCAGAACCACCTTTTAACAAGAGTGTTGAAATAACAGAACCACAATTCCCCAAGCGTTTGGTTTTAACCACAATGCCTGAAACACCTGCTTTTAATCTTTTAGGGGAATTGCAAAATTTGTATGTTAAAATTCCACTTTTACAAGCATTAAGAGATGTACCAATTTATGCCAGAACAATAAAGGATATTTGTGTTAAGAAACCTGGTAGGAAAACTAAAGATCCCCTTACAGTACATGTGATGGGTGACTTATCTGCATTAATGTCCGGAAAAACCCCTCCTGTGAAATATGGTGATCCCGGCCATCCTACCGTAACAGTTCAGATTGGTAAAACAATGATTCCTCAAGTTCTGGTAGATTTAGGTGCTGCAATAAACATAATGACTCTTGAAACTTCACAATTGTTATAGCTGAATAACACAATCAGAGATACACCCACCATTCTAGAGTTGGCTGATCGTTCTACAATTAAACCTGAAGGAGTTGTTGAGGATCTACTTATCTCAGTTGAATCCTGGAATTACCCAGCTGACTTTGTTGTATTGCAGACTAAAACAAAGCTGGGGGGACATCCCTTAATTCTAGGAAGGCCATGGCTGGCCACAGCTGATGCCTTTATCAGTTGAAGATCTGTTTCAATGACAATTTCTAATGGTTATGAAACTAAGCAGCTTACTCTTTATCCTCATGCTACACCCATAATTAATAATGAAGATTCTATGTGGATGGATTATGATGATAATGCTGTTCAACCTATTATAACTATTGGGCAAGCTTTAACTCTTAAAGACAATACAGAGGATGAAGTAATTAATAATTTTATCTGTGAACCTTCTTCTGTAATTGCTGAAACACACAATCAATTGACTGCAATTTTTGAAATAGATACCCAAGAAAAGATTGAATCTGAAGACTTATCTCAGACATTAACCACCATCTCATCTAAAAGCATAACAGTTGAAATTGAACCTGGAAAGACATTAAACATAAATCCTGATCTAACAGTTGCTGAAACACAGCAGTTAATGAAGTTATTACATGAAAATAAGGAAGCATTTGCATGGGATTACACGGATATGAAAGGAATCTCTTCTGAACTATGTACTCACCGAATTTACATTAAAGAGGGATGCCGACCAGTCTGTCAACCCCAAAGACGAATGAACCCTAATTTACGAGAGATTGTTAAAGAAGAACTTCAGAAATTGCTTAATGCAGGATTTATATACCCTATATCTAACAGTGAATGGGTTTCCCCATTGGTAATTGTCCCTAAGAAAAACGGGAAATGGAGAGTATGTGTTGACTACAGAGCCTTGAACAAAGCTACTCAAAAGGATCACTTTCCTTTACCCTTCATTGATCAAGTGTTGGATAGTCTGGCAGGGAAGAAATTCTTTTCTTTTCTAGATGGATTCAGTGGGTATAATCAGATTAGAATTGCACCCCAAGACCAAGACAAGACCACTTTCACTAGCCCTTGGGGAACTTTTGCTTATAGAGTTCTTCCATTAGGCTATGTAATGCACCAGCAACTTTTCAGAGGGCTGTTATAGGAATTTTTTCTGATATGTTGAATGACTCTATGGAAATATTTATGGATTATTTTACTTCTTATGGTGTGTCTTTTGAAGATGCATTACAAAATCTTGAGAAAGTACTTAAACGATGTATACAAGCTCACCTCTCCCTAAGTACTGAAAAATGTCATATGATGATGAGTGAAGGAGTAGTGCTTGGAAATTTTATTTCATCTCAAGGTATTCAGGTAGATCCATCTAAAATATTGTTCATTCAGAATCTTTCTGTTCCTAAAACACAAACTGATGTGAGAAGTTTTCTAGGACATGCTGGATACTACAGAAGATTTATTAAATATTTTTCTAAGATAGCTTCTCCATTATTTGTGTTGCTTATGAAAAATGTTGAATTTAAGTGGACTAACTCTTGTCAGAAAGCTTTTGAAGAACTCAAGCATCAGTTATCTACTGCTCCTATTTTGAGGGGGCCTGATTGGGCCCTCCCTTTTCATATATCTTCTGATGCTTCAGACACTGCAATTGGAGTTGTCTTGGGACAAGAGGAAAATCATCTTCCTTATGCTATCTACTTTATCAGTAAGAATATGACCCCTGCTAAGCTTAATTATACAGTTACCGAAAAGGAGTTTCTTGCAGTAATTTATGCCATTAATAAATTTCGACACTATATCACTGGTTATTCTACTTTTGTGCACACTGACCACTCAGCTATCAAGTATTTAATGAAAAAATATGTTACAAATGCTAGAGTTACCAGATGGCTATTATTACTGCAGGAATTTGATATCACAATTGTAGATCAGCCTGGTAAAGAAAATGTGGTGGCTGATTTCCTTTCACGGTTAAAAACTGATAATAATATTCCAGTAGATGATTCTTTTCCTGATGAGTATTTGTTTGCAATTTCTACTCACTCTCCATGGTATGCAGATATTGCCAATTATTTGGTTGTAGGAAAATTACCATCCCACCTGTCATACAGAGAAAAGAGAAGAATTGTTCAACAAAGTGCCAGGTATAGTTGGATAAGTGGGTGTCTTTTCTACACAGGGCTTGATCAGGAAATCCGAAGATGCATTAGAGAAGATGAAGTGTATGACATATTGAAAGCTTGTCATGATGGCCCTTGTGGAGGGCATTTTGCTGATAAGAGAACAACACACAAAATTCTGAGGATGGGTTACTATTGGCCCTCATTATTTGAGGATGCAAAGAAATATGTAAGGGCTTGTGACAACTGCCAGAGAATGGGTCAACCCAATCATAGAGACCAAATGCCATTAAACCCCCAGGTAGTTTCTGAACCATTTGAAAGATGGGCCTTGGATTTTATAGGACCCATTAATCCTCCATCCAATCAAAGAACTTATATATTAGTCTGTACAGACTATATGACTAAATGGGTGGAGGCCAAAGCACTTATTAGAGCTAATGAAGAGGTTGTCCTAGCTTTCTTATTTGAAGAAATCTTCACTAGATTTGGAATTCCTAGAGAGCTAGTTACAGATGGAGGACCTCCATTCAATTCTCATGGTTTTAAGTCTACCCTTCAGAAATATCATATTCATCATAGAATGACTACACCATACCACCCCCGGGCCAATGGGCAGGTGGAAAGCACAAATAAAGTATTAGAAGCCATTCTAACTAAAACAGTGAAGGACAACCAGAAGGATTGGTCTCAAAGGCTCCCTGAAGCATTATGGGCTTACAGAACTACTTGGAGAAACACTACAGGTTTTTCTCCCTATGAATTGGTTTATGGTAAAAATGTTGTTTTTCCTGTGGAATTTGAAATCAAAACTCTAAGAACTGCTTTAGCTGTTAATCTTGATTTGAATGATGTGCAGACAACTAGGTTGTAGCAGCTTCTTGAGTTGGATGAAAAGATATTAGATGCCATTCACCAAACCACCATGATTCAACAACAGAGAATGAAGTGGCATGACAAAATTATCAAACACAAGCAGTTCCAAAAAGGTAATTGGGCCTTGTTGTATGACTCTCGGTTTGAAAATTTTCAGGGTAAGCTACGTACACGTTGGCTTGGACCATATGAGGTAGATGTTGTTTTTTCTAATGGAACGGTAAGACTTTTAACAATTGATGATTCTAAAAAACCTCTACTAGTCAATGGTCATAGGCTTCGTTTATACCAGCACCCTGTTTCTAAAGAGGATTTCAAGACTGCTTGCATGACTGATATTCATTATCTTTTTCTAGGGGAGTCTTCTGCTCCTCACAGCATTTAATTTTCTGCACTGTTTTTTTAGTATTAGATTAGATTAGATTTAAAACTAATAATCCCTGTCAAGGGTTGGCATATTACAATTGAATTTTGCAGACTCTGGAAAAGCTCATTAAGGAGGACAGATCCATCATAAGAAGATCTGAAGCTTCAATCATAGAAGCTTGTTCCCTTCATTTTATCCCATTTCCTAGTAATATCCCTTCATCCCATTCCTACATTATTTCCCTTTTTCCATTTTTCCCACTTCTACCATTCCTGAAATATCATCCTTCAGCTAGTATTTCCTATCCCTTACTGCTGAAGTTATTCCCTATCAAACACTTCCCCAACTTGTTTCAAACCCAAGTCATTTATCCCATTTTCCTGATTTTTCCCGTTGCTGAAACACCAGTTTTAGCAACATGTCGTTCATTTTTCCGTTGCTGAAACACCAGTTTCAGCAACCTGTCATCATTAAAACATCATTTCTTTCCGCCGCTATACAAGCTTTTTAGTTCTCCACTTTTACGCTTCAGATCCTTTGGGTGAAAATTATTCAGTACTGAGCAGATCCTGTTACACTCCTGTTCTAAATTTCAGAGAAATCTACAGATTCTTCCATGTATATTAAGCCATTCTGAAGCACTCTACACTTCGAATTATTAAACCAAAGGTAAAAATATAAGGTATGTGGTTTTAATGTAATGCAGTTAAATTATATTAAAGAGAGGATCTCGCTCATAATGGTTGCAATCTCCACACGCCCAATCATCATTGCACCATATGTAGGGGGGGGAATTTCGAAAACTGAATAATCATTTCACATTAACCAATCCTCCGTCACTCTTCATTCCATCTCCGCCGTCATAGAGACTCCGCATCCTCTGTTGCAACAATTAGCTTGACCAAAGCCTGTGTTTCTGTCTTCCGTGCCTCTGCATGTAACTCAAGCTAGTAGCCATGGGAGGGTCAGCTATGAGACACGAGCCTGGTTCGATAAATCTTCTTCAAATGTTCCCGGAAGCCTATCAAATTTTCCAACAAGTAGGATGGACAACATATTTTGAAAGGTTGGGAGAATTTGATCAGGAACAAGTTTTAGAGTTCGCACAGAACCTTCAGGGGAATTTCTCAGTGGTTCAAGGGGTTCGCATTTCAGTTACATAGGAGGACATAGTTCAAGTTTCAGGTTTGCCGGCTATTGGGACTCGCTGGTTCAGTAGGAAGCAAGTGGTTTTAAATGCACAACAAGATTTTCTTCATCCAGATGAACCAGTTGAACTTAAAGGCCGCGGTGTAAGTCTGCATTCACTTCCTCGACCATGGCCAACAGTAGCAGAATTCATCAAGCACTACTTGACATGCGAAGGGCGTTACCAAGTAGTCTACCAACACGACTTCGTTTTGATGAATCATTTAAGGAATGGTCGATTAGTTAATATTCCCTATTATCTGCTTGGTTGTATCAAAAACATGTCCTATTATTGCAGATGGGCTAAATTCCCATTGTTATCCCTCACCCATCATCGTGTATGCCAATTGTTAATTCAGAGGGGTTTTGCTCAGCAAAACCCCCCTCTGAATAATCCACTCCTTATTCCTCAGCAGGCCCAAATCCCCCAACAAGCCGAAAGTTCCCAAGAAACTCCTGAGATTCCTTATGAAGGGCAACTGGACGGTATCCCAGACTCCCCAGTAATTCCATCCTCAGAGCCAGTTGACCCAACCCCAAGTGCGTGCCACTTAGTAGAGTCAACCATTCCCACTATTTCTATCCCTAGCGATGACTCTCTAACACCCCCATCCCCACCTACTTATAAAAGGAAGAAAAGAACCCCAACAATCTCTGTCTCAAAACGACGAACAAGGGCCAAATTCCAAATTTTCACTTCTTCTGAAAGCCCTTCCCCAAGAAAAGAATTTTCCCCTGTAAAGAAAAGGAAAGACAGTGAATTCTCTGCTTTCCTACCAAAAAGGAAAATGAAGATAACTGTTGAAACAGGAGTTACTCCCATTTCCCCTGACCCCGTCACTATTCTGTTAAAACTTCAATCTTCACCCCCATTTCAAATCCCCCAACCTGTCTCGTCCGGTGGCACTGCCACACAAGAACCAGTGCCCCGGGATAATACGACATCGTTTATGGCTCAAACAGTGACTGTCACACAAGAACCAGTCACTTACCCAGAGGCTGAAACACAAGAACCAGCCACTGTGGTACAAAAATCATACACCAAGCATGATGATACAGGGAAACCAGCTGTAGCTGCTCCACAAGAACCAGCTACAGCTGTGGATCAGCAGACAACTCCAGTAGAATCAACCAGCACACAGGGTTCACATACTATGGCATCTTTATTGGAAGAAAATGAGTTTTTGAAGTCTGAGCTAGAAGCCTATAAGAATGAATTAGTCGTGGCACGAGAAGCCTTTGATAGAGAATTGAATCTCTATATGCTATCACACACAGCATCATTACCAAATAAGGAGCCATGCAAAGAATACATGTGCCATGAGTGTGGTAATATTTACCAGCAGGCAGGCTACAAAGTAGTCAAAATTCAGGTATCTGAGGCATCTACATCAGCTGCAATTAAAGAAGAATACCCTACTGCTCCACAAGAACCAGTAGGGCTCTCAATAAATTTAGAAAAAGAAACTAAACCACAGATATCTCACCCTGTGCTGGTCAGCTCAGCCACTCAGACAGAAACACAACCACAGATATCTTGTCCTGAGCTAGTCAGCTCAGCCACTCAGACAGTACCACAACCACAGGTATCTTGCCCTGAGTTAGTCAGTGCAGCCACTCAAACAATGTCCCAACCCAGTACTTCTAATGCCAGGACACAGACCCTGCCATGGAACCAATTAGAACTGATGAACAAATGGAAGAAACAATATGTTGAAGAACAAGATACAATATTACAGCAGCATAATTTAGCATGGCAGAATCACATGTATGCCAACTGGGATAGTTGGGAACAGACATTGCAACAGCTCAGGGATTCCAAGAAGGAAGTCAAGGAATCAAAGGAAAAGATGGTTTTGATGTTTTCATTAGTGCAGAAGTTGATGCCTACCCGCAAACCCTCTGTAAATTACTCTCTCTTCCTTTCTGAACGTTTAGTTTATTTTCAATTGAAGGCAATAAAGGATGGCAGACCTCATGAATTGCTTACTTCAGAACAATTTGTTGAGACTTTTGCTGAGGCCCCTGAAAGTGACCAGCATTTGCTGTGCGAACTTTACCTCCATAATGAGGCCATTCCCGAGAATAGAAGAGTCAATCTCATTCCAATTGCAGGTGATATACAAATAAGGGCATTTGTTTCATTTTTGGCCAATCAACTCACCTGGCAAACTGCGTTTATTGCAAGTAGTCATAATGAGGAGAATAGGCTCCTTTGGATTAGACCGGAACCTTTAAGTCCGGCCATGTTTATAGCACAATATCACCAATTCTTACAGAAGCCAGGAATGCATCGGTACATGCAACAACTACAGGCTTCAACACTTTTGAAGTGTCAACGGCAAATCAGAGTAAAGGAGGCTGCTGCATTGAAGGCCAACACTATGTTTTGGCAGCAGTCATGTAAAGAAAGACAAGACTATCACCCTTTTAGCCCTGATAATCTTCAAGCTGCACTTTCCAGGGTACCTAATTATATCAGATGTATTCGGCATTGTGGAGAAAACTGGATTGGTTACCATTTTCATTTTCCAATTCTATGGCTGCCTTCAGAGAAATATCAGTGTCACTACCAATTGGCTGGCAGAGATGAAGCTTTAGCATGGCAGCACTTGCAGAACAATAGAGGATTCCGAGCTCCTACAGATGCCACCTTCTCCAGCTACTGCTTGAGCAACTTGCATGCACAGAATCAGTACTCAGACTCTGACTCTGACTAGGAGTTGCCTGAGGACATGCAACATTTTCAGCTGGGGGGGATGTTAGGACTCCACTATGTATCATTTTTACTATATACTTTGACACCATCTTACCTTTATAACCATGTTTAAAAAGGATTCCATTATCATTTTCATTTACTTTATCCCAAGGTATATAAAATCCTCTTCTTTATTATATGTTTAATCTGTTTGCATATAATTCCATAATACTCTTATATTTTATCTTTAATCGAAGTGGATTGTTGCTAACATAAGTCTAAAAGATCGCAGATAATATATGTGTTGTGCTGAAGCAATCGGCCATTGCTAAAACAGTCAAACTTCGTTGCTGAAACAACCGACTCCGTTGCTGAAACAGTTGACTTAGTTGCTGAAACAGCCAGCAAGCACGCAAATTCCGTCACTCGTAATTTGCAATTCTGGAAGAGTATTTTGTGGAACAATGGCAACAGCATGAAGATGTGGTTACACGGATTATTCTGAAGATAGCATTCTTTTTGTATCTGTTGTAACAATATCTTTTTATGAAAGAACAGAATAGTCCTGTTTTAAGAAAGAAGAACAGAATTGGGATAAACACAGATCCGCTCTCATGTAATTGTAAGAGATGTCTCCTCTTTAAAAAGAGGAGACATCATCATTAGAGGGGAGTTCGAGTTTGAAAGCTATAGGAGAACATTGTATTTGAGAGACTAGAGCTAGACTCCATTTGTAATGTATCATTTCTTTTGACAGATGAATAAAATTTCCTTTTGAGCGCTCCAATTTAATTATTTCCATGGGGAATCTTGTGAGAGGGAAAGGGCCCGCCTTCCTCACAAGATTCACCCATCTGTCCCTGTAGTTTGTTTAATTTCTTTATGCTGTTTGCACTACACTTTGATTCTGTTTGCTGAACACCAGTTACATAGTTCTGTAGTTCATTGAGTACTCTGTTTCCTTAACGCTGCATGTGTTTAGTACATTCATTCTTTAGAAGTTGAGAGATCCATTTCTGTTAATTGTTTGAATGTATGATGCTAGGAAGCAGGTGCTAAAGGTTCCTGTACAGAGGAATAGGGTCCTGCTCCCACTAATTGCCTTTCCTTTCCTGCAGTGTGATTAGAAACAGGGGACAAGTGCTGAAGGTTCCTGTTCATGGGAATAGGGTCTTGGTCTCTTGAGTTATCTTTTCTACAGAGTGACTAGTGTCAGGAAACAGGTGCTGAAGTTCCTATTTAAAGGAATAGGGTCCTGTTCCTGTTATGGTTGATTGGTTTCCTTTCCTGCAGATTGATTTCCCTTTATTTGGATTCTAACTTGCAATCTAGGAATTACTTCTGCTATAACATAATTGACTTCAGCTTTGATTGTCAATCTAGAATTCCCCATTTCACTGGAACTGTATCTAATACTACCCAACAACATGCAGATAAAATGGATGATGCCTTTTATTACATGGAAATATAAGAGGAGACCATTAAGATGAGAATATTTGCCCAAATTTTATGAGGAGAAGCCAAAAAATGGTTTAAAAGCTTAAATCCTAATAGCATAAATGATCTCCCTTCTTTATACCAAACATTCATAAACAAATGGGAAATTAAAAAGAACCCTCTCCAAATCCTTTCAGAAAATAGCAACCTAAAAAGAAATGCTGGGGAAAGTGTCCAAGATTACTGCACTAGATTTAATAAGGTTTACAATGCACTTCCCCCAAACTTGAAACCTCCACTAGGCTTAGCTTTAGCAAAATTTCCAAAGGGCCTTGACCCAGACATGGCCTATTAGCCAAGAGAAAGAGACCCCTTGATTTTAGAAGATATGCAGAGAGGAGCTATAAGTGTAGAAGGAAATTTGATTGATAAAATAACTAGGTTGAAATCATAAAAAAGAGTTACATACAAGGATGAAATAATGGCCTCAACCTCATCATCTGATGCCAAAATTGATAACTTAGTAAGGGTAATGGAAAGAATGCTGGAAAAGATAAACTTAACTGATAAAGTACCTCCTAGGGAGAACTAAGTAAATTCCCAAAACAGAAACAAAAATCCAAATTTCAGAAGAGATCCTGTTCAGAATAGAAAAAGAGATAATGACCAACAAATTAGGCCTCCTTTCCAAGAAAACTATGTAGATGAAGAAGAAAGAGAGACCAAAATATTGGAGGAAAATCATGTAAATATAATAGGATCTGACAGTGAGGGTGATGTCTTTCTCACTAAAGAAGAACAAGGATTCTTTTCCTCAGAACAAACTGAAAAAAACCATGAGGATTCTGAAGATTATCAATTAGGATTTGAAAATGTTATAATGGAGGTCCACATACAATATGACCTTAGAAGCAAAAAGAACAAAGAGGCCTCCAAGAATAATAACACAGAAGTTGTTGTTAGGAAAACCTCAGAAAATCCTCCTAAAAAGATAGCAAACAGTTCCAACTCTGTGGCTAAGAAAACTGATATGAATAAAGAAAAAATCAGCCAACAAACTGTTAACCCAAGCTGCCCTAGTACTTCTACTAATGGCCCTGAGAAATATGTCCAAAATAACAGTTTTAATAAAACTCAGCAAATCAGAATTGCTGAAAAGACTATGTTTGACAAATAAGATGTAAATATGTCAAAAACACTAGTCCCTTTCAGCCTTGAGGGACAAATTGCCAAGATCAAAATTAGCATACCCTTCGCTGAACTAGTAACCCAAGATGTATATAAAAATCAAGTTTTGAAAGCTTTGAATATAGGAAATGATAATGATACTTTAAAGTTGACAGATGATAGACCCGAATTCTTGTTTGGTCCTGAAGTAGAAGGAAAATAACAAGAAGTGGTTGTCGCTCCATTCTATGTCAGTCTGAATATACATGATAAAATATTGCACAATGCCATGCTAGACTTTGGTGCCTCTCATAACCTTATGCCAAAAGTGGCGATGGAGAGATTAGGCCTAGAAATTACTAAACCAAAAAAAAGACCTGTATTCTTTTGATTCAAGCAGAGTCAAGTGTTTGGGTCTAATTAAGGATTTATATGTCAATCTGGCACAAATTCTTGCTAAGGGTATAGTTATGGACATAGTTGTTGTTGACATTATGATGCAGGAGCATCAAAGCTAAATTTTCATTATTCAATCATGTAATTAGGGGGGTGATGATTTTTAATTATTTTATTAATTAATTTTCTCATTTTTAATAAATTAGGAGAGAAAATATAAATGTGAGGATTATTGTAAATATTCCTTAAATAATTAAGGATATGAGTGGAGTTGAATTAGGTAGATAATCTAAGGATTAGGAATTCCATAAACGGGACTTAGTTGAGTCCAAAATAAGATAAATCTAATTTAGATTTTAAGTTGAGATTTGTGTGGAGGAAATTGTGGAATGGAATAAATTATATTTATGTATAAATATGTAGCTTGTGAGGGTGAGAAAAAATGAGTGAGGAAGTGAGGAAGTGAGGAATACAGAGAGAGTAAGATAAATGGTTTGAAGGGCAGAGAGCCAAGAGGCTGCCCATTGTAATATTTGGCCAAAGAGTTTTTTATGTTTTTATATCAACATTTTATTTATGTGGCTCTCTTTCCTTCATATGTATTTTAAGTTGAACATATTTGTGGTTTTAATGAAGAATTTTAATTTTGAAGGTAGCACATGAGTTTTTACATGTTGGGATCTGATTTAACCCAGTATCCTGGCATCATTTGGTATCAGAGCCGTAAATATGCTTGTTCTACATTTTTTTTGAATTTGCAAACTGTACATATATGCTGTCTATAAGTGTGTGATTGCAGGCAAACGATTTTTTGTTGTGGAGGATGATGCACAGTTTAAAACGCTGTAGTAGAGTGCGACCATTAGGTGAACGCAGCCACAAGGGAATGAAGGATCGAAGACATTAACGCAGCGTTAACACCTGCCAATGATGTGTTAGACATATGCATTGGCATATACGGAGGGACTGCCAACGTCCAGTGGTTTGACCGCGATGCAGAGAAGCATTGCCGGTGACTAAATGGAACCACTTCCAAATCTGCAACGTAATGGTTCAGTCACATTGAATTTATTACATATGTAGTCATTTCCTTTTGTTAGCAATGGCTGTGTTTGTTTTTGACTGCGTAAACATTCACGATGGGATAAAAATTGGGTCGATTGATGTCGTGTGATAACTGTGTTGAATTGTATGAATCGTGGTTCAAGAATAAGTCTGCGTTGAGGAATTGCATAGAGGTTGGTGTAGGCTCCAATTGAAATTCTGACTTATAGAGCTGGAGCCATATTTGTTTGCTTGATCGCCGTGGAGGTTGTGAAGCCGTGGACTCAAACAACTTGCGGTGTTTACATTTTATTTGTTTTGAGATCAGTACAGTCACAAAGCAATTATGAATTGTAGAATTGAGTGATCAATATCGTTGGTTTATCATTGTTTCATGTTTAAAGTGTAATATCATTGCTTTGTGGATCGTAGGCTCAAATAAAAAAACAGGGCAACATTTTGTTTTGAAGAATGGATTCCACATAATGGGAAGGCTTGGGATAATTTTATTGAATGAAAGACTGCATTCACATCTAAGAAAGACTATGGTAAGAGGATCGTAAAGCACAATGGGATCATACTCAGCACGATCTTCATCCACGCGTTTATTCAATGGAAGGAACAGCTACCGAGAGTTGTCAGAAATCACTGAATAAGCAAAGAGGCATTTTTAAAGCATGGTCTGTGGAGTTGTGGTGGCTGTGTGATAGCGTGTTGGTGTGTGGTACCAGAAGCATTAGCAACACATTACCATTTTGCATGTTGTGTAATGTCAAGTGAAGAAAAATTTGAGCATCGTTGGAGCTATGAGCAGTGACGTAGCACCGTGGTTTGGTGTGCGGACTTAGTTCCTGTGTGACTGTGTGAGTAACTAACGCAGTTCCCATGGAATTGTGATAATATGTAGTATGCAGCGTGTTCCAATATGAATACACCCAATTTGAAATTGTATTATTTGATCATGGTTGCTCTGATTGCTGTGGAATGGTTATGTAGGAAGTAGTCTCAAAACAAAATGCAACGCTTTGTTTTGATATGCTTGTGTGAACGGCTCGTGTTGGCAGCAATGCAACATTTTTTTCTTCCAATTGCGTGGATGTATTGATTGTGTGAGTGGCTTCGTTATGCTACGGGGTAGGTGTGGTGGCAACTATGAGATATGAGAGTGTGGGGGCCAGTGAGTCTAAGCAGAGAACGACGATTTCAAGTGGAATTGCAAAGTAGACGAATGATATTCCTGTGAAGTGTGGAACCGTGAATCAATAGTGAAGATGGAACAGTGGATATGGTTTGAAAAACCATCAAAATCGTTGTGAAGTAACCGGTGGATAAGGAAAGGTGTGTCTAATCGCTAGTGTAAAGGTACATTAAAACAAATTGTGCGCCTGATACATTTTGTTGATATGTTTTGGTTAAATATAAAGAGCATAATGATAAAAGGTGTAGGTCCGGGTATGTTTAGATGTTAACACTTTGGGTCTTTAACTAAAGCCAAAGTATAGAATAAGGAATACTATTGATATATGCCGGAAACAAATTTAACCAAAGATCATGATTGAATTAAGTAAGGTTCTGTTCATAAATTTATAAAGGTCCAGTTTTTGAATAGAAAATGGAAATGATTCCAAATGAGGATTTAAAAGATAGTAAATCTCCAATTGAAGTTTTAAGAGATCAGCCTCCGCGTGAGAAATTGGGTTGGTATGCATAGCAAAAATTTATTATGCATAGAGTGGGTTCTTCGTAGTTTTGGCTAAATAATTTTGGACCAAAGCTTGTAGTTGGAAAAAGGAGAATTATTTTGATTTGAGATTGAAAACATAGTTTCTTGATGTTGTAAAATCTTTGTTTTACCATCATGTGGTGGAATCTAAGAGGTGATATTCAGGATGGACACAATATACAGGTTGTACATCAAAGAGGTTGAAATATGAATAGCTTGTTCTTTGTACAAAGATGAAGAAATGTGAATTGATGCTGTATGGTGCATGAAAGAGCAGGAAAAATGTTTGCATTAAAATGACGAGCTTATGGTATGAAGGGCATGCGAATGTTAACAGTGACAAAGATGGCATAGAAGAGTGGAAGCGAGAGAGTTGAAAATGTAAGGGAAATGTTTGTTAATAACCTTAACAGGAGCATAAGGTATGATACATCATTTTGAGAAGGTATTTTGAATATTGGAAATTGAATGGTTTATTTATTTTCCCCATAAAATAAATATTGGGAAAGTGAAATGCATTTTAGATTAAATACTTCAGCATCATGTGAAATGATAATGGGAAACTGATGATCTTTCATAAGAATGAAGTATGAAAGAGAGTGAAGATTTTATATCCTAAAAATGTATTAGGGGTGTATGTTGTTGGAGGATGGTATAACTTGAATTAAGTCAAAATATCCACTATCATTGGGTCAAGCCTTGAAGTCAAAACAGATGTTAGAGTCAAAATAAAGTTTGGATAGTTAAGTTAAGATTGAGTA
The DNA here is from genome assembly GCA_034641835.2 of Pinus albicaulis. Lineage (NCBI taxonomy): Eukaryota > Viridiplantae > Streptophyta > Pinopsida > Pinales > Pinaceae > Pinus > Pinus albicaulis. Next base: position 1,418,017,646 of record CM076574.1, on the reverse strand, counting down.
TTTCCATCCAATATGAAGAATTGGTGTAAGTCTGAAGTCAAAGAGTCGTAAGCTAAGTAAAAAAAGTCTGAATGTAATGGGGTGCATGATCAACGAAGCCCGAAACCCAAATAATTTGGTCATTGTAACACATGAGTTACTAAAGTGTTGTTTGCAACAAAGTGAAGCAAGAGGGTTGCCAGAGATTAATTTCAATACAGAGAACTGAAAGAGGTCAAGCGCAGGAGGAAAGCTTGCATTGTTGAATAGCAAGTGTGAGGACTTGCTGAAAATAGGATTGAATGAAACCCACACATGAACAAATGAAGTTCAAAAAGGAGGAGATGATGACTGTTGATAGTCATTTCAGAAGACCTGATGAAGGCCACAAAAAAAGGAAGAAGAAGGAAAATACCAAGGTAAGTGGCATATGTGAACAATTGACGGATGAAGAGTATGAGTGGGAGAAGGCTGAGATAACAATTCACCTTGAATTCTTAATGGAATTGTTGCAAGAAAATGTGAAGGACCAGACACATGGTTGGACCATGAGAAAGAACGTAAAGTGGCAGAGACTACACGCAAAGAGGGAAAAGCAGGTAAACATGCAGTTGACAGAAAAGTTGAGGAAACTCGAGCAGATGTTGAGGTGTGAAGAACTTAGAAAGGCTGAGTTAAAAATGGATGTTTCCATTTGTGGCCCAGAACAGGGTGAAATGCTAGGTGAAGAGATCAACGAGGAAGATCTCATGAACTATTGGGACAGTTTAGAATAATCTGAAGATGTGTTGATGAGAGAAGTAGATGAGGCTATGAAGCCTTATATTTTTAAATCTCACAGTTTATGTATGTTTGCAGGATGTGCGAAATATGGTGAATAGTCTGGTGAAACTGTCACAGAGGAGAATGAAACTCTTGAGGTGGAGTCTAATGGAGAATGCCTTTCAGAGGAGGAAGGTACTGAATTGTTGTAGCAGGAAGAAATCATAAATGAATTCTTGTTTGGGGTAAGATAGCCAATTGATGCTGTTATGGAGCAGGAGCATAGTGGAAATGCCGAAGAGATATTCCAAGAAGGTAAACAAATGTATTTGTTTAGTGAATTTGCTGACGGAATTTTACAATGTGATGGAACAGAAACCAGGACAACTCAGGAAGATTTCCAGAAGAAGGATGAACCTAGGAATGACAGTTGTGATAAAGTGCTAGAAAGATTTCATATGGAAATCGAGTTCTTGGAATGATGGCTTAAGGAACCTGATGGAGAAGTAAAACTTGCAGAACCTGATCCAGAAGAAATTACAGTTACTATGCAGGATAGGGATGAAATGTTTTTAACATTTATAGATTTGAATGAATGTTATAAATTTTCAGATAATAATGTAACTGTGGGTATAGAAACCGACATTAACAGAAATGATGTCGAAATCAGAAAAATTGAGCAGAAATTATTTGACGTTGAGATGGAAGATCAGAAGCAGCAAGAAAGTTATGTCCGTAAAGACATAAAGGAGATAGAAATACTGGTCCAACAGGATAAAGATGGAAGTAGCCAGCAGTTCAAAATAGGATTTGTTGAAATCCATAAAATCAATGATGGGAGATTGGTGCTAGAAGCATCAAAAGAGACCGAAAGGTCTTATCTTTTTAAAACTAACAGTTTGTTGGTGAATGTAGATACAACACTGGACGCGAAAGTTGTTGCTATAAAAGCAATCAATGACTATAGTTGTGGTCAAGAAGAAATTCTTGATTATTTTCCATTACAGAAAGTTGAGGGTTCAGCTCAATTGGAAATGAAAGAGTTCGACAAAGAGGAATTACTCTGAGGATTTGGTGAAAGAAATTGTTGGAGAAGCCGAAAGAATTTGATCGACAGAGTGAGTGATGAGTTACCAAATCGAGTTGATACTTCCAAGGACCAGCGACAGAACCGAGTTTGGAATCCTAGAGGGAGCAAGTCATCGGACTTGTGGCTGTCGCATTGTTACAAAAAAGCGACAGACCTCATAGACAAGAGTCTATGGAAACTTCTCTACATGGGGAGTCTGATGCAACAACATCAAAGCTAAATTTTCATTATTCAATTATGTAATTAGGGGGGTGATGATTTTTAATTATTTTATTAATTAATTTGCTCATTTTTAATAAATTAGGAGAGAAAATATAAATGTGAGGATTATTGTAAATATTCCTTAAATAATTAAGAATATGAGTGGAGTTGAGTTAGGTAGATAATCTAGGGATTAGGAATTCCATAAATGGGACTTAGTTGAGTCCAAAATAAGATAAATCTAATTTTGATTTTAATTTGAGATTTGTGTGGAGAAAATTATGGAATGGAATAAATTATATTTATGTATAAATATGTAGCTTGTGAGGGTGAGAAAAAACAAGTGAGGAAGTGAGGAAGTGAGGAATACAGAGAGAGTAAGAGAAATGGTTTGAAGGACCAAGAGCCAAGAGGCCGCCCATTGTAATATTTGGCCAAAGAGTTTTTTATGTTTTTATATTAGTATTTTATTTATGTGGTTCTCTTTCCTTCATATCTATTTTAAGCTGAACATATTTGTGGTTTTAACGAAGAATTTTAATTTTGAAGGTAGCACATGATTTTTTACATGTTGGGATCTGATTTAACCTAGTATCCTGGCATCACATTCCACCACAGTACGACATGCTTCTATCCAGATCATGGGGAGGCAAAATTTAGGGGAGCCTTCAAATGGACATGTCTTATGCTACCATTCCAGTCTTTAACCAGACAAGAAGGTTATGCAGGGAATCTCATATGAAATATATGGTGAGCAACATAGATAGGCCAAACAACACTCCTGTTTATTCCATCCATTTAGAACTTGATTCATTTATCTTGTACAATGAATATGCAATCAACAAACAAGAAAATGAAAATGAAAAAGAATCGAGCTTATCAGAACATTAAAATCTGTCCTCAAATGAAGAACCCAGTAGCTCAAACTTTAGCAACCTTGAACAGCAAAATGAGGATGAATATGAGATAGAAACACTTTGGAACATAAGCTTTGATGGCTCTTGTGGAAAATTTGGTTCTAGAGCAGGTGTATGGATACACAATACAAACAAAGGACATTCCTACAAACTTGATTTTCAATGCACTAATAACATTGCAGAATATGAAGCTCTCCTCCTTGGCCTACATTTGCTCAAAGATTTAGGAACCAAGAAAATATCAGTCCAAGGAGATTCAGAGCTGATTATTAGGAAAATAAAAGGGGAATATTCATCCAAAAACCCAAGATTAAGAGAATATAGGAATGTTTCCCTAGATCTCCTAAAAACTTTTGAAAAATATGAACTCACTTTCATCCCTAGAGCTCAGAATAACCTTGCAAATGAGCTTGCCTTTGCTGCCAGCAATTGCCAAATTCCTCATATAAATGAACTATTCACTATCAAAGTAAAAAATAGGCCTGTAGTACCTGACAATGAAAACTATTGACAAGTGTTTGAGGGTGATAAACACAATGATGATTTTCTGTAATCTAAAAATGATTTTTCTATACCAACACCTAGCTTAAGCCATGAAGAAGATTGTTTTGATGAAAAACAAGTCCACATAATAGAGTTGTCCTCTACTACTGATAAAAACCAATTTGAACATCTTTTTGAGGCAGAATTACTTGACAATCTAGACCAAAAGGATCTTAAGGTTTTACAATGCAAAGATGATTCCATACCTAGGGGCCTTACACCATTAGAGAAGCTTTTTGACTTCAATGATGTAGCTAAAAAACCAAAGATGGAGCCTACACAAACTAATGTAGAAGAACATAACATAGGCAGCATGAATGAACCCAAAATGATCAATTTATCTATCACTCTTCCTACTCATATCAAACACGAATATATTGAACTTTTCAAAGAGTTTGGAGATGTGTTTGCATGGGGATACTGTTGGAAATGTTGTCATTGATGGCAAAGGACAGCAGCAGGACAACAGCAGAGGCAAAGCAGGACATAGTGAAAATATTTGCAGGAGCATGAGGAGAACAGAGTGAGAAAGAGGCAAAGCAGAATACAGTGACAGGATGTGTAGAAACTGCAGAAGACTATACATGTAGAGCATGAAAGGACAAATGTCTACATTTGGCACGACATCAGATTTCACATATAGGAAATATAGTAAGGGCTTCGAATAATTCGAAATACAAACCTGGAATGCGCATTGAGTTTCTGATAGAACTGTTGGTTTAGCATGCGAAGGCACCAAGAGTGCAACAAAATGTGTATACTAAACCATTGAAAGGTCAAGACGGAACCCTGAGGATAAGAGGTGGAATTGAGCTTTGAGCAGTGAAAACCTAATGGAGTTTGGGGTTAAATCTTATGGTAGCGTCGTATTAAAGTAAGAATGAAACACGTTTTTTATGTTAAGGCTGAAATAAGAAGGAAAATCTTTGAACAGAGTATATATATCTTTGTATATAACGAAGGCATGTTCGGCTTTACTGTGAGATCAAGCCCTGACATGAAATAAAAAACGCAGAGTTGAATGAAGCCTACATGGAATGATGATTCAATGGCAGAGCAATGAAGGAAACATAATAGAAGGTGGAGCTATGTATCAAAGGGAGAAGAACCGAAACAAGAAGTTATAAATCAAATAAATGAATTTTTGATAGTACGCAGGATGGAACCATGTGCAAACTGAAACCATGAATACTGTGAATAGTGATAGCGAGTTTGAGAAACCAACCCCACCATATCGCACCGCTTTTGTATGAAAATCTGTATTCCCAAGTTGAACGCGATCAATGCCATCGGTTGCCACGAGTCCCTGAGCAAGTTTGTAAAACCACTCTCATCGCGAGTTAAAGTTCATGCATAATAGTCAGTGCGAGATCTGATTAGGGATGTCGGATCACCGAAGTGAGCGCGACAACACCTCCGTCGTCGGATAAGAAGGGCGAGACAACCCAAGGTATGTTCGTGAGAGTTGTGGGACCTGGAAGATCATTAGCGCTAGAATCAAATTCAAGACTCGTTATAATGCATTATCGTTAAATGAAACTTTGCAAAGATTACTCATACAAGATTTAAGTATTAAGGGTGTAGGCCATACAAATATGTTATGAAGTTAGACAGAACCTGGAGTAAGGGGAGCAACCGAAACCGTGAGGTATAAACAGTGAACGTGGTTTAGAGCTTAAATCCGGAAGTATCGCGTGTGATCAAGGGTGGTAAGCTGTATTGAGGGAAACAACGCAATATGGTTGAGCATTTGACACTTGGTTTGAAGTGGTTTTCGAAAACCACGTATTTCGCGTGCTTTTGGGATGTTAAAGCCCGAAACGAAAATTAACGCGAAAATTCATAGTGATCGTCTGATCAACGCTTGGAGTGCGACGTCATATGGATCGTTGGATCCGTTCAATACTTAAGCCAATGTACGTTATATGGATGTGGGCCCAAAAATTCGTTTAGATGCCGTTGAGTTATTCAATTCAAAGTTCAAGAAGGTTGGGGTTGATATATGTTGCATGGTTCACTTTATAATACGGAGCGTTGTGATATGATTGGTATATATATTATATGATAAGGCACATATGAATGTTTGATGTAATGTGTGGGCTCGGATACGAAATACGTTGATATGGTGAGGTTATTAAAGTATTTGCATATGCGTGAGGCTTAATCAATAGTAGGCTATAGTGGAGTATAGTTATGTTAAGAACTGGGTTCTTAACCAAGGATGGCTCAAATTAAATATAAATTATGACGAAGAGCGAGTGGGCCATCACTTTGAGTGTTATTCCAAAGTTGAGATATTCATTGACGCCTTCATAAAGCAGAGTTCAATTTAACTTATTGACCATTGGAGTCAAATTATAAAAACCGAGTATATGCAGAGACTTCTATGTAATGGTTTGGCCAGAATATTCGAATATTAATTCAAAATATTATAAGTTGGGTTTTTGATTATGGTTTAATCACAGTTTTGAAGATGCTGAGAGTTGATTAAACCAAAGGTTCTGTAGTAAAACTATTCAAGAGGTGAATTCATTTGGAAATGAATTAAGGAGACCTTGGGTTAAGCGAGTTTCTGCATATGGTTTCAAAATCTTATATTTAATGTTAGGAGCGCTTGATAGGAATTGCAGGGTCTTAACCATTGAATCCAAAGGCAGCTTCCGCATTTATTAAATTAAACTGCCAACCCAGAAAATAGAGTATTGAAATTACCCAGATTGACAGTTGTATTGAGTACAAATTTGCTATATGCATTTTATATGCACAGAGAGAGAGAAAGCATGGGGCTGACAAAGGTAAACAAAGATTGCAGGTTTGACAGGTGTACATGCACAGGTGCACACAATTGCAGTGAACAGAGTTATGCAGAGCAGTTATCTAATAGCAACAGAAAGGACAAAACCAGCAAGCCAAGGGCTGAGTGAAGTTTATATATTGTAACTGAAAATGCAAATGTTTTAATTGTTTTACATTGTTTGTGATGCATTGGAAAGACTTCGGAGGAAAACAAAAATCCCACTGTAAATTTGAAATTAATATATATTTTTATATTTTTCTGAATGAGCTGATAAAAGAAATAAGGAGGCAGAAGGCAAAAAGTCAGGACTATTCACTTCAAATTCCTAGAGGAAAACAAACAGTCATCAGGAAATCTCTATAAGCAACATCACCTTGATATGCAAAGGGGTTCGAGAGAGTAAGGATAGATAATGCAAAGTATAGAATATTGAGGCAGAGAAGATAAGGAAGAGAAGAGCAGAAAGAGATGCTACAAAACATAGCTGATATCTGAGGTAAATCAACAAACATTTCTTTTGATAAATTGAGGAAGTTGGAGCTTCCCTATCAAGTTGAAGCTTGATAGCTGTCAGTTGTAGCTGACTGAGGTTGGAGCCTCCTGTAGGTTGGTGCCTGCAGAAAATTGAAGGGAGTTGGAGCTTCCTTGCAAGTTGTAGCTTGCAGAATTGAGGTTGGAGCCTCCTGTGGGTTGGTGCCTGCAGAAAAACAGTGGTGAGAGGGAGTTGGAGCTTGCCTTTGCATCACAACAATAATAAGATGTGGTTTTCTCCCTTTATGGGTTTCCACTTATATCTGCTATCTCTATCTGTGTTGCCTGTGTACTGAGATGATTTACCAAATCTGCTTAATGTTTGCTGCTCTCATAATAAGTTTGATGTCACATTAATTTAATACTTGCTGCAACATATTAAGACTATTCATATACTAAGGTTGGTTATAAAAGTAAGCTGTAAATAAGCTGATGAAAAATTTAAAAATCTCATGTATGTGTTAAACTGATTCACCCCCCCCTCTCAGTTTAACTAAGAATTCAACAGATACAAAGATCTGAAATCATATGATACCAACATTATTCAACACAAAATTCCTCTTAAGGAAAGTCAGAAATCTTTCAAACAAAAAATAAGAAGGATAAACCCTGTTTTATTACCTTTAGTTGAGAAAGAGATAAAAAATATGTATGATGCTGGGATCATAGTTCCCCTTAGACACAAACAGTGGGTTTCCAACCTTGTGTCTGCTAGGAAGAAGACCGGGGAAATTAGGCTTTGCATTGACTTTAGAAATCTGAACAAAGCCTCCCTAAAAGATAATTATCCCTTGCCTAAAATGGATCACATACTCCAAAAGGTGGTTGGATCTAAGAGAATATCACTCTTGGATGGTTTTTCAGGCTACGACTAAGTGCTAGTACTCCCAAGTGATCAACACAAAACAAATTTCACCACTCCTTGGGGTACATTCATGTATCTTAAAATGCCATTTGGTTTGATGAATGCAGGGGCCACATTCCAAAGGGCCATGGACATAGCTTTTGCAGAAGACATAGGCTATTTTATAATCATTTACCTAGATGACATCACTGTTTTCTCCAAAACTAATAAAGAACACTTAATCCATTTGAGAAAATTATTTGAGAAGTGTAGGAAATATGGCTTATCTTTGAATCCCAATAAAACACTTTTTGGTCTCCAAGAAGGAAAAATCCTAGGCCACATAATTTCTGAAGAAGGAATCAAAGTAGACCCCAAAAGGATTGAAGGCATATTGAAAATTAGCCATCCTAGAAACCTCAGAGAGTTGCAGTCTTTCATTAGGAAGATCAACTTTTTGAGAAGGTTCATCCCCAACCTCGCTAAAATTTTGAGGAATATCACAGACATGCTAAAAACGGAAACAAGAGCTAATTGGACCTTAACAGCTAAACATTCATATGAACTAGTGAAACAAGCTCTCACTCAAACACCAGTTCTTATCAGTCCTGATTTCACCAAAGATTTCTATATTTTTTCATTTGCATCTGAGCACACCATTGCTGAAGTATTGTTGCAAAAGAATAAAATAGGACAAGAAAAACCAATATCCTTCTTCAGTAAAGCCTTAAGAGATGCTCCACTCAAATATAACCTCATGGAGAAACAAGCCTTAGCCCTGATAAAAGCATTGAAAGATTTCTGAGTCTACATTTTACACTCTCATATCATTGCTTTTGTCTCACATATAGTTGTCAAGGACATTATAAATCAAGACCCTGATGGTAAAAGGGGAAAATGGATTGCTATTATCTTAGAGTATGATTTAGAAATCAGGCCCACCAAGCTGATTAAAGAATAGCGATTAGCAAAACTTATGGCTGAATCAAATTTCCAAGCATTAGATATAAATATGGTTGATGTTTTAGAAGAACAAGAAAAATTAACTGCTCCATACGTTGAAGAAATATTTCTGAATTCATCTTGGTATGCTAATATCATATATGTTCTTCTTTATCTTAATACTTCTCCTTCTTTATCAAAGACTAAAGCTAGATTCTTAAAACAGAAAGCTTTAAATTACTGCATTTTATATGGAGTGTTGTGTTGGAAAAATGTTGTTGGCATATTGCTTAAATGTTTGCTTGAGAATGATACAAGAAATATGATGCATGAGTTGCATGAGGGAGAGCGTGGAGGCCACCTTTACTGGAAAACAACAACAAACAAGATTCTTAGAGCTGGCTATTATTGGCCCACCCTTTTCCCCGATACTCAAAAACTAGTCATGACTTGCCATAAGTGCCAAATTTTTGATGGAAAGAGAAAACTCCTACCTTTGAGAAGTGCATATGATAAAGTATTCTTGATTGTCCTTTGTCCTAATTTTCATTCTTACAATTGATGTCCATCTCATTACCCCTAAAAACTTGAAGAATCACTGACCAAGTTAGATTTTCCCTATGATTCTCCCCGATCCATTGATGAACTTATCATGACTTCCATTAGAATCCATTGCCCAGTGACTTAGATATTTCCTCATTCTACCTATGCTTCTTGATCATTATACCCAACCAAAACAAACAACAAAACCTCACACTTAATAACTAGCCTAAAATCAACCCTATAAAAGCAAACAATTTCATATCCTTTGCAAACAAATAGAGAGAGCCCTCTTTGAGTCCAGGAAGGCTAGGTCCTGGGACTCCAAAGACTGGTCTGATGTTTCCCTGTCCATTTAGTCCACCAATCTGCTAAATCACGGGACCACAACATGGTTGCTGACATTCCTTCTAGATTTGGGATGTTACTTTCCAGATTTTGGTCTAAGAAATTGGGAGGTACCCTTCAGATGGACATGTCATATGCTACCATCCCAGTATTTGGAGGGAAATTCAGAAGGCTGTATAGGGAAAATCAAATGGCCTACATCATTAGTGATCAACACAATCCATCAAACCATCCCATATATGCTAAGAAAAGGAATTGGGGTAATCAATTCTACACCTTGCTGCTGATGATAATGATTTCCAACCTAAAATAATCGAAAAACAAAAATTTCAAGGCGAAAATGGGCAACATTCAGAAGGAGGACATATCTAGAAACTGTACTTTGACGGAGCCTTTTCAAGAGAAGGATCAAGCGCTGGTGTAGTCCTCATTTCTCTTACTTAGTAGAAGGTAACCATATCACATAAAATACCATTAGGGGAATTTTGAGTTCTAAAATGGGCCACCTAAGTAAATTATAAAATAATAGTGGACATAATAAAATAAGATTAGATTACATCATCAAATTTTGGAGGGAAAAAAGAAAAGTAAAAAGAATAAAAAAGAATAAAAGAATAAAATATTTTTTCAACCCATATTTTCGACTTATCTCCCTAAGTTTTTACTCAATTTCCGAGCGGAAGTAATCTTTGGATGCAAAATTTAATTCCTCATCCAAGGAGTACCCATGTTGCATACTTTTGATCAACCTTGCTATAGGAAAATTGAGAAATACATGAAAAACGTGATTGCAATCACGTTTTCCATGTATTTCTCATTTTTAGTGTAGCGGGGTCCATCGAAAGTATGCAACATGAGTACTCATTGGATGAGGAATTAAATTTTGCATCCAATGAGTACTCTCACTCGAAATTTTAGCAAAAAATTAGGAAGATAAGTTGAAAATATAGGTTGAAAAAATAGTTTTATTATTTATTATTTATATTTTTTTACTCCAAAAAAGGTGAATCATCCCCCATGGTTGACATCATCATCTTGAATCCTATTGGTTCTTTTAAACTTTATTTTGGTTGTAAATTTTTCTTAGGAGGCCCATTTTATACCTCAAAATTCCGCCAATGAATTTGCTACCACTAACAACACTGCTGAGTATGAAGCACTTGTGTTGGGTATGAATGTAGCAAAATATTTGGGAGCAGAACAACTAATTGCCTTTGGTGATTAAGAAGGTGAGAAACAATTACCAAGTGAAAAACTCCAAATTGAAGAATTATAGGAATGAAGTATGGGATTTGATTGAGCATTAATTTTTAGCATTTAATATAAATTTTGTCACTAGAAAAGAAAATCAAATTGCTGATTCACTAGCTATTGCTGCTAGTAATTTCAAAGTTCCTCTAGATGTCAAGGAAGTCTATGATGTTCAAATAAAAAACGGACCTTCAATTCTTGATAACATCAAGCACCGACAATTATTTGAGGATGACAGGGAGATTCATAAATTTTTAGAGTGTGTAGAAGAGTTTGCAGACATACAAATTGATGATGAGCAGGAAATTGTTGAATAGAAGCCTTTTTAAGAAAACTATGGCTAGGAAAAACATTATAGATCTGAAAACTAACTTTATTCCTAAAGGTTTAGTTCCTTTAGAAATATTGTTTGATAATAATGATGTTTTTCTCAAGCCTGAAAGCAATGTTGAAGGAGAAGATGGAGAAGATATTGCTAATTGTCTTGAAATATTTAATCAGATTGGTACAAGGATATAGTTTCATTTTTGTTAAATTTCATCTGTCCAGCTGAAATGGAAAAATCTAAAAGAAGAGCTTTTAAATTGAGAGCTGTGAAGTATTTCATTTTGGAATACCATCTTTACTGGAAGGATCCTATTGGAGTCTTGTTAAGATGTGTAGAGGAAGCAGAATCCCAGGAGATTACGACAGAGATACATGCAGGAATATGTGGAGGGCATTTATATTGGAGAGAAACTGCAAACACAATCTTAAGAGCTGGCTATTATTGGCCAACTCTTTTCTTTGATGTCATTGCCAAAGTCAGGAGTTGTGTCGAATGTCAGAAATTTGCTGGTAAACAGAAATTGCTACCATTACCTCTCGTGTTGAGATTCGACAAGATGATGAGCTTAGTGAAAATTAAGCACCTTCACTAAGTGGGGTCCACAGGCTAGTTTTAGGTATATGTCTATTTTTAGACATGGTGAGCATATTCTATAAGTAGCAGGAAGCTATTTGTAGATGGTTGATCAAGTTGGAAAAATAGATGGGATTCTATTTTTAGAAGATTGGGCGAAGTCTATATATAGATCGCTAATCTAAAAACAGATGCATGTCAATTATTATTAGCCCTTAATAATAATCCGACAATAAATTGTTGAAGATTGCAATAAGAAACAGTGAAGGAGGCATCCTGAAACATCATTCTTGATCCTAATTGGAAAGTGATCACCAAAACTAGGTGGGGGCCACACAAGTGATTTTTGTCGCAAAGTCTATTTTCAGACATGTCGATCATATTCTATGAGTTGCAGGATGCTATTTGTGGATGGTTGGTCAAGTTGGAAAAATAAATGGATTTCTATTTTTAGACATATTGCATATTGGGTGGAATCTATTTTTAGATTGCCAGTCTAAAAATAGATATGTCGAATATTATTAGCTCTTAATAATATTTGGACTCTAAACATTATCTTATTTTCTTGGAGCACTTCAGTTAAGTGCACAGATGTGGCACATGCAGCTAACATAAGGAATTATGCTATTCCTAAGGGTTTAGTGAAGCTATTGCATGTTGAATTCAGTTAGAACTCATGTGACAGAGTTTTGTGGAGTTGATTGAGGAAGTTAGTGGAGTTGTATTCAGTTTAACTAATCTAAACATAGTTGAGCAGAGCTATTTTGTATTCACTTAAATCCACTAGATAAGAATTAGTGGAAGAGTGGTGTGACTCAATTGCTAATAATTCATCACTGAATATAAAACTCAGCTTAATCAACTAAAGAATACATCAAGAATTTCACAAAGTGATACGCTCTTAAGATAACGGTGTAATAGAAAGATACAATTATCATTAGACATCATACTAAAATAATACGTATGGTGGAGAAGTCATGAGGATTGCGCAGTACAAGCCAGGTGGTTCAAGTTATTTAATGAGACATCCTATAGCATTGATTACGCAATAGAGGCTGGCTATCAAGTGGCAAAGATTGGAGCATGTGTTTTGCTAGATCTAGCTTGATTAGTGTGTAGCAATTCGAGGTTGTGCTGAGAGCTTGTGAGGAGCTTTGTACTATGATTGTTACATGATCTCCATGACATATAATATACAGATAGTTGGGGTTTTCAGCTTTAAGCTTTCCCATTAAATACCGTGTTCATATGTGTGATTGTTTGTGGTTTTAATGTATGCATGCAATTGATTTTATTTCCGCATGTAATGATCAATGGTAGAAGAGATTCTGTATTATGCATGAAGCTAAAATAGTGTGTGATCAGGAGAATCTTGGTGAATAATATATTATTTATTCAAATTTTCACATGCAGATTTCCAGCTATATTGATCATTTTACAATTGCAGTGATTAAGTATGAGTTTAGATAAACTTGGGAAATAAAAATGGGAGAAGACTTAATTATTCCAAGATACTTGACAAAGCTTTTCCAATCGCAGGATGAGCCGGGAGTGTAGAGCGGTGATGGATAATATAAGTCAAGAAGGCAGATTCAAGCCAAGACCATGACTTGAAGTATGGGGATTAAACGAGCTTCCTACCCATGGAAGCAGAAAGATATGCAATTGATTCTGAGAGGGAGAAAGCTCTTGTATGCAGTAAGAGTGAACCCTGTGATGCGGAGCATCCACAAGATGAGTGATCATGGAGGAAGAGAACCACCAAGGCAGAAATTCTTTATATGATGGGAGTGTAGGAGGCATGTGGGCCTATACTAATTGTGGGTGGGGTAACATGCATGATTAATCCCAAGAGGAGATTTCTGGGTAGGATTCATGATATGGTGTGGATCTAATGAATTGAACCTGGCTACAAGGTGTCCACAGCACAGCAGTAGCATGATCAGTTGGATTGATGCAGGCAGATCAAAGTGATAGTGTCGGATACTGGAGTGCGAATCAGAGTTGACAGCAAGTGCAGAGTGCATGGGTGCAAGAGTTCAACAACGCAGTGGTTCCAGATGACATGTGCAGTTGGTACCAGCAGAAGTCGAAGACTTTGATGGTAGATGCATCAGATTGATTGCGTTTTTTGGAGCCTATTCAGTTTCGAAAGAGTTGCAGAGCAGATGCATGGAGTTGCATGGAGCTTGTAAAGGTTGCAGGGCGAATGCATGGAGTTGCATGTCGCATGCAAAGACAATCCTTTCTTGTTGAGAGGGAGTGTTGAAGATTGCAACAAGAAACAGTGAAGGAGGCATCCTGAAACATCATTCCTGATCCTAGTTGGAAAATGATCACCTAAACTAGGTGGGGCCCACACAGGTGATTTTTGTCGCAAAGTTTATTTTTAGACTATGTCTATTTTTAGACATGTCGATCATATTCTATGAGTTGCAGGATGCTATTTGTGGATGGTTGGTCAAGTTGGAAAAATAGATGGACTTCTATTTTTAGACATATTGGGCGGAATCTATTTTTAGATTGCCAGTCTAAAAATAGATATGTCTAATATTATTAGCTCTTAATAATATTTGGACTATAAACATTATCTTATTCTCTTGGAGCACTTCAGTTAAGTGCACAGATGTGGCACAGGAGCTGAAAAAAGGAATTACGCTATTCCTAAGGGTTAAGTGGAGCTATTGCATGGATACTTCAGTTAGAACTCATGTGACAGAGTTTGGTGGAGTTGATTGAGGAAGTTAATGGAGTTGTGTTCAGTTTAACTAATCTAAACATAGTTGAGCTATTTGTATCTAGTTTAACTGATTGATACAACTAGTGAAGAGTGGTGTGAATTAATTATTAATTAATTCACTAATTATAAACTCATTAATCAACTAAAGAATACATCAGTTAACTTCAGTGCATGGACAGTTTCAGTGGAGACCAGTGCAGAAATAGGTGAAAGAGAAGGTTAACTATCAGTTGTGACTATACAGTTGCTATTTTCAACACACAGATAGGTGGAGAAGCCCATGAGGATTGCGCAGTTCAAGCCAGGTGGTTTATCTATTTAATGAAGCCATCCCATAGCATTAATCACGCAATAGAGGCTGGCTATCAAGTGGCAAAATATTGGAGCATGTGTTTTGCTAGATCTAGCTTGATAGTGTGTAGCAATTGAGGGTGTGCATGAGAGCTTGTGAGAAGCTTTTGTACTATGATTGTTACATGATCTCCATGACATATAATATACAGATAGTTGGGGTTTTCAGCTTTAAGCTTTCCCATTAAATATTGTGTTCATATGTGTGATTGTTTGTGGTTTTAATTTATGCATGCAATTGATTTTATTTGCGCATGTGATGATCAATGGTAGAAGAGATTCTGTATTGTGCATGAAGCTAAAATAGTGTGTGATCAGGAGAATATCGGTGAATAATATATCAATTATTCAAATTCCTACATAAATATCAACTTATTCTCTTGGAGCACTTTATTTCAGTGAACAGATTTGGAAAATGAGTGGGCTGAAGGAATTACACAAAAACCTGGGGTGGTTGGTGACTCATGCATGAGGACTCAGTTATAACTAATAGTGGCAAGTTGTGACAGAGTTGGAAGAGTAGTTATGTGAGCTATTATTTAGTTTAACTTAGTTAAGTGACTTAAACTCAGTTGTTCTAGTTGTATCTAGTTCTAACTGAAGATACACTAGTGAGAGTTTAGTGAATTAATTCACAGCTAGAGACTCAATTGAAATTGAACAAATACAACAGTTAACTACTTGCATGTCAGTTCCAGTGGAGACCTAGTGGAGAGATAGGTGAAAGGGTTAGATGGACTATCTGTTGTGACTATAGTGATGCATTTAATGCATATAACACACATTGCAGATGCCAATGAGGATTGTGCAGTCAAGGCAAGGCCATATCGAATTCATTCAGGGGTCTTCTTCAGCAGGGATTGCGTAGTGGAGACAAGTTGTCAAGAGGCAAGAAATTGGTGCATAGATATGCAAATTTCTGCATAACAGTGTGTAATGATTGTTGATTGTACTGAGAGCTTGATGTACTAAGCTTTGTATTATATTATTACATGTTCCATTGATATACATAATATATGATAATTGGGGTTTTTAGCTTTAAGCTTTCTTGTTAAACAACTGTGTTTATGTGCGATTGATTTTGCTTCATATGCGTTTTGGTGATTTAATTTCCATAAAGAATTAAGTGGAAGGATTCTATATTTAACATAAGATTAATTTGTTAGATAAGGGGAGTCTGGTAATATACATGCATCTTGTATTATTTCTACATGGTATCATAGCAGTGTTAATCACTGGAGATTGCAATATTGAAGCGGTGCTGAGTTTTGTGCTGGTGGACAATTCGAATTTGTTGCAAGAATTTCTTGGTGCGACAGTTGAGTACTCATTGAAATTGCTTTCAATGGGTTGTGGTTGGAGTATGCCCTTAAGGGTAGCTCGAACTGAACAGCCTGGAAGGACAGGATGGAGGCGGTGCTTGAAGATAATGGTCTGAAGGAGTTCATCGATAGCGATGTTCCTAAGCCTACTTCTAGCGAAGACAAGACGAATTCTGTTAGAGGGTGTGAAAGACCATATTGTGTCAAGCATTCACGGGAAAGTGACTCCATTTGCAATGTGGAAGGATTTTACAGATCTTTTCCAAAGCAGTAACAACCATAGGAAGTTGGCGCTGAATGATAAGCTTAGAAAACTCAAAATGGAGAAGGGCGACAGTATTCCAAAATATCTCACGAAGTTTGTCCAATGTAGGGATGATCTGGGGAGTGTGGGAATCAAAGTTGCGGATGATGAATTGGTGAGCTTGGCTCTCCTTGGGCTACCGAAGAGTTGGCACAGTTATCAGGACTTTGTGAATGGAGGGGAGAAACTGCCGGATTGGGAGCGACTTTGGTCTTATCTAGTGGAGGAGGAGATAAGGCAAAGTACCAGGGATGGCTCTTCATCAAAGAATGATGATGAAGAGAATTTCACTTTGGCTACCAAAGCAAGGAAAGGGAAGGGGAAGAAATCCCATCCAAAATCTGAGGCTAAAGGCAAGAAGCTGGATTTGTCCAAGGTGAAGTATTTTCACTGTCACGAACATGGGCATCTCGCCACTAACTGTCCAGAGAAAAAGAAGAACATGAAGGCTACTGGAGCTGTAGCGGGTGAGGCCTTAGCCTCGCAATTTGAACTTGATTTCTCCTTGATCGCATGTTTGGTTTCAAGCGCAATGGGATCAGTGTGGTATCTTGATAGGGGTGCTTCCTTCCACATGACGGGAGACAAGGAGATGTTTAGTGACTTGGAGGAGAAAGATCTCCAAATTCATATAGAGATGGGTGAAGATGGTAGATACAGTGAGACTGGCATTGGAACCATTACCTTTGAGAGGGATTCAGGTAAACCATTTCTGTTGAAATATGTTATGCATGTTCCAGGTCTGAAGAAGAACTTGGTCTCGGTCGCGATGTTGGAGGACAGAGGTTATGACGTTGTTTTCAGCGAGGGAAAATCTTTCTCACGACGTAAAAAAATGGGTAAAACCAAGAGGATATGGATTTGAGTTAAGAATATCTACAAGCTGGAGGTAGATGGCTGCGCTGCAATGATGGGAAAGGCAGAAGAAGTGGTGAGCCGTGATGAGGGTTAATTATGGCACAGAAGATTGGGCCATCTTCACCATGGCACCTTGAAGATTTTGCAGCAGATTTCTACTAGACTTCCCAAGGGTACTCTTGCGTAGTCAGATCAGTGCAAGGGATGTACTATGGGTAAGTTTATGAAGACCACCTTTCATGAGAAGGAGAACCGTGCTTCGGTGATCCTGGAGAGAATTCACATAGACGTGTGTGGACCTTTCTCGGTTGCTTAAACAACAAACACAAGTATTATGTTATATTTTTTGATGACTATTATTGTAGATGCTGGATCTTATTAATGTAGAAGAAGAGTGAAATATTCTCAAAGTTTTGTGAGTTTAAAGCATTGGTGGAGAAGGAGTTGGGGAAGCAAGTGAAGGCTCCGTGGAGCAATAATGGTGGTGAATATATCTCGAACGATGATCCAAAATATTTTGTTTGAGATGTATAAAAGAATTAACATGTGAAAATTGTAGCTTTTAAACAAGAAACTTTAAAGGCATAAGCGGAAAAAGAGAGAAGCAATTAACATCATGCACAAAGACACAAGAGTTGATGTCGGAGTTCGTCCAGGAGGGACTATGTCTTCGGGCCCTACTCTAATAGTGGGGAGGCCCTGCTTTCATTAAATGGAAAAATGAAAGTACAAGTACAAAATGAGGAATTACACCCTTATACCTGCCCAATCTGGAAATGGCCGAAAATTGCAGACCTCTGATGACAAATGCATAATCATGGATTTTGCATGCCGAGTAGTGCTGAATCCATATAAAACTTGCCCCAATCGGACAAAGTGAAAATATGGCCCCTCTGGAAAAATGGCTCAGATCATGGTTCCGCCCCCTCCTGCACACTGCTCAAGGTTCCACTGCCTCGTTTTCCGTGCCCGCTCCTGTCCGTCCTTGGGCGCACAAATGAATGAAAGTTTAAATAATTTAGTGTGGGCGGATTCTTCAAAGCGACCCTTAGCCGAATTGGTTGCAGATCCATATTGTTTGGGAGGAGGTCGGGTGGTCAAATCCCGACCCCTCCATAAAAAGGTCGCTTGTTTTAACTGCATTTATATTTAACTCGGCGTTTGAACTATTTTCATTTTTTTTAAATTCTGTTGAACCGTCGATGTGATGTGGGGGGGCCGGACCCATATTGGGCGGCCCGCCCCATATCGAAACGCGCCACGTATAAGAGTGGTGGCGGCGGCAGTGGGGTTAACAACCCCCGCCCCGTATCAACACAACCATTTGCCATTGGAGACCGCGGGGGTGGTGGGGCTGACCACCTGCCCCCCAACAACATTTGTTTTTAAAATATATGCAGATTTGTATGGGGTGGCGGGGTTGGTGGCCCGCCACCCATATATATATATTTTTTGTTTTTATTGTTAATTAAAACAATATGTTGTTTTTTGAACCTTCGAATTTTTGACCGAAGGAGTGCATTTAACGGTCCCACAAATTCGCCCGGAATCTGGTCAGGTTGGTCGGAATTCGGTGGCCAGGTTTCAGCAAAATTGTTGCCTCCTTAGTCTGCCACATCACCAAGTCAACCTCTGAACTTTGACTGCTCCTAACTCCTTCATACGGACTCGGAATTGAGTGCCGTCTGTGCCGTTGGATTCAGAATTTTGAGATCTACAACTTGAACTTGGTTCGAAGGATTTTCAAACACTTTGATTTTTGAGCCTTGTACTCAAGCCATTTGTACCTGTACCCGTTTAATCCACATGGATCAAACGAATTCAAAGAATTCTATAGCAAAGAAGGAATTCAAAGAGAACTCATAGCACCTCATTACCCACAACAAAATGGGGTCGCGGAGAGGAAGAACAAAACGATCGTGGGTGTTGCATGAGCTATGCTGCATGACCAGGGCCTACCAATGCACTTGTGGGCTGAAGCATGCAACACTGCGGTTTATGTGCAAAACTGTTGTCCTCATAGAGTACTTTGCATGAGTACACTTGAAGAAGATTTTACTGGTAAGAAGCCTGATATTTCTCATTTGAATATTTTTGGCTCATTTGTTTACATTCATGTGACTAAGGATGTTAGGAAGAAGCTGGAGCTAACTATAGAAGTTGGGATATTCGTGGGGTACACAGAAAAACCCCATAATTATCATGTGTATTTTCCAAACAACTGGATGACTGTGGTGAGACGAGATATAAAATTCAATGAGGAGAAAACCATGAAGTTGTTGTTTGAGAGGGAGGTACACTTGCATGCAAAGGAGGAACTTATTGTTCCCAAATATGAGCCTCAAGATGTGGATCAGCCACAGAAGGAGGATCATGGAGTGGAGGAGTCCACTCACGCAGAGCCAAACATCAGAACATGCAGAAGGCGTACCACAGAAGCTGAGAGGCTGAAGCTTGTTGCGGCATAGAATGTAGGAGTCCCTACATCACAACACAGACATAGACAGTCACCTGACTGATTCACTGGATACATGGCTCTCATCAGCAAGTGTATCATGACAGAGCCATATTGCTTTGAGGAAGCAGCACAGGAGCCCACATGGGTAGATGCCATGGTGGAGGAGTATGACTCCATTGTCAGAAACAATGCTTGGGAGATTGTTCCAAGGCCGGTTGGTAAATCAGTGGTAGGTTCAAGATGGATCTACAAGGTAAAGCAAGCTTCTGATGGGAGCGTTGAGAAGTATAAGGCAATATTTTTTGCCCGGGGATTCTCACAGATCGAGGGGATTGACTATGAAGAAACCTTTGCACCTGTCACACGGTATTCTTCCATAAGGACCATACTTGCTCTCTAGCGCAAATGGGTTGGCACATTCATCAGATGGATGTGAAGATAATGTTCCTTAATGGGATCATTGAGGAAGAGGTGTACATTGAGCAGCCTGAAGGATTTGAGATCTTCAGTAGCGAGTCACATGTGTGCAGACTCAAAAGAGCAATGTATGGGTTGAAGCAAGCACCTTGTGCTTGGGACACACAGATCGACAGATATTTCACTGGACTTGGCTTCAGTAAGAGTGAGGCAGATGCAAACCTATACCAAATTGTGGTGGAGGGTAAGATTTTTATCATTTTTCTTTATGTTGATGATTTAATACTAACGGGTGATGAGAAATTTATACACTCATGCAAGGAATATCTTGCAAAGGAGTTTGCGATGAAGGATTTGGGCCTCCTTCATTATTTCCTTAGATTGGAAATATGGCAACGAGAAGGCGAATTATTTGTGTCTCAGGGCAAGTATGCTCGGGAGATACTTGGTAATTTCACGTGCAGGTTTGCAAGCCCATGGATACTCCTCTTCCATAAAATTGGAGGAAAGAGGATACTACATCTGAAGAGGTAGTGGATGCTACTGTCTATCGACAGTTGGTGGGTTTGCTCATGTATTTAGTTAATACAAGACCGAACGTATGCTATGTAGTGAACTAGCTTAGTCAAGTGATGGTTAAGCCTACCAAGCTCTTTTGGAAGGCAGGCAAGCATGTCCTGAGATATCTCAGGGGCACATCTGAGTATGGCTTATGGTACAGATAGAAAGATGAGGTGAAGTTGCATGGCTTCACGGATGCAGATTGGGCAGGCAACCCAACGGACAGAAAGAGCACATCAGGAGGGGTTTTAAGTATCGGATCTACAACATTTTCTTGGTACAACAGGAAACAAATATCCATGGCACTCAGTTCATCAGAAGCAGAATACATGGCAGTAAGGCAAGTTGAATGTGAGGCTATCTGGATGAGGAAGATCCTAGTCAGTTTGTTCAGTTCTCATTTAGATCCTACAATGATACATTGTGATAATCAAAGTTGCATTAAAATATCGATTAATCCTGTGTTTCATGATATATCTAAGCATATAGATATCCAATATCATCATATCAGAGACTGTGTGCAGCGAAAGATCATGTTGCTTCAGTACATTCCTATGGAAGATCAGGATGCAGATATTCTGACGAAGGCACTCACCAGGAGAAAATTCGAATACCATAGAGATAGGGTCAGGGTGAAGGATAATCCCTATCTTGTTGAGAGGGAGTGTTGAGATTCAACAAGATATTGAGCTTAGTGAAAATTAAGCACCTTCACTAAGTGGGGCCCGCAGGCTATTTTTAGGTGTATGTCTACTTTTAGACATGGTGAGCATATTCTATAAGTAGCAGGAGGCTATTTGTAGATGGTTGATCAATTTGGAAAAATAGATGAGATTCTGTTTTTAGAAGATTGGGCGAAGTCTATTTATAGATCGCTAATCTAAAAATAGATGCATGTCGATTATTATTAGCCCTTAATAATAATTCAACAATAAATATCAACTTATTCTCTTGGAGCACTTTATTTCAGTGAACAGATTTGGAAAATCAGTGGGCTGAAGGAATTACGCAAATCCTAGGGTGGTTGGTGACTCATGCATGGAGGACTCAGTTATAACTGATAGTGGCAAATTGTGACATAGTTGGAAGAGTAGTTATGTGAGCTATTATTTAGTTTAACTCAGTTAAGTGAGTTAAACCCACTTGTGCTAGTTGTATCTAGTTCTAACTGATGATAAACTAATGAGAGTTTAGTGAATTAATTATTTAATTAATTCACAACTAGAGACTCACTTGAAACTAAAAAAATACAATAGTTAACTACTTGCATGTCAGTTCCAGTGGAGACCCAGTGGAGAGATAGGTGAAAGGGTTAGATGGACTATCTGTTGTGACTATAGTGATGCATTCAATGCATCTAACACACATTGGAGATGCCAATGAGGATTACACAGTCAAGGCAAGGCCATATCGAATTGATTCAGGGGTCTTCTTCAGCAGGGATTGCACAGTGGAGGCAGGCTGTCAGGAGATAAGAAATTGGTGTATAGATATGCAAATTTCTGCATGACAGTGTGTAATGATTGTTGATTGTACTAATAGCTTGATGTAATAAGCTTTGTATGGGTTTGTTACATGTTCCAATGATATACATAATATATGATAATTGGGGTTTTTAGTTTTAAGCTTTCCCATTAAACAACTATGTTTATGTGCGATTGATTTTGCTTCATATGTGTTTGCAATTGGCGATTTAATTTCCACAAAGAATTAAGTGGAAGGATTTTGTATTTAACATAAGATTAATTTGTTAGATAAGGGGAGTCCGGTAATATACATGCATCTTGTATAATTTCTACATCTCATTCCTATTTCAGCAGATGTTCTTTTCTAGCAGTGGGGGCTAGACTTCATCGGTGAAATTCGTCCACCTTCATTAGGACAGCATAGATGGATTCTTATAGCTACAGACTATTTCACTAAATGGATTGAAGCTGTACCAACCAGGAATGCTACTGATATGGTAATTATTAAATTTACATTGGAAAATATTATGTCAAGATTTGGTTGTCCACATAAATTAGTAATTGATAATGCAATGGCCTTTAAGTTTGCTAATATGTACAACTTTTGTCAGCAATAAGGGATTGAATTGACTCATTCCACGCCTTATTACCCTCAAGGTAATGGATTGGCTGAGTCATCCAATAAAATTTTGGTGAGGATTATTAAGAAAATGCTACCTGAAAATAAGAGGAATTGGGACACTCAACTGATACATGCTCTGTGGGCAGATAGAGTAAGTGGTAAAAAACCAATTGGAATCTCTCCATTTCAGCTTGTATATGTTAGTATGTTGTAATGCCTTTGAAATTAGCTCTTCCTATGATGAAGTTCCTACAAGATGAATTTGATCATGAAAACCCATTCCAAAGGAGAATGCTATAGTTGGTAGAGGCACACCAAATCAGAGAATCATTGCTGGAAAAAGTTCATAAGTATCAGGCTAAAGTCAAATCTATTTTTGATAAAAGAGAAAATCAACAGTTGTTTCAGGAGAATGATTTGGTGCTGCGGTGGGATGTTAGGAGAGAAGACCATGGAGAGCATGGTAAGTTTGACAATATGTGGTTTGGACCATTTAGAATTTCTGAAGTTTTGGGGAATAATACTTTTCTATTCAAACATCTGGATGATGATCAGCTGACTGGAGGCCCAGTCAATGGTCATTTTCTTAAAAAATTATTTATTTAGTAAGTCAGTTGAGTCAATCCATTGTAAATATATGGTGTGATGTGTCAATAAAATCCATGGCCAATGGTACTTAGGTCTGTATATATGGTCAATATTGAGTCCAATCAGTCAATAGTCAGTCCTAATATTTATTTTCAAGAAGTCTTATGAGTTTAAAGTTTCTTTGAGGCACTGATTCTACAGTTATTGAGGCCTAACAGGGAGGACTTCATCCCCAATAGGAGTCACTGTTAGCACTGAAAATTTTAATGGTGTAATCGCAATTGTGTCAGTGTTTCCAAATTTTTATTATGTCCTACTCAATGTCCAAAGTGTTGGATCCCCATGATTTGCAATATTGGCAAGAACAAACTCTGCAGGGAACCACATCAGACCACTTTGGAGTCCATGGACCTCGCCTTCCTAGACTCATAGAGAGCTCTCTCTATGTGAGTGTTTGTAAATGATATGTCTTTATGCTTTTGCTTTTATTTTAGGCTAGTTATGAAGTTATATGGACTTGTTTGTTTTTATTGATTGCTTATTTAATTGACAGATAAATGGTGTGATTAATTGAGGAAATGTTTCAGCTAAATAGATAGACCATGAGAGACATCAATCCATTGGGCTATGGAGTCATAAAAGGATTTAATTGTTCATCAACTCTGCAAAGGTTTTCATAGGGAAAGCTAATTATATCAGGTGGATATGTTAGATTAAATGGCATATGAAATGACAATAAGTTGGGAAAATAGTAAAAATAAAGGGAAATTAAGAATCCTTTAACTCTACTTCAACAAGAAAAGCATTTTAGGTAACTGTTTAAGAAAGACCAAAGGATAGGGCATACCATAGACTTCTTTGGCTAGAATTTAATAAGCAAACCTTTAAGACAATAATCCAGCAATACTAGAATTACTTTCAGACAAAGAAAACATTTAAGATAACAATGAGTGCAACTAAAGAGAAAGATAGACCCATATTCTTTAACCAAACACTCTAAAGACCTTCAAAGAAATAGTTCAAGACAAACCAAAGGACAAGGCATACCATAGACTTCTTTGGCTGGAATATATGAAGAAAAATTCAAAGAAAGACCTTATAAACAATATTTCAAGCTACACTAGAGGACATGGCATACCATAGACTTCTTTGGCTTGACTCTATTAAATCATTTCCAAGACAACAAGCTAGGTGGAACAAGAGAGCAATTAAAAATTCTCCAATCAGACCTTGCAGAAGAAAACATCAAGATAAAGAAAGCAGACAAAAATAGGGTGCCAAGACAACATATCCTAATCTAAAATTTATGTTCTTTTATCATAGAAATAATGGACAGAATGGAAAACAGAAGGAAAACATTGACAAAGAAGGAAAACTTCACCATTAACATAGCTCAAGAATCCTGTGAACGTGCTTGTATTATTGATGTTCAAAATAGTTACATTACTCTAGTACAATAGATTTATGCAACTCAGAGCTTTCTCAAATCCAGCCTAGCAGTCATCAACTAGCCCAACAACCTTCAATCAGCTAAATAACCAACCAACCAACACTAAAAATGAATGATACATGCAATATTTATTTGCAAAATGAGGAGGTGATCCTAAGCTAGGGTTTCAGATGTTATTTATTACAGAGTTAATGAGTTTTTGACCTTTGAGACCATGCAAGGCCCAAGGCAAAATATCTGAGACTAACTTACTGTAATAATAACTCCTAACTTCACTGTTTGAGCTTAATTTTGGAAATATTTTACTTTTAAGGCTTTTTAATAACTTTTGTAACAACTGCTGAATAGATGAGAAATATATTTGACTATCTCAATAACTGCTGATGTCTTTATTGAAAGAAAACATGTCGTAGGTGGAAAAAATGTGTCTATGAAGAAGTAAAGGCTTTCGATTGAGTCATTCGAATCTGCCTCTATGCTGATCTGTCTTCAATTTATCCTTTGAACTTTGTTTTCATGCATTTAAACTTGGATTTATCTCAAAACTCTCCTAATCTGCTTTATCTCTGCCTTTAAATCTTTTAATCCTCTGATTAATCTTTTAATCTTTAATATTTATCTCTGTCTCTTGTTTTGGCCCTGATCTTCTTATGTTTGTGTATTTAACTTTGATTTTGAGCTTCTAATCTTTGATTTAACCTTTAATCCACTGGTCTTCACTGTCACAGTCCTTTGAATGTCTTTACTACGCAGTGTGGGCATTTTTCTGCTGATGGAGTGCTTGGATAACCATCAATGATCATGATTCATTGGTGATTATGCTCGAATTCATGCCACTGACTCTTCTAATAAAACAAGTCTATGGATTGTCATCCAGAAGACTTATTTAAACAATTTTGGGCCCTTTGAAATGGATGTTTTCATTCCTACCTGTTGAAGCCCCGAAAATCGGGTCTTACAACAAGGGGGATACCCACCCGGTCCAGACCTTGGTTAGCAGCTCCTTTTCCATTTGGTGTAGTGGGTCCGACTGGGGATAATGGGACCAGTTTCCCAATATGTGTGTGTGTGTTAAAAATAGATATTTCCTCTCTAAAAAAGTTCCTAGGTGAAATTCTTTTATTCTATTTCTAATCTAATCATATGAAAATTGTATTCTAATTAAATCAGAAATATCTAATTCTAAACTAAACCCGGGATAAAATCTTATTTATGCGATCTAAAATGATTTCGAATAACAATTGATAATAAAGATCATTCAACTGCTATAAGAAAAGAATTCAATGAAAATAAACCACTTCATATAAAAAGTTAGATGAAACAGTTGTGGAAGGCATATCGCATAATAAGCTATTCATACATTAAGCATAAACAAATAGTCACCACCGTAAAAAAGTGCCAAATGATAACTGAAGCATTCAAGCATCAATATATAAATCACTGAACATAAATATCACTTTTAACACAGAAGCAGAATAGTTAAGAGATAAAAGTACCATTTATAACTGATTCTACTCAGGAGCTAGAAGCAATAATGATTTATATCTTCTAAATCCAACATCTACTAAGAGTACAGAAATGCAACATCAGTAGCAGATATTAGACACAGATATCAATAAATCTCGTTCCATTCATTCATCAAAACCTCCTCTGAGGGTGCAGAAGTGCATGTTCTGAGGATAAGTTTTTGACAAATTTCAGGACCCTTCTCTAAATGCATGAGAAGGGTTTAAATATTACTAACTAAATCTAATTATAGTTTATTACAAAAATTTAGGATTCGGTTTAAATGACCGTCCTTTTTCTAGGAAAAAATAAAGTAAAACTAACACTAAATTAACAACTAACTACTTATGAATTTGGTCTTTGAATTTGCAAGCATCTAGCATTGATTTGAGAGGAGGGGGCTGGCCGACTTCAGATTTCAATTGTCCCGAAAAGACGGAGTCAGCAAGTGTTGATGCGATCTTCTCAGCAGAGTTAATGATGCAATTAAGAGTACTGCATTGACTGTGTGGTTTTACTAGACAGGTCCAGTAAGAATCCCAGTTTAATTTTTTCAATCCTTGAATTGATTTTGCCTTCTCTTCCGCTTTCTGTTTCCACTCTGTTTGCAATTGCTGTGCTTGTGGTAGGTATCCTGGAATGGTTTCTGAAATTAAATTAACCTTGTGCAAATTCTCATTTACACAATCAGTAATGTTGCTCGCCGCTGTAGCTGCTTCCTCTGCTGCTTTTTCTGCCTCTCTGATCTGTGCATCCCATTTATTGAAGAGCATTTCTTTATGATTGTCATTGATAATTGGTGCTCCCACTCTTTTTCCTTCCTCTGTCTTTTGCCATGCCAAATAATTAGTAACTCTTTCATTAGTTAAATCATAATCATGTCGTAATTCTACGACATGATTAGTGATTTTATCACTTTCTTGACAAAAAGAGTTCCACTGTGAGATTTTATGGCATAATATATCTTGTTGTTGCAGTAGTTGATTATTCAAAGAAATAGACTCTGAGATAAATTCTGTAAGCTTGGGGTCGTCTTTATGCGTTTCTTGCATAATCTGTATTTGTTTTTCTTTTTCGGCCAAGCTTTTCTGATACCCGATCTTCATTTGCTGAAACTCTTTCTGTAACTTTTCAAATTTCACCTGTGCTTCACTGTTGGCATGTGCTTGTTGCAATTGTTGTTGGAGAACTTGTATCTGATCCTCTTTTTCATTTAATAATAGCCTTACCTCAAATGCTTTGTCAATAGTCGCAGAAGCATAAGCTCATGTTATCTGAGATAATTTAGTAAGGTTTTTAGTGGGATCTGTAGTAGGATCTTTCCATAAAACATCCAATTGTTCTGCATCAGTAGAGAGCGCACTTTCTAATTTTCTCTTCTTTCTTTGCTTCCTTACTACTGCTTTATGTTGCGGGCTGTAGAATATATCCAGAGGAGGAATTTCCTCTATTTTAAGTACAAGCTCGGCAGAGGGAGTAATGGGTATATGTTCCTTTTCTGTGACATTGCCACTTATTTCTGTAACGAAACCTTTTGCTGTCTGTACAGGAGTTTGTATGTTCTGTCCTTCAACATTAATCAAATCATTAAATGTTTCCCATTCTTTATCCAACTCAGTGCTGATAAATGGTTGCTATACATTAAGAGGTGGAAGATTCAACTGTGGGGTAGTTTGTGAAATCTCTTTTGATTGAGCTGTATCCTTGACTGAGCCTTCACTTTTGTCCAGATCAGATTTTTTAGAATGTTAAGAAATTTCTTTGTCAGACTTTGACTTAGACCTTTCTGAATTTGAGTTGCCACTAAGACTGACACTAGGAGTTGGTTCCCTTGCGGGTTCTAAGCGCAAATTATCCAAAGGGATAGTGGTCAATCATCTTTCTCTGTATACTTTAAACTCTTGAAATTCTTCTGGGGAGAACCGTGTTTGAGCTAAATTCAAAATGTTTTTAAATGAACATTTTTATTGAAACATATCATCAAAAAGATCTTCTTCTCCAAAAAATACTCTGACTTTGACAACAGTGGTGAAATCCTTGACAATACCATATGGATCAAATAGCCTTCTCGGAAACTTAAACAATTTTAAACATGTGACATTGCTTACTTCATTAAATGCATGACCAACATCAAATAATGAAAATGCTCCACAAGAAACAGGAAATTGTGGCCAGATGGCTTTCTTTTTATCCTTTAATTCTTTTGTCAAACCTCTGTCTCCACAGGTTTGATATGCAATTTCCCGAGCTATAAGTTTATCTGGAACATATAAGGGCAAAACATGAGGAGAAGCAAAGCTTCCAAAAACCCTCACTTAAGTAAACAGTTCTTCTCCGAACCATCTTGCGACAGGGAGAATGTCTACTTCTGCTTCAGGAGACAACCTTGGAGCATCCTTATTATACAACACTCTATACAGAGGCAACATTATGCCATGGAAAATTTTGTAAAAATGAGGAATGAATTTTGACTCCCACAATTCTTTGTGATAAACATGGATGGGCAGGGGATTCTGAATTGTCCATTTCCAACCCATTAAAGGGAACTTAGAAACAAAGCAGATTGAATCCATAACATAGGTAGATAGATAAAAAGGAGGATAAATCCTCTGAGAGACAGTCCGTTTAGACCGGTAATTGAAAATAGCAGTGGCTAAATTATCAGACAATATTTTATCCCAATCTACAATGGTAGCGTTAACAGCAGCATTAAATAGGGGAAGCCATTCAGGCAAAAACTTATTAATGTCAGGCTTTCCAAAAAGCCTACATAACATAACAGCAGTAAAACAATATGGAGAAGTGAGTGAACTGGTACTGTACATACCGTGTTTATCTTTCTTCAGTGGTTCATCTCTTCTGGACCATTCTTTAGTGCATTCTGCCAAATTGGCATTTTCCTTGGCAAATTTCTCCATAAATTGTTTGTTGTAAGTTGCCCGAGGCTCCGGAAAATGATACATAAGCCTCAAATCTTCTGGAGTGAATGACCCGATGAGCTCTTGACCTGGATTTTTGAATTTTCTGTCTGTGATATCAGTGCTATCCAACACCCATTTTACCATGTCTGTATATGGAAGAATTCTTGGTCTTGTTGCTATCTGGTGCAAAAATGAACAAGCCAGTTCTGTAAGAGATGCCTCAGAGGAATTAATTGAACCCGCAGTAGCTGAAACATCCATTACCCTTGGGTTTTCTTCTTCAAGCAGATTAAACATACCGTCCCAAGTGGTGATGCCAGCGTCTTTGTTGCAAGCAGTGTCTGCGTACAAGGATGCCATCTCTTTACTTTAAGAACTCGGAGCTTTCTCTTTCTTTCCAGAACTCGGAGCTTTCTCTTTCTTTCCCATAATGCTCTGAAAATTGCCTTATATAGTCTCCTGTTCTTTGCGCCTGTAGTTTTACAAATTAAGTGAGAATAATGACATGATAAAGGTGATGGGATAGTTTTAAATGCTGAAGGCGTATGAAATATATTAATCAATCGTGAAATAACCCTTCGATCAAAACAAAATCCTTTTTCATTAATCATTGACAATCCATTCATTAACTTGACATTAAGGCGCATAACGGGTCTCGATTTACGGAAAGATTTACTTCGTATAACGAGCTTTCAAGAATCTGCGATAATGCGATCTGCTATTTGCTTTGCAATATCGCAAAATTGCAATATTGCAAATCGCAGCTTTCGTAAGTTGAAATCATCAAAAATCACAACTTTCAAATCATCGCAAATCGCAACTTTCGTAATTCGCAATCAGTAACATCGCGAAATTGTAATATCGCGACATCGCAATATTGCGAAATCGCAATATCGCAAAATATAACATATGAAAAATATCTGTTAATGTATTTTCTGCGATATGCGATTTGCGATAGATATTTTTCTGCATAATTTTTTGGATCGCGTGCGATGGATGTGAAATTCAAAGAAATGTTTTATTCTAATCTATCATAAACTTAAGTTATTTAAAGCTTTTCCAAAGAAATTTCTTTAATTCAATAGGGGGGTTGTTGCTGGCCACAACACTACCATTATACCTACAGAACACAACAATTTGTTAATCTTAAATCCTGCGTTTGTGTCTCTTTATGCATTTGTTTGAGGGTTTCAGGCTATTAGAGAATTTACAAAGGTGGTAATGGCGGATCGGGCTTACTGTAGAGGCAAAGGACTTTGGAAGGTTTGAATGGAGGTGACGGTATTAGTTTTTGGTGCGCAGAAGGAAAAGCGGTTTTCGCGAGCAAGGGGGTGGTTTTCGCACGGAGTGAGGGGTGGTAAGTGGGTTTGGGAAATTAGATGCGATTCCACTCAGCAGATGACGCATGGCGGAGGGTACGTTTGGTGAAACTGCCCATTTCGCATGGTTGGGGCTTGTTTAATCCCTGCGCAAATAGATCTGCGATACTGGCTTTGGGCCATTGGATCTAGCTGACGAAGATCAACGACGGTCGGGGATCGGTGCAGAGGGCAAGTTAGAGGGAGTGGGGTCCGAGTGGAAAAGTGGCGGGGCTTTATAAGAGCATGAGGTTTAATGAAGAGTGGGGCTTGGGGTGTCAATAAAATAAGCAGAAACACTTTTTATTAAAGGAAAAAGGGAAGGGGTCATATGTAGGGTTTCAATCGAGTGTGGGGGTTTTAAAATATTAAAGCAGGGGGGCTTTAATATTCATAAAGGAGTCAAGTTTTTATATTAAAATAGAGTTTTAATATATAAGGTAGGTCCGACAATTTATTTTTATATCTAAAACAATGCAAAAAAGGATTTTTTGCATTGTTTTAGTGCAAATAGGAAATAATGGTGAAAGTGAGGAGGTTTATGGGGTTTTTTTGGAATAAAAGTGGGGGTTTTGGGTAGGGGAAAAGGTGAGAATGAGAGGATTTAAGCCCAAGATGAGTTTTTAGAGCAACGGGGTGATTTTGAGAAGGCATACTGAGAGATAGTGAATTAGGATAGATAAAGATAATGAAGGCAATGAGATTTATGAAGATAGCTGATGGTCAAGAAATGCTATTTTCAACAGTCTGTAGAAAATCCATAGTCACCTAGTGAAACTGTAGAATACAGGAGGAAAACAGTGGCTCCAGCTAGGGAGGGCAGCTCCTTTGGGAGGTGTCAAGAACCTCAGAGCTCAAATATCTGGAATTTGTAGATCAGTGCCTTGATTGTACATAACAGATTCCTCATTCTTTAATTGCTGATCAACTACTGTTCTTTAAAAGCTGTGATCTTTAAAATCTGAAAGACATACTTGCTGCAACTCAATTCTATCTACCCATCATAATTTTCCTAGCATTTTTTCTTTATTTGAGTGCATTTAGATTGGCAAAACCCTTGACATATTTTTATTTTTGAAAGAAAAAACTATCTATTTCTACCCTTATATAATCCAAAGGCTTATATTAAACTTACGATCTCTTTTATTCTCTACCTAATCTACTTATCTGTCAAGATTAAACAATTTGACAGATTTGCATTCTCTAATCTATCAACAGGAAATTGAAAACATGACCAAATCAAGATTAAGAATTTTGATATGTCATGAGCTGTGGTATTTTGGACATGCTGCACACAAATTTTATTCTTGCAAAAAGTAAAACTAAAACCGAGGGCTAAAATTGGAAATTTTCATTCACCCCTCTCTTTCTCTTTGGTTCAGATTTGAACTTTGGAACCAATACCTTTTCCTAATATAATCTACTGGTAAGCCAAGTTTAAACAGTTTGGAAAATCTTCATTTTCTAACTTATCAGAAAAAATTTAAAAATTGTTCAATCATGATTAGGCTGTATGACTGAACAAGACTTTCTTTCTCAAAAGTAGTGGCATTTGGGCTTGCAAACTTTCATAAACACTCTTTTTGGTATGGGGTTTACCTTTTCTTTTTATTGCCCTCTTTTCTCCTTTTCTTTGTTATTGTGTTTTATTTTTCTGGTATTTTTATTCAGGCAATGTTATATACAATGAATAAAGATTTAAACTAATATTTTTAACAAAATTAGTGCTTGAGCATCCTGCCATTGACAGGACCTCCAAATAATTCTGTTCCATCCATTTCTTGTAGGAAAAATGTATTGTTACCTCTTGCAAAATGGATGATGTATGGACCTTTCCATAGATTGTCAAATTTTCCATGCTTACCCTTGTCCTCTCTTCTTGAATCCCACTTCATCACTTTGTCACCAAGATTGAAATCATTTTCCTTGGTTCTCTTATCAAAAAGATTTTTGATATTTTCTTGCATTTGCTGTGTTCTGTTGTATACTTCTTCTTTGGTTTGCTGCAACTGGAAAGTCTGGTTTATTCTTCTTTGCATGTCATTTTCTTCAGATTGTGCTTCTTGGATAAGCTTCATAACTGGAACCCCTAAACTTGTTGGAAAAACTGCATTTGATCCATACACTAGCTGATAGGGAGACAATCCAATTGATTTTTTATTTGTTAATCTGTTTGCGCATAGTGCATGTACTAGTTTGTTGTGCTATGATTTCTTGTTTTCTTCCAGCAATTTTTTAATGATGTTCACCAAAATTTTGTTTGAGGATTCTGCCAACCCATTACCTTGAGGGTAGTAAGCTGTAGAATGGCCCAATATAATCTGATATTTGTGGAAAAATCCCACCATCTTCTTTGATCTAAAAGCAATAACATTGTTAGTAATAATCTTTCTAGGACCACCAAATCTAGACAAAATGTGATTTTCAAGGAATTTGATGATTAATGAGTCTGTGGCAGTCCTAGAAGGTGTTGGTGTTCCCATGTTTTGGCCAGGTTGACAAGACCAAAAGATGAGACAACATAGAACCACTTTCAGACCTTAGGATCTAGCCCTCCTAGGTCCAGAGAGGGATCTCTCTATAATTGTCAAAGGTTTTGTATCTTTGAAGCTCAAATGTAAGGTTTTAGGCTAGTTATAGGCACAGGGTTGTTTGTTTGATTGTTTGTGTTTGGTTGTTGGGAATCAGGAAAGAAGGATCCAATGTAAAACAAGGATGAGCATAAAGGGAATTAGGCTAAGACAGATAACTCAGGGAACATCAAAGCCATTGGGCTATGGAGTCAAGAAAGGATTTATTTGTGTTCGATGTGTAAGCTTTCAGTTGGGCTAGTCATCTAGAGCGTTTGGATCTTAAAGATGATATTTGGAATGGGACATTAAGGACTAAAAATGAATGAAGGAGAACCATCTAATTCTGTCTATAGATAAGGTCAAAGTTCATTTAACTCCAGGTCTGCTTGGACAAAATCAGAGGTAGGACAAGGGATCTTAGAGAGGCTTAATCCGGACGGAGAGACCCTAGAGAGGCAGAGACAGGGTTCTAGACCTCCCAGTGTTCTTGACTCGTCCAACTAAATCCTAACAAGAACATCTAAACATATACTTCATTAATTCATACATCAGAGAGCAGGCAATAACATCCACTACACTGGTTAAATCAATTGAAATCAATATTCAGATACACATATAAGCAGAAAACATAAAGGGCTGGGAGAGCAGCAACATAAGGTACCTATCAAGGGTAAATCTTATGCCAAACTTCTCCGATGCGAGCTCGTAGGAAAACCCGAATTTAAGAAATCATGCTACAGAGATAAGAAACATCACCAATTTCTTTAGATCAGGATCCAAAGAAACATGCTTTTCATATTAAAAACAACACCAATCAGGTACATCATAGCCCATAGCTTGAACATTCAGTCTGAATACATCAAATCTCAGCCTATCTTACAATATTACATAGAGAACTTGTCTCAAGAGGAAAATTCTTGCGTTTCACTGATATCTCATCAACAACCAACACAATAGTTTCCTTCTGTGCTTTATAGCAGAGGATGAAGAGAAGATCGACTGAGGGGGTAAGTGAACACTAAATGTAATATTAAACACCGAAATGAATGCAGGGCCGAAACCCATTCTGTTTAACTGCTGTATATTTAATCTCTGTCACCCCTTTAGTGAAAAGGTGATTTTATTCAGATATGATTTTGACATCTTTTGGCTGTAGTACTCCTAGTGCTTTGCACAGAAATGAAATGAACTACTAAGGGATCTGTCATAAAAATGCTCTGGCGGTTTTGGGACTGTTGTTAGGGTGGAGATTCCTTCAGGGACATTGTGCATAATAAAAGCTGTATGGACGCCCTGTACTTGATGAAGAAAAACATTCTGCTGACGAATAAACCCTGATGTTACCTTTTGCTTGTGCTCAGGACCTTTTGATCGATCCTCGGGGTCTTCAAACTGATTCTTTGCCTTCCAAACCACTGATTTAAGGCTCCAGATCTTCATTAGGGCACCTTAATCTCCTTTGCTCTGTACTACAACACTCTGCCGCTCCACTTCTGCTTCTGACAGGTTAGCTCGGGCTTTAATGGCGCTGGGAGATTTTCTTCCGAGTCTAAACCCTGTTCTCTTAAATGACCATCTTATCTTCACCTTCCCGGATCGTTTTTATAAATTATGCCTCTGCAAATGATCTTTTTTGACTCTCGATGTCCTTGTAACAGAGATGTGCACCGTGGCGGCCATTAATTCTTAATAACCCTGCAAAATACACAAACAAGTTAAAGAAATCACGGATGGGGTGGCAGATGATGTGGAGGAGGAGAATGGTCGTGTGATCGATGACATGGCGGAAAAAAAATGCGGAGGAACAATGGAGATCCGCTCTGGTG
This sequence comes from Pinus albicaulis, assembly GCA_034641835.2. Classification (NCBI taxonomy): domain Eukaryota; kingdom Viridiplantae; phylum Streptophyta; class Pinopsida; order Pinales; family Pinaceae; genus Pinus; species Pinus albicaulis. Next base: position 1,417,982,679 of record CM076574.1, on the reverse strand, counting down.
GAGGTGGCGGTATGCATAGCGAAAACGAATGAGAAAACATTAAAAAACACGAAACGAACAACATAAATGCAATGGAACGGGAGGAAGTACGGAAGGTGCACGTGGAGGTGAAGTGGCGAGATCGGGGACAGTGGGAAAGTCAGCGGCGGGCAAACAAATCTGGATCGTGGATCGCGGCAGAGATCGATGGCGGAGGATGATGGATGGTGGACCATGGCGTGAGCTATCGCGCGTGCAGCTTCATTAAACATCGTGCATATTGGGCGGGCGATAGCCGTTGGATGGCCTGCTGCAGATTGAATGGTCATCGGTCATTTCACTGGGCGTCCGTGTCCGAGAGATAACGCGCGATGGATCGGGTTAATAGGCGGTTTGGGAACGTACATGAGGACACACGGCGAATGGTGAGTGGGATCGCTGGGCAACGGGGAAAAACCGCCACCCGCCCAAAGGCGGTGCAAAATAAACAGGCGGTTTAACACAGTGCGCTGTGGGGTCCACCGGCGGGGAAGAATCTGAACCGTTGAACTGGCGGGGAAACGGACGACGATGGCTCAACACGGAAAATAGGCGGGAGAACGCGGGAGCTGGGGATTAAATGCTGGCCATCCGATCTGTCGGGATCGACGGTCGAGGATGCGCCCGATGAAAAAATACGGTAAGCGCCCTTCGGTGGTAGCGATTGGTTCTGGCGCAGGGTTATATGGAGAGAAACAGAGCGGGGCTAGCGGAGAAGGGGGCTTAGGCCTGTTATATGGTCGGAAGTGGGTTTTTATGCCATTTTCAATGAAATTTATGATTTTGGCCCATTTCTAAAGTGTTTTAAGGCCAGCCAAGGGCAATGATAGGGAGATGGGGGGTTGATTGGGGGAAACAGAGGGGGACAAAGGTATTTTAACAAGGGGAGGAAAAAGGTGAGAAAGGGACATTTTGCAGGGGTGCAAGGGGGAGCAGTAGGCCTTTTGAAGAATGGATCAGCAGAGAGAAATTGTATTAGGTAAAGCACCGAGAGGCTTCAAGGGTAATGAGTTTTCAATGGAAAGGAGTTCCTTGAAGGCTCCACAACAGTCTAGCCCCCAGCTTGCTTGTCAAGAATTTCATAGGGGGGCTAACAGTGGCTCCACATGGGGATGGCTTCTTCTTGAAGGAGTCAAGAAACCAGAAATGATCTTTGGAGTAGGCCAGTTGCCTGCTGCTTAGCACATCCCTTTCATTGAACAGCTGCCACAATATGAATATGTTACATCAGCAGAAACATTTTTCCCACCAAAGCTACCTACCCAGACTACAATCCTAACATTTTTCTCCCTTTAGGGTGCATTTGAGCTAGCACACCCTTTACATTTTATTTTCAAAACCAAAACAAACCTATTCTAAATCTACCCTTATTTCTCCATGAGACCAGATTAAACAGTTGGCCTCATATTCTTCTCTACCCAATCTAATACCTGTTGGGATTAAGCTGTCCAACAGGCTTCCTCTCCTACATTCTAAAACAGGAAATTGAAAAACAGCCAAGCCAGGATTAGACTGTTTGACTTGCTGGAGTGAAGACTTGTAGAAAACTGAAGAAAAAACTGTGAAGGCATGAAATCTGCAGTTTTGAAACATCCTTCTTTCTTTGTGACTCAGGTTTTGAGCACATTAGAGCCACCTTTTCTTCTTCATCTTCAACTCTGGTTTTAGGCATGTTAGAGCTAATTTTTCCTTTTCTTTTGCTGGTGCAGATTTTGAGCGTGTTAGGATCAGCTGTCTTTCTTTCTTTGGCTCAGGTTTTGATCATATTAGAGCCAATCTTTTGCGCTTTTCAGAGGTCCATGTTTTGAGCATGTTTGAACCTCTACCTTTTCTAATTTTTGGGAAACATTTTCTCTATTTTCTTGAAATTAAAACTGCAATGGTATGTACAATGGAAATGGAACTGGAAATGAAAATTAGAAGAAGTACTGTTTGAGCATCCTGCCATTGACAGGACCCCCAAACAGCTCTGTACCATCAAGTTCTTGTAAGAAAAATGCTTTAGGACCCACAGTGGCTTGGGTGATATATGGACCTTGCCACAAGCTGTCAAACTTGCCATGTTTGCCTTTGTCCTCTCTCCTTGAATCCCATTTCAGGACCTTGTCTCCAACTTTGAAATCTGAAGCTTTGGCTCTTTTGTCAAACTGCCTCTTTATGCTTTCCTGCACTCTGACAGCTCTGCTATAAACCTGTTCCCTTGTTTGTTGCAAATGGATAGTTTCGTTGATTCTTCTCACCATGCCATTTTCCTATGATTGGATCTCCTGGACAAGTTTGATTACTGGAACTCCAAGGCTTGTAGGAAAGACTGCTTCCGTTCCATAAACCAGCTAGAATGGTGACATGCCAGTGGATTTCTTTGTGGTGAGCCTGTCAGCCCACAGAGCATGTATCAACTTTTTATACCACGATTTTTTGTTCTCTTCCAGGAGCTTCTTAATGATTGTGACCAGGCTTTTGTTAGATGATTCAGCCAGTCCATTACCCTGGGGGTAATAGGAAGTTGAATAACCAAGTGCTATTCCGTACCTGTGACAGAAATCAACCATTCTCTTGGACCCGAAAGCAGCAGCATTGTCAGTGATTATTTTTCTTGGACAGCCAAACCGAGATAGGATGAAGTCTTCTAAGAACTAAATAATGACAGAATCAGTGGCATTCCTAGTGGGTATGTCTTCTATCCATTTAGTGAAGTAATCTGTAGCAGTTAGGATCCATTTATGTTGTCTAGAGGAGGCAGGGTGCATTTCTCCTATAAAGTCTAGGCCCCATTGCAGAAAGGGACCTTCCACGGTGATAGGTTGCAAAGGGAGGGGGAGGAGCTTTTTTCTGCCTTCGAAGATCTAACATTTGTGGCAGGTAAGAGTCATTTTATGGACATCATTGAAGAGTGTGGGCCAATAGTAACTGACCCTGAGTATTTTATTCGCAGTGGCTTTCCAACTCAGGTGGCCTCCACACTCCCCAGCATGGAATTCTTGTTTAAGTTTTTCAGCTTCAGTTTCAGATAAGCATTTCAGTAATAGGCCATTTGGATTCTTCCAGTATAGGTTTTCATTTAAAATGAAGTAATTTCTAGCTTTGAGTTTTATGAATCTGGCCTTGGTTTTGGACAGTTCTGGAGGGGCATTGAGATTAGTGAGCACATAAAGGATATCGGAATACCAAGGAGAGTTCTGGAACTTCTCCTTAACAGTTGGATGGGACAATCCTTCCTGCTCGTCTAAGGCATTTATCATGTTGATGTCAAGGGCCTGCAAGTTTGATTCAACCATTAATTGGGCTAGGCCTTGACCTTTGATCAGCTTGGTGGGTTTTATTTCAAGGTCGTATTCCGAGATTGTAGCAATCCATTTGCCCCTTTTCCCATCAGGGTCCTGGGAGAAGATATCTTTAACCACTATATTTGGAACATAGGCTATGGTGTGAGAATGCAGAATGTACACCCTAAAATATTTTAAGGCCTTTACCAGAGCATAGGCCTGCTTTTCCATAATGTTGAATTTTAAGGGTGCATCCCTTAAGGCTTTGTTGAAGAAGGCGATTGGCTGTTCATTACCTTCTGAAATCCTTTGCAGTAAGACTGCAACTATTGTATGTTGGGAGGCAAATGAAAAGATCAGAAAATATTTTGAGAAGTCTGGGCTGATAAGTACAGGGGCCTGAGTGAGTGCAAGTTTTACCGACTCAAAAGATTTCTTGGCTTCTACAGTCCACTTAATTCCTGCATCTTTCTTTAGCATGTTGGTCATTTTCCTAAGATGCTCAACAAGATTGGGGATAAATCTCCTAAGGAAATTGATCTTTCCTATAAAGGACTATAACTCCTTGATGTTTCTCGGATGTGTAATTTGAAGTATTCCCTCGACTCGCTGTGGGTCTATCCTGATCCCTTTCTCAGATATAATGTGACCAAGAAGTTTACCTTCTTGCAGCCAAAAAATAGTTTTCTTGGGATTTAAGGACAGACCGTACCTTCTACATTTTTCAAAAACTTTCCTCAGATGTTTCAGATGTTCTTCTTCAGTTTTAGAAAAGACAGTCAAGTCATCCAAGTAGATAACTATGAAGTGTCCGATCTCATCTGAGAACGCTATATCCATCGCTCTCTCGAAGGTAGCTCCAGCATTCATCAATCCAAAGGGAATTTTCACATACATGAAGGTGCCCCATGGAGTGGTAAAAGCTGTTTTGAGTTGATCTTCTAGGAGTACCAGAACTTGGTTGTATCCTGAAAAACCATCAAGCAAGCCCACTACCTTCTGTAGGATATGTTCCATTCTAGGCAAGGGGTAGTTGTCTTTCAGGGAGGCTCTGTTGAGGTTTCTGAAGTCTATGCATAGCCTGATCTCCCCCGTTTTCTTCCTCACAGCCACTAAGTTTGACACCCAATCAGAAAAACTTACAGGGACTATTATGCCTACATCATACATCTTTTTGATCTCTTTCTCTACTGCAGGCAATTGTTTTGGATTGATCCTACGAAGTTTTTGTCTGAAAGGCTTTTGATTTTCCTTGAGTGGTATCTTGTGTTGTATGATGTTAGTGTCATAGGCCTTAAAATCTTCATATCTCCATGCAAACACATCACTGAATTCCTTAAACAGGTCAATGCATTTTTTCTTCATGTCTGCAGGTATAGACTTAGCCAGTTTTATCATTTTAGGCTTATCTTCAGTGCCTGTGTTGCATTCTTCTACATCCGAGTCTGCAGGTTCTATAGTGGGCCTTTTTGCTACATCATCAAAGTAAAAAAGGTCCTCTAGGGGTGCCAAGCCTCTGGGTATATTCTTATCTTTGGCCTGCAGCACCTCCATTTCCTCATTTTCTGCGTTTTCACATTTTTCGGTTATATTTCTAGTTTCTTCAGAAAGGGTGTTTATTTCTACGTTATAGGGTGTTTCTTGTTCATCTGGGGGATCCTCACTTGGGCAGCTATTATCAGATTTTGAGTCCACATCAGAAAATTCAAACTCATTTCTGCCCGCTAGGAAGTCTTTGATCTGTTTATCTCCTTCAAAGACCTGCCAGTATTTTTCGTTGTCTGGCACTGCAGATCTGAACTTGGTCTGAATGATGATTTTTTGGTCAAGGGGAGCCTTAGGATATGAACTAGCCAGGCAAGCTAATCCGTCCGCAATGATGTTTTGACTCCTAGGTACAAATACCAACTCATATTCAACAAAGGTTTTCAATAAATCTACTACATCATTCCTGTACGCTCTCAGTCGGGGATGTTTTGCTGTATATTCACATAAACCTATTTGATGATTAACTCAGAGTCACCTCTCACAACTATCCTATGGGCTCCTAATTTTTTCAATAGGTTCAGACCCAAGATGAGAGCCTCATATTCTGCAATATTATTGGTGCATTTGAAATGCAGATTCACAACATGGCTCTCTGCGTGGTCATTTTCTGTGTTGCGTAGCCACACCCCTGCCCCAGCATTTTGCCTAGTACATGACCCATCGAAATTCATTTCCCACAAGGGCTCGCCATTATGTTGCGTTGGGGAGTCTGTACTAGGTTGTGGGTTACCGTGTCCTTCACGCGGTGTACTAGTTTGAGAGGTGTGACTAACAGGCTGACTGCATCGTGTTTCTGGTTCATTCTGAGTTTCGTTTTCATTATCCTGCCCATGGATTTCTTCATCATATTCTTCTAGGGTAGCCATTATGCTAAAGTCCATGGGCTCCGCATCCTTGCTTGTATTTCTGCATTCAGGCTCTGGCTCTCCCAAGGATTGTTCGTTATAAAAAATGAAAGAATCCAGGTCTGTGTGAACAGAATATAATGGTGAATTTTCAGGCTTCTCGGGGCTACTGACTAGGAATTTCATCTGGGACTCTCTATACAGTCTCCGCAGTTGGCAAAATATAGGGATAGTTGCATATGAGCCATCCATCTGCATCGTTCCTTGTAGTTTGGCTCCCCATGATCTTAACAATAACATGCCATACTTGGGTGGCACATCTGCCACCACCACATCCATGACCATACATTTAGCTGGGATCTGGGTCAAGCTCACACATAAATATTTTATTAGGCCTAGGCATTTTACTCTACTAGAGTCAAATGAATATAGATCTTTGTAAGGTCGGGTTATCTCTAGGCCTAGCCTTTCCATCACTACCTTAGGCATTAAATTGTGTGAAGCTCCAGAATCATGCATGGCATTGTGGAGTATTTTTTCATGAATGTTGAGACTGATACAAAAAGGTGGAACTACCCCTTCCTGAAACTTTCCCTCAATCTTTGGATCAAACAGGAGGGTAGGTTGATCATCATTCAAATTTACAGTATCATTGTTTTCCCCTAAATTCAATGCTTTCAAAATTTGGCCTTTATATACACTCTGAGCGGCCAGTTCAGAGAGTGGGACAGAGATTTTGATTTTTGCAATCTCACTCTCTAAATTGAAAGTGGACTGTGTCTTTGGAGTGCTCAACTCTGTTTTATTCGTTACTGCCTTAGTAGCTGAATCAGTTTGTGATTTCTCACTATATACAAGGTCAGGAATCGTTTTATCAGGAGCACTAACTGCAGTGCTAGTGCTGCTGGTTGGTTGGCTTTGTTTTTCGGTGTCTTGGTTGTATTTTTCCTTGTGTTTACCAGAACTTTCAGCTGCTGAATTGTCATTTGCAACAGATGCTCTAGAAGTTTTATCAGGATTTTTCTTGATGGTAACCTTAGGAGCTTTGGTTTTGGAAGTATCTTGGTTATTTTTGCTCCTAAGTTCATATTGTTCTCTAACCTGTAACATGGCATCTTCAAATCCTAATCTGTAATCCTCAGTTCCTAACCATTCCCCATCCCAGTATGAGGGTGAGGGCTGGTCTTCCTCTGAATCACAGTTAAGGACTGAGTCCTCTGTTTCAAACATGTTTATTCCATTCCCCTCAGACTCTTCTATGATTCCCTCGTCTTCATCTAAAATTTTTTCTTGAAATGGGGGAACAACTTGTTGATCTGACTCTCTTTGTCTGTTGGGAGCAACATTTTTTCTTCTAATGTTTTGGTTCTGGTTTTGGTTTCTGTTTTGGACAACCATCCTTTTTATCATTTGTTGTAAATCTTCCACTTTTTTAGACAGTCTATCATATTTGGGATCAGATGTGGAGGCTACATTGTCATCTCTGTATGTTACCCTTTTCTCAGCTTTTAATCTTGCCCTTTTTTCTATCAAGTTCGCCTCTATTGTTATGGCTCCTTTCTGCATGTCTTCTAATGTGTTATATCCTTTATCTCTAAGCTCATAGGCCATGTCAGCATCAAATCCATCAGGATATTTAGCCAGAGCCATCATTTGCGGAGGTTTCATGTGTGGAGGGAGAGAATTGTAAATGCTGTTAAATCTAGTGGTGTAGTCGTGGACGCTCTCTCCCACATTCCTCTTAAGGCTCATGTATTCTGCTAGGAGCTGGCGAGGGTTTGCTCTAACCTCCGATTTGTCTATGAAGTTCTGATATAACGCAGGGAGATCTTGGATACTTCCAGGAGGTAAAATTTTAAACCATTTCTTTACATCACCCCTTAAGCTTTGGGCAAAGATTCTCATTTTAATTGTTTCATCACCAATTTCCATATAGTCAAAAGAATCCTCCATCTTATCTACATGTTGCTGAGCTGTGATGGATTCTTTAGCAGTGAAGTGTGGGATTTTTGACTGATAATCGTTGGGTAAGGGTAACAAGGGTCGAGGTAGGAGCAAAGGTGCATACCAGGCTGCCATGATAATGTGCTGATGAGGTATAGGGTTGGCTTGAGCAGCTGGTATTTCGATGACAGGGATATTAGGGCCAGCAGAATTCTGTTGAGCAGATCTAGGGTGGGAGAGCCCCAAGTTTTGAAGGAAGTGAATATCAGGTGGTGTTGATGGAGGGGTTCCTCTATCCCTAGTGCGTTGACAGCTATGAGATGGCGAACTATGAGGTTCAAGGTCTGGCTGGTCTAGGTGATTGAATGACCTAGCTCTTAGTAATCTATTAGGTATGTCTAGGCCAGGGAGAAAAAGTGATAGAGCTGTTAGGTCCTCTGGTGCAGAATTAGCTCTATGAATGTGACTGGAAATAGTTGTTCTTTTGGGCGTAGGAGCTCCTCTGAGGATACTCTCCGGATTATCAACTATTTCAGGTGGGTCCGGGTTGGGATAAGCTCTTGTATGAATGGTTCTGAAAGCCAAAATGCTATTTCTTAGCCAAGCAGCTTAACCCTACTTGTTGTTTCTACTGTGGTTGATGTTGTCTCAGGGGCTGGTTTCCCAGTGGAGTCTAATTGTGAAACCAAGTTAATCAGCAGGCCTACTGATCACCAGTGGAGTCTCTTCGTTTAGGAACAATGGAGTTGCCAGGTGGAGGGTTTTTAGGGTATATCTAAAGGGTTACACTGTCCACCACAGTGCTCAGGCACTATCACCTTTCAAGAATCTCCTCATAAAACAAACTCCAACCAGAGATTGACTGGGAGGGCATTTACCAGATATGTCACCTCTGAAGAGGGTGAGATCCGGAGGCTACCTGGCCCTTTCTAGGCTCTGTCTAAGAGTGTAGTGGATATTCAATAATGGAGGTCGAATCAAGACATGAGTGACTTACTTTCAACCTAACCAGAGTTCTAAGTTTTTGAAGTTTTAAGAATGTTTAAGGTGAAATGTACTCAGATCCCCAGCGGAGTCGCCATTATGTTGGTGTTCCCATTTTTTGGCCAGGTTGACAAGACCAAAAGATGAGACAACATAGAACCACTTTCAGACCTTAGGATCTAGCCCTCCTAGGTCCAGAGAGGGATCTCTCTATAATTGTCAAAGGTTTTGTATCTTTGAAGCTCAAATGTAAGGTTTTAGGCTTGTTATAGGCACAAGGTTGTTTGTTTGATTGTTTGTGTTTGGTTGTTGGGAATCAGGAAAAAAGAATCCAATGTAAAACAAGGATGAGCATAGAGGGAATTAGGCTAAGACAGATAACTCAGGGAACATCAAAGCCATTGGGCTATGGAGTCAAGAAAGGATTTATTTGTGTTCGATGTGCAAGCTTTCAGTTGGGCTAGTCATCTAGAGCGTTTGGATCTTAAAGATGATATTTGGAATGGGACATTAAGGACTGAAAATGAATGAAGGAGAACCATCTAATTCTGTCTATAGATCAGGTTAGAGGTCATTTAACTCTAGGCCTTCTTGGACAAAATCAGAGGTAGGACAAGGGATCTTAGAGAGGCTTAATCCGGACGGAGAGACCCTAGAGAGGCAGAGACAGGGTTCTAGACCTCCCAGTGTTCTTGACTCGTCCAAATAAAGCCTAACAAGAACATCTAAACATAGAATTCATTAATTCATACATCAGAGAGCAGGCAATAACATCCACTACACTGGTTAAATCAATTTAAATCAATATTCAGATACACATATAAGCAGAAAACATAAAGGGCTGGGAGAGCAGCAACATAAGGTACCTATCAAGGGTAAATATTATGCCAAACTTCTGATGTGAGCCTGTAGAAAATGGAATGAAATGAAATCAAACACAGAGATAAGAAAACATCACCAGCTGCTTTAGATCAGGATCCAAAGAAACATGCTTGTCATATTAAAAACAACACCAATCAGGTACATCATAGCCCATAGCTTGAACATTCAGTCTGAATACATCATATCTCAGCCTATCTTACAATATTACACAGAGAACTTGTCTCAAGAGGGAAATACTTGCGTTTCATTGATATCTCATCAACCACCAACAACAACCTCTTTCTGTGTTTTATAGCAGAGGATGATCAGAAGATCGACTAAGGGGGTAGGTGAAATCTAAATGTAACATTAAACACAAAAATGAATGCAGGGCCGAGACCCATTCTGTTTATCTACTCTGTATTTAATCTTTGTCACCTCCCTTGTAGAAGAGTGATCTTCTCCGGATATGATTTTGACATCTTTTGGCTGTAGTACTCTTGGTGCTTTGCACAGAAATGAAATGAACTGCCAAGGGATCTGTCATAAAAATGCTCTGGCGGTTTTGGGACTGCTGTTAGGGTGGAGATTCCTTCAGGGACATTGTGCATAATAAAAGCTGTATGGACGCCCTGTACTTGATGAAGAAAAACATTCTGTTGACGAATAAACCTTGATGTTACCTTTTGCTTGTGCTCAGGTCCTTTTGATCGATCCTTGGGGTCTTCAAACTGATTCTTTGCCTTCCAAACCACTAATTTAAGGCTCCAGATCTTCATTAGGGTGCCTTAATCTCCTTTGCTCTGTACTGCAACACTCTGCCACTCCACTTCTGCTTCTTACAGGTTAGCTCGGGCTTTAATGGCGCTGGGAGATTTTCTACCGAGTCTAAACCCTGTTCTCTTAAATGACCGTCTTATCTTCACCTTCTCGGATCGTTTTTATAAATTACACCTCTGCAACTTATCTTTTTTGACTCTCGATGTCCTTGTAACAGAGACGTGCACCATGGCGGCCATTAATTCTTAATAACCCTGCAAAATACACAAACAAGTTAAAGAAATCACGGATGGGGTGGCGGATGATGTGGAGGAGGAGAATGGTCGTGTGATCGATGACATGGCGGAATACAAATGCGGAGGAACAATGGAGATCCGCTCTAGTGGAGGTGGCGGTCTGCGAAGCAAAAACGAATGAGAAAAAATTAAAAAAAATGAAACGAACAAGATATATGCAATGGAACGGGAGGAAGTACGAAAGGTGCATGTGGAGGTGACGTGCCGAGATCGGGGACAGTGGGAAAGTTAGCGGCGGGCGAACAAATCTGGACTGTGGATCGCGGCGGAGATCGACGGCGGAGGATGATGGATGGTGGACCATGGCGTGAGCTATCGCACGTGCAACTTCATTAAACATTGTGCATCTTGGGTGGGCGATAGCCGTTGGATGGCCTGCTGCAGATCAGACGATCATCGTTCATTTCGCTGGGCATCCGCATCTGGGAGATAACATGCGATGGATCGGGTTAACAGGCTGTTTGGGAACGTACAGGAGGACACACAGCGAACGGTGAGTGGGATCGCTGGGCAACGGGGAAAAACTGCCACCCGCCCAAAGGTGGTGCGAAATAAACAAGTGGTTTAACATAGTGCGCTGCGGGGAAGGATCTGAACTGTTGAACTGGCGGGGCAACGGACGACGATGGCCCAACATGGAAAATAGGCGGGAGAACACGGGCACTGGGGTTTAAACGCTGGCCATCCGATCTGTCGGGATCGACGGTCGAGGATGCGCCTGATGAATAAATACGGTAAGCACCCTTCGGTGGTAGTGATTGGTTCCGGCGCAGGGTTATATGGAGAGAAACGGAGCAGGGCTAGCGGAGAAGGGGGCTTAGGCCTGTTATATGGTTGGAAGTGGGTTTTTATGCCATTTTCAATGAAATTTATGATTTTGGCCCATTTCTAAAGTGTTTTAAGGCCAGCCAAGGGCAACGATAGGGAGATGGGGGGTTGATTGGGGGAAACAGAGGGGGACAAAGGTATTTTAACAAGGGGAGGAAAAAGGTGAGAAAGGGACATTCTGCAGGGGTGCAAGGGGGAGAAGTAGGCCTTTTGAAGAATGGATCAGCAGAGAGAAATTGTATTAGGAAAAGCACCGAGAGACTTCAAGGGTAATGAGTTTTCAATGGAAAGGAGTTCCTTGAAGGCTCCACAACAGTCTAGCCCCCAGCTTGCTTGTGAAGAATTTCATAGGGGGGCTAGCAGAAGGGATTGCCTCTATCCATTTTGTAAAGTAGTCAGTTGCAGTGAGCATCCATTTGTGTTGGGCTGAGGAGGTAGGATAGATTTCTCCAATAAAATCAAGGCCCCATTGTTGAAAAGGAGATTCAACAGAAATAGGATGCAAAGGTAAAGGCAACAATTTTCTCTTGCCTTCAAAGATTTGGCACTTATGAGAGGAAATTACCATTTTATGGATGTATTGAAAGAGGGTGGGCCAATAGTAACCAGCTCTAAGGATTTTATTGACAGTGGTTTTCCAATAGAGGTGGCCTCCACATTCTCCTTCATGAAACTCATGCTTAATCTTATCTGCATCATCCTTAGGCAAACATTTAAGCAATATACCACTATAATTTTTCCAATATAAAAATTTATCTAAAATGCAGAAGTTTATAGCTTTTAACTTTAGGAATCTAGCCTTTGTTTTGGACAAACCAAGAGGATATTTAAGATTAAAAAGTACATATAGAATATCAGCATACCAAGATGAATTGAGAAATGATTCTTCAATGAGTGGAGTTTCCAACTCCTCTTGTTCATCTAATGCATTAATCATGTTTATATCTAGTGCTTGAAAATTTGTTTCAACCATGAGTTTACCCAGTCCTTGTCCTTTGATTAGTTTAATGGGCTTGATTTCTAAATCATATCCTAATATAACAACAATCCACTTACCTCTTTTTCTATTAGGATCTTGTGTTAAGATGTCTTTTACCACTGGGTTAGGCACAAATGCAATGATGTGTGAATGGAAAATGTAAACTCTGAAATCTTTTAATGCCCTGATCAAGGAAAAAGCTTGTTTTTCCATTATGTTATACTTCAGAGGTGCATCTCTTAATGCCTTGCTGAAAAATGCAATGGGCTGTTGCTATCCTTTTATGTTTTTTTGCAGTAGGAAAACATCAACTGTATGTTCTGATGCAAAGGAGAAGATGAAGAAGTCTTTGGTAAAGTCAGGGCTAATTAGAACTCGTGTTTGGGTAAGTGATTATTTTACCAGTTCAAAGGATTTCTTTTCTTCTTTGGTCCGTTTGACTCATATTTCTCTTTTTAGCATGTTTGTGATGTTTCTTAGGAGTTCTGCAAGGTTTGGTATGAACCTTCTTAAGAAATTTATCTTCCCAATGAAATATTGTAGCTCTTTGATATTTCTAGGATGATTGATTTGCAATATTCCTTCAATCCTTTTTAGGTCAATATTGATCTCTTTTTCAGATATGATATGGCTTAAAATTTTTCCTTCTTGAAGGCCAAATAGAGTTTTCTTGGGATTTAAAGACAAACCATACTTTCTACATTTTTCAAAGTCTTTTCTTAAGAGAGCTAGGTGTTCTTCATCTGTTTTAGAGTAAACTATGATGTCATCAAGGTATATCACAATGAAGTAACCTATTTCTTCTGAGAAAGCAATATCCATGGCTCTTTGAAAGGTGGCTCCAACATTCATTAACCCGAAAGGAATTTTTCCATAAATGAAGGTGCCCTAGGGTGTAGTGAAAGATATCTTGTGTTGATCATCTAGATGTACCAACACCTGATTATACCCTGAAAATCCATCTAGAAAAGAAATTATTTTAGAGCCTACTACCCTTTGTAAGATGTGATCCATTTTCGGTAAAGGGTAGTTGTCTTTTAAGGAGGCTTTGTTTAAGTTTTTGAAGTCTATGTGTTAGGATCCCCATAGTTTTCAAGATTGGAAAGAACAAACGCTGCAGGGCCTACATTCGAAACACTTTGGAATCCTAGGATCTAGCCCTCCTGGATTCAGAGAGGGATCTCTCTATATATGTTTAGAATGATATGATTTTAAAGCTCATGATATGATATTAGGCTAGTTATGAAGCACAAGGGATTTCTTTTGGTTTTGGTTGGGTAGGATATTATCAAAATAAAGGAATTCTTTTGAAGGGTAACGGTGTAAGTGAGTTGAAAGAATGGTTCAGCTGATAGGATAGGTATGAGACAGTATCAATCTATTTGGCTATGGAGTCACAAAAGGATTTAATTGCACAACAAGTTTCAAGAGTGGTCAATGGGGCAAGTCATCTATATCAAATGATCTCTTTAGGTTGATTTGTGATATGGAACATTAAAAGTGTTGTGAAAGAAGCAAAGATAATAACCATTTAAGAATCTATTAAATTCACTAAAAAAGAAAAGCCTTTCAAGGTAACTGTTTGAAGCAGGCCAAAGGAAAGGGCAAACCATAGACCTCTTTGGGCAAACTTTTACTAAAGCACACTTTTCAGACAACAATCTAACAATCTAACAGATTACCTTCAGAAAGAAGAAAACATATAAGATAAAAAAAAGAGTAGCCTAAGATCAAGTAAGAACTTTGAATCTATCTTGCTTTTGGCATACTCTCAAGGGAAACTTTTAAAACAACTGTTGAAGACTAAACAAGGGACAGGGCTAACCATAAACTTCCTTGATTAGGACTCTACTTAGCATGCAATGAAAATATCATTCAAGAAAAAAATCTCAGGTTTTACTCAGCAAGACATGGGCTCACCAACATTCCTTGACTAATACATGGGCTCACCAACATTCCTTGACTAATTATACTCTATTGAAATCATTCCCAAAGCAACAATTAGAAGAAAACATAGAGATAAAGCTTATCAGTGAGAATTAGGGTACTTTGCAGTAAATCCTATTCTATATTTCCCGTTCTTTATCAGAGAAAGTGGAAAATATGAAAACATAAGAAAAACAACAATTACAGTAAGAAAAACATCACCATTGACATAGACCAGGATCCCATAAATCATCTTATATATTTGATGTTCAAACCAGTTACAATCTTCAAGTCCAGTAGGTCTTTATAGCTTCAAACTTCTCTTCTCACCCTATCTTTCTTCAATTACTAACAGAGCTTCAACAACCTCAACAACTATTTACATTCAATAAGTATTCAACCAACATTTACAATGGGCTCCTCTTATGATATTTATAGGTAAATTGAGGAGGTGGAGTGAAAGGAAGATCTAACTTATTCAATTAATACAGAGTAAATGCTTCTCGACCTTTGGGAGGCCTAATGGAGAAGATATCTAATGTCTTAACTCTGTTAATTGAATTTTACATTAACTTTCATCTACTTCAGTCACTTTTGTTGACTTTTGAGGCTTTTGGTAGGCTGGCAATTAATTTCTGAGCTATCTTTGAAAATATCTATGATTGTGCCTTAACTTTGTATTCTTTTGAGGTAAAATTAGCTTGTAGGTAGCATTTTTTTGGTTTATGGGGGAGTAAATACTTCAATGATCTGGCGTTCTGGAGTAATATTTCGCTGATCTGTCCTGCTTTGTGGATTTTTGTCCTTTAATGACTATTTTGACTTTTAATTCTTTGTCTTAAACTATGCTTTATCCATAATTTGCCTGATTAAGTCTTTTGATCTTTGGGCTTTTGACTTTAACCTTTATCCTTTAATATTTTTAATCTCTGTCTTCACCATCGGCTGCATAGGTGGCAGTGATGCATTGGAGGACCTTGCTGTGTAACCAATATTTGCGATATATTGATTTAAACGTGGAAGTTCAGCCCTTTTGGTCCCTTTTGTCTTTGATTGAGCCTTAGAGGATTGTCACCCTCGACTATGAGCCACTGTAATTGGCTGTGGGAAGACTTTATATCCTTTCCGCCATGAAAACTTGCAACACACACGAACTGATAAAATAAAACCTGCGATGCTTGGGTTAAACTACTTGAGAGGGCTTTGGCGGGGGCGGAGGAGCATTTTGTGGAGGAAGCGTATGCAGTGAGGCGGAAAACCATGGCGGATAGGAGTAAACAGGGTTCAAACATGGATTATGGTGCAAAGAAGCACTGGTGGTTTCAGAAAACCACGAATGGTTTTCACGTAAGCAAAAGGGTGGTAAGCGGTAATGGGTTTATCGAGCACGATACGGTTCATTGCTCGACACGTGGCTTATGCAAAACCGACAGTTTTGCATTCAAGATGCACAACGGGGGGAGGGGGCATAACAGATGCGAAATGGTGCGACAGGCGTTAGATCTTCGGGCTAGAAATCTAAGGCTAAGAATGAACGCGACGGGAGGGGAGATGCAAGGCGGAAGAATGAGGTGGGGCGAGTTGACGTAAGATAATTTTTCGTGTAGCGAGGAGGCTTGAGGTTGGGTAAAACGATGTGCGCCATTGGATTATAGTGATAAAGGGTTATAATCAAGGTAGGGGCGAATATATAAAGGGAAAAAGGTGGAAGTGGGCGCGCAATTAGTTTTGGGCCGTTGGATCTGGGGGAGCTAGATCAACGGTGGAGAGGGAGCGGGATGGCACAAAGTGCTCAGCGGTGGGTCCAGTGGATGACGTCATAGTGGGGGGACTGGGGTTACAAAGGAAAATCTCGGGGTGTACCTCCGTAGTAAATCTTAGCCGTAGATCTGAGATCTCCCACAGTCAAAAGAGTTAACTGCGAGGGCACTAGGGAGTACGGGCCACTTTGGTCGGATGCCCCTGTAGTGAACCTGAGCCGTTGATCTAGGAGGAATGGACGGTGACGATTAACTCGGCGGATCGACAATCGATGGAGAAGAGGGTCCAGGAAGGAGGATTTTGGAATTGCGATGTGCCGATGGCCGATAGGAGGAGTGAAGTGTGATGGAGAAGCCGAAGTGCGATGCAGCGCGGACTGTCCGATCTGAGGGAGGTCGATGGTCGGGATTTTATCGGTGGGGAATTCCATCGGTGGAAAAATGAGTGGGAATGAGGAAAGGGTGATGTGCTGATGCGATGGAGAGTGGGGCGTGGAGTGCGATAGCCGTCGGATTTGGGGAATAGACGGTCCAAATCTCATCGGAGGATCGACATATCAACGGATTAAAGGGTTTGGGAGTAAAGGAACTGGGATCGCTGATGTGCGATGGTCGATGGACTTAGCGCTCGGTCACAGAGTATGGTGTTATGGCGGAAAAGGGGCTCAGGCTTAAGCGAAAGGGGCTTAAGGCCTTATATTTTAAAATGAAGGTTTTTTGACTGAAAATGAAGGTTTTTGAAGGATTTTGAGGGTTACGATAGGGGGAAAAAAGGAATCTAAACCTTAATAAAGGGATTTTATCATGTTTAAAGGGAATTTTTGAAGGAAAATAAAGGGTAAAAATGGGAAAAATGAGTGAAAATGGGATTTTTAGAGGGTTTCTTCAAAGGAAAAAATGATGGAAAATGGGTCTGAAAATAGTCTTTTTTATAATAGCAGGGATTTTCTTTGAAAGTTTTGAAGTGAAGATATCAGTGGAATGGATATTTTGGACAAGGTACACAGCAAGGCTTCAAGAAATCACAATTTTTCTTTAAAACTTGTTTCTTGAAGACTAAAGACTTGTTTTAGCTATCATCAGTTATGAAATTTTTTTATTGATGGCTAACAGTGGCTCCACTTGGGGATGGCAGCTCCTTGGAGGTGTCAAGAACCTCAAAAATTTATTTCTGGAATGCAGACCTGTGCCTTAACCATGACAACCTTTTCTTACTTGATCATGTTGCTTAAAAAGATGATTAGTACTTTGTATCAGCTAACAAATTTCTTTTCCCCAAACAACTACCTACACAGCCTACTTCCTAACATTTTTTCTTCATAAGGTGCACTTGGACTTGCAAAACTTTTGACATCAACATTTTATTCTTTTATTGAAAGCAGGAAACTAATCTAAATCTACCCTTATTTCTTCCATGAGTCCAAATTAAATAGTTGAACTCATAAATTCTCTACCTAATTCTCTACTCCGCATCTCCACCAGAGTCTTAGGAAAAACCAGTGGGGTCAGAAGGCCTACTGAATACTAATGGAGTCGCCAGGTGAAGGATTTTTACTTGTTTTCAAGGTTTGGTTGTTTTTCACCATCAACAATCAATAATAACTAGTCTTGGTGACACTTGTCTCATTTAGAAGTAGGGGTTCGTTGAGTTGTGAAGTTATCTATTACTCAATATTCCCCAGTATGGTCACCACTATGTTAGGATCCCTGTAGTTTGCAAGATTGGCAAGAAAAAACACTGCAGGGCCTACATCAGAACCACTTTGGAATCCTAGGATCTAGCCCTCTTGGATTCAGAGAGGGATCTCTCTCTATATGTTTAGAATGATATGCTTTTAAAGCGCACGATATGATATTAGGCTAGTTATGAAGCACAAGGGATTTGTTTTGGTTTTGGTTGGGTAGGATATCATCAAAATAAAGGAAGTATTTTGAAGGGTAAAGGTGTGAGTGAGTTGAAAGAATGGTTCAGCTGATAGGATAGGTACGAGACAATATCAATCCATTGGGCTATGTAGTCACAAAAGGATTTAATTGCACAACAAGTTTCAAGAGTGGTCCATGGGGCAAGTCATCTATATCAAAGGATCTCTTTAGGTTGATTTGTGATATGGAACATTAAAAGTGTTGTGAAATAAGAAAAGCTAATAACCATTTAAGAATCTATTAACTTCACTAAACAAGAAAAGCCTTTCAAAGTAATTGTTTGACGCAGGCCAAAGGAAAGGGCAAACCATAGACCTCTTTGGGAAATTTTTTACTAAAGCACACTTTTCAGAAAACAATCCAGCAATATAACAGATTACCTTCAGAAAGAAGAAAACATATAAGATAAACAAAAGAATAGCCTAAGATCAAGTAAGAACATTGACTCTATCCTGCTTTTGGCATACTCTCAAGGGAAAATTTCAAAATAGTTGTTGAAGACTAAACAAGGGACATGGCTAACCATAAACTCCTTGATTAGGACTCTACTTAGCATGTAATGAAAAGATCATTCAAGAACAACATCTCAGGTTTTACTTAGCAAGACATGGGCTCACCAACATTCCTTGACTAATTATACTCTATTGAAATAATTCCCAAAGCAACAATTAGAAGAAAACATAGAGATAAAGCTTATCAGTGAGAATTAGGGTACTTTGCAATAAATCCTATTCTATATTTCCTGTTCTATATCAGAGAAAGTGGACAATATGAAAACATAAGAAAAACAACGATTACAGTAAGAAAAACATCACCATTGACATAGACTAGGATCCCATAAATCAGTTTGTATATTTGATGTTCAAACTAGTTACAATCTTCAAGTCCAGTAGGTCTTTATAGCTTCAGACATCTCTTCTCAGCCTATCTTTCTTCAATTAATAACAGACCTTCAGCATCCTCAACGACTACTTACATTCAATAAGTATTCAACCAACATTTACAATGGGCTCCTCTTATGATATTTATAGGTAAATTGAGGAGGTGGAGTGAAAGGAAGATCTAACTTATTCAATTAATACAGAGTAAATGCTTCTTGACCTTTGGGAGGCCTAATGGAGAAGATATCTAATGTCTTAACTCTGTTAATTAATTTTTACATTAAATTTCATCTACTTCAGTCACTTTTGTTGGCTTTTGAGGCTTTTGGTAGGCTGGCAATTACTTTCTGAGTTGTCTTTGAAAATATCTCTGACTGTGCCTTAACTTTGTATTCTTTTGAGGTAAAATAAGCTTGTAGGTGGCATTGTTTTGGTTTCTGGGGGAGTAAATACTTCAATGATCTGGCGTTCTGGAGTAATCTTTCGCTGATCTGTCTTGCTTTGTGGCTTTTTTTCCTTTACTGACTGTTTTGACTTTTAATTCTTTGTCTTAAATTGCGCTTTATCCATAATCTGCCTGATTAAGTCTTTTGATCTTTGGGCTTTTGACTTTAACCTTTAACCTTTAATCTTTTTAATCTTTGTCTTCACTGTCGGCTGCATAGGTGGTAGTGATGCATTGGAGGACCTTGCTGTGTAACCAATATTCGCGATATATTGATTTAAACATGGAAGTTCGGCCCTTTTGGTCCCTTTTTTCTTTGATTGAGACTTAGAGGATCGTCACCCTTGACTCTGAGCCACTGTAATTGGCTGTGGGAAGACTTTATATCCTTTCCTCCATGAAAACCTGCAACACACACGAACTGATAAAATAAAACCTTTGATGCTTGGGTTAAACTGGTTCAGAGGGCTTTGGCGAGGGCAAAGGAGCATTTGTGGAGGAAGTGTATGCAGCGGAGGCAGAAAACCATGGCAAATAGGTGTAAATAGTGTTCAAACATGGATTATGGCGCAAAGAAGCACTGGTGGTTTTGAAAAACCACGAATGGTTTTCGCTTAAGCAAAGGGTGGTAAGCAGTAATGGGTTTATCGAGCGCGATACGGTTCATTGCTTGACACGTGGCTTCTACAAAACCGACAGTTTCACGTTCAAGATGCATGGCGGGGGGAGGGGGCATAACGGATGTGAAATGGCGCGACAACCATTAGATCTTTGGGTTGGAGATCTAAGGCTGAGAATGAACGCAACAGGAGGGGAGATGCATGGCGGAAGAATGAGGTCGGGCCGAGTTGATGTAAGCTAATTTGTCGCGTAGCAGGGAGGATTGAGGTTGGGTAAAACGATGTGCGCCGTTGGGTTATAGTGATAAAGGGTTATAATCAAGGTAGGGACGAATATATAAGGGGAAAAAGGTGGAAGTGGGCACACAATTAGTTTTGGGCCGTTGGATCTGGGGGAGCCAGATCAACGGTGGAGAGGGAGCGCGATGACACTAAGTGCTCAGTGGTGGGACCAGTGGATGACATCATAGCGGGGGGACTGGGGGTACGGAGGAAAATCTCGGGGTGTGCCTCCGCAGTAAATCTTAGCCGTAGATTTGAGATCTCCCACAGTCAAAAGAGTCAACTGCAGGGGCACTGGGGAGTACGGGCCACTCTGGTCAGATACCCCCGCAGTGAACCTGAGCCGTTGATTTGGGAGGAATGGACGGTGAGGATTAACTCGGCGGATTGAAAATCAATGGAAAAGAGGGTCTAGGAAGGAGGATTTTGGAATTGAGATGTGCCGATGGCTGATAGGAGGAGCGAAGTGCGATGGAGCGATGCGATGGAGAAGGCGAAGTGCAATGCGATGGAGAAGCCAAAGTGCGATGCAGCGTGGACTGTCCGATTTGAGGGAGATCGACAGTTGGGATTTTATCGACGGGGAATTCCATCGGCAAAAAAATGAGTGGGAACAAGGAAAGGGCGATGCACCGATGTGATGGAGAGCAGGGTGTGGAGTGCGATGGCCGTTGGATCTGGGGAATGTAAGGTCCAGATCTCATCGGAGGATCGGCATATCAGCGAAGTAAAGGGTCTGGGAGCAAAGGAACTGGGATCGCCGATGTGTCAGGTCCGATGGACTTAACGCTCAGTCACAGAGCGCAGTCTTATGGCAGGAAAGGGGCTCGGGCTTAAGCGAAAGGGGCTTAAGGCCTTATATTTTAAAATGAAGGTTTTTTGATTGAAAATGAAGGTTTTTGAAGGATTTTGAGGGTTACGATAGGGGGAAAAGAGGAATCTAAACCTTAATAAAGGTATTTTATCAGGTTTAAGGGGAATTTTTGAAGGAAAATAAAGGGTAAAAATGGGAAAAATGAGTGAAGATGGGGTTTTTAGAGGGTTTCTTCAAAGGAAAAAATGATGGAAAATGGATCTAAAAACAATATTTTTTATAACAACAGGGCTTTTATTTGAAGGTTGTGAAGTGAATATATCAGTGGAATGGATCTTTTGGACAAAGTACATAGCAAGGCTTCAAGAACTCACAATTTTTCTTTAAAACTTGTTTCTTGAAGACTAAAGACTTGTTTTAGCCATCATCAATTATGACAAAATTTTATTGATGGCTAACACTATACATATCCTAATTTCTCCTGTTTTCTTCCTCACTTATACAAGATTAAAAACCCATTTTGAGTATCTCAGAGGGACTATTATTCCAACATCATACATTTTCTTAATTTCTTTCTCAACCAGGGGTAGTCGTACAGAGTTTATTCTGCGCAATTTCTGTTTAAAGGGCTTCTGGTTTTCTTTGAGAGGGATCTTATGCTGGATTATATTAGTATCATATGAATTTAAATATTATTAACTCCAAGAAAATACATCAGTAAATTCTTTGAAAAGCTCAAGATATTTTTGTTTTATATGAGCTGGCAGTGCTTTGGACAGTTTTATCATTTTGGCTTTTTATTCACTACCTATATTGCACTCTTCTATTTCAGCTTCAGTGGGTTCCATCTTTGGCTTCCTAGAAACATCATTAAAGTCAAACAATTCTTCTAGAGGAACCTGTCCCTTTAGAAAATTATCATTATTGGACTGCAACACTTCAAAGTCTTCTTTTCCTAAATTAGTGCATAGCTCTGCTTTATGTATGTGTTCTTTGTCTAACAGATTTATGTCAGCATTATCAGGAGGTTATTCTTTGTAAGATTGTTCCTCATTAGAGCAGTCTTCTTCATACCCTAAGTCTAAATTTAGCACTTCAGGCTCATTTTTGGACTGCAGAAAATCTTCTATCTGTTTATCTCCTTAAAAAAATTACCAATATTTTATGTTATTAGGAACTGCTGGTCTATATTTTACTTGTACAATGTGTTTTTGGCTATGATAAGGTTTTTGAAATGTGCTGGCTACAAATGCTAGACCATTGGCAAGGATGTTTTGATTTCTAGGGACAAAGGTGAGATAATATTCTATGAATGTTTTCAAGAGGTCAAGGGCATCATCCCTATATGATTTTAATATAGGATTCTTAGTTGTGTATTCTCCCTTAATATGCCTAATGAATAGCTCAGTATATCCATGGAGAGTTATCCTTTTAGCTCCTAATTTCTTCAGTAATTGTAGCCCTAGGATGAGTGTCTCATATTCAGCTATATTATTTTTGCATTGAAAGTTTAGCTTGTATGAGTGACCTTCTGCATGATTGGTCTCTGTGTTATGCACCCATGCACCTGCTCCTGAACCATCTTTGCCACATGAACCATCAAAACTCATACTCCAAAGAGGTTCAATTTCAGATTTATCACTGGGTTGGTCATTATGGTCCCCATTGTGTTGTTTATAGTGGATGCCACTATGTTGGTCATTATATTGTTCTTTATGGTCTCCACTATGTTTGTTGTTATATTCTGTTTGGGCAAACAGTTTTGACTGTTCCTCCACTTTTTCCTCTTTTTGTTCAGCTGGTTGCGCATTTTTTGTCTCTTGCTCACTAAGGTTTTCATCATTGTAAAGGATAAATGAATCAAGGTCGGTGTGGATGGAATAAAGAGGGGATTTATCTGGTTTCTCCTAACTGCTAACCATGTATTTCATGTGAGTTTCCCTATACGGTCTTCTTGGTTGACTAAAGACATGTATGGTAGCATAGGTCATGTCCATTTGGAGGGTTCCTTGGAGTTTGGCACCCCATGATCTTGAAAGGAGCATGCCATATTTTGGAGGTATATCAGCCACTACAATATCCATTACTAGGCTCATGGTTGGTATTAGTTCTAGATTAACACATAGATCTTTGATTAGGCATATACATTTAACTCTACTGGAATCAAAAGAGTATAAATATTTGTATGGTCTAGTTATCTCAAGGCCTAATCTTTCCATTACTACCTTTGGCATGAGGTTGTGTGAAGCTCCTGAGTCTAGCATGGCATTGTGGAGAATTTTATCATGGATGTTTAAACTGACATAAAATGGAGGAACACCTCCCTCTTGGAATTTTCCTTCTACTTATGGTCCAAAGAGAAGCACAAGTTTTTCATAATTTATATTAACAGAATCAACATTTTCTCATATGTTTAAAGCTTTCAAAAGTTGAGATCTATATACATCTTGAGTAACTAATTCAGTAAGAGGAATAGATATTTTAATCTTAGAAATTTCATTCTCTACACTAAAATGTGTCTGAGATTTTGACATGTTCAAATCATCCCTTCCAGACACTGTTTTCACAGCAATTTCAACTTGTTGGTTTTTATTAGGAATTTCAGTTGAAACATTTTTGGTAGGGGCACTAGCTGTATTGCTAGTGCTTCTTTGGTCATTACTGCACTTGCCACTAGGTTGGCTATTTTTGCTCCTATTTTTATCAAAACTTTCAACCACTGTATTCAGATTTTTTGCTGTCTTTTTAGGAATGTTTTCAGGGCTCTTCCTAGCATAAATTTTAGAGGTCTTTCTCTTGGGTGTGTCTTGGTTTTTCTTGCTTCTTAGGTCATATTGTATGTGTACTTCCTGTTAGGGTCCTACAAATATAGGATTCATAATTTTGATTTGAATTTGTTAAAATTCTTGAAATATTGTACATACCTTTGCTTTATGCAAATGTATTGCCAAATTAAAAAATGACAAAAGAGGGTATGTCCTAAAAGAACAATCAAAGGACAAAAAGAAACAAATATCAAAAGAATATTAAATATGAACCCCATAAAAAATAGATCATGAAAGTGTTGCAAGTTTAAATGCCACTACTTTTGTTTACTTTTTGCCAATAAGATTGTGTGCAGTTTTTCCTAAATGCCACAAATCCATGAGGGCCAAACAGCTTAAACTTGACCTCTCGTGCTTTAAATTTCATGTTGTTAGATAGAGAATAAATATTTGTTAAACAGTTTAAACTTGAAAAATCACTAGATAAGATAGAGAATAAATGAGGAGCTCAACAGTTTAATTTGAGCCCTCGGATGAAATAAGGTTAGATTTAGATAGATTTATGCTTTGAAAGAAAAATTGATTTCGGGTTGCAAGCTTAAATGCACCCATGAATATGAAGTAAAAAATGTTAGAAATAATGATGGGTAGGTAGAAAACAATTGTGCAAGACATGTAATAAAGCATCATCGAGCAAAAATTACTAATTTCCCCTCCCCCACAATGATTTAGTATTCTAAACATTCAATTAAAGAGGCTCAGAGCATTTTTCTGACTTCTATTGGGACTGGACCCAAAACTCGATAACTGATTGGTTAAAAATATTGGATTTCCTACATAAAACCCATTTTCATCAGCATTTTCACCCTCATCCATGATCATGATCCCTTTTCCTAAGTAAATTACCCTTTTTTTCTTATTAAAAGTAAAAACCCTAATACTTAATTTCATCTCCATTCATAAACACTCAAAACCCATAAAATGCATTTTATCCTAAGTCTATGTGTAAAATATAAAAAAGCGAGACAAAACTATGCTATATCGCCTATTTTACACTTTACTTAGTTTAAATACTATGCATTTTAATCTATTTCATTTCATTCCATTCCATATTAACTCTTAACCTAAAGTATTAAATCCATATATTATATCCCTCCCGTATATATTATTAAATCCATTATATATAAATAGTCCCCAAAACCCATTTATTTAAAGTTTAAACCAATGTTATTATACCCCACATGATGAAATAATCCCCATCCTTATTCCCATTGGTTTAAAATTATCAATAAAATAAAATACCCCGCCCCACTATGGTTATTAAAAAAATTGTCAAACGTTTAATAACTATATAATAAGACCCACGCCTGTGCATTGGTTAGAACCTTGTTTAAAATGTTTTAATTAAAACTTATATAACATTGCAACCCCCCGCCATTATGTAAGCCTAAGGTTTAAACTTTATTAAATGCATATTTATAAAGTTAAAACCCATCCCCCCCCGAATATATAAGCCATGGACCCCACTCTGAAATCTCGATACATCTTCCAAAACAAATCTCGACCATTCGCATGAGTCCTTCCCAATCCAACGATCAATAACCCATATCACAAATAAAGTTGCACGCTATCAACACATTCCATTTCTATGCGAAATAGGATGTTTTAACCTTTCCGCCCTCCTCTATGTGGCTTATTTTTATTGGATCACGTCCGATTCATTTGGAACCACTTACCAGCTTAGACTCGCACGATAACCACTCGTGGTTTCTATCCTATGAAGCCTGAAAACCGCCTATTTTCCCGACATGATTGCCATTTAATGCCGATTCTGTTTAAACCATAAATTCCCATATGCACCAGTAAAGTCCTTTTTTTCATTTTCAATATGTTTATCCATCCCGAATGAAGAAACAAAGCTTCTAGTACACTGTTTTATGCCCAGAGGACCTGAAAAAAGCCATTGCAACTACTGTTAAAATCGCTTAAAGCTTCCAATTTACTTCCAAAGACTTTAACATCCCTCAGAAAACCTCCGCTATCCCAGAGAAATCCTCCTTGCAGCCAAGGTTTCATTAACAACTGTTTTGTTGCAGGTTATTAGAAAAGGAGAATTTGGATAAAACAATCTAAATACTAGTTAAAGATCAGTTTTATTGAAAAAATTCACAAGGAAATGATTTCGAATTATTTTCCTAAAAATAAGAAGATTTCATATAGTAGCAGAGCAGAATGAAGAAATTTACACAAGTGGTCAGAACAGAGGATGAAAAAATTTCCATTAGTAATTCTCCAGGACATATTTTACTCACTCTTACTGTAAAAGGTAAAAGTGAAAAGGTAACAGAGCAGTCAAGGTAAAACAGTAAAAGTAAATATGGAGGTAGTAATATTTAAACAGAAATGAAAATACTTTCACCAAAAAAAATGAATTTTATCCAAAGTGAAAGTAAAAACAGTTAAAAGAACAGTAAGGTTAAAAGATGAAAACATAGCAAAAAGGGACATTTTTGCAGAAATTTCCTATTTAAGTCATTGTTTTGCAGAAAATATTGTGACCAATTAAAGATTACATTTGAAAAATTGAAGGAGTTTTATGTTCCTAAGATGTCCAACTACAAAAACCTCTCTCACGTTTCTAACAACCATTATGGGTTTTGAAATATTAAACAATATTTGAAAGAATTTTTTACAGAAAATTATTGTTTAGTCATCATGTTGCAGAGAATATTGTGGCCAATCAGAAATACATCTTAAAAAATTGAAGGAGGTTTTTGTTCCTCAGAGACCCATATATAAAAACATATCTCACATTTTTCAAAGGTATTACAAAATGAGAGATACATTCACATATTTACAAGCTACTTTTAGACTGTGCAAAGCTCTGTTTTACACATCTTGTTGCAGAGCCTATTGTGAACAACTGGAGCTACATTTTAGGGAAATGAGAGAGGTTTATCTAAAAAACATATTTATCTACAATAACCTCTTTCACTTTTTACATATATTTTTCGGATTGAGATATAAAAATGTATCATTGGACCCCAATATTGCATAATTTCTGGAGCAGAATGCACAAAGAAAGGAAACAGTTAGTGACTTGGATGCCTCATCATCAACTAAGAGTTGATATCAAATTTGAATTCTCTTCTTTGTCACCATCAATCCATAAGTATAGTGCCAAATAGATTCATTAGTTTTGATTGTCCTTTTATTAAGTTCTATTTATGCAAAACAGTTTGAGATATCTGTAAAACAATCTTGATATTTTTTCAAGATATTTTAGTTTAGAATTTGTATAAATACTTCACTCTTTGAAGTATTATTGTGGAATAAATTTTTGAATATTTCTATAGTCATATTTATTGGACTTGAAGGCTTTTGTTTTTCAAATTTTGAGTAGCGGACTGGATTGAATCAGTTAGCATCATATTTCAGGATTCATGTGATTAGTTATTGAAGTAAATTATTTTCTACTTGTCATTGTTTATATTCTTTGTTTTATGCATCCATTATGTGTTCTAAATTTGAATGAATAAATAGGAGTATTACTTCAGGATTTGTTAAAAGCACTGTGTCTTTACTGTTTATCATTTCTATGTTTTCTGCTGATTTCCAGAGTAGGGAACCCTTAATTTCTCCCTCTTCCTTTTGACCTCTGCATATTACTTCTCTTTTCTAGATCAAAGAACCCTTCATTGCCTTTTATCCCGATCATATCAACTCACCAAACAACATTCCAAGATCTTCAAATGGTTATCTATCTTTCCTTGAAAAAATTTGACTTTTTGACCTTGATCCTAGTTCTGTCTGCTTGATGTTTATACTCCTTAGCCCAATGGACAATCAGATTTCCCACTATCCATCTCATTGAGTTATTTTTCCCACCAAACCAAACCAAATCAAAACCAGATTGCTCAATCATAACTAGCCTAATATCTAAACAAAGTTAAATCTTGTAGAGAGAGCCCTCTCTGAACCCTAGGAAGGCTAGATCCTAGAGTTTAAAAGTAGGTTTGTGGTTACCTCGGTGAGTTATTTCTTTAACCTTGAGAAATTAATGAGTGATAACATATTGGTGACTCCACTAGGGAAACTAACATTTTCTTCAGAAATATTTTATAGTTTTAGATGTGATCTATGATGGTGGACAACGATCAGACACACAAAGGTTAAAATCATCCACCTGGCGACTCCAAATCAATTTCACAATCAAGACTCCATTGGAGGAATGAACCTGAAAGAACAATATGGAAAGATCAGGCTTTTAACTTGGATTACAATCCAAGACATCATGTTATTTTTAATTATGAAATTTTTTCAATGTATATTGTATTTTAGAGAAGATCTTAGATTAGTTTTTAATTATTTTCCTTTAAAGATTGTAAATTACTAATTCTCTTAATCTCTTTGAGCATCTTTCTTCTGAATCTAATAATGATCATTTTCCAATTAAGAAGCCTCAAATAATCAAGACTGATCTTACAATCCCTGTACATATTCCTATACCATATAAATTTCCAGATAGATATAAGCCCCTTATTTTACCTCCTATACTCCATGATTTCCCTGATAACTATTACAAATTTCTTCCAAGGTTTGATGGAGAAAATAATAACATCACTGCCCAAAAATATATTTAAGGTTTTTAAAACTATATGGATTTATTTGATATTGATGAAGATGATGTTAAAATCAGACTTTTTGCTCTTTCTTTGCAAAATAGAATAAAAATTTGGTTCAAGAATCTACCTATTGCAAGCATCTCAAATTTCCAACAACTTTCCAAAAATTTCTTGACACATGGATAATTAAAGTCAATATTTTTGTGATCATAGAAGAATATAATCAGTTAAAAAGACATCCAAATGAAACAATACAACAATTTTATGACAGATTTAATCAAGTTTATTATTCAATGCCAGAAAATATTAGATCTGCTCATGATTTAACTCTCTTATATTATCCAAGTGCCTTTGATCCTGAAATATAATTTCAGTTAAGAGAAAGAGAGCCAGAAACACTTGTACAGATGCAGAACATTGCAGTTGATGTAAAAGTTAATTTGCAAATCAGACAGGAAAAATTGAAAGTAGAAGAAGAAGAGAAGAAAAACATTGCAGAGGTAAAACTCAGCCTTTTGGTAATAAAACTAGATGAAATCATCCAAAATATCACTATGAAAGATGAATTTTTTGTTCAAAATCACCATGAAGAAATAGAAGAGGTTGATAGCCATGAACAAATTCCTGCTAATTCCAATTATCATAGATCAGAAAATGGATTTATAGATCAATATGTGGAAGAGGAATCTACCGATTTAATGTGTATGTTTGATGACATTCCTTCTTTTGATGATTTTCCTAAGTATGATCATTATGATGATAGTTATGTTCTCCAAACTTGAGCTAACTTTACAGAGCAATCAAAAGCTAGTTTTTGGGATGAGGAAACTCAGTTTCAACAACTCGAATACAGTGATCAACCAATACAGATTAGCCATGAAAGTGAGGAAGAAAAAGCACAAAATTTGGAAATAAGTGAAGGTTCTTTACCTCATTGTTTTTCTTCATTTTAGTTCATTAGAGAGAACTTTCATGCCATCAATAATCAACAATCTTTAGGAATTATGATTGACAACAAAGAAGATAATCAAACCCTTGATCAGGATATTTCAGTTTCACAATTGCAATTATCAGTTCCCATTGAAATACATGATCAAATAACACAGGATAATCCCATGCCACTATGTTTTGAATCATTTCAGATTTTAAAGGAAATGTGGTATAACATTAATAAAGAAAAGGATGAGAAACTTGTTGAAGTTTATGAAGTCCCATGGAATTCCATATGTTGGATAATGAATGCATTCAAAGCCTTTCTCCATTAACTAAATATGAGTTTCAGAATCAAAATGATAAAGGTTTCAACAGTCAAACATTATAATCAGTAGGAATATCATCACAAAACTTATCTAAAAGTTTGCAGGAAGATAAATATGAAAATAACATTTCAGTTTCATGGCATGGAGGCCATTCATAATAGATGTACAGTTGTTTGGATCAATTAAACATTAGTGTATATATCTTGGAAGATCCTTTTGAAAAATTTCTAGAGTAAACAAAAGGAAATCAAGTATTTCCTTATCATCTCATTTGTTGACAAGTTTTTAATAGGTTGCAGAATTACAGTTTTGACAATCAACAAGCACATGCAACGAAATACCTTAATGTATATAATGCTTGAATGGTTGCATTGGCTATTTCATTTTACCTAACCAACAATTGGAAAACTGATTAGAGTAAATAGGTAGGATTTCAACTTATTTTAGTTTTTAGTTTTCAGCTAGTTTGAAATAATTCATTAAGCTTTGAAGCTAAGGAAAAGGCCCTAAGATATTGATGATTTAATAGTTTGGTTTGAAGGTTGCAACACCTTTTAGTCTAAGATCAGATTTCAGTTTGCAGAAAAAGGTGTAAATTCAGTTCAAGAGTTTTCAGTCACAGCATATGCATGTTTGGGATTGGCCCAATGGATCAGGCTACTAGTTGACGGTGTTCTTGACATTTCACAAGGAGATTCCATCCCCATGTGAAGCCACTATTAGGGTCCTATAAATATAGGATTCATAATTTTGATTTGACTCTGTTAAATTTTTTGAAATATTGTACATACCTTTGCTTTCTGCAAATGTATTCCCAAATTAAAAAATGACAAAAGAGGGTATGTCCTAAAAGAACAATCAAAGGAAAAAAAGAAACAAAGATCAAAAGAATATTAAATATGAAACCCATAAAAAATAGATCACGAAAGTGTTGCAAGTTTAAATACCACTAGTTTAGTTTAATTTTTTCCAATAAGATTGTGTGCAGCTTGTCCTAAATGCCACAAATCCATGAGGGTCAAACAACTTAAACTTGACCTCTCATGATTTAAATTTCATATTGTTAGATAGAGAATAAAGATATGTTAAACAATTTAAACTTGACAAATCAGTAGATAAGATAGAGAATAAATGAGGAGCTTAGCATTTTAATCTAAGCCCTCAGATGAAATAAGCTTAGATTTAGATAGATTTATGCTTTGAAAGAAAAATTGATTTAGGGTTGCAAGCTTAAATGCACCCATGAAAATGAAGTAAAAAATGTTAGAAATAATGATGGGTAGGTAGAAAGCGGTTGTTCAAGACATGTAATAAAGCATCATCAGGGAAAAATTACTAATTTCCCCTCCCCCATAATGATTCAGTATTCTAAACATTCAGTTAAAGAGGCTTAGAGCATTTCTCTGACTTCTGTTGGGACCAGACCCAAGGCTCAATAACTGATTGGTTAAAAATATTGGATTTCCTACATAAAACCCATTTTCATCAGCATTTTCACCCTCATCCATGATCATGATCCATTTTCCCAAGTAAAATACCCTTTTTTGCTTAGTAAAAGTAAAAACCCTAAATAGTTAATTTCATATCCATTCAGAAACACTAAAAACCCATAAAATGCATTTTATCCTAAGTCTTTGTGTAAAAAATAAAAAACGGGACAAAACTATGCTATATCGCCTATTTTACACTTTACTTAGTTTAAATACTATGTATTTTAATCCATTTCATTTCATTCCATTCCATATTATCTCTTAACCTAAAGTATTAAATCCCTATATTATATCCCTCCCGTATATATTATTAAATCCATTATATATAAATAACCCCCAAAACCCATTTATTTAAAGTTTAAACCAATGTTATTATACCCCAATTCATAAAATAATCCCTGCCCTTATTCCCATTGGTTTAAACTTATCAATAAAATAAAATACCTCGCCCCCTTATGGTTATTAAAAAAATGGTCAAACTTTTAATAACTATATAATAAGACCCACGCTTGTGCATTGGTTACAACATTGTTTAAAATGTTTTAATTAAAACTTATATAACATTGCAACCCTCGCCATTGTATAATCCTAATGTTTAAACTTTATTAAATGCATATTTAAAAAGTTAAAACTCATCCTCTCCGAATAGATAAACCATGGACCCCACTCCGAAATCCCAATACATCTTCCAAAACAAATCTCGACCGTTTGAATGAGTCCTTCCCAATCCAACGATCAATAACCCATATCGCAAATAAAGTTGCAC
This sequence comes from Pinus albicaulis, assembly GCA_034641835.2. Classification (NCBI taxonomy): domain Eukaryota; kingdom Viridiplantae; phylum Streptophyta; class Pinopsida; order Pinales; family Pinaceae; genus Pinus; species Pinus albicaulis. Next base: position 1,417,950,771 of record CM076574.1, on the reverse strand, counting down.
GATATCAACACATTCCATTTCTACACAAAATAGGCTGTTGTAACCTTTCCGCCCTCCTCTATGTGGCTTATTTTTATTGGATCATGTCCGATTCATTTGAAACCACTTACCACCTTAGAACCGCGTGATAACCACTCGCGGTTTCTATCCTATGAGGCCCGAAAACTGCCTATTTGCCTGACATGACTGCCATTTAATGCCGATTCTGTTTAAACCATAAAACCCCATATGCACCAGTAAAGCCCTTTTTTTCATTTTTAGTATGTTTATCCATCCTGATTAAAGAAAAAAAGTTCTTGGTACATTGTTTTACGCCCAGAGGATCTGAAAAAAGCCATTGCAGTTGCTGTTAAAACCGCTTAAAGCTTCCAATTTACTTCCAAAGACTTCAACATCCCTAAGAAAACCTCCGCTGTCCTAGAGAAATCCTCCCTGCAGCTAAGGTTTCATTAGAATTTTTTTTGTTGCAGGTTATTAGAAAAAGGAGAATTTGGATAAAACAATATAAATACTAGTTAAATATCAGTTTTACTCAAAAAATTCACAAGGAAATGATTTCGAATTCTTTTCATAAAAACAAGAAGATTTCATATAGTAGCAGAGTAGAATGAAGAAATTTACACAAGTGGTCAAAACAGAGGATGAAAACATTTCCATCAGTAATTCTCTAGGACATATTTTACTCACTCTTACTGTAAAAGGTAAAAGTGAAAAGGTAACAGAGCAGTCAAGGTAAAACAATAAAAGTAAATACAGAGGCAGTAATAGTTAAACAGATATGAAAATAATTTCACCAAAAACAATGAAGTTTATCCAAAGTGAAAGTAAAAACATTTAAAAGAGCAATAAGGTTAAAAGATGAAAACATAGCAAAAAGGGACATTTTTGCAGAAATTCCCTGTTTAAGTCATTGTTTTGCAGAAACTATTGTGGCCAACCCAAGATTAAATTTGCAAAACTAAAGGAGGTTTATGTTCCTAGGATGCCCAAATACAAAAACCTCTCTCACATTTCTAACAACCATTATGGGTTAGGAAATATTAAACAATATTGGAAAGCACTTTTTACAGAAAATGTCTGTTTAGTCATCATGTTGCAGAGACGATTATGGCCAATCAGAAATACATCTTACAAAACTAAAGGAGGTGTTTGTTCCTAAGAGACCCATCTACAAATTTTTTGCACAAGTATTACAAAATGAGAGATACATGCACATATTTATAGCCTATTTTTCAGACTGTGCAAAACTCTGTTTTACAAATAATTTTGCAGAGCCTATTGTGAACAACTGGAGCTGCATTTTATGGAACTAAGAGAGGTTTATCTCAAAAACATATTTATCTACAATAACCTCTTTCAATTTTTACATATCTATTTCGGATTGATATATACAAAGGTATAATTGGACCCCAATTTTGCAGAATTTTTGGAGTAGAATGCACAAAGAAAGGAAATAGTTAGTGACTTGGATGCCTCATCATCAACTAAGAGTTGATATCAAATTTGAATTCTCTTCTTTGTCACCATCAATCCATAAGTGTAGTGCCAAATAGATTCATTAGTTTTGAGTGTACTTTTATTAAGTTCTATTTATGCAAAACAGTTTGAGATATTTGTAAAACAATCTTGATATTTTTTTCAAGATATTTTAGTTTAGAATTTGTATAAATACGTCATTCTTTGAAGTATTATTGTGGAATAAATTTCTGAAGATTTCTATAGTAATTTTTTTTGGAATTGAAGGCTTTTGTGTTTCAAATTTCGATTAGCAGACTGGATCAAATTAATTAGCATCATATTTCAGGATTAATGTGATGAGTTATTGAAGTAAAGTATTTTCTACTGGTCATTATTTATCTTCTTTGTTTCATGCATCCATTATGTGTTCTAAATTTGAATGAATAAATAGGAGTATTACTTCAGGATTTGTTAAAAGCACCCTATATTTACTGTTTATCATTTCTATGTTTTCTACTGATTTTCGGAGTAGGGAACCCTTAATTGCTCCCTATTTTGTTTGACCTCTGCCTACTACTTCTCTTTTCCGGATCAAAGAACCCTTCATTGCTCTTTATCCTGATCATATCACCTCACCAAACAGCCTTCCAAGATCTTCAAAGGGTTATCTATCTTGCCCTGAAAACATTTGACTTTTTGACTTTGATCCTAGTTCTATTTACTTTATTTTTTGACTCCTTAGTCCAATGGACAATAAGATTTCCAACTATCCATCTCATTAAGTGTTTTTTCCCACCAAACCAAACCAAATCAAAACCAAATTGCACAATCATAACAACCTAATATCTTATAATTTAAACAAATTTAAATCTTATAGAGAGAGCCCTCTCTGAACCCTAGGAAGGCAAGATCCTAGAGTTTAAAAGTAGGTTTGTGGTTACCTTGGTGAGTTATTTCTTTAACCTTGAGAAATTACTGAGTGATAACACTTCCATGATGGCATTTTCAAAGCCTTGTTTGTAGTCTTCAAATTCTAGGCTTTACTCTTCATATTGAGTTGGGGAAAACATGCCTTGTTCTTCCTCAGTGAGGAAACCAATATCCTCATTATTGACTCCCATTAAATTGATATGGTTTTAATTTGTTTCTCCAATCACCCCCTCATCCTCATCAGCATAATTTTCTTGGAAAGGAGGTCTGATTTGCTGATCAGGACCTCTTTGTCTCATTTGAGGGGGTTTTTTTCTAAAGCTCTAGTTTTGGTTCTGATTTTGATTTCTATTTTGAGGAGTTGTTTGGTTTTCTCTAGGATAAGCTCTCTCATTTACATTCATCCTCTCCATCATCCTTTCCATGGTTTTTACTAAGTTATCAATCTGTGTATCAGATGTGGAGGGTACAACTTCTTCCCTTTATGTGATTCTTTTCTCATTTTTCATTCTAGCTCTCTTGGAAATCATATTGGCTTCTACACATACTGCTCCCCTTTGCATGTCTTCTAATGTAAGGGGTTCTCTTTCTCTTAATTGATAAGCCATTTCTGGGTCAAAACCATCAGGGAACTTCATTAGAGCTAGACCTTGTGGAGGTTTCATGTGTGTAGGGAGGGCATTGTATACACTGTTGAATCTAGTGCAGTATTCTTGAACACCCTCTCCAACATTTCTCTTAATGTTTTCATACTTTGACAAGATATGGAGAGGGTTCTTCTTGACTTCCCATTTGTTTAAGAATAATTGATGAAAAACAAGGAGGTCATTTATACTATTAAGGGTTAAGCCTTTAAACCATTTTCTTACCTCCCCCTAAGATTTGAGAAAACATCCTAATTTTAACAGTTTCATCATCTATTTCTTGTGTGTCAAATTAATCATTCATTCTGTCCACATGTTGTTGAGCAGTAGTAGAACTACTAGCATCATATAAGGGAATCTTGGACTGGTAGTATTGTGGTAGAACAACTAAAAGCAATGGTAGAACTAGGGGAGCATACCATGTTGCCATGATGTGTGGTTGAGGAAACAATGGAGGGTTAACAAGTGGGCGATTGACAAAAGGAGGTATAGGGTTAAATGGAGGAAGGTGAACAGTGGGGGATGAGGTTAGTACAACAAAATTCTGTTGTAAGGTGGATGGATCTAAAAATATCTGGGTTATCCAACTCTGAGATCTAGTCCTAGACAAGCTTTGTTCTAGGGGTGGATCAGAGGGGATATTCTGCAATTTTTTAAGGTTTTCAGGTAGGGAACTTGCTTTGTGGATAGGTCTACTAAAAATTGGAGTTTTAGATCTAGGAGACTTCCTAAGGATGCTTTTAGGATTGTCAACTATTGCAGGAGGATTTGGGTCACGATGAGATCTGGTACAGATTCTTCTAGAAGCCAGAACTTTGGACCTCAAAATCAAAAAGGTTGAGAGTTTGTAACAGTCTTAAAGGAAAAACCAATCTGTAAAAGAGATACTTAATCCACAAAGTATTCTTGATTGGGTTCTTTTGATTTTTAATGATAAAACAAGTTTCCCAGTGGAGTCTATGGAAAATCAGTGGAGTCATCAGGCCTACTGAAAACCAGTGGAGTCACCAGGTGGAGGATTTTTAACTATTTTATGGTTGATTGTTGTCCACCATCAGCAATCAGATACCATTCTTGGCTAACACTTGATTCATCTAAGTTCAAAGGAGGTTTTCTGAGTTCTCAAGATGATATTTAAAGCTTTTAATTACTCAGTATTCCCCAGTATGGTCGCCACTATGTTGGATCCTCGTGATTTGCAAGATTGGAAAGAACAAAATCTACAGGGAACCACATTAGACCACTTTGGAGTCCATGGACCTAGCCTTCCTGGACTCAGAGAGGGATCTCTCTATGTGAGTGTTTGTAAATGATATGTCTTTATGCTTCTGCTTTGATTTTTAGGCTAGTTATGAAGTTTTAAGGACTTGTTTGTTTTGATTGATTGATTGGTTCATTGATAGATCAATGGTGTGATTAATTGATGAAATGTTTTAGTTGAATAGATAGACAATGAGAGACATCAATCCATTGGGATAAGGAGTCATATAAGGATTTAATTGTTCATCAACTCTGCAAGGGTTTTCATAGGGAAAGCTAACTATATCAAGTGGATCTCTTAGATTAGATGGCATATGAAATGAAAATAAGTTGGGAAAACAGTAAAACTAAAGGGAAATTAAGAATCCTTTAACTCTACTTCAACAGGAAAAGCCTTTTAGGTAACTGTTTAAGAAATACCAAAGGACAGGGCATACCATAGACTTCTTTGGCCAGACTTTAATAAGAAATCCTTTAAGACAACAATCCAACAATCCTAGAATTACTTTCAGACAAAGAAAACATTTAAGATAACAATGAGTGCAACTAAAGAGTAAGATAGACCTGTCATATTTAACCAAACACTCTAAAGACCTTCAAAGAAATAGTTCAAGAAAAACCAAAGGACAAGGAATACCATAGAATTCTTTGGCTATAATATACTAAGAAAAATTCAAAGAAAGGCCTTAAATACTATATTTCAAGCTACACCAAAGGACAGGGAATACCATAGAATTCTTTGGCTTGAATCTATTAAATCATTTCCAAGACAACAATCTAGGTGGAACTAGAGAGCAATTAAGAATTATCCAATCAGAACTTATAGAAGAAAACATCAAGATAAAGAAAGAACATAGAAATAGGGTGCCAAGACAGCATATCCTAATCTAAAATTTATGTTCTTTTATCAGAGAAATAATGGACATAATGGAAAACAAAAGGAAAACATTGACAAATAAGGAAAACTTCACCATTAACATAGCTCAAGAATCCTGTGAACATGCTTGTATTATTGATGTTCAAAACAATTACATTACTCGAGTACAATAGATTTATGCAACTCAGAGCTTTCTCAAATCCAGCCTAGCAGTTATCAACTAGCTCAACAACCTTTAATCAGCTAAATAACCAACCAACCAACACTAAAAATGAATGATACATGCAGTATTTATCTGCAAAATGAGGAGGTGATCCTAAGCTAGGGTTTCAGATGTTATTTATTACAGAGTTAATGAGTTTTTGACCTTTAAGACCATGCAAGGCCCAAGGAAAAATATCTAAGACTAACTTACTGTAATAATAACTCATAACTTCATTGTTTGAGATAACTTTTGGAAATATTTGACTTTAAGGCTTTTTAATAACTTTTGTAATAACTGCTGAGTAGATGAGAAATAGCTCTGACTATCTCAATAACTGCTAATGTCTGTATTGAAAGAAAACATGCTGTAGGTGGCAAAAATGTGTCTCTGAAGAAGTAAAGGCTTTCGATTGAGTCATTCGAATCTGCCTCTGTGACGATCTATCTTCAATTTATCCTTTGAACTTTGTTTTTAGGCCTTTAAACTTGGATTTATCTCAAAAATCTCCTAATTTGCTTTATCTCTGCATTTAACTCTTTTAATCCTTTGATTAATCTTTTAAGCTTTAATATTTATCTCTGTCTCTTGTTTTGGAACCGATCTTCCTGTGTTTATGTCTTTAACTCTGATTTTGACCTTCTAATCTTTGATTTAACCTTTAATCCATTGATCTTCACTGTCACAGTCCTTTGACTGTATTTACTACGCAGTGTGGGCATTTTTCTGCTGATGGAGTGCTTGGATAACCACCAATGATCATGATTCATTGGTGATTATGCTCAAATTCATGCCACCGGCTCTTCTAATAAAACAAGTCTCTGGATCATCATCTAGAAGACTTATTTAAACAATTTTGGGCCCTTTGAAATGCATTTTCACATTCCTACCATTATACCTGCACAATACAACAATTTGTTAATATTAAATCTTGCGTTTGTGGCTCTTTCTGCATTTGTTTGAGGGTTTTGGGCTGTCGGAGCGTTTACAGAGGTGGCAATGGCGGATCGGGCTTATCGTAGAGGTGGAGGACTTTGGAAGGTTTGAATGGAGGCAGCGGTATTAGGTTTTGGCGCATAGAAGGAAAAGCAGTTTTCGCGAGCGAGGGGGAAGTTTTCGCACGAAGTGAGGGGTGGTAAGCGGGTTTGGGCAATTAGATGTGATTCCACTTAGTGGATGACGTGTGGAGGAGGGTACGTTTGGTGAAACCGCCCATTTCGCATGGTTGGGGTTTGTTTAATCCCCGCATGAATAGATCTGCGATATTGGATTTGGGCCGTTGGATCTGGAAGACAGAGATCAATCTGCCTGGATCGGCAAAACAGAAATTCAAGGAGGTCAGTGTATAAGGACGGGGCTTTATTAGGAGTGCAAGGTTATTTAATGAAGAGCGGGGGCCCGTGGGGTCAATAAACAAGCGGAAATTCTTTTTATTAAAGGAAAAAGGGAAGGGGTCATATGGAGGGTTTTAATCGAGTGCGGGGGGTTTAAAATATTAAAGAGGGGGGGCTTTAATATTCATAAAGGATTCGGGTTTTTATATTAAAACAGAGTTTTAATATATAAGGTGGGTCTGAAAATTTAATTTTTTACCTAAAACAATTCAAAAAAAGAGTTTTTGCATTGTTTTAGTGCAAATAGGGAAGAATGGTGAAAGTGAGGAGGTTGATGGGGGTTTTTTGGAATGAAAGTAGGGTTTTTGGGTAGGGGAAAAGGTGAGAATGAGAGGATTTAAGCCCAAGATGAGTTTTTAGAGAAACAGGGTGATTTTGAGAAGGCATACTGAGAGATAGTGAATTAGGATAGATAAAGATAATGAAGGTAGTGAGATTTCTGAAGATAGCTAATGGCCAAGAAATTCTATCTTCAGCAGTCTGCAAAAACTCCATAGTCACCTAGTGAAACTGTAGAATACAGGAGGATAACACAAAGTTCAAGTCATTTCCAATAAAAGTTAAAAAGAGTCCCAACATCAAGGTATTTTTAAGTGAAAAGGTGTCATAATGTTCCAGAGTCCTAAAATAAGTTAAAATCTCTATTTTGACTTATGTTAGTGATGAGGGTTAGTCGATGTTTGGGTAATAAAGTTGCAGTCATATGGTCTAGATTAATAGCTACCTTTGTTGCAAATTCATTGTTAAAACAGTAATGTAGTAAAAGGTAGCTATTTATTAGAAATAAAAACCATATATTCCACACAGTGAAAAGCGCAACTATTTCACTAAGATTTTGGTTATCTCATAAAAGAGGCTACAGGTAAACAGGTAATCAATTTTCAAAGCAAGCAGTTTAAGGCTTTATGGACAACATTGCAACTAGAGTTCTTTAAAAGCAAAGTGCGGCTTGCAGGAAATAGATTGACCAACAGAGAGGGAGATTCGGAGAAGAGCAACAACAAATGTTTAAAGGGAGGTTGCTAGGAATTAAACTACGGAATGAAGCGAAGGAGAAGAACCACGTGCGGAATGATCGGATGACCATGATCCAATCACATATATGAAAGGGAAGAAACCAATGACTCAGATTAAAGAGAAAATGGAGCGACTTCGCAAATCACAGTTTTTAAAGTTTACCATTAAGGCAATCACATGGTATGTTAAGTGATTTTCGATGCGATGAGGTGAAGGGCGAGCAAGGAAGACCGTCAGATCTGGGCGGAGACCAATGGTGGGGATTAAAGCGTAGATGGAGTGACTTAGCAAAATGCAGTTTTTAAAGTTTATCGTTAAGGCGATCGCATGGTATGTTAAATGATTTGTGATGCGATGAGGCAAGGGGCATGTGTTGGCGTAGCGCACCAGCGCAATTTCACAAATTACAGAGTTTACAGTTTAGCCATTGTCAGTGTAGAGTTAAATTTGTGGGCGACCGATTTGCAATAATACGGAAAGTTGCGATGTGCGATGCCTTCTGATTGGTCACCAAGTTGTGGGGCCCTAGAAACACAATTCTGCGTGTATGCATACTGTTTGGGAGAAATTGTGGTTTTTTAAAAGTTCCTATAACGTGATCACTCTTGATTTCACACGTATGTATGTTTATAAAACTTTTGATGCATGATCTACGATCTGTCCCATTTCTCTGCCACGTCACCTCCGCTCTCATTGCACATCGCACTTCGCCATTTTCAACATTTAACTCCCGCATTTCATAATAAAAATTTCGATGCGCGATCTGTGATCGGTACCACTTCTTCGCCATGTCATCACCCCCCCCTCACTTATCATTCATTCCGCTCCATGTATCCTCTATCAATTAAACCTGTTTCAAAGGGTTTCTTTGTAATTTCTCATAAAATGAACCTCTATCATTCTATCCAAAAGTTTCAAGTTTTTCGCCATTACAAAGGGTTTTCAACCAAAAAAAGGGAAAGGAACAATGAAACAGCAGCAGAGTTTCTCTCAAACAGTTTTCTACCACTACTCTCAGTACTGACACATTTTTACCAGGCACCGAGTAGCATTCAAGGAACAACCACGCACCATTTTCACTGTTGTTTGCACTTTTTGTGGAGTTGGTTGCACCAGAACAGAAGATGAATCTTCCCATAAAGCTGCCACTTCATACAAGCCACTTCAAATTGTTAGCCTTAATGTTGTTGTTTTCATTATGTCATAGCACATTGTAATTAAAATTAAAGGATAAGCTTCATCTCTTTCACGAGATCGTAATAAATTTTGGAAACATATTCACCTTTTTCTATGGAAGATGACAATATCATGTTTTGTATATACATGCAAAAATGATATGAAGTCTAGGTTGGTTAGTGGTTATAGAATTTTGACTCATATGATCTGTAATATTTTTTGTGAATGAAATGGAATGATACTACTGAGGACTTATTACCAATTTGTGTGTGTATTGTCTACTTTACTTGTATTTCCATATCTCCTTTCTTCTAGTTCCAGTTTGCAAATCATCATACTGTTATGTGTTTTTATTAGTCTCTTAAGCATGTTATGTGTTTTACGAGTTTTTTTTAGTCTCACACAGTGAGCATTCCTGATAAAATATATGTTATAAAAATGGAAGAGCATCATGCATGATAGTTATTCTTCATGATATTTCAGTGAGAATCTTGTCAGACTAGAAATAATTTTTTCTCAATGGAATATTGTCAAACTCCCACTTTTGTGAATTTCTACTAAATGCAGTAGATTTCTGTTTCACAGACCTTCTGTTTCCTCTCATCTTACAATTTCCTCTCCTCATAGACTACAAACTTGCACCTTGCTACCACATCAAGTTATAATACCCTCTTTAGTAGAACTGTGGATTTGACCGAAATCTCTCTTCAGTGAATCAAAGTTTATACCATCTTCCAATCCCATAAAACAAAATATGAAAATTACCTTAGATTTTAAGATGTGTCTAGTCAGGCGCTTGCTGCAATCCAAGTGCTGTAAGCTAGAGGATAGAATTGCGTTTTAATGGCGACAATAAAATTTGACCAAGACGTTGAGATCTTACCATGTTTCTTAATCTTTTGTTGTGTCTTTTCTTCTCACCATACAATTGCTGATCCCTCCATTCTCAAGGAAGCCAATTGAATATTTATGTCATATTATTGAAGGTTCTGAATTCTACAATAAACCTCCAATTAATGAATCCAATTATCAAGCTTCTCTACATCCACTTCACCATTATACATTGGAAGCTCAAACTTATCATCAAGTTTAAGAAAGGGTGATTTAATAGCTCTTTTGGAAGTATGTGTATGAACAGATGGAAGAGTTGTGGTGGTGGAAGATGATGATGACGAAGGTGAAGATGGTGGTGAGGATGACGATGGAGTGGATAGTGGCTTCTTACCATCTCCATGGCCTCCTACTCTTGGATAACCCTCTCCTCTTGGAGGCCTTGAACTTTCTCCTTTCATCCTTACATTCGTTTCCTCATATAGGACTTTAACCATCTCATTCATCTCAAAGAATGCCTTCTTGAATGCTCTCTCATCTTCTGTCATGGTAGGTTATCCTTCATGAGACATGCTCACTGAAGACTCAACTTCAACTTTAGGATGTTCTTGTGTTGAAGACTTTGGCAGCCTTTCCCTTCCTCCTCTTGACCCAATTGTAGGGCTCTCAACCAGCTTCCCTTCTCCTCTTTTGAGTTTTAACCTTGCCAAGCATGACACAAAATTGCAAATAATTAGATCCTTTATTGCACAATAAAAACTAAAGAACTTGAGCTTTGATACCAAAAATGATATAAATGGAGTATATTTGTGTTGTTATGCTAATTACTCATTTAGATTATAAATTCAATGTCTTTTGTGTGCTTAAGGGTTCAAGGTTTCTTACAAATTATCAAGTCTCATGTGTTTTTTTCATGTCAATTAAATGATAAATTTAACATAAAAACAAGAGCTGAACAACAAAAAATAAATTATAGAACATCACCATACATAATATTAACACACGTATTTGATGAAGGAGTTCACCCTTCCTGGACTACATATCCTTGGTCCAACTTCCATGGATTGGGCCTCTATATTATGCTCAAATTTTCAAATTGACCTATTTATAATGCTATTTTTCTCATGTAACCTGCTCCAATGAGTCCAAAATGGATCAAAATGGCCAACTAGCCTCTTTTTGAGCCTGAATTGGTCGAAAAATGCAAAAGTTATGACCGTTTTAAAAATTCCCACTATTTCAGGCCCTAAATTAGATAACTGTAACTAGAACTGGTAGTTTTCTGAATTTGGAGGTCCAAAAATTAAATCCATAGTTAATGTTAAGTGGAGTTTAAGTGCTAATTAAGCGTGTTTAAGCACTAACTTCATTCTTAAATGAACCCTTATTTAAATTTTAGATTAGGCGCTAATAAACAGGGTAACGATTAATTAACCGTGGCTTAGATCTTCGCATTAGCTTTTTCCCCGTTGGTGGTCACGTATTGAGGTTCTATGGACTGGGGGATGGCCCCCACCTTACCCCCACCATTAAACAAAATTTAATATAAATATATGTCAAAGTCTATACATGTTAAGAACTTCCGGTAGGTGGGTTGGTAACACATGGATTTATGTGGCGGGAGGTCGCGGAGTCGAACCCCGATGCCTCTACCCAGACTTTGCGCCAAAAATTTTACATGTCCTTTCAACTTGGGGGGGGGGGGGATGTGGCGGTCCCTGGTTTCACCACGTGTCATCACCTTGTTGGACAGAAATTAAACCAATGAAACTCTGCGACATCACCCTGAATATGGACCAGTGACATGCTGCCACTTGGAATCTTACCTTTCGCTGAAGACTTTCCAAGCAAAATGACCCTGCACAGTCAGCATGCCACGTTAGTAGTATGGAATTCTGACTGGGCATCTGACTATCAATTTTTTTTTAAATTTACATGTTTAGCAAATTGGACAGAACTCGTTTCCGGGAGCATACGACGACCATTTTTCATGAAACGAAGTGTGCCAGATTTAGAATGGCGAGCACTACGCGATCGTTAAAGTTCCGAGTCAATCTGATAAATTTGAGTTTTGAGCATAAAACTAAGCCCTTGATGAGTAAAATATATCTCAAATTGATATGCCAAGGAATCTCCTCCTACTTCTGCTTCAGGCTCCTTGCTGGATTTCCTATGCAGACACTTTGTTGCATAATGTCCATATTCATGGTAGTGAAAACATTTTATTTTATTGAGGTCCTTATTCTTGCCTTTGTTTTGGTTGGACTTAGCCTCACCTTGGGCCTTCTTTCCCTTAGCATTATTTCCTTTACCAACTAGAGAAAATTCCTCTTCCTCCTTAGCTTTGGATGTTATTCCATCTCTAGTGTTCCTTCGAATTTCTTCTTGCACCAAATCGAACCAAAGTCTCTCCTAATTTAGAAATTTTTACCTTCCATTTACAAAGTCCTGGCAACTATGCCAGGATTTTAGAAGGCCTAGGAGTGCTAGGCTCACTAGCTCTGAATAGGTTATATTTTCTCCAACTCCTCCAAGATCATCTTTACATTGAGTGAATCTGGAGAGGTAGTGTGGAATGGTCTTATTTTTCTACATGTGGATGTTTCTGAGCTTGTCCCTCAATGTAAATTCCTAGCATCAGTACCATTTTCAAATATCTCAGTGAGGGCCTTCCGCATAGCAAAGGGATTATCCTTTCCATGTAACTTTGACACTTTTTTGTATCTCACAACCTCCAGGATGATCCTCCCAGATTTTGCGATATCCTTCTTCTAGTGGGCTAACTGCTGTGAATTTGACACTGCTGGATTTGGAATGTCAATTTTGGTGTGCTCCAACACACCATTATCATCGATTAAGACTTCCATCATGTCATTCCAAACTATGAAATTTGAGGTTCCCTCAAGGGCACAATCCAATCTTTATCCATTGAAAGATATTTTCCCGCACGGAAGAAAACCAGCTCCATTGAATCTGCAAATCGAAATATTTGAAGGAGAAGATATATTGATCAGTTTCTAGTGTGATTTTTTCTTTGATACCATGTAGAATTAAAAAAAAACAATTCTACTACTGATGAATTCTAACTAAAAACAAGAGATTACAAATTTCCTCTACTATTATGTGGAATAGAAATCAAAATTTAAAAACAAATGCAATAACATGCAAGAATCAAAACCAAAATAACACAATGATTTACATAGGAGCCCAACTGGGAAAAAAGCCTCTGTTGCTTTGCATTAATTCATATGAAAAGATAAATAATTACAATGTCTTGCTTCAAATCTGAAGAGCATCCCACACTTCAATCCTGTTATCTTGCTTCCTGAACTTCTTTGACCAACCTGGTCCAACATTTAGCCAATTCAATCCTCAACCAACCTCCTATTTCCTTGCACAATATTGGAGGAATTAACTCCTAAAAATAGGAGAAATTCCCTATTTCCTTTTCCAATAGATTTAGGAATTGATTACCTTCTCAGTGCAAAAGAATTTTACACTAAAAAATATATAAATTTAAATAAAAACATGTTTTTTCCTCCACTTCAACTAGGAAATTCAAATTCCATGCATGATTTTGTCTATTTTTAGTTGATTGACTAGTTAATTGAGAGATTAATGAGTTAAAAATGGTTCTACTACTCAATTTACCTTCAACTAACTCAACTAATGACTTGAGCTTAGTTAACTGAGTTCAATTGAAAATAACTGAACTATATTTCTAAATTTTAGCAATCACTGCATGCACAAGTCTACTCCAAGCCTATAACTCGAATTTACTGACTTAACTAGTAGACAAGGCCATGTCACTCTATCTAACTACCATCCAAGTCATCTTGTTGATGTGGAAAATCAAATTACTCAATTTGACTACGGCACAAGTCAAAATTGAGCTTTTTGTTGTTACATTTCTAACACCTAAAAGAACCCATGGAATAACCAACTCAATTGGTTTTTGGTGGTATAAATACACCTTATGGGTTGGCCTCAAATTCATCCTAATGATTGACATCCTTACTCTTCCAAATTTCCCCTAGATTAGGTATGCACTATCTTGTGCTCTCTACACTTCCCAATCTCTAGGAAACCCTAGTTTACTTGCATTGATACTGAGATCCCTTATCTCACATATCATTGCTATTGTTGGAGAGGAGGTATTAATTGGATCAAGTAGGAAAGATATGGAGGAAGGTTCCGATAGTGCAGACAACTTGGATCAGGTTGTATCATGACTCTCTCTTTGCTTTTTCTATTTCAATAAAGAGACTCATATTCCATTCCCAATTGAATTGTTTATGCTAGGTCACTATAATACTAGTGTATCCCCTTATTGTTATTGTTAGTGTAACCACCTTATTGTTATTGTTGTGCCCATGTAATCCCCATATTGTTATTATTCTACCCCATAGAATTCCACTATTGTTATGGTTGTGCCCTTACATTGTTATTGTTATGTCGCCTAGGATTATATTATGACCCTTTGGACTCCTATATATAGAAATGATGTTTTTTCATTTGTATCATCCAAGAAATTTTCATTTATGTAATGTAAAGGAGGTTTCCCCCTCGAAGTAGATAATTTTTAAGTCATTGATCTCTTTTCTTCTATTTTGTGAGCTGGTTGCATACATTTGATATTAGAGCTTTGGATTCTAGGGTTTCGCTATTTCAAACAGGTCATCATGGAATTTCCGTGATAATGTTTTTTTATACAAAGTTTCAGAAGCTAAAACAAAAAACCCATTAGAGACGAAATCCTGAGGAACGACTTGTAAAAATTTCAGACCTTGGTTCGCAATATTTTCAAAGATATGATCTGTGGAAGTTAGGTTTTTTGTAGGCTCCAAAATTTCATCTCAAACAGGTGATTGAGGGAAAATCATCATAACTTTCGTTTCAGGCATCGGATTTGAATTATGTAAAAAATGGACAAAATTGCACGGAATTTAGTTTCTTTTGTATTGACTTCAGAGCCAAAGGACAAACCAGTGACATGTGGCACGTCGTACAAGTTAGCTCTACTGAACTAGTCCATAATTAGGTCATTGTGGGAGATTAGGCATAACTTTTTCCTAAAGAATCCAAATCAGGTTTGAACTATGGCATTGGAAAGAGGACTTAGAGGGATACTACAAGACCGAATTTCAGATATTGAAGATCTGAAATCATAAAGATAAATCAGGTTCAATATAGACCTCCTAAAAAGCAAGAAAAAGGCGTGTATTTGTTTTTTTGAAAATTGCATAACTTTTGTTTGAAAAAGAAGTTTGAAGTGATTCCAAGGGGGTTTCAAATTAAAGTGATTCCAAGGGGGTTACCACTCGTGTGGTGTTGGGTGCCCCTTGGGGGATTCCTATCACAGATGGCCCGATAAAGGATGAATCGATAATGGTGGGGGTGTGTTGTCTTTGATGCCTAAATGGCGGAAAACATGGCACTCCTCCCTCCAATGGAGGGAGGTACAAAAATTGCCTAGATCGACGAGGTCCCATTGGGTCTGTTATGGTGTCAAATAGATTAATATTGGAAATATTTTTGGTTTGCTGAGGGAAGGAATATTTTTATCAAAGCTAATACGATCACATGCATAAAACAAAGCGAAAAAATAAGAAGCAAGTTTTCCTTTAAATTAACACTATGTGATCAAGCAAGCAAAAAATATGGTTTGGTTGTTTTGCGCATGGTACTCAAAGCCTAAATAGACCTAATCGTCCTTACACTTTCAAATGTAACTGGGCCTTGTGAAGATGTCTTCTGATGGGTAATGGGGCTAACGTCCCGAAAGAACTGACGATGCCTTCCAGCAGTCAAAGAATCGACCAAGGTAATGTTAAGAGGATCTAGTACTACCTAGGCCATCACCTATAGGGAAGGATGCCCTATTTTTGGCCACTAAAGAACCATCGACCCACATGAGCATTCGAGTATTGATCTTCTTGGTATTAAACTACTAGTACCAAGCAATATATGGGTTAGGTATCCCCACAAACTACCACACACATTGGGCCTAAGCTTAACTCCCTCTGAAATGGGTCTCTGGTAACGCTCGGGTATTTGTTCCATGGGCAGATAGACGGATTTGAAGCTCCCTAAAAAGTCAACCTCTATGTTTAAAAATTTATAATGACCATGATGGCTTATTGGATGCCTAACCCCGATGGTCTTAGCCTGAACTATGATTTCTTTTGTGGCCCCTGTGGGGAGAATTTAGTGAGTTCGATTAGTGATTATTTTTAGAGAGTCTCAATTTTCTTAGGGTGTGCCTTGGTGAAGTAACTATAAGAAGAGGACAAAGGTCCCAATACACTGGGTGCCTTTTAATCCAATGCTTACCAATGCTTTGTTTGTGCTTTTGAGTGTACAATCACAAGTGTTATGAGATGTGGAGATGCGTTGATCCTTTACAATCCTTTTCTAATTACACTATGTGTGATTGTTCCTTGTAAAAAAATGATGTGCGGATTATGGGCCGCTTACACCTTGCATAGTTAGACTAAGTTTGCACTATAGGGAGATGGAAAATTGTCTTAGGAAAGAATTTATATGCATACCCATGCTCACTGTAAGGTGCAAGGGTGGCAGAGATTAGTTGCTTTCTTTTCGACAGTTTGGTCCTGGTCCAAACTCCTAATGCAAAAATTGAACTATTCTAATGCAAAAATTGAAAAAACATGAACTAGCTTAAGATGTGTGGATGTATGGGCCACTTACTTTTCTTCTAATTACTCTATGTGCTCTGTATACTTTACAAGAAAATCATTTGCTTGGACAATGTATGTGGATTGAAGGCCACTTATTTTCACCTACTTAAACTATGTGTGATTTGCAACAATAAAAAACTTAAATTAAAACTGCTTAGTTGCTAGGCTAAATTCTAGAAACCAAGCGTCCTAAAAAGTCATGAAATACCAGAGCACAGTGATGGAAAAATTATTATGGGTTGCCAACACCTTACAACTGCAAAAAAATGAGAAAAAAAGTGAAAAATTGGCTTACTACCTACCATGCGGCTTATTCTCCCACAAGTGCGAAGAATCGCACACCTGTCTAAATAGAATGCATGCAATCGGGAAAAAGCAAAGAAAATCCTCCTTCTATGAGCAAAAATTTCTCACTGAGGGTGACTGAAAGTGCTGAGAGGATGCAGGAGTGATTTTTCAGCAAGTCTGAGCAGGAGAAAGGACCTACATAAACAACCATTAACTCAAAAGAAATAATATAGTGGAGTTGCCATTTCTGTAGTAGTGTATTTGGCACATGGGTGGACGAAATAGACTATGCTTAGTAGGGAGGCTGCTTTCCTATAAGCAAGTCACAGGTCAAAGTGGTTTGTCAAACGTTAATGGAACAAGTTCAACATGTAATAAGCTAAGTTAAATGGAAAAAAAGCATGCTACATAAACAATAAAACAAAAATAAAACAACATGCACAAGAAACACACTCAATAGAGAAAACACACTAATAACTCAACAATGGAGAGCTATCTCCCTTTATTAGGTGCTGGTGGTAGTAGAATATAGAATGCTAAATCTCTTGTAGTGGATCCTTTGAGCTACAGAGCTCCAATATCTAAGGCAAGGGGGGTCTCTTCCCCTCAAGTTTTCAGCAATCCTCTCTTCCCTCTCAAAGGATGATAGATATATGGACACGTGGCGAACTCTTCTCTCTTGGATTGAGGTGTTGGGCAACCAATAACTGAATCCTTCTAATCCTCTTGTTTCTTGACAACACAAGCTAGTTTTCTAGTGAAAAATTTGGCCAACATAACAATGTGTCTCCCATTTCTCTTCCCATGGCTGGCTTTTATAGACAAATTTCAAATTTTCCCTCCTTCTCTTGGTACAAGATGGATGTTGACACAAGAGTTGGGGTATGATTCCTTTGTGTGCCGCACTAAATCCTCAAGGTGGCTCAAAGGCAGTCATTCTTGGTTAGCTTGAGTGAGAATCTTTTTCTCCAAGTGTGCCAAGTGGTCCCGGATAATGACATTCTGCATTCTCGAGGATCAGGTGGCTATTGGAGGGATAGCCGTGCTCTTCACGGATATCAAAGAAAAAGCTACAATTTGTGCCTAGGGCTAGTGCTTCTTGCGTGCGGTCCAAAAAGTTTGTCTGCTGACCTTAGAAAATTAAAAATTTTCAGCTCCTGTAATGTATTTTTTCCCTGTAAATCTTTATTTGTATCTTCTGCTTGAAATTTTCTACTGTCTTTTTCTTGTATGATTCCAGTGTTAACATCATTAATGGAAACACACTTGTCGCAACTCCCCCTGCCTTCATGCTTCTTATCTTTTTCTCTCTCCCTTTGACATAAATGGAAAATGGGACATTTTTTAAGCTACTTCCCCTGCAATAATTCTACTCTAAATGTCCCTGAGAAGAATCATACATATGTCTGCTTCTCTTTATATAGGGATCTAACTTAATCATTGCAAGATGCACTTTTGTTTTCGACCATAGGCTAGTAATTTTACACACTACCTCCATCCAAGATTTAATTGGATCTACATCGTTTACAAGACCAAAACGAGGGATAGTACTACCTAATATTTCTTTGCTTTCCATAATTGAGAGTTGGCCAATTCTGTCCTAAAAAAGGAGGATCTATGTACCTAATCAAACAAGCTCGAGCCTCTATAACCGTCAAACTTGTCTAACACAAAAAAATCTTGGATTCCCTTTAAACACATATCATAGGGTTTCCATATGAAGCAAGGTAAGTCACATTGTGTGACATAATTAGTCAAAAACTACTGTATAGGAAAATTGGAGTTTTTTAGTTTCAGATATAAAATCCTTCTCAATTGATGGGATCTGAACCTCAAGTTGTTGCACACGTACCATGAGTTCATGACCTTTAGCAGTAGTTTTCATGACTATCAGACACAATTTCTAGTTCAATTTTTTTGAGTCCAGGATCTGGACATATCAAAGGGAAAATATGTTCCATTTCATTACTACATTTTAATTCATTTTTATTTGGAACATCAAGGCTGCCAAAAGTAAGCTTAGAATGATCAGAATTTGATGTTAACATCATTTTGTTTGAATCTCTATATACGATGGAGAGGCATGACTCGTTGAATATTTCTTTGTTAGAAGATAATATTTGTAACTTTTCACCAGTTACCCATGTCTGAATAAAATTAGTGTTTTTAGTAAGCACAAAATCTCTAGCAGTGGAAATTGGTGTGAGACTGATATGATCACTCTATGCTTCAATATTGGATGAGTCAGTTTTTTGTAAAATGCTTCCACCACAAGAGTATAGGAAAAGGGCAACTCCATTACCACTATGAAGATCAATATTATATTTCTCTTCTCTAATCTTTGTATATTCATAAACAAAAATGATATTTGATGGTGGCTCCCCATTTTCAAAGCTACCTTGTGAGGTAAAGCAAGTAGAGGATTGAACATTGAGAACCAAAGATTCAATAGGCATTTCTTGTGAACAAAATGATCAATCAAATACACATTGGCTAATCAAATTAATTCATTAGTTTTCTTGGGCAGAGTATGAGCTGTATTAAACTACAAGCTCCTAGAAAGGTTGAACCCTTATTTCTTCAAGAATCAAGATGCGACTCAAAATTTTATTCTCATGCAAGTGTACATTAGCATCAAAGAGTTCTTGTTCATGAATATAAAGAACCTTCAAACAATTGTTAGCATTATTATCTTCCATATGAGGTGTTAGAAATTTTCTTGATGCTCATCTTCCTACTACTCATTAGCCTGATAATCAAGATTCAATTCCTTGATTTGTTCTCTCCTTGACAATATGTATTTATTTTATTGACAATTTAAAGCATGATATTCCTCTTTCTAATAGACATAACATCAACATCAAAACTTGGAGGAACATGGTTTCTACCTATGATGTCTATGTTTGATCAACAACAACGATTAATGCATTGAAAATTCAAGGCAAACTCAAAATGTTCCTATTCTAGTTAAACATATTTCCATCTCCAAAATTTTGTGACTCTTTTTCCATAACTGGTTGGTAGCTCTTTGGATTATCTAGAAACCCAATTCAATATGCAATCTCAAGCTATATGCCCAACATTATGGAATTTGAAGCATTCAGTCTTGGACTTGAATGAGGGAGCATACTTTCTATTTATGAACACATTGGAGTATCATCCTGCAAATTTACTTATGAATAACTGATAGGGTCCCTTATAGAAGTCTTTGTCATATGCTCTGTAATGTTTTAACATGTGCCCAAAATTTCTACAAGAGTTAAAATGACCAAAATACAGTTTGATGCTTGAAGGACGAGGATTGTCTTGGTGCAATTTTGAAGTTATTATTCCTTTAGTTTCTTTGATGATATTAATTGATACTTGCATTTTTTACAACATCGACATATCTTCTTGGAGCAGAGGTTCGTCCAAAGTTATTTTGACTCCTCTTCTCGCTTATACTGGAACTTCGGGTATTAGCACAACTTTCAAGATTTTCCACATTCTTCTTCTTTGGTGCATCACTTTTACTAGAAGGATCACCTGCATATCCAAGAAAATATTTGTCAAGCCATGATATTTTACAACTTAGGATGTTGTCCAATACTTGAGAACTCTTCAATTTCTTGTTCAATTGGTTAGCCTCTTTCCTTAGAGAAACAATCTCTTCTTTTAACTTCTCACAATATTCTTATTTTTTATCAGTTGAATCTCCATTAGTTATTTCATTCTCTTTACTTCTCTTACTTATATATAAGGGATATGGAATCTGCTTCAATTTTTCTAATCTCTTCATATTTTTCCTTTAGTTGGCTTGCCATGATTTTTCCTTCTTTTTTAGCTTCATCAAATTGTCCTTTTAGGAGGAAAAATTCTTCCTTTGTAAAATTTTGGAGCGTAAAAACTTTGGTAAACTTGATAAATATATATTATTGTTGATAAAAGATGAGATATGATTACAATGGGGAATCACCGAGGCTTTAAATATAGCCTCATGGTGTCCCTTGGTGAAGAGGCATGATCTTTGATCATGCCCTTTCACTTAATAAACCTAATATAACTATATCTAACTAATAATTAATAAAATATACATAACATTGCCCCTCTCTTAAAGATGCTTTGTCCTCAAAGCATACATAACGATGGACAATGTTGACGAACGTTTGGGTTTCTTGAGCGGCGGGCTCTTGCTTCCCACATTTTAAAAAGATCGTGAAGCATCTTCTCGAGCTCCATCTGTTGGTGATGTGGATAGCGACAAGATTTGATATTGACAAGGTCGGGTCCTTTCTTGACTTCTATTGGATGTTCATGTTCCTTATTAGGAGGTATTTTTATTGGCAGGTCTTGGAAGACTTTTTCGTGTTTCCTAACTATTCCTTGTTCTTCTGGTGATTTTTCGTGATTTCTCTTTAGATTTAGAGGTAAGTTACCAACAATTATCGTTCGATGCAACTTCTCCTCATCATCAAACGCTTCCTTCTTAACAACCATATCTGCATGAACATCGAAGGCCTCAACAGCTTCTAGCACTGTATCAGTGGCTTCGAATGTGTTTATCTCTTCACATTTTTCTTTCAATTCTGGGGATGAAACATTTTGCTATTTATAAGAAACTGTATTTTCATGGATTCTTTCATTTTCAACGACTATGTCTGTTGTTGCATTTGTGATAACAATCACGTTAAATTCTTTATGTGGCTCCTTCACCAACATTGTTTCTTTTTCTGCCATTGGATTTTCATTTATATAAAAGTTTTCAATAACTTCTGTTGTTGCATTACTGGCTTTATAAGTGGATTGAGTTGCATTTTCTTCTCTTGGTTTCTCAGCTCTATAACTTTCATGGTTGATTTCAGAGTCTCTACTTCTAGGTGGTTCAACACTATAGCCTTCACGTGAGCTGATTTCCAATTCAACCTCATTTAATTGCTCTTTTTTAAACATGTTATATTCATGATGATGATCTGAATTGGCTGAATTGTTCAGTTGATTATGTTCGACATTTGGGAATATTGGAGGTTGTGTCTGACTTAACTTATCTATCTTATCATTTAGCTTATTGAAGAGTTCTGTCATCTTGTTCATTGCTTCGCTATGCTTTTTTGTAGCCTCGTGATGATTTAGCCGCATTTGTCTTTCTATTCGATTTGTTGTATCATGAACCTTTTTGAAGTCATTGGAGTGTCCTGCAACTGTACCTTCAAGATCGACTAATCTTTTTCCGAATTCTTCGGAATTATTATTGATTTGTTTCTCGAGATCCACCAATTTCTTCTGGAATTCGGCCATCGACATCGATGAAGACATTGAACGTGTATGAGTTGGGGAATATTTTTCTGCCAATTTTTCCCTCTTTTTTTTTTAAATTAATTAATTAATTAATTAATTAAATTAAATTTTTTTTTGAAATAATAATAATAATTTCTATTATTATTATTATTATTATTATATATTTTTTAAATAATAATAATAATAATAATAATAATAATAATAATAATTATTTTATTATTTGAATTATATATATATATGTATGTATATATATATAATGTTGTTTTTAAAAATCACTTTGTTTTGAAAAGGCACGTTGTTTTGAAAAGGGGAAATGGGTTTTAATACCATGGGCAATTACCATGGGCCCAAAAACCACGAGCTTGTAAACCACGAGCAATTACTCTTCCTTTTTAATTTTACATTGTCTTCACATGTACATATATGTACTTCTTTATATATATATATATCTCTCTTTTTACTTTTTCTTTTTTCTTTTAATTTTGGAACTATTTTCTTTTATATATATATATATATATATTTTTTTTTTTTTTTTCTTTTAATTTATTTCCCCCTTTGTGTTAACTTTCCTTCTCTCTTTATTTTATATATATATATATATATTTCTTCCTTCTTCTTCTTTTTTTAAAAACAAATGTTGCTACCCACAAGCACTTGGTTTTTAAAAAAATCTGCAATTTTGGAATTTTCTTGTAATTCCTTAATTATGGGTGATCACACAGATCCCGAAGAGCGATGGCTTTGATACCAATGGAGCGTAAAAACTTTGGTAAACTTGATAAATATATATTATTGTTGATAAAAGATGAGATATGATTACAATGGGGAATCACCGAGGCTTTAAATATAGCCTCATGGTGTCCCTTGGTGAAGAGGCATGATCTTTGATCATGCCCTTTCAGTTAATAAAACCTAAGATAACTATATCTAACTAATAATTAATAAAATATACATAAAAAATTTGGGTTCTTATCTTTAGCTGCATGTATATAATTCTTTAGTTTTCTATTTTATTATTTGAGTTTGGCTATTTCTTCAAGGGCAGCTACACAATCTCTTTTGAGGTCTTCTTCATTTTGGGAGTCTTCTTCATCTTCTAGGTTTTCCTTGCTCTTGGTGTCTTCAATTTTGTTTTCAACTCTCTTCTCTAGTTCTTGATTATCTTTGTGCTATTGGATACTGTATTCTAGATCTGAGGTCATGAGTAAAATTCCTTTTGAGTGAAGACCTTGAAGATTCTCCCAAATCTCTTTTATCGATGAACATTTATCCATTTTGACTTTTTTAGGATCTAGTAAGCCACTTAGAATGGTTCTCATTGCTTTTGTATCAAATTATCTTGTAGTTGTGTCTTCAATAAAAAATTCTTCCCATACTTCACATCTTAGGGTAAAAAAAATGTCTCCATTCTTCTCTTCCATATTTAAAAATTTATTTAATTGAACATGGGGGAATTGTATATTTATTTTTCTTCTAATATCTTGAATGAGGAGGTGACATATTCAGAAGGTTTGGAGCCTTTATTTCTTTATTTTTTCCTCCATTTTTGAAAATCCACCTTCCAACTATTATGATGCACTTGAAGGTTCTAGCTTTGATACCAATTGTTGGAAATACTAAGAGGGGGTGGGGGGGTGTTTGGGGGGGGGGGGTGGGTGGGTGGGTGAATTTTTATATTATACCAATTAAAATAAAAACATGAGATGTAAAACAAGAAACTAATTTTATTAATAAAATTTATGAGGACTCCAATCCTCTTACAAGCATCTAGGCTCCAAACTTTACAATAAAATTTTCAAAATTTCCAAGGCTCCAACCTTTGGTGAGGACTCCAATCCTCACTACAAATCCAAGCTCTAACTTGGTCTAATTGAGGAATCAAAACTTCTAATATCAATATAAGCTCCAACATATTTATTCACAAGGCTCCAACCCTATGCAAGGAATCCAATCCTCTCAATTCACTTCAGTTCTTCAAGGTGGATTCAATGCTTCCTCAAGACTTTTGAAAACTTCTTCAACAAGTATTGAATGATTTCTTCAAAAATGTTACTACTCCAACAATGTATTACAAATAAATTCATGGAACGTGTCTCCAAGACTCTCCATGTTTTCTACAAGAAGGTCTTCCAAACTTTCTCCAAGAGTAGTCTTCAAAGCCTACCATTAATGAGTCTTATAAGACTATTTCAAATAAGGTTTATATCTACTACAATAATTCATCAATAAGGTTGCTTCAGGTCTTCAAGAGCGTTTTAGTGTTACTTCAACAAATCTTAAATGATGCTTCAAGGGTGTAATCAATGTTTCAATAAATTCTTCAAAGGATGGCTACATTTATATTTGCTCCAAGGTTGTTTCTTCCATCTCAAATTATGATCCAATAAGATGCTTAAAATACTCCTTTAACAAATCTAAGAAAGTCTTCAAAGAAATATTCACAAATAATGCTCCTTGTATCCCTTGACAAATATATTCATGCTTGCTGTAGTAGTGACTCCAACTCTGCTCCTATATAGACCAAAGTACGTTGTCAAGGAAGAATAGGTCCGCTCAAGGAAGCCTATTATGGAACCAAATCCAAAAATAGAAGAAAAGAGAGATCAACGCCTTAGAAATAATCCACTTTGATGGGGCTACGTTTTTTACATTACATAAATGAACAATTCTTGGATGATTCAAATGAAGAAACCTCATTTCTATATATAGGAGTCCATGGGGTAATAATATAATCCTAGCTGACCTAACAATAATAATGTAAGGGCACAATAATAACAATAGTGGGGTTTTATGGGGCACAATAATAAAAATATGGGGACTAGAGGGGTACAACAATAACAATAAGGGGGATACACTAACAACAATAAGGGAATACACTAGTAATATAGGGACCTAACATGTCCCTCTCCTTCAAACAAGTGTTGTCCTCAACACTTGATTATTTCTTTATGCTTCTGTATAAAATTATCATCCTCCCATTTGGAATCTTCAATGATTAAGTTCTTCCACTTGCTGAGAAACTTTGAAATTGATCGATTTTGTAGTTTTCGAGTTCTTATTTCTATGACTGCTTCAGAATTTCTTTCGCTGCGATGTTGATCTTCCTGTTGTTTCATTCGATTCTGCACCAAAGTTAGGTTATCCTTTGAGAGTTGGAGAACTTTATTTTGATGCTTGATGTGATCTTCCACTTATCATCCATATTAGATTTCATTTGATCCTTCAAACTATCCAACTTATCCTTCATTTTTGCTTTTAAACCATCTATGTCATCTTTGATTGCTCTTTGTGTTATCATAAAAATTGTACCTGATTGGCTGCTAATCAAACAACTTTAGTGTAACTATTTCAAACAAATATTGTGACTGAGGCTTAGCATCCTCAGCCTGAGAGGGCTCTCTCAAGGGTTAATGATATGGAATAAAGATATAAATAGATGGTTAACTCTATGAATTAAGTTTTGATTTTGTATATTTGCAGGTTGAAAATATGAAGGCTAATACTACCATTGGGCTTATGGAGTCAACAAGTCAGTAGGTTTAGTGGCAAGGTTCCTTGACATGGAAGCTGAGGCAAATAGGGGTTTTAAACAAAGAAAATTCACTTAAGAACATAGGTCAACACAATCATTTCATTACTAAAGGAAGTCAGAGCATATAGTTATGAATTCTGAGTAATAGTAATGAAATCTACTGCTAGTGGTTCAAAGGAAATTCACTCATAAAACACAGAAAAACATAGTCACCTCATTACTAAAGGAAGTCAGAGCATAGGGTTATGAATTCTAAGTAATAGAAATGAGATCCGCTGCAAGTAGTTAAACATAATAGGTAGATCAATAAAGCATTAAAACCCCATGAGAATCTCAGGTCTGTCAAGAAGAAAACCTCTTTGCATTACTAATCATAGTCAATTACATAAAACATCAGCTTTTGCCAAAAAGTCTCCAACTCCTTATGAATTCGACCTCATGCTTGATATATAGCATTTACAATATTGGATTCCATGATCCACCACTAGGAGAATTTGAATTTCCTTTCTTGACACCTATTCTACCCATAAAACAGACTTTTAATTACAAAATGACAAGTAAACAATCTTTGAAAAGTCCTAATCCAAATAGGAGTGAAACTCCTAATTATGCTTGAAACAACCTTATCTAAAATTAAATGCTTCCTTTGAAAGCTGCAATCCCATGAGGTTGAATTTGGATGATGCCTCCACCTCTGATGTAATCCAGTTGATGATGCCAAAAACTGTCCTAGAAATTAGGAGACAGGTTTCCTGTTTTTCAGCCAATTACTTTCATTGTCATCTTCAAGCACTTTAATGATTGATGAATTAGATTCCCACATGTCTTGTTTGCCAAATATTACCATGAACTCTTTAATCTTCCACCTGTGCAAAGAAATGTCTCTGAAATAGTGTAAAAGGATATGAAATTGGTTGCGCGACGAAAGTAGCCTATTTTCGTAGCGCAGTTTGTAGGTCATTGTAAAACTCTTTCCTTTAACCATCTTTTCTCCTATTTTTCACTTTGAGTCTTCACCTGTGATCTTCATGTATCCACTAGCAACATCAAACCTTGAAAACCAACAATCCTAACCTCCAAAATCCATGTGTAAAGTGCTTAAAAATCATCTTCAGCAGTTTCGTAGCACGCTACGAAACTACTGTGCAAGCTTATTTTCACCCAGTTTTCAAAAAATTTAAAGTTTGAAGGTGTTAGTGTCAGTCTTTGCAGCCTTCCTCCATGAGACTTCAAGTAAAATTTGGTCACTAGGTATTAGGTCTAGGGTTTGTTTTCACTCCTTTCAAAGTTGTCCAAATTTCGGTCCATGTCACCATTCAGCTGAGTGTACCATCATTCAGAGGGTTTTCATCATCATTTCAAGTTCCATTGGGTCATTTTACACCTTTTTCATGCTTCAGTTGTGCCTAGGTAAGGTTCATTTCCCTCTCCTAGGGTTTTGGAGGTAATTTCTCTTGGATGGTCAAATCATCAGCAAAAATTGTATCCCGATGTTCATACACCTTCCCCTATCCTTAATGTACCTTATTAAACACTTCCCATCACTTAGATCCCCCAAATTCCTCATTTTCGCACAAACCCTAGTTTCTTGCTACAACTTGGCAATTTTCTAGGCTAGGCCTGTGTTTTTCCCTTTTGGACCCCTTCCCCTCACTCAATATTTGAAATTACACTTTCCCATAATTCCTAACATCCCTCCCTACTTCCAAAAATTTTCTCAAGAATTTAGAAGCCCCTTATCCCCTTCATTTTTCTTCATTTCGGCAAATCCCTTGTTCCACACATTGGGATAGGTTTTACTCCAATGATGTTTCTAAGCAAGAAAAGATGAATTTGGGAAAAATGAGAGAGGTTTTTGTCCAAAATATTCCAAGGAAGAAAAACCTCCTTAAATTTTTACACAGGTGTCATGGTTTTAGAGAACTGTCAAAAATACACTTGCCTCAGGAGAATTGATGCACCTCTGAAGTGACCTTGGGAAAATCAAGATTTCTCCTATCTTGATTGGCCAAATGAATTTCTTGATGAGTCAAAAGATAACTAGACGCAAAGATATTTCCAATGAGCTATCATGAGCTCAATTTGGAGTTGAGGAAGACCTTCAAAAGTTGACTGCAACAGCACTCTGCCTTGAGGCAGCCTCATTTTGCACATTTTGACCAGTCTTGGGAGATTTGATTTTTGACAAGGAAAATGAACTCCAAATTGAAAAATTCAAGTTGGGTTGGAAATTAGACTCAATAATATTTCCAACGAGCTATCCCACGCCCAATATGGACACCTGGAAGACCTCCAAAAATCTCCTGCAAAAAGGCACTATGCATTGAGAGGAATTTTGGAAATTTTGCCTTAAAAAACAGAGTTTTTTGCCCAATGCGCCGCGCCACCTAGCGCTCGCTTTTGATGGAGGCATAATTTTGAGAAAAAATCAAAATATTTGGATTTTTCATTAAAAAAATATTCATGCTCACAAATGGCCAAGAAATTTTGACAAGTTTTGGGCTTCCAAAAAGGTCAAAAACACCCCAAAAATGACCTTTTTGCTCCTTTTTTGACACACAGGAAGCAGTCTTGGGAGAACTAAGTTGTGGAGGGGCAAATGGAGGCCAAATTCAAAAATTCCACTTGTGCTGGAAAGTAGACAGGAATAAATTTCCAACAAGCCCACTTGGAGAAAATTTTGACAGTGGGAAGGCCTCCAAAATCAGCTTCAAA
The DNA here is from genome assembly GCA_034641835.2 of Pinus albicaulis. Lineage (NCBI taxonomy): Eukaryota > Viridiplantae > Streptophyta > Pinopsida > Pinales > Pinaceae > Pinus > Pinus albicaulis. The sequence continues at coordinate 1,417,922,472 of CM076574.1, read as the reverse complement.
AAGGCGCTATGCATAGGGAAATCAGGCGCAACGCATTGGAGAAATTTTGCTCATTTTTGGTCAAAAACTCTGTTTTTCGCCTAGTTTTTTCACAGTTTGAATTTTTTCCTTCTAATTGTCAAAATCATGATGTAATTTAATGTGAAATGATGGATTTTGATGTAATTATTCTAAATTTTCACTCATAGAGGTAGATTCATCCATCAAAAGGTAGTTTGCAACTGAATGAATCCGTTTCCTAGTTTTTAGAAGCAAGCTGTTCCACTGCCTACTTTTTAGTTCTCAATTTAGATTTTGTTGGAACAAATCCTAATATTATGAGCTCAACCCCTAGAGGCTAGGATGAGTTGTTGGTTGCCTATATCTTGTAATTTTTCAGTCATTAGCATAGTTGGACTTTTGGGAATGCTTTGAGCATTATTGTACATTCATCTCTACAGTTTGGCAAAGGAATAGACCAGGGTTTGCAGCACTTTATGGTATTCTTGTGGAATCTTGATTTGGTATTGTGTTTCCTTCTATAATTGAAATTTTTACATGCGATTTATGTATGCCATTATCTCTCTTTGCTTCATCTTAACTAAATCAAACAAAGATAAAGGTAGAATCCATTGAAATTGCAGTGCTCTACTTAGGGTTTGTTTAGTTATCTATTTTTTCAGCTGATTGAAAAGGATCCCTGAGTTCTTCATGCCCTTTTCAACTCCTCATCTGTCTAAAACCTCTCCATCTCACTCAATTTGAAGTTTCATATCAAATGCTTGCCTTGCCCCATTGAGATCTCTGCAAAACTAAGCCTCATTCCCCAGACCCAAAATCTGCCTTTCCCTTTGAGCCAAAAAAACATCCTTAAATTCAATTAAACTCTTTTGTACACATACCTAGCCTAAAATCAGTCTTCACATCAAGTCATCTCAAGCCTCATTGATTATTTTTTGCTGAGATTGACAAGGAGAGAGCCCTCTCCCGATCTGGTAGGGCTAGGTACTAGGTTAAGCGTGGCTTGATGTTACCCTAGATTCTACCTTTCTTAGCCTGAGACAGATTTAGGCTATAACACAAGGTATTCAAAACTCTTCAAGGATTGACATTAACATCAAAAATCAAAACAACTTAACCTTTAAAAGATGTTTTTCCTCAAAGTTGGTATTCTCCTTAATGAAAAACTAATTTAAGATCTATCATTTTACTTTCTTTTATAAAAACAGCGTGAATGCGTATATTTAGAGAAAACCTGCTAGGATTTCAAAAATTTGTTTTCAGTTGCCCATAAACCTCCTTGGAAATTTACTACTAAAACCAGAAAACATAGTTTTTGATGAAAAAGGCTGCTTTAGTAGTTTCACAGCGCGCTACGAAAATAGCTTGTTTTCTTAGCGCAAATCACCTTTTTTGAACTAGCTGTGCTACAAAACTGCAGATTCTTGTATGATTGCAAAAATTTAACTCCAAAAGGTTAAAACATAACTTCTAAATGAATGATGGGACTTTTTAATCATGAAGTGGACCTAAAAGACTTTATTTGGAAATGAAAATGACATTTTGAGACTTCTAACCCTATCACTTACCCTTTTAAGAATGAAATGACTCAAGACCTATTTAACACCATGACTAAAACAAGGTAAAATTTCAGAGTTTATTTATCATGGAGTGGACCTATGACCTTTAAAACTTATAAAACTATGACCTACCCTTTACCAAGACTTAAAATGACTTTTAGACCTCCTTGAAATCATGACCAAAAGCAGAGTTGACACAATGATGTTTTGAGAATTTTTGGGTGATAACACTTTGTAAGATAGAAATTTGTTTCACTTGGTACTGTAATTTTGATATATCATACTTCAATTCTTCCTCTTCACAATCTATGTAAAATAATTTCTTCTCAGCACACTTATCACCTTTAGTGTATTTTCTATCACAACTGTAGCAAAGCCCTTTTGCTATTTTTTCTTCCAATTGTTGTGGTGTCAACCTTATATGTTGTGGATGTCTAAGAGTAGTAGCACTTCCATCTTTATAGATGTTAGTGGTAGGCTTCCTTGTCACCATAAATTTACTTTCAAATTTTCTTGCCAACTTGAATGCCTTCTCCAATGAATCAGGTTCCTAAAGGCGAACATCATGTTGGATGTTATCCTTTAAAGTCCCTATGAAGACATCAATCCCGTGTTCCTCTGGAATATCAGTTACTCTTATATTCAATTTTTGGAAGTCCTCAATGTGCACCACCATTGAACCCTTTTGTTTGAGATTTATCAATTGGCTAAGGAAGGTGTTTCTCTTTGTATCCTCATAATGTGCTATCATTTCCTCTGTAAAATTTTACCAAGTGACAATTTTTTTATGAGAGAAAAGCCATCGATACCATACAAATGTATTTTGTTCTAAATGTAAAGTTTCAATGCATACCTTTGTGTGTTTTTCACATTATGGAGATCAAAATATTGCTACATCTGTACTATCCATGTTACACAATCCTTGCCATAAAAATTCCTCATATCCATATTTGGAATATGTTGGGTCTTCAATCCAACATTAGAGTTTATGAAATCACGATTAACATTTCTTTTTTTCTCATCATGAGTTTCCTGTACTACCTTTTCACCATTAGGAATAATTTATTGTATCAACTTTTTCAAAGCTTCCTTCAAACCTTCCATGTCTGCTTTTATATCATTCTTCACGTCTTCCATGTTAGCTTCCATGCCATCCATATTAGCTTGTTTGAGTGACATTTTTTTGTATGGTTGTAGTCATAAAAAAAATAGAAGAAACGAGAGATCAATGCCTTAGAAATCAACCACTTCAAGGGGGCAACCTCCTTTACAATACATAAATGAAAAATTCTTCTTCTTCATGTGTCATAGTAGAGATTTATGAGGGCTTAAAGGGTGTGGAATTATTTTTGGGAGGAATTATATAACTCAATACTAATATCTATGCTTCAGTATGCCCTTGGAATCACTTCAAACTGATTTTTCAAACAAATGTTATGAAAACTTGTTTAAAAAATACACACCTTTTTCTTGCTTTTTAGGAGGTCTATATTGAACTTGATTTATCTATGTTATTTAAGATCTTCAAGATCTGAATTTATATCTTGTATTATCCCTCTGATTCCTCTTTCCAATGCCACAGGTCAGACCTGATTTGGATTCTGCAAGACAAAGTTATGCCTAATATCCCACAATGACCTAATTATGGGCTGGTTCAGTAGAGTGAACTTGTACGACACTCCATGTGTCACTTTTTCCTATTTTGGCTCTGAAATTAATAAAAAATAAACTACAATATGTGAAATTTCAGCCACTTTTTACAAAATTCCAATCCGATGCTCAAAGAGAGAGTTATGATGATTTTCCCAAGGTCACATCTTTGAGATGAAATTCAGGAGCTTGAAAAAACCCTAACTTCCATAGATCATATCTCCGAAAATATTGCGAAACAAGATCTGAAATATTTACACGACTTTAATCAAGATTTCTTCCCAAATGGGTTTTTTTTTAGCTTCTGAACCTTCGTATAAAACAATTTATAGCAAAAATTCCACAATGTCCTGTTTGAAGAAGCGAAACCCTAGAATCCAAAGCTCATTACCAAATGTTATGGAGACAAACTCCAAAAATATAAGAAAAGAGAGATCAACGCCTTAGAAATAAGCCACTTCAAAGGGGGAAACCTCTTTTACATTACATAAATGAACAATTCTTGGATGATTCAAATGACAAAACCTCCTTTCTATATATAGGAGTCCATGGGATAACAATATAATCCTAGCTAACCTAACAATAATAATGTAACGGCACAATAATAACAAAAGTGGCGTTTTATGGGGCACAATAATAGCAATATGGGGGCTACAGGGGTACAATAATAACAATAAGGGGGATACACTAACAGCAATAAGGGACTACACTAGTAATATAGGGACTTAGCAAAGCCTTGAATAACTTAGATTCAAAAGACTAATTAATAATATCTACAAGGATTGCTTCAAATAATGGAAGGGCCTGCCCTTTAATTAAGGATACATTTTTTCAATGTGAATATCTTCCTTAAATAAGGTCCAAACTACATTCCTTAGGTCAATAGATGAAAGGCCAAAATTCTGCCTCTTCATAGGATGAAGTTTTAGAGACTTTCCTCAGGGTTGAGATTCCAGAAATTTACCATAGGGATGAAACTTCAGAGATTTACCACAAAGCTTAATTTCAGACATTTACCACAACGTGAAATTTTAGATATTTACCACAGGGAAAAAATTTCATAACATTTTCACAGGGTTTAAAATTAGAGACTGTCCAACCTTAGGACAAAGCTAAAGGAGGTCGGGAAAAATAGAGTAGTAGCACCAAAAATATCACTAGAAATTCCCAAAAATTATAGCAAGACAAGCTCACTGAAATCACCTCAGAAGCAACCAGGAATCCAACAAAAATACCTTAGGAAATCACCCATGAAATTACCTAAGAACCTTTTTCTTAGATTCAAATCTTCTTCCTTGAATTCTATGCTCAAATGAAGAGGTCTAGCTCCAATATATACTTGTTAGACCATGTGAAAATACATGAAAATTGGGGTGGAGCTCCGACATGAGCATGTACACCGAATTGTGCATTATATATATTAAAACTGACCTATACATTATATTTATTAAAGTCGTCATAACCTTTAACAATCACCCCTTTGAGCTATAATAAGTCCACATGCGAAGGTGTTGAACAAAAAAAAAATTATACTTTAGATGGAAACCATTTATCCATATCCTATTCCCAAAGGAAAACAACAATTGTAATTCCTCTTCACTTAATTACAATATTAGATTTATACCATGAGACAATGCCCTCATCTCTTATTTGCATGCAAGTTTAGGCACAAAAAAACACAGTTTATATCATACATAAATAGGGATGTTTTTGGGGATGATAGTAACACCTTAATCAGTATAGGATCAACACTTATCCCCATAAAAATCAATTCAAAGAACAACACTTAAATTATCACAGGAAGGGAATAAAAACATGCCTAAATCAAATAAGAATCAACACTCATCACATGCAAGTTAGAACAAATCCAACACCCTCATCCTCATGCATAGTAGCCAAATAGTGTATTCTTTCAATGTTTCTATATTATGTGAGGTATGTATGAAATGATCAAGGTGTTGTATATGAATATAACCTTTTGGGTGAATTGAATTTACTTTAGAAAGGCTGCCATTGAACCTTTCAATTCTGGATCGATGAAAAAACCTGGTCCTTGCTTCCCTTTCTTTGACATCAATCAAAAACCACTCAACAATAATTCTCCCTTGAAAATAATGCCAAAAATCCCTTAATTTTTGGGAGGAATTATATAACTCAATACTAATATCTATGCTTCAGTATGCCCTTGGAATCACTTCAAACTGATTTTTCAAACAAATGTTATGAAAACTTGTTTACAAAATACACACCTTTTTCTTGCTTTTTAGGAGGTCTATATTGAACTTGATTTATCTATGTTATTTAAGATCTTCAAGATCTGAATTTATATCTTGTATTATCCCTCTGATTCCTCTTTCCAATGCCACAGGTCAGACTTGATTTGGATTCTGCAAGACAAAGTTATGCCTAATATCCCGCAATGACCTAATTATGGGCTGGTTCAGTAGAGTGAACTTGTACGACATTCCACGTGTCACTATTTCCTCTTTTGGCTCTGAAATTAATAAAAAATAAACTAAAATATGTGAAATTTCAGCCACTTTTTACAAAATTCCAATCCGATGCTCAAAGAGAGAGTTATGATGATTTTCCCAAGGTCACCTCTTTGAGATGAAATTCAGGAGCCTGAAAAAACCCTAACTTCCATAGATCATATCTCCGAAAATATTGCGAAACAAGATCTGAAATATTTACACGATTTTAATCAAGATTTCTTCGCAAATGGGTTTTTTTTTTAGCTTCTGAACCTTCGTATAAAACAATTTATAGCAAAAATTCCACAATGTCCTGTTTGAAGAAGCGAAACCCTAGAATCCAAAGCTCTGATACCAAATGTTGTGTAACCAGCTCCAAAAAGAGAAGAAAAGAGATATCAACGCCTTAGAAATGAGCCACTTCGAGGGGGAAACCTCCAATACATTACATAAATGAACAATTCTTGGATGATACAATTTACAAAACCTCCTTTCTATATAGGAGTCCATGGGATAGCAAATATAATCCTAGCTAACCTAACAATAATAATGTAAGGGCACAATAATAACAAAGTGGCATTTGTAGGGCACAATAATAACAATATGGGGGCTACAGGGGTACAATAATAACAATAAGGGGGATACACTAACAACAATAAGGGACTACACTAGTAATATAGGGACCTAGCAAAGCCTTGAATAACTTTGCTTCAAAAGACTAATTAATAATATCTACAAGGACTGCTTCAAATAATGGAAGGGCCTGCCCTTTAATTAAGGATACATTTTTTCAATGTGAATATCTTCCTTAAATAAGGTCCAAACTACATTCCTTAGGTCAATAGATGAAAGGCCAAAATTCCGCCTCTTCATAGGATGAAGTTTTAGAGACTTTCCTCAGGGTTGAGATTCCAGAAATTTACCATAGGGCTGAAACTTCAGAGATTTACCACAAAGCTTAATTTCAGACATTTACCACAACGTGAAATTTTATATATTTACCACAGGGCAAAAATTTCATAACCTTTTCACAGGGTTTAAAATTAGAGACTATCCAACCTTAGGAAAAAGCTAAAGGAGGTCGAGAAAAATAGAGTAGTAGCACCAAAAATATCACTAGAAATTCCCAAAAATTATAGCAAGACAAGCTCACTGAAATCACCTCAGAAGAAACCAGGAATCCAACAAAAATACCTTAGGAAATCACCCATGAAATTACCTAAGAACCTTTTTCTTAGATTCAAATCTTCTTCCTTGAATTCTATGCTCAAATGAAGAGGTCTAGCTCCAATATATACTTGTTAGACCATGTGAAAATACATGAAAATTGGGGTGGAGCTCCGACATGAGCATGTACACCGAATTGTGCATTATATATATTAAAACCGACCTATACATTATATTTATTAAAGTCGTCATAACCTTTAACAATCACCCCTTTGAGCTATAATAAGTCCACATGCAAAGGTGTTGAACAAAAAAAAATTATACTTTAGATGGAAACGATTTATCCATATCCTATTCCCAAAGGAAAACAACAATTGTAATTCCTCTTCACTTAATTACAATATTAGATTTATACCATGAGACAATGCCCTCATCTCTTATTTGCATGCAAGTTTAGGCACAAAAAAACACAGTTTATATCATACATAAATAGGGATGTTTTTGGGGATGATAGTAACACCTTAATCAGTATAGGATCAACACTTATCCCCATGCAAATCAATTCAAAGAACAACACTCAAATTATCACAAGAAGGGAATAAAAACATGCCTAAATCAAATAAGAATCAACACTCATCACATGCAAGTTAGAACAAATCCAACACCCTCATCCTCATGCACAGTAGCCAAATAGTGTATTCTTTCAATGTTTCTATATTATGTGAGGTATGTATGAAATGATCAAGGTGTTGTATATGAATATAACCTTTTGGGTGAATGAAATTTACTTTAGAAAGGCTGCCATTGAACCTTTCAATTCTAGATCGATGACAAAACCTGGTCCTTGCTTCCCTTTCTTTGACATCAATCAAAAACCACTCAACAATAATTCTCCCTTGAAAATAATGCCAAAAATACCTCAATTTTTGGGAGGAATTATATAACTCAATACTAATATCTATGCTTCAGTATGCCCTTGGAATCACTTCAAACTGATTTTTCAAACAAATGTTATGAAAACTTGTTTAAAAAATACACACCTTTTTCTTGCTTTTTAGGAGGTCTATATTGAACTTGATTTATCTATGTTATTTAAGATCTTCAAGATCTGAATTTATATCTTGTATTATCCCTCTGATTCCTATTTCCAATGCCACATGTCAGACCTGATTTGGATTCTGCAAGACAAAGTTATGCCTAATATCCCGTAATGACCTAATTATGGGCTGGTTCAGTAGAGTGAACTTGTACGACACTCCACATGTCACTTTTTCCTCTTTTGGCTCTGAAATTAATAAAAAATAAACTACAATATGTGAAATTTCAACCACTTTTTACAAAATTCCAATCCGATGCTCAAAGAGAGAGTTATGATGATTTTCCCAAGGTCACCTCTTTGAGATGAAATTCAGGAGCTTGAAAAAACCCTAACTTCCATAGATCATATCTTCGAAAATATTGCGAAACAAGATCTGAAATATTTACACGACTTTAATCAAGATTTCTTCCCAAATGGGTTTTTTTTTTAGCTTCTGAACCTTCGTATAAAACAATTTATAGCAAAAATTCCATAATGTACTGTTTGAAGAAGCGAAACCCTAGAATCCAAAGCTCTGATACCAAATGTTATGGAACCAACTCCAAAAATATAAGAAAAGAGAGATCAACGCCTTATAAATAAGCCACTTCAAGGGGGAAACCTCTTTTACATTACATAAATGAACAATTCTTGGATGATTCAAATGAAAAAACCTCCTTTCTATATATAGGAGTCCATGGGATAACAATATAATCCTAGCTAACCTAACAATAATAATGTAAGGTTACAATAATAACAAAAGTTGCGTTTTATGGGGCACAATAATAACAATATGGGGGCTACAGGGGTACAATAATAACAATAAGGGGGATACACTAACAACAATAAGGGACTACACTAGTAATATAGGGACCTAGCAAAGCCTTGAATAACTTTGCTTCAAAAGACTAATTAATAATATCTACAAGGATTGCTTCAAATAATGGAAGGGCCTGCCCTTTAATTAAGGATACATTTTTTCAATGTGAATATCTTCCTTAAATAAGGTCCAAAATACATTCCTTAGGTCAATAGATGAAAGGCCAAAATTCCGCCTCTTCATAGGATGAAGTTTTAGAGACTTTCCTCAGGGTCGAGATTCCAGAAATTTACCATAGGGCTGAAACTTCAGAGATTTACCACAAAGCTTAATTTCAGACATTTACCACAACGTGAAATTTTAGATATTTACCACAGGGCAAAAATTTCATAACCTTTTCACAGGGTTGAAAATTAGAGACTGTCCAATCTTAGGACAAAGCTAAAGGAGGTCGAGAAAAATAGAGTAGTAGCACCAAAAATATCACTAGAAATTCCCAAAAATTATAGCAAGACAAGCTCACTGAAATCCCTCTTCGCAACAGGAATCCAACAAAATACCTTAGGAAGTACCCATGAATTTACCTAAGAACCTTTCTTAGATTTAAATCTTCTTCCTTGAATTCTATGCTCAAATGAAGAGGTCTAGCTCGATATGCCCATTAGACCATGTGAAAATACATTAAAGTGGGGTGGAGCTGCGACATGGCATGTACACCCGAATTGTGCATATATAAAACCGACCTATACATTATATTTATTAAAGTCGTCATAACCTTTAACAATCACCCCTTTGAACATAATAAGTCCACATGCAAGAGTGTTGAATTAAAAAAAAATTATGCTAGATGAAACCATTTATCCATATCCTATTCCCAAAGGAAAACAACAATTGTAATTCCTCTTCACTTAATTACAATATTAGATTTATACCATGAGACAATGCCCTCATCTCTTATTTGTATGCAAGTTTAGGCACAAAAAAACACAATTTATATCATACATAAATAGGGATGTTTTTGGGGATGATAGTAACACCTTAATCAGTATAGGATGAACACTTATCCCCATGCAAATCAATTCAAAGAACAACACTCAAATTATCACAAGAAGGGAATAAAAACATGCCTAAATCAAATAAGAATCAACACTCATCACATGCAAGTTAGAACAAATCCAACACCCTCATCCTCATGCATAGTAGCCAAATAGTGTATTCTTTCAATGTTTCTATATTATGTGAGGTATGTATGAAATGATCAAGGTGTTGTATATGAATATGACCTTTTGGGTGAATGAACTTTACTTTAGAAAGGCTGCCATTGAACCTTTCAATTCTGGATTGATGACAAAACCTGGTCCTTGCTTCCCTTTCTTTGACATCAATCAAAAACCACTCAACAATAATTCTCCCTTGAAAATAATGCCAAAAATCCCTCAATTTTTGGGAGGAATTATATAACTCAATACTAATATCTATGCTTCAGTATGCCCTTGGAATCACTTCAAACTGATTTTTCAAACAAATGTTATGAAAACTTGTTTAAAAAATACACACCTTTTTCTTGCTTTTTAGGAGATCTATATTGAACTTGATTTATCTATGTTATTTAAGATCTTCATGATCTGAATTTATATCTTGTATTATCCCTCTGATTCCTCTTTCCAATGCCACAGGTCAGACCTGATTTGGATTCTGCAAGACAAATTTATGCCTAATATCCCGCAATGACCTAATTATGGGCTGGTTCAGTAGAGTGAACTTGTACGACACTCCACGTGTCACTTTTTCCTCTTTTGGCTCTGAAATTAATAAAAAATAAACTAAAATATGTGAAATTTCAGCCACTTTTTACAAAATTCCAATCCGATGCTCAAAGAGAGAGTTATGATGATTTTCCCAAGGTCACCTCTTTGAGATGAAATCCAGGAGCCTGAAAAAACCCTAACTTCCATAGATCATATCTCCGAAAATATTGCGAAACAAGATCTGAAATATTTACACGACTTTAATCAAGATTTCTTCGCAAATGGGTTTTTTTTTAAGCTTCTGAACCTTTGTATAAAACAATTTATAGCAAAAATTCCACAATGTCCTGTTTGAAGAAGCGAAACCCTAGAATCCAAAGCTCTGATACCAAATGTTATGGAACCAACTCCAAAAATATAAGAAAAGAGAGATCAACGCCTTAGAAATAAGCCACTTCAAGGGGGAAACCTCTTTTACATTACATAAATGAACAATTCTTGGATGATTCAAATGACAAAACCTCCTTTCTATATATAGGAGTCCATGGGATAACAATATAATCCTAGCTAACCTAACAATAATAATGTAAGGGCACAATAATAACAAAAGTGGCATTTTATGGGGCACAATAATAACAATATGGGGGCTACAGGGGTACAATAATAACAATAAGGGGGATACACTAACAACAATAAGGGAATACACTAGTAATATAGGGACCATCAAAGCCTTGAATAACTTTGCTTCAAAAGACTAATTAATAATATCTACAAGGATTGCTTCAAATAATGGAAGGGCCTGCCCTTTAATTAAGGATACATTTTTTCAATGTGAATATCTTCCTTAAATAAGCTCCAAACTACATTCCTTAGGTCAATAGATGAAAGGCCAAAATTCTGCCTCTTCATAGGATGAAGTCTTAGAGACTTTCCTCAGGGTCGAGATTCCAGAAATTTACCATAGGGCTGAAACTTCAGAGATTTACCACAAAGCTTAATTTCAGACATTTACCACAACGTGAAATTTTAGATATTTACCACAGGGCAAAAATTTCATAACCTTTTCACAAGGTTGAAAATTAGAGACTGTCCAATCTTAGGACAAAGCTAAAGGAGGTCGAGAAAAATAGAGTAGTAGCACCAAAAATATCACTAGAAATTCCCAAAAATTATAGCAAGACAAGCTCACTGAAATCACCTCAGAAGCAACCAGGAATCCAACAAAAATACCTTAGGAAATCACCCATGAAATTACCTAAGAACCTTTTTCTTAGATTCAAATCTTCTTCCTTGAATTCTATGCTCAAATGAAGAGGTCTAGCTCCAATATATACTTGTTAGACCATGTGAAAATACATGAAAATTGGGGTGGAGCTCCGACATGAGCATGTACACCGAATTGTGCATTATATATATTAAAACCGACCTATACATTATATTTATTAAAGTCGTCATAACCTTTAACAATCACCCCTTTGAGCTATAATAAGTCCACATGCAAAGGTGTTGAAAAAAAAAAAAATTATACTTTAGATGGAAACCATTTATCCATATCCTATTCCCAAAGGAAAACAACAATTGTAATTCCTCTTCACTTAATTACAATATTAGATTTATACCATGAGACAATGCCCTCATCTCTTATTTGCATGCAAGTTTAGGCACAAAAAAACACAGTTTATATCATACATAAATAGGGATGTTTTTGGGGATGATAGTAACACCTTAATCAGTATAGGATCAACACTTATCCCCATGAAAACCAATTCAAAGAACAACACTCAAATTATCACAAGAAGGGAATAAAAACATGCCTAAATCAAATAATAATTAACACTCATCACATGCAAGTTAGAACAAATCCAACACCCTCATCCTCATGCATAGTAGCCAAATAGTGTATTCTTTCAATGTTTCTATATTATGTGAGGTATGTATGAAATGATCAAGGTGTTGTATATGAATATAACCTTTTGGGTGAATGAAATTTACTTTAGAAAGGCTGCCATTGAACCTTTCAATTCTGGATCGATGACAAAACCTGGTCCTTGCTTCCCTTTATTTGACATCAATCAAAAACCACTCAACAATAATTCTCCCTTGAAAATAATGCCTAAATCCCTCAATTTTCATACTGGTTTGTTGTATTAATAGGTTGTAATAAATGCTTTGTTATACATCCTCTAAATTCATGATTATATTTCCTCGAAAATAATGCCCATACTCAATTTTCATGTTACTATAGAAACTCTGATAACCCGCAATAGATTCCTATTAGACCCTCGATTTATTCACTCAGGTTGCAGGATAGAATCCTTGAATTTCATGCCTGTATTAGCCTTGAGAAATGTGCCCATCTCTCCTTGAAATTCATGCCCTCCTTGTTGTTATAATTTTCAACTATACTTTCTCTTCCCGTGTTGTACTTTCTCTCTCATTCCTCTTCTCTTCACCAAAGCTCATTAAGAATGCATGAAAATGGCACCTTTTCCTCCCTTGAGTTTCCTTTTTTTTCTCTCATAATGAAGAGAGACCTAACCCTAAGATACAATGGTTGACATTAGATCTTAGCAATTGAGATCAACACGGGGGATTTAATCTGTCATTGAACCATAAGTAACTTTATCCCCTAAGTCACATTTTCATTAATTATTTCAAAATTCACTTTATGCCTTTATATCTTATAAAGTCACATTAAATTTATTTTTCATAAAGTTATGTCAAGGGGGTCATGTTGGAAACTTTTTCCTAAGCTAGACACCAAGCCTTAAGAAACACTTGTCCTTGGTACACTTTTTCTGACACTCCCTCTTACTGAGTAAAGTGTTTCTCACCACTCCTATCTTATCTCTAAAATATAAATGCTTACCTCTTGGCAATGAATTCATGAGAATATTGGTTACCTACTCATTAATAGATGTGTACTCAAGTTGCACTATCCCTTTCTGAACATAGTCATAGATGAAGTGGTACCTGATCCCTATGTGTTTTGACTTGTCATGGAAAATTGGATTCTTCATGAATTTTATGTAACTATAATTATCATAGTAAATCAAAGTATGCCTCAAATGCTAACCAAATAAGCCCACCAATAACTTGCAAAGCCAAATGGCCTCACAAATAGCCCGACTAGCTGCCATGTACTCTGCCTCAGCATAACTTAGTCCTACTAACCATTGCTTCCAACTGAAATACGACACAACTGGCAAACCCAACCAAAAGCAGAACCCGAAAGATATTTTCCTATCATCAACACATCCTGCCCAATCTGAGTCAGTATAACTAGTCAAAATGACCCCAGCCCCCTGAACATAGTCTAGACCATAATCCACTTTCTCGTGCAAATAGAAAAGCACATGTTTTTCATCCACCCAATGCACTCTCCTAGGATCCACCATGAAATTATAGAGAGTGTTGACTGCAAAACAAATTTCTGGTTTATTGTTAAATAGATACATCAATGAGATTATCAATTAACAATAAATCGTGGGATCAACCAAATTGGACTCAGAAGCATGAAGCTTATTCTAGTTGGTAATCATAGGCGTGGATACAAGCTGACAATTCTCCATGTGAAATCTCATCAGAATGTTTGCTGCATACTTTCCCTATCCCATGAATATATGGCCCTCCTCCTTCCACACTTCTAATCCCAAAAATTAGTGCATCAGTCTAAGGTTTGGCATCTTAAATTCTAAAGCAAAATATCGCTTGCAGTACTCTATGAGTTTCTCTATAACTGTAATACGTAAGTCATCCACATAAAATAGTATAATGAGAGGATATTCACCAACCATAGTGTAATAAAGGTTTGGATCTGCATCACTCTTCCTAAAACCCAACTGTTACAAGTAAGCATCTATCTGAGAATACCAAGCTCTTGGAGCTTACTTTAGTTCATAAAGCACCTTATTCAATCCAGAAACATGGGAATTCCTCCCATGCACGTCAAATCCCCATGGTTGCTCAATGTTAACTTCCTCTTGTATGATCCCATTCAGAAATGTGGTCCTCACATCCATCTGGTGGATCTTTCAACGCATCTCTACTACTATAGAGACCACTAATATAATAGAAGTATACTGATAAAATTGAGAGGTCTCCTCATAATAAATTCCCTCTACCTGTGAGAACCCTCGAGCAACAAATTGAGCTTTGTACTTCTCAATGCTGACATCCACAACATACTTAATCTTTTAAATCCACTTGGAAACCACGATTTAATTCCCCTTAGGTCTCGACACAATCTCCAAATATCATTCTTCATGATGGACATCTCTTCTTTGACCATGGAATCCATCCAGACCTATTAGATTTCTACCTCCTCATAGCTAGAAGACTCAAACTCAACAAAGATACTCACCATAGCTAAACAATTACCAAACCACTCTGGTAGTCTACTCTCCCTAGCTGGCCACTTGGGTTTTCCCACTGACTCCCATGATTCCTTCAAGGTCTCATGAAGCCATACTACCTTCCTTTTCCTTGAAGTGGCCTCATATACTAGGGTGGTAATATCCTCCTTCCATGTTTGTGTCTTTGAATATGATTCCCTTGTGGTTGATGGTAAACCTGTAACCTAAGAAACTATGCCCTTAAGAAACTATGCCCTATGATCTTTTCACTTGTGAACCTATCACAAATGAAGCTTGTGATCCTTGAGACCCCTGTGATCCTATACACTGTGGTCCAGTACCTTGTGGTGAACTCCTCTGCTGAGGTTTTTGTTGCTCTACCTGATACAACTCTTGCATGTGAACTCCTCAAGGCTCTCTCCCCCTCAAATCTCACATCCCAACTCACAAAAACCTTCCTCTTGGTAAGAATATATATGCGATAAACCTTTGAGGTCTCACTATACCCCACAAAGATACCCTTCTCATCCATGGGTTCTGGATTTATCCTCTTCTCCTTAGGAACACAAGAATAATTCAGACACCCAAAAATCCTGAAGTTCCCATCCTCATGATTATTCTTAGAAAAATCCTCCTCAGGGGTATTGCTCCCATAAACTCTATGTGGACTCCTATTCTACTAATACACTGATGTGTCACAAGCCCTGGACCAAAGAAAGAAAGGTGGCATTTGATCATAAAGCATAAATCCAACTGCCCCAACTATGGTCCCATTCTTCCTCTCTGCAACCCCATTCTATTATGGGTTGAAAGGAACCATTAGAGAAATTGAGTCCAAAAATGGGTCTCAAAGCATAAATTTACAACAAAAATCAACTTTATAAGAACCAATAGGATTCAATATGATGATGTCAACCACGGGGGATGATTTACCATTTTTGGAGTAAAAAGGTAAAAATATTAAAAAAAAAACTACTTTTTCAACTCTTATTTTCAACTTATCTCCCTATGATTTTACTAAAATTTTGAGTAGGAGCACTCGCTGGATGCAAAAATTAATTTTTCATCCAAGGAGTACCCATGTTGGATACTTTCATTGGACCTTTCTACACGAAAAATATTAAATACATGAAAAAACATGATTGCAATCACTTTTTTTCATGTATTTCACATTTTTAATGTAGTAGGTTCCATCGAAAGTATGCAACATGGGTAATCCTTGGATGCAAAATTAAAATTTTCATCCAACGAGTGCTCCCGATCGAATAAAATCATAGGGAGATAAGTTGAAAATACAAGTTATAAAAGTATTTTTTTTATTTTTTGCCTCCAAAACTTGATGTGGTAATCTAATCTTGGTTTATTATTTCCACTCTTGTTTTATAATGTTCCTTTGGAGGCCCATTTCAGACCTCAAAATTTATCTAATGAATCAACTCCCTCTTCATGCCTGATCTTGCATAGAAGTACTTAAACTGATTGTAAGTATACTCACCCCCATTTTCAGACCTCAACACCTTGATCTTATTACATGTTTGGTTCTCCACAAGAGCTTTAAACTCTTGGAACCTCTTGAAGAACTCACCCTTAATATTCGTGAAGAAAATCCAAGTCTTCTTATAGAATTCATCAATGAAAGTGACATAGCAGTCATATCCACTCAACTATACCAAAGATATAGGAACACACACATAAGAATCAACCAATTCAAGGATCCATCGTACCATACTATCATTGTTTGGAAACTCAATTTTGGTGTACTTCCCCAATGCACACCCCCTGCACACATCCCAGTGCTCAATACTAAAATACGGTGATCTCAAAACACATAGGATTGAATATTGGTGCAAACCTTCCGAACATTAAATAATTTTCCTTTTATGTGAATGAATGAGAGAAATTGAATTATTAAACCGCCTTAAACATAAAATTGAGAAATGAAACATAATCATGAACAACAACAATAAATTACGCAAATACAACAAGCATTGATGACGAAGTTTGTCCCTCCTGGACTACGTCTTTGGGTCTGCTTCCAATGGGCGTCCGTTATATTAGGAATTCTAAAAAAGGATATTTACATACATTTTCACCATTATGACTATGCACACAGGCACTCCTGGATACTGTCAACATGTAGGCCTCCGCCTTTGCTCTCCAACATAACTCTCCGATCTAAAAAAGGCCCAAGGATGGCCAAGTTATGCTCAAAAGAGAATTTACATGCACAAATAAATCAAAGTCTATAGCTTCACTATACCTCTCCCTCTACTGTGGAGTATTGGAAAACATTTTATAAGGCCTCGGGAAGGTTCCAAGGTCAAACCTTCAGACCTCTCAGGCTATACATGGCAAGTGGTTTTGTATTAGGCGAACTAACATATCTCGATGAAATTAAAGTGTTACATATATACAACCTTATGATAAGGTTTACCAACTCCGCACAATAGGTGTAACACATTACTGTATGTATTATATACAAAATTATTTTTGTAACTCTCAACGCTATCAAACCATACCATATGGCAACATTTAACATTGGGTTGATAAACATAGCATATAGATATATCAAGACATTAATTCGATGGTTAATTCACCTCCACGTGCCATAGGAACTTTGGGTTTAGGTATAACCAAAGTTTAATACACATCCACCAGTGAATATACATCGAACTTGGTAATACATATCTCAGGTAGTGGTGCTAACCAGAACTATGGTCATACATACATCTGTCCCGACAGTTTCGTGGCAGTGACTTGCTCCCCTACCTGCTTTCCAAGGGTTCATGACATAACTGTGTTTCCAACCGTGCAATGTGATGAGTCGTGTGACAACACTGTATGACATAACCGTGAGACCCATGGCATTTGAACCATTCATAGTACGCGCCATGGTTTAATACATTACTCGACAATATATGTTAAAAATTTGGTTTAATGCTGATATCCAAGGTCCATGCCACATTACAATGTATATTAATGCGCAATGCATCCACCACCATTGCAAACTATATAAAAAATACATCAAATATGATATGTGCCACTTAACAAATCAAAACCAACCTGGACTTTGATCTGTTGACTACATTGAATTGAACACCTGCTACGTGTCGAGCTGTGAATCTGCCACTTGGCCTGCAAGGCCCCAAATTTTTACTTGTTTGCCATAAACTTCAACGGATGTTTTCTCCTTCATTCGGAAGCCAATTGTGAAACCAAAGATACTGCCAGATTAAATGCGACGAGCTCTTCAGCTTGGCGTTATTTTCGGGAGAATATGAGACCTTTGAAATATGAGCATTTTTAGGATCCTCCTGGATCATATGGTAACCATGCAACAATCTCTTTCAAAACTCTCAGAGCCCCATGATGCAAGTGGGCCATCCTCCTATGCCACAACTCACATAAATGATTGTTGTTGGCGGTAGAAACCAAATTTGCACTAGTTTTCTAAGAAATGAGCCTATATAGCTTCCCATCATGGATTCCGATCACTTTGGCTAAAGTGATATTTGATCCTTGTGGGATACATGAGAACCTGCCCATCATGGAACACTACCTCTTACATATTTTCCTCAATAGTGGAAAATGACATCAAGTTATTTTTCATCCCTAAAACATATAATACCTATTCCATTATCAAGGGACGTTTCGACTCCCTCTGAAACGATACCGTCCCAATACTAACTGCTTTGACTATAGAGTCATCACCAAGCACCACCTCCAGATCGACATCCCTCTTATTAAGACATGTAAAGTGATCCCTTACACCTATCATATGGTGTGAATCTCCACTGTCAATGTATCATATACTAGAGGATGCAACACTAGTGGAAAAATGAACCACTAAGGAAAACTCCTCAAAATTATTGGAAAAGTCATCCACTTCTGCTGAAGTTCAACATCCATATTGTTCTTATTAGGACACATAATTGCACAGTGTCCCATCTTATGACAAGAAAAGTGTCTCACTTTGCTCATGTCCTTCTCCTTCTCCTTTTTCTTACAGTTTTTCTTATTCCTACTCATGGCACCCTTCTTGGAATTTTTTTTCCCCCTTTGCTGCAAGAGAAGCATTCTCCTCATCATCACCACCATGTTTGTTTCCACTCTCGACATTTTTTCTTATCTCCTCTTGATGGAAATCGTCCCACATTCTACCCCAATCTAGAAAATTCTCACGAGCTACAATCCCATCAATGAAAGAAACCCACTTCTTGGAAAATCCACTCAAGGACTAACCAACTGCTCTTCTAGAATAGAATCTCCCACTACTACAAACTCATATCTCATTTAAGTGATCTAAGTGAGGTATGAGGAAAATGTGTTAGTTTTGGCCACCTTGGTTTGCCTCACTTTTTCATGCAATGACGTTTTCTTGTTCTCATTATTACTTTAGTAAAGCATGGTTAAGGACTCCAAAATCTCAAATGCATACTTCTTCCCTGAAACACGAGGAATAAGTAACAAGACCATCCTCTCCTTCCATGGGCTAAAGTTGTCAGCCCCATTCAATCTATCATCAACCCTCAAAATCATTTCCATTGACCTTAACAACCCAACACAAAGTTTATATCTATCCAATAGTAAAGATCTGCTCCCTCTCAACCACAAATCCCTGTTTAGGCTTGTTGTTTTGCTTTTTGTTTGATTACTTTATCAACACTATTGGCCACCAATCTCTAATACCATGTAGAAGTTTTGGTTTAGACCCAACTCGATTTCAATTTTAGTGAATTATCATCATGTTTAATGCCCAACCTGCATGTTTGCTTACTTCTATCATAAACATGAATATTTTCAAAAATTGAAACACAAGTCTACTCTATTTTTTAACTTTTGTTGAGAAAACACAAGCAACCCAAAAATTTTTACACTAGATATTTTTGGTCATTAGACCTTGGAAAATCCCAAAGGGAAAACTAGTGAGAGAGAGAGTAATTATTATTTCTTTCAGAGAAATATTATGACAATAAATGGAACAAACATAGTCAACATTTCTTCTTGAATTCATGCTTCTAATTCCTTGGAAAATGTGTTGATATTCCCCTAATTTTTGTGCTAGCTATTTCTCCAAAAATTGTGCAATATAAATCTTGATTTTTGTGCCGAGAATTACTCATAAATTATTGCCTAAGCATCCCTGTCAAAATTTGTGCAACTACATGAATTTCCCAATAGAAATTCTCCCTCGAAAATCACACTCATCTCCCTTGATTTTTGCATTAGTCTAATGTAATAACAAGATGCAATAAATGTGTTGTCATACCTCGTCAAAATTCATGCCCAAACTACCTTGAAAATCATGTCGAGAGTCCTTGATTTTTGTGCCACTATGGTGGCTCTGAAAACCCGCAAAAAATGTTTGTCAAACCCTCAATTTCTACACTCAGACTACAAGATAAGCTCCTCAAATCTATCCGAGTATCAACCTTGAGAAACATGCCCTTATCTCAAAATTCATGCCCTCCTTCTTGTTGTACTTGTTCTTCCCTTGCTTAACTTGCTCTCTCGACCCTCTTCTCAAAATCTCATGAAGCATGCATACAAATGGTGCCTTTTCCTCCCTTGAGTTTCCTTTTTGCTATCTCATAATGAAGAGATACCTAACCATAGGATCCAATGGTTGAGATTAGATCTTATCCATTGGGATTGAGTGTAGGGATTTCATTTCTAATTGATTCATAAGTCACTTTATCCCCTAATGTCAAGGGGGGCATATTGGACACTTTTCCTAGGCTAGATACCAAGCATTAGGAAACACTTGTCATTTTTACACTTTGTCTAAGAAACTTCACACAAAGATCATAATTAGGCTTCATTGTTGGTTTGATATCCATAGTTTAGAGGAGATTTGAGGATATTTGTTTGTGGCAACAAAAGGATTGTTGGGCTTCATTGTTGGTTTTCTATCTATAGTCTACAATAGATTTGAGGATATTTGTGGCAAAAAAAGCATTTTAGAGATCGCTACAATGCCATACCACAATACTGTTGCTAATGTTGCTACAATGATTTTGCATATTTCAATTCAGAATTAGACTTATGCATTTCTATATCTAATGAGTATGCTTGAATTGTGTTTCCAAACCATTTTGGTTATGTGGGCATTGTTCATTTTAATCATACATTGTAATCCCAACTTTAAAAATAAATATGAGTTATATCAATTTGTCGATTTTCCTAAATATTGTTATTTTCTTAGTTATTTCATTGATGCCAGTACTATCAACGTGAAACAAATATTTTGCATATCTTTCTCTCTTCTATAAACACATTCAAACAGAAAACTAAAAAAAAATAGAGGCGGGGGGGGGGGGGGGGGGTGTATATTATAGGTCATGAGAATTAGTTCTAAACTTATAAATGTTCATTTTCTTCTTACACTAGTAAAGATAAAGATATAATTTTGGTTTTCAAGATTATGGTTGATTACCTCATAATATCATCGTTTCCTTTTTCCCTTGAGCTCCTTATTTACCAACAATTTCTCCTTATATTTGGAAGTAATAATATTTTTAATATTATCTAAATTCTACAAGATAACCTCCTCCTTTATTGCTCCATGGTCTAGCCAATAGTGGGTAGTCTAAGGTGGGGTTTTGACTATAGTTAGAAGTAATTTTAAGAAATCTCTTTGCATCTATGTTGTATAACTTCTCCTTATACATAAGATACCTAGTCATAACCATGCTTTCAATGGGGGAAATGTTTGCTTCAATAAGAAGGATAGGGTATGGAGTATTTCCTTTAATTTTGAAGTTGTAAGTTATAGTTGGTTTCGGATTTGTTCAATCTTCCTCCATGACTCTCTCGCAACCCCAAACATCACATCCATACAAAATTACTAGAGTGGCTAGAGACTTAAAGAGGAGTTTTATTTTTATTTTTATCCCAAATCCAAAGATTTTCGAGCTTACAATTGTTCTCAAGCCCATAGCAAGCTTTCCAATCTCAATTTATCATTTTCTCATTGTTATAATTCCAATCGAGCTTATGATGGATGTCAATTCACACATATTTGTATGAAGGAACTTCCTCCAAAGAGCTATTGTTGTAGATGAAAGTATTGTAAGTGATCTTTTTGTATTTAATTATCATGATTTTAGTTTTGTTGGTATTGATAGTCATATCCATGTTGAAGCAAAAAATTTCAAGGTTCTTTGCGAAAAAAATATCATTGGCATAAAGAAGAAAAGTTATGATCATATTAGTGACACTAGGGCCAAAACAACCTATATCTTCCAAACACTCTTCTAGCTTAGCTTATCAATATATATGACAAACATTGACAAAAAGAATAGAGGATAATACCCTTATTAACTCTAAAACTCATTTAATTTCCTTTTACTAACCCTATTGATCCTAGGTCTTAACCTTAACAATAACAATCTCATACAACCTTACCACAACATGTCTTCTCACCTCTTCTACCCTCCATAATAACATCAACCTTTCATATCTATATTATATAACGATTAAAGGCCCCATGGATGAAAACGGTTAGTTAAAAAGATTAACAACAAAAGCATGAATTTGTTTCATTATTTTACAGCCCACACTACCTCCAACACACAAAGAGTGTGACCAAGGGAAGTTGAATCCCTGCTTGGCTAACGAACCCACAACCACCATTCACAACATCCTCATTCTCATACTTTTATCATATTCCTAATTTTTCGATTACATCGAACTCGTTTTGCATTTATGTCCTTAGCATTTCGTTTGTCCAAACAAAATAAGCGAGCAATGGTTATGATTCTGAACATGGAAGTGAACCAGAACGAGAGGAGCATGAGCATGAGCGTGGGGGTTACGGCAATAGGCGTGTTGGTGTCATGGCTATGGATGTACAGATGGCGTCAGAGACACAAGGTGGGACCCAAGACATGGCCATTTTTAGGTGCCGCCGCTGAGCAGCTCCTCAACTATGATCACATGCACGACTGGATCCTCGCATACCTCTCTAAATCCTCAACTATCAGCGTTCCGATGCCATTCAACCACTATACTTACACAGTCAATCCAACCAATGTTGAGTACGTTCTCAAGACTAATTTCTCGAACTATCCCAAGGTAGGTAATGGTAATATCAATTTAATAGAAAAGATCTGAAATAGTATTTTCTGAGTAAAACTATTTTGAAGTCAATATCAATTTAATTTTTCATAATTTTTAAAGTCTTTGAGTTCTTTGAAGTCTTTTCTGATTATCAAATTCCAAGAAGAAATTTGCAATTTACATAAAGATCACAATATAATATGGCTGGCTGGCTGTTGTTGGTGAAGGGCGAATCGTACAGGTATTACATGGAAGTGCTTTTGGGTGATGGTATTTTCAATGCAGATGGAGAAATGTGGAGGAAACAACGTAAGACTGCCAGCTTTGAATTCGCTTCAAAGAACTTGAGGGACTTTAGCACAGTAGTTTTCAGAGAATACGCTCTCAAACTGGCTCATATTCTCTCACGTGTTTCACTCTATCAACAATCTCTGGACATGCAGGTATTTAGGATATTTTGGAATTTCACTCAAATGAGCCAAGTGCAATTGTTTCAACACTCTTGTTCATCATATTCAAGCATGTGTGGTTGTTTAGGGTTTTGCTACAACGATTGGAAATTCAAATTTAGTTGGGTATTCAAGTATGTGTAGTTGTTTAGGATTTTGTTACAATGATGGAAAATTCAAATTTAGATGAGGTAGCTGAGTTGTTGGGTAAAGTAAGATGTTTGATTTTCTGAATTGATTTTAGAACTGAAGGTGGGATTAGTTATATTATTCAATATAATTTAAATAAATTTAAATTTAGTTGGGTATTCAATTATGTGTAGTTGTTTAGGATTTTGTTACAATTATGGGAAATTCAAATTTAGATGAGGTAGCTGAGTTGTTGGGTAAAGTAAGATGTCTGATTTTTCTGAATTGATTTTAGAACTAAAAGTGGGATTAGTTATATCATCCAATATAATTTAAATATAATTTTTTTGTTTACTAGTTTTATAGACATGACTTAAGTGTAATTGTTTCAATTATCTTTTATATTAGAATATTCAATAATTTACAATGATGGAAATTCAAATTTAGATGGAGTAGAGTTGTTGGATAAAGAAAGATGTTTGATTTTTCTTAATATATGTTAGAATTATAAATTGTCTAAAGTTATATAATGTTAGATCATATATATATATATAGTTTGATAGTTTATTAGTGTTGAGATAACTAGCATGATTAATATTTAGCTTAGTTTGAGTATTAGTGACCTAGGAGCATTTAAGCTATCAAGTTCCAAATGCATAAAAGTTCGAATGAAAAAAATTCAATTTGTAAAATTTTTGATGATAGATATCATAAAGACTTATGTTTTTTTAAGTAATTTTCTCAATTTATTTTGAATTTTGAACAACTTTTATTAATTTTAAATAATATAACAATCTTACCAATAAAATTATCTAAAAAATCTACTATTCATATTTTTCCCTCTCATCAAAAATTTCCATTTTCTCAAAACTTTGATGTCATATTCTTCTTAATTTGAAACTAAAGAAACTTATTTATGTAATAGATGCAAATTTATAAAATATATATTGAAAATTTGTTTATCTATAATCCCTCATAAATAAAAACCAATCACTGGTAAAATTAAATCACTTCACACATTCCTTCCTATCCTATTCTCTAGATTTCCAGGATTAAAAAAATTAGAAAATTTCTAATATCACTTTTACTTTCTATTTTCTTTTTTCTTTTTAATCTTTTATTTTCCTTCATTGTATATGCCATCCAACCTCTACTTATTTCTGTTTAAAGCATCTTATAATAACAAATCAATAAGCCACTTTTACACATTTTCTTTCTTGTCAAGTTTCCAAGATTTAAAAAACATAACCAATTTCACTTTTACCTTCAATTTTTTTTTCCTTCTGCCTGTCATTCTCTTTGTTTCTTTATATATCCCATCCTAAATCCTGCACCAGATAATTAATCAACTACATTAACCGGGAGATTAACTCTTAATGTGACTAATCCAATCAATTTCTGCGATTAACCCTTGATCAATTTCTGCCAAATTTTTGGAACAGTAATGTTTGCACCAATTCAGGGAAACTTGGTAACTATGATCAAAATCACTTAGCGAGGTACCTTAACAAAACACCATATCACCATCTCTTTTATAAAAATAGGCTATCTTTTAAATATATTTTCACAAAATATACATCTATTGATTTATGGTTTGTCTTGAGGAGGAATTTTTAACAAGAATGGACTATATTTATTTTGTGTAATCCATCAAAATCATTTGGAGATGGATGGCACGGGTTTTGGGCCACACCAACCCTATACTGACTAGATTTTTAAGCATGTACAAAGCACAACTACCCTCTGAAATTTGATCCTGGTTTGGCCTGGCTAAAAAAGCTCTTCCTCAACCAATTGTGCGAATAACACTTAGACAGAATAAACTATTATTTAAATATATCTTCAGAAAATATACATTTATTTGTTTTATGGTTTCCGTTGTGCAGGAGGTTTTATTGATTTACGGTTTGCATTGTGCAGGATTTGTTTATGAGAATGACGCTAGACTCTATTTGCAAAGTTGGGTTTGGAGTGGAGATTGGCACACTGTCTCTGCAGCTCCCCGAGAACCCATTTGCCAGAGCTTTTGATACGGCCAATATTGTGGTGACGTTGCGGTTCATCGACCCTCTGTGGCGGGTCAAGCGTTTTCTTCGCATTGGAACCGAGGCATTGTTAAATCAGAGCATACAGGCAGTCGATAACTTCACGTATTCTGTTATTCGCAAAAGAAAAGCCGAGATTGAACAAGCAAAGGCCAATGGAAACCGTGCTCAGGTAAAATAAATTTATTTTTCCACTGTAATTGCATATCTATTGTGTCAATAAAAACTAGTTAGCAGACACAATAAAAACTAGGCAGTAAACTAGGTAGCGGACACAATAAAAACAAGGTAGTAGGTGCTCTACCTATGGGAGGATGGCGCTGTTGCATATTATTTTGAAAATATATGGATAGTGTTGGTATGAAAGGGGAAGGTGATAAAATTATAGATTAGGTTTTAAAATTGAGGTTAAATAAATTAGAGTTAATATTAAGTTGGAGTTTAGTATGGGAAGCAAAGATAATATCAAAAACATTATTACTTTCAAGTTTAAGGACAAGTTATGGGAGGAGAGCTCGAGGGTAAAATGAAGCTAAGATACAATAAGGAAGTGGTCAACCTCATCCTTGATAATCAAAATTATCTCTCCGTGTTGTCCAACAATAAGAAAAAAATGAACATCCTTAGGATAAGAACTAATTCTCATCAGTTTGTGAGATGAAGGCGGTCTATTCCCAAGACTCCCTATCACATTTGGGATTCTAACCATGTGGAAGATGAAAAACACTTTCTTTTAGACTATCCTACTCTTACTCCTCACATTGGTTCTCAATTACTATCCTACTCTTACTCCTCACATTGGTTCTCAATTCCCCAACATCTGCCACACTTCCAATCTTCTTGACGTAAGATCACATTGGTCTTAATAGACCCTAACCATCATCATCATATTGTATATATATATATATATATATATATATAAACAAACAATATATACAATTTCTTTACATATAAGCCATTTTTAGCGATAGAAAAAAATAAAGAATACTTAAAAAAGTCAAAAAAAAGCAACAATAGAAAAACATGAAATGACCAAGGAAAAAAGAGAAGGTGGCAAAAAGGGGTCAAGAGTGGGCAAGCCCCCATAACTCTAGAACACGACTTCAGTATGCAAACACCGAAATTCAAGAATTGAGGTTCTTATTGATGATATTAAAAGAAAATGCAATGCATTTAAGGCATAGAAATGAAGAAAAATAAGTAGAAAAATAAATACAAAAATTGGAACGATAAAGAAGGCTTAATAACAAGGTAAAAAAAACGAAGTCAAAATAAAAAATAAACAAAAATACCAAAAAAAAACCTAAAAATACCAAAAGTCTGCATAAAAGACCCAAGAGTCTGGTACCTTTCTTCAATAAGAAAAAATAGAGAGTCAAGAAAGATACAAAGGTACCATAAAATTTATAAGAGGTGTGTAAATATATATATATTTTTAATGCCACATATAAATCTGATCAGCATGTTTCCATTATTTAGAGTTGATATACATGTAGTCACTCACTGTATTTAATACAGCATCATCTCTATTTTTATTGTCTTTAATCATAATTACATTAGCTATTAATTATATAATTTTTTGCAAGTTTATAAGTCACTGTGTTTAATAAAACATCATTTACATTTTTATTGTTTTTATATTTACAAGTTTATAAGTCACTGTGTTTAATATAGGACATCATTTTTATCTATTTAATAATTTTGTAAGAATATAAATTTTATATTTTTGGAACACATTAATAAGTGAGATATATAAATTTTTATTGATTTATAGTACATTTAACTTTATGAAATATATAAATTTTTAACTTTCTGATGTTTGTGATAATGTGTGTATGTGTATTTTTTTTAAGATATTTCAATACATTATATATAGTTTATTTGAACAATATTTATATATAGTAATAGTTAATAATTAATTATGTATTTGATTAGGGATGAATTTTAGTGTTTTAATTAATTAATAAGTGTTGAAATTATTAAATTATTTTTAAATATATAATTCGATAAAATAAACCTATAAATTATTAGATTCAAATTATTTTTAATATTTATTTTTCTAAAAGAAATAAAAGTTTAAAATTTTTATTAAACAATTAAGATAGTAGTAAACTATGAGAATTTTAATTATAGAATATTTTAAAAAAAATCATCCATTTAAAAACTATTCAAATTATCAAATTAAACCACCAAAAAATCAAAATCATCCAAATTATCAAATTAAACCAAAAAAATAAAAAACTTTACTTTATTTAAAACAAATAAACTCACACTCACATTAAAACTTGAATTTATCACAAAAAAAAAAATTTAACCCATTTAAAAATAAAAATAAAAATAAAAAAATAACCTACTTTACCTCAAAAATTCTCAATAAAAATTGATTTTTTCACTCCACCTTGGATGCCCACTGTTCCAGAGATTGAAAGGATAATGGTAAATTGACGTAGTAGTAAATGCTACGCTGACCCAATAGTTCGTAATCGTGTCTCAACGGTATTATTGATGAAGTATTCATATTACTGACGCAGATAAAAGCAGACATACTGTCGAGATTCATAGAGTTAGGCGAGGATCCAGAAAGCAAATTGACAGACAAAAACCTGAGAGACATAGTTCTCAATTTTGTGATTGCGGGTCGCGATACAACTGCTGCTACACTCTCCTGGTTTACCTACTTGATGATTACTCATCCACCAGTAGCTCAAAAGCTGCATCACGAATTATGCGATTTTGAAGCACAGAGAGCGCAAGAAGAGGGAGTTGCCCTAATCCAACCTCAACCTGAAGATTTCCAGGCCTTTAACGAACGTATCGCTCAATTTTCTAGTCTTCTCAACTATGATTCCTTGGGAAGGCTGACTTACTTGTATGCTGCAATCACAGAAACCCTGCGTTTATACCCTGCTGTTCCACAGGTATACATACAATATATTTTCATCTATATCATCCCAATACTTACCATGTTTATATATATATATATATAACACAGAAATATTTATGACTGTAGGATCCCAAGGGCATTTTGGAGGATGATGTTCTTCCAGATGGGACGATTTTGAAAAGAGGAGGAATGGTAACATACGTTCCTTACTCTATGGGACGCATGGAATCCATTTGGGGTTCAGATGCATGTGAGTTCAAACCTGAAAGATGGTTCAAAGACGGAGCACTCCAGCATGTTTCTCCCTTCAAGTTCACAGCCTTTCAGGTACATATCTATGGTTTTTGTAGTCATTTTATCTTGATTGTGGATTCATCAAATTTTTTTGAATCAGTTGGATGAACCGGAGTGTCGTCAAATTTTAAAGGAATTTATGTTCATCTTATTCTAAAATATTTATGGCTGATAATCCAATTAAGTTTAACTTAGCTTTTTTGTTTTGTGTTTGTTAGTGTAGATTGGTTGGTTTATTTGGGGTTTAGTCTTTTTTGTGAGTAAATATAGGGTTCTTTCTATTCACTATTTAAATGTGTACATATAGTGATCTTGGAAACCAGATCGAGAGTGACCAGAATTACAAAAATCTCTCCCCTCATACTGGGAAACTGAAAGAAAATCTATTTTGATGGCTCTTAACCAAGGTAGAAGAGCGAGAACTCCAACTTGTAATCAACTAAATCTGCTAAGACTACGCACTATAAACATTACAGGGTGAAATTCACACAAATAGCTTAACACAACAAAAAAATCCTGGTCCTCCTCTTCTGGGCTTTCGGACTCGGACTTAGTCACTTTCTCCTCTTCTTCCCTATTCTCACCTCGAGAGCCCACTGTCAAGCCGTAGAATGTTGAAATAACCAGCCATGTCCGAGGTGTCCTGAAGTTTGTCGAGGCTTTTGTCCTACACTTTCCTGATGCTGCGGAGATTTTCCCGACCACCTTCCCAATTCTCTTCCTCTCACGAATGAGACGGCCTAGGAGGATCCTCGACACCCAGACCGGGTGCACCTCAACCCCCTCCCCCCGTACTTAAGACACAATGACTTAACTAGCTCCACCTCCATTTTTGAAATGGTGTTGGTGTTCTCCTCGTCATTTTTTGCAAAGAACAGGGCTTCCCAATCGAGTCTTCCAACCCAATTATCTGGTTTGGACGAATGAGGGGTTTTTCCGCCTTTGGTCGCCACTCCGCTGCCACAGCATGTTCCATGACCCACGTAGCAATGGCCTTGAAATGGGCGACCCGACATCGTCTTTTCCAGAAGGGAACGCCAACGGACCCTTACTGTAGCCCCTGCACAGCTCTAGGGACCCCTCCACCTCTTTGCTCGAACACATAGCTGCACTAGACTGAAACAATACCAACCATGCCCCTCCGCACACAGAAAAAAGCCTCCCAACCTCCGCCACCTCGTGTAACTCCTTCCCTCCACCCTCCATCGATACTAACTACACATGCAAGCGAGCTAGGGCAGTGGTGGT
This sequence comes from Pinus albicaulis, assembly GCA_034641835.2. NCBI lineage: Eukaryota > Viridiplantae > Streptophyta > Pinopsida > Pinales > Pinaceae > Pinus > Pinus albicaulis. Next base: position 1,417,892,511 of record CM076574.1, on the reverse strand, counting down.
ACCTCTCGCCCTTGAGATCCCGCAACCCCATCACCTCTGCCTCTGTTCTCCCATACTGCCAACTGCAAACCTTTACCACCGTCCTTCTCCCAATTAAACTTTCACCACCGCTCATGCCTATGCCCACTTCATAGCTTGCATGTGGCCTTCGTGTGCTTGCCCCCATGGTAGGCACGCGACACCCCACGTGCCACCCACGGACCTGGGCACATGTTTGGGGTTTAGTCTTGTTAGGTTACAGATTCAAATTTTACAAAGAGAAGTTTGAAGATAGAAGCCACTTTGAGAAATTAAACTTTCCAAAGAGCTTTTAGCTTGACCAAGCCTCACACCATCCTCCTAGTTTTGAAAATTTATTATTATTTTAAAGATGGAAAATAGATCAATTAACTTAACTACTTTCCCGATTATGTCCTAAAACTGTTTTCCTTGGCTAAGAGCTTGTCTTCCTAGGACATAAGGAAACAGTTTAAAGGGCCAAGACCCAAAGGCATATGGTAGGAGTGAAAGCTTCCCCCTTACGTACCACCAGTGGGTTATTCAAGGTGGTCTGGTTTTTCTTGAATAAATGTGATGAGTCAGCCTGCATTAGCTAACAACATCTAGAGATGATTATCCTCACTACTAATTTGGCAACTGAATTACAATAAATTTTCCCACCTTATAAACAAAATCCAAAATATTTCCACAATTTACAATCAAATTAAATTCAACATTTCCCATTTCCCAAAGTGAACTAAATTTGACATCGTTAAACTCCTATTAATTCATTATTTTCCAGGATTAATAATTCTGAGAATGCATCATCGAGTCTGACGAGTGCTTGTGTACTATACTTGCAGGCAGGCCCACGGATATGTTTGGGTAAAGACTCTGCTTACCTGCAGATGAAGATGACAGCAGCCATTCTATGCAGATTCTTCGAATTCCATTTGGTTCCGGAGCATCCTGTCAAGTATAGAATGATGACCATTCTTTCTATGGCTCATGGCTTGAAAGTCACCATTTCCAGACGCATCTGATCTTCGAATTTCATTGCAATAATAGTAGGTAATCATGATTTTCAGAACGTTGCAGCACTACATGGCACGATTATCTTCAACAAATTATGAAGCACTGTCCATCTTATTTTGCATTTTGTGTTGCGTGGCTATTGCAAATCTAGGATAGTGATAGTTCTTAATACGAGTATATTACAGTGATAAAACCCATGATCATTCATATCTCATGGAAATGAAAATATAACATAATATCCATATCGCATGGAACGATGAAAATATAACATGATACTACACAATATTTTAAAGTGGCATTAAAAAGTTCTATATATAGAAAGACGCAATTGTATTATTGGAAAATATATATTTTTAAATAGAGATTAACACTTGATGGTTGGAGAATGGTGAATCTGTGATTAAGTATATTTTTTTAAATAAAGATTAACACTTGATGGTTGGAGAATGGTGATTCAGTGATTAAGTATATTTTTTAAAATAGAGATTAATACTTTATGTTTGGAGAAGGGTGAATCTATTATTAAGTTGTTAAATAGTTTTAGGAAAAGAGGTTAAGGTAGGATTAAAATGTTTTTTTTTTATTTTTTTTTAGGATTTCTATATTTTCTATTTTGTAAAGAGTAAGTTGCTATACAAATAATGCACTGTTTGGTAGCCTCAATCTGCCCGAAAGAAACCAGGTATGTTGGCCACCTCAAAGAGTTATAAGCCAATCAAAATTGGTATTGTTTTTTCCTTTTGTTAACAACTAATAATCCTTTACTATGGCCATAGAAACTACATTTAAAACATAGAGTAAACTTAATATCCTCAAAACACATACAAAAAATAACTTAAAAAGAAGTTAACCATCTGATGAGTCAATAGGTGCAGGGTCTTTTGCAGTTGACCCTGGCATCTTAGCTTGCTGCAGGTTCAGTATTTGCTGCTCCATTCGTGTTAATCTCGCATTAACTTGTAACTGCGTCTTTGTCATTTCCCTCATGTTCCGTTTCATCTGCTGGAGCTCAAACAACATGGAAGAATTTAGTTGTTTTTCCTGTTTACTTAACAGTGCTTTTGCAAGCACACATTTGATTTTTCAATAAGTTTTAACAAATTGCTGAAATAAAGAAACTCTCCCTCTTGTACTGCCTGGGTCAGAAAGAAAATCTATTCCTTCCTACTTATTCTGAATTTCATCCTCTTCATCATTAGTATCCCTTTCCCATCCCTGTATTGTTTTCCGAATATCTATCGGAATTCCAGTTTCATAGCTTTTTGCTAGACTTTCAAGGGTCTGTTGATTTGTTTTCCTTCCTCTTTTGCTTGTTTCGGCAACTTGGCTTGAATGAATTTTCCTTCCCTTTCCTTTGGTCATTGTGACCTGAATATCTCTGTATCTTCTGTGGACTGAAAAAAAACCCTGTATATTGAACAATAGCCAATAGGTAAAACTTAGAATCCTGATGCAATGTCATGTGGTTAACCAGAATGTTGGGGTAAGGATTACAATTTTCTTTTGTCCTGCTAACAATAGGCTAGACCATCCCTTCTTGAAGCCTTCGTAATTTGCAAGATAGAGCAGTAACACAAGGATTAAACCCATTCACAGACCAACACTTGGCTAAGTTGGAATTCTTACAGTTAATGAAATGAGCAGGACTAGACCCATTCACGGACAAACACTTGGAAAATTGAAATAGAACAAATTTACTTAGACATTTACTATTGCAATGGAATAAAACAGAGTTGGAATTCTTGCAGTTGAGGAAATGGCCATGTAAATGACAGTACATAACAGACTTCTCAAAAACTATTATACCGACCCATGACTGATTTGGTTTTGCAATGTTGCGAAGGAAAAAACGAAAACTAGGAATTGACAAAAAACCCCGGTCATAATTATAATCATAAAGAGGTGAATTAACAGAGGTCTTTACCGGCAATATTTTCAAAATGCAATAGAGAGAATAACGAAACTCTGTGTTACAACCCTTACAGAGAACGAGCCCACAACAAACACTACTAACCATACATAAATTTGCATTTCGAGTGTAAGCAAGATTACTATAAGCAGAATAAGGCATAGAATAGGTCTTCAAATGTAACCCAAAACGATAACTAAAGCTGCACGCACAGGGAAAAGGGTAGAATTGAAACCTCATACAGAAATTTAGATGAGAATCGGGGCTACGAAAATAGGGCAAGAAATTAAAATAAATCCCATCTATCATCACATATAGGCCTAAAAAACCAAGGGAAGAACCTGAAAATTCAGACTGATCGACATGTACTGATAAAATTGCAGAAGACATTATCTTGAGTCGCAGAGGCAAAACTAAAATTGAAGCCATAATGAGTGGAAACAGAACATACCCTGTCAAAAAATGCAACCCGTCCTTCCTCGTCAGCTCCCTTGGTGCTTTGCAAAGGTTTTCTCCAGCTCGTAGAGGAATGAACTCTCGACAAAGACAGGAAAACGATATAACCCTCCTACCTTGCTGCCGAGACACTGCCAGTTTGTCCAAACAGGTAATGTTATGATGTAATTGCATTGGGATGATGGGTATGCGGTGTGTGAGCTGAGCCATGCCCCTTGCCATTAATATGCTATAATTATCCGCTGACACGCCTTCCACTTGGCAATGTCATGCTGTCATTCCCCCACCCCGATCGGGATTCTTCACTTCCACTAAGATCTTAGGATTAAAATGTTATATATACACATAAAAGGATCAAATTGTATTATTAGAAAAAATTGTTATTTCTTAATATAAATATTATAGTCTGATGGTTGAAGAATGGTGAATTTGTGATTAAATTTTTTTTTTTCCTGAGTAAGACTAATTCTATTAAGGAAGAAAACATATGGTACAATCAGAGCTTTGCAGATAAGCAAAGTAAAGAAGCAAGGGAGCCGGAAATGATGAATTATCAACCTCGGTCCCAAAAACAACCATGTAAAAAAAACCAGGAGGCTACAAGGTGAACTGAAAAACAGAGAGCTATGCAAAGGGGTCTACCCAGAGTGGGTAGATGCTTCCAAACGACATTTTTTCACTTTCTTCTTGCAGACCTTAATCCAGCCATTGTGACTTGGCTGGACAGGAACTAGTTGTAGATTGTTCTGCGCTGAAGGAGAGGTCTCCTTATCTGAATCAGAGGAGGAGGGCTCATGCGTACGTTTCTGCGTGATCGGAGATGCCAAAGGAACCACAGGGCAGTCCAAGGGGGAGTCCTTCACGTGCCCAGCATTGTTTTCATCTGCTTCTTTTTCTTCCTCGTCCGAGCTGAAGGAGTCTAAATCATCCATGGGGGGAGGGTCACATGGTTTCCAACTCTTCGATTTGGATTTACCTCTTTTATTCTTCTCTTTGTCGAGAAACGTGGCACAGGAGTTTTGGAGGTGCCCTGTCTGATGGCAGTGGCGACACCGGAAGGCAGTGTTCTCATAGTCCAAGGTTTGAGTCCAATGAAAGTCCCCGATCTTGAGATTGATCTGATCAGGCAGCCCTTTGCTGATGTCTATCTCTGCAAAAATTCTGCCAAAGGTGTAAATTCCTTTCTCCCCTCTGGAGGTATCCGTGGCCAAGAAGCGGCCTAAGGTATTCCCAATCCCCTGGAAGACTGCGAAGTGCCAGAGATGTGCAGGGAGGTTTGGTAGTCTAACCCAAATGGGAAGCTTGGTGATGACAGCTGTGGAAGGGTCGAAATCTGGAAACCATGGGGTAAGGAAGAGCCCCGCCAATCCCCAGAACCAGGGGCCTTCCGTAAGAGCTTTCTGATAATCTTCATTGAAGGCAAAGACCACAATGAAAAAACCTTTCGAGCAAAAGAGGACCTTGCAGTTGTTGGTCCAGTTGGAATGAATCCACTTGTAGAGGTCTTCTGATCGAGGCCATAGTCCATTGAATCTGCAAATGAAGGCTTTTTCTGCAAACGTCTGAAATTGATCATCCAATGATGGATGAGAGATTTCAATAGAGGGGGTTTCCTCTGTTTTGTCCACCAGGAAAGGCTTTGGAGCCTCAGCTGGTAGAGCGGCACGCTTAGAGGGCTGCGAATGAATCGCATCCTTATAGGAGAAGGCAGGAGCCGCAGAGGTTTGCCCAGGAGCTCCTCCTCTCAAGCGTAGAGAGAGCACAACTGAAGCATCTTTTTTTATATTGTAATGAGACAGGGGCAGGGGTTTTTCGAGTTGTTTACCTCTGTAGAGCAAACGTAAGAGATCTGAGGGGATCCCCAATCTGAGTTCGAGATCTTGCAGAAGGTCCTGCACCAGATCCGTGGCTCGTACCAAGAGCAACTTTGTTCCCCCAGATATTAGAGAGATCGGGATCTGATAAGCAGAGGGTGAAGGGTCTGGAAACCGCTGCTCTCCGTCTTGAACCTACTGCTGAGCTGTGCATGCTCCTTGTGTCCCCTGACCCAGAAGGCCGTTGGCGTTGAAAACCTCTGGGAGAAGATTAAAGCCCTTCGAGGGCAGTATTCGATCCGATTTGCCTGCAAGAGAATGTCTCCTTTCTGCCAGATATTTGCAGGCAGGAATAACCTCAAGATCTGCAATCTGAGCGTAGGAGGTGGCCGGATGGTAGGGCCAGATCTGCGGCCAGATCAAAGTTGGGCAAGAGAGGCCATTAGCGGCGGCGGCAATGAAACCTGCTGGATCCTCTCGCCCTGCTGTGGTGTCGGCCGTGGTAGGAGAGCCGAACAGGGCTGCTGTTAAGGCGGCGGCGTTGGGAGAGCCGAACAGGGCCAGGGTTGAGACGGCAGCGGCGGCCTCCTGGCGAGCAGCGAAAAACCTAGCGTGATCCATCGATCCCTCGTTGGTGCGAATTTGTGATTAAATTGTTAAACATATTTTTTAGAAAAATAGGTTAAAAACATGACGAAACTTTATATTAATAAAAACAAGTTATATTATATTGCTAGGATCAAATTTGTCTTTATGGGATGGATTGGGATAAGTTTTATTTTGTTTTTTATTATTAAATTATATTCAATAAATTTATGTATTAAGTTATGTTTATATTGAGTTTATTTATATTTTAAGTTTTTCTTTTATAAAATTTAAGTTTTATAAGGTTAAATTTTATAGAATTAAGTTAATTTACACTTCATAATTATGATAGTTTTTTATTTTACTTATACCATAACCAAAATAATTTTTATAACTGATTATCTTATTAAAACAAATTATTTTTTCTAATTGCATTTAGTGAGATTATTAATTATATCAGACCATATGAATGTCACTCATTCATCATGAAAAATAAATCCATATGGCATGTCCAACAAGTCAATATGCTTCTTAGTATAACTCTAACTTTAGGTATTTTGGTTTCATGAGCTACTTCTCACAATTGACTTAGTCAATGTCTTCACTATTTCTAATAATCTAAAGTATTCAAGTGAGCACCATTAGCACTATCATTAATAGGTTTACACATTATGAGCTTGTTATGTTTTTTTTTGAATTTGCTTAAAATGGTCATCATTGATATGATTTTGAAATAAATGAAGTTATTCATTAAATTTTCTTTTCTTCTATCAACCTAATAAACTTTTCACTGTGGAATACGATTTTTTAATCTAAAGTCCTATAAGGTATTAGAGGGAATGTTCATTGCTTGCATTATGGAAAAGATAATTCTACAATTTTTTGATTAATTGTCCATTTATGTCTACTTTTGATGAGTTGTGGTTCATGGTTTATGTACGATGTTGCAAATATCTTTTTTTGTTGATTATGGAAATATTATATGCTAATGATGTGAATCGTGGTATTATACATCTTACAGTAACGAGGATACGATTCATGTATGATTATTGATATGAAGTGTTTAAATATGGATGTGTATGGTCAATAGTCTAGTTACATGTTATTATAGTTCTCTACAAATGGCTATTCAATGATATATATGTGTGTGTGTGTGTGATTGTTTTAGTAAATATAGTGAGGTGAAGTTAAATTATAACTACAAGCATCCTTGTGCTATGCTTAGTTGTTCGATCTATGCCTAAGTGCAAGCATAAACAAAATATATAGGGCAATATTGAAAAAAGGGTTTAAACCATGCGAAATATGGGTGCGAACACACATAAATTATAAAAACCATACAAGTTATGAACATTGGAAAATGACTCTCTCATTTCACCCTCCACCCTACCAATTATATTAGGATTCAAATCAAGAATATTTGGTTTATATGGTACCATTTCTCCATCGTATACTGTTGGAACAGGGTCTCCTATGAGTTGCGAAACTGGTCTGATTTTATATATTTTTGATTATATTTAGTCTAGCGTAGGGGTTTTGGGGTGGGTCAAAGCTCCGAAAGCATTGTAATGAGTCAAAGGGTAGACCTAGAATCCATAAACCATGGTTTGCGGACCATAGGAAAGATTAGTATAAATAGTGGAACATTTTGAATTGTAAGGTAGAAAAGATAACGAGATATTGATGCGAATGTTGGCTTAGTAGATCTGTTTGGGTTTTTGAGGAAAGGACTCCTGCTGGCTATGTGTGCGGAGATCCCACGTCCAGCTGTGTGCAGACCTTGCTGCAGTGTGCGCAGGTCGGGTTTGGGTATTGTAAGAAGGAACTGAAGGATTAATGAATGAGTAAGGCTGTTGCGTAGCTGAATGTATTTGTACTGTTGATGTGAATCTTTGATAATTACTATGTTATGAATATTATGTGTTAAGCTGCAAAAGTACTGTGCTAATTATTTCTTCTGCATTTAGTCTGTTCTGTTTTATGAGAATGACTGTAATACTGCACTACTAGGTTAAATACATATGATTTGTTGAGTATAGTAAGTATAGCTGACCTTGCGCACGTGGATGCGAAGGGGATCTATAGATCCGGTTCTGGGACAGGTAATCTGGTCACTATCAAGCCGGACTTAGCTTTTCTTGGATTACCCATCCTCTCTCAGGGTGCAGAAACCTAGTTCTAGTACCCACCCATACTGCTTCGAGTGAGACTTTGACTTGCGCAAGTAGGTCACTGTCAAAAGGGCCAGTAGTATAGGGGTTTGTTGGCAAGCCTTAACTCCGAACCTGGGTTGGGACCCCTCGAGCCAACAATTGGTTCCATTGCTAGGACCGAGAGAATTTTGAGAGAAGGATCGGGTGATGTCAAGAGAAGTATTGAAGGTCTGTGAAGGAAGAAAGAAGGTACGGTGGAATGATCCCAAATCTGGATGAAGGTACAAATTGGAGCGGTAAGTACTATTGAACCAATCAAGAAGGGGATAGATCCGTCTATAGCCCTCTGCGAGAGACAGCTGAGCAGAGCCCCCTAGCTACACCACCTTCAGAACCACGTCAGAATAAAACCTTGGCCGAGACCCCGCCAGAAGAAGAGATGGAGGCACACTTGAAGGTGCGGGAGATGAGGACATGGACCGATCTTGGTTTGTTGCAGACTCAGTATGGACTGCGCAAGGTGTGGCAAGTGATATTGTGAAGAGGGTGCAACTATCCTTGGCCTTCGAAGAGAGAGCTCTGGACTGGTATATGCAGTACATATCTCAAAACGGAATCACGTCCATTCAAGATATTAACGATACTCTGAAACAACAGTTCTGAAAACCTAAGTCCTACTCTCAGATCATAGCAGACGTGAAAGATTTCAAGCAAGGAACAACTGAGTCTGTATGGGAATCTGATCAAAGACTAAAGAAAACAATTAGAGAAGGAGGATTTAAGTATGACGATAGACAACACATGGAATGGTTCAACGCCATGCTACTACCTCACCTGCGTGTACCTATGGGCCACCAAACCTTCGACTTGCAGGAAAAAGCTTTGGAAACCGCCATGAAACTAGAAGCTGCACTCAGAGAAGATACTTCGATGGGAGTACAACAAATTCAGGAGCAACTCGGAGCTATGCACATAGAAATTCAGAACCTATAAAAGAAACGAGGACAAGGAGCTAGCATAGACCTATGGTGCATATGATTTCTAGCATCTGGACATATGAAGGATCAATGCCCACTACTGGAAGAGTACAGGCAGGCAGGAGGACCTAGTCCGATGCGTCCAGGAGTGAGTGGGGAACCCAACTTAGCGTGTACAGGCTCAATTGGATCTGCATTGTGGTGCGATGACTGCCATGTAGCAGGGCTGCATAATACGAACCATTACCTTCCGGCTAGGTGCATGCGTCTGAGAACTAAATCAATAATGGTGTAAATTCTGCTGGTCGGTAGGACATGATAAGAAAAACTGTCGAACTTATGATCTGATGATAGATCGAGGAAACTTGTATAGGGTGCAATCAGACCTTGCCTCACCTAGGTCTCTCGCAAACTTTGGTGGCTCCCTAGCTAGGGGCAGGGGAGGTCGAGGAGGAAGCACAGGGCGAGGGCACGGAAAAATAATATGCTATAACTGTGGGGAAGTAGGACACTTTGCAAGGGATTTCCCAAATCCTATAAGGCAATCCTGCAAGTATTGCAGACAGTTGGACAATGTGATTGAAGGGTGTCCAATTTTAACGGCAAGGATGCAAGAAAAATAACCAACACCAACGCAGAATGTGCAAAGGGTTAAGGATAAACTACGTGATAGAAATACAGGTGCGAATGTTGTAATACACAGTAGGATGGCCACCAGGGGGCCTACAAGGGAGGTTACAAAGGGTCCTCTAATCCGACAGGCACCTCTCAACCAAGAAGGTTTGGACCATCAATCGGGGCAAGAAACAAGTATCGCAATCCACCAGGACATTGCTAAGACAAGGGAAGCTACTGTGCAGGCACCTGTGCACCTCGAGGTGGGTGAAGAAATGAGACCATTCCTGCAATCGTGTATAAAGCTATTGCGCAACCAATGAACCGAAGAAAACCTCCAAGCATTGATAGATAGCTGCGTAATGCAGTCTCACCTGTCTCCAGAAGTCCAAAACGTACACAAGCTCGGCGGATATAGGAAACACACCGGTAGGGAGATGAGATTAACTACCCAAATCAGTAGCTATGAAATGAAACAGGTTGTATTAGACTTGGGGTCGGATGCAAACGTGCTACCTAAGCAAACTTGGCAGTAAATGGGAGAACCCAAATTGGAATGGTCTAATATCCAGTTGCGTATGGCCAACCAGCAGAAGATTATACCTCTAGGGAGACATCAAAAATCCTGGTAGATATCGCTGGGGTCAAGGTCTAGGCTGATTTCGAAGTAATTCAGATTGTAGAAGATGCAGACCCATACCCTGCACTCTTAGGACTAGACTGGGCTATAGATATGGGTGGTATCATCAATCTCAAAAAGAGAAGCACGGTGTTTGAAAATAATGGAACAAGGGTAATACTACCATTAGATCCTATGGAAGGTGAGCACTACACAGAGCTAGTACGCAGTGAAGAAGAGGTAGATCACATTTACAAATTGACCGCGCGGAATGAAGAATGGATCAATCCCACGGCAGATGGGGTACTTTGTTGGGAGACAGACAGTGAATGCTTCTCTGACTCTAATGAGGAGATGGAGGATTGGAAAAACAGGTTGCACAATGTCTCGGTGCTACGATGTCTTCGAGTCACAAGGGACTTCTGCTACTTTCCTCAGAGGTAAGAGATCTACCCCATTTTAATGAGTCCAGTGGTGTCAGGGAGTTCCTGAGGGCATTCAAAACTACAGTTCCAAGAGAACAAAGGCTATGGGCCCTTAATTTAGCTATGCGAGGAACCCCTGCACAACGGTGGGACACCCACAAGGAAGAAATCTAGGATTGGGAGGAATGTCGGGATATGATGATCCTGCGGTTCGAACCCCCGGCTAACGTACGCACCAAGACGTTCCTCGGACCAGGAGATCCCCACGTGCATCTGCTCACCTAGATGGACAAATGGTCCGACCATACTATAGAACAATGGGTTCATCTATTTATTCATGCCTTGGGGCCTATCCCCGTTGCATGGTACTTAGACGAAGAGCTACATCAGCGTACCCGCCACTGGGAGACACTAAAAGATGAATTTATAGGAACGTTCGGGCTAATTGGGGGGGCGGAGGCGCTTGACGAAGCTCTGCAAGACATCGATGCTTTTGTATTTAATGACTCACGCCATCATGCTGCACTAGAAGTCTTGACATGGGAAGCGCAGATGCAAGACATATTCGACTGCTGGAGCTTGGCAATAGAAGCAGAAGAAGATAATCCTCAAGACATCTCTGTCCCAAAATCTGAGGGGGAACGCACAGTTATTGGACCCCCGCTGCAAAGTCTTGATGTTACCCAGCCTCTCAAGCTGCGTGAAATTAATATCAGGACGGAAGCACATCCTAAGTTGGCCAAAATTGGGGACTATTGGGATGAAGGAACCATGGGAAAAATTGCAGAGCTACTTATGGAATATCAGGACTGATTCCCAAAAAAGTTTTCTGAGCTCAAAGGAATCACGGGGGACCTAGGCGTTATGCATATCACTTTGAAACCAGAGGTGTGCCCCGTAAAGCAATGACCTTACCGACTGAACCCTAAATATAAGCAAAAAAGTTTAAGAAGAACTGGAGAAAATGCTTGTTGCAGGTATCATTGAACTGGTTGAGCAGTTGGATTGGGTATGTCCTATGGTCATTCAGGAGATGAAAACAAAGGGGGAGATACAAATCTACATCGACCTACGCAAGTTAAACAACGCCTGTGTACATGACCCATTCCCTACACCTTTCTGAGATGAAATCCTTGATAGTGTGGGTGGATAGGAAGCATATTCCTTCACCGATGGGTTCTCCAGGTACCACCAGATCCGGATTGCGCATAAAGATCGCAGTAAGACTACGTTCGCAACAGAATAGGGATACTTTCAATATACCGTCATGCCCTTCGGTCTCAATAATGCACCTGCTATCTTCTCAAGATTAGTCGTTGCCGTATTCAAGGAGTTCATCCATAAGTTCCTAGAAGTTTATTTCGATGATTGAATGGTGTTCGACTTGGTAAAGGAGCATGTCTCCAACTTGCGCATGATGTTGGATGCTTGTCAAAACCACCAAATTTCCTTGAATATCAAGAAGTGTATCTTCTGTGTGCCTTTTGGAATCTTGCTTGGCCACATAGTATGCCGACAAGGGCTGGTAATTGATCCTGTGAAGGTGGCAGTAATTATAAACCTTGCAGTCCCAACAACGGAAAAATAGCTGCGCTCGATTCTCGGACACATGAGCTATTACAGAAAATTCATTCAAGGGTACGCATTGATTACAACACCCATGGAAAAACCGCTTAAAAAGGATGTTTCATTTTTTTGGAATGATGAATGTCAGAAGAGTTTTGAGCTACTCAAAGAGAAGATGGTCTATGCACCCATTCTAATATTTCCTGATTGGTCGAAGGAATTTCATGTACATGTGGATGCATCAGGAATCGACTTGGGCGCGGTCTTAACCCAGCCTGGGAGGGAGATATTGATCACTCGGTTACCTTTGCCAGTCGAAAACTCTCTGGCGCAGAGCGAAACTACTCCACCACCGAACGAGAAGGACTGGCTATGGTATACACATTACAGAAATATCGACACTATCTGTTGGGAGGACACTTTAAGATGTTTACCGATCATTCAGCTTTAAAATATCTGGTGAACAAGCCTGTGTTGGGGGGGAATATTTGTAGATGGATGTTCCTGTTTCAAGAATATGATTTCGAAACCATAGTCAAGCCAGGAAGAATGAATGCGGGTTCGGACCATCTGTCCCGCATCGAGATGGGTGAAGACCCTACTAACTTGGAGGAAGGATTACCGGATGCACAACTATTCGCCATTAAGGTCGTTGACGCACACTTCACTGATATAATTCAATTCCTGACTATAGGCATGGCCCCCGACGAATATTCCGTACAGTAGAAGAAGGAGTTGGTTACTCGGGCGACGGATTTTACTATCATCGTCGGCCAATTATATAAACTAGGCACTGATGAAGTACTATGCAGGTACGTCTTGCAACATGAACAGGATGCTGTCTTGGTGGAGGCACACGAAGGCGTCGCAGGAGGCCACTATGCCGGAAAGGCAACGACACAAAAGATCTTGATAACAGGGTTATGGTAGCCTATCTTGCACCATGATTCTCACAACTACTGTAAAGCGTGTGACACGTTCCAGCGGATAGGACGACCCTCAAGAAGAGATGAAATGCCATTGCAACCTCAAATGGCCTTGCAGGCCTTTGAAAAATGGGTCATTGATTTTGTAGGACCAATCAATCCTCCAGGAAAGAAGACAGGTGCACGCTACATTATTACTGCCACTGACTATGTCACTCGATGGGCTGAAGCACAAGTGGTAAAGGATTGTACTACAGATACTGCTGCGCACTTCATCTTTGAGCAAATCCTGACTAGTTTTGGATGCCCAAAGATCTTGATGAGAAATAGAGGCAAATTGAGCGACTTCATTAATGAAACGATACAAGCACTGAATAAAGAATTTTGGATCCATCATGCAAAAATTACATCGTATCATCCACAGGCAAATGGGGCGGTCGAGGCTTTCAAAAAAATCTTAGAGTAGGCATTGACTAAGGTCTGCAATGTCAATCGTAGTGATTGGGACGTGTGCATCCCCTCTATTCTTTGGGCCTATCGGACGACCTTCAAGAAGCTAACAGGAAGGACTCCCTTTCGGATGGTCTACGGAAAATAGGCCATTATGCCAATAGAATACATTGTTCCTAGTCTATGTATCGCAACATTTACAAATATGGCAGAACCTGACATTGTGGAAGAATGCCTTGCTCAGATTTTGGCGTTGGAAGAAGATTGGTTCATTGCTAACTTTCATCAATAGGTTCAGAAGGCTCGTGATAAAGCTTGGCATGATCGACATATCCACCAAAAGACATTCATGGAAGGTGACCTAGTCCTGTTATACGATAGCCAGTTTACGAAACACCCAGGGAAGTTCTGATATCACTGGCTTTGTCCCTACACTGTTACGGACATCACGGATGGGGGAGTAGTCAGGATAGCTACCTTGCGTGGCGACGTGTTACCAGGATATGTCAATGGCAGTCGACTCAAGCCATACAAGGTTAAATGAATATATGGCCGGAATAATCGTCTCAAGCAGAATCTACCCACCAGGGATGAAGTGTTGAGGCACGACCGAGATACGCATGCTGGTCAGGGTAATCAAGCAGCTCCAGGGAAAATTGGCAGACCCACGGCCACAGTGACTCAGGACAAGTCACAAGATTGTGTTGGGGGACTGTTGGAATAGGGTCTCCTATGAGCTACGAAACTGGTCTAATTTTGTATATTTTTTATTATATTTAGTCTAGCACAGGGGTTTTGGGGTGGTTAAAAGCCCTGAAAGCATTGTAATGGGTCAAAGGGTAGACCTAGAATCCGCAAACCATGGTTTGTGGACCATAGGAAAGATTAGGCTAGATTTGTATAAATAGAGGAACATTTTGAATTGTAAGGTAGAAAAGATAAGGAGATATTGATGCGAACGATGGCCTAGTAGATCTGTTTGGGTTTTTGGGGAAAGGACTTCTGCTGGTTGTGTGCGTAGAGATCCCACGTCCAACTGTGTGTGGACCCTGCTACTATTTTTGCAGGTTAGGTTTGGGTATTGTAAGAAGGAATTGCAGGATTAATGAATGAGTAAGGTTGTTGCTTAGCTGAATGTATTTGTACTATTGATGTGAATCTTTGATAATTACTGTGTTATGAATATTATGTGTTAAGCTGCGAAAGTATTGTGCTAAGTATTTATTCTGCATTTAGCGTGTTCTATTTTATGAGAATGACTGTAATACTGCACTATTGGGTTAAATACATATGATTTGTTGAGTATAGTAAGTGTAGTTGACCTTGCGCACGTGGATGCAAAGGGGATCTATAGATCCAATTTTGGGATAGGTAATCTGGTCATTATCAAGCTGGATGCAGCTCTTCTTGGCTTACCCATCCTCTCTCAGGGTGCGGAAACCTAGTTATAACACCCACCCCTACTGCTTCAGGTAAGACTTTGACCTGCACAAGCAGGTCATTGCCGAAAGGGCCAGTATTATAGGGGTTTGTTGGAAAACCTTAACTCCGAACTTGGGTCGGGACCCCTCGAGCCAACATATACTAAGATTTTAATGTCGAATTAGGCGAGTAGGAAATTTTTGTTGATGGTTGATTCTACAATGGGTATTCCCTACTTCGTTTCATGAATTTTCCGTTTCATTTCAGACAGATCATAGTTAGGATTTATTTTCATAACTTTAACTTTAAAATTGAAATTTATATGTATTCTTTATTTTAAGGTTTGGATTAGACATTACCCACATCATGCTTTTGTCTCATGGATTAGGAGATTGGACATGCTATTGATATTGGTTCTACCTGATCAATTTTGAGCTTTTATCCTTTATGGATTAACACTAAACTTAGTAACATACCCCATGCTATTTCACATAGCGTTGCATTGGAAACCAATTTTCTAGTAGTGTTAGTGGGTTTCAAGCCTATAATAAATGGAAAAGAAACAACCTAAACATCATAATAGTATTCAAATGAAGACATACCTAAAAAAATATTGATTTCCTATATTATTTGTGTGTTTTTCATGCCTAAATAAAGTTGGCAATAGGTGTTATATGTGTCTTTTAAGTCTCCAATTTTCAAATCATGTTATGCTAGTCACTTTCAACACATTATTTATAGTTGTTTTTTCCTATTTTTTAAAAGTCAAGTATGCATGAAGAGGTCAAACTTCATTCAAGCTACTACAAATGCTTGAGCTATAAGTATTCTATTGTAATGCTTGTTGTTGTTACCTTACAAATATTGTAATTTATCCTTGCATCCTTGACCCAAGGTCCCAACCCTGCACATGGAATAGATGTGATTCTCTTTAATTTGGTTTTAGGAAGTTACCTCAATCAAATCCTCATTCTAGGTATTGTGATTTGAGGCAAAAGAAAACAACTCAAAAAAATTCCTTCTATTTTTTATTCACAACACTTGGATGATGTAGTAACCTAACCCTGGCTCGCTAGTATAGTTTCATGTGGTTTGGGCATGACCATGGTTATGATAATTTAGTGATTCAAGAACGAATACCCAATACTTGCATGGTATATTTGGGATTCTTGTTGATTATTGTGAGCGTTGTATCATAGCATACTTTATCCTTGATGGCATAAAGTTATGGGCCATGAAAAGTTGAGTAGTGGGGTATCCATGTTGTTTTAAATGGTATTTATGGTTTTGGTTGAAAGTAGATATTCATTATTGGATTGATTTCATGTTCCTCTATTATAGCGAGTATATGGTGCATAAGGTATTCAAGGTTTTTATCAATGCATACACATTTTCACCCTTGTGCACTATTTATTGGATCCTTATATATATGGACAAAGTGTTGTAGGAACTATTTTGCAATACATAATGTATGTCTTTTTTTTTCCAAGGAAAAAGTTGTAATTTTCATTAATTGTAAGGAAAATTACATGTTGCATTTGCTTTAGGATGCTTCAAGCATACCGAGTAGTTATCAAAAAAATATCAGTAGTGTTTTGTTTACATTTTTCAACAGTATAATAGAAAAATATTTATAAAATTGGCATTGTTCGTGCCCATATAGACATGGTTATCAATATTTCAACGTCTGTATGCAAAGAATATATATATATATATATATATATATATATATATAAGCCTCTTATCAAGCAGACTGATCATGTGGCGCTGGGGGCCCAAAATCCTCTATGAAAGGATGATGATAATGTTGATATATGTCTGCCCCCTGATGTTCTGTTATATGACAGTGTCCCCATGTTATTTGCGCTGCTTCTTTTGACAAGCGATCAACATCCTGGTTCCTTTACCTGTAAATGTGAGTGATATTAATGTTATCAAAATGATTTTTAAGAGCAAGTACTTCATCCAACAAATTTCTAAGAGAGTGTACATGACATAGAACAATATTATTAAACCACTTTATAATGATCTTTGAATCCCTAATTTTTTTTATCTTGTTGAATCTCTTCTCTAAGGCAAAAATAAGTAGCAGTTTGAGGTAGTTGAGTTATGAATAGTTGTTTGTGCCAAGGACCAAACTCATTTTGATATGATAGAAATGATTTTCAGATAGGTACAGT
Organism: Pinus albicaulis; assembly: GCA_034641835.2. Taxonomy (NCBI): domain Eukaryota; kingdom Viridiplantae; phylum Streptophyta; class Pinopsida; order Pinales; family Pinaceae; genus Pinus; species Pinus albicaulis. Next base: position 1,417,875,400 of record CM076574.1, on the reverse strand, counting down.
AAAGCTCCTCCTCCACAACCATCAATTCTGGCTACACCATCAATGATAAGGAGATCATGTCCATTGCTAAAAAATGATCAAAAGTGAAAGTGCTCAGAAGTGGTTTCAACCTGAGCGACCGGAAAGGTCTCGTCACTGCGATTAAGGCGCCGTAAACGGTTCACAAAAAAAAGGTCGTATGCAGAAGTTATGAAGGTTTGAAAATCCCAGTAAACTCCAAAAACTGGACCTTTGACCCATTTTGACTTTATATAAAATTTTTGAAAAAAATATATATTTGAAAAAAATATTTTTATATTATGGTTTTGTGGGCCTATCAACGGGCGCCACGTGGCCTGCCTGGAGGCTTCCACATGGCCCTAGGCTAGAGGACAGAGTGACATGTTAATTTTTTTTTGGAGTTAACCAGATTGGAACACGGGACCTCCTACCTGACAGGGCAACGCCCAAACTTCTTGGGCTATTGGGTGAATCTTAACCCATATGTCCGCGGAGTTTAAATAAAATTTCAAACAGTTTTAGTTGGCGGAAAAGGGGGCCAACCCCCACTATACAAGACCGCTCCATGTAACCTAGTGCCTAGAATCGGGGGCAAAAAAATAGTTAATGCACGGTTTTCTCTGCGGTTAGACTGGGGGCGGTCACATGCCCAACTGCTACATTTAATTTAACGTGCACGAATAAGGATGGCGGTTTTCTCGGCGGTCAGTGCAGAGCCGTCACATGTGCCCACCTAAAATTTAATTTAATTCCCAGTTTTGGTGGTTAAGATTGGCGGAATAGCCAATTTCGACAGCAGAGCCATGTTTGGCGGGTGTAACTGGAGTTCAACCAATTTTGGTGGAGTTTTACTAGGAGTGATGGGGAAAAAGACTGTTTGTGTCATAACTAAGGGGATATTCGACCAATTTGGATGCATGAATAGTCAATTTTTGGTATTGTAGACATTATGAACACATTGGCAGAGATTTTAGGGCCATCAGAGGTCATATTGTGCAGGTTTAGCTTCAGGAAAGGTCAAGGAGCCACCAGGGCCACTAGAATGTTTTCAGTGTATTAGGCATCCATTCTCTGTTTTATGCAAATGAATAGCCATTCCTGGCTAATTCAAGCATTCTAAAGCTGTTTTTATAGAGAGCATAGCCATTTGAGGCTTTTATTCACATGTACTTACCATTTTTGAGCAATAAGATATGAGGGACATGCCATTGGGGGCTGGACCAGTAGATGTAGCCCAAGAGGGGTGAAATTCTTCATCAAATTTGCTGAGTAATATTACATGTGATGTTTATTTCTCTATTATTTATTGTTTTACAGTGTTATACAAGAAATTTACACGATTTAATCTCACACAAAAATCTGTTTAACTAAGATAAAATCATTTGTTTCACCTGCAAACTTCAGTAAATTTATGCACACAATTTAATTACTGTTTGGATACTTAGCACAACAAAAATAATACATTCCATTCAGATCAATCAAAATAGGCCCAAGGAAATTTTTTATCAAGGAATTTCGGCACAACAACCCTTTCTACCTTTGAGTGTGTCTCTTCAGGGATGGAGTGATAAAGGGCTAATATGGAATTGTGAATGGTGTTCCAGGAAGTCAGTGCGCTTTGGAATATGGTTTGGTTCCGTGACAACAAAAGCTCCTGTAATATATATTTGATTGTTTTAGTAAATGTAGTGAAAACAAATATAATTAGTTTAAAGGTGAAGCTAAATTATAACTACAGGAATCCTTGTGCTATGCTTAGTTGTTCTATCTATGCCTAAGTGCAAGCATAAACAAAATATATATGGCAGTATTGAAAAAAGGGTTTAAACCATGCCAAATATGGGTGCAAACACACATAAATTATAAAAACCATACAAGTTATACACATTGGAAAATGATTCTTTGATTTCGCCCTCCACCCTACCAATTGTATTAGGATTCAATATCAAGAATACTTGGTTTATATGGTACCATTTATCCATCGTATACTAAGATTTTAATGTCAAATTAGGTGGGTAGGAAATTGTAGTTGATGGTTGATTCTATAATGGGTATTCCCTACTTCGTTGCATGAATTTTCCTTTTCATTTCAGACAGATCATAGTTAGGATTTATTTTCATAACTTTACCTTTGAAGTTGAAATTTCTATGTAATATTTATTTTGAGGTTTGGATTAGTCATTACCCACATCATGCTTTTATCTTATGGATTAGGATATTGGCCACGCTATTGATATTGGTTCTACTTGATCAATTTTGAGTTTTTATCCTTTATGGATTAACACTAAACTTGGTAACATATCCCATGCTATTCACATAGTGCTGCATTAGAAACCAATTTTCTAGTAGTGCTCTTGGGTTTCAAGCCTATAAATACATGGAAAAGAAACAACCTAAACATCATAATCATATTCAAATGAAGACATACCTAACAAACTATTGATTTCCTATATTATCTGTGTGTTTTTCATGCCTAAATAAGGTTTGCAATAGGTGTTATATGTGTCTTTTAAGTCTCCAATTTTCAAATCATGTTACGCTAGTCACTTTCAACACATTATTTATAATTTTTTTTGCTATTTTTTAAAGTCAAGTATGCATGAAGAGGTCAAACTTCATTCGAGCTACTACAAATGCTTGAGATATAAGTATATGGTGCATAAGGTATTCAAGGTTTTTATCAATGCATACACATTGTCACCCTTGTGCACTATTTATTGGTTCCTTATATATATGGACAAAGTGTTGTAGGAACTATTTTGCAATACATAATGTATGTCTTTTTTTTTCCAAGGAAAAAGTTGTAATTTTAATTAATTGTAAGGAAAATTACATGTTGCATTTGCTTTAGGATGCTTCAAGCATACCGAGTAGTTATCAAAAAAATATCAGTAGTGTTCTGTTAACATTTTTCAATAGTATAATAGAAAAATATTTACAAAATTGGCATTTTTCGTGCCCATATAGAAATGGTTATCAATATATCAACGTATGTATGCAAAGAAAAACAAAAATATATAAGCCTCTAATCAGGCAGGCTGATCAGGTGGCATTGGGGGCCCAAAATCCTCTATGAAAGGACAATGATAGTGTTGATATATGACCACCCCCTGATGTTCTGTTAGATGCTAGTGTCCCCATGTTATTTGTGCTGCTTCATTTGACAGACGATCAACATCCTGGTTCCTTTGCCTGTAAATGTGAGTGACATTAATGTTATCAAAATGATTTTTAAGAGTAAGTACTTCATCCAAAAAATTTCTAAGAGAGTGTACATGATGTGAAACAATATTATTGAACCAGTTTATAATGATATTTGAATCCCCAAATCTTTGTATCCTATTGCATCTCTTCTCTAAGGAAAAAATAAGTAGCAGTCTGAGGCAGTTGAGTTTTGAATAGTTGTTTGTGCTAGGGCCCAAACCCATTTTGATCTGATAGAAATGATTGTCAGATATGTACAGTAAATCTCCTCCTCCGCACCCATCAATTCCGTTCCCACCATCAAAATAGGCCCAAGTAAAGTTTTTATCAATGAATTCCAGAACAATAAACCTTTCTACCTTTGAGTGTGTTTATTCAGGGATGGAGTGATAGAGGGATAATATGGAATTGTGAATGGTGTTCCAGGAAGTCAGCGCACTTTGGAATATGGTTTGGTTCCGTGATAGCTGTTAATCATATGGTTAACATTAGTAATTTTTAAGATAACATTGAGTAGCCAAGTCCTTGTGCCTTTTTCCTCTGGGAAATCCTCACTGACGTTTCCATTATAAAGTCTCCCTGTTCGTGAAGAAAATGCCCAAGAGGCCTCCCTTTTCATAGTTTCTCATCCCCTTTAAACCTTTGTTTCTTCACCTTTTTCCCCTCGTAACCTCACAAATACCCTTTGTTTGGCTGAAACCCCCTTATTCTCTCTATCGTTCCCTCTTTAGCCTTAAAAACCCTCTTTTTCAGCTAAGAAAACCCACCTTGCTTCATTTATCAGGCGTAGCCCCTTTCGTCCCAACCCTAACCACTTCCCCACCATGTAACCGAGCACCGAAACAAAGCATCTAAGCTCTGGGCGCTTATCACAATCGGAAGAGCGGGTGAACGCTTTCCCTTTGTCACTCTGAAATCTCTGATGCAATTGACTTCCTCCTTTGTGTTCCTACTGTGATACCAACCATGGATCTGTACAGATCTAACGGCTCAGCGCTAATCTCACTTGTTCCATCGCACCACCGCTCCAATCGCAATCGGAACTTTTTGTTGTGTCACTCCTCTCTATCTCCTTTCGATTGAATGTGGGCCGTTGATCTGGTCCCAGATCTGACGGCCGACGCTCAATCGCTCATCGCTCCAAATTGCAATCGCAAGTTCTCAAATGTATCCCCCGATTGCAATCCCCGTTTGAATTGGAGCCATTTGTATCAAGAGATCCAACGGCCCAAATTTAATCGCTACCCGCTCATTTCACCTGCCTTTCTCCCCACCGATGTAATTTCCTCCGTCGATATTATTCTAGATCGGACAAATGGCGCTCAATCGCACCATCGCCAATCGGAAGATCTTGAAAGTGTTAACCTCCACCTCCCTCCGATGCGATTGGATCTCCGCCGTCCATTGAACTGGATCTACAGTCTGCATTGTGTCGCGCATTTCACTATTTTCTTCATCGGATTTCCCTATTAACCCCATTCGGATGATCCCAATTGTCTCTCTCCCCCTGAGATTTGATGGCTCATAGTAAATCTCTCTCCACCCTTGACTGGGTCCCACACCATGGTCCCCATTTCATTCATTTCCTATGTTATTCTACGTATTCACCCGAAACTTTAAAGCCTTGGGCTTTACACTAATTATTATTGCTCCGCCTAACCTTAGCATCTCCATTCATCATTCCTGATCATCCATCTTCATCTGCCCACCTAATCGGACGGTTCACGACTCCTTCTGCTCCAAATCTTCATCGGTTCACCACTTACACCATTTCCACCACTGCTTCACACGCCTTCACAACATCGCTTCCACCATCCCTTGGTCTTTATAATAAGTTTAGTTCATTGTGCAGGGTTTCAAAGAGAGGCTTTGGCGACCGAGACCAGTATATCAAAAAAGAGGATTAAAGGGGGTTTAAGCCTGGTATTGAATAATTAAAGCTTAACCCCACATCCAAAGGAAGAAAGCGCGGTTTGAAGACCCAAAGAGCACACGCAACAACTATAGCTGTGTTTGAATACCTGCGGGACATTTTCCTCCAGGCAGTACATCTTTCCATTAAAGCTTCCATGTCTCCTCGAGCCCAGAAATAGTCAATTACGCTGACATAAGCCTCTTAAAGAATGTCAGAACCAGCAGTTATGGAGTATGGAAGCCCACGGACTTTCTACCCAGTTCACCAATTTCAGAAGGCAGAACAGAGAGCTTTACAACCAGAAAGGACTCAAAAAACACATCCGAGGTCAATCTCGACCTGACAGAAATCTTTGAACCAGACTACAAAGTACAGCGCAAGGTTATGGAGTAGTATGGGCATGGACACTTCCTCCATGCCATCTTAATGAATCAATTTAATGTTCACCATCCACTCGTATGAGGAGTTTTTCTCGTATAAAAACCCCCAGGAACGGATTATCAGGGGTTCCAGATTTTCAGAAAATTAGGCAGTAAGAGAATTTTGTATGCATTTTTGTCAAACTTTTATATGAATGCATAGAGCCCGTTGGGTTTCAGTGAGGAGTAGTTCCATATTTAATGAGGATTCTGGTCTTTGGTGTCTCACAGTTTGTAACTTCTCCCTTTATGTGCTAGTTTAATTGTTAATTTTGTTTCATATGCCTTTCTTGTATCATGTTCTGGAATGCGAGTGGCTCATTGGTTTTTGGTATGGATTTATCCTAGTTGATACCCATGCTTGAACTAGTCAAGTGCTTTAAATATGGCTCAGGCATGATATACTGTTTCACTTTTCACTTCAACCATATTTCTGCTATATTAGCTTCTTTGGGAGGTTATTTTTAAAACGCTATTGTCATGTATGGATTCTTAAATTGGTAAGCCTATTACATGGTGATATTGTGTATCTGGATATCATCTCAATGACAGTTAGTATTATCTCAATCTTTCATATGCAGTAATCACCTTCTGATTATTTATTTCTGTGAGGTATTTTCGAACTGGCCCTCTTTACAGTAAGCTGCCTCTGAATTGTCTGATGCATTTGTATTAGAATTCCTCACCTTGCTTCTGCAATATCGATTTCCCTGCGTCCCTTTTCTGAAGGTTTTGGTCCCATTCAAGTTAACCTCCCTTTTTACAAGAGATAGCATGAGAGCCTTTTGTTGATAACTCCCTCTGTTATATCACACGCTCCTTGCTATATAAGATGTTCTAGGCACTGGTATTTCACAACTCAAGGTTGTCTCTAGGGTCGAAAACATATTTTTGGCAGCATTTCCAGGGACGAAGTTAAGAAAATTTAAATCCCTGGGCCTCGACAAAATCTTTATTCACTCTTCATAAAGGTGAGCATGAAGAGTTGAGAGTTGTAGATCCCTCACCTTGGCAACTCCACAGTTCCTAAATGATTAAGAACCTTACTAATAGGGTGGTCAAACTCGAACTGGAGGCCAAGAATTCAACCTCCGAGAATTTCCAGAATGCTCCAAACAGAGGTTACAATCCTCAGTATAGGAAACCACCTCTGCAATTACTGCAAAGGGAACAGAAGGAGCAACAAGATCAGGTACCACACCCTCTGTACTTGGAAGGTCCGGTAGAGGATCCCACCGAAGAAACCACTTACAAGCAAGAGGGAGCATACCTTTCTTTTTCAAATAATGATGAAGTAGAATCTCCCCTACAAGGAAGCAATGGAATTGAGACCTCATTACAAGAAGAAGAGAAGGATAGAAGCACAAAAGACCCAGAGATTGATTACGATTGTAAGCAATTTCTTGATTTCATGCAAGCACAATTCAATAGAAAATACGATCTTAGGTCTTCAAGGAAAATGAATTGCACTCAAGATCAATAAGAAGAGCCATCCCAGAAGGAGGCGCCTGCTCAGAAGGAGTCAACCATGCAAAAAGTCCCAGACAAAGGTAAGAGGCCCCTAAACAAACCTTTACAGTCTGATGACAAAATTCCTTCCTCTTCAAAAGTAGTCATTCCCCCTAATACCAAGTCTGAGTCAAAAGAAGCCAAACCCTTGGCCGAAAATAAAGAGTCAAAAGAGGTTGTAACAGAAAATTCCCCTCCTGCCTTTAGTCTACAAAAGGAGCTTGAGAATATCAAAATCCCAGTCCCCTTGACTAAATTATTAAAGCAACCAGCCTACTAGTCCCAGGTCTCCTCTTTCATGCTCCCTCTAGAAGCAACACATATTCCAGATAGTCTGAACCTTCAAGAATAAATACCTATGGTTGTATTTGGCCCACATGTCAAGGAATTAGATGCTTCTACTCCTCCTTTCTATGTGTCTCTAATGATTCATGACCTACTGTTACATAACTGTATGTTAGATTCTGGAGCTTCCCATAATCTATTACCTCTGTCAGTCATGGAACAACTAGGATTATAAGTCACCCGTCCATACAAGGACCTCTATTCATTTGATTCCAAAAGAGTTAAATGCCTGGGGATGATCAAGGATTTGGTGGTCAATTTGGCCCAAATCCCAGCAAAAAGTGTGGTAATGGACATCGTGGTGGCTGACATCCCAGCTCGCTTTGGCATGTTGCTGTCAAGGTCCTAGGGGAAAAAAATCGGTGGGTCAATCAAGTTGGACTTAACATATGCTACTATCCCGGTTTTTGGTGGCTAGGAGAGGAGGTTGTATAGGGAAACTAGATTTTTCAAGATGGTTACTAAGGCTGATAACTTGGTTAATTCACCAGTCTACAGTAAAGAAGGTGATTTCTCATGTTTAATGCTGGAGGAAGACCAGGATTATGCTCAAGAATCAACATTATACCAGATAAAGACCGAGCAGCCCTCAGGGAGCCATGAAGTAGGAATCTGGACACTTCACTTTGATAGAGAAAACTCCAAATAAGGTAATGGGGCTGGAGTATTATTGATTTCTCCTACTGGCCAATGGGTCCTGCTGTCTTTCAAGCTAGAATATGAAGCCACTAATAATGTGGCCGAGTACAAAGCACTTCTGTTAGGATTACAGACAGCCAGGAGTATGAACATGCAAAGTTTGAAGGTTCTGGGAGATTCAGAACTGGTGGTTAGACAAGTGAAGAGTCAGTGCCAAACCAATCATCCTAGGCTAAGGGCTTCTAGGAACAAAGTGTGGGACCTGGTGGATAATTTTTTCTTGGCATTTAATATTCAGTTCATGCCCCAGGAGAAAAATAGGATGGCAGACTCTCTTGCATTGGCTGCCAGTACCTTTCTTCCACCTCAAAACCCTCTCTTAAGATATGAAATCGAGGTACATTATCAGCCATCAATCCCAGACAACATCAAGCACTGGTAGGTTTTTGAGGATGAAGAGCAAGTGAAAAGATTTATGGAAACAATCAAAGAATTCTAAAATATGGAGATTGATGCTTGTGAGGAAGAAGAGGCTGAAGATATTTCAGAAAACAGATGGGAGGAAAGAATGGCAGGTCACAAAGTGTTGCAATTGAAGGGAAACATTATACCCAGAGGGCTGGTGCCTCTAGAAAGATTGTTTGACAAGAACGAGGTCCCACTGCAGCCAAACAGAGTCATAGAAGAAAACTAGGTAGAAGACCTTAACCTTGGTAATGATGCTGACCCCAAAATTGTGAAATTATCCAAGAAGGTCCCATAAGAATATAAGGAGCTATACCTGAAATTATTTCAGTCTTACAAAGACGTGTTTGCATGGTCCTATCAAGACTTGAAAACTTTTGATATTAGCATCATGCGGCACAAAATTCCCCTGAAGGAAGATGCGAAGCCGCACAAGCAGAAGCTCAGACAGAGAAATCCCATGCTACTTCCCTCTATTGAGAAAGAAATTAAGAAACTATTGAAGGCCAAAATAATTGGGCCATTAAGGTACTCCGAATGGGTGGAAAACCTAGTCCCTGTCCGAAAGAAGAATGGAGAAATAAGGCTATGTGTTGATTTCCGAAATTTGAATCGAGAATCCTTAAAGGATAATTATCCACTGCCCAAGATGGATCACATCCTGCAGAAAGTGGTAGGATCTTCTCGAATATCAATGATGGATGGATTCTCTGGTTATAATTAGGTGGCTGTACTTCTGGAAGATCAGAAGAAGACTGCTTTCACCACACCATGGGGTACATTTATGTATGCTAGGATGCCTTTTGGGTTGATCAACGTAGGGGCCACTTTTTAGAGTGCCATGGACATTGCTTTTGTTAGGGAGAAAGATGAGTTTGTGGTGGTATACCTCGATGATATCACTGTGTTTTCAAAGGGTGATACTGAGCACATTGAGCATTTGCGTAGAAATTTTGAGAAATGTAGAAGGTATGGTCTCTCTCTTAATCCACAAAATTCGTTGTTTGCATTAGAAGAGGGTAGGATTTTGGGACATATTCTAACCAAAGATGGGGTAAAAATAGATCCTAAGAGGGTAGAGGTTATAAATGGCATTTCTCTTCCTAGAAATAAGAAGGAGGTGTAGGTGTTCCTAGGGTGCATTAATTTTCTGAGGAGGTTTATCCCTAACTATGCTAAGATAGTTAGACATATAACTGACATGCTGAAGAAAAATAATGAGGTAAAATGGTCCTAGGAATCACGAGAGGCCTTTTCCAGGATAAAAAATGCCTTTGCAGAGGCCCCTGTGCTAGCAGGATGAGACTATGCCAAACCTTTCATGATCTTTTCATTTGCATCACCTCATACAATGGCAGGAGTTTTATTGCAGAAAAATGAAGAAGGGTATGAGCAGCCCATCGCTTTCTTCAATCAGGTGCTCCGTGATGCAGAGCTGAAATATAACATACTAGAAAAGTAGGTGTATGCCCTGGTGAAGTTTCTTAAATCATTTCACATGTATGTCTTGCAGTCCCATATCACTGCGTTTGTGCCCGCAGCTGCAGTAAAAGACATCCTTGTCCAAGGGGATAGTGAAGGAATCTGTGGGGGTCATTACAGCTAGAGGGCCACTGCTCACAATATCCTAAAGGTAGATTTCTACTGTCCCAAACTCTTTGGAGATGTATTCACCCGAGTTAGAGCTTGTGAGAAATGCCAAAGATTTGTTGAAAGAAGAAGTTGGCACCTCTGCCCATGATCCCTGTTCACGTGGATGAACCATTCTAGCAATGGGGAATCGAATTTATCGGTGAAATACATCCTCCGTCGAGTGGTCAGCATAAGTGGATATTAACTGCCACAGATTATTTCACAAAATCGGTGGAAGCTATACCTGCGAGGAATGCAACAGATGTTGTGATAATAAAATTCATGGAAGAAAACATCATATCCAGGTTTGGCTGCCCTGCCAAGATAGTGACCGACAACACCTAGGCTTTCAAGTCTGCAAAATTTGTGAGCTTCTGCCAGCAGTATAACATTGTACTAAGTCACTCTATGACATATTACCCACAAGGAAATGGCTTGGCAGAGTCTTCAAATAAAACCCTGTTGAGAGCATTGAAGAAGGCTATCAATGAAAATCAGAAAAACTGGGATTCCCAGTTGAAATTTTCTCTATGGGCCAATAGGATTACCAGCAAAAGAGAAACTGGGAAGTCCCCATATGAATTAGTATATGGGAGGGCAGCAGTATTCCCTGTGCAATTAGCCTTACCAGTAGCCCGATTCATGTAGGAGAGTCAGGAGGAACCTGATGATGTGACCAGGAGAATAAATCAGCTGGTGGAGCTAGAAGAAACACGAAACCAGGTAAGTCAAAGGCTAACTGAATATCAAGAGAAGATGAAGGAACTTTTTGATCAACATGCCAAGGACAGGAAGTTGCAGATTGGGGATTTAGTGCTTAGATGGGATATTCGAAGAGCTGAAAAGGGGAACCATGGTAAATTTGACCCACTCTGGTTTGGCCCTTTTAAAATCATGAAACAAGGGCGAAATAATGCTTTCAGGTTGGAAAATTTACAGGGAGACTTGCTCAATTCCCCTGTAAATGGTCAGTTCTTCAAACCCTACTTCCAGTTCTGATTCAGGTAGGGAGAGCCTGATGTATTATACTGTACATTAGTTTTCTGTTTTCATATTTATGTGAATAATGTGGGTGTCGTGATGAATCATGAAGACAAAAGTAAAAGTGTTGAAGAGTGCTATCCACATAGAAGATTAACAGGTGGTCTGCGAATTTCTTGACACGCCTAAGGATGAACGTGCCGTCCCCAGGTGGAGCCAATGTTGATCATATGGTTAACATTAGTCATTTTTAAGATAACATTGAGTAGCCAAGTCCTTGTGCCTTTGTCCTCTGGGAAATCCTCACTGACGTTTCCATTATAAAGTCTCCCTGTTCATGAAGAAAATGCCCAAGAGGCCTCCCTTTTCATAGTTTCTCATCCCCTTTAAACCTCTGTTTCTTCACCTTATTCCCCTCGTAACCTCACAAATACCATTTGTTTGGCTGAAGCCCCCTTATTCTCTCTATCGTTCCCCTCTTTAGCCTTAAAAACCCTCTTTTTCAGCTAAGAAAACCCACCTTGCTTCATTTATTAGGTGTAGCCCTTTTCGGCCCAACCCTAACCACTTCCCCACCATGTAACTGAGCACCGGAACCAAGCATCTAAGCTCCAGGCACTTATCGCAATCGGAAGAGTGGGAGAACGCTTTCCTTTTGTCACTCTGAAATCTCCGATGCGATTGACTTCCTCCTTTGTGTTCCTATTGCGATACCAGCCGTGGATCTGTATAGATCCGACGGCTCAACGCTAATCGCACTTGTTCCATCGCACCACCGCTCCAATCGCAATTGGAACTTTTTGTTATGTCGCCCCTCTCTATCTCCTTCCGATTGAATGTGGGCCGTTGATCTGGTCCCAAATCTGATGGCCAATGCTCAATCGCATGTCGCTCCAAATCGCAATCGCAAGTTCTCAAATGTATCCCCCGATTGTGATCCCCCGATTGAATCAGAGCCATCCGTCTCGAGAGATCCAACGACACAGATTTAATCGCTACCCGCTCATTTCACCTGCCTTTCTCCCCACCGATGTAATTTTCGTCGTCGATCTTGTTCCAGATCGGACGGCTGGCGCTCAATCACACCAACGCCAATCGGAAGATTATGAAAGTGTTACCCTCCGCATCCCTCCGATGCGATTGGATCTCCTTTGTCCATTGACCCGGATCTATGGTCTGCATTGTGTCACGCATTTCACCATTTTCTTCATCGGATTTCCCTATTAACCCCATTTAGATGATCCCAACCGTCTATCTCCTCCTGAGATCTGACGGCTCACAGTAAATCGCCCTCCACCCTCGACCGGGTCCCACACCATGGTCCCCATTTCATTCATTTCCTATGTTATTTTGCGTATTCGCCCGAAACTTTAAAGCCTTGGGCTTTACACTAATTATTATTGCTCCGCCTAACCTTAGCATCTCCATTCATCATTCTCAATCGTCCATCTTCATCTGCCAACCTAATCGGACGGTTCACGCATCGGTTCACCGCTTCCACCATTTCCACCACCGCTTCATAGGCCTTCACAACATCGCTTCCATCATCCCTTGGTTTTTATAATAAGTTTAGTTCATTTTGCGGAGTTTCAAAGAGAGGCCTTGGCGACCAAGCCCAGTATATCAACAAAGAGGATTAAAGGGGGTTTAAGCCTAGTATTGAATAATTAAAGCTTAACCCTGCATTCAAAGGAAGAAAGTGCAGTTTGAAGACACAAAGAGCACACACAACAACTATAGCTGTGTTTGAATACCTGCGGGACGTTTTCCTCTAGGCAGTACATCTTTCCATTAAAGCTTCCATGTCTCCTCAAGCCCAGAAATAGTCAATTACGTTGACAGAAGCCTCTTAAAGACTGTCAGAACCAGCAGTTATGGAGTATGGAAGCCCGCGGATTTTCTACCCAGTTCACCAATTTTAGAAGGCAGAACGGAGAGATTTACAACCAGAAAGGACTCAAAAAACACATCCGAGGTCAATCTCGACCTGACAGAAATCTCTGAACCAGACTACAAAGTACAGCGCAAGGTTACAGAGTAGTATGGGCGTGGACGCTTCCTCCATGCCATCTTAATGAATCAATTTAATGTTCACCATCCACTCCTGTGAGGAGTTTTTCTCCTATAAAAACCCCCAGGAACGGATTATCAGGGGTTCTAGATTTTCAGAAAATTAGGCAGTAAGAGAATTTTGTATGCATTTTTGTCGAAATTTTATATGAATGCATAGAGCCCGATGGGTTTCAATGAGGAGGAGTTCCATCTTTAATGAGGATTCTGGTCTTTGGTGTCTCACAGTTTGTAACTTCTCCCTTTATGTGTTAGTTTAATTGTTCATTTCGTTTCATTCGCCTTTCTTGTATCATGTTCTGGAATGCGAGTGGCTCATTGGTTTTTGGTATGGATTTATCCTAGTTGATACCCATGCTTGAACTAGTCAAGTGCTTTAAATATGGCTCAGGCATGATATACTGTTTCACTTTTCACTTCAACCATATTTCTGCTATATTAGCTTCTTTGGGAGGTTATTTTTAAAATGCTATTGTCATGTATGGATTCTTAAATTGGTAATCCCATTACATGGTGATATTGTGTATCTGGATATCATCTCAATGACAGTTAGTATTATCTCAATCTTTCATACGCAGTAATCACCTTCTGATTATTAATTTCTGTGAGGTATTTTCGAACCGACCCTCTTTACAGTAAGCTGCCTTTGAATTGTCTGATGCATTTGTATTAGAATTCCGCACCTTGCCTCTGCAGTATCGCTTTCCCCGCGTCCCTTTATTGAAGGTTTTGGTCCCATTCAAGTTAACCTCCCTGTTTACAGGAGATAGAATGAGAGCCTTTTGTTGATAACTCCCTCTATTATATCACACGCTCCTTGATATATAAGATGTCCTAGGCACTGGTCTTTCACAACTCAAGGTTGTCTCTAGGGTTGAAAACAATAGCCAAAGATCCTAGGTAACCAAGAGTGGCAGATTTCGAGCCTTGCTCGAGGTACTTTCATGCCATCAGGTTTTCCAAGCCAGTAAGATGGTATCCCCTTGCCATAATAAATTAATGCTCAGGTCCTTTGTGATCTGTGTCAACATCTATCATGGAACAGGGTAGTTGAGGAAGAGGTGGAGCATGTCTTCCACTTGTGCTTTGCAAAGTGCGCACCGAGAGGGGCCGTAAATGGATCTCTTAGCCAGATTGTCCTTATTACATTCAAAATTAGTAAGGTACACCACATAAAGAGATGGGTTTTGGGGGGGTGGGGCTTAAGTTTCCATAATGGTTTCCACCACCAACCCAGATCCAGAGGTTTTTGTGCCAGAGTGAGTGCAAAATAGCCATCTTTAGGCGTGTAGTAACCTTTGGGAGCATGAGCTCAGATCAATTCATCATTAGTGTCAGTGATCCTGATATGAGATATCTTAAGTGCCTTGATATACCTATTCCAATTCCCCCACCATCCCTCTGGGATGTTGAGGTCAGTTGTTAATTTCCACTCTTGAGTGGTCCAATCAAAATTTTCACTGTCCGCTACTTGACTAAGTCTCGATATCCCTCCTTCACTAAGTAAAATTCTGTTCTCCCGAGGAAGCAGATGCTCCCTGACACAACCAGACCATGGGTCCAGGCCTATACGAACCTGTGTGTCTACTCCTATATGCCAATCAAACCCCTCTTTAATGAGGGCTATGGAGTTTATGATGGCTCACCAAACAACAGATGAGGAAGTATGGGGACGATGTGTACATCTAATCTAGTCAAGTGTAGGGGTAAGAACAATGTATTTGGAATAAATGACCTCCTGTCACAGATTGTTTGAGGTCAAGAGTTGCCGACCCATCTTGGCAGCCAGGGCTTTTGCAATAAGGTTAACATCCTTGATGCCCCAACCCCCCCACTGTTTGGGCTTGGTAATTTTCTCCCATTTCACCCATGAAAAGGTGTGTTCTGCATCCTTACCTCGCCATAGGAATCGTTTGCATATTTGTTGAATTCTGTTGGTGACACCTTTAGGGATCCAGGAAAGCACCATCCAATAGACAGGGATCACCTCCAACAAAAATTTGATCAAGACAAGTCGACCCACTCTGGAGAGCCATTTCCACTGCCAAATGTTAATTCTCTTCTCAATTTTGGTAATGAGCCAATTCCAATCATTAATTTTGTAATCATTAGGCTTGATTCTAAATCCTAAATATTTAAGGCCCTCTTCAATGAGTCGATTATTGAAATTGAAAAGATGAAGAGCATGTTGTCTCTCATGGGCTGAGAATTTCGAGAACATAATGGTGGATTTGCAGTGAATGAGAAGCATCCTAGTAGTTGTATAGAGGGTAGATAATAGTTTGTTGAAACAAATGAAATCCCGCAAGGAGACATCTAGAAATATGAGCACATCATCAACAAAAATCAAATGAGTCAGGTAAATAGTGTCAGTGATTTTGACTCCCTGAAGCTGACCATCATTTCTATCTGAGGCAATGAGGGAGCTGAGGCCCTCTATTATCATAAGGAAAAGGAGGGGGGATAATGGGCAGCCTTTTTGGAGCCCCCTCCTAGCATGGAAGAAGGGGGTAGCAGCCCCATTCATGAGCAAGGTAAGTCTAGAAGAATCAAGTGGAGATGCAACACATAATCCATTGAATAAAGGAGTAAGAAAACCCAATGTGAGTGAGAATCAACTGCAGATAATTCTAGCGAGCACAATCAAAGGATTTGGCCAAATCAATCTTGAGGATGGAGCATTTGAGGTTATGGAGCTTGATGGAATGCATGGCTTTTAGTGTTGTACCAATGGCCTTGTGGATTTTTCTATGATGGAGGAAGGCGAATTTCTCCTTGGAGATATGCTGAGATAAGATAGGTTTAATACATTTGGAAATCATCTTAGCAATAATTTTGTAGAGACAGTTATAGAGAGAGATAGGCCGGTAGTCATGAAAGGAAAGAGGTTTGTCTACATTGGGGATGAGGGATGTTATCACTCTATAATTTATAAGATTGGAAAGACTAAACTATAAAGCGCAACATCAAAACTAGTTGAAGCCTAGGATCTAGCCCTCCTAGGCTCAGAGAGGGATCTCTCTATAAGATTTAGATTTGTTTAAGTTTTCTGATATTAGGCTAGTTAAATTTATTGTGAGGGTTGTTTGTTTGATTGTTCGTGGTTGGAGATAAGGGGTTTTCTTTAAACAGTTTCCATTGGGCTATGGAGTCGAAAGGCTGGGTATGTGCATCAAATCCCAAATCATAAGCAAGGCACGGTAGCTGTGAATACTGGTGTTTATAAATGAACATGATTATGAGGTGGAGAAAAGTGGTTTCTGGAATAGCTTAAGAGAAACTAATAATTATTAAACCATACATCAGAAGAAAAAATAGAAATTGTAAAGACAATAAAAAATAAGGTACTTCGAATAGTAAATCTTATTCTAACTGTCATCACACTCAAAATTTTCAAAATTTTGTTTATCCTAAGCCCAAAACCCACATATATAACTTTTTGGGGCTTATTACTTTATAAAACCCACTTATATAAAAGTCTGAAGTTCTAGCTCTGCCCACATTCTGCAAGCTTTAACCTTTTTCTTAATTCATCACTGAAACATAAAAAACCCATCGGTGCGCTTTGATGGGACCCATCCAAACCTTTATATATTACCAAGTCGCATGAAAAACCTTTGTTTTTGTATTTTCCTTACCCTTCCGCCTTTTCGCACCTTTCCGCGTTTAACGTATCACACTTTGCACTGCGCTTATTTTATAACTTACCTTTTAAAAGTGCTCGCAAGTTATTTATTTTAATTTGCGATGTGCTAGGTTGGCCCCACCTCAGTAGCTCCGCCACCATTGCGCAGTCATTACAATAATTTTTTATATCATAAAAACTTCATAACACCTACTGCTTAAAACCTTTTGTTGATTCATAACACTCCGTCAATTGCCATTGGGTCCCTCTTCCTCGCACTTCACAAATTTTAAGAGTTTTTTGGAAATGTTGTCATTGATGGAAAAGGAGGAGCACCTGGAGCAGCAACAAGGCAAAGAGAAAATAAAAGTAGCAGAGAGGCAGCAGAGAAAGCATCAGACAAGGAAAAGAGACAGCCTAGGCAACAGAAGGAATTAAAGCAGAAGCAACAGAACTGGAGAGCTGCAGAGTGTGTGAGTGATTCAGTCTCGACAAACAGGGTTTGTTCCTGTAAACCAATTGATGTTGAAAACCTGGCCAGGGGCTAGAGAGCAGAGGTTGATTTGAGAATAGAGGCAGAGTAGGAGTTCGAAGGGGTCATCGATTCTAAAGATCAGGCCAAGGACAGGAAGATTCTTGTAAGTAAATTCCATTGTGTATATGAAATGAATTGGTTCAGCATTATATAAACATTGTTGGCTTAACCTCTGTGTAATTGAGCTTGGATTTCGATAAGAATTTATGTGAGAACTTGTGCGCGGTGAAAGCTCTGTGTAAGGGGTCAATTTGGGGTTTTACATGTGATTGATAAAATTGGTTGTGTGGAACCCAGAGGAACTAGCGAGGTTTACCCTGTAATTTAGGCATATTCGATAGTGGACCCTGTTTGTTTAAACACATTAAATCTCCATATAAATGGCCTGGCATCGAGTCCTATTTCCAGTGTTGAAATCAATAGAAATGAACCATAATCAATTGAGTTATTAATGCCAGAGGAGGTGCCTGTATTACAAATACTTATCGTGAATGCCACGCATTTGAATAAATGGGTTGTTCACAAATTGTCTGCGTAGAAATCCGGTGAGAGAGACTCGATAGGAGCAAATGAAATTTGGTCCATTTTAGGTGGAGAACATAAGTAATGGCAGCACCCGACTGTTGAACATATCTAACCCTGCACTAAACTTTGTTTAGGTCTAAGAGTAAATAATTGTGTAAGCAGTTACCCTGTATTAAGAAAGAATATACAATAGAGCGCGTTCATGGAACCCAGAGTTAATGAAGCAAGCGGAACCTGGAATAAATGGTAAGGCGGGTTCCGAAGGGAAAACCAGCGGTCTCGCGCTGTTGAAAAGCGGTAAGGGAAATCGCTCAAAAAAACGTGATCTATGTCGCTGGCTAACACGTGGAGAAGAGTGGTAATATAATACCGCTTCCATCTTGTTTTTTCTGGGCATTAAACCTCTGTGAAGAAAAAAAACGCAATATCTACCTGGTCCGTCCGATCTACTGAGCAATAGATCCAAGGGTAATCGCTCTTAAATTTGCGTGGTTGATAGTGCAAAGATAATGTGTGTATATTGTGGGCCATATGAATTGCAACGACCATTGATTTGATAAGACAAAGCCCGAAGGGGAAAAATAAATGCTGGACTGTCTGATCCATGCGATGTTTAATGCAAAGAAATATGTTGTGGGGCCAATCATTATCTTATGTTGACGTTGGTAATTTGCGTGGAGGTTTCATATAGCGTTTGTTGATGTCGGGGTGCATGAATTAAATGGGCAGCGACATTAAAATCCCTAAGTCCGAGCCTTTATATTATAATGTGCTGATGGTTGGTTATTAACCAAGGTCAAAGTCGTGTGGACGAGCCATTTTAATGAGCGCATATTCGAGGGTCACAAAAGCTAGGTCCCAAGCGTTATTACACATAAGTGTGGGGTTGATAAATGTTGTGAGTTTTCCAGATTGAGGATTTGTTTGGGGACAAAGGTTTGGAAGGCATTTTATATTCACATGAGAGTGGAAAAATGGTATAATTATGTGATGGGTTGGTAAAGCATTATCACATACACATGAATGTTGTGGGACCCGAAACATTTATATATATGTTGATGTTAGCGCTTGGGACGTAAACCTAATGTCAAAGATTTGTTATAATGTTTCATAATGAGTGATTTGGGAAATATATATATGTGAACATATATATATATTGTTTAGCACGAGATGATGGGGGCCATATGCATGAAAGAAATGAATTTGCAGACCATAGGTGATATTTATAAGGGGCTTAATACATGTTACACCATGAGCATTGAGAGATATATGCATTCAAATAAATTAAGGGTGAAACTTAATCCTTTGGGTTATTGCATTACTCGAATTCGAATATGCAATGAAATGAGTTTTTAATTGAAGTATGAGTGGTGGCTTATATGTGTTGTGTTAGCCACCTATATTTCTCAATTATATTAGTTGGTGGCTAAATATTCTTTGCAGCCTTCAAGAAACAAATTCAATCCTGAAACTTGTTGGTGCTTGAAGACTGTTGGTAAGATCACAAACTGCTGGTTGGTTCTTCATACTTTTCCTTCTCCCCAGCCTCTGATTCCCCAAGAAAATCCAAGTCAAGAACTGCTGCATCCCTTTTTCTTTTCCCCTCCCTTTCCTCCGTTCTACCTTCATTCTCCAATTGCCTTTTCTTCATAAAAACTCCCCACTAAATCATCTATTACCCCTTATCCCTCTAGAAACCTCATTTCCTAAGGTTAAAAACCCACTTTTTGGCCTATCGGAACCCTTTTCCTTTTTTTCAAAAATCATTGAAAAACATATAAAAGCGCATATTTCTGTGCGCCAAGCTTTAGCCCCTCAGCTAAGCCCCTGCCTTTTCTCCATCCATATGCCCCGATGCCAGAACCGTGAGCTAAGTCTGCCGGACGCTTAAACACTTGGAATTTATTTATTACCCGAAAACATTGAAAACCTTTGTAAAACACAAAGTCGGGTTTATTTTATTTTTCCGCCAAAGAAAATCATATTGAAACTCGACCGTCGATCTGTCCCACAGATCAACGGTGCGGAGTAATTCTTCACCTGGTGGACCCCCCCCCTCTTCCCCCGCGTCCGTTTCCAAAACCATGGTGTGGATCCCGCACCGTCTTCCCTTGAATAGCGGTTTTATCCCGTCGGCCAGCGATTCCACACACTGGCCGACACGTGTTCGCCACTTCATTCCAAAACCGCCGTGCCATGTATATTGCCCACGCGTTAAACCTCGTCCTATGGCCCCGCAGCGGGATTCACCCCCGCCGTCGGATCTGGGCCCTCCCATCCGACGGTCCCTGATCGCCTTTTTCGCTCACCCTTTAACGAACTCGCTCGCCCGTTAAAATCTCCCTCGACGCGTTTTGAAAGTCGATCCCCACCGTCGATCTCCGCAGATCGACGGCTCTCTTTTGTTCTCCCGATTCCATCGCACGGTCCATCTTTTCCTCCGTTGACTGTTCAAAACACCCCCGACCGTTGATCGCCATACGATCAACGGCTCTAATCGCTCCTTTCTCCCGCACGCCTTCCGATGCAGTCTATCCATATAACGCAGGATTTTCTCATTTTTCTCGTATTTTGCAGGGAAAGGTCATTTGTTCGTGTTTTAAACAGGGTTCTCTGGCTTAGAGGGTGACGATCCTCTATGTCTCAATTTCTCTGTAGAAATCACCTACAAGGTCAGTTTTCACATTTCATCGGTGTCTTTAACGGCATTGATGCCTTTTTCTTATCTGCACAACCCTACATAGCAAAGAATACCGGCGAATCGACGCAGGGAAAGAATGTCCGATTTTGAAGACAGAATGAACCAGAGCAGCAGTTTTATGAATAAATTGGCGGGGATTACGGCTAAGACGGTTATCAAAAGCCTAATCCTCGGCTCAGAACACGGATTAAAGCAAAACCTAAAAGTGCTCATCAGACAGATCGCCTCCACCACCATACTTTGAGGCGAATTGATTCCTCAACCACCACAGTGCCACCTATTGCCTCAGAATGCTCAATCAGAGGATGAATTTATTGAACAAGATCAGATATTATGCCTCGGAACAACCAAATAAGTTATTACTGCACCAGATTTCAATAACAGAATGTTTGCAGAATAACCCTAACAGTACGCAGAGCCTCAAAGGTCAACACAAGCTCCCTTCGAGCTTACTTCATCAGTGTAAACGCATTAATGCAATGTAACACCTGTAGAATTTCTTCATCGAGCTTCACGGGGTCATGAAGACATTAATTCTGCATTAATTGTATTTGAGATCTTTTTATTAGATCTCACCTCCTCATCCTTCTATAAATACTCCAGAAGAAGATGAGTGAGGGGTTGGATTAGTTGGTTATCAATGTAATTGCTGAAGCGCTGTAGCTGTTTCTGTGTAGAAAACTCTTGACTGTAAATAGTGGTTTCATGGGCCCTTGGAGCTCTGCTTGTAACAGATAGGTTAGGTTGTGAGGAGAGGTGAATTAAAACATTGGATTTGAAGATTGTAACCGGTTTGAAGCAATCAATACAAGTTGATTTATGGGATCCTGGTCTATGCCGATGGTGATGTTATTCTCACTGTAACTTGTCATTTTATTTTTGTTTTCAATTTGTTTCATTTTCCACTATAAAGAACAGTTTAAACAGTGTTAGAGTTTGCTGCATATCAGTGACCTTCTCTGGCTGAAAAATCTTTATCCCAATGTTTTCTTCTAATTGTGTTATTTAGAAATGATTTAATTCAGTCTAAGCACAGAGATGCTGGCGTTCCCTCATCTTTCGTCACTGCTGAATGTTATTTTTAAATGTTACTTTCATATATGTTGTGTAAGGAATGAATTGAGGAAATCAAAGGTTAGCCCTGAGTCCCTTTCTTGTTTGCTCAACTATTTGTCTGTTTCCCTTAGGATGTGTCAAAAGCTGACTAGTTTCAAAGTACTTATCAGATCTTGGGCCATTCTGTGTTATCTTGGTAATTGTCTTGGAAGCAACTAAGTAAAGAAGAACTAAGATGAGGAGAAAGGTGAGCCCTGCCCGCTAGTCTCTGCTCCAAAGGTTGCCTTCAAGTTTCCCTTTGTTTTTGATCTGTGTTCTATCAGAAGTGTATCCAAGGCTGGATAGTTTCAAAGTACTTACCAGATCCTAGTTTGCTTCTATGTTTTCCTTAAGTGCCTGGTCAAAGGCTGGCTAGTTTCAAAGTACTTACCAGATCCTGGGCTGCTCTTTGTTCTGCATCTGTTAATTCCCTTTCTTTTTGTATCACCCCATTCCATAAATCAAACTTCAAAGAGATCCTTAGGCCTAGATGACTTGCCCCATAGATTACTCTTGAACCTGGATGTTTCAATTAAATTCTCTTATGACTCCATAGCCCAATGGATGGAAAACTTGCCATCATCTTTCTTTAGAATCAAAGCTTATTCTGTTCACTTACAACTTCTCACCTTTGAACCTATTTGCATATAGATCTTTCCGTCTCAGACAGCAACTATGTTCAACCATCTGAGAAAACCAAACCAAACCCTTGGTCTTCATAACTAGCCTAATATCATCACCCTAAACTTCAAAGACAATATCCATCTTTGTATATATTGGAGAGATCCCTCTCCGGATTTAGGAGGGCTAGATCCTAGAATCCCAAAGTTGGTTGAAATGATGTTAACTCTGTGATCGGACTTTGCCAATCTTGCTTGTTACAGAGACCTAACATTTCTGGCGACTCCACTGGGGACAACTCAGAGTCTTTTGCATCTAAATCCATTCCCAATCTATTCGTAAAAAGCTTGCGTTGCAAACCCAGAATCTTCATATAACACCTTCAGAGTCATAAGCAACCCTTTCAAGCACCACCAAGAAATGGTAATCAAGATGAAGATCAATTGAATCAGTGACAAACTAGGTCAACCCTAGGATTCTTTTAAGTTTTCATCTAACCTTGGAAAATCAGCTAGCTTAGCCATAAGGATAGACTGTCTTTGTTTCATAACCGTAGCTAAGTTTTGAGGCAAAGTTAGGACATTCTTTTAAACCACAAATATAAACAATTCAGAAAATACCAAAAACATTTCAGATTGGTAGTAAAACACTAGTTTTGATATCTTGTATACGTCTTTGATGTGTTTTACCATATACTCTTAGACAGAGTCTGGAAAGGGCCAGGTAGCCTCTGGATCTCATCCTCTTTTTGGGGATGACATATCTGGTGAATGCCTTCCCAGTCAACCTCTGGTTAGAGTTTGTTGTGCTCTGAGATATCCTTGAAAAGGAATGTTTCACAAACACTGTGGTGGACAGTGCACTCCTTTGAAAACACTCTGAACCTTCCACCTGGAGACTCCACCATCTTGAATAGACCTTAAGACTCCACTGGGAAGGACCCTTATCATTATAAAATCATTCAAACTCAGTTAGAGGACTGTAGGATTCGAATTGAGATAACAGATTAGTTAACCGTCTAAAGATTGTCATACTTGGTTGAACTTCTCTTGTTTAGTTGGGTCTAAACATATAAACATTGTGGCTCCTAAAAAGATTTATACTAGAGCCCATCCTGACCCAGACCCTCCTGAAATAGTTGATAACCCAGAAAGAATTCTTAGGAAGTCTCCTAGGATACAATCTTCAACTATCTTCAGAACGCCCCTAAGAGCCAATTCAGTCCCTGAAAACCTTTCAGCTCTTCATGAATCACAAATTGACTTATTAAACCCATTCAGGACTAGGTCATTTGGTGATTTGGATCAGTTAGATTCTGAGCTTACACCTTCATCTCCCGAAACAGGTGAAACTCTTGAGAATAGAGAATCAACACCTCCTGATTTACATTTCTTACATAATCTAGGTGTCTCTCATCCGAGATTAGCTCAGAGATCTACTGCTGTTCTATCCACTTCTGCTCATCTTTCATCCACTGTTCAAACCACTCCACTTCAACCCACACCTCCTCTTGTAAATCCACCCCCACCACATATCATGGCAGCATGGTATGCTCCCTTAGTCCTTCCTGTACCATTAGTCAATCTTCCACAAGATTATCAGTCCAAAATTCCATTATATGATGCTAACAATACCATAACAACATCTCAGCATGTGGACAAGATGAATGACTACTTTGACAGAAATGAAATTGATAATGAATCTGTCAAAATCAGATTGTTTGCTCAAAGTTTGGGGGTAGAAGTGAGAAAATGGTTTAAAGGTTTAACCCCCCATAGTATTAACGACCTTCAAGCCTTCCATCAAACATTCTTAAACAAATGGGAAGTAAGGAAAAACCCTCTCCAAGTTCTTGCCGACTATAACAATCTCCATAGGAACCCAGGGGAAAGTGTACAAGCTTATTGTACCAGGTTTAACAGTGTGTATAACGCACTTTCCCCTGAACTGAAACCTCCTCAGGGATCAGCTTTAAACAAATTCCCTGAAGGGTTTGACCCAGACATGACTTATTCACTCAGGGAAAGAGTCTTTGCAACCCTTGAAGATATGCAAAGAGGTGCTCTTTCTGTGGAGGTGAACCTCATGGAGAAGAGAGCAAGGATCAAAGCTGAAAAGAGAGTCTCTTTTAGAGAGGAATCCACCCCTTCTACTTCAAGCTCAAAGATGGAAAGAATGATGGAAGAAATGATGAAGAAAATGAGCATTCTAGAGAGAGCACAAGCAAGTCTCAATCAAAATGCTCCTCAAAACAGAAACCAAAACCAGAATCAGAACCTTAGAAGAAATCAGCCTCCAAACAGACCCAGGGAAGATGATCAGCAGGTCATTCCTCCCTTTCATCAGAACTTTTTAAGTGAGGTTGAACAAACAGATCAAACAACAGAGGAAGATGATATAAACTTATTTGGGGTAGATGATGATGACTTTGAGGTTCATTATGATGAAAAACAAGGTCTTTATACACCTTATGATGACAGAAGAGATGATAATCAGAATTACTATCAAAATATGGAAAGCACTGTCATAGAGCCTCTAAGGGAATATGAACTCAGAAGCAGGTCTAATCAACAAACCCCCAACAATAAAGCCTCTGACAAATCTTCTCAAAACAACACTGCAACCAAGTCTAAAACAATCAAACAAAAGGACAAAACGGTGGCTGTTGATTCTGGTAATTATAAAGAGAAAGACACTCAAAATATCGAAAAACAGAGTGCCGACGTTAGTAGTACTAGCACCTCAGTTAGTACTCCTGGAAAGAAAACTGTTCCAACTGTAGATAAACCAAATCAGCAAGCTGTTATTGCTGATAAAATGGCAGCAAACAAGGCCGAAACCAATGCTTTGAAAAATCAAAACTTTTTCAGCCTAGAACAGGAAATCTCAAAGATCAAAATCTCTGTTCCTTTAACTGAGTTAGCTGCCCAACACGTATATAAGTCCAAAATTTTGAAGGCTTTAAAATTAGAAGATAACGAAGACACTCTCAATCTTAATGATGACCAGCCAGAGCTTATTTTTGGTCCAAAGATTGAAGGAAAATTCCAAGAAGGTCCTGTCCCTCCCTTTTATGTAAGCTTAAACATTCATGACAAAATTCTGCATAATGCTATGCATGATTCAGGTGCTTCCCATAATTTAATGCCAAAAGCTGTAATGGAAGGCCTGGGTCTTGAAATTACCAGACCTTACAAAGATCTGTACTCTTTTGACTCAAGCAGAGTTAAGTGTCTAGGATTGATTAAAGACCTCTGTGTTAATTTAGCCCAAATTCCAGCCAAATGTTTAGTCATGGATGTTGTTGTGGCTGATGTCCCCCCAAAGTATGGAATGCTTTTATCACGATCTTGGGGGGCTAAGTTACAGGGGACCATGCAAATGGACATGACCTATGCAACTATCCATGTCTTCAATCAAACTAGGAGGCTTTATAGAGAATCCCACATGCAGTACACAGTGACAAGTCAGGATCGGCCTCAAAACTCCCCTCTCTATGCTATAAACACGAGCCTTGATTCTTTTATCATGTTCAATAATGAAACACTCACAGAACAAATTGTTTCAATAGAGTCCATGGTTGAAATAAAAGAGGAGGAACATAACGCTGAAGTGCCTAAACGGTCTATTGTGTCGGATGATCCCAACAAACTAAACTCAGATCTTGAACTCCAAGTTATCAATCCTTTGAGCTTAAAGCTTGACAGTCAGAAAGATAGTCCTCAACCCGATGAGAAACTTGATGAATCAAATGATACAATGTCCATTCACCAAACTGAAAATCTGCCTCTCTGGACTATGTATTTTGATGGGTCATGCACCAAAACAAATGCTGGTGCAGGTGTCTGGATCACTAACACTGAAAAAAATCATACAGAATGTATCTCATGCAAATTAAACTTTCAGTGTTCCAACAACATAGCAGAATATGAATCCCTACTCTTAGGCTTGCATCTTTTGAGAAAACTAGGTGCCAAGAGAATCGATGTTTATGGAGATTCTGAATTAATCATTAGGCAAGTTAATGGGAAGTATAATGAAAATCACCCAAGACTTAGGGCCTACAGGAATGATGTCATTGATCTTTTGAAAACATTCGAGGAATCCTCTTTATCTTTTGTCCCAAGAAAAAGAAATATTGCAGCTCACAATTTAGCCTTTGCTGCTAGAACCTGCCCAATGCTGTATGATGACACCTCTCAGATAAAATTCAGACCAGCTATCCCAGATAACAAGAAATATTGGCAGGTATTTGATGGAGATAAACAAATAGAAGACTTCTTGCAAATCAGAAACGAGTTTGAACCCCATAGTTCAGATTCAGACCATGATTCAGACTGCAGTGAAGAAAATTTTCTTGGTGAAGAAGAACCATCTCCACAGTTGGTAGATATAAACCTTCAGACTATCACATCTACACACCAAACAGAATTAAGTCCAAAACCTGAAACAGAAGAAATGGAAACTCTGAATTCTAATAATGATAGTCTGCCCAAGGGTTTGGCCCCTCTAGAAGAACTGTTTGATCTTGATGATGTGGCCAACAAACCGAAACTAGAACCTGTGGAGGCTGAAGTAGAGGAATTTAATATAGGCAGTGAGGAAAAACCGAGATTGATCAAACTGTCTAAAACTTTACCAGCTCACATTAAACTAAAATACTTAGAGCGGTTCAAAGAATTTTCTGATGTTTTTGCATGGAGTTACGAAGATCTTAAATCCTATGACACTGAAATAATACAGCACAAAATCCCTCTTAAAGAAAACCAAAAACCATTCAAACAAAAACTGCGCAGAATCAACCCTGTCCAGTTGCCATTGGTTAAGAAGGAAATTATGAAGATGCACGATGCTGGCATTATTGTCCCTATTAGATATTCTGAGTGGGTATCTAATCTGGTGTCTGTTAGGAAAAATACTGGAGAAATCAGGCTTTGTATAGACTTCAGGAATTTAAACAAAGCTTCATTGAAAGACAACTACCCTTTACCCAAGATGGATCATATTTTGCAAAGGGTGGTGGGGTCTAAAAGAATTTCTTTCCTGGATGGCTATTCAGGGTATAATCAAGTCCTAGTCCACCCTGATGATCAATTAAAGACAACTTTTACTACACCATGGGGCACTTTCATCCATCATTGCATTTAAAGTTATGAAAAATAAAAAAAAATACAAAAACAAAGAAAGACAGAAAAGAGGGCAGAAATGAAAAACAAGAAAGGCAAGGCCCCATGCCAAAAAGAGAAATGAATCTGAAAGTGTGCAAGCTTAAATGCCACTCCTTGAAACACACTTCTAATTGGTCAAACTGTTTAATCTTGACTAATTAGCTTTCAATTTTCTGCTGATAGGGTAGCAAATTTGATTTGCCAAACTGTTTAATCTTGGCTTATCAGTAGATAGATTAGGGTAGAAATGAAGGTTCAAACCAGCTCAAAATCTGAACCAAAGTTCCCAACAGAGAGATGAATCAAGACTGTGTTATCTTCTGAGTCAAAGAATGTAAGGACCTGGTTCTAATTCGCTCAAAACTTGAACCAGAGGAAACATAAAGATAGCTCACTGAAAAGAAAAAACAGAGCTGTGAATATAAGAGAAGGCCATAATGAGAAATTTTCAGATCTTAAGCCTTCTGTTTTGATTTAAAATTTTCTGCAAATAATAATCTATGTGCAACTTGTCTTTATGCCATAGATCATAGCAAGTCAAACAGCTCAATCTTGACTTGACTATTTTTAAATTTCTGTTGTAGAATTTAGAGAATGAAAGTTTGTTGGACTGCTTAATCCCAACAGACAGTAGACTAGGTAGAGAAATATCTGAGCTCAACTGTTTAATCTGAGTTCAGGGAGAAATAAGGAGTAGAAATAGATTAGATTTCCTGTTTTCAAAAGAATAAAATGTTGTGTAAAGAGTTTGCCAATCCAAGTGCACTCTGATGAAGAAAAAATGTTAGATCAGTAGGATTGGGGTAGGTAGAAGTTGTATTGATGAAATTCATCTCTCTTCCATGACTGACATGATTTTTGTCCAGAAGAAGCAAGAGCAAGTGATGGGTCAGACACCAGTCAGCATCCCAGAGAAATCAAGTCTGAATTCTTGATGCCTTCAAGAAGACACCATCCCCAAGTGGAGCCACTGTTAGCCACCTATATTTTTCAATTATATCAGTTGGTGGCTAAATATTCTTTGCAGCCTTCAAGAAACAAATTCAATCCTGAAACTTGTTGGTGCTTGAAGACTGTTGGTAAGGTCACAAACTGCTGGTTGGTTCTTCATACTTTTCCTTCTTCCCAGCCTCTGATTCCCCAAGAAAATCCAAGTCAAAGTATTGCTGCATCTTCCTCCTTTTTCCCCTCCCTTTCCTCCATTTTTACCTTCATCCTCCAATTGCCTTTTCTTCATAAAATATCCCACTAAATCATGTATTACCCCTTATTCCTCCATTAATCTCATTTCCTAAGGTTAAAAACTCACTTTTTGACCTATCGAAACCCTTCTCCTTTTGCTAAAATCAGTTAAAAAACCATAGAAAAACATACATTTCTATGCGTTAGGTGTTAGCCCCTCAGGCTAAGCCCCTTTCCGTTTCTTCCTCCATATGCCCCGACGCCAGAACCATGTGCTAAGTCCTACGGGCGCTTAACACTTGGAATTTATTTATTACCCGAAAACATTGAAAACCTTTGTAAAACGCAAAGTCGGGTTTATTTTATTTTTCCACCAAAGAAAATCATTGAAACTCGACCTATTTAGGACGCTATCCAGCGCATCAACGCAAGCAGTAATTCTTCACCTCGTGACCTCTCTCTTCTCGCGTCCATTTCCAAACCATGTGGACCGCACCGTCTTCCCTTGAATAGCAGCATCCGCCGGCCGCCGATTCACACGTTGGCCGGCGCTGCTCGCCACCTCACTCCAAAAACGCCGTGCAAATCCCATCGCCCGCGCGTTAATCCTCGTCCCGTGGCCCTGCAGCAGGATTCACCCCCGCCGTCGGATCTGGGCCCTCCCATCCGACGGTCCCTGATCGCCTTTCCCGCTCACTCTTTAACGAACTTACCCGTTGATTAAATCTTCCACGACGCATTCAAGAGCCGATCCCCACCGTCGATCTCCGCAGATCGACGACTCTCATTTGTTCTCCCGATTCCATCGCACGGTCCATCTTTTCCTCTGTTGACTGTTCAAAACACCCCCGACCGTTGATCACCATACGATCAACGGCTCTGATCGCTCCTTTCTCCCGCACGCCCTCCGATGCAGTTTATCCATATAACGCAGGATTTTCTCACTTTTCTCGTATTTTGCAGGGAAAAGTCATTTGTTCGTGGTTTAAACAGGGTTCTCAGACCAGGAGGGTGACGATCCTCTATGTCTAAATTTCTTTGTAGAAATCACCTACAAGGTCGGTTTTCACGTTTCATCGGTGTTTCTAACGGCATTGATGCCTTTTTCTTATCTACACAGCCCTACATAGCAGAGAATACCAGCGAATCGACACAGGGAAAGGATGTCCGATTGTGAAGACATAATGAACCAGAGCAGCAGTTTTATGAATAAATTGGCGGGGATTACAGCTAAGACGGTTATCAAAAGCCTAATCCCTGGCTTCGAACACAGATTAAAGCAAAACCTAAAAGTGTTCATCAGACAGATCGCCTCCACCGCCATGCTTTGAGGCGAATTGATTCCTCAACCACCAAAGTGCCACCTATTGCCTCAGAATGCTCAATCAGAGGATGAATTTATTGAACAAGATCAAATATTATGCCTCGGAACAACCAAGGAAGTTGTTACTGCACCAGATTTCAATGACAGAATGTTTGCAGAATAACCCTAACAATACGCAGAGCCTCAAAGGTCAACACAAGCTCTCTTCGAGCTTACTTCATCAGTGTAAACACATTAATGCAATGTAACACCTGTAGAATTTCTTCATCGAGCCTCACGGGGTCAGGAAGACATTAATTCTGCATTAATTGTATTTGAGATATTTTTATTAGATCTCACCTCCTCATCCTTCTATAAATGCTCCAGAAGAAGATGAGTGAGGGGTTGGATTATTTGGTTGTCAATGTAATTGCTGAAGCGTTGTAGCTGTTCCTGAGTGGAAAACTCTTGACTGTAAATAGTGGTTTCATGGGCCCTTGAAGCTCTGCTTGTAACAGATAGGTTAGGTTGTGAAGAGAGGTGAATTAAAACATTGGATTTGAAGATTGTAACCGGTTTGAAGCAATCAATACAAGCTGATTTATGGGATCCTAGTCTATGCCGATGGTGATGTTATTCTCACTGTAACTTGTCATTTTATTTCTGTTTTCAATTTGTTTCCATTTTCCACTATAAAGAACAGTTTAAACAATGTTAGAGTTTGCTGCATATCAGTGACCTTCTCTGGCTGAAAAATCTTTATCCCAATGTTTTCTTCTAATTGTGTTATTTAGAAATGATTTAATTCAGTCTAAGCACAGAGATGCTGGCGTTCCCTCATCTTTTCGTCATTGCTGAATGTTATTTTTAAATGTTACTTTCATATATGTTGTGTAAGGAATGAATTGAGGAAATCAAAGGTTAGCCTTGAGTCCCTTTCTTGTTTGCTCAACTATTTGTCCGTTTCCCTTAGGATGTGTCAAAAGCTGACTACTTTCGAAGTACTTATCAGATCTTGGGCCATTTTGTGTTATCTTGGTGATTGTCTTGGAAGTAACTAAGTAAAGAAGAACTAAGATGAGGAGAAAGGTGAGCCCTGCCCGCTAGTTTCTGCTCCAAAGGTTGCCTTCAAGTTTCCCTTTGTTTTTTATCTGTGTTCTATTAGAAGTGTATCAAAGGCTGGATAGTTTCAAAGTACTTACCAGATCCTAGTTTTCTTCTATGTTTTCCTTAAGTGCCTGGTCAAAGGCTGGCTAGTTTCAAAGTACTTACCAGATCCTGGGCTGCTCTTTGTTCTGCATCTGTTAATTCCCTTTCTTTTTGTATCACCCCATTCCATAAATCAAACTTCAAAGAGATCCTTAGGCCTAGATGACTTGCCCCATAGATTACTCTTGAACTTGGATGTTTCAATTAAATCCTCTTATGACTCCATAGCCCAATGGATTGAAAACTTGCCATCATCTTTCTTTAGAATCAAAGCTTATTCTGTTCACTTGCAACTTCTCACCTTTGAACCTATTTGCATATAGATCTTTCCGTCTCAGACAGCAACTATGTTCAACCATCCGAGAAAACCAAACAAAACCCTTGGCCTTCATAACTAGCCTAATATCATCACCCTAAACTTCAAAGACAATATCCATCTTTGTACATATTGGATAGATCCCTCTCCGGATTCAGGAGGGCTAGATCCTAGAATCCCAAAGTTGGTTGAAATGATGTTAACTCTGTGATCGGACTTTGCCAATCTTGCTTGTTACAGAGACCTAACATGTTGAACACTTGCGGAAATTTGGGTGAGTCCATCTAACAAAGTGGATTTTGATTTCGGTATGAAATGAGTGGTGTAAGGTTAGTCAATGAAATTAACATATGTGCGGACCATATTGCAAATTGGATTTTATTCCAAAGTCTAATCAGATTTCTATAAAGGAAGACCGAAGATTGATATATTTGGGTTAATTATAGAATCGAATGTTATTCGATTTCCATGTAATGGGGTTTTAACCATTGGGTTTGTAATTTATGAGGAGCTTCTGCAATGCAAAGAATTTGCCCAGATTTAAAAATAAAAATGAATGCAGTTCATATATGGACAGAGAGTGTGTAAGCAGGTAGCCCGAGCACAGAGATTGATAATGAATAGAGATTGCCCAGATTTGGAAATAGCTTAGATCAAATTTTGGAGAGGCATTTTTATATGCACAAGACTTTGAGAGTTATTGGGGAACTAAACTGGTAAAACTGTTATATATACAACAAATACATAGTTGCAGTAAACAAGTCAATATACATAGGAATGAAAATGTGGGCTTGATAGGTGTACATACACAGAAAGCAGGAGAGTATGCAGAAACTGAAAAAGTCACAGGGCATTTTACAAGCATGGTGAACAGAGGTATGCACAACAGTTACTTAACAGTAGCAGAAAAAACAAAACTAGCAAAGCCAAAAGCCAGAAAAGGGGCTGAGTGAAATTAATGTGTGTAACTAAAATTGTGAATGTAAATCTTTTAAATTGACTTTATATTGTTTGTGATGCATTGGCAAGTCTCCGTAGGAAAACAAAAATCCCACTGTAATATTGTAATTAATACATATTGTTATATTTTTTCTGAATGAGCTGGTAAAAGAAATGAGAAGGCAGAAGACAAAGAGGCATGGCTATCCATTTCAAATTCCCTGAGGAATGCTAACAGTCATAAGGAAATTTCTATAAATAATATCTCATAGATATGCATAGAGAGGTTAGAGAATGCAGAATTGAGGCAGAGAGGATAAGAATAAGGAGGAGTTGATCGAGAATATGAGAAGATGCAGAGATGATACAGGACAGATATGAAGATTGGAGGACAGCAGTAAAGAAGGTATAGAACAAAGCTGATATCCAAGGTAAATCAACAAGTGTTTTCTTTTGAGAGAGTGAGGAAGTTGGAGCTTCCCTATCAAGTTGCAGCTTGATAGATGTCAGTTGTAGCTGACTGAGGTTGGAGCCTCTTGTAGGTTGGTTCCTGCAGAAAATTGATGGGAGTTGGAGCTCCCTTGCAAGTTGTAGCTTGCAGAATTGAGGTAGGAGCCTCCTGTAGGTCGATGCCTACAAAAATCAGTAGTGAGAGGGAGTTGGAGCTTGCCTTTGCATCACAACAATAATAAGATGTGGTTTTCTCCCTTTATGTGTTTGCACTTATATCTGGTGTCTCTGTGCATGATGTTTATGTGTTGATATGGTTTTTCTAATCAAATTATTACTTGCTGCTCTCATATTAAGTCTACTGTTACATTATCTTAATACTTGCTACTCACATTCTAAGATTACTCACATATTAAGTTGAACATGAAATGAAGGTGTAACCAAGTTTTAATTGAAAGGTTTTAAAATTCCATGAATATGTTAAACTGATTCACCCCCCCCTCTCAGTTTAACTAAGGGTTCAACAATTGGTATCAGAGTAGGTTCCTTTGGTGTAAGCTTAATAGCTTGAAGGAGATCTGGTTGAGTCATGGACTATCAAAATATACCTGTGTTAAATACAACAAACTTTCCTGAATGAAGAGATAAAGTTAAAACATGATTATTGGCTTATGAACCTGAGGTATGGAAGCTTGTATGTGATGGTTACTGCACAGACTCTCCCATGGTGCAAGAACAGCAAAGGAATGCCAAGGAAAAATGTGTGATATACAAAAATCTTCATAACAAGGATCTTGAGTTAATAATGGATTTAACCTCTATAAAAGAAATCTGGGATAGATTGCATTTCATGCATGGAGTAGACACCGAGGATTGCATTGTCAAGAAGGAGAAGAGAATTAAGAAGAAGAAAACTTCATTTCAAAAGGAAAATGTTCAATCAAATGAGGTACCTACTAGTGTGAGTGGTAGTAAGAACTATGAAGAAATTACAGCTGAAGAAAAGGCCAAACTTGACATTGCCTTGACTGAAATAGAAATATTGAAGAATGAAAACAATGACCTGAAGACATTGGTCCAAATATGTGATGAGAGAGAATATGAAGATAAGAAAGAAATTGTTGACCTAAAGACACAAATTGAAGAAGAAAGGAAAGTAGAAGACACTCTGCTGCAAAAAATGAGAGAGAAAATTCTTGAATTTGAAAAATTGGAAGAAGAAGTTGTGTGCCTGAGAAAGACATTAGAAAAAGCCCAAAGAGAAGTATTAATGAATACACCTAAAATGAAAAGCTCTGAACAGTTGGACAAGATACTAAATGCACAAAGGTAACCTCTCATAAAGGCTGGGATAGGATATGAAGGAGAAACCAGCAAGTCCAAGGTTGAAGATAACAGGAATGTCATTTTTGTAAAAGCTATAAAGGACAATGAAGCAGCTTAGCAGATTCCTTCAAAATTAGAAGCTAGCAAGAACATGATTTGTAAAGAAACAAATAGAAACAAGCAATAACATGAAAGGACAGAAAATGAGAGGATGAAACAATTAGCTGCTAAAGGCTGATACACTCCTGAGGATGCATTGAATAAATTTGGAAGATGTCAAATAAGGTTCTGTCCTCCTATGGGAAGTATCACTTGTTTTTCCTTCCACAAACCTGGAAATATTGCAGCATATTATAAGACAAAGCAAATCCAGTCCAACCTCAAAAGGATGCAACAAGTGAGAAGAACCCCTCAAGAAAGAAAATGGAAAATACAATCTTTCACCAGGTACACAAATCATTTCCATGGCTACTGTTATGCATGCAACAATTTTGGACATAAATATGTTGATTGTAAATTGTGTTAAAAAAGGGGAATAAAATATTATACATCAGCTCAAACATACCTTGGCAAAGTAAGATGTTATGTATGCCTCAAGCTTGGTCACAAAGAAAATGACTGTAAACTGCCATATACATTAAAGAACTCCAAACAGATGATGAAATCAAAGCAAATCAAACAAAACTATGAATCTAAAAGAAGTGAAAACATTATGATGAACCCCAATAAAGTATGGAAGGAAAAGAGAAAGGGGGAGCCTATTATCTCAATAGCATAATGAAAACATCATAGTCTCAGGGGGAGCTACTCTAGGAAGCAAAGCAAGCATACATCTAGTGATAGATATGAAGCAACATCTCAGGGGGAGAGCAATTCATAAATGATCCCTACAAAAGCAGTCTAAGAAGAGCTCCATGAAATAGAAACTGTTAAAAGGTCAGAAAGAAGATTATATGAAGCATTCAATAGCTAACAGATTGATGGAATAAGAGAAGACAACAAGCAACCATGATGATAGAGAGAACATCAACCATGAACATGTAAGTTAAGGAAAAATCAGCACATTAAGTGATGATCACATTGTGCATCATACTGCTAGAATTAACAAATGAATCACATTAAGAAGAATGAGTAAGAAAAGTGCCTGTCATCATTATATCATTACATCATTCATCTATGAAAGGTCCCCTTGGAGGAGTGTATTTAAGTAAGTGATAAATCTCTGAGTGATCTGCCCATGAAGATTTCAAGTAAATAAATTGGAGATGCCTTCTCAAAGATATTTATATTAGAACAGTTGAATTGATTATAAAGCAGCAATGATTCTAGAGCAGTCTTAGAAAGGAAAATGCAGTGACATTCCCTTGAACAAAATAACAGAATAAGCAAATGGTTAAAGATGCCAATATCAAATTCAGGATATTGATGACCGTTGGTGTGAACAGTGGAAAGCTCAAAAGTAGAATTTATGAAGGATGTCTTAATTATGGATTAATGTGCAAGATGAAGTGAAATCTCTGAATGGTTTATCAAAGTATTATCAATTGGTATTTTGGTACAAGCAGCATGCCTATCAACAGAATACCACGTGTTACCAGTGGAGCAACAGTATGGTACAGGTCCTCGGGATCAAAGGATTATGGAAAAAGTGCATCAAAGTAAAATTCTCAGAGTTATCTGCATTCAGCATGAAAAGGTCAATAACAGAGCTAAAGGATCAATACTTTGTTTACACTTGAAACATTATATTAAACATTGAAGCAGTATCTATTTCTATATATAATTGCATGCCTTCCTGAAGTTAGTACATGTATATCTTCAAGGCCTCTTTCTTAAGATCATTCATAAATCTGGGTGAAGTCTGTTTGATGAGATTTCAATCAAACAACTTGAAGATGTTGTGTGGAATATCATCATGATAGAACAGTTAAAACATCTGAAGTATGGAGGACTAGTTGATCAGTAAAGAGAGATTGATCATTGACATACATACCTCCTTATGTCATGAAGAAAATTGCATGATTGATAATTGAGATTGACTAATACATTGAATGTATCTAGCCTCAAGGGTTTGTTTTTGAAAGTGCAATGTGCAAGCAATAAAGTCATTTGGTCTCTTAGATTGAAAGATATCATCTAATCTCACAATAAGTTGTAAACTCTGGCTTAATTCATTGATCACATCAGTAACAAGGACCTTTTATCTATTAACTGTAATATCATTACCAGCATCCTGGCTCATATCATCACCAATAGGCAAGAAAGGTGAACCACAAAAATAAAAGATATATTGGCATCATCACAATTGAATACATGTGTACTATAGATGTGTATTGCATAAAAAGACTTATTCCATCTACAACCTTCCTCAACAAAAATGTATTTCTGATGAAGATCATTCTAGAAACTGAAGTATATTTGAAGCATTCTCAGTATGTTAGCTTTGATCCTATGATGCATCTCTGATTCTATAAGTTTGATTACCTATGGTTGTTCTATCATCACCTACACTCTATACAAGTGTAAGGAGTCTGTACTTTGGAATGGTATTAACTTATTGTGTATATTCAAGTTCAAATAATTCTCAAAAGTGTTCTCTCAAAAACTCTTGTACACCAGTTTGGAGCAGCATGGTACAAAGTACAAGAATAAGGCCTAAACACAACTCAGTGAGAGGAAATGCAAGGATATAATCCACACTGGAAGATGTGAAACCCTTTTCCATTGATGTCAAAGGGGGAGGAAAAGAAAGCAAAACAAGGAGCAGAGGAAGTGTATTGCCGTCAATGCCAAAGGGGGAGACTGTTGGAAATGTTGTCATTGATGGCAAAGGAGATGGAAAAGGAGGAGCACCTGAAATAGCAACAAGGCAAAGAGAAAATAAAAGTAGCGGAGAGGCAGCAGAGAAAGCTTCAGACAAGGAAAAGAGGCAGCCCAGGCAGCAGAAGGAATTGAAGCAGAAGCAGCAGAACTACAGAGCTGCAGAGTGTGTGAGTGATTCAGTTTGGACAAATAGGGTTTGTTCCTGTAAACCAATTGATGTTGAAGACCTGGCCAGGGGCTAAAGAGCAGAGGTTGATTTGAGAATAGAGGCAAAGTAGGAGGTCGAAGGGGCCATCGATTCTGAAGATCAGGCCAAGGACATGAAGAGTCCTATAAGTAAATTCCATTGTGTATATGAAATGAATTGGTTCAACATTATATAGAAATTGTTGGCTTAACCTTTGTGTAATTGAGCTTGGATTTCGATAATAATTTATGTGAGAACTTGTGCGCGGTGAAAGCTTTGTGTAAGGGGTCAATTTGGGGTTTTACATGTGATTCATAAAATTGGTTGTGTGGAATTCAAAGGAACTAGTGAGGTTTACCCTGTAATTTAGGCATATGTGATAGTGGACTCTGTTTCTTTAAACACATTAAATCTCCGTATAAATGGCCTAGCTTCGAGTCCTATTTCTAGTGTTGAAATCAATAGAAGTGAACCATAATCGGTTGAGTTATTAATGCCAGAGCAAGTGCCTGTATTACAAATACTTATCATGAATGCCACACATTTGAATACATGGGTTGTTCACAAATTGTCTGCGTAGAAATCCGGTGAGAAAGACTCGATAGGAGAAAATGAAATTTGGTCCCTTTTGGGTGGAGAACGTAAGTAATGGTAGCACCCGACTGTTGAACATATCTAACCCTGCGCTGAACTCTGTTTAGGTCAAAGAGTAAATAGTTGTGGAAGCAGTTTCCCTGTATTGTTAAACACGATGTTAAAACACACACATGGTGTATGAGGAAGATAAACACACAGACACAAGAGACTCAACACAATGAAGGATAAGCGTGAGGCTTTCTTATTTTCCATTATACAAAGATGTACATTTATAGTACAATGGCGTGACTCTTGGTTTCATATTCCAAGGTCACTTGGACTCCATTGTGACTTTTCGCATTCCACACCTATCCATGTAGGATTAGGTGTTCCAACATCCCCCTTAATCCGAAGGGGTATGTGTGAGTCCAAGAAAAGAGTTGTAATACAAATATGCAAAGTATACATGGCAGCACTTGGCTGAATCAACTCTCTGAAATGTTGGAAAAAGAGGTGGTTTTAGGATGACCACAAACACTGGAACGCAAAACTTGTTGCAGTTCCCGGAACTCTTCCAAAACTGGCAAGAAGCTGAAAGCTTCTGCTAGAGGAATTGTCCCTCATAAAAAAGGGAGACCTTCGACCTAAAAGAAGGGAGGTCTACTACCCGTGATGGTTTTAGGATTACCAACAACTCTGGAATGCTTTGAAGCATTTCCTGGAACTCAACCAAAGCTGGCAAGAAGCTGAAGGCTTCTGCTAGAGGAAGTGTTCCTCATATATGAAAGGGAGACCTTCGACCTAAAAGAAGGGAGGTCTACTACCTGTGGTGGTTTAAGGTTTTCCACCAACCAAAGATGATGGTTTAAGGTTTTCCACCAACCGAAGGCATGCTCATGGGCATCCGTGTCTCTGGCTACATCTCTGACTCTGGAATGACGAATTGTGGCTCAGGCTTGCTTGAACTGCTGGCTACAACTCTGAACATGGAATGAGAGATTGTGGCTCAGGCTCGCTTGATCTATCGTCGAAGCTTGTACATGACCACCATTTTCCCCCCTGTCAGGGACAAGGTGAGATGATGGCGAAAATTCAACTGCAAGTTTGCTCAATATCCGTGAACAAGTTCTAACATGTGTTGTAAACATCTTCTTGGCTGCTGATGCCCATTGCCAAGAAGCGATCCATCCAAGATGAATATTGGTTCTTGCAAGAGGCTTGTTTTTGAAGCATATGTTTGAAGAATGTGTGTGCCGACCACAGTGCTTGCATGGATGAAGATCAAAACAGTGATCTTTCATATGGCCAACTCGATCACAATGTTGGCATTTCACAATCTGATGTTGTTGTTGCGGAGCAGGATCTGGAACAGCTGCAGGTGAACTGTCATATAGAAATCCGGCACTCTAAAATTTGATAGGCTTTGTGTAGTATGGAATATGAAAGGACACATCCTTGTCATATCCAAGACCAGTTCAGTGCTTGTTGTGGACAAGCTCTTCCCAAGGTCTGATGATGGGCTTGAGAAGTGCGGGCTGAACTGCTGCATCTACATGTACATCTGCTCTAGTACAAGGAACTGAATGTGAATCAACTATAACTTTATCTTCTTTCTTCTGATGAGAGTCCTTCACAATCTTCTAAACAAAAAAAGGTTCAGAATGGTGACTCTTTTGCTGAAGTTCATCTTGCTGAAGCTGAGATTCCAACTGCAAAAAATCAATCTTTTCATGTGCATCTTGCAAACAATTTTGAATGTTACAAAGAGCATCCTTGCTCATTTTTATCATGTCATCAACATTGGAATGAATGAGGTTATTCAACAACACTAATACCTCATTGATTTTGGCCATTTTCAACAACTTAGGCTCAAAAAATGAAAGGGTGTCGGCTACAACCGAAAATGCACCCGTTTACAATGTAATTCAACAACAAATACAAATGAATCAAGGAATTCTCAAAGTACAAACTGTGCTCCTCAAATGATGGAGGGCAATCAACAATTTTTCAACTCAAATACACTTCAAGTCTTGAATGAAGATGCAAATCAATGGCAGTTCAATACAATATTTCTGCAAAACATGTGCAGCTGAAAACACTATGCAGCTGAATTTTCCTTCAAAGCACTGTTTTGCACCAATAACAACTCGTCTTCAAATGTCAATTTCTTAAAAAAAAATCACCCTTATATTAATGCCACAAATCATATAATGTAATCTGCACTTTTGTCTATGTATTCAATCCATCTTCTTTTCATATTTCAATTCCTTCATTTCTGCTGTTCATTTCCCTTTCCTCTCTCTCTGTGTTGTTTTTTTTTTTTTAATTAATTAAAAATTAATTTAAAAAATGGGAATAATTAAAAATGGAGGGAATTTAATTTAATGGAAGGGGAGGGAAATTAATGAGAGGGGAGGGGGGTATTAAAAAATTAAAAATATAAAAGTCGATTTTAAAAAACAAGGGCGGTATTGGTTAATATGAGAGGTATTGTTAAATTGGAGAGGGCGGTATTTTTAATTATAATTGGGGGGGGGGGGGGGTAAGTATTATATGGGGGAGGGCAGCAGATATTAAAAATTTAAAAGTTGAATTAAATTAGGAAAATGACTGTTTTGAAAAGGGACGGAAGAGGAGTCGATAAGGGAAGCGACAGGTGGAGTCGAGAAGTAATTGGTGGAGGGAGCGAGTAGGTCGAGCGTGGAGAGGGAGGGGCGATGGAATTATGGGGGAAAGGGAATGGGAGCAAGCCGGCTGCGTGGAGTGAGCGTAGTGTTTGCAAGTGGAGTGGTGTGGAATTGGACGCGGTGGGAATGTGCGTGGAGCAGTGGGACAACAGGTGGTAAGGGCCGGCGGGTTAAGGTTAAACAAAAATAAAAAAGCGCATTTAAAAATCCTGAAGGGTGGCTTCGTTGCAGAGAAGGGGAGGCTCGAGCAGGTGGGTAGAGCGTTTGAAATGAGACGGGGTTTGAATGTGGGAGGGAGCTCGATTGTGAGAGTGGAAAGGTATTATGGAGCTGTGAGTAGAGCCGGCGGTGTGAGCAGAGGCGTTGATAGGTATTGTGAGCGCTGTTAGTGTATTGAGTGAGGGAGTATTGCAGGGTTTGGAACGTAGGCACGTGAGGGAAGGGGAGGCCAGAGAGGGAGCGTTGGAAGCATTTAATAATGGAGATGTTAATCAATGTGCAGGGGAATAGATGTTGTTTTTCTGAAGATGTTAATCGATGTGTAGGGGAATAGATGTGAGGTGCGACCACGAGGGAAGGAAGAAGGCGCACGGGTAGAGTGGTTCTACGTAGAGGGAGTAAAGGTAAGGCTGTGCAGTGAGGAGGGTGTAGATGTGAGGTAGGGAGTTCTGTAATTAAAATCGCAGAGATTTGGAATGGGGTTTGGGGAGGCCATGTGGCCAAGAACACTGAAGTTTTTATTTTTATTTTTTCTAATTTTTAAACACAGCAGAGAGTAGAGATAGGAAATCCACTTGAAAAACAGCAGTAGAATTTATTTTCTTTCAAATATATAGCAGAAGCAAATCTAGCAGCAGCATAAAGTGCAGAAATGAGGGCAACTTCAGAATAGTCTTCAAAACAGCAGATTTTTTCAAATATACAGTAATCTACTCCATTGCAGAATTTAACAGTATTCAGAAACCCAGAAACTTGCAGAGATTTTTCAATGAAAAACTCAAAAATCTTTCTAGGAAAAACCTAGAATTTTCCAGAAACTTATTTTAAACACTTTTCCAGTAGCTTCAAAATGGTGCAAAATTTAAAATGCAGAATTAATGGGCAAAAATTGCAGGAAGAAATCAACCTTCAGATGCACAATGCTGCTTCTCTTCAAAACCACTCCTGCTCTTCTTCAAAACAAATTCTTGAATGCTGCAGAAATCTTTGAGTGCTGAATGCGGCAAAAGGCACTGCTGCAGAAACTCTCTAAAATGCTGCAAAAATTATCAAAAATTTTTCAGATATGCACAGGCCATAAACACAAATGGCTCACTCAATTTGGTGCAGGGCTAGCAATCGCCCGCTCTGATACCATGTTAAACACCATGTTAAATCACACACATGGTGTATGAGAAGCATGAACACACACACACAAGAGACTCAACACAATGAAGGATAAGCGTGAGGATTTCTTATTTTCCATTATACAAAGATGTACATTTATAGTACAATGGTGTGACTCTTGGTTTCATATTCCAAGGTCACTTGGACTCCATTGTGACTTTTCGCATTCCACACCTACCCATGTAGGATTAGGTGTTCCAACATGTATTAAGAAAGAATATACAATAGAGCGTGTTCATGGAACCCGGAGTTAATGGAGCAAGCGGAACCTGGAGTAAATGGTAAGGCGGGTTCTGGAGGGAAAACTAGCGGTCTCGCGCTGTTGAAAAGAGGTAAGGGAAATTTCTCAAAAAAACGCGATCTATGTTGTTGGATGACATGCGAAGAAGAGTGGTAATATAATACCACTTCCATCGCATTTTTTCTGGGCATTAAACCAAAGAAAAAAATGCGATATCTACCCGGTCCGTTCGATCTACTGAGCAATAGATCTGAGGGTAATCGCTCTTAAAGTTGCGTGGTTGATAGTGCAAAGATAATGTGTGTATATTGTGGGCCA
Source organism: Pinus albicaulis (assembly GCA_034641835.2). NCBI lineage: Eukaryota > Viridiplantae > Streptophyta > Pinopsida > Pinales > Pinaceae > Pinus > Pinus albicaulis. Next base: position 1,417,833,008 of record CM076574.1, on the reverse strand, counting down.
GATGAATTGCGACGACTATTGATTTGATAAGACAAATCCCGAAGGCGTGCGATAAACACTAGACCGTCTGATCCATGCGATGTTTAATGCAAAGAAATATGCTGTGGGGCCAATCGTTATTTTATGTTGACGTTGGTAATTTGCGTGAAGGTTTCATATAGCATTTCTTGATGTCGGGGTGCATGAATTAAATGGGCAGCGACATTAAAATCCCTAAGTCCGAGCCTTTATATTATAATGTTCTGATGTTTGGTTATTAACCAAGTTCAAAGTTGTGTGGACGAGCCATTTTAATGAGCGCATATTCGAGGGTTACAAAAGGTAGGTCCCAAGCGTTATTACACATAAGTGTGGGGTTGATAAATGTTGTGAATTTTCCAGATTGAGGATTTGTTTGGGGACAAAGGTTTGGAAGGAATTTTATATTCACATGAGAGTGGAAAAATGGTATAATTATGTGACGGGTTGGTAAAGCATTATCACATACACATGAATGTTGTGGGACCCGAAACATTTATATATATGTTGATGTTAGTACTTGGGATGTAAACCTAAAGTCAAAGATTTGTTATAATGTTTCATAATGAGTGATTTGGGAAATATATATATGTGAACATATATATATTGTTGTAGAAATTTGCTGAATAATGATTAATTATCCACCGAGACTATCCTGATCACATACAATTCGAATTTATATGCAACACATAATCTCTTCCACTCAGATCATCACACATGCGGAAATAAAATCAAGCGATAACACATCAAATCATCATACACATTAACTGCAGTATGTATGGGGAAATCTTGTAGCTGAAAACACAACTATTGTGTATATTATAATGGAGAAAACATGCAACAAAATCAGTACAATACTCCTCACAAGTACTCAGTACTATCTCATGAAGTTACACACAAACTAGCTTGGTTTTGAACAAGTCACAGGTTCAAAACACACCCACTAATTGCCTGCCTCTATTGCGCAATCAAGGCTGGTCTAATGAGAGATCCAAGGTTCAAATCTCCTTGGCTTGAAAGCGCAATAATCATGGGAAATTCCTCCAAGTGTGGTGCAAATATCATGCACAACTGATGTCGCCACTGATAGCTAACTCCACCCTTTCATCTACCTCTTTCACTGGTCTCCACTGAACTGATCATGCACTGTAGTGAACCGATGTGTTCTTGAGTTGAATAATGAGTTACTAATTAATGAATTAAATAATATTTAATTCACTCCACTCATAACTAATTGATTAGCTAGTTAAACTAATCTCAACTAGTTCAACTAAAATAAACAGAACACAACTCCACTAGCTGTCTCATTAACTCCACCAAACTTCTGCCACTGAAGTCCTAACTGAAGTCAACCATGAATGATGCCATCAAACCCTTTGGAATAGCGTAATTCCTCTGTCAGATGCATGAGCCACTTCCAAGGCTCGAACTGAAGTGCTCCAAGAGAGTAAACTGAAGTTTATAGTCCAAATATTATTAAGGGTAAATAATATTTGACTTCCCTATTTTTAGGATAGGCAGCCTAAAAATAGACATCGACCTATAGGTCAAAAAATAGAGGTCCATCTATTTTTACCAACATGACCAATACTCCAAGAATAACATACTGCAACCCCTGGACCATGCTCCATATGTCTAAAAATAGACATAGTCTAAAAATAGACTTTGCGCCAGAATTTGCCTGCGGGCCCACTTAGTGAAGGCGACTTCATTTCACTAAGCTCCATCATCTTGCCGCATTCTCAACACTCCCTCTCAGCAAGATATGGATTATCTGCAACCCCTATCCTGCCTCTGTGGAATTCGAACTTGCTCCTGGTGAGCGCCTTCGTCAGGATGTCGACATCCTGATCCTCCGTGGGAACATATGAAAGCATCATGATTCTCCACTGAACACAATCTCTGATATGATGGTACCTGATGTCGATGTGTTTGGACCTATCATGAAATAATGGACTAGCCGAGAGTTTAATGCAACTCTGGTTATCACAGTAGATCACTGTAGGCTCCAAATGCAACCTGAACAATCCTGCGAGGATCTTCCTCATCCAAATAGCCTCGCATGCAGCCAAGCTAGCTACCATGTACTCGGCCTCTGCTGAACTGAGTGCCACAGATCTCTGCTTCCTGCTGTACCAGGAAACTGCTATCGACCCAATGCTGAAAACTCCTCCAGATGTGCTCTTCCGGTCCGTTGGACTCCCTGCCCAATCTGCATCAGTGAAGCCAGAAAGCTTCGCTCCATCCTCCTGTCTGTACCATAGACCATATCCCGATGTGCCTCTAATATAGCACAATACATGCTTGCCTGCCTTCCAAAAGAGCTTGGTAGGCTTAACCATAGCTTGCGAAAGCTAGTTAACAGCATAGCATATATCGGGTCGTGTATTGACTAGATACATAAGCGACCCCACCAACTGTCGATAGACAGTGGCATCCACTACCTCCGCTGAAGTAGCATCCTCCTTCCTCCAACCACCAGAAGAGGAGTGTCAACAGGCTTGCAGCCTTGCATGTTGAACCTCTCCAGAATCTGCCGGGCATACTTTCCCTGAGAAAAAAACAGTCCTCCGCTGCGCTGCCAAATCTCCAATCCCAGGAAATAATGAAGGATGCCCAAGTCCTTCATCTCAAACTCTCGTGCAAGATCCTCCTTGCATGAAAGTATCAACTGCTCATCGCCAGTCAAAATAAGATCATCTACATACAGTACGATGATCAACAGCTTCCCCTCCACCACAATCTGGTACAGGTTTGGATCCGCCTCACTCTTGGAGAATCCAAGCCCTGTGAAGTAGCTGTCTATCCGAGTGTACCAAGCACGAGGTGCTTGCTTCAGCCCATACAGTGCTCTCTTGAGTCGGCACACATGCGACTCACTGCTGAAGATCTCAAAACCTTCAGGCTGCTCTATGTACACTTCTTCCTCAATAACTCCATTGAGGAACGCAGTCTTCACATCCATCCGATGAATGTGCCACCCCATCTGCGCTGAGAGAGCAAGGATCGTCCGTATGGAAGAGTACCTTGCGACAGGTGCAAAAGTCTCCTCATAGTCAATCCCCTCGATCTGTGAGAAGCCACGGGCAAAAAATCTCACCTTGTACTTCTCCACACTCCCGTCAGCCGCCTGCTTCACCTTGTAGATCCATCGCGAACCCACCACTGATTTCCCAACCGGTCTTGGGACAATCTCCCATGCACTGTTCCTGATGATTGAATCATATTCTTCGATCATGGCATCAACCCATGCGGGTTCCTCCACAGCTTCCTCAAAAGAGGATGGCTCTGTCACAACACATTGACTCACAAGAGCCATGTATCCAGTGTACCGATCCGGTGACTGCCTCTGTCTACGCTGTGCTGTAGGTGGTCCTACAACCTTCTCTGCATCCCGAGCCAGTCGCTCAGCTTCTGTAGTGCGCATGTGCCCTCTGATGGTTGGCGCTGCATGGGTGGTTTCTTCCACCTCCTGAACCTCCTCTTGTGGCTGATCCACATCCGAAAGCTCCTCCTTAGGAACTAACAGCTCCTCATCTGCATGCAAGTGTAGCTCCCTCTCAAGCGAACACTGCATGGTTTTCTCCTCCTGAAATTTTATATCCCGTCGAACAACAGTCTTGCGACTATCTGAAAAATACACTCGGTAGTTGTGAGATGTATCAGTGTACCCCACAAATATTCCAACCTCAGCAGTTGGATCCATCTTCCTTCTCGCATCCTTCGTCACATGCATGTAGACAGGAGAACCAAAAATACGCAAATGGGAAATATCAGGCCTCTTGCCAGAATAATCCTCTTCCAGTGTACTCATGCCAAGAACCTTGTGAGGACAACGGTTCTGCACATACGCTGCTGTATTGCATGCCTCAGCCCACAAGTGAAGGGGTAGGCCCTGATCATGCAACATCGCCCGTGCAACACCCACGATCGTTCTGTTCTTCCGCTCAGCCACCCCGTTCTGCTATGGGTTATGGGGTGCAATGAGCTCTCTCCGAATCCCTTCTGCGCTGCAGAACTCCTTGAATTCAGCCGAGATGAATTCACCACCGTTATCACTCCTTAGAGAAATCACCTTCTTCCCCGACTCCTTCTCGACCAGTGCTTTAAACTCACAGAACTTCGCGAATGTATCGCTCTTCTTCTGCATGAAGAAGATCCAGCACTTTCGAGAGAAATCATCAACAAAGATCACATAATACCTGTGCTTTTTTGTCGAAGCAACTGAGAAAGGACCACACACGTCTGTGTGAACTCTCTCAAGGATCATCGTGGCGCGACTATCCTTCTCGTGAAAGGTGGCTTTCACATACTTCCCTAAGGTACACCCCTTGCATTGATCTGACTGCGCAAGAGTGCCCTTAGGAAGCCCAGTAGAAATCTGCTGCAGAATCTTCAAAGCTCCATGGTGAAGGTGGCCCAATCTCCTGTGCCACAGCTCGCCCTCATCATCCCGGCTCACCACTTCTCCCGCCTTGCATGCCATAGCTGCGCAGCCATCTACCTGCAACTGATAAAGGTTCTTGGTCCAAACCCCTATCTTCCGGGTCTCTCCAGTAGTCTTACTGCGCAGGAAGGCTTTTCCTTCGCTGAAGACCACATCATACCCCTTATCCTCCAACATCACCACAAAGATCAAGTTCTTCTTTAATCCAGGTACATGCATGACATCCTTCAATACAAAGGGTTTACCAGACTCCCTCTGAAAGGATATGGTACTGATACCAGTCGCACTGTATCTACCATCATCGCCCATCTCGATGTGCACACCCAGATCTTTGTCCTCCAGATCTGAGAACAAATCCAGATCTCCCGTCATATGAAATGACGCGCCGCTGTCCAAGAACCACACTGATCCCATCACACTTGAAACCAAGCATGCGATCAGTGAAAAGTCAAGCTCGAACTGTGAAGCCAAAGCTTCTCCATTTGCAGATCTTCCCACTTGCTTGTTCTTCTTCTTCTTTGGACAATTGGTAGCATAATGTCCGTGATCATGGCAGTGAAAACACTTCACTTTCGCCATATCCTGCTTCTTGCCCTTTGCACCAGAATGAGAGGTTTTCTTACCCTTCCCCTTCTTTGCTTTGGCAACCAAAGCGCAGTTTTCTTCATCAGCTCCCTTCGATGAAGATCCATCTCGAGTAGTCCTCCTTATCTCCTCCTGCATGAGATCCGCCCAAAGGCGCTCCCATCCCGACAGCTTCTCCCGACCATTGACACTATCTTGATATGAGTGCCAAGCCTTCGGAAGACCAAGGAGATCCAGGTCGACCATGTCCTCGTCTTCGACAGTCACCCCCACACTTCCCAGCTCATCTCTGCACTGAGTGAACTTCGTGAGGTATTTGGCGATACTGTCGCCCTTCTCCATCTTGATGTTCCTGAGCTTATCTTTGAGCGCCAGCTTCCTTTGGTCGCTCTTACTCTGGAATAGATCCGTCAAAGCTTTCCACATTAAATATGGAGTAGCCTTTCCATGCAAGCTGGATACAATATGATCCTTGACGCCCTCCAACAGGATCCTTCGACATTTCGCCATCTTCTTTTGCCATACTTCGACTTCAGCAGGATCAGTGGGCTTTTGGATATTCGTATCTACGAACTCCTTCAGACCATTATCTTCTAATACTGCCTCCATGCGATCCTTCCATGAAACATAATTCAAACTGCCTTCAAGAGCATATTCGAGTCGCAAACCGTTGAAAGACATTTTCAACACTGGCACCAAGAAAACAAAACTGCTGCAAAATTTCGAATTCCACTTCAAAGCTCAACCGCTCTAGATCTGTGAGAACAAATTATTTCTAGCACAGAGATCGACTGCAAGGGGCATTTACCAGACCTTTCACTTTCCGAAGAAATATGAATCCGGAGGCTACCTGGCCCGCATGCAGACTCTGTCTACCGAAATAAGTTTGTAATCACTGTGATGATCAATCTGAACTTCAATAGCTTCGATACCATGTAGAAATTTGCTGAATAATGATTAATTATCCACCGAGACTATCCTGATCACATAAAATTCGAATTTATATGCAACACATAATCTCTTCCACTCAGATCATCAAACATGTGGAAATAAAATCAAGCGATAACACATCAAATCATCATACACATTAACACAGTATGTATGGGGAAAGATTATAGCTGAAAACCCCGCAGCTATTGTGTATATTATAATGGAGAAAACATGTAACAAACTCAGTACAATGCTCCTCGCAAGTACTCAGTACTATCTCATGAAGTTACACACAAAATAGCTCAGTTTTGAACATGTTATTGGTTCAAAACTCACCGCCAATTGCCTTTCCTCTATTGCGAAATCCAGGCCTGTCTATATAGAGATCCAAGGTTCGAATCTCCTTGGCTTGACAGCATAATCATCATGGGAAATTCCTCCAAGTGTGGTGCAAATCTCATGCACAACTGATGTCGCCACTGATAGCTAACTCCACCCTTTCATCTACCTCTTTCACTGGTCTCCACTAAACTGATCATGCATTGTAGTGAACTGATGTGTTCTTGAGTTGAATAATGAGTTACTAATTAATGAATTAAATAATATTTAATTCACTCCACTCATAACTAATTGATTATCTAGTTAAACTAATCTCAGCTAGTTCAACTAAAATAAACAGAACACAACTCCACTAGCTGTCTCATTAACTCCACCAAACTTCTGCCACTGAAGTCCTAACTGAAGTCAACCATGCATGATGCCATCAAACCCTCAGGAATAGCGTAATTCCTCTGTCAGATGCATGAGCCACTTCTGTAGCTTGAACTGAAGTGCTCCAAGAGAGTAAACTGAAGTTTATAGTCCAAATATTATTAAGGGTAAATAATATTTGACTTCCCTATTTTTAGGATAGGCAGTCTAAAAATAGACATCGACCTATCGACCTATAGGTCACAAAAATAGAGTCCCATCTATTTTTACCAACATGACCAATACTCCAAGAATAACATACTGCAACCCCCGGACCATGCTCCATATGTCTAAAAATAGACATAGTCTAAAAATAGACTTTGCGCCAGAATTTGCCTGCGGGCCCACTTAGTGAAGGCGACTTCATTTCACTAAGATCCATCATCTTGCTGCATTTTCAACACTCCCTCTCAACAAGATATGGATTATATGCAACCCCTATCCTGCCTCTGTGGAATTCGAACTTGCTCCTGGTGAGCGCCTTCGTCAGGATGTCGGCATCCTGATCCTCCGTGGGAACATATGAAAGCATCATGATTCTCCGCCGAACACAATCTCTGATATGATGGTACCTGATGTCGATGTGTTTGGACCTATCATGAAATACTGGATTAGCCGAGAGTTTAATGCAACTCTGGTTATCACAGTAGATCACTGTAGGCTCCAAATGCAACCTGAACAATCCTGCGAGGATCTTCCTCATCCAAATAGCCTCGTATGCAGCCAAGCTAGCTGCCATGTACTCGGCCTCTGCTGAACTGAGTGCCACGGATCTCTGCTTCCTGCTGTACCAGGAAAAAATTGTTTGGCATGAGATGATGGGGGCCATATGCATGAAAGAAATGAAGTTGCGGACCGTAGGTGATATTTATAAGGGGCTTAATACATGTTACACCATGAGTGTTGAGAGATATATGCATTCAAATAAATTAAGGGCGAAATTTAATCCTTTGGGTATTGCATTACTCGAATTCGAATATGCAATGAAATGGGTTTTTAATTGAAGTATGAGTGGTGGCTTATATGTGTTGAACGCTTGCGAAAATTCGGGCGAGTCCATCTAACAATGTGGATTTTGATTTCGATATGAAATGAGTGGGTGTAAGGTTAGTCAATGAAATTAACATATGTGTGGACTATATTGCAAATTGGATTTTAATCCAAAGTCTAAATCAGATTTCTATAAAGGAAGACTGAAGATTGATATATTGGGGTTAACTATAGAATCAAATGTTATTTGATTTCAATGTAATGGGGTTTTAAACATTGGGTTTGTAATTTATAAGGAGCTTCTACAATGCAAAGAATTTGCCCAGATTTAAAAATAAAAATGAATGCAGTTCATATATGGACAGAGAGTGTGTAAGCAGGTAGCTCGAGCACAGAGATTGATAATGAACAGAGATTGCCCAGATTTGGAAATAGCTTAGTTCAAATTTTGGAGAGGCATTTTTATATGCACAAGACTTTGAGAGTTATTGGGGAGCTAAATTGGTAAAACTGTTATATATACAACAAATACACAATTGCAGTAAATTGTTGAATATACACATGAATGAAAATGTGGGCTTGAAAGGTGTACATACACAGAAAGCAGGAGAGTATGCAGAAACTGAAAAATTCACAGGGCATTTTACAGGCATGGTGAATAGAGGTATGCAGAACAATTACTTAACATCAGCAGAAAAGACAAAACCAGCAAAGCCAAAAGCTAGAAAAGGGGTTGAGTGAAATTAATGTGTGTAACTGAAATTGTGAATGTAAATCTTTTAAATTGACTTTATATTGTTTGTGATGCATTGGAAAGTCTCCAGAGGAAAATAAAAATCCCACTATAATATTGAAATTAATACATATTGTTATATTTTTTCTGAATGAGCTGGTAAAAGAAATGAGAAGGCAGAAGACAAAGAGGCATGGCTGTCCATTTCAAATTCCCTGAGGAATGCTAACAGTCATAAGGAAATTTCTATAAATAATATCTCATAGATATGCATAGAGAGGTTAGAGAATGTAGAATTGAGGCAGAGAGGATAAGAAGAAGGAGGAGCTGATCAAGAATCTGAGAAGATGCAGAGATGATACAAGACAGATATGAAGACGGGAGGACAATAGTAAAGAATGTACAGAACAGAGCTGATATCCAAGGTAAATCAGCAAGTGTTTTCTTTTGAGAGAGTGAGGAAGTTGGAGCTTCCTTATCAAGTTGCAGCTTGATAGATGTCAGTTGTAGCTGACTGAGGTTGGAGCCTCTTGTAGGTTGGTTCCTGCAAAAAATTGATGGGAGTTGGAGCTCCCTTGCAAGTTGTAGCTTGCAGAATTGAGGTAGGAGCTTCTTGTAGTTCGGTGCCTACAAAAAATCAGTGGTCAGAGGGAGTTGGAGCTTGCCTTTGCATCACAACAATAATAAGATGTGGTTTTCTCCCTTTATGGGTTTCCACTTATATCTAGTGTCTATGTGCATGATGTTTATGTGTTGATATGGTTTGTCTAATCAGCTTATTACTTGCTGCTCTCATATTAAGTCTGCTGTTACATTATCTTAATACTTGCTGCTCACATTCTAAGATTACTCACATATTAAGTTGAACATGAAATGAAGGTGTAACTGAGTTTTAATTGAAAAGTTTTAAAAGTCCATGAATGTGTTAAACTGATTCACCCCCCGCTCTCAGTTTAACTAAGGGTTCAACAGAGTTAACCTCGCAACTTATAATTAAAAGCTAAAAGCTGTGATTTGTGTTGCGGTTCAGTCTTACTTCTTCCCTTCCATGTCACCTCCCCATCACATCACATCACTGATTGTATTCTTCATAACTTAAAATTTAAAGGTTTTGAAGTGTGTGGATGCGATGCGCTTCAGAATTAAAGTTTAAAATATTTCAAGTCCGGTATTTTGGGTTTTTCACGTTGTTTTATTCACAAAAAAGGTTTCAACATGGCAAGAGGATTTTGGGTAATAAAACAAAAGAAAAGTTGAGTTGGGGAGCCAAAAGAGTTCAACACTCTATTCAACAACAGATATGCCTGCACAACTCTCAACTCATTTGTTAGCATATCAGTGAGTCGAGGTCCACGTCCTAAAACTGCCCTACTACATCAGCACATTAGCGAAAACGCAGCACAGGAAAAAAGGGTTGATTGTTTTGTGTTTCAGTGAGGTAATTATTCTTTTGATGATGGATAGTGCCATTCGATCACCTAACTACTCTTGATGTAATTATGCACTCCCTCAGTTAGTAGTTGTAATAAATAAAACATAGTCCTATTAGAGACTAGTTGTCTTTTTCGATTCCAGGAAAGTGGTTTACAATTATGATAGGTGTCAAGGTCATAATTCGATGATCTAGCTAGCTGGGCAGATCCTATGTATTCAAAAAAGGTCTATTTATAACCAGGAGATCGAATGAGACCAAGGGGGGGAGATGTTATGCAAGAACTACTCTTGTAATCTTTGTCTATGAGTATTATACAGTTGCAACAACCTATTTCAAACTTGAGATTCTTATCTGTATTCTTATGTATGTTTATTATATCATTATTTTACTTTCTCTCTAGTGTTCTAGTTGTATAATCACTTGGAATTAATGATTACATGCTCCAACTTCCTTTATACACCTAGTCTATTGTTCTATCATGCTTTATTAGTTTGCTTATGTATAATCACTTGGAATTCATGGTGACATGTTCCAACTTCCTGTATACATATAGCTTGATGTTTTTTCCTTCATGTGTGGTTTAATAAGAATACAATTGCCTCAGCTTCCATGAGATAAGTTGAATTATGACTTAGTTTTCATATTGACTCCATAAGCCCAATGATAGTAAACCCTTTACATCTTTCACCTATACTAAAACAAAATAATTCAATCCAATTCAGAGTTAGCCATCTGCTTTCAAGTTATTCATTGAATATCATTTATCCTTTTGAGAGAGCCCTCTTAGACTGGAAAGGCTAATTTTCAGTTACAAGTTGGTTTGAAATAGTTACTCCAAGTTGACCATTAAGGCAGCCCAACAAGAACTCAATTTGGTGATAACACTAACCTTCCTACTTACAATTAGAATTTAAATGGTGTGCATGAAAATATTATAGTAGAAAGACATTAAACATGAATAAAGAAAAGATCACTAGGACGCCACAACACATGAATCTTGTAGAATGATCTCTTTATTGATGCTCCAGCTTGAAAAGTTACAAGTACTTGCAATGAGAAAGTGCTTACAAAACTAGGGTCCAACTCCTGTTACAGAATGAAAACTTATATTTAAACTAGTTGCACCGAATTTCTATTATCAAAAGGGAAATCGATTCATCTACTACAAGAGTAACTTAAAATAGGTGTGTGCGTCTCTCGTAAGGACATGTTGTGAATAATTTTTAACAGATGTATAAAGTTGTTGTGGAAGCATCCTTTTGTTGTAACGACACTCTTAATAGATGCCTAACGTCCTTGTGAAGTTTTTATCTAGTGTTGTGGCAGTCTGCTGTGCTGGTGGATCTGATACTGGATGTGCCGATACAGACAATTCTCTGAGCTGCCAACTTCATCATCGAACTGAGTTGTCATCCTTCCTGGAGTTTACATAAATTTTCAAAACTCTATGGATTCAAAATCTTGGTCCTGTTAAGCTTTCTGTAGACTTCATCAGTCTCAGTGTACTTTACAAACGTTGGTCTCAGCTGAAAATTGTGTTTAACATCATGCTGTATGAAGACATCATTGTTGATGATTTCATAAAATGCTTTCCCAGTCATGGTGTTCTTCAGATTAGTGAGCTTGGATGTGTCACTTGAGATATTTGTGAGCCTTTTTACATAATCAGTCCTAGGCATCAACTTATAATTGATTAAACCTCTTTTGTTCAGTGGCTTAATCTCGTTGAAAAATCTACTCACCCCAATCTCTAGTTGATGGAATCTTTCTTCTAGTTGTGTGACCAGGCTCTTTTTTTTCAACACGTTTTTAACCTCAAGAACAGAGGTTGTTTTGTCAACCACTTCCATTTTCTCCAATTCATGACTGCTTTTAGAATTCATGAATCTGATGAGGTTGTTGGCAGTTTGGGGCTTATCCCCAAGTTCTTCATTTGTTTTCTCAATGGAAACTTTCACCAAATCAATTAGATCTCTCTGTTCAAAAATTATCTGAATTGACAACCATATTTAATTTATAGATTCAATTATATATCCAGCCATTTAATTTGTTTCACTCTTCCTACCATGCTGCCAATTGAGGATTCCTGAAGAGACTTCTCTGAAATTTCATTTAGCTTTTTTCTAATCTACATATCTGTGGCATGTGCAGAATCTTTCCTTTTGAATTTCTCTTGTAGGTCACTGAGTCGATCCTATAGCTTTTTAATCTCTGTTGACTATAAGGAAATGTTCTCCATCACCTTGGATAGCTTCTCAGTGCTTTCCCCCAGTGCACCTGTAGATGTTGTGGATGCTAGAATCACCGTGAGAGGAACTGCTTGTAGGGGTATCATGGCCTTAGCTGCTTCCTTTGCTACTCCCTTCGCTGCATCCTTTATTTATTTATGTATTTCTTTGATAATTTTATCCATCTCATTCTCCATTTTCTTGATCTTCTTGTTTTTTCAACAATCAATTACACCATTTCTGCTTTTTGTGTTTTAGTTGCTTCTATCTCCTTGGCCATAGGGTCTTCTATCATTGGCATCTTAAGCTGCCTCCTCAAAGCGGCTATGTCTGCATTCTTATTCTTCACAAGATTTTTTGCCATTGCTATGTTTGATGGATTTTACCCGAGTTGCATCACTAAATCCTCCAGAGACTTTATCCTTGAATCTTTGGCCATGGAAGAGAAATTTTCCACCTTTAACTATGACTGTGTGTTGGACAAAGTCACTTATAGTTTTGAGAGGCTCATGGTTGTGCTAATTAGCGTGGAGGAGATCATTTCCCCAATCTTCTTGTGCATCTCCATCTGGTCTATTAGATGGATTTTATTTGCATTAAACTCAAAAGAGGTCTTCTTGTAGTCTGTTGTAATTTTGGGCTCAGAAATTTGTGCTTCCAAGAATGCCATCCTCATTCTTCCCTCTTTGGGAGCTACCTGTTTGTTTTCAAAGCGAAGTGTAGGTGTTGGTCTTGAGAACCTCATTCCTTCTTTTTATCTCCCTGAATGTGTCGTAGATATCTTCCTCCTTTTGTTCTGCAGTGGAAGTAGATGTTGCAGTTTGCACATTCTGTTGTTGGAACGACACAGTGTTAGAGGATGTGGAGAAGATCGTTTGGCCACCTGCTGGAGATGAACTTGGTGAGTCCCCAATTGTGATGAAATTTTTTTGGTTCTTATCACTGCTCTGGTCAAGGCTCATGTTGATTCTATCCCTCTTCCTATATTTAATTTTGAATTATTTAGTGGAGGAATCGATGTCCATGTCTGCTTGATCCTCCCTATTTCATTTTCAGGCTCCTTTCCCTTGTCATCTTGAAATCCTACAACTTTCCTCTCTTGTGGAGTTGGTGTTTGGATTCTTGAAGTAGAGATGACTTGCTCTTCAACCTCCTGGAGTGTGTCTACCACCCATTCTTCTTGGTTCATGTACTTCTCTATATCTAGTCCGTGGGTATGAATGTAGGGTGTGGACTTGTTTTCCACCCTCTTCTTGGAGAGGCTCCCCATTGGATCATAGGACCAAGTGAAAATATGTGTGAAATTCATCTCCTTTAACATTTTATATGCCTCCTCCTCTGCTGCCTTTCTGTTGTAGATGAATGGACCAATTTGGGATTTGATCCTAAATTGTGACTTCTTCTTGGTTGAAACAAAATGCACCTCATATACATCTATCATTTTTCTAATATATTCAAGAGAAAATATCCTCATGGAGAGCTATTTGAGCAGTTTATAGGGGGCCAATTCACTGCCATAAACCCTGATCTCTATGTAGTTTTGGTAGATATACTAGTGTGTTGTTCTAATCTGCTCTGTTAGCTACATCACCTTCTTGATTTCCTCACTAATCCCAGGCTCTGTGTTGCTGTTGAGTGCACTTATTGTTTGATGAACAAATAGGTCTACAAAGCTCTTGTAGGAATATTCTTTCTACTCCTTTCTCAATAGAGTTGTCCAAAAATTACAAATTGGGATTGGGAGTCACCATATTGCTTTATCATGTCAAATTGGAACTTGATGGATTGAAAATAGGCAAACATGTACACCAGCACAGAGGTGTATTTGAATAACCCTTATGTCTGGAATTCCAAGAACCGATCATGAATTGCATCAACAAGGAACTGAGCATAGTTTAACATAACAGTAGGCTTAGCATCTGCAAAAAGGATAGCTAAGAATCCAATTATGGCTTCATCTACCCACTGATCATTATGATATCTTAACAAATAACATAAAATAGTGATGATGTGCTTGGTCCTATCCGGGAAGGTGGATTATGGGTATGGGGGATTGGTGGTAGGAATTGGCGCATTTGTGGCCATGAAAAGCTCTAAGGCCTTGGCCCTGCTGGAAAAATCTAATCCTTGTTATAATCCTATAAGGGCCTCGTATGAAAAATGGACAATGTTCTCAACAATGGGGGCTTGCAACATCCCTTGAATGGATGGGGCATTTACGTAAAATAAAATCTCTCCTGTAGAGTTCAATATGGATCTTTTTTTAATGTCATAGCAAGATTAAAATTTCTGATTAGCTCAGGGATGCTATGGGTTTTAGGAAAGATGTAATGTGGAAGCTTGGTCTCCCACAGGCTGATATCATTTGCTTCATCAAGGAGCTTATCCTCGAGCCAAGAGTAGACATCGAACAAGTTGAGGTCTGACTCTGTCTTGTGGAGCTTGTAGGCACTGTCAGCTAGGGGAATATGGTCTAAGTCTACCCAAGGGTAGACCATGGGGTTGAAAGGCTGTTGGTCTACCTCGGGAGGCATGATTTGATTTCTTCACTTTCTGTCTCACCTGCAATGGAGAATGGGCTGTAAGAAAAGGGAGCAGAGAAGGGGGAAAGGGTATGAATTGGTATTGGGGAAGGGCTAAGATCGAAGGGGATTGGGATTGGAACTGAATCAGTAGAAATAAGAACTATAATTAGGCTCACAGAGCATTGATAGTTTCTCTTTTGATGCACAATTTACCCTTCGGCAATGTTGGCTGGTTCGTGATTTATCTGTATGTGTCTGTAAGTCTGATACCTGTAGTAATCCAATAGTATCAGCAATGTAAAATTTGGCGTCGTGGTGAATTTTGGCTTTAACATGTGGTTAGAGGGTGACCATTGAGTTAGCACAGGTCCGTTGGATAATGACCCGACCATTCATGGTGCAACGATGCTGTTGGAGGGAGGGGATGTGACGGGGCGAAGTGGATAGGTGACAGAGGACGTGGTGCGATGACATTGACAATGGTCACAAGGCTGCGGTGGTTTGATTTGCAGCGAAAACCGCTTTTCGGAGGTAGTCGCAGGTGGTAAGCAGTAATAGAGTGGGAGGGGGTGCGAAATTGTGTGAGCGCGCCACGTAGAGGAGTGGGCGGTAATGGATACCGCCCATTTCGGATGCCCCACCCCCCTGTTAACGTTCGGTGGCTGAGGGGGGATCGAAATGGAATGAGGGTCGTCAGATGTGAGGTGACAGGCGAAGATGGTAAGTAAGGTGGGGGATGTTTAGCGCCTGATGTGACGAGTGATGGGATGGCAGGCCTGGGTCTGTGAATGAGCATCGGGATGGCGGAGGACTTAGGATAAAGCGCATAATGTGGGTTTGCGGGTTTGCGCATATAATGAATTTAGCATCGGGACTTAGTATCACATTTGGCATAAGGTATGCCCGGGTGACATTAAAACCCATCTTTAGAAACATTTCTCCTTTCCCATCCTTTGTGCCATGAGAGATTTCTATCTGGCCTTTCCTCTTATAACAAAGAGAAACAATGAAATTGGGATGTTTTATCTTGGTGGAATAATCTCCACATTGGCTTTTGATTCTTCCTCTTCAATCTGTCTACCTACCTAAAGCTATGCATCTAACATTTTCTCCTCTTTTTTAGGGTGCATTTGAACTAGAAAACCCTTACATATTTTTCTTTTGAATTCCTATTCTAACCCCTATCCTTATTCAACCATTGGCTCGGCTTAATCTATTGAGCCAATTTCATTTTCTACCTATCTACTGATAAGCCAAGATTAAACAGTTTGGAAAAAATTTATTCTCTAACCTATCAACATAAATTGAAAAAATGTTCGGTCATGATTAAGCTGTATGACTGGACAAACCTATCTAATGAGTAGTGGCATTTGAACTTGCAACACTTTCAGTTTTATTTCTTTTTAGGGTTTTTCTTTCCTTTTTTGTTTTTTCTCTTTTTATTTCTCTGTTTTTTATACCCTCTTTTCTTCTTTTTCATTTTTCTTTTATTTGAAACCATTTAAATTTTGAAAATCCTTTCAATAATGAGATCTTACAAGAAATTTGAAGTATCTAGTCACCTTGAGATCCTATAATTTATAGGGTACTATTAGTGGCTCCAACTGGGGACGACACTTCTTTGAAAAGAAGCGTCAAGAACTTGAGACCGGTAGCTTTGGATGCTCCTTTGTCTGCAACATTTTTTACTTATTTCCTTCCTTCTTCAACAGATTTATTTTCTGTTTTTTTATATCTGCTAATTGAACTAGGCTTAGGGCCTTCACTTTGGGCTTCAACCTAGTCCTCATGAATGATTGAAAACTGAAGACTGTGGTATTTACAATGGTGAAAATATGACCTGAGTTTTAGAAAAAATAATGTTTTAGCATCCTGTCATTGACAGGACCTCCAGACACTTCTGTACCATCCAACTCTTTGAGAAAACAAGTATTGTTCCCCCTTAAAGCATGAATGATGTATGGCCCTTGCCAAAGTTTATCAAAATTTCCATGCTTGCCTTTATCCGCTCTTCTAGAATCACATTTCAGAACTTTATCACCTAGATTGAAATCATTGGCTTTGGTTCTCTTGTCAAAGATAATTTTTATATTCTCTTGCATCATTTGTGTTCTATTGTAAACCTCTTCCTTGGACTGCTATAGCTGGATGGTGTCATTAATTCTCCTTTGGATTTCATTTGGTTCAGCTTGGAATTCTTGTATTATCTTCATTACTGGAACTCCCAAGGAAAAAGGAAACACTGCATCCATTCCATAAAACAATTGGTATGGAGACATGCCAATGGAATTCTTTGTGGTGGGCCTATCAGCCCGAAGAGCATTGATCAACTTATTGTGCCATGATTTATTATTCTCTTCTAGAAGCTTTTTAATGATGTTCACCAGGCTTTTTTTGGAATATTCATCCAGTCCATTACCTTGAGGGTAATAGGTTGTTGAATGCCCCAACGTTATATGATACCTGTGACAGAAGTCGACCATATTTTTGGATCTAAAGGCTGCAACATTGTCTGTAATGAATTTTTTAGGGCAACCAAATATAGAAAGGATGTTGGTCTCTAGGAAATTTATAATGATAGAATCAGTGGCATTTATAGAAGGGGTGGCCTCTATCCATTTGGTGAAGTAATATGTTGTAGTAAGGATCCATTTATGTCAGGAAAAGGATGTAGGGTGAATTTCTCCTATGAAATCTAACCCCCATTGTTGGAAAGGGCTTTCCACATAAATAGGTTACAGGGGTAAGGGAAATAAATTTCTATTTCCTTCAAAGATTTGACATTTATGACATGCAATAACCATCTTATGGACATCAGTAAAAAGGGCGAGCCAATAAAAACCAGCTCTCATGATCTTGTTGGCAGTGGTTTTTGAATAGAGATGACCACCACAGTCCCCTCCATGGAATTCTTGCATTACTCTATCTGCATCATCCTTCATTATACATTTAAGAAAAATACCTCCAATATGTTTCCAATATAAAGCATTGTCCAAAATGCAGAATTTAACAACTTTAAGTTTTAGAAATCTAGCCTTGGTTTTTGACAAACTAGGAGGAGCATTCAGATTTGACAATACATACAAAATATCAGCATACCATGGAGAATTCAGGAATGCTTCATCAATCGGTGGAGTTGCCAGTTCCTCTTGATCATCTAATGTCTGTATCATGTTGATTTCTAGTGTGTGAAATTTATATTCTGCCATCAATTCATCTAGTCCTTGGCCTTTAATCAACTTGGCAGGCTTGATTTCCAAGTCATATTATAGGATCAGTGCAATCCATTTCCCTCTTTTTCCATCAGGACCATTTTTTGTTAAGATTTCTTTGACAAATGCATTTGGAACATAAGAAATGATATGTGAATGTAAAATATAGACTCTAAAATATTTCAATGCTATGACCAATGCAAAAGCCTGTTTTTCCATGATATTATATTTTAGAGATGCATATCTAAATGCCTTGCTGAAAAAGGCTATTGGCTGGTTTTGTCCTTCATGGTTTTTTTGTAATAAAACAGAAACAATAGTACGTTCGGAGGCAAAAGAGAAAATCAAGAAATATTTAGTGAAATCTGGTCTGATTAGTATTGATCCGTATGTGATCGAATAAAGTGCTTAAGTAGTTTGATTAGTTTGTCCTTTATAATTGACTGTTAACTGAAGTATGCTTTAATGGAAAATGACATAAACCAACAACATAAATGAATAAATAACAACAATAATCAGAGAGAAGAAGAGGCAAACAATTTGATGATGGAGTTCGTCCCTCCTGGACTACATCTCCGGGTCCGCTTTTAAGTGGGCATCTTTTTTTATTAGGATTGATCTTGAAGAATATTTACACTAAAATTGAACATAATGAATATGCTTGCAGGCACTTCTGAACCCTGTAAACAGAAATTAATCTTCCTTGCCTTTTCGATGATTGTCTCCGTGCTCAATTCTGACCACCGATGACTGAGAAATGCTGCAAACAAAATCACCTATGTCCTTCTGAAACTGCACTCCAAATACACTATGCCTTCACAATAATCCAAGATGAACTCCATGAGAAAATTCTATGGCTTTATAAGCTGTATCGAACCTCCATTTTCCTCATTTGGGAGTTGGTTGAGGAAAAATGGTGATAAGGGTCTCGAATCCCTATATTTACGAAAACCTAGTGATAAGGTCCCCAATCCTTAGCGCTAAAATAAATTTGAAAACCCAAATTTAAACATTATATTAAAAAGTTAGCCGCAGAGCTAGCTAAACGGGTAGAGTATTAAAACTGCTACGTGTGATCAAGCGGGCTTTGACTAGCGGTTATGGTCTATCTGGATGGTTAGGGTCCGATGGTCATGACATCCTTATCCCTGACGGTTCCGACAACCTGCGGTCACATGGCTTTCAGCGGGTTTTACAAACTGGCGGTTAATACAACAAACTAACAACTTCGACACAATTTTCAAGTCTGGTCACACGTTGTTTGAAGACCTCCGACATGGTTTCATAAACCACACGATTATCATACGCTGTGGGTTTTAATAAGGTTTAATTATAAAGTTTTAAAACTTATATATCACCCGAACCCTATGTAATAAGGTTTTTGGTATTTTTTTTAATATATAGTTTGAATTTTTTGTGCTAGGACTTTAAGTTTAGGTTTAATCAATATAAACCTTTTACCATAGCACTTTAGGTCCTATGTTTAATGCATAGGATTTTTTCATAGGTTTAAAACTTAGCATAAGGATTTAATGTCTTAGACTTGGGCTTAATATTTAGAACCTAGGCTATCACTTAGGTCTTTAAACCTTAGGTCTTAGATGATGTGGATAGGGTTTTAGACTAAGGTATTAGGGTTTTAGATCTAGGTATAAATTTTAACCTTAGACCTTTACAATGTCCTATTAAACCTTATTTTAGGATTAAAACCCTTTACATCATATCACAAAAATTCGATCCTTATGACATCTGGAGGACCTTTATATAGGCGAAACTGGCGAAACTGCATGAATGAAGACTGAATTGGTCATCGAACTGCTGAAGTTAACTTGGTCCTTTCTGCTGAACTGTAATGATCAAGATCCTCGTGGATCAATCCTCTCCACTTAAAAATCTTTTGGACCACAAAAGCTTGATCTTAAAATGACAATAAGTGAGAATACAACTCTCTCACTTTCATCTTGACTTTGATGACATACAACCATACCTACTCATTAACCTGAAACTGATGCTTATCATGGCACAATTTGAACATGTCTTGAATTAATGCTTGTCGTGATGCAGAAGAATGTAAGGCTTGATTGTAAGCTTGATGCACATAGGTTACAAATTCATCCCATATCTTAGGATGTATATTGCAGTTACCTCGAAGAATATGTATCCCGGTCCTATTCACCATTTATGTCCGTCCTTGAACCAAATCCATGCTACCCCATGGTTGCAAAGGAACTGGAAGTGGCATGTACAAACCAATCTTTTGATTACATGGCTTGCTTGTTGAACACATTACACATCCTTTTATGTAATTCACAATTTTTTCATACATATGAGGCCAATAACAATATTTTTGACTTTGTGTCATAGTCTTGCTTACGCCTACAATCCGAGAAAGTTAAATTTCCAGAATAACCTACACCTTTTCTATCTGAGCATTATGAGTTAGTGATTCAAAAGTATCTTCGAAATCATTATCAGTACTATACTGTTCTACATAAATTTCATAAAATAATGAAATTTTATGCAGTACTACTAAAGCATTCAAAGACAACATATCAAATACTTTACTTGTTACACCTTCCCTGTCCTTAATTACTACGTGATGTTGATGAAGAAATCCCATCCAACTGTAGTGAGATTGTTGCATCTTAGTATATGACTGAAAGTATTGAAGCAGCTGATAATCTATTTGAATCAATGTTTTCATTGCATAACCTTTAACATCTATTTTAAATTCATATGGCTATTGATGATTTATCAATACTGTGAAAAGTTTCTGCTTAATTGAATCAACTTTAACATCGACACTTATTCCCATGCCCTGTTTTTCTTATGAGCCAAAATTATGGGTGAACTTTATGGAGTTAAACTGTGTCACATGAATTCCATCCCTGAAATCTGTCGCTTTATTTCTTTACACTCTACAACTAACTTGTGACACATTCCATTATTAGAGGCATCAAACATCAACTGCATCTCATGTGATATTTCCATTTTATAAAGTAGATGTTTTGGTTCTTTAACTAGATCCTGAAATGAATCTACCTTTTTAACCAAATTACCTTCATACTGAATTTCACAACCTGAATAAGTATCAATAAGATCCTTAGGTTTCTCTTTTATCGACATGAGTATGTATCTCCTACTTGAACTTATTAAGCGCTTCATCTGATTAGCATTAATTAAATTCAAGTGATCTTTGTTTTTATGTGCTCGAACGATGTATTTAATCCCATCTTTTATGAGGTGATACTTATGTTCCTTTCTATAAAATACTACATCATGGTCATAGAGACAAGGGATACCTAAGACAATTCCACAAATGTCTAATGGTATCACATCTAGCTCCACTTAATTGATATAGTTAGCTGTAATTGCAAATTTTAACTGAAACTATTTGGTAACATTAATTTGACTTTTTTCCTTTAACCACCCTAAAGGATATGGCTTTGGATGATTATGTGTTTTCAAACCCAATTTTTTAACCAATGACTCAGAAATCAAATTTTCTTGTGATCCCGTATCGAACAATGTATATATCTTAGTATGATTTGAAGTTACCCATATATGAAATAACTCGATTCTTTTATCTTCATTTTGTTGTTTGATGTTTGAAGAAGCAGAAGTACTAGCATCAGAAATTTTACCTATTGTAACCATAGAAATGATTTTACCTTCATCACCTAAATCGGATCCCAAGTCCAAGCCTTGCTGGACTGTTGTTTCAGCCTTCTTTTCACCCTTCTTTGATTGAAACTTCTTCGGCTTCAGTTTCAGATGAAGTTTTCAACACCTAGATTCATCATGGCCGATCCTTTGGCAATGTGTACATGTAGGTCTATCATCTTCCTTATGAGTTGTAGTAGTATTCTTTCCCTTTGACTTGCCCTTCTTTTTGTTGTCTTCAGTTTCCATTTGCTTGGATGTATTTGGTGTAAACTTGAATGGTCTACCACCTGATTCAGCATGAATTGCTTGAACACAAAATACATCAAAATCATTAGGATTGAACATTAATAATGTATGATGCAAATATGAGTGCAAATTTCCAATATATTTTAACAAAGTTTCTTTTGTGTCCAAATAAATACCGAGTGCTAATGCCTTCTTTCTAAATTCCTGTGTGAACTCTTGAACACTCTGTCCCTTACCTTGTAACAAGCACTTCCAATCAATTACATCTTGCCGTGTATGACCCAACGAATAGAATTGTTTATTTAGAGCTTTAATAAACTTATTCCATGAGGTGATAACTTTTCCCTTACACTTTAAATCTATCTGTGTCCTACTCTCCCACCAGATCAAAGCAGTACACCCCATTCTAAGAGTAGCTAATTGGATCTTTGTCTTATCATCAGTAATATCTTGAATATGACAATAGACTTCTAACTATTTTACCCAATTATCTAGTTTCTCAGGGTTTATTTCACCATCATACACAGGTAATTCGAACTTAACATCAAGTTTCAAAAGTGGATTCTTATGTTTCTTTTATTTTTTCTGATTCAGAACTAGAAGAAGAAGAGGAAGAAGAAGATGACGGAGATGACGAAGGAGTAGGAGATTTATCTGCCTTGCCTTTACCCTTTTCCTTCTTTGATGCCTTTGAAGATGAGGCTGCATCTCTCGTCTTCTTGTCTTCATATAATTCTGCCAAAATTTTCTTCATGTTTAGAAACATCTGTTGGATTTGATTCTCATCCATGGGTTTCTTTTCAGTAGCTTCAAGAGTCTCAACAGTCTCAGTCCCTGTCATTGTTGATTGATGATCGAATTTTCGCCTTCTGATCTTTGGATCGAATTCCTCAAGCTCGCCTTTTCCACGTTGCAATCCCAACCTGGTTAACATCCACTGACAAACAAAATACAAGCAAAACCTGCTCTGATACAAAAAATGATCCATATCTGATCGAATAAAGTGCTTAATAAGTTTGATTAGTTTTTCCTTTAGAATTGACTATTAACTGAAGTATTATTTAATGAAAAATGACATAAACCAGTAGCATAAATGAATAAATAACAACAATAATCAGAGAGAAGAAGAGGCAAACAATTTGATGATGGAGTTCGTCCCTCCTGGACTACATCTCCGGGTCCGGTTTTAAGTGGGTGTCCGTTTTTATTAGGATTGATCTTGAAGAATATTTACACTGAAATGGAACAGAATAACTGTGCTCGCAGGCACTTCTGAACCTTGTAAATAGAAATTAATCTTCCTTGCCTTTCTGACGCCCGTCTTCGTGCTCAATTCCGACCACCAACGACTAAGCAATGCTGTAAACAAAATCACCTATGTCCTTCTGAAACTGCACTCCAAGTACACTATGCCTTCACAATAATCCAAGATGAACTCCATGAGAAAATGCCATGGCTTTATAAGCTGCATCGAACCTCCATTTTCCTCATTTAGGAGTTGGTCGAGGAAAAATGGTGATAAGGGTCTCGAATCCCTATCTTTACTAAAACCTAGTGATGAGGTCCCTAATCCTTAGTGCTGAAATAAATTTCAAAACCCAAATTTAAACATTATATTAAAAACTTAGCCGTAGAGCTAGCTAACCGGGCGAAGTATTAAAACTGCTACACGTGATCATGCAGGTTTTGATCGGCGGTTATGGTCTATCCCGACGGTTAGGGTCCGGCGGTCACGACATCCTTTATCCCTGGCTTTTCCGGCAACCTATGGTCACATGGCTTTCAGCGGGTTTTACAAACTGGCGGTTAATACAACAAACTAACAACTCCGCTGCGGTTTTCAAGTCTGGTCACAGTTGTTTGAAGACCTCTGACATGGTTTCATAAACCACGTGGTTATCATAACGTTGTGGGTTTTAATAAGGTTTAATTATAAAGTTTTAAAACTTATATATCACCCGAACCCTATGTAATAAGGTTTTTGGTATTGCTTTTAATATATAGTTTGAATTTTTCTGCTAGGACTTTAGGTTTAGGTTTAATCAATATAAACCTTTTACCATAGCACTTTAGGTCCTAGGTTTAATGCATAGGATTTTTTCATAGGTTTAAAACTTAGCATAAGGATTTAATGTCTTAGACTTAGACTTAATATTTAGAACCTAGGCTATCACTTAGGTCTTTAAACCTTAGGTCTTAGATGATGTGGATAGGGTTTTAGACTAAGGTATTAGGGTTTTAGATCTAGGCATAGATTTTAACCTTAGAAATTTACAATGTCCTTTTAAACCTTAGTTTAGGATTAAAACCCTTTACATCATATCACAAAAATTCGATCCTTATGACATCTGGAGGACCTTTATATAGGCGAAACTAGTGAAACTACACGAATGAAGATTGAACTGGTCATCAAACTACTGAAGTTGACTTGGTCTTTTCTGCTGAACTGTAATGATCAAGATCCTCCTGGATCAAGTATTGGGGCTTTTGTTAATGCTAGCTTGACCAAATCAATATTTCTTTGCTTTAATGGTCCATTTTATTTTTTATCCCTTCTTGAGCATATTAGTGATGCTCCTTAAAAGTTCTGCTAAGGTGGGTATAAATATCCTTAGGAATTTGATTTTACCAATGAAACATTGGAGTTCCTTTAGATTTATGGGATGATTGCTTTTCAGTATTCTTTCATTTATACTAGGGTAAATTCTGATTCCATCCTTACAGATAATATGGCCTAACCATTTTCCTTCTTCTAATCCAAACAATATCTTCTTAGGATTCAGGGAGTCCAAATTTCCTGAATTTTTCAAAAACTCTTCTCAAGTGCGCTAAATGTTCTTCATCGGTTTTAGAAAACACAATGATGTCATCCAAATAAACAACAATAAAGTGGCCAATGTCATTAGCAAAGGCAATGTCCACAGCCCTTTGAAAGGTAGCTCCAACATTCATTAGTCCAAAGGGCATTTTCACATACATGAAAGTCCCCCAAGGAGTTGTAAAAGTTGTCTTATCTTGGTCATCAGGGTGTACTAACACTTGATTGTAACCAGAGAAACCATCTAACAAAGATATCCTATTGTAACCTGTTAGTCATCAATATTTTTCACTATTTGTAGATGACTATAGATTGGTTCTAGATTTCTGAAAACAAACCTCCTAGAAAACTGTGAGTTTCAGAAATCTCACTGCCTTCATTATCCTTATAGAATTTTTTTCACTATTTCATCAGCTTGCCATTCCATGGTCACTCTGTCACTCCTATAAACTCTTCCTAAGCTTATACCTATTATTTTCAGTCTCCTTCTCTGCCTATAACCTCATTGGCCTATTTTTTCCCCTATCCATAACTTCACTTTCCCTCTAGGGTTTCCTATAGCTTAGCACATTCCGATGTTCCCCAGGTCCCTCAAGCATTGATGGTCTCAAAAATATCTCTGTAGGCTCTTTAGATAAATCAAGTACATTGGATTTTGGATCTTCAATACATCACTTTAGATGATACTCTGTTTTCACTTAGAACTCCCCAAGCCATGTTTTAGCCAAAATTAGGTCAAAGAACCCTCGCACTAGGTTAATTAGGGTCTCACATGCTTTAAGGTCATTATTGGTGTTTTAGGCTCTGATTTTACTTTTCTAGAAACTGGCTCATATGTAATAGAATGTTGAGACATGGTTATTCAAGAAATATTTGAAAGTTTCCAAAGAAGACTACCTTATCAAGTTCAAAGTCTGTGAGAGGTAAATACAAACTTTGACACTTCTATAGGAGCGTTGAAAGGTCTATCAACAGAAAGCTGGTGAGGTAGGTGGTCTGCTCCTGAATGAAGACAACTTGTAGCAAGGAAGAGAGGCAACACTTGTTCTCGTAGATCATTAGGGTTTTTGAGTTTGATGGTCCAAGTAGAGTGCCAAACAATAATCAATTGCAGAAATGACCTAGAGGAGGCACACCAAACCAAACATGAAGAAATTATGTCAAAATAATTGATGAGATAGGGAAAAGTTGAGGTGTAATGGACAAAAATTAATGAAATTGAAAGGGCTATAGATAACTTAGAATAAAACACTATTGATTTTCTTAAAGCACTCCAGATACCTAGGGTTTGGGAAAATAGCCATAGAAGGTGAAATGATAAGTGGAACTCCATGGTGAAAGAAAAAAGGATTTTGAAGATGTCACCGTTTGATCAGATCCAAAACTTGTCAAAACGAGTTTGTCATACCTAAATGAGAAAAATGGGAAAGGACAAATTCATCATTTCAGTCACCTACATGCAAATAATGTAAAGGGGTTAATGAAAAAAGGTGAAAAGGTTAAGCTGATTTTCATGGTGGGAATTACACAAGAATTTGAAGAAGCTGCTATGTGGCTAAATCAAAATGGTGTCAAAATCAAATTTTTATGCCTCGGGGAGAAAAAATAACGTGTAATTCATCACTTCAGTCACCTGTAGATCAAAAGTGTAAAAAATGTTATTGAGAAAAGGTGAAAAGCTATTTTGAACTCCATGATGGAAACCACAGAGAATTTTGAAGTTGTTGTTGTGTGTAAACATCACAAAATCATCAAAATAGACATGTCAAGTCTCAAGGAGTAAAATCAGAGCCAAGTTAATGTTTTCAGTCACCTACAAGCAAAAAAGGTCAAATAACATTAGTGAGAAAGTGAATAAGACTTAAACATTAAGAAGTGGGTTTTCAAAGGTTTAATTAAAGTTCCCAAGTCTATAAAATCTCATCTTTTATTTCAAAGGACTCATTGTTGCATTTAAAGCAATTAAGAACGCTCAGGAGAAGAAAATTTGAGAGTTTTCAAGACAAATTTGGAAAACATTTTGTGGCGCTACGCGGTTGGGATCGGATGTTGCACCCTTGGCAAAAATCTGCCATATATTTTACACAAGCGTTCTGTGCCTGGAAGTAAGCGCTACATGCCTGGAAGAGTGCTGCACCCTTGCCCAGAACTCATCCTCTGCTTATTTTCAAGGTGATGTGCGCTTGGCCTCAGCGTTGCGCCCTTGGCCTTGGTGCTACGTGCTTGGCCAGGAGGGCTTTCCAAGAAAAACAACCACTCAAGTCACCTCAAATCTTCTTCAAGCTTCCTACAAGGTCCTCCAAAGTAATAATAAATGGAAAGTGGATGCCCTAACCCCATTTTCAAACTATTTGGTGATTTGAAATTGAAAGAAGATGAAACCCTAGGAGAAGCCCTAAATTTCATGCTTAAAATCACTGTTTGAATCTCATTCCATCTGCCTATGAAGAGTATCAGTAAAAAAAAAGGATAATTGCACAGCTGGGGGTTGTTATTAAGTTTTTTAGCCTCTCACTCAGCCTGATATACCTATACCCTCACTTACTCATTCCCCCATTAGCTAAACTTCCATTTCATCACCATCTCTTCATTCCATTTCCATTTATAGTCCTAGGGTTTTCTCAAGGCAGGGTTTACAATGTCAGAAGACAATGGTAGTGGAGGAGAGGCTCAAATGCCAAGGAGGCATGAGAAAAAAGGTGGAAAAATCAATAGATTTGAACCCCCCAACATAAGGGAGCTAATGGCATCTCCCCTTACTGTTTCATGTTTCAAGCATGTAGGATGCTTTGATTTTTGTGAAAAGGTGCAGCAGGTGAAAAACCACCCTAAGCTAACTATGATTTTTATCATTAACTTGCATGAAAAACAAGTTAACCTTGCAGGGGTCACTTTTGAGCTATCTACAGGTTCTATTTCCAATTCCATAGGACTACCTAGTGTAGGGGAGAAATGGTTCAAGCAAGCTAACCTAGACATGAGCTACTTTTAACCCTACCTAAAGCCTAGATACTGTTAGCCACCTATAAAAATTTTCATATCAAATGGTGGCTAAACATTTTTGGAGCCTTCAAGGAAAATTTTTTATTGCAAAAATTGTTATCCCTTGAAGACTCATGAAGACATCATGCCCTTTGTCCAAATCTTCACTGCTGTTTCCATTTCAAACTCAGAAATTCTACTGATTCCATAGAGAAAATACTGCTGCAAAAGCCATTTTTTCCTTTCCTCCATATCAAAACTAACCTTCATTTTGCCTCCTCTTTTCCTCATAAACTTCCTCTATTTTCCCTTTTTTCCATTTCCCCCTTCATAAAATCCACCTTACAGAGTTTAAAACTCCTTTTTAAACTCTGTTGAAACCCCCAAATCCATTAGAAAACTCTTAAAAATTCATAAAAAATACACTTTTTTGTACTAAGGGTTTAAGCCCCTTCGGGCTAAATCCTAAACCACTTCCCCAAATGTGCCCGTGTGTTGGAACCAAGTGCTGAGTACATTTGGTGCTTATCACATTGAAAAAACAGAGTGCACAAGTCTTTTTGTCAAGTGGAGACCTCCGATGTGATTGGCCCTTTATTACATAACCCTCGATCTTATTATCGCCTCATATAACCCATAACCCGCATTCGGTGCTAAAACATTGTATAAACCATTCCCGATGCTCATTTTCCTTTGTAAATAAAAAAACCCACTTTTTCCTAAGTTTGGTCTAAATGCGCCCATGCAATGTTTTTTAATATAAATGGGTAGATTGAAAAGCCTCGCATCAAAGTTCCGATACGATTAAGCCCCATTTATATAAACCCCTTCCCTCCGCTTTACTCCATATAACCTGCGCCTGGGACCAAGAGTTAAAGGTCCCGAAGCGCCAATCGCATCGCAAAATTCTAAATGGGTAGATTAAAAGACCAAGCCCGACCTTTCGATGCGATTGGCCCTTATATATATAAGCCCTGGGCCTATCGCATTCCCTATCGACCAACAGCCCCACAGACTGCAGACGGGCACCAAGCCATATCATATATGTACCCCGCCCCAACCATAAAACCTTTTCTTTCTATAAAACTTTGGGTTTTCATATATTATAAAGGGTTTCTGCTAGCGGATGTCTTAAAGCAATATCCGCCGTTGATCCTAAGCCGATCTAGCGGCCTGCGCATGATCGCATCGCAAGTTTTTGTTGGGCGCGTTAAATATTTCTCCATCTCCGATTGACATCCCCCGATCCATTCCCCGCCGTCGATTTGATCTGCAGATTGATGACCCATAATAAATCGCATCAGCGCCATTTAGTTCCATCTCCCCACTGATTGCAAAAATCTGATTGCATATGGACCGTCCACGTGTCCAGATCGGATGGTACAGAACGCATTTCCTGACTTTGGTTTAAAAACATGCAGCCCTGCTCATAATGTTTTTTGGAAAATCTTAGCCATTGATCTCTGCAGATCAACGGCCCTCATCAGCCCTTCCTCCGCCATTGTATTATTTTGTTTATTCCAGATGTAATCTCTGCCATTGATCCTCACATCCAATGGCCCATATTAACCCCGACAGGCCTGCCTCCTGTGGGTCCTCCCTCCTTCCAGATCCGATCTCTGTCGTTGATATTTTGATTGGACGGTCCACAATAAAACCGCCCTTCCCACTTTTGCCCACGCATCTCTCCAATATCGCGCTCGTTTCCCCACCGTTAGATCTGAGGTCGCAGATCTAACGGCCCACATTCTATTTCGCGTAACTCTTAGCGCGAAGGTTAATTTCGCAAAGGCCACGTGATATAAGTTGTTTTTTCAAGGACACCTGTCGGGTGCGAACACATATCACGTTCAAAAAGAGAAAACCGCCTCCCCACCCTTTCGCTACGCAAAACCCATGGTTTTCTATTCCAAAACCACTTTTCCTCTTTTCCACTGTGATTCATCGCGCACCTCCTCAGCCGTTGATCATTATGAGCTAATCTCATCCGACGGCTCATGTTCCTCTCGAAACCCTGTTTGATGTTTAATTCATTTTTTCCTCCGCCAAAGGTTTTTTAACCTTATCTCTTTATATTACCGCCATTTCTCCATAATATGACCCTTTCCATAATGTTTTCTCCCGATTAACCCTGACCATTGATCTTTGCAGATCAACGGATCTGACTTATTTCTTCCCACTGCTCTCCTTTTGACCTCCGCTAACAGATCTCCACCGTTGGATGTTTCCATCCAATGGCCACGCTTCTCCCCACAGCCTCCTAAGCAGTTTTACCCCTCAATGCAGGATTTTATAATATTTTTTGTATTTTTCATGTTTTAAATGGTTTTTCCATTATATCAAAGGAAAACCAAAGGCCGAGGATGATGATCCCTGCGCCTTTGTTCACAAAAGAGAAGCCATCCACAGGGTTCAAACTCCACGTTTTGTCAAATGCTTCATGGGCATTGATGCCATATGGGCCCTATGAGAACCTGCACATCAACAAGACACAGTGAATTAAATAAAAAACAAAAGAGTATCAGTGTTGAAGAACAAAATACGACAAAATAGAGGATTGAAGACAATTTTGGAGGATTATGGCTAAGATCGAAAATCAAAAGCCTAATCCTCCAAATTAAAACAGAATTAAAGACAAATCAAAAGATTATCAGTCATGAAGACCCTCCACTGCCACATTAGAGGCAAATTGATTCCTCTCAGCTACCCAATGACACCTGTAGCCTCGAGCATTCGACAGAGGCCGAGTTATGATCAGAAAATCAGATATTTGCCTCAGCGTAGCCAAATAGTTAATTCTGCCAAAGGAACTTAATGCAAAAAATATCAGCAGAGTTATTACAACATAACTCAGAGCCTTAAAGTCAACAAAAGCTCCCACCGAGCTTAATTCTTAATGTAAAACAATTAATATAGACATAACATTTGTAAACTTCTCCATCGAACCCCTCAAAGGCCAAGAAGCATTAAGTCTGTATTAATTGACCTGGAAGATCTTTTATCCCCTCCCACCTCCTCATTCCTTCTATAAATACTGGTGTAGAAGACGAGAAAATGTTGGTTGCAGAACTTTGAAATATACTTGAGCTCGAAACTTCTGATTGTAAATAATGTTCAAAGGCTCTTGAAGCTCTGCTTGTGATAGAATAGTTAGGCTGAGTACTGAAGATGATTGCTGAATTGAAACACTGGACTTGAAGTTGTAACTGGTTTGAAGCATCAATACAAGCTGATTTATGGGATCCTGGTCTATGTCGACGGTGATGTTACTTCTTATTGTAAATCATTATTTTATTTCTGTTTTCACTTTTTCCATCTTCTCTGATAAAGAACAGTAAGCATAGAGTTAGGATTTACTGTATATCAGTACCCTTCTCTGACTGATAAGATTTATCTTAATGTTTTCTTCCAAATTGTGCTGTTTAGGAATGATTTAAATCAGTTTAAGCAGTTAGGAATGTTGGCGTTCCCTTGTCCTACTGTCTTAGCTAATTGTTATTCTTGAATTTTATTTTCAGTTTATGTTAAGTAGAGATGAACTAAAGAAGATATGGTGAGCCCTGGTCCTAGTTTTATCCCCAAAGACTATTTGAAAGTTTCCCTAAGAATGTGTTGAAAGCTGGCTAGTTTCAGAGTACTTACCAGATCTTAGACCATTCTTTGTTATCATTTGTGTTTTCCTTATGTTTTAAATGTTTTTCTATTGAAAGTGTATCAAAAGTTGGCTAGTTTCAAAGTACTTACCAGATCTTGGATTACTTTTATGTCTTTCTTAAGTGTATGTCAAAAGCTGGCTAGTTTCAAAGTACTTACCAGATCTTAGGCTGCTCTTTGTTTTGCATTTTTTTAATTCCCCTTCTTGTTGTATCATTTCATTCCATAAAATCAACTTTAAAGAGATCCTTAGACATAGATGAATTGCCCCATGGACCACTCTTGAACCTAGTGGTTTCAATTAAATCCTATAATGACTCCATAGCCCAATGGACTAAAATCAGCGAAACATCAATATTTTTGGCCAAACCTCGTTCTAATTGCTTGCAAATTCACACCTTTGAAACTCTTTCCATTTGGGACTTTCCACTCAAATAATAATCATGCTCAACCATCCAAAACAAACAAAAACCCTCAGAATTTATAACTAGCCTAATATCATTACCCAAAACCTTAAAGATAAATCCATATTTGCACTTATTGGAGAGATCCCTCTCCAGATTCAGGAAGGCTAGATCCTAGAATCCAAAAGTGGTTGAAACGGTGTTTCTCCCCGCAGTTGGAATTTTTCCAATCTTGCTGATTACGGGGAGCTAACAAATACAAATACCACAAAAAAATCCATCTTTCCTTTCTCACATTTGCTTGATAGATATGCACCTATGATGAGGATCATTATGAAGTATTTTACATATGAGGGAAGGTTATCCCAGGTTTACTCCTACCACATCACACTGCTTATTCACTTTACTAGAGTAAGGATGCTATACATACCCTATTACCTCTACATAAGCATTGAAAAAATGTCCTATATTGTACAAAAGAGAGACTATCCTCAGTAGATGCAAAGCATTTTTCATAATTCTTTGATCAATATCGTTGTTATGCACCAAGTATAGCAAAAGGGTATTCCATGGGAGACCTTCATTGCCAATGAGGTGTTCACCACTCCACAGGGACAACATCAAAAAAATGCACCTTCATCATCTCATGCTCCCATTCCTACTCCTCCATCACCTCCTAATGATCATATTTCTCCATCCACTCACACTCCCTCACCTCATAATGACCCTCCTTCACCACCTTTTCAAAATCCCTCACCATCATCTCATGGCACTAGTGCATCAAAGAGTGAAGAAGGAAATGAATAATCAAACAATGAAGAAGAAAGAAAATAGGGAGATGGAAATGAGGAATCAAACAATGAGAATGTTGGAAATATTGTCATTGATGGCAAAGGAGAATAAAGGAGCAGCACCTGAACTATCACAAAGGAGAAGAAAGGAGCAACACCTGAACTATCACTAAGGATAAGACAGGAGGAGCACAAAAGAGAAGCAATAGAGATAGAAAAAGAGAGGCATCAGAGATAGCAAAAGAGAGGCAGAAAGGAGCAGCATTATACAAGAAATAGAGGTAGCAAAGGCAGCAAGGCAGACAAGGAACAAAGGCAATGGATAAAGCAGAGGCAGTGAATAGAAGTAGAGGCAACAAAGGCAACAAACAGAGGCAGCAAATAGAAGCAGAGGCAGCAAAAAGGCAGAGAGGCAGAGCAATGAAGATACAATGCGATGCGATGCGATGTTTGTATTTGTGATGCAATGCGATCACATGTTGCAATCAGCGAAACATAAAAGGAATTGGAAAGTGTGTGTATTTGTGATGCGATGCGATGTGATGCAATGCGATGAGATGAGATGTGATGCGAAGGTTTGAGTGCTTTATTATAATGTTCCGAAGATTTTCCCATGGGTACAAAAGAGTTTCATTAGAGAGATGTATTGCTGAAAATTTTCCAAAGGTGTTAATGCTATTCCTAAGGTCTAGCTAAACAAACAAAGGACTAGAGTGGGACCCACAAGGAAGTGGTTTATGGGAAACCATACCACTGATTTTGCACAAATTTTAGGCCATGAGTGGTTTATTCCATTTGGAACACGATCGTATCTTATTATGAAATGTCACAATACTAAAACTGCCTATTTCGCGTAATTTTTGAGAATTAAAGGACAGGGGTTGAAGTAATGCGATAGCCGTTCGATTTGATGCGGAGAATATCCAATGGTGATCACATGGGAAAAGTGTATGGACGTTTGGAAATGTTAAAAAACAGGTATATTGTGAATGCGATATCCATCGGATCAAGATCGGTGAAGATCTAACGGTGGTCACATCATGCGAAAGGTGGAGTCTTAATGTCAAGGCTTAAAGCGGAAGTGTTGAAGATCGACGACGGAGATCTTATCGAAGATAGAAGATCGACGGTGGAGATCTCATCGCATCGACGGAATGGAAGAACAAAGGAATGATAGTTTGAAAGTTGCGATTGCGATTGAGTGATTGAATCACAATATTTAGATCACAGTTATTTGTGACCATTGGATCGAGCGCTCATCGCATCGGCGGAAATCAGAGGACCAAAGGCGCAACGGAATGTTGTGATTGCGACTGAATATTGCGATTGCGATTACGACTGAATGTTGTGATTATGATTGCGACTGAATGTTATGATTCATCGCATTGGAACCATCGCAAAGGATTTCATCGCAATCGAAAGTCACCGGAGGCGGCTCATCGCATCGGTAGATAGAAAGAGTTCGACAAGTGGGCCCGAAATTATTAATATTGAGTTTTAAGGTTAATAAGGTTGGAGTTTTTGTATGAAATACAATGGAATATGAACATAGCCGAAATGTGTTAATAAAAGTCGAAACCAATATACGTTAACATATATGTTAGCACTTGGGGTTGTATCAAAGTTGATATTTGATATAAGACGATAAGGTGAGCTAGTAAGTGTGAAAGCCAAAGACTTTGAATTGTGGGCCCGAGGGAAAGAGTAAACGTTGATAACAGAACTCTAATGTGTTGATATTCAGTTTATGCGTTGAATGAGTTGTGGGACCCAGACAGAACTAATGTTGTTTATAGAGTATGAAAGAGCATAGTGATATGCTTGGAGGCAATGTTATAATGGAGATTTTGATATAGTTTAATGGACTATGGTTTGCATATAAATAAATGTTTATAGATATGAGTTTATGGTCTGCATGTGAGTTGGTAAGCCTTGGGGCCAAACGAATGTATGTTTATAACCTTTACCAAATTCAAAACATATAAAGGTATTCCATTGATGGATTAATAAAGCTGTGGAGAACATAAATGAAAGTGTTGGCCGAAGTGTGATTATTGGATTTTATTCCAAAGACAGGATTTTTACCTGAGTGGTGGAAAAAGAAAGCTTCTGCATTAATACAACTGCCATATTTAGAACATAACTTGGGAAATGCATTGTACATGCATAGAATGTAGGAGAGTATGCAGAACGGTTACACTATAGCAGAAGAAAAGACAAACACACAGTGAGCCAAGAACTGAAAGGGTTGAATGAGATATATCTGATGCAAATGTAAATATAAATGTTTTTTTTATATTGTGTGTGATGCAAAGGCAAGTCTCCGTAGGCAAACAAAACTCCAGTGTAATATTGAAATTTGTACATATTGTTATATTTTTCTGAATGAGCTAGACAAAGAAATGAGAAGGAAAAATTCAAGGAGTCATGGCTGATCACTTCGAATTCCCTGTAGAATACAATCAGTCAAGAGGTGAACTCTATAAATGATATCACATAGATATGCATAGAGAGGTTAAAGAATGGAGAATTGAAGCAGAGAGGGCAAGAAGAAGGAGGAGCAGATAGAGAAGCTGTGAAGACTCAGAGATGATATAAGGTAGATATGAAGGCTAGTGGACAACAATGAAAAGGAATAGAATAGAGCTGATACCCAGGTAAATCAGCATGTGTTTTTGAAAGAGTGAGGAAATTGGTGCTTCCATATCAAGATGTAGCTTGATAGATGTTAGTTGTAGCTGGCTGAGGTAGGAGCCTCCTGTAGGTTGTAGCCTATAGAAAATAGATGGGAGTTGGAGCTTCCTTGCAAGTTATAGCTTGCAGAATTGAGGTAGGAGCCTCCTGTAGGTTGGTGCCTATAGAAAATCAGTGGTGATAGGGAGTTGGAGCTTGCCTTTGCATCACAAAAATAATAAGATGTGGTTTTATCCCTTATGGGTTTCCACTTATATCTGCTGTCTATATGCATGATGATTATGTGGTGATACTCTATATTTATTCTGCTTAATACCTGCTGCTCATTTATTAAGATTGTTGTTCCATTGTATATTAAGTTGATCACAAAATGATGATGTGAATGAGTATAAAATAAAGTTTAATAAGAACATGACTGCATTAAATTGATTCACCCCCCCCTCTCAGTTTAACCAAGGGTCCAACAGAGAAATAAATTAGTGAAGAAAAGAGCAGTGAGGTCAGTGAGACACATATCAGTGAAGATGATGGTAATGAGGAAAAAAGCAGTGAGGATGATGGCAGTGGGCCAAATATCCATGAAATCAGTGATGGTACCAATGATAATGACAATAATAATCGCAGTGAAACAAGTGGCACAGAGGTGAGTAACATAGAAACTTTTCCTTTGACCTACCAGAGGGGGAATATGCATGTGTTTATTGCCCTTAAGAGGCAAGGGGCCATGCCTTCTACATGAACCAAGTAGCTTGACAAAGGTAAGGAAGAGGTCATTGATGAAGAAGAAGAATACAAGCATGAAACTGAACAAGAGTTTCAGCTTATTCACCTTCATAGTGATGATGAAAATGAGCAGAGGATCACTAACATGTTTCTCAAAATCAAAGATGCTCAAATTAAGGATCTACAAACCAATCTAGGTAGGGATAAGAATGTGATTCACTTTTTTGAGGTTGAAAACAAGCAGCTAGAGGCAGAGAAGGCTATCTATGAGATCGGAGCCATTATAGCTCAGAAAGAGACTAGAAAATCCAAGGCAAGGATAGATGAAGTCTTGGGCACTCATGAGGACACTAAAGAAGAGGAAGAACAATTTCCTAGGAGGAGGCCAAGGACAACTGGCTTGAAAAAGGCTCTAGCCAAGGAAAGAGAGCAAGAGATAGCATTGGCAGAGCAGCTCACTCCAAGTGAGTTGCTTGCCATGGAAATAGACTATGATAGGGAATCTTGGCTAGAGAGGGAAAATTTTCACCTAGAGGATCAGTTGGAGAAGACCAATAGAGACCTATACATGCAAAAGAAGATGGCAAGGCATTATGCCTTAAGAAACAAGATTGCAAGGGCCAAGCTCAAAAGAGCCCTTGCAAAGATTCAATCCCTAAAGGAGGAATAATACAAAGAAAAACTTGGCATTCTTTCTAATGCGTCCCTGTAACAACCATCCCAGACATGATCATCAAGACACATCCAAATTTTGGCATCTTTTTGAGTTTTTGGAAATTTTGACTGTTTTGAAGGGCTAAGCGCGCAAAGCCACTGGCACTGCACTCTTTTTTGGGGCACCCAATGGAGGAAAAATTTGTATTTTTGTGTTCATTAGGTTAAGGAAATCAGCCTCACAAAGTTTCATCTCATTTGGAGCAAAACTAGTACTCCAAAAGTGCCAAAAACATGCAAAAAATCACATTCCTGCCCTATTTTTAGCACTGGCCCTATGCCCTGAGCAGTCTTGGAAAAACTGGGTTTTCACTAGTCAAATGGACACCAATCAGAAAAATAAAAGTAGGTTTGGAAAGTAGACTGGACATGCTTTCCAATGAGCTATCATGGAGCTCATTTGGACACTGGTAAGGCCTCCAAATCTCAGCTGAAAAATGACCAATGTTTCCAGATTTGGCGTTGCGCCCTTGAACCTCAGTGTTGCACCCTTGCTAGAAAGTCAAAAAAACACACTTGGAGATATTTTGAAAATTATTGAGAAGCCTCAAAGTCAATTTTTTTCCAAAATTAGTTTAGGAGTTATTGTTAGGAGTTATTTTTTCATTTGTTAAGTTAGGATATTTGTGCCTTGGGCCTTGCATGGTCTCATAGGACAAAAATGGCATTTATGATGTAATTAATGAAATTTTTCAACCCTAGCTAGGGTTTTGACCCTCTTTTGCAAGTTAAATACTACATGGAGGCCTCATTGTATTTTTTGGTTGATTGTTAAACTCAATATCATAGACTTGGAGTTGAGGAGAAGTTGGCTTTGGAGTTTTGTGAATGCTTTGATTTGAATGGCAATGAAGCAAGCACATTTGTAGGATTCATGAGCATGGTTAATGGTGATGTATTTATGATTCAGTACTTGTATTCTTATGTTTTCATATTTTTTCATCTTTCTCTTGCATTAGAACAACCATTTTAGGCTAATATATGTTGTTAGAGGTACCTTAGGTCTGTCTGCTTCTATTGCTCTAATGTTTTCCTCTGCTAGGTTAGATTAGAGAATTCTTAATTTCTCTCTAGTTCCACTGAGCTTGTTTATCTTAAGAATGATTTGATGGAGCCAATGCCAAATTATTTTATTGCTAGCCCTACCCTTTGGTGTAACTTAAAACATTGTTTTTGAGGTCTTTTATTTGAAGTATTGCTAATTAGAGTTTGGATGAAGAGGTTTATGGTTTTCCCTATCATTTTTTCCATCTTAAATGGTTGCTTTGAAGGCCCTTGTAGTTTTATTAAGGAATTTAGGAGTTCCCTGCTCTTTGATCATTAATATATGTTATCTTAATGTTTTCTTTTCCTGAAGGTGAAATCACTAGAGAATTTACAAATTACTTGCTCTCTAGGGTTTGCTGGATTGTTGTCTTAATGTTTACTTGCTAGGGTTTGGTCAAAGGAGCTTATGGTATGCCCTGTGTTTGGTTATTTTTTCATGCATAGTGTTCTTAAATACTTCTCTTGATATAGTACATGTTAAAGGATTCTTAACCGCCCTTTAAACCTACTAATCTCATAATTTAATGTTCACTTCACTCACATAAGCCTTGAAGATCCATTTGGCCTTGTTAAGCTTTCCCTCCGAAACACCCTTGACCTATTGTTGTACTTTTCAAAACCTTTTGCAGACTCCATAGCCCAATGGTCTGAATCTCTCTCACTCTATCTGTTCTACTTTACAATCCACCCATCCAAACAAACAAACAAACAAACCCTATGATTATAACTAGTCTAAAATCAAAACCCTAAAATCAATCAAGTTTACATCTTTTATACAAATATAGAGAGAGCCCTCTCTGAGTCTAGGAAGGCTAGGTCCTAGCGCTCCAAAGTTGGTTTGATGTTACCCTTGTTCAATTTGGTCTTGCCAATCTGACCAATTACAAGGACCTAACAGAACCCACTACCCTTTGCAATATGTGATCCATCTTAGGTAAAGGGCAATTATCCTTAGGATATACCTTATTAAGGTTTCTAAAGTCAATGTAGAGTCTAATTTCACCTATTTTCTTTCTATTTGGGACAATATTTGAAACCCATTTGGAGTATCTAAGTGGCACTATGATCTTTGCTTCATACATCTTTTTAACCTCTTTCTCAACTAAAAGAATTAAAAAAGAATTTATTCTTCGCAATTTCTGCCTGAATGGTTTTTTATTTTCTTTAATTGGAACCTTATGTTGAATGATGCTGGTATATTAGGATTTCAAATCCTCATAGCTCCATGCAAACACATCAATGAATTCTTTGAATAAGGCTATATATATATATATATATATATTTTGGAATAGTAGGCAGAGATTTAGATAGTTTAATGATTTTTTGGTTTTGTTCTATGCCTATATTACATTCCTCAATGTTTTTTTCAGTTGGATCTATTTTGGGTTTTTTGGCCACTTCATTAAAGTCAAATAATTATTCTAAAGGGACCAGCCCTCTAGGTATATTATTGTCTTTGAGTTGGAGTATTTCAAATTCCTCTTTTTCTGGGTCTTTTTGTTTATCGGTATTATATACAGTGTTGTTAACTGGAATATTTACATTGGTATTTACATCTAAAACAAAATTTTCTAGAACAATAGTTTGTTCTTCCTCAGTACTTTTTTTATCAGTAAGACTGTCTTCCTCACAATCCATATCCAGATTACTGTCTTCAAATTCATCTTTAGACTGGAGGAAGCTTTCAATCTGTTTATCACTGCCAAAAACCTGCCAGTACCTCATTTTATCTGGCACCGAAGGATGATGTTTAACCTCGATAATATGTTGTTTGTTGGGGTGAGGCAGATTGCAGGTACTTGCTGAAAAAGCTAGGCCATTAGCTAGGACATTCTGGTTTCTGGGAATTACTGCCAAATCATACTCCTTAAGGGTCCTCAAGAAATCAAGGACAACATTTCTATAAGCCCTCAGTCTAGGGTGTTTGGCTGCATATAGTCCTTTAAATTGTTTAATGATTAGCTCAGAATCACCATGCACAGAGAAAGTTTTTGCTCCTAATTTTTTAACATTTGTAATCCCAAAAGCAAGGCTTCATATTCTGCAATGTTGTTTGTGCACTGGAAATTTAATTTGTATGAATGACCCTGTGCACTATTGTTTGCTGTGTTATACACCCAGATTCCTACCCCTCAGCCCGCTTGAATACATGAGCCATCAAAACTCATGTTCCAAAGAGGTCCATGTGCCTGGTCTGGTTGTTCTGTTTGGGTTTGACTGTCAGTGTTTTTTGTGGGGTCATTTTCTATTTGTGAAATCTATGAATCAGTGAGTCCATCATTGTACAGAATGAAAGAATCCAGGTCAATGTGAACAGAGTATAGAGGGTAATTGTGAGGCTTCTCTTGGTTACTTACCATGTACTTCATTAGTGTTTCCCTATAAAGTTTTCTCGATTGAGAAAAAACCAGAATTGTAGCATATGTCATGTCCAGTTGTAGTGTCCCTTGTAATTTTTCTCCCCAAGAGCGAGATAAAAAGATACCGTATTTAGGGGGAATGTCAGCCACAACAATATCCATCACTAAACTATTTGCAGGTATTTGGGCTAGAGTGACAAAAAGGTATTTAATCAGATCTAGGCACTTAACCTTTCTAGAATCCAAAGAATATAAATCTCTATAAGGTCTAGTGATTTCGAAGCCAAGTTTATCCATGACAGCCTGGGGAATGAGGTTGTGTGATGCACCTAAATCCAACATGGAATTATGAAGTATATTGTCATGAACATTTAAGCTGACATAAAAAGGAGGGACCCCTCCTTCCTATGGTCTGCCATTAACCTCTGGCCCAAACAAGAGTTGAGGCTGGTCATCACTTAAATTGACAGTGTTTGTAATCTCCCCTATATTTAATACTTTCAGGACTTGAGATCTGTAGACATTTTTTTTTTTATCAATTTAGTGAGAGGGATAGAAATATTTACCTTCGCAAGTTCGCTCTCAATACTGAAGGTAGTTTGATTTCTCAGTGGGTTTGACATATCAATCCTTTCAGCCTCTATTCTTTGGGTAGCTTCAATCTATTTTCTTGTACTGGGGATTTCCTTCTGAGCATTTCTGGTAGGAACATCCACTAATTTCTTGAAACTGTTCTCTATGTTTTTCTTTTCTGAGTTATTTAAATTTTTCTTTGTGTTTTCAGCGATTTTATTGACTGCATATTTAGATACTTTCTTGGTAGAGTTTTCTGGATTCCCTTTACTTGAATTATCTAAATTCTTTTTGCTCCTTAATTTTGTAATGTTCCAAATTTTTGCAAATAAATTGGAACATTAATTTTTTCTCATACTATCTAGGAGATAAATAAAATGGGTGAGGAGACCCATTTGCATAAATAAAATTCCACATAAAGTAAGAAGGGATCTATGGAGTAGCCAATTTTTCACCTCCTAGTTTAAAAAAGGGGCAAACACATGAGGATGAAGTCATGTTGACCAAGTCAATAGTGCAGCACAAGAGGGTGTAGCTTGCTTGGGAAGCCAACGCAGTTAGAAAGGGAAGAAACTTCTAGAGAAAGGAAACCCTAATAGGGTGGGGTCCATGGCATAGAGACATCATTTGCATATAAGGAGGATGAGGCAGCCATAGAGAGCATTATTGAAGATTTGGACTTAGAGTCTATTTGCAATCTCCAGCTGTTAGCTGAATGCAGTGCCTTTGGCACGAGGGATTCCTGTTTAGGAGTTCCTCTCCTCTCTTGAGTAGCTCAAGGAGGATTGCTCTTCATTTCTTTATATTCTGGCATTTGGCCATAGCCACTTCTTCATCTACAGTGCAGTCACTAGGTTGTGTTGCAGGTGTTGCTGTGGAGGAGATTCCGCAACACCATTTCTTGGATCATTTCTCATAGGAAGGAGTTCCTATTCTTTGGAAGGATCAACAAGGAGGGTTTCTAGAGATGATTTGCATATTTTGGCAGAAGGCCAAGCTTCTCCCACCTTCATCAGTGCAGTCCCTTCCATAGAATGCATTATCTCAGAGTTTTTCTGCAGTGGGGGTTTGCTCCACCATTTTGGATGAAGAGATTTCTTGTGCCGGGATCAGCCTTGCACTCAAGGAATCCATTGGAGGAGGTTGTTTCAGTTTGTAGGCCATATTCATTCTCCTCCTACTATTGTATATTTTGAGTTGCTGTAGCTACCCAGCAACTCCGGCATTATTGTATTTTCATATTTTATACAGGTATTGTAGCCAATCCTTCTAAGGATTGTGTATTAGTGTTATAGTAGTATTTTCAAGGGTTGAGAGAATTCTCCCCCTCATTTCTTGAGCTATTATTGTAATATCATTTTATTACCATTTTACATGTTGTAGTGTCTCCATGTTACTATGCAGTCATAGCTGGGGTTCACTTGTGTAGCTGTGCTTATCTCATGATTATTGTACTTCTTCCTTGAGGATTGATGTTGTTAATCTTGAGCATCATTTCCCTCAAGATTTTGTATACATTTGCAACTGCTATTATTTCAATAAGATGGCTATGAATTCTCCGGCATTTTCTGAAGCTTAAGTAAGTTACTCTTCATGCTTATGTTCTGTATATTGTTGTAGCTCATTCCCTTGAGCAAGATCTTCCTGAGGAAGAAATATTTGCATAGCTATAGGTAGAGCCTAAGGAAGGGCCAGATAGCCTCTGGATTTCATCCTCTCTTTAGAGGTGAAATAACTGGTAAAATCCCTCTTAGTCAATCTCTAACATAGCCTTGCTCATATTTCCGACAAAGGAACACAATCAACAGTGAAAAAGCTGTTGATTTCCAATTCAGGACATTACAAATTTGTACTATTTTTTGGCTTCCATAATGTCATTCTCAAAACCAAATTTGTAGTCATCAGATTCTTCGGGTCCGAGGTCAGCTTGGGCTAGTGAATACAAGTCCTGCTCTTCTTTAGTGAGAAAGACAAGATCATCTTCATTAGTCCCCATCAAATTTATATGATTTTCGTCATCTTCCTCCACTGTCCCTTCATCATCATCAACATAATTTTCTTGAAACGGAGGCTTGATCTGCTGATCAAGACCTCTTTGCTCTCTCTCCCTAATTTCTGGAGGGTTTCTTCTTAGGTTTTGATTTCTTTTTTGGGGTGCTGGTTGATTGGCTCTAGGTATTTCTTTTTCATTCAAACTCATCCTCTCCATCATCCTTTCCATAGTCCTTACCAAGTTATCAATCTTGGCATCAGATGTAAAAGCTACAGGTTCTTCTCTTATGGTGACTCTCCTCTCGGTCCTCATCCTAACCCTTTTAGATAATAAATTAGCTTCTACACTCACAACATCTTTTTGCATTTCCTCTAAGGTTGATGAGTCTCTTTCCCTAAGCTAACAAGCCATTTCTGGATCAAATCCATTTGGGAATTTAAGTATAAATATACCTTGGGGTGGTCTCATATTTGCAGGGAGTGTGTTGTATAACTTGTTGAACCTAGTACAGTAGTCTTTCACACTCTCTTCGAGGGATATTTTGATTGTTTCATACTCTGATAAAATCTACAATGGGTTTTTCTTGACCTCCCATTTGTTGATAAATGTCCGGTGAAAAGCAGGGAGATCATGGATACTATTAGTTGTTAGACCTTTAAACCATTTCCTGACTTCACCCCCTAAACTATGGGAAAAAATCCTCAATTTTACACTGTCTTCATCAATTTCTTACAGGTCAAAACAATCATTCATTTTATCTATGTGTTGCTGGGCTATCATAGGGCTAGTGTTGTCAAACTATGGAATCTTGGAATGGTAGTCTTGGGGCATATGAGGTAAAGGTACTGGCAATACCAATGGGGCATGCCTGGCTTCCATGATAGGTAGAGGTGATGGGGGGAGATGAACGGTGGGTGAAGGTGGACGGGTAGGGGTATGGAATATGGAGGGGTCAAAATATGTAAGGTCGGTCCAATTCTAAGATTTGGTTCTGAAGAGACCTTATTCAAACTATAAATTGAATTGAACGTCTTGTAAAGTGACAAAGTTTTCAGGCAAGGAGCTAGACCTGTAAAGAATCCTACCATTGGTTGGACTGTCTGTTTTAGGAGTCTTCCTCATGATCTTCTCAGGATTGTCGACAATAGGATGGGGATTTGGATCTGGATGGGATGTAGTGGATATTATTTTGGGAGCCATAATTTAGTCCAAATTCACAGACCAACTGATTATTTAAGATTGTAAGGAACCAATCTTTGAAGGAAAGCTATATCATATAATTCTCTTTAGTTAGGTTTTCTGAATTCGAATGAAAATTGAAAAGTTTCAGCTATTTGATCCCCAATATGGTCGCCAATATGTTATCACTCTATAATTTATAAGGTTGGCAAGACTAAACTATAAAGAACAACATCAAAACCACTTGAAGCTTAGGATCTAGCCCTCCTAGACTTAGAGAGGGGTCTCTCTATAAGATTTATAGTTGTTTAAGTTTTCTGATATTAGGCTAGTGAAATTGATTGTGAGGGTTTTTTGTTTGATTTTTTTGTGGTTGGAGATAAGGGGTTTTACTTAAATAGTTTCCATTGGGCTATGGAGTCAAAAGGTTAGGTATGTGCATCAAATCCTAGATCATAAGAAAGGCACACTAGTTTTGAATACTAGTGTTTATAAATGAACGAGAATATGAGGTGGAGAAAAGTGGTTTCAGTAATAACTTAAGAGCAACTAAGAATTCTTAAAACATACATTAGAAGAAAACACAGAAATTGTAAAGACAGTAAGAAATAAGGTACTCTGAACAGTAAATCTTATTCTAACCTTCCTGCTTACAATTAGAATTTATATGGTGTGCACGAAAATATTATAGTAGAAATACATTAAACATGAACAAAGAAAACATCACTAGGATGCCACAACACATGAATCTTGTAGAATGGTCTCTTTATTGATGCTCCAGCTTGAAAAGTTACAAGTACTTGCAATGAGAAAGTGCTTACAAAACCAGGGTCC
Source organism: Pinus albicaulis (assembly GCA_034641835.2). NCBI lineage: Eukaryota > Viridiplantae > Streptophyta > Pinopsida > Pinales > Pinaceae > Pinus > Pinus albicaulis. The sequence goes on along the minus strand of CM076574.1, from coordinate 1,417,788,477 downwards.
AACCCTTGTTACAGAATGAAAACTTATATTTAAAATACTTGCACCGAATTTCTATTATCAACAGGGCAATCTGTTCGTCTACTACAAGAGTAACTGAAAATAGGTCTACGCATCTCTCGTAAGGACACATTGTGACATATTTTTAACAGATGTCTAAATTTGTTGTGGAAGCATCCGTTTGTTGTAACGACCCTCTTAATAGATGTCTGGTGCCCTTGTGAAGTCGTTATCTAGTGCTGTGGTGGTCTACTGTGCTGGCGGATTTGATACACTGGATGTTCCGATACTGACAATTCGCTGAGCTGCCAGCTTCATCATTGAATTGAGTTGTAATCCTTCCTAGAGTTTACATAAATTTCCCCAAATCTCTGGAGTCAGAATCTTGGTCATGTTCAACTTTCTATAAACTTCAGCAGTCTCGCTGTACTTTACGAATGTTAGTCTTAGCTAAAAAATGTGCTTAACCTCATGCTGTATGAATAAATCGTTGTTGATGACTTCATAAAATGCTTTCCCAGTCATGGTGTTCTTCATATTAGTGATCTTGGATGTGTCCTTTGAGATCTCTGTGAGCCTTTTTACATAATGGCATCAACTTATCATTGATGAAAAATAAGGAAGGCAAACCTCTTTTGTTCAGTGGCTCAATCCTGTTGAAAAATTTACTCACCCCAATCTCCAGCTGATGGCATCTTTCTTCTAGCTGTGTGACAAAACTCTTTTTGTTCAACACCTTTTTAAACTAAATAACATAGGTTGTTCTGTCAGCCACTTCCAGTTGCTCCAATTCATGACTGCTTTTAGAATTCAGGAATCTGATGATGTTGTTGGCAGTTTGGGGCTTATCCCCAAGTTCTTCATTTGTTTTCTCAATGGAAACTTTCACCAAATTAATTAGATCTCTCTGTTAAAAAGTTATATGAATTAAAGGCCATATATCATTTACAGATTCAACTATATCCAACCATATAATTTGTTTCACTCTTCCTACCATGCTACCAATTGAGGATTCCTGAAGAGACTTCTGCAAACTTTCATTTAGATTTTTGATAATCTGCATCTCTGTTGCACGTGCAAAACATTTCCTTTTGAATTTCTATTGTAGGTCACTGAATCGATCCTGCAGCTTTTTAATCTCTCTTGACTGTAAGGACATGTTCTCCATCGCCTTGGCTAGCTGCTTAGTGCTTTCCCCAGTGCACCTATAGATGTTGTGGATGCTGGAATCACCGTGAGAGGAACTTCTTGTAGGGGTATCACGGCCTTAACTGCTCCCTTTGTTACTCCCTTCACTGCATCCTTTATTTCTTTATGTATTTCTCTGATCATTTTATCCATCTCATTCTCCATTTTATTGATCTTCTCTGTTTGTTCAACAATCAATTGCAACATTTCTTCTTTTTGTGTTTCAGTTGCTTCTATTTCCTTGGCCATAGGGTCTTTTTTCACTGGCATCTTAAGCTTCATCCTCAAAGTGGCTATGTCTGCATTATTCTTCTTCACAAGGGTTTCTTCCACTGCTATGTTTGATGGATTTTACCCGAGCTGCATCACTAAATCCTCTAGAGACTTTATCCTTGAACATTTGGCCTGGTATAGATCCATCTATTGTCTAACATGATACAAGATATACAAAAATGATAAGCCTATCAGGAAAAAGCTTCACCTGGTCAACCCTAGGAAGGCAACAACTATCAAAGCTAAAGTAGAGAAGCTGCTTAAGGTAGGGTTCATTTACCCCGTTCCTTTAACTAAGTGGGTTTCAAATCCAGTTCATGTGGACAAGAAACAAGGAACGATTCAAGTTTTCATCAATTTCCGGGACCTAAATAAAGCATGTCCTAAAGATAATTACCCCACACCATTTATAGATTAGATCATCAATGATTATGCAGGGAATGAGATTTTCTCCTTCATGGACAGTTTCTATGGATACAATTAAATCACTATCCGTCCTGAAGATCAGCATAAGACTGCATTTATTTGTCCCTGGGGTACCTTTGCTTACAAGAAAATGCCTTTTGGCCTAAAAAATGTGGAGCTACTTTTTAGCAGGCCATGTCTTACACCTTCCACGACACCAAACATATTATCGAGGCATATTTGGATGATTTAGCGGCTCTTTCTTGCAATAGAATTGATCATCCTTCTCAACTCCGTCAAGTTTTTGAACGATGTCGGTATTACAAAATATGGTTGAACTCAAACAAGTGTGTTTTTGCTGTCATATCCAGTAAGTTGTTGGGATTCATCATGTCTATAGAAGCGATTCGGGTAGATCCCTTCAAGGTTGAGGCAATACTTCAGTTGCCTCCCCCATATTCAATTCATCAACTTCAAAGTTTGCAAGGAAAAGCTAATTTCCTGCGAAGATTCATTGTAAATTATGTCGAGATTACAAAGGGATTTATAAGATTATTAAAGAAAGGAGTTACATTATTTTGGGATGACTTTTCTCAACACTCATTCAATGCTTTGAAAAAAGATTTGACCTCTTCTCCTTTACTAATTCCTCCCAATTATCGCAGGGATTTCCTCTTGTACCTCGCGGCTACAGAATCTACCATTGGTATGGTTCTCGTTCAGGAAGACGATGCTCTTTCCGAGCATGTTATATACTACCTTAATCGAGACTTGGTAGGTCCCGAACTCTGGTATTCTCCGATAAAGAAACTTGCTTTAGCAGCTGTTCATGATGTTCAACAACTCAGACATTATATTCTCCTCCGCAAAACATACATTTTGGAAATAGTCAATCCATTTCAATTTTTTCTCAGTAGGCGAGTGATTGGGGGAAAATAAAATCGATGGATTGTGATTTTACAGGAATTGGATCTTGAGTTTATGTCTGCCAAGTCCAAGAAATCATTAGTTTTTGCGGAATTGATTTCTGAGTTGCCCGGTAGAGAAGATATTGTTTATGACGAATCATTTCCTGATGAACATATTTTTCTAATTTCTTCGCAAGATCCTTGGTATGGGGATGTCATAGTTTATCTCCAGACTGTGAAGTTTCCCTCGAATTTTTCGAAAGATGAGCGTTGAAAGTTACGTCACTTATCCAAAATCTATTTGATTATTGGAGACACTTTATATCGTCGCAGGATCGATTCAATCCTTAGACGCTACTTAACTCTCAAAGAAGCTGAGGTTGTGCTAAATTATTTCTACAGTGGAGCTTGTGGTGGTCATTTATCTAGGCTTGCTACAACCCAAAAAATATTGCGTGCTAGATACTTTTGGCCTTCGATTTTCAAATATTGTATTGAATTGGTCAAAAAGTGTCATATATGTCAGGTTTATACTTGAAATATGTGCGCTCATCCAGCTCCACTCTTTCCAGTTGTCACTATAGGCCCCTTTACAAAATGGGGTATTGATTATACTACTTGTAACCCACCTACGGCTAAAGGTCACAAGTACATTATCATAGCTGTAGACTACTTCACCAAGTGGGTTGAGGCTATGCCTACTTTTGGGAATTACGGTGAGACAACATCTCTATTCCTCTTCAATCAAGTCATTTCTTGCTTTGGTATCCCCAAAGAGATTGTCACTGACCATGGCAGTCACTTTCAGAACAACATGATGGCTGAATTGGCTCTGAAATTAGGTTTCCGCTAGGAACATTCGTCTCCTTATTATCCTCAGGCCAATGGGAAAGTTGAGGCCATGAACAAATCCTTGAAGAAAATTCTTCAATAGATGATTGATAAAGCCAGATCCAATTTGCATATTATATTGTATCCTGCACTTTGGGAATACCAGATGTCAGTCAAAACTGCAACTGGTTTTACTTCGTTTCAACTGGCTTATGGGTTGGAATCTATATTTCCTATTGAATGTGAAATTCCCCGTCTTAAGTTATTTTTTGAGCTTCTTCTTGACAATTCCAGTCTCGAAGAATGCCTTCTTCATCTGGAACATCTCGATGAGTAGCGTTGAGATGCAGCTATGATGAATGAGGCACATAAGAAATGGGTAAAGGTTTAATATGATAAGGCGGTCAAACCTAGAGTTTTCTATGAAGGTGACCTTGTCTTAGTTTATGCCCAAGAGAAGGATGCCTTGGGAGCAAGCAAGTTCAAATCTATGTGGTATGGCCCCTTTATCGTCAAAAAGGTCCTGAAGAAAGGAGCCTATGCCTTGATTGACTTTGATGGAAACGAGTTGGTGAAGCCCAGAAATGGGCTCTATTTGAAAAAGTATTATGCCTAGGCTTAGGCCTAGCATCTTGCTTTGTTGTATATATTTTGTTTTTTTTACATATCTAGGGTTTTATTTTTGGTGTGATTTTGATGAATTTGATCTACTTTGGCAGGTAATATTGGATGACATGAGTAACTTTGTTTTCGCCGATGGTGCTAGTAGACATACCTGGAACTTGGCTTCCGCTTCTTGGGTACTCCATTATCCATCGAGTCAATTTTTAGTTTCAAGAGGTGTCTGCATTGGTCTTGCTTCAAACAACGTAGCAAAATACACTACAGTTGTCAACTTACTCTCGGAGGCAATATCTTTGGGTGTTGATTCATTAGTAGTTTTCTTGGATTCACAGTTGGTGGTTTCGTAGTTGAACAACACATATCGTGTCCGAGACCCATTTTTACATCGATTTCTTTTGATGGTACGTTTGTCACAACGATCATTTCATTTTATCACATTCATTCATTCCTCGAGCTAAAAATTGGATGGCAGACTTATTGGCTAATCAAGCAATTGATTGGCATAATAATCATTCAATACTTTAAAATATATCTAACACATAATTCATTATCATACATTTGAGTCATCAAATCATATAAATTGTTGTGTGTGTGTATATATATATATAGATATTAGAGTGTTCAAAAATATACAAAATCTGGACCATCATGTCCTACAAAATTGGGGCTTATGCCCGATCGTGTCTAACATCAAAAAATATTACAGTTATCTGACTCATATCTATAATCTACTCCTAAGGTCCCTACCCAACATTTGTGTCCCTATAGAACACAATGGCAGTCGCTACATGGCGAAATAACCACACCCAGTCTCGTGGTACTCCTACCACCCATCTCTGGATAGCCTCCGGTAGGTCCTCGATAGCGGCCATAGGCACTTGGCGAGTCAAGCCCTTCAAGTTCCTCTGTACTGAATGGGGTGTCCTGCCAGGGTCTTCAGCATCTGCCTCGCCTTTGCGGTGCTTGTGCCTTGGGTACCCCTCCAGCCTGACTGGTCCCATGTAGGCATCATGATTATCATGATTTTGTAAGTCATTTAGTCCAATAAAAAATTGTTGAAGATTGCAACAAGAAACAGTGAAAGTGGCATTCAGAAACATCATTCCTTGATCCTAGTGAAAAATAATCACCTAAACTAGGTGGGGCCCACACAGGCTATTTTTAGGTGTATGTCTATTTTTAGAATGGTGAGCATATTCTAAAATTAGTAGGAGGCTGATTCTAGATGGTTGAGAAAATTATATCTTTGGATGAATTTCTATTTTTAGAAGATGGGCGAAGTCTATTTATAGATCACAAATCTAAAAATAGAATGCATGTCGATTATTATTCCTTAATAATAATCAGACAATAAATAGTAACTTATTCTCTTGGAGCACTCTATTTCAGTGAACAGATGTGGCACATCAGTGGGCTGAAGGAATTACGCAATTCCTAGGGTGGCTGGTGACTCATGCATGGAGGAGTTCATTATAACTGATAGTGGCAAGTTGTGACAGAGTTGGAAGAGTAGTTATGTGAGTTGTTATTTAGTTTAACTCAGTTTAGTGAGTTAAACTCGGTTTTGCTAGTTGTAACTGAACATACACTAGTGAAAGATGAGTGAATTAATTATTTAATTAATTCACAAGTAGTATCTTACTTGAAACTGAATAAATACAACAGTTAACTACTTGTGTGTCAGATCCAGTGGAGACCCAGTGGAGAGATAGGTGAAAGGGTGAGATGGACTATCAATTGTGACTACAGTGATGCATTCAATGGATCTACACACACATTGGATATGCTTATGAGGATTGCACAGTCAAGGCAATGCAAGGTCGAATTCATTCAGGGTTCTTCTTCAGCAGGGATTGCACAGTGGAGGTAGGCTGTCAAGAGGCAAGAAATTGGTGCTTAGATATGCAAATTTCTGCATGACAGTGTGTGACGATTGTATATTTTACTGAGAGCTCTATGAGATGAGATTTGTATGATACTGTTACATGTTCCATTGATATAAATAATATATTATAGTTGGGGTTTTTAGCTTTAACCTTTCCCGGTAAAACATCTTGTTATGTGCGATTGATTTGCTTCATATGTGTTTTTCAATTGGCGATTTAATTTCCGCAAAGAATTAAGTGGAAGGATTCTGTATTTAACATAAGATTAAATTGTTAGATCAGGAGAATCCGGAAATACATTAGTGTGTTTATAAATTTCTACAAAAACATTTTTTTGTTTTCATACTTTGAAAAAATCATAAAAAATCATATAATCAAAAATAAAAAAATGCAATCTCACCGATTGCACCCCATGCTGCACCGGGTGGCAGGACTAGATCTGGATCTGCACGAAAGTCCATCTCATCATAGGGATAATATTCCATTGCAATGACTTGTTCTTCCCACCATTGGAATAACTCATCATCCCAAGTGGTCTAGGGAACTTCACTTCCCCCTAATCTCTTCATCAGATCCTCCCATCGGGCTATTCTTAGATCTCTTAGGTTGCTGATAGTTGAGATGACCTTGGGTTGAAGTCCTGGGACCTTCTCACAGAAAAATGTTAGCAATATTGTACCATACCCAAATTTTTTAGTCTTTGTTTTTCAGATTGAAGTCAATTGTTTTTTTATATTGCTCAGCAAGGATGTGCACCAGTCAAAGAGATGAATCAGGCATTCCACTGTTATGCTCATTTGTGTCCGTGAAGCCTGATGCAGAGAAGTTGATCCTACTACTCTTCCGTTGGTAAAGAGAAGGATCTTCATATATAAATCCTTCAGATCTCTGATAGGAATATGTGTTCCTACCTTTTTTTCATCATCTATGCAATAGACTTGGACATAATCCTCTACGGTAAGCCCTCCAACAAGCTTTTTGTGCAAGTCTACTGGGTTTCCCCTTCAAGAAAGTCCAATAATGAAGTATATATCTTCCACTTCTATGCATAGTGGCATCTGATCAATTATGAAACAATCTTCTTCTGGTACCCAATGATCAATCAACATTTGAAGCAAACGAACATTTCTTTTCACATTGAGCATTTTCAAAAATTTGAGCAATCCGTAATTCTGGAGAATATCTAAGGAAGTTTGATCCTCCATCACTTCATTCTCAATAACACTATGCTCACACTCTCTCCAAATGATGGAAATCCTGGGCAAAATCATTAAATGACTGATTAGATATAAGTTTTAAATTTTCGCTTTGCGCATATGCGACCTCGTTTGTACACAATCGCGTATCATATGCAGGTTCATCCACACGAACCCGCATATGCGTAGAGGATTTCAACAAAAAATATATTTTCTACCGTCAAATTTCCAAAATTTTGCTTCAAACAGGAACGAAATTGATGAATAAAATGAGTTTAGAGCTTACTTGACATATTTGGCACGATTTTATGGCTGACTTCTCCATATTTGAGAAGAGGAAGTTTTGCCCCAAAGCTCTTTCTCCACTTCTGAAATGTGAAAATGATCAAAATGTGAGTCAAATTGTGTATTTATGCCTAGAATTTGAAATTTTTTTACAAATTTTACTTGTGCTTATTTTTCTAATTTGACTAAGGCTATGTAACTGCTTGGCTTGTAAGTGTTGGGCAAGGTATTTTTTCAAGTACATTTTGTTGAATTTGAGATTGTCCTAGTTTTTGGATCCATGACTGCTGACCTGTCATGGAAGGTATTTTATTTTGAATTGGCATATAGGTTAGGGAATTCACTATTTCGTTGCATCTTTGCATACTAGCCTCCATTCTGATCACTTTCCATAGGGCCAATCCCATCATGTCATGAGTACTTTATCCATTTCACTCGCTAATTTTTTAATCATGACTTGGCGATAGATCCTTCCTGTACATGGGCTTCCTAGTTAGTCCCTTGCTAGCATTTGTCGCCCATGCTACAATTTATGTAGGCTCGGGAGTCCTCTTTAGTCCTGCCATTAATTATGTGTTGAAACTTCATTCTTATTCTTCTTCGCTATCATTTTTCTGGCCATTTACCCTAGAGGCTCCCTTATGTTGTTGACTTGTATTACTGCATTGCATATTGACTACTTATTTATCTTGGCCTTTAGTCGGCTTCATTTGGACTCATGATTAAGCCATATTTTGACCATGTCTTTCTGTACAAGTTAACCATGCAATCACTTAACTTCTGCAACTTGACACCTTTACCCATGGATGGAACATTCCTTTGAGTGTCACCTACCAGTTTTCGTCACCTTGCATTTAGCATAGGATTGTTTCTATTCTAGGAACTAGTGCATCTGTTTTATGACACACATTATATCCATTGTACTATAGCATTATTTTATTCTTTTTCAGGCTTCGAATATGAAAAGGACAAAAAAAAAATTAATTATTTTAAAAAAGAGCGGGAACGAGATATTACTTCCATATTTGATGGAAGCTACAGTGTCAGTTGTGTCACCCTTGAACAAAGCACAAAAAAACTAAGTGTTTTCTCCATTTGGGATGGTTTTAGTTTTTGACTTGGGAGAAGCCATAACCTTGTTTCATGAGTCAATTATCCCCCGGTTGGTTATCTCTTCCAATCATATGGAGAGTTTATTTATGCCTCCTGCATGAAAAACTTATACAAAGTTATTATTTGCTGCCATAGTCAATATGAGTTGTGCTTTTGTTCAAGGGAAGTTAACCTAAGTCGGCCTTTCTGTAGTGTCTCTTGACTCATTTTTCAGCCAGCCTTCCCTACCTTGTCAGTATCTTTTTCTATCACACCAGATATTTGGTCCTTTGCTCATGTTGGTTTGAGAAGGTCTCCACTGACTTCTTGCTGGCAAGTTTGTCTCTTATCGACTACAACATATTTCTCTGAGAGTAAACCTAGAGCCGTACCCTGGCCCTATTTACATCATTGTTAGGTGACCTTGTGCTCATCATTTGATCATCATCGTGGGTATTTGACAGAGTGGTTTCCCTTGTGTTCAACTTCAAATTACACTATCACATATGGGATTCATGTAGTACCTTGATTTCCATTTGGCCCTATCAGTGGATATCTCGCCTCTTTCTCATCTTTCATTATTGGTTGGTTCAAAGGGTTTTTGTTGTGCATGCTAGAAACTTACTTCGGGTTGGTTACTTCACTTTACTTCGTCTAATTCCTTCCAAATCTTGGCCTGCGGGTTACACTCGCACTGGACTGATGTGGGATGCCTTAATTCCTTCCTTCCAACAGATCTTTTCCCATCGACTCTGACTCATTGCTCTGGGAATAAGGTCTAGAGTCCTTTTGTCAGTACCTTAGGTTTTGCAGCCATCAGTGGCAGACTCTTCGCTATCAATAGTGAGGATACAACATTGCTTCCTGATTGATAGATTCTTTCAAGTGTTCGAATTCAACTCATTCATTCGCACTTACTAGATTGTACTGGGGCACCTTGACACTCATTATCATTATCAGTGGGTTATCTCGCGTTTGTTAACGGTATACATCAATGACTGGTAATCAAATGATTTCTCATATGGTCGACTTCAGCTCGTTTATTCCCATTATGTAGAATTGTGCCATGGTGATTAGCGAAGACCTCGGGTTTGCATCAACATGCTTTGGTTCACTTTGACATCTCCTTCAGTTTTCTACCATTGACACCATCCACCCTTATATGTTGCAGTTTCATCACAGCAGCATCTTATATGTTGGCTCCCGAGTTGCGTGTTGTACCATTTGTTCCACCACTTATGATTTGGTACTTGGTGATTCAGTTGTGAATTTTGTGATCAAATATATGTTGCAGCATCATTGATCAGTTTTCTATACGTGATACTTGGACCTGATTTTGACTTGTACTTCCGGGCAGTGATCAGATGATTCACTATGTACTCTACATTTCAACTATACTTGTATACATATTGGATCCGCTCTATAATTCATATGTGGACATGTTTTTCTTTAACGGAGCATGGGTAAGCCCGCCTCAAACATAAGCTATCTTTCTGATCTCTCTCACTGATTTTTTGGTAGGCTGAAATCTGGTGAAGTCCTCTCTAGTCCTCACAAGGTTCTTTCTATGCACATAATACATTTTAGCCATCATGTACCCCTTCAGACCTCATATATTAGAGGCCATCTGTTATAGCATCATTTATCACCATCATATACTTGATGACTTATACATTGGCCTTGGGCAACATTTCCCTTCAAACTTGGACATATTTCTCAAAAAACAATTTCTTAAAACCCATATGCAACTTTTCCCAGACTTTTCCGTGTAAATACACGAGTCCATACATAGAGAACTGTGTATGCATTTTTAAACATTAAAAAATATATAATTTCCCTATTTTTGAGGCGGGGTTTACGATTTTTCTTGTAACTTAACTACCCCAGCCCGTGGCCTAACTGTTCCCAACTGCAAAAACTAATTTGAGGGAGTATAAAATCCCCTCAAGGGAATGGCCTAAGGGAGAAAGAGAGAGATAAATATAGATATTATACATTGTTGGAGCCCTATCCAAGTCTGATATATTCCCTGTGCCTCCTACACTTCCCAGATATTTTCAGGAAACCCTTGTTTCCTTGAGATGTTCACTCACCCTGTGTGACATCCACTATGCACTATACTTGGAAGAAATCTTGAGAGGATAGGGTTGGATGGATCTAGAGGATGGTATGCTCGAAGGCCATGGTAGATTTTAGGTGATCTCTCCACATTTTTTTACTGTACATGTCATTAATAACATAAGTGCCATCGTGTTACTGATGTATACATGTCAATAATATTTTATACATGTGTAATGATCTTAAATTGTTCATTTAATATTGTTTTTATGAGATTATGCATGATTTTCACTAACATCTAGTGTTGTAAATACTGAGAAGGGGGTGAATCAATATTTCTTTTCAGTTGTTAATTATTGCCAGCTAGATTCTTCACAATTAAAGACAGAGAGGTGTATAATGATAATATTATGGATTAATAAGAATTTCAATTCCCTTTCTAATAATAGTATACAATAGATGAGTGAGGGCACCAACCTGTTTCCAAGAACCAACTTGGACTTTGATGAGGCTCTGACCTCTAGGGCTTCGACCCTATCTTCTCAAGGCACTAACCTTGTGTTTAGGAACTCCTACTCCAAGGACACCAATCCCTCAATCAATTGTAATAGAGGATGTGTGATATAATTAATTGACTTTCATCTACAAAATATTCTTCAATGTTCAATACTTCTTGATTTTTAATTCACTATATCTTTACTGTACTTGTCCAACATTTGACTCCGCTACTGATGCTTCACTGCTCACTGATTTGCATTCACTGTTCTTGGTTTCACTCAAATCTCCACACACCTTCAACATTCTTCACTGTTTGTTGTCCATCAATCACAGGACTGAGTTATCTCTTCAACAAAGGCAGTAAAAGGTCTGAGGTATTCTCCAAGAAAGGTAACAAGTCTGAACCTTGATCTGGGTTGAAACATAGATTTCAGGTGTATGTATTCTTTTTGTTTGAGTAGTAGAGATAACCCAACACCAAATGAACCCAAACGATGTTTTCTTGGCCTCTTCAGTTCACAAGTTGTGAACTTTATCTTATGCTCTGAGATATTTTTTCACCAAACTGCACTATCCAAACTGGAAGACTGAAAACTCCTTTTTATACAAATTTGTCATACAAATGAACAAATACAACTTTTGAAAGAGGAGCCGACTAGCATAACTGGTCATAGATCGGTTTGGGTAATAGATATGATTTTCTATCTTAAAAATTCAATATCTCATAAAATATTTGGAGTTAGGAGGCAAGTGAGGGCTCATAAGAAAGCTAAAAATATACTCTAGAGGATGGAGAAGGTCTCATAGAAAAGTTCTACCTCCAAGATAGAGAAAAATAATTCTTAATGTGAATGGTAATTTATTTGTGCAGAAATGGAGGATGGACAGAATGTCTTGGCATTCTTTATGGTTTGATTCTTCATCATGCCATAGTTATATATGTCTTCATGTATTCTTCCATCATTTATTATCTGGTCCTTCAACAAGTATGTTCATTCATTCATCCTATTGCCATCAATGACAAATTGGATTAACAATCTCCCCCTTTGTCATTGATGGCAATATTCTTGCCCTTCCAACATTCTCTCCCCCTTTGTCATCAATGGAAAACGGGGTGCCCAAGTACTCCCCCTGTCAAGCTGCTCCCCCTAGCATACTGTACTATTGACATGCTACGTGATTTAATGTAATGCAAGAGTAACTACTCCCATATTTTGGCAAAGATACTCAAATGCTTATCGTGGAAGGGGTTTAGTAAAGATATCGGCAATTTTATCTTTTTTATTGACGTATTCCAACCTGATATTGTGTTCAACAACTTGTTCACAGAGAAAGTGGTATTTTATTGGAATATGTTTGGTCCTTGAGTGCATCACCGGATTCTTTGAAAGACTGATGGCACTAGTATTTTCACAAAAAATAGTAACTGGTTGCTTAGTTTCTATGTTGACATCCTTCAAGGCTTCCTTCATCCATAGAATTTGTGTACAACAATCAACAACAACTATATATTCAGCTTCAGCTATAGAAAGGGATATAGATGATTGTTTTTTGCTGAGCCAAGATACAAGACAATCTCCCATAAAGAATGCATTTACACTGGTACTTTTTCGATCATCCACGCTTCTGGCCCAATCAGAATTAGAGTAAGTTGTCACAATAAGATTTTAACTCTGAGGATACCAAAGACCGAAATCAATTGTTCCTTTCAAATATTTGAGAATTCTCTTCACAACTGCTAGATGGGATTGTTTAGGACTTGACTGAAATCTTGCTACCATTCCTACTACTTGCATAATATCTGGTCCTGTTGCAATTAAGTATAGGAGAGCTCCAATTATTGATCTGTAAAGAGTTGCATCTATGAGAGGGGTATCATCATCTTTGCATAATTTACAATTTGTGGTCATCAATGTGCTCATAGGTGCACAATCTTCTATCCCATATATTTTGAGCATGTCTTTAAGATATTTTTCTTGAGATATAAACATGCCTGTAGAGGTTTGAGATATTTGTAGCCCAATAAAGTAAGACAAATCACCAATCATTGACATCTCGAATATTTTGGACATATTTAGAGCAAATTCATGGCTCATTTCTTCATTATTTCTAGCAAATATTAGATCATCAACGTAAACAAGAGTGATCAGAAGTTTTTCCTTGTCCATCTTCATGTAGATATTGCTACATGCCACTCCCTTTTTGAAACCCTCTTGTTGCAAATAGTGATCAAAATTTGCATACCATGCTCTAGGGGCTTCTTTTAATCCATACAAGGCCTTTTTTAGTTTGTATACAAAGTCTTTTCCTTCAGCAAGATCAAATCCTTCTGGTTGCTCCATGTAAACGTCTTCCTTGAGATCTCCATTCAGGAATGTTGATTTTACATCCATTTGATAAACCTTGAATCCTTTTGAGCAAGTAAATGCTAAAAACATTCTTATGGCTTCCATTCAAGCTACTAGTGCAAAGGTTTCTTCGAAGTCAATTCCTTCGATTTGTGAGTATCCGTTGCATACAAGTCTGGCTTTATTTCTGATGATTTGTCCATCTTCATTCATCTTGTTTTTGAATACCCATTTTGTTCCAATTATATTTTTATCTTTTAGGAAAGGTACCAGTTCCCAAGTCTCATTTTTTTCGATTTGAGACATTTCTTATTCCATGGCCTTTATCCAATAAGGATCTTTGCTTGCTTGAGAAAAAAATTTAGGTTCTATTAAAGATAATAGAGCCACATCATCTTTTCTTGGGGTGCTTATCATCCTTCTTCGAGTTTGGATTCCTTCATATATATTTCCGATGACCTGTTCTTTTGGATGATGTCTTTGAACAAACTTGATCTTGGAGGGAGTTTGTGAAGATTCACTTTGAGTTTCTTCATTCTCCTCTTCTTTTTCAAATTCTTCTTCTTCACTTTGTTCAAAGAAAGGCTCAACTTCATGATCTTCAATTCTTTTTTCTGGAAGGCCTTCATCAATCTTCACATCAATTATTTCCACTATTCTTCGTAGATGATAGTTGTAACATTTGTAAGCTTTGCTCCTAGTGGAGTATCCAAGAAATATTCCTTCGTCAACTCTAGAATCAAATTTACCTGGTGAGTCATCATTTATTTTTATGAAACATTTGCTTCCAAAAACCCTGAAATATTTTACTGAATTAGGTCTTCCTTTCCATAATTCATAAGGATTATTTCTATTATTAGGTCTTAGTTGATTTTGATTTAAGGTATAAACAACGGTGCCAACTACTTCTCTCCAAAATTTTGGTTTCAAATCAGCTGCTAGTAGCATTGTCCTTGCCATTTCTTGAATGGTTTGGTTCCTTCTTTCAACTACTCCATTTTGCTGGGGTGTCCTAGCAGTAGAGAGTTCTCTTTTGATTCCATGCTCTTTACAGAATTCATCAAATTCTTTTGAGGTGAATTCTCCTCCTCTATCCATTCTAAGACATTTAATCTTAGAATCTTTCTCATTCTCAATGAGAGCCTTAAGATTCTTAAAACATTCAAATGCTTCGGATTTATATTTTATGAAATATATCCACATCATTCTAGTATAGTCATCAACAAATAGAGTAAAGTACCTTTCACCTTGAAGAGCTGGAGTTCTAGTTGGCCCACACAAATCTGCATGAATGCTTTCCAAAGGTTTTGTTGTTGAGAACTCAGTTTTGTGGCTAGTTCTAGTTTGCTTTCCATGTTGGCATGGGTCACATACAAGTTGATTTGGTTTACACATTTTTGGAATATCCCTTACTGCATTAATTTTTCTGATGTTGATGAGGTTATCAAAACTTGTATGCCCCAATCGCTTGTGCCATAACCAACTTTCATCTATTTGAATTAAGTAACATTTATCTTCTTGGATTCTATTAAGAATATAAACATTATCCGATGTTCTTACTCCTTTCGCCACAAGTTCTCCCAAGGATGAGTCTCTTATTTCACAATTTTTTGTACTAATGACAACATTATGTTCTTGGTCACAAATATAGCTAACACTTAAGAGATTGTGTTTGAGCCCTTCTACCAACAAGGTGTTTTGAGCCATTTCTAGTCCATTGACAAGGGTAGAAGTTCCTTTTCAAGTGATTTTAGCGGATCCACTTCCAAAGGATAAATTTCCATTTTTCTTGTTCAATGAGATAAAATTCTTTTGGTCACTTGTCATATGTATTGAGCATCCACTATCCACGAACCAATGATTTTCTTCACTATGAGCACACAGAGCTAGGCCATATTTATCAGTTTTGAGATTTACATTTTTAGCTTTCTCCCTTTCGAGAGGGAAATTTTGTTCATTATGATCATAATTATCACATAATGAGCAAGACGGATCAAACTTAGCCAAAGGATCAAAGGAATTGTAGGTTTTGATTTTTCCTTGCTCTTTAGGACCACATAGTTGGTTTGTTTGATCATTCAATCTTGGTGCTTTATTCTTATGAGCCTTGCAATTCTTAGCTTGATGAACAAAGTTTTTACAATTGTAACAATGCCCAAGAAAAATAGTTTGATACCTATTGTAGTATCCATAGCTTGAACCAACATTCTTTCTTGGAGTTGCTCTTTCTTCAATTCTTGGTTTTGAGATGGGACTTTTTTATTGACGAGATGACTTTTCTTCTTTTGGATGGCAAGAGAGTACATCAACATAACTTCTGGCATTATTCTTTGTACTTGATGATTCTCCTTTGAAACCAATTCCAGACTTGTCATGTTGAGGTTTTTGAGTATTAAGAATGTTGTCAAGAGCTAGAGAACTTTTCCAAGTCCTTTTAACTTTCTCTAATTCCTTTCTTAGAGATATTATTTCAGCTTCACATTTTTCATAGATATCATCCCTCTCTTTTAGCTTAATGTTCAAGAAGTCTTCCCTTCTTTTTTCTTCCTCTCTTTCTATTTTGAGAGAAATTATCTTCTTTTGTAGATTCTCATTTTCTTCAATGGCACTCATTAGCAAACTATCCATGTTTCTTTCATCTTCTAATTCTGAGTCATCATCATTTGTAAATGCCATGAATAATGTTTCTTTACTTCCAATATAATTACTTTCCTCATATGATTCATCATCACTTTCTTTGTAATGATGCACATTTATAGTTGATTTCTTTTTTATGACTACAAATTCATCTTCATAAGACTCATCTTGTTTGGAGAAGAAGTTCTTTTTATTAAACCCTTTCTTTTTGTACATCATTCTTTTAGAGTCCTTTTCATCATCACTATCATTTTTATGAGGACATTTTGTAGCATAATGACCTATTCTTCCACAATTGAAACAAATGATAGGGTACTTACCTTTTATCTTAGATCCCCTTTTTAGTCTTCGTACAAATTGAGCTAACTCATTTTCAGTATCAGATTAATCGTTGTTGCAATTCCATCCTTTTCCTTCTTTTTTAGATCTTGAGGCTTTGAAAGCTGCTTCTTTGAAATTTGGGCTCCCTTTCCTAATTTCATAGGAAATAAGAATTCCATGAAGTTCATCCATATTGAGATTATCTAGGTCCTTCATTTCTTCTATGGCACTTACTTTGGAGTCAAATATTTTAGGAAGCGATCTCAGGATTTTTTGAACAATGGTGCTTTCTTCAATATTTTCTCCTAGTCCTTTAAGAGAATTAACCACTTCAGCTACTCGAAGGAAGTATGATGCAATATCTTCTTCATCATCCATTTTCATACTCTCGAATTTTCTTCTATAGGTTTGAAGCTTTGCCTTCTTAACTTTGGAGTCCCCATCATATAGAGAAACCAACTTATCCCATACTTCTTTGGCTGAGTCACAATCCATGACTTCCGTAAATTCAGAATCAGTAATGAGCTCCTACTCCAAGGACACCAATCCCTTAGTCACTTTTAATAGAGGATGTGTGATATACTTACTTGACTGTCATATACAAAATATTCTTCACTGTTCAATACTTCTTGATTTTGACTTCACTATATATTTACTGTACTTGTCTAGCATTTGACTCCGCTACTGATGCTTCACTTCTCACTGATTTTCATTCATTTTTCTTGGTTTCACTCAAATCTCCACACACCTTCAACATTCTTCACTGTTTGTTGTCCATCAATCGCAGGACTGAGTTATCTCTTCAACAAAGGCAATAAAAGGTCTGAGGTATTCTCTAAGAAAGGTAACAAGTCTGAGCTCATTGTGCTAATAATATTTTTGTAGCCCAGGCTCTTAACAGTACCTTCATTTGCTGAGCTATAAGCTCGAGTTCACTGTTAAATTATCCACATGGTATTCAAACTTAGTGATGCTTGTGTCATAGGTCCGAGGCACTGGGTAAAGGTTCCAACGTTATGTTTCTTTAAGCCTGAGCCCTTTAATGTGTCATTGTTTAGATGTTCACACCTTCTTGAGCTCTTCGAATGTTGATCGAATTAGATATGAACCTTCTATCCTCCACAGTTGTATCACTTTGGTCACAGATGAATTATTATCACATGTTCCTAGTGAAGACCATAGTTCCGAGGTGTTGTAGGTGATCCTAGATTTACTAACCATAGTTTTGGAATGCAGAAGGTGGTCCGAGATTCACTAATTGCAGTTCTGAAGTGATGAGGGTGGTTCGAGGCTTGATCTGGGCTGAAACACAGATTTCAGGTGTATGTATTCCTTTCATTTGACTGGTAGAGATAACCCAACACCAAATGAACCCAAACAATGTTTTCTTGGCCTCTTCAGTTCACAAGTTGTGAACTCTATCTTATGCTCTGAGATCTTTTTTCACTGAACTGCACTATCCAAACTGGAAGACCGAACAATCCTTTTTATACGAATTTGTGATACAAATGAACGGACACAACTTTTGGAAGAGGAGCTGACTAGCATAACTGGGCATAGTTCGGCTTGGGTAACAGATATGCTTTTCTATCTTAAAAATTGGAGATCTCATAAACTATTTGGAGTTAGGAAGCAAGTGAGGGCTCATAAGAAAGCTAAAAATATACTCTAGAGGAAGGAAAAGGTCTCATAGAAAAATTATGCCTCCAAGATAGAGAAAAATAATTCTTAATGTGACTGGTCTTTTATTTGTGCAGAAATGGAGGTAGGACAAAATGTCTTGGCATTCTTTATGGTTTGATTCTTCATCATGCCATAGTTATATATGTCTTCATGTAGTCTTACATCATTTATTATCTGATCCGTCAACAAGTATGTTCATTCATTCATCCTATTTCCACCAATGAAAACTTGGATTAACATCTAGAACATATATATGTTGTACAAATAGGATTGTGTGCTTGTTCTTTATTGGTTTACAGATTTTGGAGCACAAATAGTTGCAGGGGGTTCACACCCCACGGGATCTACTACAACCGAAGGATATCTGGGTAAGGTCTGCAACCTGTAGTTTCTAGTTTAGAGCATAGAATTTGGTTAAGTGAGTCCTTATTGTAATGGCAAGCCCTTGATCTGTGAAGGTTTATCAACCCAAGACCTTAGGGTAACATTGCCCGAAACACTCTTTTTACAACACCCTTTTTTTGAGGGCTATAAAATATGTCAAGTGGAGGAATTTTTTCAGCCCTTAAAACAACCTTTGATGTTGGGAAAGGTGGTAAAACCTCAATATCATAGTCTTCCAAAGGATTTTTAGAGGCCTTTGTTGAAATCAAATTTTGTTCAGGAATTTTGGAAGTGTCTTGTTCTCTATTTTGAAAAGGAGCGTTATCAGTTTGTGTTTCACCAAAATTTGAAGTTAGATCCAGATTGTATTCTTTTCAAATTTATTCTAGCTTATCATCAGGAAAAGGATCTTATGCCTATGTAGAAGAGGAGGAAAATGTCTTGTTTGACTGGGGAACATTAATAGTTTGTGAAGAATAAATAGTTATCACTTCATCAAGAACCTTTTCTTCTAATTGAATCTCTAATAAATCAATAGGAAAATTCTCTAACCTCGAAGATCTGTATTGTGAAAAATGAGTCATTTGTTGTGCATTCATTTATTTTTCTACAAGTTTCATGACTTTTGAAAATATTCTCGAATATATCATCAAATATGTCAGGTTCATGAGTGAATTTCCTAACAATTGATATTTTTGTAACATTTTTAGCAGCTTATTTTGGTTCATATTTTATGTTGGGGATGCTAGGAAATTTGAACTCTCAAATTTCATTAATTTCAAGCAGAGCATACTTGAAATTATCTAAAGCATATATACCACATTGGATTGGGAAGGTAGGTCATATGATATGAACACACCATCAAGCCCACCATAAGCTAGAGGTCAGAAGCCTTGACAGAAAGCCAAGCGAAGTCAAACAAGGAAAACATAGTGGGCTAAAGATGAGAGGCTCTTGTTGAATGTTTTAAGGTCAAGACTCTCGGTGAAAGGGTTCTGAAGGAAAAAGGTTCCGAGGCCCTTGGTGAAAGGATACAGTTTCAAGGTGACAATGTCATCCGACCCCCCTCACAACTAGGACCGGAGGCGCTCATCTGAGGTATGAGGGTGAGGTTTCATTAATCAAAAACATCAAATTATAATAAGTTTTCATAGTATTGTCCAATCACTGTAGGTAGAGCTAGTAGACTTCAAAGAACATTTGTATCTCATTTCACTTAAAAGAAGTTTGCCTCTCATGGATTTAACATAATTTCATGTATGGAAAAAAGAACATGTATATTGACTTTTTAGCTGCAGTGTAACTAACTCTAAGTCTGAATAGTTGAAATGAGGAGGGAGACACTTCTAATTAGCTTTCATTCAACCTCTCTGTCTCTCTCTATAAGGACCAATTAGCTGTAGTTAGTGCAACTTGTTGAACTCTTAGCAGCTTTAGTTCATTTAGAATAATGAAATTATATTTCTAACGACTCTATCTCTGTGGAGTGGTTTCCATTTTATATGTTTTATTTTTGTTCCAACAAATGCTTCTGATATTGTGAAACTTTGAGAGCTTATTACCTTTTGATTTCCTTCTGTGTCAAAAAATCCAATGAAAGAGTTCCTTACTTAAGAGTGAAAGTTGTAGTTATTATTTCAATAGTTAAGCTAGTGAAAGCTATAGTTTGGAAAAAAGGTATCCATTCTTTGAAAAAGAGAAAATAAAGCCCCAATAGTTGTTGTCTTAATATGTTATAGTGTTAGAAAATAGATAGTTTTAAATATAGACTACTTGCCTTAGTCCTATAGTGTAATTGGTGCTAAACCTTAAAAGAGTTCTAAGCTTTAGTGAAAGCCAAGTGCTAGCCTTTGAAGTTGTCTCCATTCTTTGAAACAAAATAAAATAGTCTTCCTTTCCTTTCCTTTCCTTTATCCATGAGAGAAAGCGAATAAGCTATAAGTTGTATCCTTTGAAATAAGCACTATTCCTAATTCAATAATCTTATATTTCTTCCTTTTATTAACCTAATTATTAGTATCAAACTTAGCTGTCTGTATTCCCACATATTTTTTTTTATGTCATATACTTGTTCTAATTCCATACTAGTACCAGCTTAAATAATCACTAGTTATGGAATGAGAGTGAGATTTAAGCTCATACCTAATGGAAATGGGTAACATATCAATAAGCTGAGGCAATATTAGAGCTAAGATAGTCTCCATACTAGTGTTACATCATCTCTACACTAGCTATGACCTTACATATTAGCTGTAGTGCAACTTGTTGGAAATACTAAGAGGGGGGCTGAATCAGTATTCCTTTCAATTAGAGCATTAGTTAATCTTCAATTATTATCAGTGTTTGTACAATGATAGCAACAAACAAGAGGAACACAAATGCACACAGTTTTTAAGGTGGAAACCCATTCTGGGACAAAAACCTCCTAATGCTTTTCTAGAAATTCTTTAATATTCAACTCCAATTGAAAATAAAGCTCCAACTTCCTATAATCTAGAAAAGCATTCTTCTCTAGCTCCCACTAGATGGACGCTCCAATGTCTGAGATTCTTCAGTAGTCAACTGAAAGGATGCCCCAACACCCAATGAGCTACAACTCACCCTAGCACCACCCTACCACCCTATAGAAGAATAAAAGAAAAATGGACTCCCGTACCAGGGAAAATGGTCCACTTTTACAATGATATAGAATGATGTAGAAAAAGAAGATATACTAGACCATAACCCCAAATTTGACACAACCACCTAATGATGATCCTATACCTCCCAACACTGCCTCTTCAACCCTTGGCAGATAGATACTAGTATAATTTGTACAATAATATATTTACAATGACTAAGTACAATGATACCTTTACAATGATTGTATGCAGTGCTACCCACTTGAAGACTTCATATGATGAAATTCTTGCTGATGTTATGCACCTTGGTTAATGCTATTGTCATGCTACCCTCTACTTCACCTTGCTTTTCTTTGCTTTGCTGTCGTAGAAAGTCTGGTCCTTTGCAACCCTTGACAACACATGATCTAGATTTTTCTTGCCTTCTAGGAGCCTGATATTGAATCTAGTGTATCTCTGTTATTTCAGATCCTCAATATCTAATTTTTGGTACTGTAGTAGTCCTTTGAGTCTTCTTTCCAATGCCACAAGTTTTACCCAATTTGGATTCTTCAAGAAAGAGTTATTCCCAATCTCTCACAATGCCTTAATTATGGACTGTTTCAGCAGAGAGCACTTGTACAACGTGCCACGTATCACTGTTTCTTCATTTGGCTCTAAAATTGATAGAGAGAAAACTAAAGGCTGTGCACTATCTGCTAATTTTTATGGAATTCCAATCCTATACTCAGAGAGAGAGTTATGACGATTTTACCAAGATCACTTCTTTGAGATGAATTTCAGGAACCTGCAAAAACCTTGACTTCCACAGATCATATCTCCAAAAATATTGCGCACTTTGATCTGAAATTTTTACTACAAATTCCTCGAGCTTTCGGTTTCGCCTCATAAAAATTTCAGCTTCTTAACCTTCGTAGAAAAAAATTTAGAGAGAAAATTCCAAGATGACCTATTTCAGATGGCGAAATCCCTTACCTAAGGAGGAAATGAAGATCACAATTTATATAAATGCTTAGGTTGAGAGGGGATTCAACAAGTGAAGGTGGGAGGGATTTTAGGAGCTTAAAAAAAATATTAATTATGACTTTTCAATGACCCATGCCCCAACCCCATGGGGTTTTAGCCCACTAACTGGAGGTACAAACTTCAAACATGAATATCTCTCAAACCGTGAAGAATTACATGGCGTGCCATATATCAATGGAAACATCTTGATAAGTAGAAACCATAAAAAGAATTATTGACCCAAAATATATTAATTTGGTAGGTCAAAATTCCCATGCAATATTGGGTTAGCCCCTGGTGCTGCTTGGGTTGACATCAATGACAACCACTGATCAACAATATCCCCCTTTGGCATTGATGGCAACACAAGTACTCCCCCTGCGATCATGACACATCTTCCTACAACATTCTCTCCCCCTTTGACATCAATGGAAAAGGGTAACTCCCCCTGAAACACAACCATCCTACGGACCTGTACACACTTCCACTCCCCCTGACACACAACCGTCCTGTAGACCTGTATTCTAATGAGATTTTGGGAGAATCCCAAGCTTTTGACGAAGATATTCAAATGCTTCACGAGGTAAATTTTTAGTGAATATATCAGCAATTTGTTCTTTTGTACAAACATACTCAAGTTTGATATTCTTTTCAGCAACTTGTTCTCTAACAAAATGATATTTGATCGGAATGTGTTTTGTTTTTGAATACATGACAGGATTCTTGGAGATGCTGATGGTACTAGTGTTGTCACAGAATATGGGAATAGGCTCACTGAATTGTACTTGAAGATCTTGCAAAGTTTGTTTCATCCAAAGGACTTGAGTACAACATGATTCTGTTGCAATGTATTCTGCTTCCACTATAGATAATGAGATTGAAGTTTGTTTTTTTCTCAACCACGATACGAGACAACCACCTAGATAGAATGCTGCTCCACTAGTAATCTTACGATCATCAACGCTTCCTGCCCAATCTGCATCTGTAAAGGCTTGAATAATGAGATCGTTACCCTTGGGATACCACGAGCCATATTCTTCTGTGCCCTTTAGATATCGAATAATTCTTTTGACGGCAATAATATGTGATTCTTTTGGTGCTGCTTGGAATCTTGCTACTTGTCCAACTGCTTGCATAACATCTAGCCGAGAGGCTGTTACATATAGAAGACTACCAATCATAGATTTGTACAACCTCTGATCCACATCCTTAGATGAGTCGTCTATGCTCAATTTGCAACCTGTTACCATTAGAGTAAGGACGGGTTTGCAATCTTCCATTTTGAATTTCTTGAGCATTTCCTTGATGTAATTGGCTTGACATATAAATATTCCTTTCTCTTACTGAGATATTTGAAGCCCTAAGAAGTATGTCAGCTCACCAAGTAAAGACATCTCAAACTCACTTTGCATCTTTGTAGAAAAGTTCTTACTTAGTCGATCATCATTGCTACCAAATATTATATCATCCACATATACCTCAACAATTGTTAAATTATCTTTATCTATTTGTACATAAAAATTGTTATCAACAATACCTTTTTTGAACCCTTGTTGACATAGATATCCATCAAGACGAGCATACCATGCTCTGGGAGCCTGTTTGAGACCATATAGAGCCTTCTTTAACCTGCAAACATAGTCTTCTTTTTCTGATAGTAGAAAACCTTCAGGTTGTTCGATGTAAACTTCTTCTAATTCTCCATTCAGAAATGCTGACTTAACATCCATTTGGTAGACTTTGATTTTTCTTGAACATGCATAGGCAAGAAACATTCGGATGGCTTCCATTCTGGCAACTAGTGCAAATGTTTTTTCAAATCAATTCCTTCCACTTGTGCATAGCCTTTGCAAACCAATCTTGCTTTGTTTCTGGTAACCTGCCCATCTTCATTCAATTTTTTCTTGAACACCCATTCAGTCCCAATGACATTTTTATCTTTTGGTCATGGAACTAATTCCCAGGTGTTATTCTTCTCAATTTGATCAAATTCTTCATTCATAGCTGCTACCCAATGTTCATTATGGATGGCTTCCTCAAAACTACTAGGCTCAAAGGTTGCTAGAAAAGCAACGTGAGCTTGTTGTGATGAACGAAGCTGTCGACCTTCATTTATGTCACCAATTATTTGATTTGATGGATGGTTCTTTTGAATCCACTC
Organism: Pinus albicaulis; assembly: GCA_034641835.2. NCBI lineage: Eukaryota > Viridiplantae > Streptophyta > Pinopsida > Pinales > Pinaceae > Pinus > Pinus albicaulis. The sequence continues at coordinate 1,417,764,076 of CM076574.1, read as the reverse complement.
TTTTGTTCTCCTTGGAGGAACTTCTTGTTGTTGTTCTGGTATATCTTGATGATCATTGTTTATTTCTTCCTCGTTGATAGTTGCTTCTTGTTCTACAATTTTATCTATGTATTTTTCAGCCTTGTCTCAAGTTTCAAAGATTCTAGATCCTCATCATTACTCGCTAGAACACCATCTTCGTCAAATGCAAAATATATGCTCTCCACTATCTGTTTTCGTCTTATATTATAGCATTTAGAGGCCTTTATTTTGTGTGAGTAACCAACAAAGATACCTTCATCAACACGTGATTCAAACTTACCCAAATTTTGATCTTCTCTTTTGATATAACATTTGCTTCCGAAGATTCTGAAATATTTTACATTAGCTGGTTTTCCTTTCCATAATTCATATGGAGTCTTGTTGCAATTATTTCCGAGAAGAATTCAGTTGATAATGAAGACTGTCGTATCAATTGCTTGAACCTAGAATTTTTCATCCAATTTTGAGTCCTTCAACATTGTTCTACCCATTTCCTGTACGGTCCTATTCTTTCTTTCAACAACTCCATTTTGCTGAGGTGTTTGTGATGTTGAAAATTTCCTTTTTATTCCATTTTCGTCACAGTATTGCTGAAATAATTTGGAAGTGAATTCTCCACCATTATCTGATCTTAAACACTTTATTTTCAAATCAATTTCATTTTCAACCAACTCCTTGTAGATCTTAAAGCACTCAAATGCTTCAGATTTTTTCTTTAGGAAATTGACGGTTGTCATCCTGGTATAGTCATCTATCATTAACATGAAATATAATTCTTCGTCTAAGCCTTTTGTTCTCACAGGACCACATAGATCAGTATGTATCAACTCCAGTGGATGTGATGCAAAGTGTTCTTTTGTTTTAAATTGGACTTTTGTCTGCTTTCCATGCCGACATGCCTCACATAGTGTGTTGGAAGATTTTAAGATTTTCGGCATTTCTCGTACTGCTTCCTTTTTTCTTATCCTGACAAGATTGTCAAAGTTTATGTGACCCATTCGTTTGTGCCATAACTAGCTTTCATCTTCTTTAGCCAGTAGACATGCTTTAGTTGCTTCATCCAGAACATATATGTTGTTTGGAGCTCGAATTACTGTAGCCACAATTTTACCATACCTGCCTTTCCTGATTTCACATTTTGTGGAGTCGAATAGCATTGTGTGTCCTTGATCACACATTTGTCCAACAGTGAGCAGATTGTGATTCATGTTTTCGACCAATAGAACATTCTTGGCTATAACATCTTTGCTTCCGAGAGTGACGGTACCTGATCCTATAACATTTGAAGATCCATCATTTCCAAAGGATATGGTTCCATCCTTCTTCTCTTTCAGAGATAAAAATTTCCTTCTATCTCTAGTCATATGCATTGAGCAACCGCTGTCAACATACCACACATCTTTCTTTTTTTGAGCCTTGAGAGCGAGAGCACAATTATCAGTCTTCTTCTTCTTCCATGTTCATTCATTCTGTGGCTTCGAAGATTCTTCTGGAGGATTTTCAAGTCTGCAGTCTCTGGCTATGTGTCCAAAGTTCTAAAATTTGTAACATTCCATATTATTTCTTAAATTTTCAAATCTATTGATGTTTCGTTGAGCCCTGGGAGGTTCATATTTGAAGAATCTCTTGGAATTGTATTGGTTCATAGGGTACATGTGACATTCTACAGCTTTATGACCAAATTTTCCACATGAATAACAATAGCCATGAAAAATATGTTGGTACCTGGATGAAAATCTTCGTCGAGGAATCGTCTTCCAAGAATGTGCTTGCGAATCTTGTCCAATGAAGTCTACATGTATGTCAGATCTCATAGGTTCATTGTATTTTGTTGTAGAAGGTCCTGCTTCTTCTTCTTTGTAACCGAGGCCAGTTCTGTCATTGTAAGATCGTTGATTGTTGATGATTTCTTCCAATGCCCTTGAGCTATTGGCATAGTTTTGGACAGTTTTTCCCTTCTTCACTTCCTTACGCAGCGAGACTACTTTGGCTTCTAATGCTTCCCTTTCTTGGTTGATTTCTTCCAACTTCTTTTGAAGTGACTCTTCAATACATTTGTGTTCTTCAACCTCAATTTTGAGACCTTGAACTTGTTCTTCAAGAGTGTTGGAACAGATCTTCTCAGCATTGAGCTCTTTTATAAGCTTGATTGCATCCTCATAAAATTCTTCTATCGTCAACCCTTCTTCTTCATTGTTTGATACTTCTTGTTTATTGTGCTTGGCCATAAACAATACTTTCTCATTGGCTTCTTCTTTGCTGTCACTTTTTTCATCGGATGATGAGCTATCTTCTTTAGAGAGAAATTTCCTTTTGGATCCTTTCTTTTTGCCTTGCTTGTTGGATTTCTTAAAGCCTTTCTTTCCTTTTGAGTTTCCATCACTTTTGTTCGGACATTTTGCTACGAAATTCCCAACCTCACCACAACCGAAACATATCAATTGAAGTTTACCTTTGAATTTTCCCTTACAAGGTTTTAGTTTTCTTGTAAAGTAAGCATATTCTTCATCTGAAAGACCTTCTCCATCATCTCCCTTTTCTTCACACTTGCAGGTGCATGTGATTTCAATTGAAGGTTGTTTGTCCTTATTGGTTTGCTTAGATGCAACAAACGCAATTTATAGATTTGAAGTACCCTTTTCTTCATCAAGTCTCATTTCATATGCTATGAGAACTCCATGTAATTCTTCCTTGCTGAGTTTGTCTTGATTTTTACTGTATTCTAAGACAGATACCTTTGGGTTTAATCTCCCTGGTAACTTTCTAAGAATCTTCCGTATAATAGTCTTCTCATCAACTGGCTCTCCCAATCCTTCCAGAGCATTGGTTATTTCATCAACGTATTGGAAGTATGCAGCAATGTTGCAATCTTCTTTCATTCGGAGATGCTCAAATTTTTCTCTATAGATTTGAAGCTTTGCTTCTTTGACATTTGAGTCGCCTGCATATATATTCTCAAGCTTGTCCCATACATTTTTGGTGGTTTTACAACCCAACACCTTATGATAAGCAGACTCAATAAGTCCATTGATAATAATATTCCTTGCTTTTGCATCATTTACCAAATTCTTCTTACCTTGTTCATCCATGGTTGATGTAAATCCATTTTGAACAGTGTCCCATACTTCGTAACCTTGCGCCAAGAGATATACCACCATTCTTCCTTTCCAAAGTGCATAATTATTTTCAATGAATAGAGGTACACCATTCTTGGTATGCTTCATGACCTCCTTCCAGCTGTTAAACTGCTATTGAAGAAACCAAGCTTTGAAACCAATTGTTGGAAATACTGGGGGGGGGGGGGTGGCAGTGAATCAATATTCCTTTCAATTAGAGCATTAGTTAATCTTAAATTATTATCAGTGTTTGTACAATGATAGTAGCAAACAAGAGGAACACAAATGCACACATTTTTTAATGTGGAAACCCACTCTGGGACAAAAACCTCCTAATGCTTTTCTAATAATTCTTTAATATTCAACTCCAATTGAAAATAAAGCTTCAACTTCCTAGAATCTAGAAAAGCATTCTTCTTTAGCTCCCACTAGATGGACGCTCCAACGCCCGAGATTCTTCAGTAGTCAACTGAATGGATGCCCCAACACCCAATGAGCTACAACTCACCCTAGCACCACCCTACCACCCTATAGAAGAATAAAAGAAGAATGGACTCTCGTACCAGGGAAAATGGTCCACTTTTACAATGATATAGAATGATGTAGAAGAAGAAGATATACTAGACCAGAACCCCAACTTTGACACAACCACCTAATGATGATCCTAGACCTCCCAACACTGCCTCTTCAACCCTTGGCAGATAGATACTAGTACAATTTGTACAATAATATATTTACAATGACTAAGTACAATGATTGTATTGAGTGCTACCCTCTTGAAGACTTCATATGATGAAATTCTTGCTGCTGTTATGCACCTTGGTTTCTACTCTTGTCATGCTACCCTCTGCTACACTTTTCTTTGCTTTGCTGCCGTAGAAATTCTGGTCCTTTGCAACCCTTGACAACACATGATCTAGATTTTTCTTGCCTTCTAGGAGCTCGATATTGAATCTGGTGTATCTCTGTTATTTCAGATCCTCAATATCTAATTTTTGTTCCTATAGTAGTCCTTTGAGTCTTCTTTCCAATTCCACAGGTCTGACCCAATTTGGATTCTTCAAGAAAGAGTTATGCCCAATCTCTCACAATGCCCTAATTATGGACTGTTTCAGTAGAGCACACTTGTACAGCGTGCCACGTATCACTGTTTATTTATTTGGCTTTGAAATTTATAGAGCGAAAACTATAGACTGTGCACTATCTGCCACTTTTTATGGAATTCCAATCCGATACTCAAAGAGAGAGTTATGACTATTTTACCAAGGTCACTTCTTTGAGATGAATTTCAGGAGCCTGTAAAAACCCTGACTTCCATAGATCATATCTCCAAAAATATTGCGCACCTTAATTGAAATGTTTACTACAGCTTCCTCGGGATTTCAGCTTCACCTCATAAAAATTTCAGCTTCTGAACCTTCGTAGAAAAAAAGTTAGAGCGAAAATGCCAAGATGACCTGTTTCAGATGGCGAAATCCCTTACCTAAGGAGGAAATGAAGATCACAATTTATATAAATGCTTAAGTTGAGAGGGGATTCAACAAGTGAACGTGGGAGAGATTTTAGGAGCTTAAAAAAAATATCAATTATGACTTTTAAATGACCCATGCCCCAACCCCATGGGGTTTTAGCCCACTAACTGGGGGTACAAACTTCAAACATGAATATCTCTCAAACCGTGAAGAATTACATGGCATGCCATATATCAACGGAAAAATTTCGACAAGTAGAAACCATCAAAAGCATTATTGACCCAGAATATATTAATTTGGTAGGTCAAAATTCCCATGCAATATTGGGTTAGCCCCTGGTGCTGCTTGGGTTGACATCAATGACAACTGCTGATCAACACAACTATCCCATTGAAATGATACTTCTAATTAGTGTGAAACTCTCCCATAATATTTGAAATAAGAAAAAAAGAAATTCGATTTCTCATTAGTAGTGAAATAAATTATCGAGTTCTAATAGGTCTAATTAGTGCAAATTTGAGTTGAGTCTTGTTGCAATAAAGAAAATAAATTAGATTTATTTTTCAACTTGCCTTTATTTCTCCAAAGTTAGTGAAAGAGCCTTGTGAAAGCCTTATATAGTGAAAGAGAGAGTTGTAGTGGGACTTCCTTAAGTTGTCATTATAACAACATTAGAAAAATAAATAAGCACTTATGAGATACAACGAAGCTATGCATTGAATTATTATGTAATATATTCCCTTATTATCTATTGAAAGTCTAAATTTGAATGGTGAGAGGCTCTTGGCATAAGTTGAAATGTTCAAAGTGAAATGAAACATAGAGATGTGAGTATCATATTAGTGCCACTAAGCTTTAGTTTTTGATTGATTTCCCACATCTACTGAGAGGGGCAATCCCCATTCTTTGAAAAAGAAAGAAAGAGAAATGGTTGTAGTACATTTTTCAAAATAAAGATACTTTTATTGAAGTATCCATTCTTTGAACAAGAAAGATCAAAATAAATAGGTCTTGACTTAGCTAAGCATCAGTGAAGAAGCCATAAGGTGGGGTACTACTTGCCCAAAGGTAATTAGCCTTAATGTTGTGTCCATTATTTTCTAATCAATAGGTTTCTTAATAAACCCAAATAGACTATATAGCCATTCACAACTAACTAATTTTAGACTCTCTTAGCTTGCCACTAAGCCACTTGACTCTCACTCTAGTAGTGCAGTCTAACTAATTAGTAGTGCAACTTGTTGTTATCTTAGTAGCCATAAAAGCTGTAGTGAAACTGCAGAATAAATAGAAGCTTAAGTTCATAATAAATGAGATTTCTCAGTGAAAGTTAATAGCCACTTAGAGATGGCATGCTATTCATTCAATCTGTCTAACTAGTTCCTTCCTTGTAGTAAGGTATAGTCGTTTTAAGTTGTACACTACCTATAATACTAGAGTCCATGCACTAATAACTACTAGAGTTGTAGAGTAAGTATGGACTATTAGCCTTAGTCTTATGCAGTTAGTACTATCACTTTAAACTAACTTAAGCTGTAGTTTTACTCTCTATATAGTGAAAAAAATATTTTCATCTATAGTTCTCTCAATAGTTGAATCAGTTCAATCCATAAATATTCCAACTATCTAAAGTTGTAGCCCAACTAGCTATAGTGAAATTGTCTATGTCTTATGCATAGCATCAGCAAAGAAGCGTGTTGAACCCCGTAGTATTGGCTTGACCATGTAATAATGGCATGACTATAGTGGGACTGATAACACGCTAGGCGCCTGTACTTTAGCTCTTCTATTTTATACAATATCCAACACCATATTGTAAATATACATAAGTAACAAGTATAGTAATATAGCTCTTTGTATGTAAGTATGAGGGGTTGTATCATTAATCAGTATCAGTCAGCATTAGTGAGTGTCAGCATCAATCAGTCTGCATCCTCGCTCACCCTGGTAGGGCGCATATAACTGTAACCAGAGCTTTGCGTCCCAGGCGTTCATTCAATGCGATCAATCATCGCCATCTATCTGGTGCATTTTCCCCTGGCAGAAAATTGGCTTAAACCCCGACAGAAGACATGTTTTATATTGCTAATCCAATCGATCCAGTGTCAATCAATTCCCTTTCTTCCTGTCAACATGTAAGTTGGCCGCCATCCATTTGTGTGCCCCTAGCATATCGATTAATCAAATTTCAATCCATAAAATGAAAGGCACATCCCATATTAGCGCATCAAATTGCAAATCTAGTGATATGACATATATATAATGAATGACCAAACAAAAAGGAAATAAATCCCTTCGATATATGTTCCGACGATAGAAAGCGAACCGGCCCTATACCATGAACTGACTTGTTCCCTTAGGAGGATATGATGCACTACTATTCAAAACCCTTCTCTTATCAGGACGAGATGAACCAATGAATGGTGGTGTGGTGGGATCATCAGAACTTCCAGATTGAGGAACTAAAGCCAGAACTTTAGAAACATGAATGGAGGAGAATTTTGAATTAGAGAAGAGAGAGCCTTGTTTTATGGGTGGACATACTGCATTTTCCAGCCTTACCATTAAACTTGATAAATTCTTATGCATGCCATCTATTACCTATTGGTTCCATCCAAGCCTTAATGATACGATTCATCAATTAGAACCCACTCCATCGCCAGGAATAGACAGACCTACCCGCCTTTAATTTGTCCCTGCTATACCCACCAATAGACTCTTACCTAACATTACTTCTCACCTATCACTTAAGCCAGGAAGACGAGGGTTAGCACTAGGATATTCACCCTTTACCCCTATGACCCCTAATGACTTCTTCTGGGTAGGGTACACTCTTACCTTATGAGTATATGACCTTTTTTTATCGCCAAGGAGCCCCAATATTATTCATCAATTAGAACCCACTGCATTGCTAGGAATTATTAGAACCACCTACCTTTATTTTCATGTCTCCACCTTCTATTTAACCACTTTAAGATAGAACTAGACCTGCTTATCCCTAGACCACTTGGATTAATGAAGCACTTAGGAGGCATGTACTGCTTAGACCTTTGATTATTGGGTCGGAATTAAATCATCCAACCTTCCCTTAATTAATTCCTTCACCCTAGGAGAGAGAGTGTGGTATCCCCTTAACCATGGCTTGAAATTAGGGTATATTATAGAAACCTCTGATATGATGGGGATGAGCTTCATATTATAGGAGATTATGTCCAGCTAGGATATGCTTCGTGTTAGTCATCAATATTTTTCACTATTTGTAGACGGCTAAAGATTGGTTCTAATATTTCTAAAAACAACATTCCTTGAAATATTGTGAGTTTCAAAAATCTCACTACCTTCATTATCCTTATAGAAAAATTTTCACTATTCCATAACTTTTCCATTCCATGGTCACCCTGTCACTCCTACAAATTCTTCATAAGCTTATACCTATCATTTTTAGTCTCCTTCTCTGCCTATAACCTCATTGGCCTATTTTTTCCCCTGTCCATAACTTCACTTTCCTTCTAGGGTTTCCTATAGTCTACTCATTCCCATGTTCCCCAGGTTCCTCAAGCATTGATGGTCTCAAACCTATCTCTGTAGGCTCTTTAGATAAATCAAGTACATTGGATCTTGGATCTTCAATACAACACCTTTGATAATATTTTGTTTTTCACTTGAAGCCTCCAAGCTAATTTTCAGTCAATATCAGGTCAAAGAACCTTCTCACTAGGTCAATTAGGGTGTCACATGTTTTAAGGTGATCATTAGTGTTTAGAACACTTATTTTCCTTTGCTATAATCTGGCTCAGATATAATAGAATTTCAAGACATGGTTATTCAAGAAAGATCTAAAAATTTCCAAAGAAGATTACCTTATCAAGTTCAAAGTATGCAAGAGGTAAATGCAAAGAGTTTGACACTTCTGCAGGAGTTTTGAAAGGTCTATCAGCAGAAATTAATGGTAAGGTAGGTGGTCTACTCCTGAATGAAGAAAAATTGCAGCAAGGAAGAGAGGCAACACTTTTTCTTGTAGATAATTATGGTTTTTGAGCTTAATGGCCCGGTAGAGTGCCAAACAGTGATCAATGGAAAAAATGACCTGGAGGAGGTACACAAAACCAAGCATGAAGAAAGTCTACCAAAAGCTCTTAATGAGATAGGGAAAAAGGTGAGGTGAACTAGACAAAAATGAATGAGCTTGACAGGGCTATAGAGAACTTAGAAGACAACACTGATGATTGTTGTAAAAATCACTCCAAACACCTAGGGTTTTGGGAAAGTGGGCATAGAAGGTGAAATGATGAATTAAACTCCATGGTGTAGGAAAAAGAGGGTTTTGAAAGTGCTGCTATGAGAAATCCTCCCAAAGGTGTTTAATCATCTTTTCATGCCTAAATGAGAAAAGGTATGAGTTCAACTCCATGCTGCAAGCAAAGGAAGGATTTTGAAGATGTCACTGTGTGATTAGATCCTAGACTTGTAAAAAATGAGCTTGCCATGTCTAAATGGGAAAAGTATGATGTTGAGGTCCAAGGTGGAAGCAAAAGAGGATTTTGAGGCTGCTGTTGTGTCAAAATAAACATGTCAAAGTCTCCAGCATCAAAAGGAAAAACAAATTTCATAACTCCAGCAAACTGCCAACCAAGGTGAAAAGATAAGTTGAGTATTGTAATGGAAACCACAGACGTTTTTGAAGATTATGATGTTGTGTAAACATCCTAAGGTTTTCAAAAGTGAAGTCATCATGCCTCAAGAAGCAAAAGGAAGAGCCACCTCAAGTGTTTTCAGTCACCTGCAAGCAAAAAAGGTCAGAGAACATTAGTGAGAAGTGAAAAGGAGTTAAAACATTAGGAAGTGGGTTTTCAAAATATTAATTAAAATTCCCAAGTCCATAAAAGCTCATATTGCATTTCAAAAGCCTCATTGTTCCTTTTCACAAGATCAAGAATGCTCAGGAGGAGAAAAATTGTGAGTTTTACAAGTGAAATTGGGCAAAGTAGACCGGCATTGCGCGCCTAGGATCGGGCGCTGCGCCCTTGGATTTTTTCTCCCATATAGTTTACACAGGCGCTACACACCTAGTGGAGCGTTACACTCTTACTCGACACCCACAAAAAATTTCCTCTTGGCGCTACGCGCTCAATTTTGGCGCTGCATGCCTGGGACTGGTGCGGTGCCCTTGGCCATGAGGGCTTCCTAAACAAGTTAACCACTCAATTCACCTCAAATTGCTTTCAATTTTCCTCCAAGGTCCTCCAAGGCACATATGAATGGTAAGTGGATTACCTAACCACATTTTCAAGATATTTTATGTTTCTTAGTTAATGATAAGTAAGCCCTAAGAAAAAACCCTAAATTTCATGCTTGAAAATTGAAATCACTGTTTGAAACTCATTCCATCTGCCTATAAAGAGTATCAGTCAATACAGGGGTGAATTATGGTGCTGTGAAGGTTGTCATTCATCTAATATTTCCCTACACCCATTCCATTCATTCAATCAGTCCCTCCACTTGCAAAGGCTGACATTCCATTTCCCTCCTTCATCTCAAATTGACATCAACCTAAAATTGTTTCAAAACAGAGTTTAAACATATTAGCAGAGGGTTATCATTGAGTTGTTAGCCTCTCACTTATTCTCATACACTTATACCCTCACTCACTCATCTCACTCACTTGCAAAGCTGCCTTTTTCATCACCATCTCTTCATCTCATTTCCATTTACAGTCCTAGGGTTTCCCAAAGCAGAGTTTTAAAAAATGTCAAGAGAGGGAGACAGTGATAGTGGAGGAGAGGCTCAAATGCCAAGGAGGCATGAGCACAAAGGTGGAAAAATCAATAGGTTTGAACCCCTCAACACAAGGGAGCTAATGACATCTCCCCTCACTGTTTCATGTTTGAAGCATGTGGGATGCTCTTATTTTTTTGAGAAGGTACAGCAGGTACAAAACCACCCCAAGTTAACTAGACTTTTCATCATTAACTTGCATGAAAAACAAGTTAACCTTGCATGGGTCACTCTTGATCTATCTACAGATGCTATTTCCAATGCCACTGGGATACCAAGTGTAGGGGAGAAATGGTTCAAGCAGGCCAATCTAGACATGAGCTACTTTGAACCCTACCTAAAGCCTAAGTACAAAGACCACTGAAAATCCATTTTTCCTTTCTCACATTTGCTTGATAGATATGCACCTATGATGAGGATCATTATGAATTATTTCACATGTAAAGGAAGATTCTCCCGCATTTACTCCTTTCACATCAGGCTGCTTATGCAATTTACTAGGGTGAGGATGCTGCACATACCCTATTACCTCTACAGAATCATTGAAAAAATGTCATATATTGTACACAAAAGAGACTATCCTCATTAGATGCAAAGCCTCTTCCATCACTCACTAATTAAAATGGTTGTTATGCACCAACTACATCAAAAGGGTATTCCATGGGAGACCTTCATTGCCAATGAGGTGTTTACTTCTCCACAAGCCCATCAGCAGCAAGATGTCCCTTCATCTTCTCATCCTCCCATTCCTCCATCCACTCACATTCCTCACCTCATGATGACTTTTCCATCTCACCATCCACTCACATTCCTTCACATCATGATGATAATCCTCCTTCATCACTCTCTCACAAACCCTCATCGTCATCTCATGGCAATGATGAATCAAATAATGAGGAAGAAAATAGTGAGGCAAATAGTAGTGAGGCATATGGCAATGAAGAAGAAAGCAACGAGGAAAAGAGTAATGAGGAATATGGTAATGCATCAAACAGTGAGGTAGAGAGCATTGAAGTAGATGGCAGTAATGATGGCAGTGAAACAGATGACACTGAGATGGTCAACATTGAACCTTTTCCTTTGACCTACTAGAGAGGAAATAGGCATGTGTTTGCTGCCCTTAAGAGACAAGGGGCCATGCCTTCTACATCAGGCAAGCAACTTGATAAAGGTAAGGAAAAGGTCATTAATGAAGAAGAAGAAGACAAGCATGAGACTAAACAAGAATTTCAACTTATTCACCCTGAAAGTGATGATGAAAATGAGGAGAGGATCACAAGCATGCTGCTTAAAAGAAAAGATTCCCGGATTAAGGATCTACAAACCAATCTAGGTAGGGCTAAGAATGTGATCCACTTTTTTGAGGTTGAAAACAAGCAACTGGAGGCAGAGAAGCCTATCTATGAGATCAGGGCAATCAGAGCCTAGAAAGAGGCTAGCAAAGCCAAGGAAAAGCTAGATGAGGTCTTGGGCACTCATGATGACACTGAAGAAGAGGAAGTGTCAAACCAGGAGGTAACTCCTCAAAACTAGAATGTATATTAGCTGAAGAATGTACATGCTTATATAGATGGGAGGTGAGGCTATTGGGATTCAGCTCCCAATGACTCTTGGCCTTCCTTATTTCCTAATAATAAATAATATACAAAAATACAAATGCACACCCATCCATAGGATTAGGTGTCAACATTCCCCCCTTTAATCCGAAGGGATGTTGGTGAGTCCAAGCATCGATCCGAACTTTTCAAACTTTTCTCTTCCAAGTGCTTTGGTGAAGATGTCAGCAGTTTGCTCATTTGTGGAACAATGATGTAGATGGATGGTTTTGGCCTGAACATGATGTCGAATGAGATGGTACTTTGTATTGATGTGCTTTGTTCGATCATGAAACTTTGGGTTCTTGGCCAACTTTATTGCAGAAGTGTTGTCGATCATGAGTGGAGTGGAATACATATGTTTCATCTGCAAATCTTCCAGGATTTTCCGGAGCCACACAATTTCCTTTGTTGCTTCAGCTGCTGCCACATATTCTGCCTCGGTCGTGGAATCTGCTGGAACTGACTGTTTGCGTGATCTCCATGAGACAGCTCCTGATCCAAGACTCATGGTGTAACCTGTAGTAGACACCCCTGTTTCTTTGTCGCCATCAAAGTCTGAATCAGAGTATCTGGTCAAGTTGAAGTCGCCTACCTGTGTATATTTGAGTCCAAAGTCTTGAGTCCCCTTCAAGTACCTTAGTACTCTTTTTGCAGCAGACCAATTTCCTTCACAAGGTTTTTGCATGAACCTTGAGAGGATTCCAACAGCAAATGAGATGTCAGGTCTGGTGGTGGTCAGATAGATAAGACTTCCTACAAGCTGTCTATACTTAGTTGCATCCTCAAATTCCTTCCCTTCAATAGATTTGAGCTTCAAGTTTTGTTCCATTGGAGTGCTTAAGGGTTTACAATCATCCATGCCAAATTTGTTCAAGAGATCTCCAATGTACTTCTTTTGAGAAAGAAATATGAATTTAGGATGTTGAATTACTTCAATACCCAAATAGTAATGAACATGACCCAAATCAGTCATTTCAAAACCTTTCTTCAACTCTTTCTTCATGGATGTAATATAGCTCTCATTGTTTCCTGTTATCAAAAGATCATCTACATATACCACAAGATATACAACTGTTTTTCCAACTTTCTTAACAAACAAAGTTGCATCATCAAGATCAAAGTGTTTGAAATCAAGTTTCAGAAGATGCTCGGCCAATTTCTCATACCAGGCTCGTGGTGCTTGCTTGAGGCCATATAAAGATTTTACAAGTTTGCAAACTTTGTGTTCTTGACCCTTTATCACAAATCCTTCTGGCTGGGACATATAAACTTTCTCCTTTAGATCTCCATTCAAGAAGGTTGTTTTTACATCCATCTGATGGACTTTCCATCCATTCTGAGATGCTAAGGCAAAGAGAGTCCGGATGGTGGTCCATTTTGCTGTGGGAGAAAAAGTTTCTTCATAATCAACTCCTTCTTTCTGTGCGAATCCTTTTGCCACAAGCCTGGCCTTGTGCTTGTCAAGTGAGTCGTCTGCTTTGTACTTGTTCTTGTAGACCCACTTACAGCCAATTGGTTTCGTTCCCAAAGGTGGATCAACCAGCTTCCAAGTGCCATTCTTTATCAAGGCATCATATTCCTTCTGCATCGCTTCTTTCCATTCATCATGAGAAGCGGCTTCTTTGAAGGAAGTTGGTTCATGATCTGTAGACAAACTCAATTCACAGTTATAAGCAATATCCATATCACCAGGGGAATCAGAATTATCTACATCACCTTCGATTTCTTGAGTGGAACTTCTTGTTCCTGTTTTTCCAACCTCATCAGGATGAACATCCTCCAGTGTCTTTGTCAGCCATTTGGGAGAACCTTTCTGAGATGGCCCAGGCTGGTCACTTGACTGAGTTGGGATTGATTCAAGATTCAATCTCCCAATTCTATCGATCACATCATCCAATGTGTCATCCATGGTTGTTTCTTCATGTGGGGGAGAGAGTGCTTCAGGACATGATTCCACAGTTTGATTCAATATCGGAATCCCCCCTTCAAGGTGTGGAATCACATTATCAAATTCTTGGAAAGACTTTGCATGTGTGAATCTATCCAGGCGATCAAGTTGCCGCTCAAAAACCTTGTCACTCTTGGAAGATTCAAGAAATATGACATCTCTTGCTATTACAAACTTCTTATTTGTTTCATCATAGAGACGATATCCTTTGGAGGTATTGGAGTACCCCAAGAAGATACATTTTCTGCTTCTAGCACCAAGTTTGTTCCTTTGACCCTTGGGTATCAAGGCATAACAGGTGGACCCAAAGACCCTGAAATGCTTTACCGTAGGAATGTGGCCATGCCACATTTCAAAAGGAGTTTTATTTCTAATTGAACTTGAAGGACACCTATTCTTTATGTAAACAGCACATAGAACTGCATCAGCCCAAAACATCAATTTTACATTCTTGAAAAATAACATGGAGCGGACCATATTTAAGATGGTTCTGCTCATTCTTTCAGCTACACCGTTCTGTTGTGGATTATATGGCACAGTGGTTTGATGTTTGATTCCATGTTGACGAAGATAATTTTCAAATTCGTTTGAAGTGTATTCTTTTCCATTATCAGTACGTAGAGAGCTAATATGTGTTTGTGCATCATTTTCAATCCATGCATGAAAATTCTTGAAAGTTTGAAAAGCATCAGACTTATTCTTCAGTAAGTAAATCCAACACATTCTGGTGTAGTCATCAATAAATGTCATCATGTATTTGTTTCCACTTGCAGAAGCAATAGGCATAGGGCCACATAAATCTGAATGAACAAGTTCAAGTTTCCTATGTGCTCTTGAGTGTGAATCATGAAATGGCTGTTTGCTATGCTTTCCTAGAATACATGCATCACATTCCTTAGGTTTTCTAGGAATTGTAGGCAATCCATCAACACCATTTTTCTTCAACAAACGAAGGTTGTCATAATTTAAGTGTCCAAATCTAGCATGCCATAAAAGACTTGATGGAAATGTACCTTCATCATGATATGAACTGAATGCAAAGTTTTGAGCATGAGCAGATGAACCTTTCAACTTCAAAAGTCTCCCTTCTTCTATTCCCTCCATGACAAGTGACTGATCTGATGCTGATCTGACCTCTGCCTTGCCATCAAACAAGTGAACTGAGTGTCCTTGCTGCCGGATTTCGATCAGGGACAGCAAGTTTCTCTTCAACTTCGGGAGGTATAGAACCTCATGTAGGATATGATCAGGAAGACCAGGCAGTTTAAGCCTGACTGTGCCAAGCCCTGATGGCTTGAGTTTGGATTTATCTGCGAAATATACTGCTCCATCAACTTTGTCAGTGAATTCTTCAAAAAATATTTTCTAAATGTCATGTGACATGTTGCTCCTGAATCTAGCAACCAATCATCTCTCCATGAAGTAAATGAAACATCAAAGAGGTTTTCAGTTACTCCATTGTTACAATGTGCTAGAACATAGTGAGCGGATTCAGGTGCTTTACCTTTGTCTTTGTCATTGGTTTTACCTTTGTTTTGATTTCTGTGCTGCTCAATTTTGTTCCATGGTGTTCTGCATTTGGATGCATCATGTCCATCTCTATTGCACCGTGTGCAATGAAGATTGGATTTGTCAGCTTGTCTGCCCCCCCTTTCTGTGAAGTTCCTTCTTCCTCTTCCTCTTCTGCCACCTCTTCCTCTGGATGAATCTGGAGTATGACTCTTTTATCTATGTGCCAAGTATGCAGCCTCTTCGGAAGATGAAGGGACTGTCATCTTCCCAAAAGCTTTCTCTCTTTCTGCAAACTTTTTCTCAAGTTTATCAAAGGTGATATGCTCAAAGTTTCCACTTTCTTGCAAAGACTCAAGATAATGTGAGTAAGTCGGATATAATGCCTTAACATATGTTATGAGAGGTATGTCCATTTTTACACCAGTTTTTTCAATGTCATGCATTATAGATCTTACTTCTGAAGCTAAAGCAAGGGGATCATCATTCTTCATTTCAAGACTGAACAGCTTAATCATCAATTGAACATTTTCTAATTCTGAATGTGAGTCATAGAGTTCTTTTAGTTTCTTCAAGGCTTCAAAGGCATTTGAGAATGATGAAATATGGCGACTCACCTCTTCACTTACTGAGGCTGCAATCAAGGCATAAGCCTTGCAGTTCTTGTTTTCCCAAATGGCAAGCTCTTTTTCTGAAGTGGGCTTCTCTGGTGGATTTTCTGCTTGTCCTTCATAGATTCCTTTCCACATCTCATTAAAAATGAGTGTGTGTTTAATCTTCCGCAACCATTCAAGGTAGTTCTCTTTTCCGGAGAGAACTATCCCAACAATTGAGATGAGAGAATGCATTAGACTGCTGGAAAAAATCTTCTGAAGAGGAAACAAATTCTGCTATAAAAACTTCGAACTCTTGAAATATTTCAAATAAAGGGGCAAAAACTCTTGCTTGAAAAAAATTTCTGAGTTTAAAAACTCTTTCTGGAAACTAAATCTTCTCAAAAACTTTTGCTGAAGACTGAATTTTAAAAAAGGACTCTTTGCTATAAACTGATTCTGCATAAAAAAAATGTATTTTTTTTTTTTGTTTGGGGAAAAAATGTATATGAAAAAAAATGGAATTATGAATGGGAATTATATGACTATGGGAGGGGGCGCAATTATGAAAGGAGGAGTGGAGTGTGAAGGGAAGGGGCGGAAATACCATGTATAAGAGCGCTGAGATAAACAATGTAAAACATACCACACCGCTTATTACATATCAACGCACTGTTTGTAATAAATACACAGCGTTTAAATACAACACAACGTTTATATACAATGTAATACCATGCGTGGGCGGTATTGACTATTCAAAAGTGGAGGGGGCGGTATTGAATAAGGTGACAGCGCTGTATTAAAGACACACGGGCGTGATGTGTTAATAGACGGTGAAATATATATATTGGAACTGGTATTGTATGACAGACAGCAAATGTATGACAGCGTATTATGAAACGTGGGGCGAAAATGTATGTCGACGGACAGCAATTATATGACAGCGGTATTGAATAGCAAGAAGGCGTATATAACAGTGCAGAGAGGTGTGTATTATGGTATTAGAAACGCGTGGAGGGAGCGTTATTTAACAAAACAGTGTATTAAACATCTATATCAGTACTGTATATAATATAACAGGGCGTGGGAGGTTGGGATAAGAGGATATAAGACAACGTGTGTATTGAACAGGGCGGTGTTATTACAGTGGTATGTAATGTGGAGAGTAATGTGGAGCGCTCGTATGGGGAGAGATAGCAGTGAGAGCGCAGGTCGCAAGGAAGTGGTAATGTGGTGTGTAATGTGGAGCGCTCGTATGGAATATTAAAACACAGTCGAAGGCGTTGGGAGATATGCAGCAGTATATGCATTGGGTAGGGACAGTGTGATGGGAAATGAGAGAGGGCGCAGGGAGAATGGAGGAGGGAGGTGTGAGTGAATGGAGCGTAGGGATGAATGAGGAGGCCCAAAAGGGCGTTACATAAAAAAAAAATTGAACTTGAATCTGCAGAAGACAGAGTTGCAGGACTGCTGGAATGGCAGAGCCTGCAATTTGCAGATTGACAGAGCCTGCAGTCTTCAGGAGCTGCAGGGGCTGGAGCTGCAAATGTCAGTGCTAAATAGGGAAAAAAAAATGCAGAATAACAGTCTAGCAGTTAATGAGCAGCAAAAACTATTAAAAATATTGACTGAGCAAAGGGTAGGGAGTTACACCACAGGGCAGAAATGCCAAATGTGGGGCTGGCTCTGATACCATGTCAAACCAGGAGGTAACTCCTCAAAACTAGAATTGTGTATTAGCTAAAGAATGTACATGCTTATATAGATGGGAGGTGAGGCTATTGGGATTCAGCTCCCAATGACTCTTGGCCTTCCTTATTTCCTAATAATAAATAATATACAAAAATACATATGCACACCCATCCATAGGATTAGGTGTCAACAGGAAGAACAACTTCCTAGGAGGAGGCCAAGTACAATTGGCTTGAAGAAGGCCTTAGCCAAGGAGAGAGAGAAAGAGGCAACCTTGGCAGAGCAACTCAATCTAAGTGAGTTGCTTGCCATGGAAATAAAATATGATAGAGAACATTGGCTAGAGAGGGAAAATGTGCACTTATAGGGTCAGTTGGAGAAGACCAAGAGAGACCTTAACCTTCAGAAAAATATGACATGGCATTATTCCTTAAGAAACAAGGTTGCAAGGGCCAAGCTCAAAAGAGCCCTTGCAAATATTCAAGCCCTAAAGGAGGAAAAAGACAAATAAAAGATTGAAATTATTGCTGATGCATCCCTAAAAGCATCCCAGACATGATCAGCAAGACAAATCCAAATTTTGGCACATGTTTGCAAAATTTTGAGTTTTTGGAAATTTTGACTGTTTTGAAGGGCCAAGCGCGCAGTGCCACTGGTTTTGTGATATTTTTTGGGGCACAAAATGGACGAAAAATTTTCATTTTTGTGTTCTTCAGGTCAAGGACATCACCCTCACAAATTTTCAGCTCATTTGGAGCAAAACTGGTACTCCAAAAGTGCCCAAAACAAGCAAAAAATCAACTTTCTGCCCTATTTTCAGAGTTGGTGTTGCACCCTGAGAAGTCTTGGTAGATTGATTTTTTGAGCAGTACAATGGGCACCAAATTGAAAAATAAATTACATTTGGAAGCTAGACAAGATAGGCTTTCCAATGAGCTATCTTGGATCTCATTTGGACACCGAGAAGGCCTCCAAATCTCAACTGCAGGAAGGGTTATTTTTCCTATTTTGGTGTTGCGCCCTTGGCCTGGCGCTACGCCCTTGAAACTCAGTGTTGCGCCCTTGCCAAAGAGTCAAAAAAACACATTTGGAGATATTTTTAAAGTTATTGAGAAGCCTCAAAGTAAATTAGCTGAGGAGTTATTGTTAGGAGTTATTTTTGCATTTATTAATTTAGGATATTTGTGCCTTGGGCCTTGCATGGAATCATAGGAAAAATTGGCATTTATGAGTAGTTAATTTTATTTGGAATCCCTAGCTAGGTTTTTTACCCTCCTTTTCAAGTTAAATACTGCATGGAGGCCTCATTGTAGTTGTTGGTTGATTGTTAAACTCAATATCATAGACTTGGAGTTGAGGAGAAATTGGCTTTGGAGTTTTGTGAATGCTTTGATTCGAATGGCAATGGAGCAAGAACATTTGCAGGATTCATGAACATGGCTAATGATGATGTCTTTCTAAATTAGTGCTTGTATTCTTATTTTTTCATTTTTTTTCGTCTTTCTCATGCAATAGAACAAAAATTTTAGGTTAATAAATGTTGTTTAGAGGCACCTTAGCTCTGTCTTCTTTCTATTGCTTGTATGTTTTCCTCTGCTAGGTCAGATTAGAGAATTATTAGTTGCTCTCTAATTCCACTTAGCTTTTTTATCTCAAGAATGATTTAATGGAGCCAATGCCAAATAATTTTATTGTTAGCCCTATCTTTTGATATAACTTAAACATTGTTTGTGAGGTCTTTTCTTCGAAATATTTCTCATTAGATTTTAGCTGAAGAGGTTTATGGTTTTCCCTGCCCTTTTATCCATCTTAAATGGCTTCTTTGAAGGTATTTGTAGTTTGATTAAGGAATTTAGGAGTTCCCTGCTCTTTGATCATTACTATATGCTATCTTAAATGTTTTCTTTGCCTGAAGGTGATATCACTAGAAAATTTACAAGTTTATTGCTCTCTAGGGTTTGCTAGATTGTTGTCTTAATTTTTACTTGCTAGGGTTTGGTCAAAGAAGCTTATGGTATGCCCTGTCTTTGGTAATTTCTTTATGCATAGTGTTCCTAAAGACTTTTCTTGTTATAGTACATGTTAAAGGATTCTTAACTTCCCTTTAAAGCTACTAATCTCATAATTTAATGTTCACTTCACTCACATAAGCTTTGAAGGTCCATTTGGCTTTGTTAAACTTGCCCTCCGAAACACCCTTGACCTGTTGTTGCAATTTTCAAGAACTTTTGTAGACTCCATATCCCAATGGTCTAAACCTCTCCTACTTTATATATTCTTCTTAAAAAGCAACCCAACCAAACAAAACAAACAAACAAACCCTAATCATTATAACTAGCCTAAAATCAAAACCCTAAAATCAATCAATTTTACATATTTTATACAAATATAGATCGGGCCCTCTCTTTGAGTCCAGGAAGGCTAGGTATTAGGACTCCAAATTTGGTTTGATGTTACCCTTGTACATTTGGTCTTTCCAATCTAACAAATTACAGGGACCTAACAAAATGGCGACTCCACTAGGGAATTCTGAGTAAGTAACAAGCTTAGACATTCCTTAAGAACTCATAAATCCCCTGTCAAACTTATAAAAATCAAGTGTTATCCAAGAGTGACATCTGGTTGATTTATCATACTAGCACCATGATGACAATATTGGAGAACACTTATCAAAAATATTAGTGTTACATAAAGAAACTCATAAAACCCAAAAACATCTCTTAGATTGGTATTTTGATGTTGATGGTGGACAACAAGTACATCCTAAAAATAGTAAGCATCATCCACCTGGTGACTCCACTGGTCTTCAGTAGCCTTGTTGACCCCGCTATTTCTCATAGACTCCCCTGGGAATATATCAATCAGTCATAACAGTGCCAAACCCGGTTGCATCCTGTGTGAACCTAGTACCCTTACATATAGGTCTACTTTTCAAAACTCTCATAAAATTTCAACCTCTCTATGTTTTGGGTCTGAAATCTAGCTTCACAAAGAATCAGCACCAGATCTCACCCTAACCCAAACCCTCCTACCATATTTGATAACCCAGAAAGAATCTTGTGGAAAAATTCTAGGACTGAAGACTCAACTATTGTTAGACCCATTCACAAAGAAAGTTCTGTCCCTGAAAACCTCACAGCCTTGCAAGATCCCCAATTTGACTTACACCATAGAAGAAACCTTTTCAGAACTAAGTCTTAAAGTGGTATAGACCAGACAAACCTTGAGCTTACAGATTTGCAACAGATTCTTAGTAGAGAAGCCTCTCCTTCCACTCCTCCTAATTTTCAGCTTCTCCGACACTTTCATTCCAAATCTTCTCAATTTGAGCTTGCTGGTCCAAGTACATATGCCACCCCCATTCATACATCCACTGTGAAAACCACTCCATTTCATCCTCCACCTCCTCTCATGAACCCCCTCTTACAAACCCTCCTTGGGTTCATTTACCCAAAATCATGGAAGCATGGTTTTCCCCTTTGGTACTACCCCAACCTCTACTACCTATGCCTCAAGACTACCAATACAAAATCCCTCACTTTACTGAAGCTGACTCTACCACTGCCTAACAACATGTAGATAGGATTAATGATGCATTTGAATACTAAGAGATAGAAGAGGAGACCATAAAAATGAGAATGTTTGCCCAAAGTTTAGGAGGAGAAGCAAAGAAATGGTTCAAAAAATTAACTCCTAACAGCATTCATGACCTCCCTTCCCTCTATAAAACATTCATAAACAAGTGGGAGACTAAGAAAAATCCTCTTCAAATCCTATCAGAGTATGATAACCTTAAAATAAATTTCGGGGAAAGTGTCCAATACTATTGCACTAGGTTTAATAGTGTACACAATGCACTCCCTCCCCACATGAAACCCGCATAGGGTGTAGCCTTATTAAAATTTCTGGATGGGTTTGATCCAAACATGTCTTATCAATTAAGATAAAGGGATCCCCTTACCTTAGAGGGTATGCAAAGAGGAGCAGTAAGTGTAGAAGCCAACCTAAATGCTAAAAGGGCTAGATTAAGATCAGAGAAAAAGGTTACATACAAAGAGGAAACCATGGCCTCCACATCTGATGCTAAAATTGAAAATATAGTTAGGGTAATGGAAATGATGATGGATAAAATCAATTTGAATGAAAGAGCACCCCCTAGGGAAAACAAAGAAAATCCTCAAAAAAAAAAAATAGAAACCAAAAATTCAGAAGAGACCCTCCTCAAAACAGAAAAAGAGACAATGAACAACAAATCAGAGCTCCTTTCCAAAAAAAATATGTAGATGAAGAGGAAAGAGAGATTGAAGAGTCGGAAGAAAACCATGTAAATCTGATAGACTCCAATAACGAGGATGATGTTTTTCTCACAAAAGAAGAACAAGGGTTGTTTTCCCCAAACCAAACTGAAAGAACATATGAGGATTCTAAAGAGTATAAACTAGGATTTGAAAATGCTATCATGGAGGTTCATAGGTAGTATGACCTTAGAAGTAAGAAAACCCAAGATGCCTCCAAGAAAAACAAACTAGAAATTGTTGTGAGGAAAACCCCTGAAAAAATTCTAAAAAAGATAGCAGAAAACACCAACATAATGGCTAAAACTCCTAATAAAAACAAAGACAAAACCAGCCAACGAAATGGTAACCAAAGTTTCCCTATTACATCAACTAGTGGCCCTGAAAAAACTGCTTTACCTAACATTCTGAATAAAAATCACCAAACCAAAGTTGCTGAAAAGACCATGTATGATAAAACTGATGTAAACATGCGAAGAACACAAACACCATTCAAGTTTGAGGGAGAACTTTCCAAGATCAAAATATCCATACCCCTTACTAAACTGGTAACTCAAATGTATATAAGTCTCAAGTTTTTAAGGCTTTGAACATAGGAAATGACACTGACACTGTGAATCTAACTAATGACAAGCTAGAGTTGTTGTTTGCCCCTGAGGTAGAGGGAAAATATCAAGGAGTTGTACCTCCATTCTATGTCAGCTTAAAAATTCATGACAAAATCTTACACATTGTTATGCTAGACTCTGGTGCTTCACACAATCTCATGCCCAAGGTAGTGATGGAGAGATTAGGCCTCGAAATAACCAAACCATATAAACACTTGTACTCTTTCGATTCAAGTGGAGTTAAATGCCTAGGCCTGATCAAAGATCTGTGTGTCAATCTGGCACAAATACCAGCTAAGAGCCTAGTCATGGACATTGTAGTGGCTAATATTCCCCCGAAGTATGGCATGCTTTTATCTATATCATGGGGATCCAGACTCCAAGGAAACCTCCAAATGGACAGGACATACGCTACCATTCCAATATTTAACCAAACAAGAAGACTGTACAGAGAATCTCACATGAAATACATGGTAAGTAGCCAAGATAGGCCAAACAACAACACTCTCTATTCTATCCATTCATACCTTGAATAATTTATCTTGTACAATGAATATGGCATTAATGAACAAGTAAATGAAAAAGAGGAATATCTAGGCCTATCAGAATAGTCAAACCAAACACAAAATGAAGAACATGACAACCAAAACTCTAGGAGCCATGAAAAACAACATAATGGTGAATTTGAACTTGAAACACTTTGGAACAAAAGTTTTGATGGATCTTGTGGCAAAGCTACTTCAGGAGCAGGTGTTTGGATACACAACACCAATGAAGGTCACTCCTGCAAACTGGATTTTCAATGCACAAACAATATTGCGGAGTATGAGGCTCTTCTCCTAGGATTACACTTGCTAAAAAACATAGGAGCTAAGAAGATTTATTTTTAGGGATATTTCGAGCTAATCATTAGGAAAATCAAAGGAGAATATTCAACCAAGAATCCTAGGCTAAGAGAATATAGGAATGCTGCCTTAGACCTCCTGAAGACATTCAAGAAATATGAACTCACCTCTATCCCAAGAGCTCAAAACAACCTTGCAAATGAACTAGCCTTTGCTGCCAACACTTGCCAAGTACCTCATGCCAATGAACAATACACGGTAAAAGTCAAAAGCAGACCTACAATACCTAACAACATATATTATTGGAAAGTGTTTGAAGGAGACAAACATATTGAATACTTTATGCAATCTAAGAATGAATTTGCAATACCAAAACCAAGCTTATATCATGAACAAGACTGCCCTAATGAACAACAAACATACAAAACAGAGCTGCCTTGCACTGCTGATATAAATCTGCTAGAACACAATCTTGATGCAGAATTTTTTGAAGATTTATATCAAAAAGACCTTGAGGTATTGCAATGCAAAGATAATTCATTACCAAGAGGTCTTGCCCCCTTAGAATAGATTTTTGATTTCAATGATGTTTCTAGGAAGCCAAAAATGGAATCCACCGAAACTAATGTAAAAGAGTGCAACATAGGTAGTGTAGAAGAATCCAAAATGATAAAGTTGTCCAAAACTCTGCCACCTCACATAAAACATAAATACATTGAGCTACTCAAAGAATTTAAAGATGTGTTTGCATGGGGCTATGAGGACTTGAAGGCCTATGATACAAACATCATTCAGCATAAGATTCCTCTCAAGGAAAACCAAAAACCATTCAAGTAGAAATTGAGAAGAATAAACCCCGTCCCAGTGCCTCTAGTTGAGAAGGAAATAAAGAAGATATATGATGCTGGAATCATAGTCCCACTCAGGTACTCCGAATGGGTTTCGAACCTTGTGTCAATGAGAAAGAAAACTTGGGAGATTAGGCTATGCATAGAATTTAGAAGCTTAAACAAAGCCTCCCTGAAAGACAACTACCCTTTACCTAATATGGATCATATACTGCAAAGGGTGGTAGGTTCCAAAATAATATCATTGCTTGATGGTTTTTCAAGTTACAATCAAGTGCTAGTACTTCCAAGTGATCAACACAAAGCTGCCTTCACTACACCTTGGGGCACCTTCATATATGTCAAAATTCCTTTCGAGTTAATGAATGCGGGGGCTACTTTTCAAAGAGCCATGGACATTGCTTTTTCCGAAATCATAGGTTACTTCATCGTGATATACCTTGATGACATCACTGTCTATTCTAAAACCGATGAAGAACACCTAGTTCACTTGAGAAAGGTCTTTGAAAAGTGTAGGAATTATGGTCTATATTTGAATCCTAAGAAAACTCTATTTGGTCTTCAAGAAGGAAAACTCTTAGGCCACATCATATATGAAGAAGGGATTAAGATAGACCCAAAAAGGATTGAGGGTATATTTCAGATCAGCCACCCTAGGAACATTAAAGAGTTGCAATCTTTCATTGGAAAGATCAACTTCCTAAGAAGGTTCATACCAAACCTTGCAGAACTCCTAAGAAACATTACAAACATGCTGAAAAGATAAATATGAGTCAAGTGGACCACAGAAGCCAAGCAATCCTTTGAACTGGTAAAATAAGTAATTGCCCAAACACTAGTTGTAATCAACCCTGACTTTACCAAGGACTTCTTCATCTTCTCATTTGCATCAGAACACACTATTGCTATAGTATTGCTACAAAAGAATGTGATGGGGCAAGAACATCCCATAGCCTTCTTCAGCAAGGCACTAGAGATGCCCCTAAGAAATATAACATTATGGAGAAACAATCATTTGCCTTAATCAAAGCCTTAAAATATTTTAGAGTTTACATCTTGCATTCACATGTCATTTCTTTTGTTCCACATACAGTGGTCAAGGACATACTGAATCAAGATCCTGATGTTAAAAGGGGTAAGTGGATTGATTTCATCTTATAATATGATCTAGAAATCATACCCACTAAACTGATCAAGGGACAAGGACTTGCCAAACTCATGGTTGAAGCAAACTTTCAAGCACTAGACATAAACATGATACATTCCTTGGGTGAACAAGAGGAACTGGAAACTCCACCCATTGAAGAAGCATTCCTGAACTCACTCTGGTATGTTGATACATTGTATGTGCTTTTTAATCTAAATGCTCCTCGTTATTTGTCCAAAACAAAAGCTAGATTCTTGAAACTAAAGGCTATAAATTTCTGCATTCTAGATAGAGCTTTGCATTGGAAAAAATCTATTGGTATCTTGATGAAATTTTTACTTGGAGATGATGCAGATAGAATCATGCATGAGTTTCATGAAGGAGAATGTGGAGTTCATCTCTATTGGAAACCCACTACCAAAAAAATCCTTAGAGTTGGTTTCTATTGGCCCACTCTTTTCCCTGACATCCACAAGTTAGTAATGACTTGCCATAAATGCCAAATCTTTAATGGAAAGAAAAAAAATACTACCTTTACCTTTGCATCCTATCAGTGTTGAAACTCCTTTTCAACAGTGGGGTTTGGATTTCATTGGATAAATTCACCCTACCTCATCTACCCAACACAAATGGATCCTCACTGCAATTGACTATTTCACTAAATGGATAGAAGCCATCCCTTCAAGGAATGCCACTGACCCAGTAATCATCAAATTCCTTGAAACCAACATCTTGTCCAGGTTTGGTTGTCCAAGAAAAATCATCACTGATAATGTTGTTGCATTTAATTCCAAGAGAATTGTGGAATTTTACTACAAGTATCACATCACACTAGGGAATTTTACAGCTTATTACCCTCAGGGTAATGCGATGGCTGAGTCCTCTAACAAAATTTTGGTGAACATCATCAAGAAGTTGTTGGAAGAGAACAAAAATTCATGGCATTGCAAACTTGTGCATGCACTATGGGATGACATATTAACAAGCAAGAAATCTATTAACATTTCTCCCTATCAACTAGTGTATGGCATGGATGCAATTTTCCAAACATCCTTGGGAGTTTTAATGATGAAGCTTCTCCAAGAGGTACAATCAAAGGAAAATGGCATACAAAGGAGTTTGAACCAAACCATTCATTTGTAGCGGTCAAGGGAAGAAGTTTACAACAGAACACAAGCAGTGCAAGAGAACATCAAGAAGATCATTGACAAAAGGACGAAGGCAAATGATTTCCAGATTGGAGACAAGGTGCTGAAGTGGGATTAAATAAGAGAGGACTAAGGAAAGCATGGAAAATTTTAAAATATATGGAAGGGTCCTTATATCATCCATTCAGTTAGAGGTAACAATGCATTCTTCCTACAAAATCTGGATGAAACAGAGCTATTTGGAGGTCTTGTCAATGGTAGGATGATCAAGCACTATTTTTGTTTAGAATTCCTAGTTTAAAGCTCATTAATTGTACATATCATTGTTTGAAAAAAAAAAAAAAAAAAGAAGAAAAAGAGGACAGGTAAAAAGAAGAGGTACAACCCCATACCAAAAAAGAGTATTTCTGAAAGTGTGCAAGTCTAAATACCACTACTTGAGAAACAAAGTCTTGTTTAGTCACCTAGCCTAATCATGATTGAACATGTTTTAAATTTCTGTTGATAGGTTAGTGAAAGAATATTTTCCAAACCATGTAAACTTGGCTTATCAGTAGATTAGATTAGGAAAAGATATTTGGTTTCAATGCTCAAATCTGAACCAAAAGAGAAAGAGAGGGGTAGGTAAAAAATTCCAAATTATTAGCCCTCAAGTTTCTAGTTTCACTTGTACAAAAATAAATTTTGTGTGCAACTTTTCCAAAATACCACAGCCCATGACAAATCAAATTGCTTAACCTTGGTTTGGTCATCTTTTAAATTTCAAGTTGGTAGCTTAGAGAATGAAAATCTATCAAACTTCTTAACCTTGACAGATAAGTAGAGTAGGTATAGAATAAAGAATTCATCAGACTAATCTGAGCTCTTGGAAATGATAAGGGTAGAAGTAGATAGTTTTTATGCTTTCAAAAGAAAAAATGATGTCAAGGGTTTGCTAATCCAAATGAACCCAAGTGAAGAAAAAATGGTAGGCCAACCATGATGGGTAGGTAGAACTGATATTAAAGCAATCATGTCTTTTCAGATTTTTGAGATTATAGCTTCAAAGAACATGAGTAAATCAACAAGTGAAGGAGGAAAGGTCTCCAAGTACAAGTAAGGTACTAATCTTCAAAACTCATAGATCTGAACTCTAAGGTTCTGGACACCTCCTAAAAAGGAGCTGCCCTCCCCAAGTGGAGCCACTGTTAGTCATCAGTATTTTTCACTATTTGTAGATGACTAAAGATTGGTTCTAAGATTTCTGAAAACAACATTCCTTGAAATATTGTGAGTTTCAAAAATCTCACTTCCTTCATTATCCTTGTAGAAAATTTTTCACTATTCCATCAATTTTCCATTCCATGGTCACCCTGTCACTCCTACAAATTCTTCCTAAGCTTATACCTATCATTTTTAGTCTCGTTCTCTACCTATAACCTCATTAGCCTATTTTTTCCCCTGTCCATAACTTCACTTTCCTTCTAGGGTTTCTTATAGCCTACTCATTCCCATGTTGCCCAGGTTCCTCAAGCATTGATGGTCTCAAAAATATCTCTGTAGGCTCTTTAGATAAATCAAGTACATTGGATCTTGGATCTTCAATACAACACCTTTGATAATACTCTGCTTTTCACTTGAAGCCTCCGAGCCAATTTTCAGTCAAGATCAGGTCAAAGAACCTTCTCACTAGTTCAATTAGGGTTTCACATGTTTTAAGGTCATCATTAGTGTATCAAACACTTCTTTTCCTTTTCTAGAATCTGGCTGATATATAATAGAATGTCAAGACATGGTTATTCAAGAAAGATCTAAAAATTTCCAAATAAGACTACCTTATCAAGTTCAAAGTCTGCAAGAGGTAAATGCAAAGAGTTTGACACTTCTGCATGAGTGTTGAAAGGTCTATCAATAGAATGTACTAGTAAGGTAAGTGGTCTACTCCTTAATGAAGAAAAATTGTAGCAAGGAAGAGAGGCAACACTTGTTCTTGTAGATAATTAGGGTTTTTGAGCTTAATGGTCCAATAGAGTGCCAAATAGTGATCAATGGTAGAAATGACCTAGAGGAGGCACACAAAACCAAGCATGAAGAAAGTCTACCAGAAGCTATTGATGAGATAGGGAAAAAGGTGAGGTGAATTGGACATAAATGAATGAACTTGAAAGGGCTATAGAGAACTTAGAAGACAACACTGATGATTGTTGTAAAAAGCACTCCAAACACCTAGGGTTTTGGGAAAGTGGCCATATAAGGTGAAATGATGAATTGAACTCCATGGTGTAGGCAAAAGAGGGTTTTGAAAGTGTTGCTATGAGAAATCCTCCCAAAGGTATTTAATCAACTTGTCATGCCTAAATGAGAAAAGGTATGAGTTCAACTCCATGCTGTAAGCAAAGGAAGGATTTTGAAGATGTCACTGTGTGATCATATCCCAGACTTGTAAAAAATGAGCTTGCCATGTCTAAATGAGAAAAGGATGATGTTGAGATCCAAGGTGGAAGCACAAGAGGATTTTTAGGTTGCTATTGTGTCAAAATAAACATTTCAAAGTCTCTAGGATCAAAAGGAAAAAAAAATCATAACTCTAGCAAACTTCCAGCCAAGGTGAAAAGATAAGTTGAGTATTGTAATGCAAAGAACATAGGTTTTTGAATATTCTTGTTGGGTATGTGTTATATTCTTTCCACGACTAATCACGCATGAGGGGGTAAGAGGGGGGGCGATAGCCCCCCCTTTGCGTTGGGCGTAATGGGGGGGTCACAGGGGGGGCAATAGCCCCCCTTGTCGGGGTCCGGGGCAGCGCCCCGGCGAAAATTTTTGGTCCTTCATTTCCAGTGGGTAGTCCACATCCATGGTTTTGTGCATGGTTTTGCACATGGTTTTTGGGTACGATGGTTTTCCGCCCCTGGTATTTTTGTAGATCTGGTCAAGGGAACTACGGTTATGTTCTAATCCAAGGTTTATGGATTGGGGTTTATGTATGCTTCGGCATGTATATATATGTGTTGTAACACTAAAAGGAAAATAATGAAAAATAAAGCTGGTAGTCCCGATTTGGGATCTGGGGGAAAATATATGTGTATATTTGTTTTCTGTTTTATGATCTCACTATTGTTTATTTTTATTTATAAGGTGTTGTGTAGATAATTGTTGTTCAGGGTTAAAACCTACATTTGGTATCAGAGTTGTTTCGGCTTCAAGGGGACGCCTTTGCTACTGAGGGTTTTTTGCTCGGGCCTTTGGTAGACCCTGTTCAGTGGGAGATCTGCAGGATTGATTCTTGTGGTGAAAGAAGATGGCGAGTGGCGGAAAGATAGAGACCGAGAAATTTAATGGCCAGAGTTTTGAGTTGTGGAAGCTCAAGATGGAGGATCTACTGGTGGATAAATATCAGTGGATCGCAGTAGATCCAGGTACTAAACCAACGGGAATGTCAGATGAAGACTGGAAGAAACTGGATCAGAAGGCTAAGAGCAAAATACGGTTGTGTGTCTCAGATTCAGTATTTTTGAATGTATTTGGGGAAGCTATGGTGAAGAATTTGTGGGAAAAACTTGGGACTTTGTACCAATCTAAGTCTCTGGTGAATAAGTTGTTCCTGCGGAAAAAGCTGTATAACCTGAGGATGAAGGATGGAGACTTGGTGACAGAGCATATGAACTCCTTCAATACCGTGGTAAGTCAGCTGTCATCTGTTGATATTAAAATATCAGATGATTATAAGTGCATCAGTTTGTTGTGTTCTCTACCAGACTCGTGGGACAGTCTGGTTATTGCAATAGGTAGCAATACAACTACCTTGAATTTTGATGACATTGTCTCAGCCTTGCTGTCGGAGGAAATGAGACTGAGAAATATGGAGGGTCAGAATGGAGATGCCTTATCTGTACGAGGAAGGTCCCAGAACAGAAACAAGAATAAGGTTTCGAGTGGGAGATCTAAATCTAGAGGGAGATCTAAATCTCCTGGAAAGTTTGTAAAGGTGTGCTGGAAATGCGGAAAGGAAGGACACTACAAAAAGGAATGCAGATCTAAAGCTCCTGAGAAAGGAAAGGGATCTGATGAAGCACCTTCTGCAAAGGCAAAAACCACCTCGGATGAAGGTGGGGATATGTATTTGGCTTCTTCTTCAAATACACATGTAGATCATGAGTCATGGTTGATTGACTCAGGTGCATCCTTTCACTTCACTCCCCATAGGGAGTGGTTCTGCAAGTATGAGAAATATGATGGTGGTGATGTCTTCCTAGGGGATGATAGGAAGGTCAGAATCGTCAGACGTGGAAAGGTCAAGCTGAAGCTGCAAGGTGGAAGGATTAGAACACTTCCTGGTGTTCTGCATATTCCTGCATTGGCCAGAAATCTAATTTCTGTAAGCAAGATGGATGATGTAGGTGTAAAAACAGTGTTCGAGAAAGATGTCTGCAAGATGGTTTGGGGAGCACTGGTATTAATGCGGGGAGTTCGGATTGGAACTCTGTACAAGCTACAAGGTAGCACTGTTATTGATGGGTGTAATAGTTATGTGGTTCCTGAAAGTGGAGCAGAAAGCCTAGCTGTCTCTGGAGAAAAGACCATGCTATGGCATCAAAGGCTTGGACATATTGGAGAGAAGGGCCTTCGGATACTGCATAGAGATGGTATGGTAGAAGGCATGTCTAATTTTTCTCTGGATTTCGATTTCTGTGAACATTGTGTATATGGGAAGCAGAATCGGGTGAGTTTTCCTTCTGGTGCTAAGAGGGCAAACAAGATATTAGAACTTGTGCACAGTGATGTGTTTGGGCCTGTGTCAGTTACATCACTGGGAAAGTCTGTGTACTATGTTTCATTCATAGATAACTTCTCAAGGAATACATGGATATATTTCTTGAGGAAGAAATCTGAAGTCTTTGACAAATTTAAAGAATTTAAGGCTTTGGTGGAAAACCAGACAGAGAAGAAGATAAAGGCGCTGAGGACAGATAATGGTGGGGAGTTCTGCAAGAATGAATTTGAAGAGTTCTGTAAGAAGTGTGGTATAGCACGACAGAAGACTACTCCATATACACCTCAATAAAATGGAGTTGCAGAAAGAATGAATAGAACACTGATGGAAAAGGCAAGAAGCATGCTCAGTGGTACCGGGTTAGGACAAGAATTCTGGGCAGAGGCAGTGGAGACTGCATGTTACTTAGTTAACAGATCACCTTCATCAGCATTGGAGGATAAGACCCCACATGAGGTATGGACTGGTAAGAAAAACTCTCTTTCACATCTAAGGGTATTTGAATGTGATGCATATGTACATGTTCCAAAGGAGAAAAGGACCAAGTTGGATAATAAATCTGAAAGGTGCATCTTTATTGGGTATAAGGATGGTTTAAAGGGTTACAAGCTTTGGAACCCTGAAACAAGGAAGGTTGTGTACAGTCGAGATGTGGTGTTTAGAGAAGTGAAATATGTTGTTAAACATGAAGTCCTACCAAAGGAACCTGAGAAGATAGAGTTTGAGTTAAAGGAGGATGAATCAGACTCTACAACAGAAGAAGACTCAGAAGATGAAGAGCCACAAACTCCAACTTTGAGAAGATCAGTTCGGGAAAGAAGGCAACCAGAAAGGTATAGTCCATCTGCTTTCTGTTCAGGTTTTGCCTTAACTATAATTGATGATGAACCCATAACTGTCAGGGAGGAAGTAGATTCAGAGGATGGAAAACTAGGGAAGGAGGCCATGGTTGATGAAATGGCATCCTTGCACAAAAATGATGCATGGGATTTGGTGGAGTTGCCGGCTAGAAGGAAGCCCAATGGGAGAAAATGGGTGTTTAAGAAGAAGATGAATGTAGAAGGCAAGGTGGAGAAATACAAAGCTCGGTTGGTAGCGAAAGGTTATTCCCAGGTGCCGGGAATTGATTTTGGTGATATTTTTTCTCCTGTTGCCAAAGTTACTTTTATTAGATTACTTTTATCTGTTGCTGCTGCATTTGATTTTGAGATAGAACAGATGGATGTGAAGACAACATTTCTTCACGGGGATCTAGAAGAGGAGATCTACATGAAGCAACCTGAAGGCTTTATGGTGAATGGTAAGAAAGAATTGGTATGCAGGTTGAAGAAGTCTCTGTATGGGTTAAAACAGTCACCAAGGATGTGGTATCAGAAATTTGATACCTATATACGGGGACTTGGCTTCACTAGAAGCAAGGAGGATCACCGTGTTTATTTTAAATTAATTGGTGACCGTGTTATTTATTTGGTCTTGTATGTGGATGATATGTTGTTGATTGGAAATGACAAAGAAATTATCCAAGATTTGAAGACCCAACTGCTCTCCAAATTCGACATGAAGGATCTTGGTGCTGCAAACTATATTTTGGGCATGGAAATTAAGAGAGATCGGGAAAAGAGGAAGCTCTGGTTAAACCAGAGGAAGTATGTCGAGACTATATTGCAGAGGTTCAATATGCAGGATAGTAAACCGGTGAAGGTTCCTATTCCTGTAGGTGTAAAGCTGTCTGCTGAAAAATGTCCCAAGACAAAAGAAGAAGAGGAGTATATGTCCCGTGTTCCATATGCAAGTGCAGTGGGTAGCCTGATGTATGCAATGGTCTGTACTAGACCAGACATTGCACATGCAGTGGGAGTATTGAGCAGGTTTATGTCAAACCCAGGGAAGGAGCATTGGATAGTAGTGAAGCGGGTTTTTAGATATTTACGTGGCACTAGTGATTATGTCTTGTGCTACCAGGGAAGACCAGGATTGGAAAGAATGTTTGACATTCGTGGTTTTGTTGATGCAGACCGGGCTGGAGATCTGGACCAAAGAAGATCTACAAGTGGGTATGTGTTTAGCCTATTTGGAGGCGCAGTCAGTTGGATGAGTAAAAGACAGTCTGTAGTGGCTCTTTCAACTACAGAGGCAGAATACATAGCAGCCACTCATGCAAGCAAGGAAGCAGTTTGGTTGCAGAGATTGTGTTCAATTATGGGGTTGGTACAGTAAGCTATAAGGATAGACTGTGATAGCCAAAGTGCAATTTTCTTGGCTAAGAACCCTGCTTATCATTCAAAGACAAAGCACATTGATGTTCAATATCACTTTGTTAGAGATATGGCTGAGGCTAAAAGGGTGTTGCTGGTAAAGGTGGACACTTTGAAGAATGTTGCAGATGCATTAACAAAGTCTGTGAGCACTCAGAAGTTCTCTTGGTGTAGAGAAAAAATGGGTGTTGAAGAATTGGGCCAATGACTAAGCTCTCTTGTGACCCCCTGTGGAAAGAAAACAACAAGTGGGAGAATGTTGGGTATGTGTTATATTCTTTCCACAACTAAGCACGCGCGGGGGGGGGTAAGAGGGGGGGCGATAGCCCCCCCTTTGCGCTGGGCGCAACGGGGGGATCACAGGGGGGGCGGTACCCCCCCTGTCGGGGTCCGGGGTAGCGCCTCGGCGAAAATTTTTGGTCCTTAATTTCCGGTGGGTAGTCCGCGTCCATGGTTTTGTGCATGGTTTTGCACATGGTTTTGGGGGACAATGGTTTTTGGCCCCTGGTATTTTTGTAGATCCGGTCAAGGGAAATACGGTTATGTTCTAATCCAGGGTTTATGGATTGGGGTTTATGTATGCTTCAGCATGTATATATATGTGTTGTAACACTAAAAGGAAAATAATGAAAAATCAAGCTGGTCGTCCCGATTTGGGATCCAGGGGAAAATCTCTGTGTTGATCTGTTTTTTGTTTTATGCTCTCGCTATTGTTTATTTTCTGTTATAAGATTCGTGTGTAGATAATTTTTGTTCAGGGTTAAAACCTACAATTCTACTATTTTGTAAACATCCTAAGGTTGTCAAAAGTGAAGTCATCATGCCTCAAGAAGCAAAATGAAGAGCCACCTCAAGTGTTTTCAGTCACTTGCAAGAAAAAAAGGTCAGAGAACATTAGTGAGAAAGTGAAAAGGACTTAAAACATTAGGAAGTGGGTTTTCAAAAGTTTAATTAAAATTCCCAAGTCCATAAAAGCTCATCTTGCATTTCAAAAGCCTCATTGTTGCTTTTCACAAGATCAAGAACGCCCAGGAGGAGAAAATTTGTGAGTTTTACAAGTGAACTTTGGAAAATTAGACCGGCGCTGCGCACGTGGGATCGGGTGCTGCACCCTTGGATTTTTTCTCCCATACAGTTTACACAAGAATTGCGCACCTATCAGAGCGTTGCGCTCTTGACCGACACCCACAACAAATTTCCTCTTGGTGTTGTGCACCTGGGACTGGAGCTGCGCCCTCAACTTAGGCATTGTGCCCTTGGCTGAGAGGGCTTCCTAAACAAGTTAACCACTGAATTCACCTCAAATTGCTTTCAAGTTTCCTCCAAGGCACAAATGAATGGTAAGTGGATGCCCTAACCACATTTTCAATCTATTTTATGGTTCTTAGTTAATGATAAGGAAACCATAAGAAGAAACCCTAAATTTCATGCTTGAAATCACTGTTTGAAACTCATTCCATTTTCCTATAAAGAGTATCAATAAAGACAGGGGTGAATTAGGGTTCTTTGAAGGTTATCATTCACCTAAGTTGTCCCTACACCAATTTCATTCATTTAATCAATCCCTCCACTTGCAAAGGCTGACATTCCATTGCCCTCCTTCATCTCAAATTGACATTAGCCCAAAAGTGTTTCAAAACAGAGTTTAAACATATCAGCAAAGGGTTATTGTTGAGATTGCAACAAGATGATGAGCTTAGTGGAAAGAAGTCGCCTTCACTAAGTGGGCCCGCAGGCTATTTTTGGCGCAAAGTCTATTTTTAGACTATGTCTATTTTTAGACTATGTCTATTTTTAGACTATGTCTATTTTTAGACATATGGATCATGTTCTATGAGTTGCAGGATGCTATTTTTGGATGGTTGGTCAAGTCGGAAAAAATAGATGGACTTCTATTTTTAGACATATTGGGCGGAATCTATTTTTAGATTGCCAATCTAAAAATAGATATGTCCAATATTATTAGCTCTTAATAATATTTTGACTCTAAACATTATCTTATCCTCTTGGAGCACTTCAGTTGAGTGCACAGAAGTGGCACATGCAGTTGACAGAAGGAATTACGCTATTCCTGAGGGTTAAGTGGAGTTATTGCATGGATACTTCAGTTAGAACTCATGTGACAGAGTTTGGTGGAGTTGATTGAGGAAGTTAGTGGAGTTGTATTCAGTTTAACTGAGTTAAACATAGTTGAGCTTATTTGTAGCCTGTTTAAATAATTGATACAATTAGTGAGAGTGGTGTTAATTAATTCACTAATTATAAACTCATTAATCAACTAAAGAATGCATCAGTTAACTTCAGTGCATGGATAGTTTCAGTGGAGACCAGTGCAGAGATAGGTGAAAGAGCAGGTTAACTATCAGTTGTGACTATACAATTGCTATTTACAACACACAGATTGGTGGAGAAGCCCATGAGGATTGCACAGTACAAGCCAGGTGGTTTATGTTATTTATTGAGCCATCCCATAGCATTTATTACGCAATAGAGGCTGGCTATCAGGTGGCAGAGATTGGAGCATGTGTTTTGCTAGATCTAGCTTGATTAGTGTGTAGTAATTCGAGGTTGTGCTGAGAGCTTGTGAGGAGCTTTGTACAATGATTGTTACATGATATCTATGACATATAATATACATATAGTTGGGGTTTTCAGCTTTAATCTTTCCCATGAAATATTGTGTTCATATGTGTGAATGTTTATGGTTTTAATGTGCGCATGCAATTGATTTTATTTCCGCATGTAATGATCAATGGTAGAAGAGATTCTATATTGTGCATTAAGATAAAATAGTGTGTGATCAAGAGAATCTCGATGAATAATATATCAGTTATTCAAATTTTCTACATGGTATCATAGGGATGTTGATCATTGGAGAAATTGCAAAACATTGAAGCGGTTGAGTTTTAAGCTGGTGGAATTTGAATTTGCAGCAGTGTTTTCTTGGTGTCGAAGTTGAGATGTCTTTCAACGGATTGCGATTGGAGTATGCCCTTGAGGGCAGCTTGAAATATATTGCATGGAAGGACAGGATGGAGGCGGTGCTGGATGACAATGGGTTGAAGGAGTTCATAGATGCAAAAATTCCAAAACCTACTTCTAGTGATGCTACCGTACTTAACGCATGGCAAAAGAAGATAGCAAAATGTCGAAGGATTATGTTGGAAGGTGTGAAGGATCACATAGTGTCCAACCTTCATGGTAAGGCTTCTCCATTCTTGATGTGGAAATCTTGACAGATTTATTTCAAAGAAAGAGTGATCAAAGGAAGTTGGCACTCAAGGATAAACTCAGGAACATAAAAATGGAGAAAGGCGATAGTATGCCCAAGTACCTCACGAAATTTTTCCAATGCAAAGATGAGTTGGGAAGTGTGGGGGTTACTGTTGATGACGAGTACTTGGTGAGCTTGGCTCTCCTTGGGCTTCCGAATATTTGGCACTCTTATCAGGACTCTGTCAATGGTCGGGAGAAATTTCCAGGATGGGAGCGACTTTGGTCGGATCTCATGCAAGAGGAGATAAGGCGGAGTACTAGGGACGGACCTTCATCAAAGGCACCTGATGAAGAAAATTGTGCTTTGGCTGCCAAAGAAAATAAGGGGAAGAGCAAGAAAGCTTCTCATTCTGGTGCGAAAGGCAAGAAGCAGGACATGTCCAAGGTGAAGTGCTTTCATTGTCACCAGCACGGACATTATGCCACAAATTGTCCGCAAAAGAAGAAAAATAAGCAGGTTGCTAGATCTGCAGTGGGAGAGGGCTTAGCCTCGCAGTTTGAGCTGGATTTCTCACTGATCGCATGCTTGGTCTCAAGTGTGATGGGATCAGTATGGTTCTTGAACAGTGGTGCGTCTTTTCACATGACAGGAGATCGAGATTTGTTTACTGATCTGGACGAGAAAGATCTTGGAGTGCACATCGAGATGGGCAATGATGGTAGATACAAGGCGACCGGTATCGGTACCATTTCCTTTGAGAGGGAGTCTGGTAAACCCTTCGTATTGAAGGAAGTGATGCATGTTCCAGGATTGAAGAATAATCTTATCTCTGTGGCGATGTTAGAAGACAAGGGATATGATGTTGTCTTTAGCGAAGGAAAGGCTTTCCTGCGTAGTAAGGAAACTGGTGAGACCCAGAGGATAGGGGTTCGAGTTAAGAACCTTTATCAATTGTAGGTAGATGGTTGTGCAGCAATGGCAGGCAAGGCAGAAGGAGTGGTGAGTCGGGATGATGGCGAGTTGTGGCACTGGAGACTAAGCCACCTTCACCATGGAGCTTTGAAGATACTGTAGCAAATTTCTACTGGGCTTCCTAAGGGTACTCTTGCGCAGTCAGATCAGTGCAAGGGATGTACCTTGGGAAAATTTGTGAAAGCCACCTTTCACGAGAAGGATAGTCGCGCCACGACGATCCTTGAGAGAATTCACACAGACGTGTGTGGACCCTTCTCAGTAGCTTCGAGAGCAAAGCACAGGTATTATGTGATATTTGTTGATGATTTTTCTCGTAAGTGTTGGATCTTCTTCATGTAGAAGAAGAGCGAGACATACTCAAAATTATGTGAGTTCAAGGCACTGGTTGAGAAAGAATTGGGGAAGCATGTGAAGGCTCTTAGGAGTGAAAATGGTGGTGAATTCATCTCTGGCGAATTCAAGGAATTTTGCAGCGCAGAAGGAATTTGAAGAGAGCTCATAGCACCTCATAACCCACAGTAGAATGGGGTTGCTGAGTGGAAGAACAGAACGATCGTGGGTACTGCACGGGCGATGTTGCATGATCAGGGCCTACCCATTCACTTGTGGGCGGAGGCATGCAATAATGCAGTATATGTGCAGAACCGTTGTCCTCATAGGATACTTGGCATGAGTACACCCGAGGAGGCGTTTTCTGGTAAGAGGCCTGATATTTTCCATTTGAGGATTTTTGGTTCACCTGTTTACATTCATGTGACAAAGGATGCCAAGAAGAATCTGGAGCCGACCGCAGAGGTTGGGATATTTGTGGGGTACACTGATACACCCCATAACTATCATGTGTATTTTCCAGACAGTCGCAAGACTGTTGTGCGACGAGATATCAAATTTCATGAGGAGAAAGCCATGAAGTGTTTGCTTGAGAGGGAGCCACACTTGCATGTAGATGAGGAGCTATTAGTTCCTAAGGATGAGTCTCAGGATGTGGATCAGCCACAAGAGGAGGTTCATGGAGTGGAAGAGACCACTCAAGCAACGCCAACCATCAGAGGGTGGAAGCGCACTATAGAAGCTGAGCGACTAACTCAAGATGCAGAGAAGGTTGTAGGAGCACCTACATCACAGCGCAGACAGAGACAGTCACCTAACCAGTATACTGGATACATGGCTCTTATGAGCAAGTGTATTGTGACAGAGCCATCCTCTTTTGAGGAAGCTGTGGAGGACCCCGCATGGGTAGATGCCATGGCGGAAGAGTATGATTCGATTGTCAAAAACAGTGCATGGGAGATTGTCCCGAGGCCGGAGGGGAAATCAAAGGTGGGTTCGAGATGGATCTACAAAGTGAAGCAGGCAGCTAACGGGAGTGTGGAGAAGTATAAGCAAGATTTGTTGCCCGAGGCTTTTCACAGATTGAGGGGATCGATTATGAGGAGACCTTTGCACTTGTCGCAAGGTATTCTTCCATACGGACGATTCTTGCTCTCTCAGCGCAGATGGGGTGGCACATTCATCAGATGGATTTGCTTCCAAAAACCCTAAAATATTTACTGAAACATGTCTTCCTTTCCATAATTCATAAGAATTCTTTTCATTTTTTGGTCCTAGTTGAGTTCAATTTAAGGTGTAAACTGCGGTGCCAACTGCTTCTCTCCAAAATTTTGGTTGCAAATCGGCTGCTAGTAGCATTTTCCTTGCCATTTCTTGAATGGTTCGGCTCCTTCTTTCAACTACTCCATTTTTCTGGGGTGTCCTAGTAGTAGAGAGTTATCTTTCGATTCCATGCTCTTTACATAATTTATCGAACTCTTTTGAGGTGAATTCTCCTCCTCTATCTATTCTAAGACATTTAACCTTAGAATTTTTCTCATTCTCAATGAGAGCCTTAAGATTTTTAAAACATTCAAATGCTTCGGATTTATATTTTATGAAATATATCCACATCATTCTAGTATAGTCATCAACAAATAGACAAAATTACCTTTCACCCTGAAGAGTTGGAGTTCTAGTTGGCCCACACAAATCTGCATGAATAATTTCCAAAGGTTTTGTTGTTGAGAACTCCTTAGTTTTGTGGCTAGTTCTATTTTTCTTTCCATGTTGGCATGGGCCACATACAACTTGATTTGGTTCGCACATTTTTGGAATATCCCTTACTGCATTAATTTTTTTGATGTTGACTAGGTTTTCAAAACTTGTATGCCCCAATCGCTTGTTTCATAACCAACTTTCATCTG
The DNA here is from genome assembly GCA_034641835.2 of Pinus albicaulis. Taxonomy (NCBI): domain Eukaryota; kingdom Viridiplantae; phylum Streptophyta; class Pinopsida; order Pinales; family Pinaceae; genus Pinus; species Pinus albicaulis. Next base: position 1,417,724,027 of record CM076574.1, on the reverse strand, counting down.
TTTGACTTAAGTAGCATTTATCTTCTTGAATTATACTAAGAATGTAAACATTATCTGGTGTTCTTACTCCTTTCGCCTCAAGCTCTCCTAAGGACGAGTCTCTTATTTCACAATTTTTTGTAGTAAAGACAACATTATGTCCTTGGTCACAAATCTAGCTGACACTTAAGAGATTGTGTTTGAGCCCTTCTACTAGCAAGGTATTTTGAGGCTTTCCTAGTCCATTGACAAGGGTAGCAGTCCGTTTTCTAGTGATTTTAGCAGATCCACTTCCAAAGGATACATTTCCATTTTTCTTGTTCAATGAGATAAACTTCTTTTGGTCACCTATCATATGTCTCGAGCATCCACTATCCACGAACCAATTATTTTCTTCACTATGAGCACATAGAGCTAGGCCACATTTATCAGTTTTGAGATTTACGTTTTTATCTTTTTCCCTTTTGAGAGGGAAATTTTGTTCATTATGATCATAATAATCACATAATGAGCAAGATGAATCAAACTTAGCCAAAGGATCAAAGGAATTGTAGGTTTTGATTTGTTCTTGCTCTTTAGGCCCACACAGTTGGTTTGGTTGATTATTCAATCTTGGTGCTTCATTCTTATGAGCCTTGCAATGCTTAGCTTGATGCCCAAAGTTTTTACAATTGTAACAATGCCCAAGAAAAATAGTTTGACACATGTTGTAGTATCCATTGCTTGAATCAACATTCTTCCTTGAAGTTGCTCTTTCAAATCTTGGTTTTGAGATGTGACCTTTTTCCTGAGATGTTTTTTCTTCTTTTGGATGGCAAGAGAGTACATCAGCATAACTTCTAGCATTATTCTTCGTACTTGATGATTGGCCTTTGAAACCAATTCCAGACTTGTCATGTTGAGGCCTTTGAGTGTTAAGAATGTTGTCAAGAGCTAGAGAGCTTTGCCAGCTCCTTTTTATTTGCTCTAATTCCTTTCTTAGGGACACTATTTCAGCTTCACATTTTTCACAGATATCATCCTTCTCTTTTAACTTGATGTTCAAGAAGTCTTCCCTTCTTTTTGCTTCCTCTCTTTCTATTTTGAGAGAAATTATCTTCTTTTGTAGATTCTCATTTTCTTCAATGGCATTCATCAAAAACTATCCATGTTTCTTTCATCTTCCAGTTCTGATTCATCATCATTTGTAAATGCCATGAATAACGTTTCTTTGCTTCCAACATAATCACTTTCCTCATCTGTTTCATCATCTCTTTCTTTGTGATGATGCATATTTCTGGTTGATTTCTTTTTTATGACAACAAATTCATCTTCATTGGACTCATCTTGTTTGGAGAAGAAGTTATTTTTATTAAACCCTTTCTTTTTGTAAATCATCCTTTTAGAGTATTTTTCATCATCACTATCATGTTTATGGGGACATTTTGCAGCGTAATGACCTATTCTTCCACAATTGAAACAAATAAGAGGGTACATGCCTTTTAGCTTGGATCCCCTTTTTAGTCTTCGTACAAATTGAGCTAATTCATTTTCAGTATCAGATTCATCATTGTTGTAATTCCGTCCTTTTCCTTATTTTGTAGATCTTGAGGCTTTGAAGGCTGCTTCTTTGAAATTTGGACTCCCTTTCCTCATCTCACGGGCAATGAGAATTCCATGGAGTTCATCCATCTTGAGAGTATCTAGATCCTTCATTTCTTACATGGCACTTACTTTGGAGTCAAATCTGTCAGGAAGCGATCTCAAGATTTTTTGAACAATAGTGCTTTCTTCAATATTTTCGCCTAGTCCTCTAAGAGAGTTAACCACTTTAGCTACTTGAAGGAAATATGATGCAATATCTTCTTCATCATCCATTTTTAGACTCTTGAATTGTCTTCTATAGGTTTGAAGCTTTTCCTTCTTGACTTTAGAGTCACCATCATATATAGAAACCAACTTATCCCATACTTCTTTGGCTGAGTCACAGTTCATGACTTTCATAAATTCGGAATCAATAATTCAACTAGTGATGGAATTTAAAGCTTTGGAATTAGCAATGTAAGCTCTTATTTCATCTTGATCAGTTGGAAGATTTGCGGGAGCTTTGTACCCATCCAGAACAGAGTGCCATACTTCAGGACCAAGAGACATTAGATAGTAGGACATCCTCTTTTTCCAAAAACCAAAATTTTTTCCATCAAAGATAGGTAGTTTCCCTGTTGCTTCCATGTTCTTCATGGTGCCTAACAATCCTTCTTCCAGCTATTAGGCTGATATTTAAGAAGCTGGCTCTGATATCAATTGTTGGAAATACTGAGAGGGGGGTGAATCAGTATTTCTTTTCAATTGTTTATTATTGCCAGTTAGATTCTTCACAATTAGAAACAGAGAGGTGTATAATAATGATATTAAGGATTAATCAGAACTTCAATCCATTTTTTTAATAATAGTATACAACATATGAGTGAAGGACACCAACCCTTTTAATGAAACAGGCACCAACCTATTGTCAAGCACCAACTTGGACTTTGATGAGGCTCCGACCTCTAGGTTTTTGACCCTATCTTCTCAAGGCACCAACCTTGTGTTTAGGGGCACCAACCCCTAGGACACCAATCCTTTAGTCTTATTTAGATAATAAATAAATGGTTTACTTACTTGAATTTCTTCAATAGAATACTAGACTCCAACAACAACTTGAGTTTGACTGTCCAAAGTTCTTCAACTTTCATACCTCCACTATTTTTTGCTTATGCCTTGATGATCTCCAACACATTTGCTTCAAGGTACTGGACTATATCTCAGTGCTATCCTTGTAGCCTTAGATCTCCATCAATGGTGAGTTCACCCTACTGAACTTTTTCAACATTGTCATACCGAGTTCAAGTCACTGCTGCCTGTGGTGAATTTTAGACCTCTAAACTGACTGTCATAACCAAGTTAAATATTGGAGATAGTCCTTCACATTTCAACCACAGTCATAAGTCTGAAGGTATAATGATATGAGACACCTTCTTCGCGTAATTGTTGAACTGCTGGAAGGTAAACTGCGTAATTGTTGAACTGCTGGAAGGTAAACTGCGATGTCCCTGTTGTAACTATTGGGACTGCAACTACCATAAATATAGGAATTTAGATCTAGGCAGTGTGGGAGCTTCAATGATGCTAAAAACAAAGATCTGGGCTCTATGATGGATACGCAAGATAACCCAAAAAGCGTTTCTCAAATATTTTAATATAAGAAAAAAACCCTCTCAAGGCTTCACATATACACTATTGGGTATGCATATTTGCTGCATAATTTGATGATATGATCATTGCAATGATTCACAATCAGATCTATGCAAGAAGGGTCGATCCCTTCACTAGATCCTTGGGCTAAAAGCTCAAGATCTAGCTCCTCTGATCTCCTCCACTAAAAATAGTTGTTGGATGAACAAAAGCTTCAAAAAACTGTGATGTAAGGGAGGGAGGCTCAATAGCCTACTACTAGATATGTCCATACAAACCCTAAGTGATGGAAACAATAGATCCAATGTGAAGAGATGATCTCTCACGGGATTTCCAGTTGAAATACTGGAAACTTCCTTCCTCCAATAGATCTACAGGACTGGACTGCGCAATCCTTGAAGGGAATGCTCCTACATAAATTTAAAACCATATGGCCTTAATGCTGTATATAGATCTTATGCTCCTGAAAGACTAAATCTAAATAAAAAAGTGGTAGGATGAATCCTCCACCAGTTTCCTAGTTGAATGCTAGAAACAACCTCCTGAATATGGCACCAATGCCTGATAAGGAATAGAGCTCAATAGAAAACCTTCCAAGAGTAGGCACACAAGTCATCTATGGGTAAGGGTGGGATTCCCGCTCGGGAACACCCTATGCTAAACAGCACTACAAAATTAGCTAAATAGAATAAGAGTGCATGGAGATGTCACCTGACAAATCCAGATGTAAATAGACCAAAGAATAGTCCAAGTATCCAAAATCTCCTTCTATTGTGCCTTCACCTTCATTATATAGATCATGAGCCTTCCATAGCCTAGGCCCACTCCAAAAATGTGTTGTACATGTGGACATAAGTTTCCAGGGTTGACTTCGTTGTTTCTCCATGTCCTCCATCTGTTCACATGAGGTGATCACCCTCTCCATCATGTGTGCATTAAATGCATCACTTCCTCCACTAACTAATCATAATTGATTTATGATCTTCTTTGAATGCACTATGATCTCATTTGACCTCTTCAAATATCCTCATGATTTTACATTTAATATCCATGATCTTATTTGATTGTTTCATCCTCCATGATTTTTCTCATAAATGAGACATGATCTCCATTTCTTTATCATTAATGGAGCTACTCCACTACTCCATGATTTAGATCTAGATCTATAATATCCACATACACACATAAAAAAATGGATTTATTTATCTTTATGGGTCCCTCCACCCTTTTATTTACTTAATTAATTAATTTTATTAAGACTCTAATATTACAAATAAACATGTGAAATTTTTGGAATATTACAGTCCTCCCTGGCAAAGTGTTGCTTGTCCTCAAGCAACTACAAAAGTAGATGCAAAGCCATATATTCCCCTCCAAATGGAATCCACATAAGGAATGCCTCCTTCATTAATGTTTTATGCATGTTTGGTTCCAAATTTGTCTCCCAAGAATGCATAGAATGAACTCCAATTGTGTAGTTAAATGTCCTTCTTTCTCCAAGAAGTTCCAAGTGACAACCATAAGCTTCTCAACATCATCATCAATACATGAGATACATAATATAAAGTGGTTCGTTCCATAAAGGAAAAGTTCCAACTCACCAAACACCTCTTCATCCCATGCTTTATGAAGTAGATTGAGAATTAATATGCCCTCATCCTTAGCCATGTTGGCCTTGTTGGATCCAAGCATCATTCCAACATTATGAAGAAGAAGAAATAGATACATATGGGTAGAAAAATATGTCAAACCATATTCTCCCAATAGTAACCACTGGAGTAGGGCCTCTTGTTGCCATCCTCCATCTCCAAAAAGCAAAATGGACAAGCCAAACTCCCCCAAAAGCAACCAAAGCAACAAGAGATCTTGATGCCTTTTTATTTCCTCATGTGCATCATGGAGTAAAAACATATTGATAGACATGTGGAATGTCACATCAGCCCAATACAAGAAAAAACCATCAATACACATCATGAGAGCACCATGCCAAGTTCTACACAATATAAAACACATAGACATAGGAGATATCATGTTATGGCCAAACTCTCTCATGGTCAACCCAAGTGAACATGCATTCTTTTACTGCAGTCTATCATTGATACACAAGGCATGAGTCAAATAAATACTAGTCTTTGGGTGGTAACCATACTCACCCAAGAGAAGCCAGCACAGCCATGCCTCCTTTTTCATTACATGAGTGTTTTTCAAGGAATGGATCAAAGAAATAGGAGCCTTTGGGTAGTAAACAAACTCACCCAAGAGCAACCAGCGTAACCAAGCTTCTTGCTGGCCCATGTCATATATCTACAAGTGGTCATGCAACCCATTGCTTCTCATCCTCACCCACTCATCCCCATGTGGATGATGAATGGTGTTTTGAATAAACATGGTATCCTCCCTTTGTAGAATACCATTCTCCTGAAAGTGATGAAGAACTTTTCACTCCATGACATGTTGAAGTGCACCTCTAATGAGATCTCTCAATGAGACCTTCTTCTCATCAATTTCCCTCCAAAACCAATATTTTTTTGGATCTATTGTAGGTAGAAGATTCTCTTTGAGTTGTGAGATACTCATTGAGAAAGTGTCATCTAGAAAGGAGAAAATATTCCTCATCTCAAGATGTTTACCATTTATCATCTTTACCTCCATTGCTTCATGAGTGAAGCTACCTTCAGAATGCTCCAAGACTAATGGGGCCCTATCATCATCATCGATACTAGTTCATAGCATTGTAGATCTGCATGGTGATACATATGTTTTCTCATAGGAAGGTACATTTTTGAACTCATAGCCAACCATTGGACATAGGATCATGCTCATCCCATTTTCTGAAACTCTACACTTCAACTCAAAGAGTTGAATGTAGCTCAATAATGATGAACTGGGATAGCTCTTCTTCTCCTCCTTGATTAGATCAAGGGTCCTCTGCGTTGTGATATGTTGCTACTTCAAATCATCATTTTTTTCTAACCCTTGGCTATGCATTGGCCTTGATGTCATGTCCCCATAAGTTCCAATAAGATCTACCAAAAAAATATGTGATGAAAGTGAATGCACGCCTTGGATCAACTGATGTGTGGGAACCTCTTGATGGACCAAAATAGTTCCTTCAACCAGGATAATGGTGTATCCAACTACTGGTAAGAGTGATGGCTGCTCTTCTATCAATGTACCAGTGTTGGAATCTACCTCCTCTTCCTCATGCATCTCCTGAATCATCCATGGGACTCTATATGTCAATATCTCAAGACTATATTGCAAAGATGCAAGTGTTTCTTCCCCAGATACAAGTACTTCTGTAGCTGGTGGTGAATGTAGTGACCCCTTTTCTAGAGTGACAAGAATGACATCCTCCTTTGTTCCCTTAGGAAATGTCTCTTTGTGACACATCTCTAGTTTTCTCACATCAAACTTCCTTCTCAACTTGTGAAAGAAATATGAATATTTAGTCACCTTTGCATGCTCCATGTGACCAAACCACCAATCATTGGCTTCACCTTGAAGATGAAGTGTTGCAATTTGAACAGCCTCTCCTTTAGCTATAAGATGTAGCCTGAAAAATGTATATAACTCTTTCCTCCAATCCTTAACAGTTCTTGAGGAAGATCCATCAAATGTAGGCAAATAGAATCTATTGTGCCTCTTTCTTCTATTACTGCTATAGGATCCTCTTTCTTCTTTGATTTTGAAGAATTTTCGGAGAGTTAGTTTATTCTTGAATGCTCTAGATTGTGCTTTGTACTCTTCAAGATATAGAATGAGACTCTCATGAGTCTCAGGTTCCATGTTTCTTCTTCCTTTATGACTATACCATTCACCTTATTCAAATAAAGTGGGTATAGTAGATCTATGAGGAGATCTATGATTCCACAGTTTTCTTTGTTGTTGATAGGAAGTTCTTGGACCTTCCTCATCAAATATTATTCTTGGATCCTCCTTTTACCTTTCTCTCTTCATTTTTTTGACCTCTTTGGAGAGATCTTGCATGGATATAAAGAGAAGAGTGGAAAAACTATAATCCTCCTTCATGATAGATCACATCTATCTGCTTCTTCTTTTGATGCAAAAGATGAAGTGTCCAAAGTTGAGCCAAATAACATGCTTTGATACCACTATAATATCCCAAAAGGGAGAATGAAGTAATATTGAAACATAATATAAAAGCTGCAGCAAAGTAAATAATAAATCTATATACACATCAGGATGCATAGAAATATCTGAGCCATTTTCTTATATAGGAGGTGAATAACAAGTACAAAAATGCTCAAAATATGAGACACTCAAGCCAAAGCGATGGCCTATGATGACTCTAAAATGATCCCACAAGAGGGACTTCGTAACTGTTGAACTACTGGAAGGTAAACTGTGATGTCCCTGTTGCAATTGTTGGGACTGCAACTACAATAAATATAGGAATTTAGATCTAGGAAGTGTGGGAGCTTCTATGATGCTGAAAACAGAGATCCAAGCTCTGTGATGGATACCCAAGATAACCCAAAAAGGGTTTCTCAAATCTGTCAATATAAGAGAACCACCTTCTTAGGGCTTCACATATACATTGTTGGGTATGCAGATCTGTTGCATAATCTGATGATATGATGGCTGCAATGATGCACAATCAGATATATTCAAGAAGGACCGATCCCTTCACTAGATCTTGGGCTAAAAGCTCAAGATCTAGCTCCTCCAATATCCTTCACTGAAAATAGTTGTTGGATGAACAATAGCTTAAGAAAACTGTGTTGTAAGGGAGGGAGGCTCAATATCCTACTACTAGATATGTCAATACAGCTCCTGAGTGATGGAAACAATAGATCCAGTGTGAGGATATGATCCCTCACATGATTTCCAGTTGAAATACTGGAAACTTCATTCCTCCAATAGATCTACAGGACTGAAATGCGCAATCCTTGAAGGGACTACTACTGCATGGAGTTAAAACCCAATGGCATGAATGCCAGATATAGATCTGTTGCTCCTGGAAGACTGAGTCTGAAGAACTTAGTGGTAGGATGAATCCTCCACCACTTTCCTAGCTGAATGCTAGAAACAACTTAACCAATAACTGATAAGGAATAGAGCTCAATAGAAAACCTTCCCATAGTAGGCACACAAGTCCTCTATGGGTAAGGGTGGGATTCCCGCTCAGGAACACCATATGCTAAAAAACACTGCAAACTTATCTAAATAGCATAAGAGTGCATGTATATGTCACCTAACAAATCCGTATCTAAACAGATCAAAGAATAATCCAAGTATCCAAAATCTCCTTCTATTGTGCCTTCACCTTCATTATATAGATCATGAGCCTTCCATAGCTTAGGCGCACTCCAAAACTATGATGTACATGTGGACATAAGTCTCCATGGTTGACTACAATGTTTCTCCATGTCCTCCATCATGTTCACATGGGGTGATTACCCTCTCCATAATGTGTGCATTGAATGCATCACTCCCTCCACTAACTAATCATAAGTGCTTTATGATCTTCTTTGAATGCACTATGATCTCAGTTGACCTCTTCAAAGATCCTCATGTTTTTACATTTAAGATCCATGATCTTATTTGACTGTTTCATCCTCCATGATCTATCTCATAAATGAGACATGATCTCCATTTCTTTATCATCAATGGAGCTACTCCACTACTCCATGATTTAGATCTAGATCTAGAATATCCACATACACACATCAAAAAGTGGATTTATTTCTCTTTGAGGATTATGGGTCCCTCCACCCTTTTATTTACTTAATTAATTAAGTTTATTAAGACTCTAATATTCCAAATAAACATGTGAAAATTTTGTAATATTATAGATGGAGTGAGATTGGCAGGGTACATTGATTCTAATTGGGTAGGTTTTGCTTCTGATAGGAAGAGCACTTCAAGGTGTTGTTTTGGGTTGGGTTTGGAAGTTGTATCGTGGTTCAGCCAAAAGCAATAGTCAGTAGCATTGAGTTCAGTGGAAGCAGAGTACATGGCAGCTAGTTTGGCTAGTTGTGAAGCCATATGGCTTCGCAATTTGTTGTTTGGATTATTTATTAAAGTGTTGATACCTTCAGTGATTTACTATGATTATCATAGTTTCTTTAAACTCACAGAGAATCCAGTATTTCATGACAGGTCAAATCATATCTGGATCAAATATCATTTCATCAGAGACTATGTTCAGAAGGGAGTTGTGACGCTTGAGTATATTCCCACAAATGAGCAGGTAGCATACATACTCACCAAAGCCTTACCACGGAGCAAGCATGTATACTTTAGAGACAAATTGGGTGTGGTGAGGAACACTTTCCTCGGTAAGAGAGAGTGTTAAAATTTGGGTACCAGAGGACAAGTGGTTCCCTAAGGCTTTGATCTTTGGCCTAGGGAAAAGTTTTCAAATATATTTATCTTTTTCTCCTAAAGTGACTTTATAAGTGGTAAAGTCAAATCTAATTTAAAAGTGACTTTATAAGTGATAAAGTTACTAAGTCTATTTTTAAAGTGAATCTATTAAAGTCAATGTGAAATTAGAAAGTGAAAAAGTGACTATGGAAATAAAAGGCTAAGTGGGTCTTTATTTAAGTGGGGTGAATTAAAAAATAGAAAGTGAGAATTAAATGCACATTTAATCTTGGCCCTAGATCTAAAGCTATCTCAGCCATTGGATTTAGGGATTCCCCAAAAAATCACGTCGGGTTAGGTTAAAGGAGGAAAAGAAGAGAAAAGGTCATTCGGTCTTTCATGAGTAAATTAAGAGAAAGAGAGGAGGACAGCAGGAGAAATTTTCAAGCAAAGAGGAAGAAGGAGAAACAACACCTTGGCACATTTACCGAGGAATAATTATTTCAGCAAATTCATACAACAAAGCAGGAGCACGATTTTCGAGGCAAGTGGCACGAAAATCGAGGAAGGGAGAACATCATTTATTGTTGCAATATCGGTGTACAACAGCAAAACAGGAACCATATTTGAGGTCTGCATAGCATCAAATCATCAAAAAAATTGAGGTTTGTACAACAGTAGTTTGGCACAGTTTTCGAGGCAGTCATATTGTTGGTTTTGGCACGCATTCCTAAATCTATATAGTTGTCCTTTGGCACAGTTTTCGAGGAGGGTCGTATAGTTATTCTGGCACACTTTTCTATGTCGTTCATGCAACATTTAATGTTGTAATTTTCGCTGTAAATTTTTTGTTTTGCATTGGCACGAATTTCGAGGTGGAGTACAAGTACAAAATTCGAGATAAGTAAAAATTGTTGGTTGCTGGTTTTTTTACTGTGTATTTCATTTCTCTGTAAAAGAAATATTCAGAAATAAAGAAGATCTCTCGAACAGGTTTTCCCCAAGAGTTGTAGGGGGTTTTTCCAGGGTCATATTGACCTAAAATCAGCGTGTCATTTTTTGTGTGTGTGGCTGAAATATTTTTTGTGTTTTATTTTTGGAATTTCCAGCACTGTGAAAATTCCAAAATTTGTATTTTCAGAAATATTTTTCATTTCCAGAATTTTGAATGTATGTTTATGGGAATGGGCATTGAACTACATGGGAGTGATAAGGAGAAACTGATAACTGGGGTTGGGTCTAAAATTTCTACATGGAATTTTATGATATGGTTGATTAGGGGATTAGTATTAGGGCTTTATCCATGCATAGGATTAGGGTGTGCAAAGGCTTCTAGATTAGGTCTTCTTCTACATGAGTTCTTTTATTCATTGGAATTAAGGCATATTCACATGGGTATTTAATGCTTTTAGGTCAACATAAGCATCTTTAGGGTTTCATCACATGATTGAACCTTGCTAGGGAATATATTAGGGAATTCTTGTAATGTAGTGCTAGGGTTTCATCATTTAGGACTTGGGGCTACTAATATATATATTTGAAAAGACTTCATATTAGCAAGGGTTTCTTGTGAATTTAGGGTTTTCACTTTGTTGATTTTTTATAGCTTGGGAGGTACTCTAAGTCCTAGGGTTCTGGATTTGGAGGTAGGAGTGCCACAATAGGGTATTGTGGGCTTGGAACCCAAGATGTGGGATTTAAACCCAAGCATGTGGGTGTGAATAAATGAGCCCCACTAGACATGTGATGGATGTAGATGATAGAGGATGTTGAGAGGAATCCAACACAATGAAAATCATTAAATTCTAAGTTGTCTATTTGGAGATATGAATATTTAATGTAGTTGTGAGTTAATGTGGCACCTAAAGGTGGTTGCCTTGATTTTTTTTAATGCCACAATTTATGTTTTGACACCACATGAGTTAGTATAAATAAGAATGACATTAGAGGTTATTTCTCATCCATCCCAAGTGCAACAAATCATAGGAGATTATCTTTTTAGGTCTAACTCAGAAAGGAGGCCTAAGTTGGAAAATAAGTATGATTTAGGTCTAATATTGTGTTTTTTGAGGGGTCGAGTAGCAGAAGAGGCAATTCGAGGCCTTAAGAAGTAAATCTGGGTTCGTTTGAGGATTTTGTGTGGCATAGTTCCTTGTTGTTTAGGCATTAGGGGAATTTTGAGGTCTAAAATGGGCCTCCTAAAGAAATTATAAAATAATACTGGAAATAATAAAATAAGATTAGATTACATCATCAAAGTTTAGAGGGAAAAAAGAAAAAACTACTTTTTCAACTTGTATTTTCAACTTATCTCCCTATGAGTTTAATCAAATTTCGAGCGGGAGAACTCGTTGGATGCATAATTTGATTCCTCATCCAATGAGTACCCATGTTGCATACTTTCGATGGACCCTGCTACATGAAAAATGATGCAATCAAGTTTTTCACGTATTTCTCATTTTTCATATAGCAGGTTCCATCAAAATTATGCAACATGGGTACTCATTGGATGAGGAATCAAATTATGCATCCAACAAGTTCTCCCACTCGAAATTTGATTCAACTAGTAGGGAGATAAGTTGAAAATACAAGTTGAAAAAATATTTTTATTATTTTATTATTTTTTAATCTTTTTATTGTTTTACCCAAAAAAAGTGTGAATCATCCCCCATGGTGTACATCATCGTCTTGAATCCTATTGGTTCTTATAAGGTTTATTTTGGTTGTACATTTTTCTTAGGAGGACCATTTTAGACTTCAAAAGTTCTCTAATGGTTGTGTGTGGTACAAGTGCGTGAACAAGGAGGTCGAGCCCTAAACAGAGGGTTGTTGGGTGAGAACAAGGGCAAAAATTTATCCCTACAATTCAACGAGGTACAATAGCCAGGAAACGAGGCCAAGCCACAACTGTAGGAGACTGTTTGGAGGTAGAAAAGAGGGCTAACCAATGGTTTTTAGAAGCCCTAACCAGGCAGCCTCAATAATAACAGTACTCTCTAGTCCAAAGGTATGTTTAGTTGATGATTTTAAGTTGATTTTGTGGTTAGGTGGATGGGATTCCAATGAGACAATTGGTATTGGGTGCCTTTGGATTTTTGGAGGATAGGGTATAGCTGACCCAAGAGTAGCCCCTGATTAGTAGTCATAAATGATCTAGTGGATCAAATTTATGCTCAAAAATAAAAGTTTTCAGAATGGAACTAAATGAGTGCACTTGCGTAGATATTTTTGTTAGGAATTTGGCACAACTCATTTCGTGCAAAACTAACATCGTATGCTCCTAGAATCATGATCTATTCATTTGGCCAAACAGGGAAAAATTTTGCAGACATGATAATTGGGTTGCTGACTGTGCAGTCTGTATAGGTGACATCAACATGGTGATTGGACTCCTTCAGCTAATGGAGGGTCGACACTTGGCATCACCAGATTGGTTTGAGGTGGTGTATTTTGATTGGTTTTTTTAAGACCAACCAAGGAGCACCACGTGGCCCCCTAGTGGCCAATTAAAATTTGTGTGTAGGGACGAAAGCACCCCACTGGAATAAAACACAAACCGATTGTATACAAGTCGCATGACTTACTGTTATACTGTCACTTAGTTATTAATATACATGTGTTAAAACTTTTATATAAAATTTATGTATGCGTTTTTTGGGGGGTAGGCCAGGGCTAGCCCTAGCCCTGGTCACCGTGCCCATGGGAAATAAGGGGCGGGGCCAGGGGCCAGGGATTAGCTCAGCCCCCCCCATATTTAATCAAAATATTCATTCCATAGGAAATATTGGACAAATTAACTATCCCACAAATTGCACCGGTAGTTAACCAAAAATTTTCTCTGTTAGCTATTTTTGGGGCAGATTCATAGGACAGTTAGTAGACAGGTCGAAATTGTAGGATGAATTGTAGAAAAACTTGGGAGGCTCATAAAGTTTTCAAATTTGGGCCTTTTTTGGAGCAGAAAGAGGCTAGACGGGGGTTTTTGACAGGTCTGAAGCCATTGGAATTATCATTTCTACCATTTGAGCACTGTAACTTGATGTAAACACCATTTTTTGAGCATAATGAAAGAGGCCCAACCATTGCAAGTTGGACCATGAGGGGTGAACACCTTCAACATTTGTTGTTGTGTGTGTTTTTTTTATAATGATATTGTCTCTTCTTTTCTACAAAAACCAAACTTTCATTTAATTTTTTTGTTTATTAATTGAACGAGGCTTAAAAACCCTAATTAATCACTTACAAAATTTAGCTATTCCTCAAGAAATTTCACATACATATTAGTTTCATATGAGAGCTTAGGTTTTCTTTGTTTTTTTGAGGGTTTAATTGTTTGAAAGTGTATGTGATGCTTACAAGTTTCAAGCTCAAGAGAGGAGAAGGAAAGCTTGTGTTTGCAAGTCCTCAAATTAGGTCAAGGACAAGGAGAGAAAGTTTGCCACAATATCCACAATAAATTCTACCTCAAGTTGCAGTTGAAGCTTTACCAAGTATGTCACATGAAGGAGAGCTTGAAAATATGTCTGAATATGACAAAACCTTCAGGAAATCATTCTTTGATATGGCACAAATGGTGAAAGTTCTCTATGAGGATAGAAACACAAGGTTTCAAGGTGAGAGCTCCAATCCTCCAAAGGGAAATAATTATTCAAAAGGAGAAGGAGGATATGGAGACAAGACTCCAAAAGGTAATGGTAATGGTGATAAACCACCTTTGACACCACCGTTCTATTCACCTCCATCCTCACCGTCATATTCACCATCATCTTCTTCCACAACAATCCCTTCACAAACACCTCCACATTCTCCAAAAGGTCATGGTACAACTCCATTTCTAAAGCTTGACATAAATTTTGATTTTCCTATGAATGATGGAGAGGTAAATGCCGAAATATTAGATAATTGGGTGCATCATATTGAATTTTATTATAGGATACAAAGAATCAAGGATGGTGACACCAATATTCAGCTTGCTTCATTAAGATTGGAAATTGCAGCTCTTATTTGGTGGGAAGTCAAAACTCAAGAGGACGTGAAGAAACATGGTAAGGTCTTAACCTCTTGGAATTATTTTGTTTTTTCCTTGAGAAGACAATTTTATCCATTAGCATACATGCAAAAGGCTATAATGGACTGGAAAAACTTTAGACAGGGTAAAGAAAAAAGTGTGCAATGTTATACTAAATAATTTAGGAGAAGAGCACTAATATTGCTTGTAGATTTGACATCTTAATAAACTTTGTTGAAATACATTGGAGGTTTTCATAGTTACCTAAGACATATTATTCTCATGTTTAATCCTTCAAATTTAAATGAATATTGTGTATAGGCCGCACATCTAGAGGCAAGAGGGAAACATGTTTCAGATGAGACAAGTGAGAATACCTTTGAGTCTGGAGAAAAAGGAAAGGGTAAGTTCAAGGGTAAAGGTAATAAGAACGCATCCATAAATTTGGAGAAATATTAAACATTTTTCCAAATATGGACATGATGAAGATCATTGTAGGAAAATTCATGCAGAGATGAGACCCAACAAGCTTAAAAACAAGGAGAAGGAGAAAACAACTGCAAAAATACAACATGATTTAGGTTCTAATTCTGGAGATGAAACAAAGATCACAACGATGGGTTGGAAATTATTATTCAAGTTTTTTCAATAGTTCTCAAGATAATGAAACAAGAATTGAGATTTTTCATGTTAGAGTTATTTCAAATCATACCAAGACTGACACCCTATTTGATAGTGGTTCACAAGAAAATATTATTTATGAAGATTTAGTCAAGAAGTTGAATTTAGAGACCATTCCTCATCCAAGACCTTATCCTTTATGTTGGATATGTAAGAATGAAAATTTTCAAGTGACGAGGAAGTGCCTACTTAGATTTGCAATCACTGCAAACTTTCTTGATGAAGTTGAACTTGATGTTGTTCCACTTGATATTTCTAGTATTGTTTTGGGAAGCTCGTAACTTATGATAGGAGAGCAATCTTTTATCGTCATGAGAACAAGTATCACTTGTTCAAGAATGGGAGTGAGTGCATCGTTAGAGAGCATAGTAATAATATGAATTTGTCTCTTATGAATGTTGGACAAATGAAGAGAAATGTTAATGCTAGTCATAATTTTTCTTTGTTAATTTTCAAGCATGAGGATGTTGTGAAAGAGGACTTTCAAGGAAATGGATCAAATGAAAAATCTGATTTCATTGAGGTTTCTAATAGTTGTGATAATATGTTTCAGGAGTCTAACATTTTTCCTCCTAAAAGAGGTAAATTTTTATCTGCATGCATCATTGATGAGTAGTGATGAGAACAATATGCCAATACAAGAGAGTGCAAAGGTCAAAGAGAAAGTGCCAAAGAAATTTGAAAAATAGGGCATTGGGTTAAAAATTCCTTATTGTGGGTTTCACAATGTGTTTTCTTTGAAATTGGATGTTGCATGGCAATGGCGATCACATTTAGTCAATAGTTGAGCCAAGCACAAGGCGAGACATGTTAAACATCAGCGTCTCGACAGTGTTCAAGGTGAGAAGAATTTGAATTTGTTTAAGCTTTATTTGATTGACGACCAAGGAGGGAATATGTTTTTTCCTTCAAGGACAATTTGTTACTCTACAAATTCTATGAAATTGCAGCAATATGGTATCAGCAACAACAAGTCAAAATCTCCAAAGTCACGGAAAATTATCAGTTTTCAAGAAAAACTCAAAATGTCGCATTCAAGAAATTTTCAATAGATAAAAACTGGAAGGGTGAGGGATTTGAGCCCTCATATATTTACTAACAGATAAAGAGATTTTGGAGGTCTAAAATTTTCCAGTGGGGATGAATGATCTGGTGGATCAATTTTTTGCTCAAAATTCAAAGTTCTCATAATGGAGCGAAACCATTGCACTTGCATAGATCTCATCGTTCTAAATCGGGCACAACTCATTTTGTGCAAAACCGTCACTGTATTCTCCTGGAATAATGATTTGTTTGTTTGGTCAAATAGGCAAAATTTTTGCAGATCACTGAGTTTTTGACTGCGCAGTCTATACAAGTGATGTCATACTGGTGTCAACATGGTGACTGGACTCCTTCAGCTAATGGTTGGTCAATACTTAGCATCGTCGGATTGGTTTGAGGTGGTGTATTTTGATTGGTTTTTGTTAGACCAACAAGTGAGCACCAGGTGGGCTAGCCTGAGGCTGCCACTTGGCCCCCTGGTGGCCAATTAAATTTTTTGTGTAAGGCCGAAAGCACCCCACCGGAATCGAACATGGGCTGATTATATACAAGTCGTTGTTGAACCCTTAGTTAAAATAAGAGGGGGGGGTGAATCAGTTTAACACATTCATGGACTTTTAAAACTTTCTCATTAAAACTTATTTACACCTTCATTTCATGTTCAACTTAATATGTGAGTAATATTAGAATGTGAGCAGCAAGTATTAATATAATGTAACAATAGACTTAATATGAGAGAAGCAAGTATTAAGCAGATGAGATAAACCATATCAACACATAAACATCATGCACAGAGACACCAGATATAAGTGGAAACCCATAAAGGGAGAAAACCACATCTTATTATTGTTGTGATGCAAAGGCAAACTCCAACTCCCTCTCATCATTGATTTTCTGTAGGCACCAACCTACAGGAGGCTCCAACCTCAATTCTGCAAGCTGCAACTTGCAAGGAAGCTCCAACTCCCATCAATTTTCTGCAGGCACCAACCTACAAGAGGCTCCAACCTCAGTCAGCTACAACTGACATCTATCAAGCTACAACTTGATAGGGAAGCTCCAAATTCCTCACTTTTTCAAAAGAAAACACTTGCTGATTTACCTTGGATATCATCTCTGTTCTGTTCCATCTTCACTGCTTTGCACCAGCCTTCATATCTACCCTGTATCATCTCTGCATCTTCTCAGATTCTCTTTCAACTTCTCCTTCTTCTTTGCCTCATTACTTCATTTCTGCATTCTCTAACCTATCTATGCATATCTATGAGATATTATTTATAGAGATTTCCTTATGACTATTAGCATTCCTCAGGGAATTTGAAATGGACAGCCATGCCTCTATGACTTTTGCCTTCTCATTTCTTTTACCAGCTCATTCAAAAAAAAAATAACAATATGTACTAATTTCAATATTACAGTGGGATTTTTGTTTTCCTCCGGAGACTTGCCAATGCATCACAAACAATATAAAATCAATTAAAACATTTACATTCACATTTTCAGTTACATATATAAATTTCACTTAGCCCTTTTTCTGGCCCTTGGCTTGCTGGTTTTGTCTTTTCTGCTGCTACTAAGTAACTGTTCTGCATACTTATGTTGTTTACTACAATTATGTATCTGCTGCATATGTAACTACTTTATCAGCATGTACCCCTGATTTATGTGTATGAACCCCTGTCAGATCCACATTCTCCACTTTCCTGTGCATATAAATGCATCCCAAATTTTCACCCAAATAAACCCACAATCTGACAACCTCCAATGTTTAATTCCTAAGCTGGTAATTTAACTACTGTGCGGAACCTACTTCTTCAAAGGGTTATAAAAGCCCACAATGCATATAATGTGCTCCTTTAATAAACCCAACCAATGTTTTAATTCAATTTCGGAACTATATTACAACCCACTCATACGTATTCGAATTAAATAATTCGAATTACGTTTGGTCCCACCTCAGGGCTCGGGTCAATATTCGAAGGTTATACAATTCAATATATTGTTACCTTCCACCTGTTATGTCATAAACCGAAATACAACTTTGGTTAGTACATAAACCTTTCCTATATGCTAAAGCACTACCTGCACATATATGTATATACTGTAAAACCATATAAGAAAAACCCCACTCTATAACTTTATCAATGGAAGTCATTTCAGTACTTGATTGTCATATAAATACCCCTTGACATTTCATACTTCGGCTTGACCTTCTTTTCGAATCAACGTTCGCCTTTTATACACCAACCCAACATACATATATGAAATCAACCTTTAATAACTCGATAAACCAAAGGTTCTCACCCTGACAAAGTTCGACCAAATTTTTGGACTTTATGAAACCCAATATATATATGCTCCAGGCTTACCCTTCATATGTTATATTGTAAGTCCAAACCACAAATTTAGTTAGCACATTACATGCGCATATATATATATATATATATATATATATATGCCACCACAGCACTATCAACTACTCGTCATATTCTCTCATGCATATGGGTTCGTCATAATATTAATAAACCTTTGACTTTGTGTGAAGCAGCAACAAACACAGTAATTCGTTCAACTCATATCAAACAATATATATATGCCACCATGTATACATATTCCCCATTTCAATGTTACAAACATTAATAGTCGTGGACTTATATTAACCCAGCACATATTTAATCAATGCTAGCATTAATACCCTCAGTCCCACTCAACATTATAATACATACCTCGCCATTAACGTTCGTCCATCGCGCGAGTGTGAATGTCGTCGATCTCCCAGCCTATTCGATCGAACGGACACCTCTCATATCACGTTATTTTAGTCTTCGTGAGTTAACTCTCAAAATTTATGCGATGTGAATGGTTTTCTAATACCGCCTGAGGCCACGTGTCATTCACTTTGTGATATCGCGTTTTTTTTCAAAATCAGCTTACCGCTTATGAAATGCGCAAAACCCACAAGTTGGTTCTAAATCCCGCTTTCACTATTCCTCACAGTTCTGCCTCTCCTTTATGGTTCCGCTTCATTTCTTAACTTTTTTCTAAACTCCAACTTATCGCTTGTTCTGGGTAACACAGAGTTTAATTTCTCCATGGTACCTTACCATTTGAAAACACTCTGACGCCTCGACTCAAATTTCCGTTCACAAGGATAAAATGCATGGATTCTATGAAATTCTTCGTGCAGGCAATTCACCACCAAAACATATATTTGACTGGTGCCTGCTATCATAACTCAATAAAATGAATCGACTCTAATTATTTCAGTAAAGGAACAGGCTCCATTCTTATGGACTTCTGAGCGGAATTAAAATATTCTAAATAACCAAAGACTAGGCTTCAATTAACAGGATAAATCTCTTCAGAAGCGCTTTCCTCCAAAGCACAAAATGTAGACTCCACACCAATTAACGCATCCAATAACCAATAAGTTCTGTATGATGACTCCCTATAAAATAGATACAGATTTTCCCAAATTGATACTCTTCAAGATTTCCTTATTATGTCTCACAACTATAACAAATGAATTCCTAAAAGGTTAATTCTTTCCACACATAACCACTAATTTAACCAATAGCGCAGAGTTCACAACTTGCCCACAGAACTCAAACATTCCTCCTCTAGTATCAGATCAATAATACATATAAAATTCACACAGAGATTTAGAACAGTCCTCAAGCATACGTTTCACATATTAAGTCTTTAACACAAGGTTTTACCCATATTCTTATACACGGTCCTACTGGTTCAACGCATATAATTTCGCCCGATTCAACATAGAGTATATTTCAATAGTGCACCCATCAACCAATATACATTTCACAGAAACTAAGCATCCCTCATGTACACAGCTCATACATCAAGCCCTTGGGACCGGATTTTAACCATACTTAAATCAATCCACTAGTGCGCATGATTCGAACCAATACTTTCATATATATACAGCGAACTTACTTACAGATTCTCTTGATTCTGGCCAGATCTTCAAGTCAAAATCAATAGCCCTTCTCTAACTCTGCCTCTGAAGAGGATATGGATTTTCTTCAATTATCTACAGAACACCACAAAACCCTGATCGACTCACACCACACCACATAATTGCACACCAAAGCATCATAGACCCATTTAGACCCCCAATTACAGAGTCTCATCATACTCATGTAATGCAAAACTTCTTCTTCACTACTCTGCACCTTGAATAGCTCTCTGCTCCAATTCACTGCTGCCTCTGCTACCTTTCTGTTGCCTTGCTTCTCTCTTTTCCATCAATGACAACATTTCCAACAGTCACATGACTTATCGTTATACCACCGCTTAGTTCTTAATACACATGTATTAAAAATTTTATATAAATTTTATAAATGTGTTGTTTGGGGGTGGCTCGGGGCTAGCCCCACCTCTGGTCACCGCACCCATGAGAAATAAGGGGCGAGATCAGGGGCTAGGGCTTAGCCCAGGCCCCCCATATTCAATTAAAATATTTGGTCCATAGGAAATATTGGACAAATTAACTATCCCATAATTAACTACTCCTTTAGCGATTTTTGGGGCGGATTTGTAGGATGGTTAGCAGACATGTCAAAATTGTAGGACGAATTGCAAAAAAAATTGGAAGCTCATAACTTTCTCATTTTTTTTCCTTTTAGGGAGTAGAAAGAGGCTAGACAAGGGTTTTTCACATTTCTTAAGCCATTGGAGCTATCCATATAGCCATTTGAGCATTGTAACTTGATGTAAATACCATTTTTTGAGCATAATGAAAGTAACCCAGCCATTGGAAGTTGGACCAGGAGATGTAGCCCAAGAAGGGTGAACTCCTTCATCATTTTTTGTTGTGTGTTTTCTGTTATGGTGATATTGTCTCTAGTTTTCTACAAAAAATGAAATTTTATTTCATGTTTACGTGTTTATGAATGGAACATAAGAGGCTTAAAAACCCTAATTAATCACTCGCAAAATTTATCTATTCCTCAAGAAAATTCACATAAATATCAGTAAAGGAGTTTTACAACTACAAGTGGGTGAATTAATTGAGTCTATGAGTATCTCCTTGATGGATAAAGGAGGCTACTAGAAGAGGCAGCTTGGAGCTCAGGTGTAGCCATCCAGAGGAGTAATTTATGACAGCCCATGTTCATTGTTGGAGAAGAGACTTGTAGAAGTGATAGGTGGTAGCCCTCCTGCCCTATGTTAGCCTTCATATAGCAAAAGTGGAAGGCTATAGTGGGAATAATATCATGTGTATATGAGGAGTAGCAGTGGGCAGAGGAAGTTGTTCACAAATGGACTTGTGAACAACTCAAATAGATTCTTGATGTGTTGATTTGTAGATGGATTTACGAACAGTGTGAGATCAAGTGGGGTTGTGTTCATTGACAAGATGGACTTGGTTCATTGACAGAGGCAGATTTTTTAGAGTTGCAGATCAGTAAGGAAGTGCCAGCAGGACAAGATACAACATAAAGGTTGTGATTGTGCACTAGATCAATTAGATTGTCATTGTATCTTGTATTATTCTACTAGTTGATTTATGAGGGCCATTATCCTTGGTACGGGAGCCCTATAATGTTTTATTATATGTTGATAATTTAATGACATTAGGTTACATATATTTTTTCTATTGTTCTTATTGTGAGCGTGATTGATTTACTACATTATATTGTTTCGTTGTGCAAAGTAGCTTGATTTTAATTCTTGGTTTGGTAGCATCAATGATCTAAGATTCTATCCTAGACACCAGGATCGTGGAAATTCAGCATGGTATCAGAGCGTGTTTGAGCTACTTTGAGGGACAGTGAATCAAGGTGTGCACAACGAAGTAAAACTTAAGAGGAATTTGGTTAGATTGTAGCTGAAGGCCTCACTACAAAGTCGAAGTTGTAGGTTGGTCTCCAATATGAGGAAAAGTTGGAAGGGTTGTCTAATTATATTCCATAGAAGGAAAGGATCAAGTTGGGCTTGCAGGTCAACAAGATCCAGGAATTCACCGAGAAATCCATCAATAATCCAACTAACCTTAAGGAGTTGGAAATGTATGAGGACTTAGATACGAAGGCGAGATTAATCATACTAGATCGTGTGAAGGACCCCATAATACCTCATTTTTTCAAGAAGAACACTTCATATGAGATGTGGATGGCTCTTCAAAAAAAAATCGATAATAAGAACGAGAAATGGGTACTGGTATTGTAGGATAATTTTAAGTCCACCAAGATTATCTAGGGTGAAGGAGTGACTTTGTATCTGATGAGGTTGTCTCAGGTCAAAGACGAGCTTGTCTTTGTTGATGTGACTATTTCATATTTTGATATGGTTAGGATTTCTTTAAAAGGCTTCACTGAGGAATGGAATCCCTTCATCAAGGGGATCATCGCTAAAGAGAATTTCTTAGATTGGAATAGATTGTGGCATGACTTCATTCAGGAGGAGTTGTGAGACAAGGATCTTCATCCGAAGAAGAAGGCTTCAGATGATGACATGGAACTTGTAGCACGAATGAAAGGAAACCATAGGAAGGACTTGAGTAAGATCAAGTGTTTCAACTATGGTGAGATGGGTCAATTTTAGTGAGATGGTGAGATGGTGTTTCTGATGAAGAAGAATATGGGACATGATGAGAAGAAGAAAGGGAAGTAGGTCGTCGGTGTTTCCACTTCTGCTGAGATAAATACTCTCACTAAGTGATTGGAGGAGGAGGAATTTTCCTTGATCTCTCATTTCTTGCAGGGTACCATCGATGAGGTTGCATGGTACATGGAAAATGGTGCATCGAAACATATGAGAGGGTCACAAGAATTATTTGAGACTCTAGCTGAGTTGGACTCAAGTTTTCACATGATGTTGGGTGACAAGAGTTAGAAGAAGATATGAGGATCATGATTTTTGTGATTCAAGATGGAGTCAGGATAGGTGATGTGAGTCTAGGATGTATTGTTTTTATCGGGACTTAGATATAACGTGATATTTATCTCAGTGATTGCGCAGAAGGGATTTGAGGTCTTGTTCTAGAGTGGGAAAGCAAGACTCAGGCCTAGAGGCTCTAGCTCCGCAGGTGTGTTGATTGGAGTTAGAGAGAATGGTCTATACAGATTGAAGGGAAATCCTATGGATCATGAGAAGAAGACGGAGGACCAAGTGCAATTTCCAAAGAATCAGGTGTAGGTGCGGCCTTCAGAGGAGTAGGTACAGGTTCCATAAAGAAGATGTAGGTTCTAGAAGCTCAAAGGAAGTCAAGTTCTGAAGGGAGCTTGCAGGTTCAAAGGGAGACTTTGCAGCCCAAGAAGAGCACATGGTTAGTGGGGAGAAAGGGTGATCCTACAGCTTCCAAGAAGGAATCATATAGAGAATGGAAGACATTTCAGGAAAAGTAGAAGAAGTAGGATGCTTCCAGTGACAATGACACTTCTGAGAGAGGTGTAGTCCATGCTACAAGGATTTCTACATTTGTGAGTGTTAGGATTGTTAATCAAGGTTTCCATTGATGTCAATATGGAATTGGATGAGATGGAAACTATTCTTGAGATGCCCCATAATGTGATGATAATTTTGAAGACAATAGATCTCTGGTCCCAAATGATGATGTCATAACTCTTGGTTGATAAGGATGCCATTAATGAAGACATCAAGATACTAATGAAGAAGTCCTTCCCGAACAAGTCCTTGAACTATCTATAATGTTTCCGAGTGCCAATAATATGCTTTGATTTGTTATCTACACCTTAGGTGCCAATATACAATCCTTTGAAGTAGAGACTTATAATTGATGAAGTCATACTCTTGAACAATGACCACACTTTGACATGATTGGAAGACTGCTTTGGAGCTTTTGACAAATTAATAAAGGTTGCACTATGACATATCAATGCACTATTATATGATGAAATTATTGATACGTGATGCTACATGAATGTTGCACTCCTACATAATGACTTTGTGATCCTATGATTATATTGATAACAATGAAGAAGTCACGTTATCCCAAACATTCCTCATGCCATCCCAAACTTTTTATGCATAAAATTTAAGGACAGTCACAAAGAAAAATAAATTTTCCAACATTAGAGACAATATTTCAACATGGGGCCTAGACCATATTAAAGAGGATTTTTTACTCTTTCCAATGAGCCCTTATTTTTCCTGAAACTCCCAATATTTTGTGAGAAATTGAATTTTTAATGTAAAAAAATATATATTTGCAGTCTAGCTGACCCTTACTTAGTTTCTCATGTCGGCCTCCCACCAAGAGACGTGTCTCTTCATTAAAGGTCAAAAATTAGTATATATTGACGTCTAAACTCGTCATTTCAAGCATAAATTTCAGTGAGAAATAAAGATAAGAAACAAAAAAAAAGAGGTCGAGGAGAATAAAAGGAGATCATTGTGTGGGAATTTTTGGGCAAATTCTATTGAAGCTCAGATCTTGTGTAGATTGTTTCTCGGCCCTATGGAAACTTTTTGAAGGTACATTATTATGAATACAATAGACTTGTGATATCATATATTCCAACCTATAATATCATATATCTTTGAAGCTGTGATGAAACTTCTCTTTGGATCTGTGGAGCGTAATTACTAAGTATTAAAAACAGATATGTGGTAACCGCCTTTTGGAGTTATGGTGATAATCTTTTTAGACCTGTGGAAATACAAATTTTTGGTTTGATCTCAGCCTGAAATAGGCCTGTAAAGAGCAGAAAATTTCAGCCTCCTGAGAACAGGTGTAGACCTGCAATTCAGCTCCTCCTCTGTAACATAATCAGGCCTACAACGTGGCCTTATTTTCAGATTTCATACCTTTGTATCTTTTGCAGAAATTATGGAGCTGTGACTTTAGATCTGGTTTGATAATAGCTTGAACTTGTGGCACAGACTCTCATTATCCTATTGCAATTCGAACCTGTGGACATATACTTAAATTAATTGAAGTTTGGCTAAAGGATAATTGAATCACTTTTGACTTCTTATTTTCTAAATGGGTATTCCTTGAGGGAAACCTTGAAGCAGCAGAATTGAAACACCACTGGAAGCATACTTACAACAACAGAAGACTGTTTAGAGAGGACCCATTGGGAATTATTGAAAAAATTGTGTTGAAGCATATTTTGGAGACACTCGTAAAGACCTAGAGGTGTGTCATTGTTGAAAATATTAGAGTTATCACTGAAGACTTGTCCTTGTGCAGTTATTGAAGCAGGTCATTCTTGAAGACATATTTTTGGAACAGCACTAGAGGAGCATTGTTTGGGGCATCTTGAAGATTTATTATTTAAGATCCCTTGAAAGATCTATTGAGTTCCTTTTTTTGAAAGCAACCTTGAAGAAAATCTGGTGTCTTGAAGAGGATTTGGAGTAGTCTTGGTATATTCTTGAGCACACCTTGAAGCATTATTGAAGATATCCGAAGACACTTATAGAATTTGATCTTGGAAGGGTTACTTAAGACCATGATGCGTTGAAGCCATCATGAGGTGACTTTGGAGATCTTCATTAGAGGAAATTTTAGTCTAAAAGTGCCCATGATTCGTTTAATTTCCATGTCAAAATATGTAATCCAACCAAAATCCTTTAAATTTAAAAAGAGGTACATGCAAATATTTTGGAGGGAAAAGAAGAAAAACTGCTTTTTTCATTTGTATTTTTAGCTTATCTCCTTATTGATTTACTCAAATTTCAAGTGTAGACACGCGTTGGATGCGAAATAAAATTTTTCATCCAACGAGTGCCCATCATGCATACTTTTGAGAATACCCATATTGATAAAAATTTAAGATACATTAAAAAATCATTTTCAACACGCTTTTTAATGTATCTTCATTTTTAGCAATCTGGTTATTCTCAAAAGTATGCATCTAAAAAGTATGCATGATGGGTACTCGTTGCATGTGGAATTAATTTCCACATCCAACGGGTGTCTACACTTAAAATTTTAGTAAACTTATAAGGAGATAAGCCAAAAATACAATTAAAAAAAGTAGTTTTTTTTTTCCCTCTAAAACTCATAACTTGTATTTTAGACTAAGTGAAGGCATTGCTGAAGATTGAAAGGGCTCGTTGAAGAATACATAGGGAGTTGTGAAGAATAATCAAACACATCTTGACGAATTGAAGATGAGCATTGGATCCCAAGAGGTTGGAGCCTCATAGAGATCATTTTGGTGCCTTGGAAGATAGGGTTAGAGCCCTAGAGGCTAGGAGTCCTCAAGAAACCGGGTTGGAGCCTGTACCAGAGATAGGGTTGGATCCCTTGAGGTTGGTGCCTCAAATTTGACAAGGTTGGAGCCTTGGGAAGACCAATTCGGTGCTTGGAAAAATACAAGCTGGAGCCTGGGAGATTGAATATTGGTGTCTTCATCTAAGGTTAGAGCCCTACATATATTGTACTTGATTTATTGTAAAGAATAAATTAATAAAATTATTTATTCTATCATTTCTCATTTTTTGTTCTAAATATAATTTATCTAACTGGTAAAAATAACAATTGAAAATAAATATTGATTCACCCCCCCCCCTTCTCAGTATTTCCAACAATTGGTTTCAGAGCCATTACCTTCACTCATAAGCCTAACAGCTTAAAGGTTTATCCTTACAACACAAATGGAAAATCCAAGGAAGAACGCCTCCAATCCTTCTAAATATGTCTCTTCCTCAATCGTGAAAACTGAAGACAGTCAAATTGGAAAAGCTCCATTGTTCAATGGAAAATTTGATGTATGTAAGATGAGAATGAGAAATTTCTTAATGGATCAAGGTATTTAAGTATGGGAATCAGTAATCATGGAAAGTGTGATGGAATAAGAATCCAAGGAGTATAATGTAAGAGCGATGAAATAAATATTGAATGGGCTACCTGATCCTATAAAGGCCAATATGGAGAAATATTCATCGGCAAAAGGTATGTGGGACAAACTTCAAGATCTTCACTCAAAAAGAGCATTGACCATGACCTCTAGTAAATAATATGATGGAAAGAAAGAAGGAAATCTAGAACCCATCAAAGAGGCAGAAAACAAGAGTGAAGACATCAAGACCAAGGAAGACCTAGAGGATAAAGAAAATAAAGATGACTTCGAAGAAGATCTCTTGGTGAAGCTTGTAGCTGCTCTAGAAGAGATAAGCAGTTTGAAAAAAGAGAATGAGGATCTCAATAAGAAAGCAAAAAATGGTGATCCTGACCTATTCAAGATTCAAGTAAAAGAAAGATATGAGGATCTCACCAAGCTTAAGGAGGAAGTTCATAAAAACAAGAGAAAGCATCATGAATAAATCATATTCATGACAAATCAATTGGATAAGGCAAAGAAAAGGGAAGAAAATTTGAGAAGAAATATCGAACAAAGACATGAAGACTTGAACAAAATTAAAGGACAAATTTGTCAATACAAGGAAGAAGTATACTCCCTTATATCTCAACTAGAAGAAGCAAAGAAACAAACACAAGGAGCTGAGAAGGTGATGGAATATTTGGCACTCATAGAAGGAAAAGTCGATGAAGCAAAAAAGGAAAGAAATGCTATGGCATGTCAACTAAAAGAAAAGGATGAATAATTTTTCCTACTTAAATCAAATGTCATCTCTCTAAAATCCGAAACAAATGAAGTAACAAGGATGATGGAATAAATAAAGAAGCAACTAGTTATGAAAGATGAAGACTATGAAAAGTTGAAAACAGAAATTGTCTCTCTTAAAAAGGAAGCTGACTTGCTGAATAAGAACTTGAAGAGTTCTCAAACCCTAGATGACATCCTAAGTCATCAAAGGTCCCCCCTTGGTAAATCAGGCCTTGGCTATGCAAGTGAACCTTTAAGCAAGAATAATTCAAACCCTAATGTTTCAAACAACAAGGATGTGGAGAAGCCATGAACAAATGTTTATGCCCCCAGTTCCTGCAAAGACAAGGATAAGAATCAAGATGACATTAAAGGAAACCCTACTCCAAGAATATATGCATATGGTGTCAATAATGCAAGAGGGAATGGATATCATCAAAGGATCCCAAGACATAATGACTTTGGAAGTACATCAAGGCAATCCTATAGGTACCAAAGTATATTTTTTGGTTATTGATATTCTTGTATAAATTTTGGGCATGTGGAAAAATATTGTAGGGCATACCACAAGGAAAAATATAATGGTCCCTTCCAATCTTCTAGAAGAAACTTTGTAAGAAGAATTCATGCTTCCTCATTCATGAATAAGATGGAATGCTTCAACTGCTATAAAATTGGACATATGTCTTGTGATTGTAACTTGACTTGGGTCCCTAAACAAGCTAAAACCATGACAACCAAGCCAGAGAAAAAAGTTACACAAGTATGGAGAAGGAATCAAATTGGATAAGGAAGTCTCTTGAACAGTCAAGCCAACAACACATGTTGTTTATTTGATGAAGACATCCTTGGCAGATGTGATATTCCAAATGTTTGATGATAAGACACTGCCAAAAAAAATTTAGGGGGAGCTTGTTATTCTAGATCATTATTGCAGAATCTATCCATGAAAGGGCCCTATGAAATCCATGATAAGTCACACTTGGAAAATCTTGACCAATCATCTCTCAGGAGTAACTCCATTGAATACAATCATGAAATTGTGAAGAATTGTTCCAAGGCAAGTGATCTGTCATGAGCTAGAGGAGTTTATGCAGGCAAGGGGAGTTGGTTCATCACATGAAGAAATGCAAACACACCTATCATGGACCACATTGCTAGAAGGAAGAGTGCCATGACAGGGGGAGAAACATACCTATAAAGAACTATTATATGATGAAGAGGAGCATCTTGATAGGGTGAGTACTTGGGGACCCTGTTTTCCATTGATGTCAAAGAGGGGGAGAATGTTGAAGGGAAAGAATATTGCCATCAATGACAAAGGGGGAGATTGTTATCAATGTTGTCATTGATGTCAATATGGCATTAGCTGAGATGGAAAATATTCTTGAGATGCCCCAGAATGTGATGATAAGGTTGAAGACAATAGATTTTTGGTCCCAGATGATGATGTCATAACTCTTGGTTGATAAGGATGTCATCAATGAAGATTTCAAGCCATGAATATGTCAAGCCACTAATGAAGAATTATTTCCCGAACAGGTCCTTGAAATAACTATAATGTTGCTGAGTGCCAATCATGTGCTTTGATTGGTGATCTAGACCTTAGGTGCCAATATACAAGCCTTTGAAGTTTAGGCCTATAATAGTGATGAATTCATACTCTTGAATAATGACCACACTTTGACATGATTGGAATACTACTTTGGAGCTTTTGACAAATTAATGAAGGTTTCACTATGACATATCACTGCACTAGTATATCATGGCATTGTTGATACGTGATGATACATGAATGTTGCAGTTCCACATAATGACTTTGTGATCCTATGATGACATTTATAACAATGAAGAAGCCAAAGAATGAAGAAGCCATGTTTTCCCAAACATTCCTCGTGTTGTCCCAAAATTTTTACGCATAAACTTTAAGGACAGTCACAAAGAAAAATAAATTTTCCAACCTTAGAGGAAATATTTCACCATGGGACCTAGAGCATCATAAAGAGGATTTTTTTCTTTTTCCAATGAGCCCTTATTTTTCCCGAAACTCCCAATAGTTTGTGAGAAATTGAATTTTTAAGGTAAAAAAATATATATTGCAGTCTAGCCAACCCATACTCAGTCTCTCATGTTTGCCTCCTACCAAGAGACATGGCTCTTCATTAAAGGTCGAATTCTAGTATATATTGACATCTAGACTTTTCATTTCAAGCATAAATTTGGGTGAGAAATACAAATAAGAAACACACAAAAAGAAGAGGTCGAGGAGAATAAAAGGAGATCATTGTGTGGGAATTTTTGGGCAAATTCTAATGAAGCTTGGATCTTGTGCAGATTGTTTCTGGCGCTGTGGAAACTTTTTGAAGGTAAATTATTATAAATACAACAGACTTGTGATGGAACGTATTTCCAACCTATAATAGCATATATCTTTGAACCTATGATGACACTTATCTTTGGATCTGTGGAGGGTAATTACTAAGGATTAAAAACAAATATGTGTTAACCACCTATTGGATTTGTGGTGATACTCTTTTTAGACATGTGGAAATACAAATTTTGGTTTGATCTCAGCTTGAAATAGGCATGTAAAGACCAGTGAATTTCAGCCTCGTGAGAACAGGTGTAGACCCGCAATTCAGCTCCTCCTCTTTAACACAATTATACATGCAACTTGGCCTTATATTCAGAATTCATACCTTTGTATCTATTGCAGAAATTGTGGACCTATATTGACTTCAAATTTGGTTTGATAATAGCTTGCACTTATGGCATACACTCTCATTATCCGATTGTAGTTCGAACCTATGGAAAAATAATTAACCTTAATTGAAGTTTTGTTGAAGGATAGTTGAAGCATTGTTTACCTCTTATTTGCTAAATGGGTATTCCTTAAGGAAAACCTTGAAGCAACAGAATTGAAACACCATTAGAGGAATACTTACAATAATAGAAGACTGAATAGAGAGGACCCATTGGGAATTCTTGAAACAACTGTGTTGAAGCATATTTTGGAGACACCCTTAAAGACCTAGAGGTGTGTCATTGTTGAAAATCTTAGAGCTATCATTGAAGACCTGTCCTTGTGCAGTTATTGAAGAAAATCGTTCTTGAAGACATCTTTTTGAAACAACACTAGAGGAGAATTTTTTAGGGCATCTTGAAGATTGATTATTTATGATCCCTTGAACGATATATTGAATTCATTTTTGTGAAAGAAACCTTGAAGAACATCTGGTGTATTTGGAGACTAAGTCTATTAGTCCATTGGAGAAACTTTTGAAGAGCATTTTAACTTGTTGGTGGAAATTTTGATATACATCTTGAAGAGGATTTGGAGTAGTATTGGTATATTCTTGATAACACCTTGAGGCATTATTGAAGATATTTGAAGGCACATATAGAAGCTCATCGTGGAAGGGTTATTGAAGACCATGATGCATTGAAGCCACCATGAGGTGACTTTGGAGATCTTTGTTTGGGTGTCAAGAAGAGTAGTGGTGACTCCTTCATGATAAGACAAGTTTGTCATT
The DNA here is from genome assembly GCA_034641835.2 of Pinus albicaulis. Taxonomy (NCBI): domain Eukaryota; kingdom Viridiplantae; phylum Streptophyta; class Pinopsida; order Pinales; family Pinaceae; genus Pinus; species Pinus albicaulis. Next base: position 1,417,692,690 of record CM076574.1, on the reverse strand, counting down.
GATGAAGTGACGTGAAGACTAAGTGAACACATTGTTGAAGATTGAAAAGGCTCATTGAAGAAGACATAGGGAGTCATGAAGACTAATCAAACACATCTTGACGAATTGAAGTTGATGGTTGGAGCCAAAGAGGTTGGAGCCTCATAGAGATAAGGTTGGTGCCTTGGGAGATAGGTTTGGAGCCCTAGAGGATAGGAGTCCTCAAGAAACTAGGTTGGAGCCCTAGAGGTTGGTGCCTCAAAGTTGACAAGGTTAGAGCCTTGGGAAGTCCAAGTCGGTGCTTGGAAAAATACACGTTGTAGCCTGGGATATTGAATATTGGTGTCCTCATCTATCGTTTGAGCCCTACATGTATTGTACTTGATTTATTGTAAAGAAGAAATTAATAAAGGTATTTATTCTTTCATTGCTCATTTTTTTTTCTAAATAAAAGTGATCTAACTGGTAAAAATAAAAATTGAAAAGAAATATTGATTCACACGCCCCCCCCCCCCCCCCTTTAGTATTTCCAACAAGGTTTTGGGCGAGTGTTGAAAGTAGTGATGATGATAATAATGAGCTACTTCCTATTCTTGGAAGTACCTCCATCGCTAAGAAGGAGTGTTGATTTTTGATAACTTGGGAGATACTCCAATCCTTAAGGTTCGGGGTTCGGAGGTTGGAGTGCCATAATAGGGTATTATGGGCTTTGCACCCAAGCATGTGGGTGTGAATCAATGAGGCTCACTATACATGTGATGGATGGAGATGATAGAGGACGTTGAGATGAATCCTACACAATGAAAATCATCAAATTTTGAGTTGTCTATGTGGAGATATGAATTTTTTTAAAGTAGTTGTGGTTAATGTGGCACCTAAAGGCGGTCGACTTAATGTTTTGGAGTGCCACAAGTTATGTTTTGACACCAAATGAGTTATTATAAATAGGATTGGTATTGGAGGTCATTTATGATCCATCCCAAGTGCAAAAAATCATATGAGATTGTCTTCTAAGATAGCTATAGCTCATAAAGGAGGCCAAAGTTGGAAAATAAGTATGATTTAGGTATGATCTTGGACTTTTTCAGGGACCCAGTAGGAGAAGAGGAAGACCAAGGCCTCAAGTAGTAAATATGGGTTGGCTTTAGGATTTCTTATGGCATGGTTACTTTTTGCTTAGGTTTGCGTGTGGTATAGATGCATGAACAAGGATGTTGAGCCCTCAACAAAAGGTTGTTGTGTGAGAACATGGGCTAGAATTTAGCCCTACGATTGAACGAGGTATAGCAACAAGGAAAGGAGACCATGTCGTAGATGTAGGAGATTGTTTGGAGGTAGAAAATAGGGCTAAACAGTGGTTGTTAGAAGCCCTAACCAAACAACCTCAACAATAGCAGTACACTACAGTCCAAAGGTATGTTTGGTTGATGATTTTAAGTTGATTTTGTTGCTAGGTGGATGGGAGTCCAGTGGGATAGTTGGTATTGGGTGCCTTTGGATTGTTGGAGGGAAGCGTGTAGGTGACCCAAGAGTATCCCTTGATTGACAGTAATAAAGGAGTTTGATAGATAAAGTTGGATGAAGTAATTGAGCCTATGAATAGACCCTTGATGGACGAAGGACGCTACTAGAAGACGGGGCTTGGAGCTCAGGTGTGGCCAGCCAGAGGAGCAGTTTATGACAGCCCATATTCATATAGTAGTAGTGGGTAGAGCAATTTGTTTAAAAACAGAGTTGAGAACAACTCAAAGGGAGTCTCTATGTGTTGATGTGTGGATGGACTTATGATCGTTGTGAGAGCAGGAGGATTTGTGTTCATTGTGTTGAGAATTTGGAAGGGCATAGTTTAATTCAATTTTCTACTTGATAATTACTTGTGAACTTATTTATATTACTTAGATACTCTCTTTATTAGCTTAATATGTCTTTCATCAATTCAATTATCAAAACACAAGAGACACAAGTTTTAGGCTCTTCAAGTCAGGGCTAAAACCTCTCCCTCTTGGAGAGGAAAACCCGCAAGTAATTCTTCATATAGACTTTGAGTTGACAAGTACCATGACCGTGACACAAACCCTTGACATTTTTAAACCTCCAAGAGATTTTCACTACTATTTTCTTGGCTCCTTATGCTAATCTCCTTTTCCACATCATTCTGCGCTATGACTAGAGAATTGGGTCTCTAACTATACTCCTTATTTTTGCACCCCTTGACCCTAGGAAATCCCAGTTCCTAGATAAAAAATCCTTGACCTCATTTAGAGACTTGATGTAGCATATACTTCAGAGATATGCTAATTCTTCTAGCCCTTGGTCAATCTAGAATCCAATCCCTTCTTCACTCCTTCTTGTAGTCCTTTAGATAGACCCAAAACCAAGTGTAACAACTTCCTTACTTCACTGTATTTCTCTTCACATCATCTTCCAGAACCTCACACTGTGTTAGCACCTACATTCCCCCTTACCTCTTTTCTACACTTCCAAACTATGATATGACACCTCTATGTTGCACTTCCTAATGGTGATGTGTCACCTCTTATGGCAAAGATATCTGAAGTTGTTAGACCCGATACAGTGACACAATATTTATCCTTCACTTCATTGTATATAATTCTTCCCTTCGTTGTCTATACCTCTTCCCTTCGTTGTCTATTCCGCACCAAACTGCAGACCTTTCCACTGTAATGTATGTCTGAAAATCTTAGACAATCTGAACTGTGATGTTTGTTGTTCTGCATAGTCTTCCCTAGTACTTATAGTAGTTGGGCACAGATAATTAGCCAACCTATCCATGAATAGTTGTGATTGTTTATAAGTTGACTATTCAAGGGAATTCTATAGCATTTTCAAGCTGACTTGAGAGTCTTATCTTCCAACAGTGATGACAAGGTCTTGGAGGTATATTTACATCAATGAATTGACTTTATAAGTGTAACAACACTTCATATACATGACTCTAAATTATACATTTATGACAATATGACATACCCTAAAAGACGTCAAGAAGAAGTCTTTGACCTATAATAAAAAATCCTTGCTCATGAAACCCATGAAGCAAGATTTACAAAAATATATTTTATTATCTTTGTCTTCTTCATTACATAAATTCATAATTACTAGTCATTATGAAGACCGAACCTAGTTACACTTTCCAATGCTCCCTCTCAACTAGGGAGGTATTAATAATGGTACATGGTTACTTTCAATCTAAAGAATATCATAAGAAGAAGTGGATTGGTAATCGCATCTATATAACATCATATAAACCAACATTGTCATAGTGCAAGGCCTTGACTAGCAGCCCCATCTCTTAATAAGATAATGGGATACAATCTTGGCGAGACAAATGACTTATAGACACCATCATCATTGTCTCTCCAAGGTACATACTCCACTTGGGTGTTCACAAAGTATGACCTTACTGGAATATTCTTATCTTGGGTAGCTAATCCTCAAATAATATTGGTCCACGACTACTCTTATCTTGAATGCCCTATCACATTCTCTAAGAGTATTAGATGCCATATTATTACCCAATCCTCCATTCTATCTTCCTAGGTGAAGACCAGAATGATGTGTTTATCCATTCTCTCTTTCATGGCCTTCATTAAGAAGATAGTTAGTCCTAGTCTAGTGCATGACACATGAATTGGAGAATAAAATTCATCACTTCCTTTTAGTTTAGGAAGGACATACTCATTATTATATAAGGAATGTACCTAAGCTCATTCTTAGGAATCACCAAGTTTCTTCCAAGTAAGAAACTTACCACCAAGCTCCCTCTTAACCAGAGACCTGCAACAGCATTGGTGAGACACCCAGCTGCTCATGAAGAATTCCTCCCTTCGATGTCATGAATTTCTTTGATATTGAAGAGACTTCAACTTTGGTATAGCTTCATAGGGCACATATCATCCATAACTTTCATTCATGAGTCATGTCATCTATCAGAAAGTGGTTCACCAATCTTTCTCATCTGGTCATCTACATGCCATGCTTCTTTCCTTCGAACCATCTTCCAAGGAATTTTCATCCTTCCATATGGTTTCCAACCTTGCATAAACTTATCCATATATATATATATATATATATATATATATGAACTTTTAAATAAAAAGTTTCCTCGGTGATGATCTTTCTCCATGACATCTTCTTGTAAGCATCGGCACCCTTTATTCAGATTGACATGTCTCCTAAAGATATGTATTGTCAAGGGTCTTAATCTTTACCGGACTTCTATCAGAGTCTACATATATTCCCAAGAGATCTCCCAATAAAATCTTCTTGGCTTCCGAATGATAATTGCCTCATATCATGGTTTCACTTCATGATCTCTTCTTTTATTTACACATATTTACTTCATTCTGAGGAACTTCCAGTATAAAGTTCCTTGTTTGTATACAATCACCTCATATTCCATATGAGGACATATTATTGATAACATGTGTATCGAAAGATATTATCCTTTATTTGATCATACTTCTAAAGATAGAAGTTCATTACCTGCATCCATATGACATGACTTCATAGCATCCAGTGTCAACATATAAATATATGTACCTCATCCTTTTCTTTTTTATTTTGAGTCATCCTGCAACAATTTTTACTAAAATGAAGAATTTCATTCCCTTGACCTGCTTTATCAATATGCCATCATATCTTAATCCCAAAATTTTGCAAGATATAATTCTTGATGAAACCTTTTTCTTTCTTCCTAACCAATGAATCCAAAGAGGACTATATTCGAAAATGTCAGCACCTATTTGCGTATAGATTATTGCATGATGAGCCTTGATCTATATTATTTCCTTCCATGAACGTTGTTATGAATTAGGGTCCCAGGAGCCACCTAGATGTATTGTGGACATCATCCTATGACAAGTGCTCCTTACATGCTTCTATCATGATTCCATATCTAGAGTGATGTATTAGTGTACAATTCTTCCTAACATACTATTTTGCAATTGACAGAAACATGTTAAAGAGGAAGATTATCTTAGTCATTGTAGATAGCTTTCACTTCTTCTTTCTTAGATTTTTTTGCATCAGGTTCTTCCCTTTCTTCTAGGACATGGGCTTCTTCATTTTCTCTCTTGTTCTTTTTTAGATTTAAGACAATCCATTTTATAATTCCCAAGTTCATTACATCCAACGTGTTATCACTCCAATAATTCTCAAAGGGTTTCTTATTTTTTGGTTTAGAGAATATTAGAGATAACCACAAACCTACTTTTAAGCCTTAGGATCTAGCCTTCCTAAGGCTCAGAGAGGGTTCTCTCTATATGAATTATCTTTGTTTATTGTAGTTGATTTTAGGCTATTTATGTAGGATTACTTGAGATTTTTATTTTGGATTTGGTTTGGTGGTGAAAACACTTACTCAGATGGATATATGTAGGTCTGTATTCCATTGGGATAATGGATTCAAAGTGTCAAGTAGAAAAAGCAGGATCAAGGTTCTAAAGGGAAGTATTCACAGGGCAAGATAGTTTAGTCACTTCATATCCTTAAGCTGATGGTGAAAATGGTTTCAATCGAGGTAAGAGAGCAATTAAGGGTTCTCAAATCCAAATAATGAGTGAAAATACAGAGGTCAATCGAAACAAGGGAGCAATTAAGAATTCCCTATTCTGGATATCAGAATAAAAAGATATAAATGATAAACAGTTCAAGACAGAGTGCAATTAAGCATATTCTATAATAAAATTCTAGTTATATCATTTATATTAAGAAAACACATGAGCATGTGAAAACTTCAAAAACAAAAAATTGAACAAATAGAAAGTACTTCACTGTAGTGGCCCAACACATGAATCCTGTAATATAATCTATTTATTGCTTTAATCGAGTTTGCTGACTTGAAATTGGTACAATCACCCTCAGGTTCCAGAATAGTATAAATATAGAAATGTTCAGCAATTCATCCACCCTAAAACTTCTAATGGATGAAGTATTTATAATAGAATTAGTACAAAATATCATGTTTAACTAATTAGGATTTATTCTAGGAAATAAAATATCTGAAGCCTAAAAGGTAGTGAAACATTTCAATTGATTGAAAGGTGTCCATGTTTTATCTGATTTGTTGTCATTTGTTTGTTTGTCGTCTCTCATGTTGTCTTTTTCTTTGCTTTTCATGTTGGTTGCTCTTTCATTCTGCCTTGTCATCTGATAACTGTCTTTAAACTCTATTACTTCTTTGTTCATTGGTTACTATGTTTTGCATTTAACTTGACTGCTCTGTCATCTTTTCAATTTTACTTTTTATAAAAAGACATAAGTAACAAGGAGTAAAATATGTCCTAGAGATTTTATGGTACGAATCTTTCACTGTTTGCTAGAGAAAATGATTTCATCTATGTTTTACCATTTACTGTGAAAATTTGTTTATCTCTGCGTAAATGATTTCTTTCTTCTCTGCTGCCTGGAATATTTTGTTTAAGGAAAATCATTCGATTTCATTTCTTTGTGAATTTTTGGAGTAAACATATTTAACTAGTATTAAGCTTTTTATCCAAATTCTCCTTCTGTTAATATCCTGCAAAACAAAACATTTCGTTAATAAAACCCGGGTCTGCAAGGATGTGATCGAAGGTTTTGGACAGATTTGTGGAATGAGTTATGGCTGCGGAGATTCAAATCTATTGGAAATGGATTTTTACTTTCGCATTTCAAACAGTGGGGCTTAATACAATGCGCGAAGTGATATAGCAATTTTAGCACTGCACAAGATTTATAACAATGGATCGGGGTTTTGAGCATTGGTTTTATTGCACAACATTGGATCGGATTGAAAGTTTTATCACGCTGTGGAGGGATGTTCAATGGCAGTGTTGACATATGCAAAGACGAGTTGGCAGTTTTTGCAGAGAAATGAAGTGGTTGGTGATTTCAGGGAAAGGAGTGCGATGAGATATAGACTCGACACGTAGCAAGGGGAAGGATTTCAAAACCACCTATTTCGCACCCTTTTGAAGTTTTAAAGGTTGGGAAGTCAGGGAACGCAATATGGATTATGGGCCATTAGGTCCAATCTAAGGAAATTGAATGGACGAATGGATTCCTCATTTGGAGAGGTGGGACCTCGGGAAATTTCATGCGATGGGTTAATTAATATAGGGAGCTAGTAATATAGCGGAAGGGTTAAATATTAAGGGGATTTAATAATTAGGGGATTTATATAATAAGCAGAAGGGATGTATTAATACGGGGATTGATATAATATGGGGGTTAGTAAATATGGGTTAGGAATAGGGGGTTTGTTAAAATAATGTCGAGGAGAGATTTAGCAGTGGGACCAGACACTGTTTTAAATATTTCAAACTTAGGATAAGTGGGTTTAGTAGAAAAGGAAAATGGTTAGACTAAGGGGAAAGGGGTATTTGGAGGGGAAATGAGTATCAGTAAAAGGGAAAGGATTAAAATGAGGGAAAAGGAATAATTTACAAGGGTAAAAGTGTTTCTTTGAAAGGATGTTAGAAATATAAGATGAACCAATAGTGTTTTCCATGATTTTCAAAAGTGTACTACCTACCCTTTCTTTGTCCTAACATTTTATTTCCTTTGTTGGGCGCATTCTGAGTTTTTTGACCCTTTTATTTCTTTTAACATAAGCAAACTATCTACTTCTAACCTTATGACGTCCAACAGCTCAGATTAAACTAATGAGCTCGTTTATTCTCTACCTAACTACTAATCTTCCAAGTTTAAACAGTTTGGCTAGATATTTATTCTCTAACTATAAGCATGAATGATCAAGATTAAATTGTTTGATCCTCATGGATTGCGGCATTTTTGACAAGCTGCACGCAATAATTCCACTGCTATTAGTTTACTTTTGACAAGTTTCACGCAATCTTCTTTGCAAAAGTAAACTAATAGCAGTGGCATTTGAATGTGAAACACCTTCATGATCTATATTTATCTCTTTTAGTGGGTTTTATACTTAATATTCTTCTTTGATCTCTTTTATTTCAGTACTTTGATTTTTCTTTTAGGACTTTTACCCTCTTTACATTTTTTATTTTTAATATGGGAAAACATTTCGCAGAAAGAAAAGTATATACATATTACAAGACTTAATCAAATTCAATTCAAAATTATGGATCCTATTATTATAATACCCTAACATTGGCTTCACATGGGGATGGCATCTCCTTGTGAGACGTCAAGAACATTGTTGACTAGTAGTGTGATCCATTGGGCCAATCCCAAGCTTGCACATGCTTTGTTTTATAATCTCTGTGACTAAAAATATCAAACTGAAATCACACCCTTTTTCTGCAAAATGAAATCTGATATGAATTAAAAGGTACTACAACCTTCAAACCAAACTACTAAATCATAAAGACTTTTTAGGGTATTTTCCTTGCCTTTAAATCTCAATGACTTCTGTCAATCTCTTGCTGAAAATTAAAAACTGAAATAAACTTGCTGAAAACAAAATTCACTCAAACTAAAATTCTACCTAATTACTCTAATAAACTATCCAACTACTGGTTAGGTAAAATTAAATAGCCAATGCAACCATTCAAGCATTATATACATTCCTTTATTTTGTTTCATTTTCTTGTTGATTATCAAAATTGTAGTTCTGCAAACCATTAGAAACTTGTCAATTGATGTGAAGATAAGGAAATACTCAATTTCCTTTGTTGACTCTAAAAACTGTGCAAAAGGATCTTCCAAGGTATATGTACAAATGTTAAACTGATCTAAGCAATTGCTCATCTATTATGGATGACCTCCTTGCCATGAAACTGAACTGTTATTTTCACCTTCATCTCCCTACAAACTTTCAGATAAGCTTTGTGATGATATTTCTACTGATAAAAATGTTTGTCCGAAAATACTTTTATCATCTTGATCTTGAAGCTCATAGTTAGTAAATGGAGGAAAATTTTTATCGCAATTATTATCCATCCCATTTGCTATTGGATCATGAAAAACTTGGAAGGATTGTTGCAACCTATTACTTATGGGTTTGAATGGAACTTCATAGATTTCTACAGCCTGCTCATCATTTTCTTTAAAGATATTATACCACATTTCCTTTAAAAGCTGAAATGATTCAAAACATAGTGGTATGGAAATTTCCTATGTCATTTGATCAGATGTTTCAATGGAATTTCATAATTGCACTTGTGAAACTGAAAAATATTGATCAAGGGTTTCATTATCTTCTTTTTTTTCAATCACAATTCCTAAAGACTGCTGATTATTGATAGTTTTAAAGTTGTCTCTAATGAATTGAAATGAGGAAAAACAAAGAGGTAGATAACCTTCACTTATTTCCAAATTTTCTTTACTTTCTTCTTCATTCTCTTGGCTGATATGTATAGCTTGATTATTGTATTCAAACTACTGAAATTGAATGTCTTCATTCCACAAACTAGCTATTGATTGCTCTGTAAATTTAGCTTGAGTTCGGAGAACGTAATTATCATCATACTGATCATATTCAGGAAAATCATTAAAAGGAGTAATGTCATCAAACATACACTCTAGATCAGCAAATTCCTCTTCTACATATTTCTCTAAAAATCCATTTTCTGATCTATGATATTTAGGATTAGCAGGAAAGTGTTTATGACCAATAACCTCTTATGTTTCTGTAATAAGTGATTCATGGTGATCTTGAACAAAAAATCCATCTTTCATGGTGATCTTTTTTATTATTTCTTCTATCTTACTTGCCAAGATGTCAAGTTTTACCTCTACAATGTTATTCTTCTGTTTTTCTGCTTTCAATTTCTCCTTTCTGATCAGCAGATTAACTTCTATATCAATTGCAATGTTCTGCATCTACTCAAGTGTTGTAGGATCTCTTTCTCTTAACTGAAACTCTATCTCTGGATCAAATGCTTTGGGATAATGTAAGAGATTTGAATCAAGATGAGGTCTGATATTTGATGGCATTGAATAATAAACTTGATTGAATCTATCAAAACATTGTTGTATTGTTTCATTTGGATATATTTTCAACTAATTGTATTCTTCTATGATTATGAAAAGATTGACTTTGATTATCCATCTCTCAAGGAAACATTTGACAAATTGTTTGAAATTTGAGATGCTTGCAACAGGTAAATTTTTTATCCAACTTTTTACTTTACTTTCCAAAGAAAGAGCAAAAAGTCAAATTCTAACATCATATTCATCAATCTCAAATAGGTCCAGATAATTCTCAAAACCTTGAATATGTTTTTCTGCAGTGAAATTATCATTTTCTCCATCAAACTTGGGAAGATACATGTAATAGTTATGAGGTAAATAATGGAGTATAGGAGGTAAAATGAGGGGTTTATATCTACCAGGAACTTTACAAGGTACGGGAATATGTACAGGGATTGTAAGATCAATATTAGTTACTTGAGACTTATCAATCAGAAGATGATCATTATAAGTTTCAGAAGAAAACTGCTCAAAATAATAAGTTATATTTACAATCTTTAAAGGAAAATAATCAAATATAAGTCTAAGATCATTGCTAAGATACAATATACATTGAAAAATCTTCTTGATAAGAAAGAACATAATGTCCTGGATTAAGGTCCAAGTTGAAAACCTGATATTCCCATGATGTTCTTCTAGGTTCATTTCTCCAGTGGAGTCTTGATTTTGAAATTGAATTGGAGTAGGAGTTGCCAAGTGGATAATTTTAACCCTTGTGTGGCTTACCATTGTCCACCATCATAGATCAAATCTGATTCTTGTATAATTTTTCTGAAGGAATAGATTGATGTGTGTCCCCAGTATGGTCACCAATATGTTATCACACCAATAATTCTCAAAGGGTTGCTTACTTTGTGGTTTAAATAATATTAGAGATAACCAAAAACCTAATTTTCAGCCTTATGATATAGCCTTCCTAATGCTCAGAGAGGGCTCTCTCTATATGATTTATCTTTGTTGATTGTAGTTGATTTTAGGCTAGTTATGTAGGATTACTTGAGATTTTGATTTTGGATTTCGTTTGGTGGTGAAATCTCTTACTCAGATGGATAGATGTAGGTATGTATTCCATTGGGCTAATGGATTCAAAGTTTCAAGTAGCAGAAGCATAATCAAGGTTATAAAGGGAAGTATTCACAGGGCAAGATAGTTTAGTCACTTCAGATCCTTAGGCTGATGGTGAAAATGGTTTTAATCGGGGTAAGAGAGAAATTAAGGGTTTCAATTGGGGTAAGAGAGAAATTAAGGGTTCTCAAATCTGGATAATGAATGAAAATACAGAGGTCAATTGAAACAAGGGAGAAATTAAGAATTCCCTAATCTGGATATTAGAAGAAAAACATATAAATGATAAACAGTTCAAGACAGAGTGTAATTAAACATATTATGTAATAAAATTCCAGTTATATCATTGATATTAAGCAAACATATGAGCATGTAAAAACTTCATAAAGAAACAATTGAACAAATAGAAAGTACTTCATTGCAGTGGCCCAACACATGAATCCTATAATATAATCTATTTATTGCTTTAATCCAGTCTGCTGACTTGAAATTGGTACAATCACCCTCAGGTTCCAGAATAGTACAACTATAGAAATCTTCAGCAATTCATCCACCCTAATACTTCGAATGAATGAAGTATTTATAATACAATTAATACAAAATATCTTGTTTAACAAATCAGGATTTATTCTAGAAAATAAAATATCTGAAGGCTAAAAGGTAGTGACACCTTTCAACTGATTGAATGTTGTCCTTGTTTTATATGATTTTTTGTCATTTGTTTGTTTTTCGAATGTTGTTTTGTCTCTCATGTTGTCTTTTTCTCTGATTTCACGTTGGTTTCTCTTTCATTCTGCCTTGTCATCTGATAACTGTCTTTAAACTCTGCTACTTCTTTTTTTACTTGTTACTCTGTTTTTCCTTCAACCGGACTGCTCTGTCATCTTTTCACTTTTACTTTTTATAATAAGACATAAGTAACAAGGATTAAAATATGTCCTAGAGATTTTATGGTATGAATCTTTCATTGTTTATTGGAGAAAATGATTTCATCTCTGTTTTATCATTTACTGTGCAAATTTGTTTCTCTCTATGTAAATGATTTATTTCTTCTCTGTTGCCTGGAATGCTTTGTTTAAGGAAAAGAATTCAATTTAATTTCTTTGTGAATTCTTGGAGTAAACAGATTTAACTTGTATTAAGTTGTTTATCCAAATTCTCCTTCTACTAATATCCTGCAAAACAAAACATTTCGTTAATAAAACTCGGGTCTACAAGGATGTGATCGAAGGTTTTGGGCAGATTTGTGGAATGAGTTATGGCTGCAGAGATTAAAATCTATTGGAAATGGATTTTTGCTTTCACATTTCAAACAGTGGGGCTTAATACATTGCGCGAAGTGATATAGAAATTTTAGCATTGCACAGGATTTATAATAGTGGCTCAGGGTTTTGAGCATTGGTTTTATTGCACAACATTGGAGTGGACCGATAGTTTTATCATGCTGTGGAGGGATGGTCAATGGCATTGTTGACATATGTGAAGACAATTTTGCGATTTTCGCAGAGAAACGAAGCGGTTGGTGATTTCGGGGAAAGGAGTGCGATGAGATATAGACTTGACACAGAGCAAGGGGAAGGATTTCAAAACCACCTATTTCGCACTCTTTTGAATTTTTAAATATCGGACAGTCAGGGAACGCAATATGGCTCATGGGACATTGGATCCGATCTAAGGAAATCGAACGAATGAAGGGATTCCTCATTTGGAGAGGTGGGACCTCAGGAAATTTCATGCGATGGTTTAATTAATATAGGAAGCTAGTAATAAAGTGGTATGGTTAAATATTAAGTGGATTTAATAATTAGGGGATTTATATAAGAAGCAAAAGGGATGTATTAATATGGGGATTGATATAATATGGGGGTTAGTAAATATGGGTTAGGAATAGGGGGTTTCTTAAAATAATGTCGGGGAGAGATTTAGCAATGGGACCAGACAATGTTTTATATATTTCAAACTTAGGATAAGTGGGTTTAGTAGAAAAGGAAAATGGTTAGACTAAGGGGAAAGGGGTATTTGGAGGGGAAATAAGTATTATTAAAAGGGAAAGGATTAAAATGAGGGAAAGGGGATAATTTACAAGGGGAAAATTGTTTCTTTGGAAGGATGTTAGAAATATAAGATGAACCAACAGTGATTTCCATGATTTTCCAAAGTGTACTACCTACCCTTTCTTTGTCCTAACATTTCATTTCCTTTGTTGGGCGCATTCTGAGCTTGCTGACCCTTTTATTTCTTTTAACATAAGTAAACTATTTACCTCTAACCTTATGACGTCCAACGGCTCAGATTAAACTAATGAGCTCTTTTATTCTCTACCTAACTATTAATCTGCCAATTTTAAACAGTTTGGCTAGATCTTTATTCTCTAACCATAAGCATGAAATTTAAAGCATGAATGATCAAGATTAATTTGTTTGATCCTCATAGATTATGGCATTTTTTACAAGTTGCACACAATCTTATTTGCAAAAGTAAACTAATAGTAGTGGCATTTGAATGTGCAACACTTTCATGATCTATATTTATCTCTTTTTGTGGGGTTTATACTTAATATTCTTCTTTGATCTCTTTTCTTTCAATCCTTTGATTTTTCTTTTAGGACTTTTACCCTCTTTACATTTTTTTTTATTTTTAATATGGGAAAACAATTTCATAGAAAGAAAAGTATGTACACATTACAAGACTTAATCAAAGTCAATTCAAAATTATGAATCCTATTATTATAGGACCCTAACACAATGCATCATACTTTTTCCATATTTCTCCTTTTATTCTGAGGACCAAATTTACCAAATCTTCCTTTCTTCTTGGACATGGTTGCAAAGGCTTGATTTTCTTCACTTGGTTTTGTATCAATTTTGGATTTCAATCTTGTTTCCTCTATTTTACATAGAAACCACATATGTTGGAATGGTATTGCTTCTTTCTTCCCATATATGCTTAAAGTGAAGTTTCCCCATTCTTTCAGTAGAGAATTTAGCACTACTGTAGTCATTTCTCTATCAGACATTACTTCTCCTAATTCTTGCAGTTGGTCTCATATTTCAGAAATCCTCATAAAATATGAAGTGATTCCTTCCTCTCTTGACAATTTAATCTTGTATAGTTCTTATCTCAGAGAGATTACTTCTCCTGCGGTACTTATAGAGAATAGGTCCACCAACTTTTCATATATTTCTTTTGTAGTTTCTAGTTTTGATACATAGGGAATGAGTGAGTCCTTAATGGATTTTATGAGAATCCTTTGGGCTCTTATTTCTCCCTTCATGTACTTGGCATGAGCTATAGAATATTCTTTTGAAGTTTGCGTTGTATTTCCTTTTATGTAGACCAGTAACTTCATTTTCAATTAGATTCAAATATGTCATTTTATTCCATGCATGAAATTTTGATGACCCAGCCAATTTGTTTCTTTCTTTGCATAAAGTCATTTTAACAGATTCAAATGAGGTCAGAGAAATACATACTTGTGTAGATTGATTTCTTCATTCTATCAGCTTCTTTGATGATGATGATTAAGATGATGGCAGGAATGAGTTCCTCTTAGATTGATTTCAAAGTAGGTGATCTTGGATCCTTAATGATCAAGGATTACTTCAGAATGATGATGTCTTCAATAGTGTTGGATGGTGCTTGATGATGTCTCTTCCAAAAATGTCTTCAATATCAATAATATTTGATGTCAAATATTACCTCCTCAATGTGTGGATTCTTTGAATAAGGTTGAAGGTCTTCTTGAGATGGCTTGATGGTTTCCTTGCAAACTGCTCTGACTCTTTAATCTAGACTTTTACTTTTGCTTTGATGCTTTCTAGAAAATTGATTCTTTAACTTTGATCCTTGATTTTCTTCTTGTTAAATATCCCTTTGTCTTCGGCACCTTAGCTCTGATACCATGTTGAGAATTTGGAAAGGCGTAGTTTAATTCAATCCTCTACTTGATAATTACTTGTGAACTTATTTCTCTTACTGAGATCTTCTCTTTATTAGCTTAATATGTCTTTCATCAAGTCAATTATCAAAACACAAGTGACACAAGTTTTAGGCTCTTCAAGCCAGGTCCAAAACCTCTCCCTCTTGGAGAGGAAAACCCACATGTAATTCTTCTTAAATACTTCAAGTTGAAAAGTACCATGACCATGACACAGACCCTTGACCTTTGTATGACTCCAAGACCTTGTCACTACTCTTTTCTTGGCTCCTTATGTTGATCTCCTTTTCTGCACCATTCTACACCGGGACTAGAGAATTGGGTCTCTAAATATACTCCTCCTTCTTTCTACACTTCTTGACCCTAGGAAATCTTGGTTCCTAGATAAACTATCCTTGACCTACTTTAGAGATTGTAGCATATACTTCAGAGATACGTCAATTCTTCTATCCCTTGGCCTATCTCGAATCCAGTCCCTTCTTCGCTCCTTTTAGTCCTCGATATAGACCCAAAACCAAGTGTAACATCTCCCTTACTTCATTGTATTTCTCCTTGCATCATCTTCCAGAACCTCGCACTGTGTTAGCACCTATGTTCCCCCTTACCTCTTTATTACACTTCCGAACCGTGATATGCCACCTTTATGCTACACTTCCAAACTATGATGTGTCACCTCTGATGGCAAAGATATATCCGAAGTTGTTAGACCCAATACATTGACACAATATTTCTCCTTCACTTCGTTGTATATACTTATTCCCTTCATTGCCTATAACTATTCTCTTCATTTTCTATTACAAACCAAATTGTAGACCTTTCCACTATAATATATGTCCAAAAATCTCAAACAACCCGAATTGTGATGTCTGTTGTTTTGCGTAGTCTGCCTAGGTATTTATAGTGGTTGGATGCAAGTAATTAGCCAATTGGTCCATGAATAGTTGTAACTATTTATAAGTCAAAATTTTCAAGGGAATTCTCCAGCATTTTCAAGCCTACTTGTGAGGTTTATCTTCCAACAGTGATGACAAGGTCTTGGGGGTATATTTACATCAATGAATTGAATTTACAAGTGTAACAACACTTCATATACATGACTCTAAATTATACATTTATGACAAGATGACAGACCCTGAAAGACATCAAGAAGATGTCTTTGACCTATAATAAAAACTCCTTGCTCATGAAACCCATGAAGCAAGCTTTACAAAAATATATTTTATTATCTTTGTCTTCTTCATTACATAAATTCATAATTACTAGTCATTATGAAGACCGAACCTAGTTACACTTTCCAACACATTGGCCAAATGGACTTGGTTCATTGATAGAGGCAGAGTTGTGAGAGTTGCAGATCGGGAGCGAAGGACCGGCAGGACGAGATACGACATAGAGGTTTTGATTGTGCACTATATTAGCGAGATTGTCATTATATCTTGTATTCTTGTACTAGTGAATGTATGAGGGCCATTATCCCTTGTACAAGAGCCCTCGAAAATTATATTGTATGTTGATAATATAACGATGTTGGCTTACATATATTATTTTTATTGTTCTTATTGTGCACGTTATTGATTTATTGCATTATATTGTTTTTTTGTGCAAAGTAGCTTCATTGTGATTCTTGGTTTGGTAGCATCAGTGATCTAAGATTCTATCCTGTTGGGGTCCTGTGATTTAGCAGACCGGCATACTAAATGAAAAGGCAACATCAGAACCACTTTGGAATCCTAGGATCTAGCCCTCCTGGATTCAGAGAGGGATCTCTCTATATGTGTTTTCAAAGGATTTGTCTTTAAGGCTTATGATAATGATATTAGGCTAGCTATGCAGCACAAAGGGTTTGTTTGCTTGTTGTTTGGGGATCATTAAATGATAAGGTCATGTGAAGTGAAGAAAGAAATAAGTGGAAGGAAGTTTCAGCATGGGAAGATAAGTCAAAAAACAGTGTTAAACCATTGGGCTATGGAGTCATAAAAGGGTTTACTTGCACAAAAACTATTCAATGGTTTTTAAAGGGAAATTCATCTATATCAGAAGATATTTTAAGTTGAGTTTATGGTATGGAAACATTAATGGATGAGGTGAAAGAAGCAACATGTAAGAAAACAAAGGGCAGCCTAAGATCAGGTAAGGGCTTTAAACCTATCCTGATTTTGACACACTCTCAAGAATAAAAATTTAAGATAAACATAAAAAGTCACCTAATATCAAGTAAGGACTTCTAACCAAACCTTCTTTTGGCACACTTTAAGGGAAATCTTAAAAACAGCTATTTTAAACATAAACAAGGGACAGGGCTAACCATAAACTTCCTTTATTAAGACTCTACTTAGCCTGCAATGAAAATATCATTCAAGAACAATAACTCAAGTTCTACTCAGCCATACATGGGCTCACCAACATTCCTTGACTAGTTATACTCTATTTAAATCATTCCCAAACACACATTTAGTAGAAAACATCAAGATAATATTTTCAGTGAGAGCTAGGGTACTTTGCAGTATATCCTACTCTATATTTTTTATTCTTTATTAGAGAATTATGAACACAGTGAAAACATAAATAAAATAACCATTACAGTGAGAATAACATCACCAATGATTTAGATCAAGATCCAGTGAATTTTCTTGTCTATTGATGTGCAAAACCAGTTACATACTTTGAGTCCAATAGCTCTTTACAGTCCAATGCTTTTCTTCCCAGCCTACTATATTACAACTACTCATAGTCTCTTACTCAATAACAGTTCAGGAAATTAATAATTTCCCAACCATTACAATGAATTCTCTTTGAATACTTATAGGTGAAAAAGGAAGAGTGTTGTTGAGATGGTAATAAATATGAATTAAGACAGAGTGGGAGAAGTGTTCAAATGCCCATTCTGCTTAATGACCGCTGCATTAACTGTTTGTATCATTTTGGTAGTTCTTCCTGTTTAATGCATATCTGGTAGGCATGGTAATAACTCTGAAATGTTTCTTTGAAGATAACTATGGCTGAAGTACCCTGTTTGACTTCTCGGATAAGCAAACTGTCAGTTTTTTGGGTCTTGTAGCCCCATGCCTACTTAATAACTATTTTGATAGTTCTAATGAGACTCTTTCAGAGGAAAAGTTGTCAAAGTTTCTTTGTAAATTAAAGCAGACTGCAGGTGTCCTTTTGGTGGAGAAATAACGGTTGTATATGTGGCTCTGACTTTCTTTCTGCTGACATGTCTTGTTTTCCTTCATGTACAGGTGGCTCGGCTTCTTCTGCGCAGGAGGGTTTTATTTGTAATCAATGTCCATGAAACATTGGTTAAACTCTGAAATTAGACCCTTCAGCCTCTTTGAACACTGACTCTTTGGTTGTGGGAGACCTGTGGATAAATCCACCATTAAACCTGCACATGACAAAAAAATAGTTAAGAAATCCTGCGTTTCGTAGTTTAACTGCAACAGAGGGCTTGGGCGTGGGTGGAGGAGTAGGGAAGAGGAGCAGGATATGTAGGTGGAGGATTTTTTATGGATAAAACCTATCAAAATAGGTTTAAATTTGAATTTGGAATGAAATGATGGAAAGTGGTTTTGTGAAAACTGTCAGAGGTTTTTGCGCGATCATTGAGTGGTAAATGGTTTTTCCTGGAGGGAACACGATCCAATTAAAAGGAGACGTGTGGTTTTTGCAAAACCAGTGGTCTCGCGCAATGTTTGGTTGTTAAACCTTGGATGGAAAAGTTGCACGAAATGTGATATCAACCGTTGGATGAGAAGGGTCAGATCCTACGGTGGGGAGAAGAGCACGATAGGAAAGGTGCACAGGCGGGAGTTTTAAAGGGAGCCAGGTGGCAGCCAGATATTGGTGGATGCTTTTCGTGGTGGGTGGTAGGCCCTGGTGGGGTAAACTTTGGTTTTTAGTGTTAAAACGTAAAAACCCAGTTATGGATCAATACAAAGGAAGAAACCTTTTTTACAAGGGGAGCGGGGGAAAGGAACAGCAGCTTAGGGAACAACAATGAGGGAACAGCAGCTTAGGGAATAGCAACTTAAGGAACATCAGCTAGGAAACAACAGTGCTAAGGAAAATCAGGCTAAGGAACGATAGTGCTAAGGAACAGCACCGTTAAAAAACAGCAGCGCTAAGGAACAACATCGTTAAGGAACAGTAGTGCTAAGGAACAGCACCGTTAAGGAACAGCAGCACTAAGGAACAGCACCACTAAGGAACAGCACCGTTAAGGAACAACAGTGAAGATTGATTTTTTTAGAAAACACCATAAGGCTTCAAGGATGAGTAATTTTCTATGAAAATAATCTCTTGAAGGCTCAAGACCTGTTTTAGGCGTCATTTTCTATGACAAAAAATTACTGATGGTTAACAGTGGCTCCACTTGGGGATGGCAGCTCCTTGGAGGTGTCCAGAACTTCAGAAACCTTTGTCTCTGGAATGTAGATCAATGCTTTATCCTTGACAACATTTTCTTTCTTAATCATGCTGCTTACAAAAGATGATCAATATTGCATTATATCAAATCAATTTTCCCAAACAACTACCTACATAGCCTACTTTCCTAGCATTTTTTCTTCAGCAGGGTGCACTTGGACTTGCAAACCCTTTGACATCAACATTTTATTCTTTTGAAAACATGAAAACTAATCTAGATCTACCCTTATTTCTCCATGAATTCAGATTAAACAGTTGAAATCATCGCTTCTCTACCTAATCTACTATCTGTCAGGATTAAACTGTCTGAGAGGACTGGCATTCTCTATATTCTAGAACAGAAATTGAAACACAGTCAAACCAAGATTAAGCTATCTGATTTGTTGTGATACTATGGCATAAAAACAAGTTTTTCATAGACCTTTATTTGCAGAAAACAAAAATAAAACTTGGAGGGCTTAAGATCTAACAATTACAAGCCTCCATTTTTTCTTTCAGCTCTGATTTTGATCTCTTTGAGTTGTTTTCTTCTTTACCTGGTTCAAGTTTTCAACATGTTAGAACCAGTCTTCTTTGTCTCTTTGGCTCAGGTTTTGATCTGATTTGAGCCATTTTTCTTTGATTCTTTGGTTCAGATTTTGAGCACATTAGAACCACTTCTTTTTATGTCCTTATCTAATCTACTGGTAAGCCAAGACTAAATTGTTTGGAAAATCTGATTTAATAACCTATCAGCAGTAAATTGAAATTTGTCTAGTTGTGATTAGGTTGTATGACTAGATAGAAGTGCTCTTTAAGTAGTGGCATTTAAGCTTGCACACTTTTAGACTTTTCATTTCCTTTTCTGGTATGGGGTTGTACCTTTCTTGTTTTTCTAATCTGCCCTCTTTTCTCATTTCTATTGTTTTTGTATTTTTCAATTTTTCAAAATGTTGGCCACCTGTAAATTTCGGTCTATCAAAAGGTGGCCAAAACATGTTTTCAGCCTTCAAGAAACACTTTCCTGGCCAAAATGTTATCTCTTGAAGCCTGTAGACGACCTCATGCTCATGTCTCAGGGTTTTCACTGTTATTTCTCAGAAACTCAAAATTCTGCTAAAAATTCCATGAGAAGACTGCTGCAATATCCTCCTCCTTTTCCCCTTTTTCCTCTCAGAGACTAACCTTCATATTTTCATCATTTTCCTTTGTTCTCCATTTTCCTCACCCTCTTTTCATATAAAATTTCCTTTGCAAAGTTCCAACTTCTTTCGAACTCTGTCGAAACCCTCAGAAACCTTTGAAAATCATTGAAAATCTGTGTAAAAAACCCATTTCTCTCTTAAGGGTTTAAGCCCCTTGGCCTGAGTTTCCAAACCACTTCCCCAATACGCCCTCATCATAAAAACCAAGCGCCAAACCCATGAAGCGCTAATCGCATCGGAACGATTCAAAATGTGTGTGTTTGTGAGCTATTTCAAAACGCCGATTGTGATCAGCCCCTTTGTCCTAAACCACAGATCGTATTATCATTTCATCTACTCCATAAGCCCGCAATCGGGCGCTAAACCATTGAAAAATCCCTTCTGATCAATATTTTTCTGTGTAAAACTTGAAAACCCATTATTCCAAAGTTTGTTTTAAAATGCCAAAATCACGTGTTTAAATAAAATGGATTGATCAAAAAGACCGATCGCACAATCGTGATCGGAGAATTCACAATGGGTTGATTGAAAGACAGGGCTCGAATGTTCCGATTGCGATTGGCCCTAGTTATATAAAGCCCCGGGCCCATGGTACTCCATACACCAGTGGCCCCGCAATCAGGCGCCAGCCTATCATATACATATATTCCGCCCGATCCCACTCAAAACCTTGGTTTTTATTGAAATTTATGGGTTCTTACGAAGTATAAGGGTCCCACCGGTGCAAGAAAACAAAGGATCTAGACCGTCGATCTAGACCCGATCTAACGACCCGTGCAGAATCGCAAGTTTCAAATCGCTTACTTTATATCTGTTCCTCCGATCGGCCCACCCTCCGATTTACTCCCCGCCGTCGATCTGATCTGCAGATCGAACGGTTATCGCAAAATCGCAATGTTTCAATCGCAATGTTTCAATCGCGTACTTTGTTGTGACCTGCCGATTGCGATCCTCCGATTAAATCTGGGCCGTCCACGTGTCCAGATCGGACGGTCCCAGGTCACCCCCACCGTTTCTCATCGCGCGATCGACGGTTCTATTTTATTCTTCCTCCCGCGTCATTTAAAATTCCTCTCAGTTAATCTCCACCGTTGGATGATGCCATCCGACGGTCCTACTCTCTCCCTACGCCTCTGAAGCAGTAAAACCAAATACTCAGGATTTTATAACAAATTTTTTTTATTTTGCAGGTTTTGATTCGAAGTTTTATCAATGTTTCATAAGCATTGATAGCACATAAAGGCCTGCGCGGCCCCTTCACATCAACAAGACACTATTTTAATTCAAAAACAGTTAAAGAGTATCAGCGCCGAAGACAAACATATCAGAACCGGAGATTGAAGACCCAAACACAGATCTCAAGCAAAGTAAAGTGTTTGGGGAAGGAGCGAAGACATCTGTCGAGCTGAGAAATTCCCCACCGCTATAAGAAGAGGCTAATTGAACCCTCTACAGCTCCAAAGACACCTGCAGTCTCGTTGAGATCAAAGACCGCCGAAAAATTAATACTAATCGAGCTATCTTATCTCTTATTTTCGGCAGAACCATTTGAGAAGATTAAAGAACAGTTCAGAAGTAGATATTTAGATCATTTCATCTCGGGAAGCAGAAATAAAGTCACTCCAGCATAACTCTAAGCTTCAAAGGATGGCAAAAATCTCCCACTGAGCTTAATTGTAAGTGTACCTCAATTAATGCTGATGAACACCTGTTGATTTCTTGATCGAGGCCCTCAAAGCACCGAAGAGTCATCTTCTGTATTAATTGATTGATCCAAACAGATCTTTTCATAGTGGACCACCGCCTCATTCTTCTATAAATACCTCTGGAGAAGATGAGCAAAGGGTTGGTCTTGGGACATCTGAACGCATGTAATAGTCATTCTGAAGCCACTGATGCCCTGTTCTGTAATTGAAAGATACATAAGCTGATATGAGAAGTTCAAAGCTGTAGAGACCCACCGGGCTTGCTGATTGTAACTGGTTTGAACATCAATACAAGCTGCTGATTCATGGAATTCTGAAACTATATCAATGGTGATGTGTTCCTTACTATCAATTGTCATTTTACTATAATGTTTTCACTCTGTTCACTTTCTCTGATAAAGAGCAGCAAACATAGAGTTAGGATATACTCTCCACGGTACCCTACTCTTACTGAAAGCTTTATCCTCTATGTTTTCCTCATTTGAATGTCCTCTTTGAAGAGTTTATTAATGCAGGTTAGTTTAAAAGTACTTCCCTGATCTAGATAGCTCTTTGAGATGAATGTTCTCTTTGTTATCCTTGGAGTTTATCAATGCAGCGTAGTTTAAAAGTACTTAGTTGATCTAGATTGCTCTTTGTGATTATCATCTGTGTTCCCTTATCGAATATGCTGAAGCAGGCTGGTTTAAAAGCACTTACCTGATCTTAGGTTGTTTGAATTGTTTTTTAAATGTTTTTTGATGGAAAGTACTTCAATGCAGGCTAGTTTAAAAGCAATTACCTGATCAACAGAAATACTTTTGTGCTTCTCCTTAAGTACATGTTGAAAGCAAGCTAGTTTAAAAGTACTTACTTGATCTTAGACTGTGCTTTGTTTTTTCATTTGTTTAAGTCTTTCACTCCTATTTGTTTCACTCCATTAATCACCTTAAGAGATCCTTTGATGTAAATGACTTGCTCCATGGATCCTTATTGAATTTGCTATCCAATTAAATCCTCCTATGACTCCATAGCCCAATGGGTTAAAGCTATCTTTGTATTTTGCTATCAACTGAAACATTCCTTCATTTGCAGACTCTTCACCCTTTATTTTGAACTTCTTTCACCTTCACCATGTCTTCGCCCAACCAAAAACAAACAAAACAAACCCATGCTCTTCATAACTAGCCTAATATCATAATTCCAGTCTTTAAAGATCACATCTTTGAACTCATTTATAGAGAGATCCCTCTCTGGATTCAGGAGGGCTAGACCCTTGAATCCCAAAGCGGTTTGATGTTACCTCTGCAGTTGGAATTTTCCAATCTTGCTAATTACAGAGTGATAACATAATGGCGACTCCACTGGGGAACTCCTGAGTATTTCTTCGATTAGAAGACAATCATAAGATACCAGATATCCCTTGCTAACTGAAAATTAACTCAGAAAAACCCAAAAATATTTCATATTGGTATTTAATAAACATGGTAGTGGACCATAACACCTCTTACCTCTGAAAAGGAGCTAAAAACTTCCACTTGGCGACTCCACAATCCTGAACAGACCTTAAGACTCCACTGAGAAGAACCCTCATTACTATACTATCCTTCAAACTCAGTCAGAGGACTGTAGGATTGAAATTTTTGTAAAACAGATTAGTTAACCTCTCAAAGATTGTCATACCTGGTTGAACTTTTCTTGTTATTTGGGTCTAAAAAATTACAGCATAGTGGCTCCTAGAAAGATTCACACTAGAGCCCATCCTGACCCGGATCCACTTGAAATAGTTGATGACCCAGAAAGTATCCTTTGGAAGTCTCCTAGGATTAAATTATCAACTGTTTTCAGATCACCCTTGAGAGCTAATTCTGTCCCAGAAAATCTTTCAGCTCTACAACAATCACAAGAAGACTTAGTAAATCCTTTTAGAACTAGGTCTCTTGGTGATTTAGATAAGTCAGATTCTGAGTCTTTGCCTTCTTCTCCTGAGACAAGTACACATCTTGGTAGTAGAGAGACTACACCACCTAATTTACACTTCCTCCACAATCTAGGTGTCTCTCATCCAAGATCCGCTCAGCAATCTATCCCTGGTCCATCCATTTCGGCTCACCCTGTATCCACTGTTCCAACCACTCCCCTCCAACCCACTTTCACTCTTGTTAATCCACCTCCACCTTCTGCCATGGCTGCATGGTATGCCCCCTTAGTTCTTCCTGTACCTTTAGTCAATCTTCCACAGGACTATCTATCCAAAATTCCATTGTATGATGATAGTGGTGCCACTACTGCATCACAACATGTGGATAAGATGAATGACTGCTTTGACAGAAATGAGATTGCTGATGATTCTGTCAAAATGAGATTATTTGCTCAAAGTTTGGGAGGAGAAGTAAGAAAATGGTTCAAAGGCTTTGCCCCTCATAGTATTAATGACCTTCAAGGTTTCCATCAATCTTTCTTAAACAAATGGGAAGTGAGGAAGAATCCTCTCCAAATCTTGGCTGACTACAACAATCTCCACGGGAACCCAGGGGAAAGTGTACAGGCTTATTGTACTAGATTTAACAGTATCTATAATGCACTTCCCCCAGAACTAAAACCTCCGCAAGGCTCAGCTTTGAAAAAATTTCCTGAAGGTTTTGACTCCGACATGACCTATTCGCTAAGAGAGAGAGACTTTGCAACTCTTGAAGATATGCAAAGGGGTGCTCTTTCTGTCGAAGTCAATCTAATAGAGAAGAGAGCAAGAATGAAAGTTGAAAAGAGAGTATCTTTTAGAGAGGAATCCACACCTTCCACTTCAAACTCAAAGATGGAAAGAATGATGGAAGAGATGATGAAAGAGATGAGCATAATTAAGAGAACACAAGCAAGCCTAAACCAAACTGCTTCTCAGAATAGAAACCAGAACCAGAATCAAAATTTAAGAAGAAACCAACTTCCAAATAGACCTAGAGAAGATGATCATCAAATCATTCCTCCCTTTCATCAAAACTATATAAGTGAGACAGAGGAAACAGGTGAGATAGCAGAGGAAAATGATATCAACATGCTAGGGGTAGATAACGATGACTTTGAGATTCATTATGAAAAGAAACGAGGTCTATACACACCTTATGATGACAATAGAGATGATGATCGACATTGTTATCAAGATATGGAAAATGTCATCATAGAGCCTCACAGAGAATATGACCTTAGAAGCAAAGCCAGTCAAAAAACCCCCAACACTAAAACCTCTGATAAATCTTCACAAAATAGCACCACAACTAAATGTAAAAATGTCAATCAAAAGGATAAAACAGTGGCTGTTGATTCTGGTAAAGGTAAAGAGAAAGGCAATCCAAATTTTGAAAAGTAGGATGCGGATCTTAGCAGTACTAACACCTCAGCTAGTACTCCTGTCAAAACCATGTTATCAAATGTAAATAGAACAAATCAGCAAGGTGATGTTGCTGAAAGACTAGCAGCTAGTAAGGCTGAGGCAAGTTCTTCAAAAAACCAAATTCCTTTCAGCCTAGAACAAGAACTTTCAAAGATTAAAATCTCTATTTCCCTTACTGAGTTAGCTTCCCATAATGTGTACAGGACCCAAATTTTGAAGGCTTTAAACATAGAGGACCAGAATGACACAATAAATTATAATGATGACCAGCCAGAGCTCATTTTTTGTCCTAAAGTTGAAGGGAAATTTCAAGAAGGAATAGTACCTCCATTCTACGTCAGTCTGAATGTTCATGACAAAATTCTAAATTCTACACAATGCTATGCATGATTCCGGAGCCTCACATAATCTTATGCCAAAGGTGATAATGGAAAGGCTAGGACTAGAAATAACCAGACCTTACAAGGATTTATATTCCTTTGATTCAAGCAGGGTCAAATGTCTTTGCCTAATTAAGGACCTCTGTGTGAATTTGACTCAAATCCCAGCCAAGTGCCTAGTTATGGATGTAGTGGTGGCCGATGTCCCTCCTAAGTATGGCATGTTGTTGTCTAGATCGTGGGGTGCCAAGCTGCAAGGTACAACGCAGATGGACGGGACATATGCCACTATTCCTGTTTTTAACCAGCCTAGAAGACTATACAGAGAGGCACACATGAAATTCATGGTCAGTAGCCCAGAAAAACCAGAAAACTGTCCCATCTACTCTGTCCATACTGACCTGAACTCTTTTATACTTTACCATGATGAACCTTCGAATAAGTCAGAACTAGAAGACAGTAACGCAGATAACCTGTTAGAGGCCCCAAATCTAGAAATGAATGCATTTCTAGACATGGATGAAAATGAAAGGGAAACTTTCGAACAATGCATTGAAATGACAAACCAAAATGAATATGGCCAAGATGGCCAACAACAAACGCCCCATCGAGTTCATCTCCATGAAAATCCTGAGGAACGAGGCCCCAGTACAACAACTTGTTGACCTTAAAACAGAACATGACGCTGAAACAGTTGGCGAGCAAGTCACTACAACAAGATTAATCGCTGATGAAACTCAGGAAAACAACCTTCAATATGGCGAGGAACTTGAAAATGAGACACAAATTCGACTAAGTGCTGACGTATCGCCACAATCAGATAGCATGATAGTTAGCGATATTACCAACCAAGGCGAAACCAAAAATAATCCTCTATGGACCATGTTCTTCGATGGGTCATGTACTAAAAATAGTGCTGGCGCCGATGTTTGGTTAACAAACACCGAAAACGGCCATACAGAAAGTGTTTCGTGCAAATTGAATTTTCGATGTTCTAATAACATTGCCGAGTATGAAGCTCTCATTTTGGGCTTACATCTGTTAGAAAAGCTAGGAGCCAAAAGAATCCACGTATATGGCGATTCGGAATTAATCATTAGGCAAGTTAATGGGGAATACACTGCTAATCATCCCAGACTTAGAGCCTACCGAAATGACGTCCTGGATCTGTTAAATATTTTCGAGGATCCAAAATTGATTTTTGTCCCAAGAAAACAGAATATTGCCGCTCACAATTTAGCTTTTACAGCTAGAACGTGTTTAGCACCATATGAAAACGAGGACAACACCGTTCAGGTAAAATTTAGGCCAGCCATACCCGATAATCAAAAATATTGGCAGGTCTTTGAGAATGATAAACAGATAGAGGATTTCCTGCTCGGTAAGAATGAGTTTGAATAATCGAATTCAGATTCTACATCCGATGAAAACTGTCTAAACGAAGAACCCCCTGAACAAGAACAACCATCTAGTCCTACAAATATCAACATGTTAACTCAAAAACTCGAAACTCATGCTGAAGAGTATGTAGACTCAGAAAACGAAGACATGGAGGTATTAACACCGAGAGACAAGAACATACCCAGGGGGCTAGCACCGTTAGAAGACCTGTTTGATTTTAATGACGTGGCTAAGAAACCTGCAGTAGAATATACAGAGTTTGACGTTGAAGAATGCAACATAGGCACAAAGGATCAACCTAAAATGATTAAATTAGCTAGGTCCTTGCCACCAGACATGAAAAAGAAATACATTGACTTGTTTAAAGAGTTTGCCGATGTGTTTGCCTGGAGCTATGAAGATTTAAAAGCTTACGATACAGAAATCATCCAGCACAAGATCCCTTTGAGAGAAAAACAAAAACCTTTTAAACAGAAACTGTGTCGAATCAACCCAATACAACTGCCTCTAGTCGAAAAAAAAATTAAGAAAATGTACGAGGCAGGAATCATTGTGCCTGTAAGGTTTTCAGATTGGGTTTCTAACCTTGTAGCTGTGAGGAAAAAGACAGGAGAAATCAGACTGTGCATTGATTTCAGAAACCTTAACAGAGCTTCCCTAAAAGACAATTACCCTTTACCCAAAATGGAGCACATCCTACAAAAGGTAGTTGGTTCAAAGAGGATTTCTCTGTTAGATGGTTTCTCGGGATATAACCAACTTTTAGTACTCCCAGAAGATCAACTCAAGACAGCCTTTACCACTCCTTGGGGCACCTTCATGTATGTGAAAATGCCTTTTGGACTAATGAATGTTGGGGCCACTTTTCAAAGGGCCATGGACATTGCATTTTCAGAGGAAATAGGACACTTCATTGTAATTTACCTTGATGATATAACAGTTTATTCCAAAACCGATGAAGAGCACCTCAAACATCTAAGAAAGGTCTTTGAGAAATGCAGGAGATTTGGGCTATCTTTAAATCCCAAAAAGACAGTGTTTGGCTTGCAAGAGGGTAATCTCCTTGGCCACATTATATTAGAAAAGGGGATTAAAATAGATCCAAAAAGAGTTGAGGGAATACTACAGATTAGCCACCCTAGGAACATAAAAGAACTGCAGTCCTTTATTGGAAAGATTAATTTCTTAAGGAGGTTTATTCCCAATTTAGTAGAGCTCCTTAGAAACATGAATAATATGCTCAAAAAGGAAGTAGGAGTGAAATGGACTGTAGAGGCCAGAAAATCCTTTGAATTAGTAAAACATGCACTCACCCAAACACCAGTCTTGATCAGCCCGGACTTTTCAAAAGATTTTCTTATTTTTTCCTTTGCCTCAGAACATACAATAGCTGCAGTTCTGTTGCAGAAAAACTCAGAAGGACAGGAACAGCCTATTTCTTTTTTCAGTAAGGCTTTAAGGGATGCACCCTTGAAATATAACATAATGGAAAAACAAGCCTATGCTTTAGTAAAGGAATTAAAGGATTTCAGGGTGTATATTCTTCATTCCCACACCATTGCCTATGTACCTAGCATTGTGGTAAAAGACATCTTGTCACAAGATCCTGATGGAAAGAGAGGCAAATGGATAGCTGTAATATTAGAATATGATTTGGAGATAAAACCCACCAAACTCATCAAAGGTCAGGGCTTGGCTCAATTAATGGCTGAATCTAATCTACAAGCCCTAGACATTAACATGATAGATGCCTTGGATGAGCAGGAAGAATTACCCCCTCCCACTATGGAAGAGTAGTTCCAAAACTCACCTTGGTACGCCAACATCTTGTATGTACTTACAAATCTTAATGCTCCTCCTGATTTATCAAAAACTAAGGCAAGGTTTTTAAAGTTGAAAGCTAATAATTATTGCATTTTGAATGAATGTTTATACTGGAAAAATGCTAATGGTTTATTGCTAAAATGTTTGCCTGAAGTTGATGCAGAGAAGATCAAGCATCAATTCCATGAAGGAGAGTATGGAGGTCATCTCTACTGGAAAACCACAGCCAACAAAATCCTTAGAGCTGGCTATTATTGGCCCACCCTCTTCCAAGATGTTCATAAAATGATAATTGCCTGTCACAAGTGCCAAATTTTTTAGGGCAAAAGAAAACTCCTTCCCTTACCATTAAAACCTATCATTGTTGAAGCTCCTTTTCAATAATGGGGCCTAGATTTCATAGGAGAAATCCATCCTGCTTCATCTGCCCAACATAAATGGATTCTTACAGCCACTGACTACTTCACAAAGTGGATAGAGGCCATCCCTACCAGGAATGCCACAGATTCTGTCATTATAAAATTTCTTGAAGACCATATCCTTTCTAGATTTGGATGCCCTAGGAAAATCATTACTGATAATGCTGTTGCTTTTGGTTCCAAAAAGATGATTGATTTTTGTCACAAGTATCAGATTACATTGGGTCATTCTACTGCTTATTACCCTCAAGGTAATGGGCTAGCTGAATCATCAAATAAAAACTTGGTGACCATCATCAAGAAGCTACTTGAAGAGAATAAAAAGTCATGGCATAACAAGCTGGTGCATGCATTGTGGGCAGATAGGTTGACCACAAAGAAATCCATTGGAACCTCCCCCTACCAACTTGTTTATGGAGCAGATGCAGTGTTTCCTACCAGCCTGGGTGTACCAGTAATAAAATTAGTCCAAGAAATTCAGTCAGAAGAAGACAGTATGATAAGAAGGATTCATGAGACAATACATCTCCAGCAGACGAGGGAAGAAGTTTACAACAGAGCTCAAAAAGTGCAAGAAAACATCAAGAAGTTGTTTGACAAGAGAGCTAAGGCTTGTGACTTAAACATTGGAGATAAGGTACTCAAATGGGATTCTAGAAGAGAGGAAAAAGGTAAACATGGCAAATTTGATAGTTTGTGGCAAGGCCCTTATATCATTCAGTCCACCATTGGTCCAAATGCCTTTTTTCTGCAAGAGTTAGATGGCACAGATCTGTTTGGGGGTCCTGTCAATGGCAGGGTCCTTAAGCATTACTACTGTTGAGTTCAATTTTCAAGTTTCATTTCCATTGTAAATATCATTGCTTCGTTAGGTTCATAAAAACAAAAAGAAAAAATACAAAAACAATAAAAGATAGAAAAGAGGGCAGAAATAAAAAAAGAAAGGCAAAGCCCCATGCCAAAAAAGAGAAATAAATCTGAAAGTGTGCAAGCTCAAATGCCACTCCTCAAAAAACACGCTTCTAGTTAGTCAAACTGTTTAATCTTGACTAATTAGCTTTAAATTTTTCTGCTGATAGGATAGTGAATTGGATTTTCCAAACTGTTTAAACTTGGCTTATCAGTAGATAGATTAGGCTAGAAAGGAAAGGTTCAAACAAGCCCAAAACCTGAACCTAAAGTTTCCAAGCAAGAGATGACTCAAATCTGTTTTATTTTTCTGAGTCATAAAGTTGTAAATCTGGTTCTAATCAACTCAAAATCTGAACCAGAAAGAAAGAAATAACATCTCAAACAAATTCGAACCAGAGCTGAAATCAAGGAAGGCAAGTGGCTCTAACAAGCTCAAAACTTGAGCCACAAATAAGAAGAAGGATGCTTCAAAAAAATTTCATATTTCAAAACCTTCAATTTTTTATTTTTAAAAGTCTATGTGCAGCTTGTTTTTATGCCATAGATCACAGCAAGTCAAACAGTTCAATCTTGACTTGACTGTTTTTGAATTTCTGTCTTAGAATCTAGAGAATGAAATATGTTGGACAGTTTAATCCCAACAGATAGTAGATTAGGTAGAGAAACATCTAATCTCAACTGTTTAATCTGAGTTCAGGGAGAAATAAGGGGTAGAATTAGGTTAGATTTCCTGTTTTCAAAAGAATAAAATGTTGAAAAAGAGTTTGCCAGTCCAAGTGCACTCTAAATGAAGAAAAAATGTTAGATCAGTAGGATTGGGTAGGTAGAAAGCCTGTGTTGATGAAGATTCATTGTTTTTCAATGTTGCTAACCTTTTTTCAGCTAGAATAAGATCATTTCAGCAAAGACAACAGCCCAAAGAATGAGGCATTGATCAGCCTCCCAGAGAATGCAGTTCTGAAGTTCTTGATGCCTTCAATAAGGCACCATTCCCAAGTGGAGCCACTGTTGGCCACCTGTAAATTTTGGTCTATCAAAAGGTGGCCAAAACATGTTTTCAGCCTTCAAGAAACACTTTCCTGGCCAAAATGTTATCTCTTGAAGCCTGTAGATGACCTCATGCTCATGTCTCAGGGTTTTCACTGTTATTTCTCAAAAACTCAAAATTCTGCTAAAAATTCCATGAGAAGACTGCTGCAATATCCTCCTCCTTTTCCCCTTTTTCCTCTTAGAGACTAACCTTCATATTTAAATCATTTTCCTTTGTTCTCCATTTTCCTCACCCTCTTTTCATATAAAATTTCCTTTGCAGAGTTCCAAACTTCTTTCGAACTCTGTCGAAACCCTCAGAAACCTTTGAAAATCATTGAAAATCTGTGTAAAAAACCCATTTCTCTCTTAAGGGTTTAAGCCCCTTGGCCTGAGTTTCCAAACCATTTCCCCAATACGCCCTCATCATAAAAACCAAGCGCCAAACCCATGAAGCGCTAATCGCATCGGAACGATTCAAAGTGTGCGTGTTTGTGAGCTATTTCAAAACGCCGATTGCGATCAGCCCCTTTGTCCTAAACCGCAGATCGTATTATCATTTCATCTACTCCATAAGCCCGCAATCGGGTGCTAAACCATTGAAAAATCCCTTCTGATCAATATTTTTCTGTGTAAAACTTGAAAACCCATTATTCCAAAGTTTGTTTTAAAATGCCAAAATCACGTGTTTAAATAAAATGGGTTGATCAAAAAGACCGATCGCGCAATCGCGATCGGAGAATTCACAATGGGTTGATTGAAAGACCGGGCTCGAATGTTCTGATTGCGATTGGCCCTAGTTATATAAAGCCCCGGGCCCATGGTACTCCATACACCAGTGGCCCCGCAATCGGGCGCCAGCCTATCATGTACATATATTCCGCCCGATCCCACTCAAAACCTTGGTTTTTATTGAAATTTATGGGTTCTTACGAAGTATAAGGGTCCCGCCGGTGCAAGAAAACAAAGGATCTAGACCGTCGATCTAGACCCGATCTAACGACCCGCGCAGAATCGCAAGTTTCAAATCGCTTACTTTATATCTGTTCCTCCGATCGGCCCACCCCTCCGATTTACTCCCCGCCGTCGATCTGATCTGCAGATCGAATGGTTATCGCCCAATCGCAATGTTCCAATCGCAATGTTTCAATCGCGTACTTTGTTGTGACCTGCCAATTGCGATCCTCCGATTAAATCTGGGCCGTCCACGTGTCCAGATCGGACGGTCCCAGGTCACCCCCACCGTTGCTCATCGCGCGATCGACGATTCTGTTTTATTCTTCCTCCCGCGTCATTTAAAATTCCTCTCAGTTAATCTCCACCGTTGGATGATGCCATCCGACGGTCCTGCTCTCTTCCTACGCCTCTGAAGCAGTAAAACCAAATACGCAGGATTTTATAACAAATTGTTTGTATTTTGCAGGTTTTGATTCGAAGTTTTATCAATGTTTCATAAGCATTGATAGCACATAAAGGCCTACGCGGCCCCTGCACATCAACAAGACACTGTTTTAATTCAAAAACAGTTAAAGAGTATCAGCGCCGAAGACAAAACATATCAGAACCGGAGATTGAAGACCCAAACACAGATCTCAAGCAAAGTAAAGTGTTTGGGGAAGGAGCGAAGACATCTGTCGAGCTGAGAAATCTTCCACCGCCATAAGAAGAGGCTAATTAAACCCTCTACAGCTCCAAAAGACATTTGCAGTCTCGTTGAGATCAAAGACCGCCGAACAATTAATACTAATTGAGCTATCTTATCTCTAATTGTCGGCAGAACCATTCGAGAAGATTAAAGAACAGTTCAGAAGCAGATATTTAGATCATTTCGTCTCGGGAAGTAGAAATAAAGTCACTCCAGCATAACTCCGAGCTTCAAAAGACGGAAAAAAGCTCCCACTGAGCTTAATTGTAAGTGTACCTCAATTAATGTTGATGAACACCTGTAGATTTCTTGATCGAGGCCCTCAAAGTACCGAAGAGTCATCTTCTGTATTAATTGATCCAAACAGATCTTTTCATAGTGGACCACCGCCTCATTCTTCTATAAATACCTCTGTAGAAGATGAGCAAATGGTTGGTCTCAGGACATCTGAACGCATGTAATAGTCATTTTGAAGCCACTGATGCCCTGTTCTATAATTGAAAGATAAATAAGCTGATATGAGAAGTTCAAAGCTGTAGAGACCCACCGGACTTGCTAATTGTAACTGGTTTGAACATCAATACAAGCTGCTGATTCATGGAATTCTGGAACTATGTCAATGGTGATGTGTTCCTTACTGTCAATTGTCGTTTTACTTAATGTTTTCACTCTGTTCACTTTCTCTGATAAAGAGCAGCAAACATAGAGTTCGGATATACTCTCCACGGTACCCTACTCTTACTGAAAGCTTTATCTTCTATGTTTTCTTCATTTGAATGTCCTCTTTGAAGATTTTATTAATGCGGGTTAGTTTAAAAGTACTTCCCTGATCTAGATAGCTCTTTGAGATGAATGTTCTCTTTGTTATCCTTGGAGTTTATCAATGCAGCATAGTTTAAAAGTACTTAGCTAATCTAGATTGCTCTTTGTGATTATCATCTGTGTTCCCTTATCGAATATGCTGAAGCAGGCTGGTTTAAAATCACTTACCTGATCTTAGGCTGTTCGAACTGTTTTTTTTAAATGTTTCTGATGGAAAGTACTTCAATGCAGGCTAGTTTAAAAGCACTTACCTGATCAACAGAAATACTTTTATGTTTCTCCTTAAGTACATGTTGAAAGCAAGCTAGTTTAAAAGTACTTACTTGATCTTAAACTGTGCTTTGTTTTTTCATTTGTTTAAGTCTTTCACTCCTATTTGTTTCACTCCATTAATCACCTTAAGAGATCCTTTGATGTAAATGACTTTCTCCATGGATCCTTCTTGAATTTTCTATCCAATTAAATCCTCCTATGACTCCATAGCCCAATGGGTTAAAGCTGTCTTTGTCTTTTGCTATCAGCTGAAACATTCCTTCATTTGCAGGCTCTTCACCCTTTATTTTGAACTACTTTCACCTTCACCATGTCTTCGCCCAACCAAAAACAAACAAAACAAACCCATGCTCTTCATAACTAGCCTAATATCACAATTCCAATCTTTAAAGATCACATCTTTGAACTCATTTATAGAGAGATCCCTCTCTGGATTCAGGAGGGCTAGATCCTTGAATCCCAAAGCGGTTTGATGTTACCTCTGCAGTTGGACTTTGCCAATCTTTCTAATTACAGAGTGATAACACAAAACAAAACAGAGCAGTGATATTTACAATGAAAAATGAAAGCTTGAAGAAACGGTTTCAGCAGTAATAATGTTTGAAAATCCTTCCATTGACAGGACCCCCAAATAGGTCTGTACTGTCCATCTCCTATAAAAAAAATGCATTATGACCGATAACAGATTGAATCATGTAAGGGCCTTTCCATAAATTTTCAAACTTGCCTTGTTTTCCCTTATCTTCACTCCTGGAATCCCATTTGAGTACTTTGTCACCAATCTTGAAATTTTTGGCCTTTGTCCTCTTATCAAATAGTTTTTTGATGTTCTCTTGTACTTTTTGTGCTCTGTTATAAACTTCCTCCCTGGTTTGGTGAAGATGTATGGTCTGATTTATCCTTCTCATCATGCTATCTTCTTCTGACTATATTTCTTGGACCAAATTCATCACTGGCACTCCTAAACTGGTAGGAAAAACTACATCAGCTCCATAAACCAGCTGATAGGGAGACATTCCAATTGATTTCCTTATTGTCAATTTATCTTCCCATAAAGCATGTACCAGCTTGTTGTGCCATGATCTCTGATTTTCTTCCAGCAGCTTCTTTATGATGCTTATCAGGCTCTTGTTGGAATATTCAACCAACCCATTTAATAAGTTGTGGAGTGACCAAGTACAATCTGATATCTATGGCAAAAATCAACCATCTTTTTGGAACCAAAAGCAGTAGCATTGTCAGTGATGATTTTCCTAAGACAGCCAAATCTAGACAGGATATGGTCTTCAAGGAATTTTATGATAACTAAGTCTGTGGCATTCCTAGAAGGGGTGGCTTCTATCCATTTGGTGAAATAGTCAGTGGTTGTGAGTATCCATTTATGTTGGCAGATGAGGCGGGATGGATTTCCCCAATGAAGTCTAGGCCCCACTATTGAAAAGGAGCTTCAACAGTGATTGGTTTCAATCGTAGGGGAAGCAATTTTCTCTTACCTTCAAATATTTGGCACTTGTGGCAAGCAACTATCATTTTGTGGACATCTTGGAAGAGGGTGGGCCAGTAATAACCAACTCTAAGGATTTTATTAGTAGTTTTTTTCCAACTTATGTGGCCTCCACATTCTCCTTCATGAAACTCATGCTTGATCTTATCTGCATCAACCTCAGGCAAACATTTAAGTAATAATCCACTGGCATTTTTCCAATATAAACATTCATCTAAAATGAAGTAGTTAACAGCTTTCAAATTTAAAAATCTTGCCTTAGTGTTAGACATACCAGGAGGGACATTTAGATTAGTAAGCATGTACAAAATATCAGCATACCAAGATGAATTGAGGAAACTATCTTCAATAATTGGGGCTGGTAATTCTTCCTGTTCATATAATGCATCTACCATGTTTATATCAAGTGCTTGCAAGTTTGATTCAGCCATTAATTGTGCTAGGCCTTGACCCTTGATGAGTTTAGTGGGTTTAATTTCCAAATCATATTCCAATATCATAGCAATCCACTTCCCTCTTTTGCCATCGAGATCTTGTGACAGAATGTATTTTACCACTATATTAGGCACAAAAGCAATAACGTGAGAGTGTAGAATATAAAATCTGAAATCCTTCAAGGCCTTGACCAAAGCATAGGCCTGTTTTTCCATGATATTGTATTTCAAATGTGCATCTCTTAATGCCTTGCTGAAAAATGCAATTGGTTGCTCTTGTCCCTCCTGATTTTTCTGTAATAGGACAGCGGCCACAATATGTTCTGATGCAAAGGAAAATATGAGGAATCTTTAGTGAAATCAGGGCTGATAAGGATTGGTGCTTGGGTGAGTGCATGTTTTACCAGTTCAAAGGACTTCTTTGCTTCTAAGGTCCATTTAAATCCTATCTCTTTCTTTAGCATGTTTGTCATGTTCCTAAGGAGTTCTGCTAGGTTGGGTATGAACCTTATTAGGAAATTAATCTTTCCATGAAAGATTGAAGTTCTTTGATGTCTCTGGGGTGACTGATTTGCAATATACCTTCAACCCTTTTTGGGTCTATTTTAATCCCTTTTTCTGATATGATATGACCCAGAAGTTTGCCTTCTTGGAGACCAAACAATGTCTTCTTGGGATTTAAAGATAGCCCAAAATTTATACATCTCTCAAAGACTTTCCTGAGGTGAGCTAGGTGTTCTTCATCTGTCTTGGAATAGACTGTAATGTCATCTAAATAAATCACGATGAAGTGTCCTATTTCTTCTGAGAAAGAAATGTCCATGGCCCTTTGAAAGGTGGAACCTGCATTCATTAACCCAAAAGGAATTTTCACATACATGAAAGTGCCCCAAGGAGTGGTGAAAGTTGTTTTCAACTGATCCTCAGGAAGTACCAGAATCTGGTTATATCCTGAAAAACCATCTAGCAAAGAGATCCTTTTGGAACCAACTACCCTTTGTAAGATATGTTCCATTTTAGGTAGGGAGTAGTTATCCTTTAATGAGGCTCTGTCTAAGTTCCTAAAGTCAATACAGAGCCTTATTTCTCCTGTTTTCTTTCTTACAGCTACCAGATTAGACACCCATTCTGAGTATCTCATAGGGACAATGATCCCAGCATCATACATTTTCCTATTCTCTTTCTCAACCAGAGGTAGCTACACAGGGTTTATTCTGCGCAATTTTTGCTTGAATGGTTTTTTGTTTTCCTTAAAAGGTATCTTGTGTTGAATGGTCTCTGTGTCATATGCCTTTAGATCTTCATAGCTCCAAGCAAATACATCAGAAATTCTTTGAAAATCTCAATGTATTTCAGTTTAATGTGAACTGGCAATGTTTTCAATAATTTGATCATTTTAGGCTTGTCTTTACTGCCTATATTGCATTCCTCAATATCAAATTTTGTGGGTTATATTGTCGGTTTCTTGGCAACGTCGTTAAAATCAAACAAGTCCTCTAGAGTTGCTAGTCCTTTGGGTATACCTTTGTCTTTAGACTATAATACCTCTATGTCTTCCTTTCCCAACTTTATGTACTCTTCTGTTTGATTTTCGAACTCACTGGTTATCAGAATTATTTCTGTAATGGGTGGAGGTTCTTTTCCTACAGGTTGTTCCTTACCAAGACAGCCTTTATCATACTTTAAGTCTGAAGTTGGCACTTCAAACTCATTTCTGAACTGCGAGAAGTCCTATATCTGTTTATCTCCCTCAAATACCTGCCAATACTTTTCGTTGTCTGGGACAGCTAGCCTATACTTTACTTTGACCACGAACTACTTGTTTTCATAGGGTCTTTGGCATGAACTGGCAGAGCACGCTAATCCATTGGCCAGAATGTTTTGGTCTCTAGGGACAAAAACAAGTTCATATTCCTCGAAAGTTTTCAGAAGGTCCATAGCATCATTCCTATAGGCTCTTAGCCTTGGATGTTTGGCAGCGTACTCTCCCTTTATTTGTCTAATGATCAGTTTAGAATCTCCATGAACAACTATCCTCCTGGCTCCTAATTTTTTCAATAAATGTAGTCCTAAGAGGGGTGCCTCATACTTTGTTATGTTATTTGTGCATTGGAATTTTAGCTTGTATGCATGGCTTTCAGCATAATTGTTTTCTGTGTTGTGAAGCCATACACCTGCTCCTGCACCAGTTCTATTACAATACCCATCAAAACTCATACTCCACAGAGGGCTAGTTTC
This sequence comes from Pinus albicaulis, assembly GCA_034641835.2. Taxonomy (NCBI): domain Eukaryota; kingdom Viridiplantae; phylum Streptophyta; class Pinopsida; order Pinales; family Pinaceae; genus Pinus; species Pinus albicaulis. The sequence goes on along the minus strand of CM076574.1, from coordinate 1,417,654,192 downwards.
AGAATTGGTGTTATTTTCATTGTTGTCCTCTTTGTCCTATGTGTTTTGACTGTCATTATGTAGTTTTATGTGTTCTGCAGTATGTTTATGCTGGTATTTCTCCTTAAATTTTTCATGGAGTTCAGGCCTTTCTTCTTGACTTTCTTGATTTGCACTTAGTAGATGGACAGTGGATGGTTCAAACTCTCTATTTTGTTTGTTGTAATTTTCAGAGTGAGCAAAATGTTTGAGAGCTTCTCCCTCCCTATTTTCTATTATGTTGGGTGATTGCTCACTATCCAACTCTAGTTCACCAAAGCTTTCATCATTACAGAGAATGAACGAGTCTAGGTCAGTATGGACAGAATAAAGAGGGGAGTTTTCTGATTTTTCCCAACTGCTCACCATAAATTTCATGTGTGATTTCCTATAAAGTCCTCTAAGTTGACTGAAGACAGGGATGGTGGCATATGTCATGTCCATTTTCATGGTACCTTGAAGCTTAGCACCCCATAACCTTGAAAGCAACATGCCATATTTGGGGGGCACATCAGCCACTACTACATCCATCACCATGCACTTGGCTGGGATTTTGGTCAAGTTTACACAAAGGTCTTTGATCAGGCCTAAGAATTTTACTCTACTTAAGTCAAAAGAATACAAATCTTTGTATGGTCTGGTTATCTCAAGGCCTAATCTCTCCATGATTACTTTGGGCATGAGGTTATGAGAAGCCCCTGAATCATGCATAGCATTGTGCAAAATCTTGTCATGGATATTCAAACTGACATAGAAAGGAGGGACTATTCCTTCTTGGAACTTTCCTTCAATTTTAGGACCAAATAAAAGGGCTGGCTCACCATCATTTAAGTTGACCGAGTCATTATTTTCTTCTATGTTTAAAGCTTTTAAAACCTGAAATTTATATACATCTTGAGTGACTAACTCAGTGAGGGGGGCAGAGATTTTGATTTTAGCAATTTCACTTTCTAAGCTGAAAGGGAACTGATTCTTTGAAAGGTTCAAATATTTCTTGTTAGTCACTAATTTACCAACAAAATCAGCTTGCTATTTTTCACTATGCACATTAGTTAAAACATTTTTTTTCAGGGGCACTAGCTGAAGTGCTAGTGTTGCTAGCGTCAACACTCTGTTTATCAGAGATTTGAGTGTCTTTGCTCTTGTTTTTTCCAGAATTGGAAGCTATTGTTTTGTTGTTTTTAGCAGCCTTCCTAACCACTTTTTCAGATCTGTTTTTAGCAGCAGATTCAGAGGTCTTTGTTTGGGAGTTTTCATGGTTCTTTTTTCTTCTGAGATCGTATGGTTTGTGGACCTCCATGATAGCATTCTCAAAGCCTTGCCTATGGTCTTCAGATTTAGAGCCTTCATTATCATAGTATGTATATGTGATCTGGTCATCCTCTGTGAAAAAGTAGGGTCTTCATTGCTTCCTCCCAGCATTTTTATAACAGTCCCCTTTTGCTCTTCTGTCATTCCCTCATCTTCATCAACATAATTTTCTTGGAATGGAGGTCTGATATGTTGACCAGAATCTCTTTGTCTCATCTGAAGGGGGTTTTTCCTAAAGTTCTGGTTCTGATTTTGGGTCTGGTTCCTATTCTGAGCATTTTCTTGGATAGCCAACCTCTCCATAAATTTTTCTAACTTGTCCATGTTCTTGGCAAGATGGTGTAATTTTGAATCAGATGTGGAAGGTGCAATATCTTCCCTATATGTCACTTTATTTTCAAACCTCATCCTAGCTCTCTTCTCAGTCAGATTTTCTTCCATGCTGAGGGCTCCCTTCTGCATGTCTTCTAAAGTCAAGGGATCCCTTTCTCTTAGCTGATAGGCCATTTCGAGATCAAATCCTTCAGGGAATTTGGCCAAAGCTTAGCCTTGTGGAGGTTTCAAATTTGGGGGTAGTGCATTATAAAAGCTATTGAATCTAGTGCAATAACTTTGAACACTCTCCCCAGTGTTTCTCTTGAGGTTGTTGTAATTTGAAAGTATTTGGAGAGGGTTCTTCCTCATTTCCCATCTATTTATGAATGTTTTATGTAAAGAAGGGATAGCATTTATACTATTAGGAGTCAAGCCCTTAAACCATTTATTGGCTTCTCCTCCTAGACTTTGGGCAAAGATTCTCATCTTAACGGTCTCATCTTCTATTTCCATATAGTCAAAGGCATCATTCATCTTTTCTACGTGCTATTGAGCAATAGTGGATTCACTTCCTGTGAAAAGAGGAATTATGGACTGATATTCATTTGGTAAAGGAACCAGAGGTTGTGATAACACTAGTGGAGCATACCATGCTTCCATGATGGGATTTTGTGGGAGGGATGGAGTGGTTTGAACAGCAGGTATATGGGTGACAGAAATTCTTCGACCAGCAAGAGACTCTTGAGCAGATTTGGGATGAGAGAAACCAAAGTTATGAATGAAATGAAGATCCGGAGGTGTGGATGGTGGGGTTTCTCTGCTGCCAATATGCTGGAAGCTATATTGTGCTGAAATTGTAGGCTCAAAGTCTATCTGATTTATACCACTAAGTGACTTAGCTCTTGGTAAATTACTTGGGAAATCTATGTCACCTTGGATCTCTTGAAGAACTGAAAGGTTTTCAGGGACAGAGTTAGCTCTATGAACGGGTCTGACAATAGTTGGATTCCTAGATACAGGAGATTTCCAAAGAATGATTTCAAGATTATCAACTATTTCAGGGGGCTTAGGGTCCGGGTAGACTCTGGTATGAATTCTTCTTGAAGCCAGTATGTTAAGATTCAGACCCAAAGAAAAATAAAGTTAGCCAGATGTAACAGACTTTAGAGGCAAACTAGTCTTACAAAAAGGAAAACTTAATCCTCAAAGTTTCCTAATCATGGGTGTGTATGATGTTTTAATGGTAGTGTGGGTTGCCCCTAGTGGAGTCTTTGTGAAACTAGGAATAATCAGCAGGCCTACTGATCACCGGTGGAGTCTTTTAGTCTTTTACGAGTTGTGGAGTCGCCAAGTGGATAATTTCAAGCGTTTTAATAAGAATTTTGTCCACCACAGTAATTAACTACCAATTTAAGGTTGTTTTGGGTCTTCTGAGCTCTAAATAATATAGGAAATTTGATTCACTCAGCAATTCCCCAGTGGATTCGCCATTATGTTGGGGTCCTGCGATTTAGCAGACCGGCATACTAAATGACAAGGCAACATCAGAACCACTTTGGAATCCTAGGATCTAGCCCTCCTAAATTCAGAGAGGGATCTCTCTATATGTGTTTTCAAAGGATTTGTCTTTAAGGCTTATGATAATGATATTACGCTAGTTATGCAGCACAAAGGGTTTTTTTCTTGTTGGTTGGGGATCATTAAATGAGAAGGTCATGTGAAGTGAAGAAAGAAATAAGTGGAAGGATGTTTCAGCATGGGAAGATAGGTCAAAAAACAGTGTTAAACCATTGGGCTATGGAGTCATAAAAGGGTTTACTTGCACAACAACTATTCAAGGGTTTTCAAAGGGCAAGTCATCTATATCAAAAGATATTTTTAGTTGAGTTTATGGTATGGAAACATTAATGGATGAGGTGAAAGAAGCAACATGTAAGAAAACAAAGGGAAACCTAAGATCAGGTAAGGGCTTTAAACCTATCCTACTTTTGACACACTCTCAAGAATAAACATTTAAGATAAACATAAAAATTCACCTAAGATCAAGTAAGGACTTCTAAACAAACCTGATTTCGGCACACTTTAAGGGAAATATTCAAAACAATTGTTTAAGACATAAACAAGGGACAGGGCTAACCATAAACTTCCTTGATTAAAGCTCTGATTAGCCTGCAATGAAAATATCATTCAAGAACAATAAATCAAGTTCTACTCAGCCATACATGGGCTTACCAACATTCCTTGACTGGTTATACTCTACTTAAATCATTCCCAAACACACATTTAGTATAAAACATAAAGATAAAGATTTTCAGTGAGAGCTAGGGTACTTTGCAATATATCCTACTCTATATTTGTTGTTCTTTATTAGAGAATTATGAACACAGTGAAAACATAAAGAAAATAACAATTACAGTGAGAATAACATCACAATGATTTAGATCAGGATCCAGTGAATCTGCTTGTCTATTGATGTGAAAAACCAGTTACATACTTTGAGTCCAATAGCTCTTTACAATCCAATGCTTTTCTTCCCAGCCTACTATATTACAACTACTCAGAGTCTCTTACTCAATAACATTTCAGGCAATTAAAAATTTCCCAAACATTACAATGAATTCTCTTTGAATACTTATAGGTGAAAGAAGAAGAGTGTTGCTGAGATTATAATAAATATGAATTAAGACAAAGTGGGAGAAGTGTTCGAATGCCCATTCTGCTTAATGACCGCTGCATTAACTGTTTGTATCATTTTGGTAGTTCTTCTTGTTTTATGCATATCTGGTAGGCATGGTGATAACTCCGAAGTGTTTCTTTGAAGATAAATGTGGCTGAAGTACTCTGTTTGACTTCTTGCATAAGAAAATTGTCAGTTTTTTGGGTCTTGTAGCCCCATGCTTGCTTAATAACTGTTCTGACAGTTCTAATGAGACTTTGTCAGAGGAATGGTTGTCAAAGTGTCTTTGTAAAGTAAATCAGACTGCAGGTGTCCTTTTGGTGGAGCAATAACGGCTGTAGATGTGGCTCTGACTTTCTTTCTACTGACATGTCTTGTTTTCCTTTGTGTATAGGTGGCTCAGTTTATTCTACGCTGGAGGGTTTTATTTGTAATCAATTTCCATGAAACATTGATTAAACTCTGAAAATCGACCCTTCAGCCTCTTTGAACATTGATTCTTTGGCTGTGAAAGACCTGTGGATAAATTCACCATTAAACCTGCACACGACAACAAACTGGTTAATAAATCATGTGTTTCGTGGTTTAACTGCAATAGAGGGCTCGAGCGTGGGCGGAGGAGTGGGATATGCAGGCGGAGGGGGTTTTATGGATAAAACCTATGAAAACAGGTTTAAATTTTAAATTGGAACGAAATGATGGAAAGTGGTTTTGCGAAAATAGTCAGCGGTTTTCGCGCGATGATTGAGTGGTAAATGGTTTTTCCCAGAGGGAACGTGATCCAATTAAAAGGAGATGCGTGGCTTTCGCAAAAACAGCGGTCTCGCGCGATGTTTGGTTTTTAAACCTCGGATGGCAAAGTTGCGTGAAATGTGATATCGACGTTGGATGAGAAGGGTCAGATCCTACGGTGGGGAGAAGAGCGCGATAGGAAAGGTGCACGAGCAGGAATTTTAATGGGAGCCAGGTGGCAACCAGATATTGATGGATGCTTTGCATAGTGGTGGTAGGCCCTGGCAGGGTAAACTTTGGTTTTTAGTGTTAAAACGTAAAAACCCAGTTATGGATCAATACAAAGGAAAAAACCTTTTTTACAAGGGGAGAGAGGGAAAGGAACAGCAGCTTAGGGAACAGCAACGAGGGAACAGCAGCTTAGGCAACAACAACGAGGGAACAGTAGCTTAGGGAACAACAACTTAGGGAAAAGTAGCTAGGAAACAGTAGTGCTAAGGAACAGCAGGCTAAGGAATAGTAGCGCTAAGGAACAACACCGTTAAGGAACACCAGCCCTAAGGAATAGCACGGTTAAGGAACAGCAGCGCTAAGGAATAGCACCGTTAAGGAATAGCACCGCTAAGGAACAGCACCGCTAAGGAACAACACCATTAAGGAACAGCAGTGAAGATTGCTTTTTTTAGAAAAAACCATAAGGCTTCAAGAATGAGTAATTTTCTATGAAAATAATCTCTTGAAGGCTCAAGAACTGTTTTAGCCATCATTTTCTATGACAAAAATTTACTGATGGCTAACATATCCTAGACATCAATATCGTGGAAATTCAACACACTCAACACAACTAGGTTTTGATCATCATGCATAGGTTTTTCAATCAATGATCAACCTAGGGCTTGTTCTTAGGGTTAGATTTTGTCATCTTCAACAACGCTCATATCAACATCAATGACAAATTTGACCAAAAATCTCCCCCTTTTTCATTGATGGCAATATTATCGTCCTTTCAACATTCTCTCCCCCTTTGACATCAATGGAAAATGGGGTGCCTTGAAAACGCCTTTTTCTATCAAGTGCTCCCCCTATCATACTTCTTCTTGTCATTTTTTTTCTTTATCATTCTTTCCTTCTTCTCGCAATTTAGTACAAGAGAGATTTCTTAGATTGCATCTCTTCATGTGATCAACTAGCTCCCCCTACCTGCATAAACTCCTCTTGTTGGTTGTTTTGCTTATGGAACCCAAGACAAGAAATATTATTGTTTTGAGTGGAAGAAACCTTCAAAAATCAATGTGTGGTGGAGACAAAATACCATTCTTTTCTTCCCCTAAGTTTTGCATGCTCCTTGAGATAGATGATAGTAGAAGAGACCTAACTTGTAAAACACTTCTGCAAAATTTCTGAGAGATGACTCATCATAGTCATCAAGAGAGAGATATATATGTGTCGCATGGAATGATTGTCCATATGTGACTCATCAAGGGTTGCATCAAGCAAAATAAAATTTCACAAGCTTCCCTCAACAATACGCATGATCTTCTTGTTAGTAGGAAAAATATCATCATCAAAACTTGGAATATCATATCTACCCCGGGTGCTTGCATCTAATTAGCAACATGGATTGATGTTTTGAGCATTTAGGACATGTTCCATATGATCTCATTTTGGTTCAACATGCTTCCTTCTCCAAACTTGTCTAACTATATTTTCATGCTTGGTTGTCATGGTTTTAGCTTTTTTAGGGACCAATTCCAAATTACAATTACAAGGTTTAACCCTAAGCTTTTGGCCATAGAAGAAACAACAAACTGGGAAACCTTGACCACGAACCAATTGCTTGGAAACTTGATAGCTTATGAGATGAGACTTCCACAAGGGAATTAAAATGTGAGGGAAGCATCCTTTAAGGTAGACAAGTGCATGAAAGGTAAGGAAGATACATGTTCATGCTCAGATGAAGAAGAGGCCAAATTCGTCAAAAGATTGGATAAAGGCATGAGTAAATACAAAGGTAAACTTCCATTTAAGTGCTTTAACTGTGGAAGAGTGGGGTACTATGCATATAAATTTCCTCATAATAAAATGGAGAATCATTCAAGAGAGAAAGAGAAAACCAATTTCAGCAATAGGCCGAAAGGGAACAGTTTAATCGAAGATCATTCTATGTTGAACAAGACAACAATGCATCTGAAAGCTTAGATGAATCCCCCAATGAAGAAGGAACTTCAAAATTCATTTTGATGGCCAAGGAAGAGCTTGAGTTTTATGCTCAGCAAGATAGCAGTGCATCTGAAATCTCAGATGAATCCTCAAACGAAGAAGGGACCTCTGAATTTTTGTTGGTGGCCAAGGAAGAGCCTGAAGGATTCCTTTTGGAAGTTGAGGAAGAAGGTGAGGTAGATCTTGAAGGGGAGCTAAGTAGTGCCCTGGAAGAAATAGACAGACTTAGACTCAAGTGCAGAAAATAGAAAGACATTCTCCTAAAATATGTAAAGGAAGAACCAGATTCAAAAAACCTCATTCAGTTGAAAGTAGAACTTGAAGGAGCTAAGAATTAAAGATAAAAATCAAGAGCAAGAGAAATTGGAAGAAGAATTAGTATGCCTAGGAAAGAAACTAAAAAATGCCCAAAGTGAATTATCTATGAACACTCCACGAATGAAAAGCTCTAAACAGTTGGAAAATTTTCTAAATGCTCAAAGATCTCCTCTCATAAAGGCTGGGATCGGCTATGAAGGAGAAACAAGTAAGTCCAAGGTAGAAGATAACAAGAATATCATTTTTGTAAAAGATGTAAAGGATAATGAAGTAGCTCAAAAGATTCGTACAGAAGTAGAAACCAGCAAGAACATGTTTTGCAATGAAGTAAACAAAAACAAGCAGCAACCTTAAATGAAAAAGAACGAAATGAAGAAACATTCAGCTGAAAAACGCTCATTCACTCCTGAATATGAATTGAATAAATTTGGAAGTTGTCAAAGGAGGTTCTTTCCTCCTATGAGAAGTATCACTTGTTTTGCCTGCCACAAACTTGGACATATTACATCATAATGTAAGACAAAGAAAATCCATTCCAACCAACTAAAGATGCAGCCAATGAAAGGACTACCTCAAGCAAACAAATGGAGAAGACAATCTATCACCAGGTACACAAATCATTTCCATGGCTAATGTTTTTCATGCAATAAATTTGGACATAAAACTGTTGAATGTAAATTGTGTTCAAAAAGGGGAAAGAAATGCCATACATCATCTCAACCTTTCTTAGGTAAAATAGTATATTATTCATGCCACAAGCTTGGTCACAAAGCAAAAGACTATAAGCTGCCATATACATTAAATAAATCTAGACAGATGATGGAATCCAATCAAATCAGACAAAACTGTGAATCAAAAGGAAGTGCAAACATTATGAAGAACCCCAATAAAGTATGGAAGGAAAAGAGAAAGGGGGAGCTTGTTACCTCAATAACATAATGAATCCATCATAGTCTCAAGGGGAGCTATTGTAGGAAGCAACTCAAATATCCATCCAGCGATAGAAAAGAAGCAACATCCCGGGGGGATATTAGTTCATAAATAGTCCCCATAAAAGTAGTCTAAAAAGATCTCCATGGAATAAGAATAGCTAAAAGTTCAAGAATGGAAAGGACAATTCCTCTAACAGAGAACTATAGAGGAAGAAGAATACCTAAAGCATTCAATAGCCAACATGTTGATGGAAGAAGAGAAGGTAGCAAGCAGCCATGGTGTTAGAGGGAACATCAGCCATGATCATGTAAGCTAAGAATACAACGGCACACTAAGTGATGAATGGTTAAAATAACAAAAATTATGTTTCGAGCTATAGAATTGGAAATATCCATAGAGGATGATCACATTGTGCATCACACTGCAAGAATTAACAATGAAACACAATTAATAAGGATGAGTAAGAGAAATTTTTATCATCTTTATATCATTACATCATTCATCAATAGAAGGTTCCCTTGAGAGGAAAGCAGTTAAATGAGTGATAAAACTATGAGTGGTATGCCCTTTAGATTCCTAGTAAAGAAAATGAAGATGTATTCCCGAAGATCATTATGTTAGAACAATTGAATTGTATATAGAGCAGCAATGATTCTGGAGCAATCCTAGGAAGGAATATGCAGTGACATTATTTTAAACCAGAATGACAATAAGAAAAAGGTTAATGATGCCAAGATTAGATTCAACATATTTATGATTGTTGTTAAGAACAATGGAGAGCTCAATAGTAGAAACTATGAAGTTTTTCTTAACTATGGATGCATGTGCAAGATGAAGTGAAATTACTGCTTGGTTTATCAAAGTAGTATCAATTGGTATTTGGAACAAAAAGCATGCCTATCAGCAGAATATCAAGTGTCATCAGTGGAGAAGTGGTATGGTACAGGTCCTCAGGATCATAATATTATGGCAGAAGTACATCAAGGTAGTATTCCCAGTGTTATCTACATTATTAAAGCATGAAAAGGTCAATAACAGTGCTAAAGGATCATTATCTTGTTTAAACTTGAAGTATTATATTGAGCATTGAAGAAGTATTTATTTCTAGATATAACTACATTCCTTCCTCAAGTCAGTATAGATGTATCTTCAAGGCCTTTGTCTTAAGATCATTCATAAAATTGTGTGAACTATGTTTGCTGAGATTTCAATTAAACAACTTGAAAATGTTTTTGCTAAAGATCATCATGATAGAACATTTAAAGTATCTGAGGTATGAAGGACTAGTTGTGTTAATCCTACATTTGAAGCTCAAGAGTCTATTATTGATTCATCTAAAGCCTACTTCAACAGAAAGGAATCGTTGGTATTTCACCATTGAAGAGAGGTTGATTATTGACATACATACCCCCTTATGTATTAAATAAAATTGCATAGTTGTTAAGTGAGACTGACCAATACCTTGAATGTATCTAACCTCAAGGTTTTGTATGAAAGTACTTTGTACAAGTAGTAAAGTATTTTGGTATCTTATATTGAAATATATTGTCTAATCTTACAATAAGTTGTAAGTTTTGGTTTGATTCATTGTTCACATCAGTATCAAGGGCCTTTCAATTGTTAGTGTAATATCCCTGTCAGCAGTCCAACACATATCACCACCAATAGGCAGTAATGGTGAACCTCGTCTATAAAATATTTCTTTTGCATCATCATATTTGAAAATATGTGTACTATAGATATCTATTTTAGATGAATATCATAATACGCACTGAAGTATATTTGGAGTAGACTTTAAATTTCGTATGGAGCATTCTCAATATTTTAGTATTGTTCCAATGATGCATCCCTTATTATGTAAGTCTGATTTTTTAAGTTTGTTCTATAAAGTGTCTTTATCATCACTTTCAACTTTATACAAGGGAAAGGAATTTGTGCTTTGGGATGGCATCATCTTACATACAAGTTCAATGATTCTCAAAGTATTCTCCCAACAGCTTTTGTACACCAGTCTGGAGCTACAAGGTATAAAGTCATAAGAATAAGGCCTAAACACATCTCAGAGAAAGGAAAAGCAAAGATAGAATCTACACTGGGAAATGTGCAACCCTTTTCCATTTATGTCAAAGGGGGAGGAAAATTAAGCAGAAGAAGAAAGGCTCTTTCGAAAAGCAAGCAGAGGAGGAAATACAAGACACTTCTCAGAATGAAAGGGGGAGGAAGTCCTGGAGGAAGTATTGGAGTATTTTCATCAATTCCAAAGGGGGATACTATTGGAAATATTTTCATTGATGGAAAAGGAGCACAAAGGATCAGCACCATAACCAAAAATAATGGAAAGGCAGCAAAGGCAGCAAAGAAGCAACAAAAGCAGAGAGGCAGCGAATGTAGAGAGGCAGTGAATGTAGCAGAGGTAGTAAATGTAGCAAAAAAGGCACCAAAGGCAGCAAGGTGGCAGGGGCAGCAAAGAAGTAGAGACAGAAAAGGCAGTGAATGAAGCAGAGAGGCATTGAATTGCTTCAGCGCACAATAGAAGGAAATCGGATTTTCAAGACATAACGAGGACCAGAGATCTTACACATAGGAGAAGCAGGAAGATGTGAGAGCCAAGAGGAAGAGGCCAATTAAAAAAATATGATTAAGCCAAGAGAAAGAGACGAGATCCGAGAGATAGAGAGGGATTTAATCAATATGAAAAGGTATATGTCGAGTGTGATAACTCGGGATGAGATTCAATAACAAAGACAAGCTCAAGAGGAACAGCGTGGAGAAGCTGGAGTTACAGAGCGCGACAGTATAAAGAACAGAAAAATCGACTAAGGCAGAGAGTTATTTGAATAATTGCAAGGGAGGTGAGTGAACGGTCAGGATAAGATCACAGAAGTGAAGATGATAGATTAACGGCGGAGATTGAATTGCACCAAGAGCAATTTCGCAAATCGCAAAGTTTAGCAGTTAAATGTTAAGGCCGTTGCAGGGTAATTTATTCTATATGCGATGCAAAGTGTAGAAGGGACACGTGTTGGCACGGTGTAATATCACAAATCACACGAAATAGAGGCTAACCACTAAGTTAAACGGTTATAATTTGCGAACTGTGAAGTACAAGAAGTGAAATAAAGATGACCTGGCAGTGACGTGGCAAATGACATGGCACCAACCCCATATATCACATGTAATTTATGATGACGTGGCAAGGTTACGTGGCGGTGACATGGCATGATGACGTGGACCTCACCCGCATACCGCACATCGCAACGCTTAGGGAATAGCATTAAGATGACCGCAAGTTAAGTTTAAAGTTTTGCGAGGAGAAATGGAGGGACACGTTTCAACCTTGCACAACATTGCATCCTGCAAAAAATAGGGTTTAACTTCAATAAATCGCAAGGTATGTTGTTTTGGTTGTGATGCGGTAAGGATCAAACGACGCGATGCGATAAATGGAGTCCACATGTCAGCACCGCGCATGAGTGCATATCTCAAATCGCATGGTTTAGGGTTTATCGCTATCAGTAGAGTGGGAAACCTGCGCGCAAGTATTTGCGTTGAAATGTGATTAGTTCAAGGTATTGTGGGACCCGATAGCCCTGTACTTCTAAGAGTATGTTATGTTAATATGTGTTGTTTGATCGCAAAATGTATGTATGTTGATAAAACTTGGATTTTTAATCTGCTGTGTGTTTAAAGGGATTTATGTGGGTCATACCCCACAGGTTACAAGGAAAGACATTAATGCATAACAAAGGACCAGGAGCTCGCGCAGAAAAATGTTGTGGCATTAAGGCAAATGAAAAGGCTCAGGCTAAAAGAGGCAATTATGTAGCAAAGTTGGAATATAATAGCAAAAACAGAAAAGACAAATGGACAGCAAGAAGAAGAGGACAAACTCACAACAAAGTTAAGAAAATGAAAGGGTTGAGTAAAATAATTGATTGTAACTGTAAATGTATTATTTAGTTTATATGGTTTGTGATGCAAACGCAAGTGTCTGTAGGCAAAAAATGTAGAAATTTGAATAATTTGCTGAATTATTCACCGAGATTATCCTGGTCACATACTATTTGAGCTTCATACATAACACATAATCTCTTCTACGCATTAATCATCACATGCGGAAATAAAAACAACAAGCGGTATTGAAAACATTCACATGCGCACATAGAAATTCAACACATATAACACAGTATGTATACCAAGGAAAGCTTACAGCTGAAAACCCCCTACTGTATGTATATTATAATGAAGAAGAATCATGTAACAATCTCAGTACAATACACCTCACAAGTACTCAGTACTATCTCCAAAAGTTACACACAAACTAGCTCAGTTTTGAACAAGTCACGGGTTCAAAACTCCTCCACTGTTTGCCTGCCTCTACTGCGCAACCCAAGATGAGAGAATGGAATGGAATGAATTCAAATTCCCTTGGCTTTAACTACGCAATCCTCATTGGCAATCTCCTCCAATGATTGTGCAAATCTCATGCACACTATAGTCACAACTGATAGTAGACTCCACCCTTTCACCCACCTCTAACACTGGTCTCCACTGAACTTTCCATGCATTGCAGTTAATTGATGTGTTCATTAGTTGAATTATGAGTTAATAATTAATGAATTAATTAATAATTAATTCACACCACTCATCTCTAGTGTATTAGCCATTTAAAATAAATACAACTTGTTCAACTAAGTTAAACCGAACACAACTCCACCAACTGTCTCATCAACTCCACCAAACTCTGCCACATGAGTTTTAATTGAAGTCAACCATGCAATAGCTCAACTAACCCATAGGAAATTCGAATTTCCTTCTTCCAGCTGCATGTGCCACATCTGTAGCTCGAACTGAAGTACTCCAAGAGGAAAAGATAATGTTTATAGTCTAAATATTATTAAGGGTTAATAATATTTGACTGATCTATTTTTAGACAGGCAGTCTAAAAATAGACTTCGACCTGTATGTCTAAAAATAGATGTCCATCTATTTTTACCAACTTGACCAATCATCCAAGAATATCATCCCGAAACTCCTAGACCATGCTCCATATGTCTAAAAATAGACATTTTGACAAAAATCACATGTGTGGTCCCCACCTAGTTTAGGTAATCACTTTCCAACTAGGATCAGGAAAGATGTTTCAAGAGGCCTCCTTCACTGTTTCTTGTTGCCATTTTCAACACTCCCTCTCAACAAGAAAGGACTGTCTTTGCATGCAACATGCAACTCCATGCATTCGCCCTGCAACCTTCACAAGCGCCATGCAACTCCATACATGCGACATGCAATTCCATGCATTTTCCATGCAACCTTTGCATGCGCCATGCAAACTCATGCATGCACCATGAAAATCCATGCATGTGCCATGCACTCTTTGCATGAAACATCTCTGAAACTGAATAGGCTCCAAACAACTCAATCAGTCTGATGCATCTATCATCAAAGTCTTCGACTTCTGCTGGTACCAACTGCACATGTCATCAGGAACCACTGCGCTATTGAACTCTTGCACCCATGCACTCTGCACTTGTTGTCAACTCTGATCCGTGCTCCAGTATCCGACACTGTCACTTTGATCTGCCTGCATCAATCCAACTGATCTGCTACTGCTGCACTGTGGGCACCTCGTAGCCAGGTTCAATTTATGAGATCCACACCATCTCATGAATCCTGCCCAGAAATCTCCTCTTGGGATTAATCATGCATGTCACCCCACCTCTCACCTGGTGGTATAGCTGCATGCACTCCCTCTGCCCATCTGGCATGAAATTTCTCTACATGAGTGGTTTCTCCCAATCCATGATCCTCTTGTGGCTGCTCCACACCCCGAGGTTCACTATTACCTGCATGCAACACTTGCTCCCTCTCAAGCTTCAATTGCATGTCTTTCTTGCCTGCATGCAACACTTGCTCCCTCTCAAGCATCAATTGCATGTCTTTCTTTCCTGCATGCAACACTTGCTCCCTCTCAAGCATCAATTACATGTCTTTCATGCACTTCCCAATAGTAGGAAGCTTCGTAGACATCCCATCTACTTCAAGTCTGTAGAGATTCCTTGCTCGAATCCCAACCTTCTTGACTTGTTCTTCTTCATCCACACTAACTCCTATACTCCCAAGCTCATCCCTATAGTGGAAAAACTTTTTCAAGTATACCGGAATAGTGTCATTCTTCTCCATCTTTATTTTCCTGAGTTTATCCTTGAGCACCAACTTCCTCTGGTCGCTCTTGCTTTGGAATAAATTGAATTCCACCAACTCAAAACTCCACCACTTCCGATCAAAAATTCGTGAGAAAAAATTATTTCCAAATCAGAGATCGACTGCATGGGCATTTACCAGACCTTTCACCTTCAAATAAGGATGAATCCGGAGGCTACCTGGCCCGATTGCAGACTCTGCCTGAAGAAATAAAATGCAATCACTTTCTGAATAATAGATCTGATGATAAATATCGCTCTGATACCATGTAGAAATTTGAATAATTTGCTGAATTATTCACCGAGATTATCCTGGTCACATACTATTTGAGCTTCATACATAACACATAATCTCTTCTACACATTAATCATCACATGCGGAAATAAAAACAACAAGCGGTATTGAAAACATTCACATGCACACATAGAAATTCAACACATATAACACAGTATGTATACCGGGGAAAGCTTACAGCTGAAAACCCCCTACTGTCTGTATATTATAATGAAGAATAATCATGTAACAATCTCAGTACAATACTCCTCACAAGTACTCAGTACTGTCTCCAAAAGTTACACACAAACTAGCTCAATTTTGAACAAGTCACGGGTTCAAAACTCCTCCACTGTTTGCCTGCCTCTACTGCGCAATCCAAGATGAGAGAATGGATTGGAATGAATTCGAATTCCCTTGGCTTTAACTGCGCAATCCTCATTGGCAATCTCCTCCAATGATTGTGCAAATCTCATGCACACTATAGTCACAACTGATAGTAGAATCCACCCTTTCACCCACCTCTAACACTAGTCTCCACTGAACTGTCCATGCACTGCTGTTAACTGATGTGTTCTTTAGTTGATTTATGAGTTAATAATTAGTGAATTAAATAATATTTAATTCACACCACTCATCTCTAGTGTATTAGTCAGTTTAACTAAATACAACTAGTTCAACTAAGTTAAACTGAACACAACTCCATCAACTGTCTCATAAACTCCACCAAACTCTGCCACATGAGTTCTAATTGAAGTCAAACATGCAATAGCTCAACTAACCCATAGGAAATTCAAATTTCCTTCTGCCAGCTGCATGTGCCACATCTGTAGCTCGAACTGAAGTGCTCCAAGAGGATAAGATAATGTTTATAGTCCAAATATTATTAAGGGCTAATAATATTTGAGCGATCTATTTTCGACAGACGTTGCAAAAATAGACTTAACCAATATATCTAAAAATAGATGTCCATCTATTTTTACCAACTTGACCAATCATCCAAGAATAGCATCCCGCAACTCCTAGACCATGCTCCATATGTCTAAAAATAGACATAGTCTAAAAATAGACTTTTTGACAAAAATCACATGTGTGGTCCCCACTTAGTTTAGGTGATCACTTTCCAACTAGGATTAGGAAAGATGTTTCAAGAGGCCTCCTTCACTATTTATTGTTGCCATTTTCAACAAAAAAAAACTCCAATTAAATACTAAAATGAGTATATAGAGTTGTAACATCCTGAAATGTTGAGTGAGGAAATGAGAAGGTGTAAGGCAAAGAGTCATACATGTTCATTTCATATTCCCATATGGAATTCAAACAAATATGAAGTGATCCCTATAAATGATGTTATTGTGATATGCATAAAGAGGTTAGAGAGTGGAAGAAGAATACAGAGTAGATAGAGAAGCTGTGAAGATCCAGAGATGATATAAAGCAGATTTGAAGGTTGGAAGAACAGCAGTGAAGTAGGAGTAAAACAGAGTTGATTTCCATGTAAATCAGCATATGATTTTATAGTAGTGTGAGGAAGTTGGTGCTTCCATATCAATTTGTAGCTTGATAAATGTCTAGTTGTAGTTGGTTGAGGTAGGAGCCTCCTGTGGGTTGTAGCCTATAGAAAATACATGGGAGTTGGTGTTTCCATTTCAAGTTGTATCTTAATATATGTCCAATTGGAGCTGGTTGAGGTAGGAGCCTCTTGTGGATTGTAGTCTGCAGAAAATAGATGGGAGTTGGAGCTTCCTTGCAAGTTGTAGCTTGCAAAATTTGAGGTAGTAGCCTCCTGTAGGTTGGAGCCTACAGAAAATCAGTGGTGAGAGGGATTTGGAGCTTTCCTTTGCATCACAACAATAACATGATGTGTTTTTCTCCCTTATGTGTTTCCACTTATATATGTTGTCTATGTGCATGATGATTATGTGTTGATATTCTATATTTAATCTGCTTAATACCTGCTACTCATATATTAATATTTTCGGTTCATTATAAATTAAGTTGATCATGAAATGAAGGTGTAAATAAGTTTTAAAAGACCATGAATTTATTAAATTGATTCACCCCCCCTCTCAATTTAACTAAGGGTCCAACAATTGGTATTGGAGCTAGTTTCTTCTGTATCATTTTAACAACTAGAAGGAGATATTAGGTCCCAAGATGGCTAGCCTAGAAGGATGCTCAACAAATCATAAGCCCCTTTTTTTATTGGCACAAACTATACCTTCTGGAAAATAAGAATTATGACGTACATAATGTCTCTAGGATTAGAATTTTCGGTTGTTGTGGAATATGGATATGCTCCAAAGATTATTGACACGGAGAAAGAATCCAAAAAAGATTTTATAGCTAATGAAAAGGCAATGAATGCACTCTTGAGTTGTTTGTGTGAGTCAGAATTCATAAAAGCAATGCACAATAAGACTGCCAAATAAATATGGGATGCATTAGAAAATATCCATGTGGGAGATAAAAAGGTGAAGATGGCCAAATTGCAAACCTATAGAGCTCAGTTTGAAAATGTAAAAATGAATGAAGATGAAGATGTAGCCAATTTCTTCTTAAAGTTTGAGAAAATTGTAAATAACATGATAGCTCTAGGAGAACCCATTAAGTAATCTATGATAGTGCAAAAGATATTGAGATATTTACCATCTAGGTTTAACCCTAAGGTTTCAGCCATAGAAGAAACAACAAACTGGGATACCTTGACCACGAACCAATAGCTTGGAAACTTGAAAACTTATGAGATGAGACTTCCACAAGGGAAGTTGTAAATTTATGTATATTTTCTATGCTTGATGCAAATTTAATTTCTCTTCAGTACTAGACAGAAATCACATAAATCATTAAGTAAAATGCTAATACAACATACCAATGGATAGCATCCTTCTAGACTTGATGCTTTACGGCTTCCTCAAAATATCCAAGCTCAGATTGTACAATAGTACTCATGGCTGCTAGATACCCATGGTATCTACTCGGCTTCTTGCTTTCATGAAATGAGCCCCCTTGGGGCCGTATGTCCCTCGGCATCCTCGAGAGTGTCCCTGAGCCATGATGGTCTCTTTCCCAGTGAAGGAGGTGGATCAATCGATTCCATCAGTCCTTCAACATGAGGCCTCATCTCATCCTTCGGTTCTTCTTGATTTCCAGGCCTTGCTTCATGATCTTCCTCATATCTCAGAAGATTGACTACTTTCCTCAGGGAAGCATCTTCGTCAAAGGCGAGATCGTGGAATATCTCCACTTCCCTTTGACTAGGCATATAGACTCTATAGGCCTTTGAAATTTTGTTGTAGCCCACAAACATTCCTTTCTTCCCAAAAGCATCCAGCTTGCTCCTCTTTTCTTTCAGCACATGAAAATAAACAGGACATCCAAAAACTCTAAAATGTGAGACGTTAGGTTTCTTACCAGAGAAAACCTCTTCGAGAGTTTTTGAGTCTAGAGAGGAATGCAGGCATCGGTTTTGTATGTACATAGCAATGTTCGCAGCTTCTCCCCACAGAAACTTCAGTAGACCTTGGTCACATAGCATGGCACAAGCAGCTTGCACAATAGTCCTGTTCTTTCATTCAACAATGCCATTTTTCTCAGGAGTATAGACGGTTGTGGTCTCCCTCTTGATGTTGGCTTCTCTGCAAATTCCTTGAACTCGTTTGTCTCATATTCAGTGCCATTATCAGTTCTCAAAAACTTGATCTTCTTCCCTGTTATATTTTCCACCAAGGCTTTGAAGGTACAGAACCACATGAAAGCCTCATACTTCTTCTTTAAGAAGTATATCCAGGTTTTGCGAGAAAATTCATCTATGAACATCATATAATAAGAACATCCTCCCAAAGATGTCACGGGCAGCATACCAGATAGATCAGAATGGATCAATTGCAAGACATCAGATGTCTTTGTGACACTTGAGGCGAAAGGTCCCCTTGTATGATTTCCTTTGGCATAACCCTTACATACACCTTCATGATTATTTGAAAACTCAAGCATCCCTATCACCACCTTCCTTGCTTCGGGAAGGGCCTTGTAGTGAAGGTGTCCAATCCTCGGGTGCCATAGTTCAGTTTGTCGAATAGTATCACATGTCATCGTTCCCAGTGGACTTCCTCCAACTTGGTAGAGTGTATCAACTCTAAACCCAATCATGATAGCTTCCTTGAAGCTCTTCTTCTACATGTGCACCTTTCCATCAGTGAATGCCACATTGAAACCTTTGTCTTCCATGGCCGATATAGACACAAGGTTCTTCTTCAAATTTGGAACATAGAGTACATCCTTCGCTTGAGAAGATACAAGAATGTATTCATTTCTTTTATCAACAAAATTTGATTCCTCATACCTGGAGTTTCTTGACCTTTTGAAAGGTTGATCATTTCCGCCAGAGAGAGCCTTCCTCTTTCCCTTGAACTTGTTGTTCCTTTGATTTCCATTCCTTCGGTTGTTGTTGTTGTCATCACCATCAGAAGAATCCTTCTTGAAAGGAAATTCTCTAGCATAGTGACCCGGCCTATGACAAGTGAAACACTTGCCCTTCTTTCCTTGGGCCCCTGCTTTTCCTTTGTTCTTTGGACCACCAAATTTCTTATTTCTAGAATGAGCAATGTAGGCAGCATTTCCTTCATTTCCATACTCCTTCATTCTTGTCTCTTATTGAATGAATCTCGATAGTACTTCATCAAATTCAGGTATCAAATTATTATTTACAATGGTAGTGTTGAACACATGCCATTCGGATGGGAGCCCTCCAAGTGCGATGAGTACCATCTCTCAATCAGCTATTGTCTCCCCAATAGCTAGCAGATTTTTCCAAATCTTGATCAACTTCAGAAACTATGATTGAACAGACTCATCCCTGCCTTTCTTAAGATTCTTCAATTGATTCTTGAAGAATAGTACTTCATTTGCATTATTGGCCTTGAACATGAGGACCAACTTATCATACATCTATTTGGATGTACCTAACTTAGAGATGTAGGCCACCAGACTCTTATGAATGGATTCCCTGATAATTAGTTTTGTTTTCATCTCACCCTTCTTGTACTTTGTTTTGGCAGCAGCAGTAGGAGTGGATGGAGGTTCTTGGATTTTATCTTGCACATAGTCCATGACATCTTGGTCTTCCAATTTAAGATCCAATATCATCTTCCAAGAATGGAACTCATCCTTCCCAGTCAATTTGTCATCCTCCTTGAAGCCATAATTTGTGGAACCCATTTTCTTCTTCGGTGATTGCTACAAATTAGGACTTTGTCTTCACCTCAGCTCTGATACCATGTAAATTTATGTAGATGTTCTATGCTTGATGCAACTTTAATTTCTCTTCAGTACTAGACACCAATCACATAAATCATTAAGTAAAATGCTAATAGAACATACCAGTGGATCAACAGAAGACAAGCCAAAAATATATATATTTGTTGTTGTGTTATGGTGATCAGCAGGATGCTTCAACCAGCAAAGTCTCCTTGGTCAACTAGCCCAGTATGTGTTACAACATCCATCAAAACAACCAAACAGTCAAGTCAAATTCAACCCCAAAAAAGTCAACGCTTCCCAGAAAAGTCAATGCAAAATAGCAGCAAGTAAAAGTCACCGCAGCTCAGTATTCGGTCAACCTTTGACCTCGATTCTTGTGCCAAAATGTACCGACTACATAAATCAAAGTCTATGCCAAAAATCAGCTTCTTTGGACTGTGCGTTGACCAAAGTCAACACTCGTCAAACCTGCAGTAAAACCCTAGCTGCAGCAAAAATAGTCTTCGTTCTTCTCCCACGTGTGAACTGCAGATTTTCCTCCTTGGAGCTCGAACCATTCAGAAGTGGAGAGAGAAATATGTGTTATGAAGAGATCAGTGAAATGTCCTCCAACGTTAACTCTATTTATATCAATCACTGAAGGTGTGTGACACATTTGCTGGGGGTGTAAAACCTTAAGGCCGACCTACACATATTTTGAAAGTATTAAAAATAAACTCAAAATAAATGTTTTTCTCATCGGATCAAGATGATCTTTAGATCAATCTTGCACCTCTCCGAAAGAGGAACCCAATAAAAATATTGGTGTCTTCATTAGAGCATCAAAACATGGAGTTTGGACCTAGTTGTCCAATTTTAACAAAATTCAAATGTGAGGGAGGCAGCCTTTAAGGTAGACAAGTGCATGAAAGAGAAGGAAGATACATGTTCATGCTCAGGTGAAGAAGAGGCCAAATTCATCAAAATATTGGATAAAGGCATGGGTAATGCAAAGGTAAACTTGCATTTAAGTTCTTTAACTATGGAAGGGTGGGGCACTATGCATCTAAATGTCCTCATAAGAAAATGGAGAATCATTCAAGAGGGAAAGAGAAAAACAATTTCAGAAATAGGCCGAAAGGGAACATATTTAATTGAAGATCATTCTACGTTCAACAAGACAGCAGTGTATCTGAAAACTTAGATGAATCCCCCAATGAATAAGGAACTTCAGAATTCATTTTGATGGCCAAGGAAGAGCTTGAGGTTTATGCTCAACAAGATAGCAGTGCATCTGAAAGCTCAGATGAATCCTCAAATGAAGAAGGAACCTCTGAATTTGTGTTGATGGCCAAGGAAGAGCCTGAAGTATTCCTTCTGGAAGATGAGGAAGAAGGTGAGGTAGATCTTGAGGGGGAGCTAAGGAGTGCCCTGGAGGAAACAGACAGAATTAGACTCAAGTGCAGAAAATAGAAAGACATTCTCCTTAAATATGTAAAGGAAGAACCAGATTTGGAAAATCTCATTCAGTTGAAAGTAGAACTTGAAGAAGCTAAGAAGGTGTAAGACATTCTTCTAAAGCAAATTAAAGATAAAAACCAGGAGCAAGAGAAATTGGAAGAAGTAGTATTCCTAAGAAAGAAACTAG
This sequence comes from Pinus albicaulis, assembly GCA_034641835.2. Taxonomy (NCBI): domain Eukaryota; kingdom Viridiplantae; phylum Streptophyta; class Pinopsida; order Pinales; family Pinaceae; genus Pinus; species Pinus albicaulis. The sequence continues at coordinate 1,417,632,302 of CM076574.1, read as the reverse complement.
AAAACACCCAAAGGGAATTATCTATGAACACTCCATGAATGAAAAGTTCTGAATAGTTGGAAAAAATTCTAAATGCTCAAATATCTCCTCTCATAAAGGTTGGGATAGGCTATGAAGGAGAAACAAGTAAGTCCAAGGTAGAAGATAACAGCAATGTCATTTTTGTAAAAGTTGTAAAGGATAATGAAGCAGCTCAAAAGATTCCTACAAAAGTAGAAGCCAGCAAGAACATGATTTCCAATGAAGTAAATAGAAACAAGAAGCGACCTCAAATGATAAAGAACGAAATGAAGAAATAGTCTGCTGAAAAAGGCTCATACACTCCTGAATATGAATTGAATAAATTCATAAGCTGTCAAAGGAGGTTCTTTCCTCCTATGAGAAGTATCACTTGTTTTTCCTGCCACAAACCTAGACATATTGCAGCATATTGTAAGACAAAGAAAATCCAATCCAACTAACTAAAGATGCAGCCTATGAAAGGACTACCTCAAGAAAACAAATGGAGAAGACAATCTACCACCAGGTACACAAATCATTTCCATGGCTACTGTTTTTCATGCAATAAATTTGGACATAAATCTGTTGAATGTAAATTGTCTTAAAAAATGGGAAAAGAATGCCATACATCAACTCAACCTTTCTTAGGTAAAATAAGATGTTATTCATGCCACAAGCTGGGTCACAAAGCAAAAGACTGTAAGTTTCCAAATACATTAAAGAACTCTAGAGAGATGATGGAATCCAATCAAATCAGACAAAACCATGAATCAAAAGGAAGTGAAGACATTATGAAGAACCCCAATAAATTATGGAAGGAAAGGAGAAAGGGGGAGCCTATTATCTCAATAACATAATGAATCCATCATAGTCTCAGGGGGAGCTTCTCTAGGAAGCAATGCAAATATCCAAATAGAAATAGATAAGAAGCAATATCCCAGGGGGAGAGAAGTTCATAAATAGTCCCCATAAAAGTAGTCTAAGAAGAGCTCCATGGAATAAGAACAGCTAAAAGCTCGGGAAGGGAAAGGACAGTTCCTCTAACATAAAACTATAGAGGAAGAAGAATACTTGAAGCATTCAATAGCCAACAGGGTGATGGAAGGAGAGAAGGCAGCAAGCAGCCATGGTGGTAGAGGGAACATTGGCCATGATCATGTAAGCTAAGAAGACAACAGCACACTAAGTGATGAATGGTGAAAATCACAAAAATTATGTTTCGAGCTATAGAACTGGAAAGATCCATAGAGGATGATCACACTGCAAGAATTAACAATGAAACACAATTAAGAAGGATGAGTAAGAGAAATATTTATCATCATTATATCATTACATCATTCATTAATAGAAGTTTCCCTTGAGAGGAAAGCAGTTAAATGAGCGATAAAACTATGAGTGGTATGCCCTTTCAGATTCCTAGTAAAGAAATTGAAGATGTCTTCCTAAAGATAATTATGTTAGAACGGTTGAATTTTATATAGAGCAACAATGATTCTGGAGTAGTCCTAGAAAGGAATATGCAATGACATTCTTTTAAACCAGAATGACAGAATAAGCAAAAGGTTAATGATGCCAAGATCAGATTCAGTATATTGATGATTTGTTTTGAGAACAGTGGAGAGATCAATAGTAGAAACTATGAAGGTTGTCTTAACTATGGGTGCATGTGTGAGATGAAGTGAAATTACTGCTTGGTTTATCAAAGTAGTATTAATTGGTATTTGGAACAAGCAGCCTGCCTATCAGCAGAATACCAAGTGTCATCAGTGGAGCAGTGGTATGGTACAGGTCCTCAGGATCATAATATTATGGTAGAAGTACATCAAGTTATTATTCCCAGTGTTATCTGCATTATTAAAGCATGAAAAGGTCAATAAAAATGCTAAAGGATCTTATCTTATTTACACTTGAAGTATTATATTGAGCATTGAAGCAGTATATATTTCTAGATATAATTACATGCCTTCCTGAAGTCAATACAGATATCTCTTCAAGGCCTTTGTTTTAATATCATTCATAAAACTGTGTGAATTCTATTTGCTGAGATTTCAATTAAACAAGTTGAAGATTCTTTTTTTGAAGATCATCATGATAGAATAGTTAAAGTATCTGAAGTATGAAGGAATAGTTGTGTTAATCTAACATTTGAAGCTCAAGATTCTATTATTGATTCATCTAAATCCTACTTCAGCATAAAGGAATTGTTGGTATTTCACCATTGAAGAGAGGTTGATTATTGACATACATATGTTAATCTAGGTTGTCATTGATGTAAATATGGCAATTAGATGCTTGATGATTATGAATGATCATACTTGTTGAAGGATTAGATGATGGATGATGGAAGACATATATCACTATGGGATAATAACCTTATGATGAAGAATCAAACCATAAATAATCCCAATACATTCTACCCTACCTCCATTTCTGCACAATTAAATGACCAGTCACATTAAGAATTATTTTTCTCTATCTTAGAGGTAGAAATTCTCTATGAAACATTCACCATCCTCTAGAGCAGAATTTTTCCTTTCCAGTGAGCTATTACTTGACCCGAAACTCCAAATACTCTAGGAGAAATTGATTTTTGAAGATTATTTATCCTATTGTTGACATATAGCCGACCTATGCCCTATCCCTAATGTCGGCATCCCTCATAAAGTCACATCTCTCATCCTATGCGTATTAATAAGATCCTAAAACCTCATTTTCTCTCAAGAAATTCGGTGAAAAATACAGAAAGTAATAGTACATTTCACAACTCGTGAACTCAAAAGAGAGGGAGCATTTAATAAACGAAAAGAGACTACAGATGGGTCTGGAATATTTCTGTGATGTTTGATAACTAAAAGAAGCTACAGGAAATCTAACCTACACGCAGCATTCTACTGTGATCACCTTCAGACTTGCTTCAACATACTTCATATTTGCTTCAGCTGTAACAGACTTTGGAACCTCTGATCATCTTCGGACCTACTTCAATATACTTTCGACCTACTTCAGTTGTAACAGAATTCGGAAACTGTGATTCCCCTCAGGACCATTCGTTGTAGTTTTTTCCTCGAAACTGTGGTCTCAACAGTCGAATACTCCACATACTTTGCTATCTTGCTTACCCTCGGATCTGTGGAAGGGTTATTGTGGCTCATACCTTCAGTCACCCTCGGAACTATGCACACTTCAGACATTTGGACAAGAGAAAAAATAAAGCTCGGATAATTAGAAGAAGATTGGATTACATGCAGGCTCAGTCTTAGACATCATCATACCTTCAGATCTAAGATTTTGTGCAGCGTGATATTGTTGCTAAAATTCTGATGCAGTAAGGACATTGAAAATTTGTGGTGCAAAAGCCTTGGCATGGTGCAGTACTGAACTCTTGGTGTCTTGATGTGGTGTAGTACTGAAGTCTTAGTGCAAGAACATTGGTGCAGAATTGATGAAGAAGTATGGCTTAGAATAGTTGGTGCAGTTTGGTGCAAATTGGTGCAATAGAGAATTTTTTGAATCAATCATTGATAATGAAGCCAAGAATGATTGGTGTCCTTGGAGTAGGAACTCCTAAACACAAGGTTGGTGCCTTAAGAAGATAGGGTCGAAGCCCTAGAGGTCGGAGCCTCATCAAAGTCCAATTTGGTGCTTGGCAACAGGTTGGTGCCCTCACACATCTATTGTACTCAATTATTTGAAAAATGATTGAAGTCCTTATTGATCCTTAATAATGTTATTATTATGCACCTGTCTCTTTTTTATTTGTGAGTAATCTAACTAGAAAAAAATAACAATTGAAAAGAAATATTGATTCACCCCCCTCTCAGTATTTCCAACAATTGGTATCAGAGCCAACTTATTCATTACCAGCCTAACAGCTGGAAGAAGGATTCTTCGGGACAATGAAGAACATAGAAGCAATAGGGAAGCTGCCTATCTTTGATTGAACAAATTTTTGTTTTTGGAAGAAGAGGATTTCCTACTATCTAATGTCTCTTGGTCCTAAAGTATGGCACTCTGTCTTGGATGGGTACAAATCTCCCACCGGTCTTCCAACCTATCCAGAAGAAATAAAAGCCTACATTGCTAATTCCAAAGCTTTAAATTCCACCACTAATGGAATTACCTATTCCAAATTCACGAAAGTCAAGAATTGTGACTCGGTCAAAGAAGTATGGGATAAGTTGGTTGCCCTGTATGATGGGGAATCCAAATTTAAGAAGGAAAATCTTCAAACCTATAGAAGAAAATTCAAGAGTCTGAAAATGGATGATGAAGAAGATATTCCATCATACTTTCTCTAAGTATTTGAAGTGGTTAGCTCTCTTAAAGGGCTAGGAGAAAATATTAAAGAAAGCACTATTGTTCAAGAAATCCTGAGATCTCTTCCTGACAGATTTGACTCCAAAGTAAGTGTCATAGAAGAAATGAAGGACCTAGATACTCTCAATATGGATGAAATTCATGGAATTCTCATTGCCTATGAGATGAGGAAAGGAATTCCAAATTTCAAAGAAGCAACATTAAAAGCCTCAAAATCAACAAAAAGAGGAAAAGGATGGAATAGCAACAGTGATGACTCTGACGTTGAAACTGAATTAGCTCAATTTGTAAGAAGACTCAAGAAAGGATCTAAGCTAAAAGGTAAGTACCCTCTTATTTGTTTCAAATGTGGAATAATATGGCATTATGTTGCAAAATGTCCTCATAAACATGATAGTGATGATGAAGAGGACTCTAAAAGGATGATGTACAAAAAGAAAGGGTTTAATACGAAGAAATTCTTCTCCAAACAAGATGATTCTAATGAAGATGAATTTGTAGTCATCAAAAAGAAATCAACTAGAAATATGCCTCATCACAAAGAAAGTGATGATGAATCAGATGAGGAAAGTAACTATGTTGGAAGCAAATAAGTGTTATTCATGGCATTCAATTCAGAATTGGAAGATGAAGGAAACATGGATAAATTACTGATGAGTGCCATTGAAGAAAATGAGAATCTACGAAAGAAGATAATTTCTCTAAAAGTAGAAAAGGAGGAAGAAAAAAGAAGGGAAGACTTCTTGAACAATAAGCTAAAAGAGAAGGATGATATCTGTGAAAAACATGAAGCTGAAATAATATCTCTAAGAAAGGAATTGGAGCAAGTCAAAAGGAATTGGCAAAGCTCTCAAGCACTTGATAACATTCTTAATACTCAAAAACCTCAACATGACAAATCTTGAATTGGTTTCAAAGGAGAATCATCAAGTACAAAGAATAATGCAAGGAGTTATGCTAACATACTCTCTTGCCATCAAAAAGAAGAAAAGTCATCTCGTCAGGAACAAAGGCCTGTCTCAAACCCAAGAATTGAAGAAAGAGCAACTCCAAGGAAGAATTTCGGTTCAAGCTATGGCTATTACAACAGGTACCAAACTATTTTTCTTGGGTATTGTTACTATTGTAAAAACTTTGGGCATCAAGCTAAGAACTGCAAGGCTCATAAGAATGAAGCACCAAGATTGAAAGATCAAACAAACAAACTACGTGGTCCTAAAGAGCAAGGACAAATAAAGAATTAAAATTCCTTTGATCCTTTGGCTAAGTTTGATCCGTCTTGCTCATTATGTAATAATTATGATCATAATGAACAAAATTTCCCTCTCAAAGGAGAAGAAGCTAAAAGCGTAGATCTCAAAACGGATAAATGTGACCTAGCTCTATGTGTTCATAGTGAAGAAAATCATTGGTTCATGGATAGTGGATGCTCAATACATATGATAGGTAACCAAAAGAATTTTATCTCATTGAACAAGAAAAATGGAAATGTATCCTTTGGAAGTGGATCTACTAAAGTCATTGGAAAAGGAACTGCTACCCTTGTCAATGGACAAGGAAAGGCTCAAAATACCTTGTTGGTAGAAGGGCTCAAACACAATCTCTTAAGTGTTAGTCGAATTTGTGACCAAGGACATAATGTTGTCTTTAGTACTAAAAATTTTGAAATAAGAGACTCATCCTCAGGAGAACTTGTGGCGAAAGGTGTAAGAACACCAGATAATGTTTACATTCTCAGTAAAATCCAAGGAGATAAATGTTACTTAAGTCAAACAGATGAAAGTTGGTTATGGCACAAGCGAATGGGGCATACGAGTTTTGATAACCTGGTCAACATCAGCAAAATCGATGCAGTAAGGGATATTAAAAAAATTTGCAAGCCAAATCAAGTTGTATGTGGCTCATGCCAACATGAAAAGCAAACCAGAACTAGCCACAAAACTAAGGAGTTCTCAACATCAAAACCTCTGGAAATCATTCATGCAGATTTATGTGGGCCAACTATAACTCCAGCTCTTCAAGGTGAAAGGTACTTTTCTCTATTTTTTGATGACCATACTAGAATGATATGGGCATATTTCATAAAATATAAATCCGAAGCATTCTAATTTTTTAAGAATCTTAAAGCTCTCATTGAAAATCAGAAATATTCTAAGATTAAATGTCTTAGAACAGAGAGAGGAGGATAATTCACCTCAAAATAATTTGATGGTTTTTGTAAAGAGCACGGAATCGAAAGAGAACTCTATGCTACTAGGACACCCAAGCAAAATGGAGTAATTGAAAGAAGGAACCGAACCGTTCAAGAAATGGAAAGGACAATGCTACTAGCAGCTAATTTGCAACAAAAATTTTGGAGAGAAGCAGTTGGGACGGCATTTTATACCTTAAATCAAACTCAACTAAGACCAAATAATGAAAAGACTCCTTATTGTTGAAAAGTGTAACTAGGTCGGTCTTCATGTTGACTATGTAATTATGTATTTATATAAATAAGATGTCAAAGATAATATAAATGTAATTAAGTGTCATATATATATGAAGGATCTAGTCTAAAAGATACGCTGCAAGACCTAGTCAAGGAAACCGTTAATGAATGGCCTAATTCAGCCCTCCAACTACACTAGAAGTTAAGCTACAACGTTGAGTTATAGTCAGCCTAAAGCACCATGTTGAATTCGGCCTTCAACAGCAATTCAAGTTGGCCTTCAAGCTCAATGAATGGTCGGCCTAAAAGATAGTAGAATTGTCCCTATATATAACTTGTTCTGCAGATCATTTGACAACAATATTTTCGGTCATCTCTGTGATAAAGGCTACGGATTACTGTAACAGGAGTTTGGATCTCCATGAAGAAGTCACAACAGAACTCAATGCGGATTCCTTTGTAGATTGAGGATAAATCTGAGCCACCATTTCCAGAAGTATTTACGGATCTAACACAAAAAGGACTTATGGTTACCATAGCAGAGACAGAGTATATATATACGAAGACAGTGCGGATACCATAGTAGAGACAGCGTATATATATACCAGGATAGTGTGGATACCACTGTAGAAATTATATACAAGATACATGTATATATCCAGATTCTCCTGATCTAACAATATTTATCTTCTTGCTAAATACAGAATCCTTCCACTATTAATCTTTTGCGGAAATTTAAAATCAATTGCAAACACATGAAGCAATAAAAACAATCGCACATAACACAGTTGTTTAACAGGAAATCCTGAAGCTAAAAACCAAAACTATCATATATTATGTATCATGGGGATCATGTAACAATCTCATACAAAGCTTAGTACATCAAGCTCTCAGTACAATCAATCGTCACACACTAATCAGAAGAAATCTGCAAATCCATACACTAATTTCTTGCCACCTGATAGCCTGCCTCCACTGCGCAATCCCTACTGAAGAAGGCCCCTGAATGAATTCGAATCTACCTTGCTTGCACGGCGGAATCCTCATTGGCAACTCCAATGTGTGTGTGGTGCAATCAATGCATCACTATAGTCACAACAGATAGTCCATCTTTCCCTTTCACCTATCTCTCCACTGGATCTCCACTGGAACTGACATGCACTGTAGTTAACTGTTGTATTTGTTCAGTTGATTAATGAGTTATTATTTGTGAATTAATTAGCTAATTAATTCACTCCACTCTCACTAGTGTATCATTCAGTTAGACTAGATACAACTAGCTCAACTGAGTTTAACTCCATTAACTGAGTTAAACTGAATAATAACTCCATGAACTACTCTTCCAACTCTGTCATAACTTTTCCACTTCAGTTCTAACTGAGTCCTCCATGCATGAACCACTGGTAAACCCTAGGAATTGTGTAATTCATTCAGCCCACTGATTTGACAAATCTGTACACTGAAATTAAGTGCTCCAAGGGAATAAGTTGATGTTTATTGTCGGATTATTATTAAGAGCTAATAATAATCGACACTTCTATTTTTAGATCGACGATCTATAAATAGACTTCGCCCAATATTCTAAAAGTAGAATTTCATCTATTTTTCCAACTTGACCAACCATCCACAAATAGCATCCTGCAACTTCTGAAATATGATCACCATGTCTAAAAATAGACATATTTTAAAAATAGACTTGCACCTAAAAATAGCCTGCGGGCCCACTTAGTGAAGGCGACTCATTTTCACTAAGCTCATCGTCTTGTTGAATCTCAACTCTCACTATTGTATCATTTAGTTAGACTAGATACAACTAGCTCAACTGAGTTTAAATCCATTAACTGAGTTAAACTAAATAACAACTCCATGAACTACTCTTCCAACTCTGTCATAGCTTTTCCACATAGTTCTAACTGAGTCCTCCATGCATGAACCACCAGTAAACCCTAGGAATTGCGTAATTCCTTCAGCCCACTGATTTTCCAAATTTGTATACTGAAATTAAGTGCTCCAAGAGAATAAGTTGATGTTTATTGTCGGATTATTATTAAGAGCTAATAATAATCGACACTTCTATTTTTAGATCGACGATCTATAAATAAACTTCGCCCAATATTCTAAAAATAGAATTTCATCTTCAAAAATGAAATTCTACATCTAGGATTTTCGATCATCTCTGTGATAAAGGCTACGGATTATTGTAACAGGAGTGCAGATCTCCATGAAGAAGTCACAACAAAAATTAATGCGGATTCCTTTGTAGATTGCGGATAAGGCTGAGCCACCATTTCCAGAAGTATTTACGGATCTAACACAAAAAGGACTTATGGTTACCACAGCAGAGACAGAGTATATATATAAGAAGACAGTGTGGATATCATAGCAGAGATAGTGTATCTATATAACAAGATAGTGTGGATACCACAATAGGAACAACATATATATATATATATATATATATATATATATATATATATATATATAAGATAGTGCGGATTCTACAAAAGTTGCGAACAAGCATGATCAACCACAGCAAAATTTGTGGATGCACCACAGTAATTAAGTGCGGACAAGACAGAGAATTAGGGCAATAAATAAATGCAGATAAAGGCTAATCTATGAATGTGGAATTGAAGGAAGAATACAGTCTATGAATGGTCAATAACATTTTGTAATAGAAAGTGATTGATATACATAGTTAAGGACTGTGAGCCTAATCTTCGTGGTTTTTGTGTTTTGATAATTGACTTGATGAAAGATTGACTTAACTAGAAGAAGAGAAGACATAAGTACCTCAAGTACATTCACAAGTAATTATCTAGAGGAGAACTTGTGTTAACCTACAACCCGTCAAATTCTCAACATGGTTTTAGATCTTTGGTTACAAGAAAGGGCTATCAGTGATACAAATCTAATTTAGTTTGGAGGTTACAATCTCAGCTTGGCTACATTGCAGTTCTTATAGCAAAAATATTACATAGTCATCCTAAACACAGTCTCGACATACATACATCCCCACAGTTCAAACTCAAATTGAGATTATCAATGGTATATAAGTTTGAAAAAGGAAGCAGAACTCGGATAGCACAGTTTCAGGTATATAAAGATATCAATGAGAAAATTACAAGTGATTACAAGTGAACTTCTCAACAAATAGCAGTCAAGGTCAACTATATATTCCCCATATACTGCGGAGAAAAAGGTGGACAGAACCCCGACCTTCTATGAGCTTTTCTATGAGGTTTATGTGATAAAAGACAACAGATTGCAGAACAAGGAACAAGGTTATATACTAAGAAGAGAATAGGAACAATTCTGAGACAAACTCGATGATATACACCTGTAATAAAAGCGAGATAAAGTCTATGATTGATGCGTAGAAGGGACATAGACATATCACCTGATGGAATGCGTTGAAATCTGAAGTTTCATAGTGCAGATGACATAGTGTGAATTACACAGTGCGTAATATAAATGGAAGGGATAAAGGCTCCTGTCATTAGTGTTACCATAGTAATAGAGCTATGAAACTATCATAATTTTCCTTGGAAGAATACAGTCTGAAAGATCAACTACACGAATGGATGACATGAGATCTCAAGTCTGGAACAGCCTAAGAAGAAGATCATTCAAAGAATAACAAGGTGCAGATCTCCTCTTCACTTGCCAAGTAAGTATCTTTCATTTTCATTTTCATTTTGGTTAAATGACTTCCTTTTGCAATGAGATATATGAGGTGGTTGTATTACTGAAGATCCTTGCATAAATCAAGGAGGATAGTCATGGTCCTCATAGATAACTAAAGTCATAGATAAGGGTCTCCTTTGAATTCATGGAAAGGAACTCTGAAGGTTCTCTCACATGAACAATATTGGAGACACAAAAGAAGTTGAAAGAAGAATTATGAACAGCACAAGAAAGTTCATGTCACTAGAAAGGATGGAAGGAGTGGATGGAAAGAGGGAGTAAGAGGTCATTAAGACTAGTCTCCCTCATAATAAGTCTCTTTATGGCTCCTATATCCTACTTAAGATTTGATGCAAAGGGACATCATGGAAGTATAAGACACAAGAACGCATATGATCATGAGGGTAACAAAATCATGGGATAAGTAATTTACCTCACTCATCAATATAGGGTTTCTATGGAATAAGACAAGTTGAAGGCAATAGTTTTGCAGAACTCAATCATTTGAAAAAAAAGGAAGAACCTGATTCAAAGCAAATCTGAAAAAATAAGAAACAGTGGATCTATACTACGATTGATATCATCTTCTTTAAGTGATTTATGTTGGTTATATGATAGGAAGCAGTGTAGCACCCTGATGAAAGCATGGAAGGAGCTCTTGGTGAATCAGCTCTGGGAAAACCTCTCTGATAAAATTAATGATGAAAAGCAGTCATCAAGAGCAAGGGTCATCATGGAAACAAATTTTCTGGGACATTGATGGAGCATACCAAGAGAATGAAGCTCTTCATTCCAAAGAAATTGCTACAATATGACTCAAAAGAAAAAGGGTATGAGGTATGTATATATTTATATTCTAAACATTGGATGTTTTGAAGTCATGTCATATGGTTGCAGGTAATGAACTTCTGTATTTTGAAGTATGATCTATGGAGGAGTGTCTCTCAGTGCACAGACAGATGAAATCAACATAATATGTCCTCATGGAATATGAGGTGGTTGTATATGAACGAGAAACTAGAAAGGTTGTAAGTTCCTGGGAATGGAGAATGTGCAGAAAGGAAGAGATCATGAAATGAAACCATGTCAAGAGGCAGTTATCATCCGAAAGCCCAGAAGATGTGACTCGGAGATCTCCTGGGAAGATATGTAGACTCTGACAGAAGCCTGGTAAATAAGAAGACCCTTGACAAAACATATCATTGGGAGATGTGTCAATTTGTACAAAAGGATGTTGATGCCTACAAGAATATGTCATGGTCAAATATCATCACTAAGGTAACTTTTTTTCCAAAATTTCATATGTATATGTTTATCTAGATGAATTTATACAGGGCTGATAATCATAAGAAAGGATTCATGATCCTTGGGGATGATTCGAAGGAAAGCAGCATGGCATAATGGTGGACCATATGAGAAAGATTCATGAATCACTTTCTGACAGTGGACATGACTCATGACTAAAAGTGATGGATGATCTATGCCCTATGAAGCAAAAAAGTTGAAGATTCCTCAATATCAAAATCCATGACATCAAGGGGAGGAATTCTTCATGAGTAGATGGATTGCTGCTGCAGGACTCTGGTTGATGAGGAGCCTGGTGGTAAGTTTCTTGCTTGGAAGAAACTTGAAATATGTCCTCCCTTTGTTCAGAGGGAGTGACGTATCTGATTCTCTATTACATGTGTCATGTGCTAGACTAGGACTAACAGCCGTAAGTATTAGTGAAAGCCATGTGAAGAGAATGGATAGACACATCATTATGGTCTTCACCTGGAAGACGGAATGGAGAATTGGGTAATCATCTGGCATTCGATACTCTTTGAGAATGAGACAGGGCATTCAAGATAAGAGTAGTCGTGAACCGATATTCTTTGAGGACTGGCTACCCAAGAGAAGAATAGTCCAAGAAGGTCATACTCTGGGAACACCTAGGTGGGGTATGTACCTTGAAGAGACAATGACTATGCTGTCTATTAGTCATGTGTCTCGCCAGCATTGTAGCCCATTGTCTCGTTTAAGAGATGGGGCTATTAGTCAAGGCCTTGCAATAGGAAAATGTTGGTTGATATGATGCTATACAGATGCGATTACCAATCTGATTCTTCTTAGGAGATTCTTCAGTTTGAAAGTAACCATGTACCTATATGAATACCTCCCTAGTTAAGAGGGAGTGTTGAAAAGTGTAACTAGGTCAGTCTTCATGTTGACTATGTAATTATGTATTTATATAAAGAAGATGTCAAAGATAATACAAATGTAATTAAGTGTCATATATATATGAAGGGTCTAGTCTAAAATATACGCTCCAAGACCTACTCAAGGAAACCGTTAATGGAGGGCCTAATTCAGCTCTCCAACTACGCTAGAAGATAAGCTACAACGTTGGGTTATATTCGACCTAAAGCACCATGTTGAAGTCGACCTTCAACAGCAATTCAAGTTGGCCTTCAAGCTCAATGAATGGTCGGCCTAAAAGACAGTAGAATTTTCCCTATATATAACCTATTCTGCGGATCATTTGACAACAATATTTTTGGTCATCTCTGTGATAAAGGCTGCGGATTACCGTAACAGGAGTGCAGATCTCTATGAAGAAGTCACAACAAAACTCAATGCGGATTCCTTTGTAGATTGTGGATAAGTCTGAGCCACCATTTCTGGAAGTATTTACGGATCTAACACAAAAAGGACTTGTGGTTACCACAGCAGAGACAGAGTATATATATACGAAGATAGTGCAGATACCACAGCAAAGACAGCATATCTATATACCAAGATAGTGCAGATACCACAACAGGAACAACATATATATATATATATAAGATAGTGCGGATTCTACAGAAGTTGCGGACAAGCATTATCAACCACAGCAAAATTTTTCGGATGCACCACAATAATTAAGTGCGGACAAGACAGAGAATTAGGGCAATAAATAAATGCAGATAAAGGCTAATCTATGAATGCAAAATTGAAGGAAGAAGACAGTATGCGGATGGTCAATAACAATTTGTAATAGCAAGTGATTGAAATACATAGTTAAGGACTATGAGCCTAATCTTTGTGGTTTTTGTGTTTTGATAATTGACTTGATGAAAGATTGACTTAACTAAAAGAAGAGAAGACATAAGTACCTCAAGAACGTTCACAAGTAATTATCTAGAGGAGAATTTGTATTAACCTACAGCCCTTAAAATTATCAACACTTATGAATTATGGAAATGTAATATCCCCAAAGGGAAATAACCAGTAATACACAGAAATATGCCAGATAGATATAGAAAACACAATGCTGGAACCAGATCATGGAACAAGTACACATAGAATGCCAGAAAACTAAGCCATTTTATTAATCTGAAAGTACAAGATAACGAGGAATGAGACATGCCATCTTGCCTAGGCAAGTGGAGGCCTCTCAGACAATGATGGCTATAATAAGGACGAGCGTCTGGCTCGGCGAAGAAGGCTACAGGAAGAAGGCGCCTGCGAGGATACCAAATAGAGCTATAAGGCAGAACTGAAAATGGTTGAATCTTCTCGAATCCTCCATTCTCCACCAATAGAAAACGGCTGTCTCTGCACAGTGGCAGTGGCTGGCTGGGTGAAGATCTTTGGCCCCCAAAACCTCCGGAATGGAAATGATCAGCTCCTCAAGACTAGAAATGCTGGAAAACGCTGTCAAGCCCTACTCACATGACCCTGCTCATCAGATCAGCGTCCTCCCTGATGGATCTGCGTCCTAGATGCTCAGATCTACTGGATCTGAAGCCTCCAAACCAGATATGCGTCCTATCCCTCCAAATCTGCGTCCTCCAAGGTCAGATCTACTGTTATCCCTTCAGATCTATGCTGGATCTGTCAATATCTCCTCAGATCTGCAACCTCTAAGGCTGGATCTGATGTTATCTCTTCAGATCTAGGCTGGATCTGCCAATATCTCCTCAGATCTGCAATCTCCCAAGCTGGATCTAATGCTATCTCTCCAGATCTGCACCCTACAGAACTAGATCTGCAAATATCTCCTCAGATCTGCAATCTCCGTGGATCTATCGATATGTCATCGGATACGCGTCTGTCTCTCGGAACATAGGTCACTCTCTAAGCTTTAGTCGTCCTTTCGTTTACTGAAAGCAATCCTTATTCTGAATCCCGATGGCGTCCTTCCTCCCCACGAACGGCGGTGCCTTCTAGATGCACGCGAGCCACCAGAAGGCTTCTTCCTCTCCCAAATCTCACGAAAACGCACAATTCCCATTCAAGCAGAAGATGTTCACTATTTGGCTCCTTACTAGAAACGAGGCTGCACTAAAGTCCCCAGGCCCTGAAGGTGGCCAGAAAACAACATACAGAAGCCCAGAGCACTCGAAGTCCCCCAAGGCTAAAAGGTGAGATCTCCGGCCAGGAGGTGCTACGTTGCCTGGCAGAGTCTTTGTGACCAAACTAAACAACCGACGTGCTGAAGCAGATAGAAGTCTAGCTCTCAATATCAATATCAAATCATGCATGTCCAAATGAGGTGAGAACCCCACCTTTTATAGTGCTAAACTCCCTCCAAAACCTTGACTGCGTCCTTCACTCTCCTTGGCCTGCGCAGTTAACCTTGGGTCAGCATGAGGCCTCCCCTCATACACATGTGGACCCCCAAGGCCCCCTCTCTAAGTTATAACGTCAATCAACTAGGAAAAACACTTTATTTTATAAAGTGAGGTGGCTAAAGTGAGGTGACCCCTCTTATTTCTCACTTTATTTATTATTTCTAGCTAAAGCGGCAAAATTAAACAAAAATGAAATATTCCAATTAGCAAAGCTAATTGAGAATATTACGATCTCCGGTAAAACGTTGCTTGTGTCGAAACAGCGGAAAGTGATGAATCTTTCTGCAATCTGCTGCATCTCCCAAGTGGCATCCTCATCAATAAAGGAATTGCTTGTTCTATCAGCAATGCCACCGAACAAACCTACTCTCTGGTGATGCTCCTCCACCGTCTTGCAAAATGTGCAGGTCCCCCTTTGCGAAACCTCTCTTGCTCATCTCCTTTGTCACTTACGATATGAAGGATATCTCAGTACGGGATCCCGAGCCGATTTCTCACCGTGCCCAGCCAACCAACAATCCGCCCGGGTCCCATCGCCACCATGGCCAATAATAGCCCAAGTCCCATGGCTCGGACTGCTCACTGCCTCTGGCTATGACTGAAGACCATGACCGCTGCTGCTCTGCATCTATGACTGTGTAAGCTGGCCCATCAACTGTGAACCAACTCGTCACCTCCCTCCAATCAAGGCATGGAGTCGAAAATATAATGAGGAATATCGCCCTCCTGTGGATCCTCCATCTCCAAGCAATCATCCAGACAAAATGAGCCACCTCCCAACAAGGCAACTCCTGAAAATCTCCTTCCACCTCAAGCTCTGGTAATGAAGGTGGGCTGAAAATATGAACTTGGCAAGCATCATAGCTTACCCCATGCTGTCCTTCTATATCATGGCTGATGTAGTCTGTCTGATCTGGTGCAAAATCATTTGCCCTCAATAGCAAAGTGAAAAACAATCCACATGAAGGTTCACTCTAAGAATGGTGAAGCAAGCGCTGAAACAAAAAACTTACCATCCGCAGAAATATGACTAGACAGTACATGGATCACCTAATGAGATGTTCTTGAAGGTGTTACATGAGGATACATAATGCAAACAATCTCTCACAAGGATACAACGTAGTCTCATCCACTGCAACTTCAGAAAATTACATGGCAAGCAGTGTACAAGATTCATCACATCTACTAATGGATAGTAAATGGCTGAATATGACAACAACATAAGACCAAACACTTGCCCATGGCTGTACAATGGATGAATATCAATCTCATGGCCCACATCAAAAGAGAACGCATATATAGTAGTGGTGGCCGCACCCTCCTCACGAACTCCTATTACGAACATCATGGTGCGAGAAAATACTCAGGCATTAAATGTATGTCTCTCTCTTAATCAGAAGCCTCCACCCCACAAATGCGACCATATCTTGAAAGGTAGAAGGGTGGATCCATAAATAGAATGCCATGGTGTTTTGGCATGCTCTGGGAAGAATAGACATGACACTGTTAAAAAAGATAATACAGTTGAAATCCTGCCAGAGTACGAAGAATATGAGATGGTCTCTCTATCATCATTACCTCTCTTTGTGTTGCAGCAGTAACACCACCTGGGACCTATAAGTTGCAGACATGTAACTGTTGCGCACACTTCCATCCATAATGTTCACTCCAAAGGTGATATGTATTTGGGAGCTCATGCAAATAAGCTCCTGTCAATACCAGACTCTGCTCTTTGACATGCTCCTTGTCAAAGACTCCTCTAATACTGCTGCAACAAGTGTGGAATACTCCCCAAGATGGAAGTGCTTCCCTGTCATCATCAAAGATCAAGGAGATAGTGCCATCCCCTCTTCCTGCAACATCATGCAAAGTGTGAGAGCAATTCTGCCCTTGCTCTCCCAGAAACAAACCAAGCAACCAAACAATTTGCTGCCTCCCCATACTTCCATCATACAACTCATGTGATGAAGACATAACGAGTATCATAGCAACACCATGCATGCATACTCCATGCTGCTCAATGATGCAAGTATCCAGCCATCTTTCCTCCACCCTCCGACTCTTAGGAAGAGTGTTTGCCAAGAGATGGCCAAACTCTTTCAAGAGTAACCAGCGCAGCCAAGCCTCCTGCTGCCTGGTGTCATAGATCTGCAAGTAGCCTCCTGGCTCCTTGCTCATCATCCCCATCCACTCAATCACTTGTGGATGCCTCCTTCTCCTCATCCTGGTACTCCTCCCATGAGGGCTACCATCCTCCCAAATCAAATTTCTGATTTTGCACTTCATGGGATTTTGAAGTATAAACTTCTCAAGGATCAATGAGACCCTATCAAGAATCAAATAGGTGGTAGGAAAAAACCTCCCATCATGATGTGTGTGGCTCAAGGAATGTCCAACACAAGCATGAGAGATGTTATCCATCCGAAGATGTCCCCCATCTTCTATCTGCTCTTGTGAGAAGGGAAGAAGGTCATCGCACCCCATGGTGTGTCGAAGTGCATCTCCAGTGAGATCTCTCCTTGAGACCTCCTCTTCATCCATAGTCTGCTCCATCGAGTACCAACTCAAAATCTCTCGCCATCCAACCTTAACACGTGGCTGATGTACCCTGTGCAACTCTAATCGTCTCATCCCATCATCCAAGTCAATATATGAGACCTGACTAGGTGGCTCTGCCTCTCTCTCTCTAATGGAAAGAGATGACCCAACAATACTGCTAGTCCCGTCCATGCATGCCTGAAGGGGAATGATCTGACGCTCCCTCGTGCCCTCTGGTTGTACCATCAGGGAATCCAGCTGTTCCCCAATGCGGACCAACTTGGCCGCCGACGTGGCACAAGTCACTCTCATACCCTCCAGCTCCTGGTCCTGCAACAAAATGGTCTCCCGTACTGACGCGGCCTTCTCCCTCAAAACTCGAAGGTCCGTCCAAAGCCGATGATACCGCTGTCTGCGACCATCATCCAATACCTCTGTATCTCCTAGTGCCTCATCGATAATGGATATATCTCCTGATACCTCACCCATCTGTCGTGTGCTGCTACCACCCGAAGACTCGGACATGGCTCCAGTCATCACCTCAGTGGATGGCTCTACCGGGGTAGGCTCTACCTCTTCCACTACGATATCAACCGGCACGGTCAAGGAGGTCTCTAATGATGGTGAGTCCTGTGTCACCCTAGGTGTAACCTCAGACTCCCTGCAATCCTGTGTGCCCTCATCCTCCAAGTGTGAGGTAACCATTTTAATGGTTTCCCTCTCCGATACTCGGTCAAGCTGGAAAGAGGCATCCAGCTTGTCCACCCAAGCTTTTTCTGAGTGCCTGGATGACCCGTCAAATGTCGGTAGATGGAATCTGTCCACTGTGCGCTGTAAGACCCTATCATGTGAGTGCTTGTTCCCTCTGTGAAAGTTGTGAGGTCTACTATCACGCTGGAGCTGAACATAATCTCTACTAGTCGCACGGTGGTCATCACGGTGGTATTCGTGCCCCTTGTGCTGGTGCTGCTCAGGGGGTTTGATGCCGCATCGATACTGGAGATAGCGCTCGAAGGGGAGAGTATCCATGAATGCCTATCCTAAGCCCTGCCACTCTGCAAAAACGGCTGCCCATCGAGCTGGACTCACATCTCTCGGTACTGTCGACCCCTCGTCCTCTACCAGGAAGGTAGGCATGGTGGGTCGCGTGGGTGCTGGATTGTACCTCTGTGCACCTCCCCGCACTCCTGTCCCTGTGTCTTCTGGCAAGAATGTGGGCATAGTGGATTGCTGAGCTGTCACAATGGGGATAGCATCGTGCACTGGTACGAGGCGAGACATACCCGATCCTTCGCCGATCTGAAGAACTCTAGGGAGTTCTCTCTGACTGATCTCCACGGCCAAGAGCCTCTATGACATCTCTTGCATGTGTTGGAGGAGTGTCTCCCAAAATCTCCTCTTATCCACATCACCCGCCATCATCTCTTTCTGTTATGTGTCTACAGGCTCCTCAGAAACTGCACGGCTGCTACAAAACCATACTGTTGCTTAACTTCGACCTTTGATTTACCCACTGAAAACTACTCAGAAAATTCCGAAAATTTGGGAAGGTGATCCTTGTCCAAAACCCAGAAAAACCCAGAAAACGTTTCTCCTAATTCCAAACTTCAAAATTTGACCCTTTTTATTTTGGCCCTTTTTCCAACTGCGTTTCTGGTATTGTACTGCTATTGCTCTCCAAAATTTCAGC
The DNA here is from genome assembly GCA_034641835.2 of Pinus albicaulis. Lineage (NCBI taxonomy): Eukaryota > Viridiplantae > Streptophyta > Pinopsida > Pinales > Pinaceae > Pinus > Pinus albicaulis. The sequence goes on along the minus strand of CM076574.1, from coordinate 1,417,613,047 downwards.
AACCCTCTGTATGATCTCTCTCCCAATGTCATAGACCACAGGCTGAGCCAGAATTATGCTCTGATACCACTGTAATATCCCCAAAGGGAAATAACCAGTAATACACATAAATATGCCAGATAGATATAGAAAACACAATGCTGGAACCAGATCATGGAACAAGTACACATAGAATGCCAGAAAACTAAGCCATTTTATTAATCTGAAAGTACATAGAGAGGAGTACAAGATAACCAGAATGAGTGCACCTATCCTTGCCCTAGGCAAGTGGAGGCCCTCTCGGAACAATGATGGCTGCAAATAAGGACAGCGTCCTAGCTGGCTGAAGAGCTGCTGGGAAGAGCTGCTACTGGAATGCAAATGAGCTATAAGCTGAAGACTAGAAAATGGCTGATCTCAGTCCTCCAAACCCTCACCAATAGAAAACGCTGTCTCTGCTAGTGACAGCGCTGAAACAGATGGAATGCTGGCCACAAAACCTCCAGATGAAATGATCAGCTCCTGAAGACTAGAGATGCTGGAAAACGCTGTCAAGCCCTACTCACATGACCCTGCTCATCAGATCAGCGTCCTCCCTGATGGATCTGCGTCCTAGATGCCCAGATCTACTGGATCTGAAGCCTCCAATCCAGATCTGCGTCCTATCCCTCCAGATCTGCGTCCTCCCTGGTCAGATCTACTGTTATCTCTTCAGATCTAGGCTGGATCTGCCAATATCTCCTCATATCTGCAACCCCCAAGGCTGGATCTGATGTTATCTCTTCAGATCTAGGCTGGATCTGCCAATATCTCCTCAGATCTGCAATCTCCCAAGCTGGATCTAATGCTATCTCTCCAGATCTGCACCCTACAGAACTAGATCTGCAAATATCTCCTCAGATCTGCAATCTCCAAGTCTGGATCTATCAATATGTCATCAGATCTGCGTCCTTCTGTCTCCTGGAACAGCGTCCTCTCTCTAAGCCTGATCTGCGTCCTTTCTTCACCTGAAACAGCGTCCTTCTTCTCAGATCTGGCGGCTGCATCCTTCCCCTCCCTGAAGCAGTTGCCTTCTAGATACGCGCGGCCACGAAGGCCTTCCTCCTCCAAATCTCCACCTGCATGCTACCAATTCCCCTTGAAACGGAAAGTGTCTCAGAAAATAGCCTTACTAGGGCGGGCACTCGAAGTCCCACGAAGCTAAGGGTGAAACCAGAAATAACCTTACCAGGGCAGGCACTCGAAGTCCCCCGAGGCTAAGGGTGAGATCTCCGACCGGAGACACTCGGTTGCACTAAACAGTGCTGCAGACCGACTAAACAACCGGCGTGCTGAAGCAGACAGAAGTCTAGCTCTCAATATCAATATCAAATCATGCATACCCAAATGAGGTGAGAACCCCACCTTTTATAGTGCTAAACTCCCTCCAAAACCTTAATTGCGTCCTTCACTCTCCTTGGCCTGCGCAGTTAACCTTGGGTCAGCCTGATGCCTCCCCATCATACTCATGTGGACCCCCAAGGCCCCCTCTCTAAGTTCTAACGTCAATCAACTAGGAAAAACACTTTATTTATAAAGTGAGGTGACTAAAGTGAGGTGACCCCTCTTATTTCTCACTTTATTTATTATTTCTAGCTAAAGCGGCAAAATTAAACAAAAATGAAATATTCCAATTAGTAAAGCTAATTGGGAATATTACAAGAAAGGAAGACTTGCTTCAGTAAAATATTTCAGGATTTTTGGAAGCAAATGCTTCATAAAAATAAATGATGACTCACCAGGAAAATTTGATTATAGGGTTGACGAAGGAATATTTCTTGGATACTCCACAAGGAGAAAAGCTTACAAATGTTACAACAATCGTCTACGTAAAATAGTGGAAAGCGTTGATGTGAAGATTGATGAAGGTCTTCTAGAAAAGAGAATTGAAGATCATGAAGTTGGGTCTTTCCTTGAAGAAAGTGAAGAAGAACCAAAAAAAGAAGAGGAGGGTGGGGAACCTCAAAGTGAACCTTCACAAACTCCTTCTAAGATAAAATGCATTCAAAAACATCATCCGGAAGAACAAGTTATCGGGAATATAGATGAAGGAATTCAAACTTGAAGGATGACAAACACTCCAAGAAAAGATGATGTTGCTCTATTATCTTTAATAGAACCTAAAAAAATTTCTCAAGAAAGTAAATATCCTTATTGGATAAAGGCCATGGAAGAAGAAATGTATCAAATTGAAAAGAATGAGACTTGTGATATGGTACCTCGCCCAAAAGATAAAAATATAATTGGAACAAAATGGATATTCAAAAAAAGATGAATGAGGATGGACAAATCATCAGGAATAAGGCCAGACTTGTCTGCAAAGGATACTCGCAAATTGAAGGAATTGACTTTGAAGAAACCTTTGCACCAATAGCTTGATTGGAAGCCATAAGAATTTTTTTTGCATTCACTTTCTCAAAAGGATTCAAGGTTTATCAAATGGATGTAAAATCAGCATTCTTGAATGGAGATCTCAAGGAAGAAGTTCACATGGAGCAACCAGAAGGATTTGATCTTGCCGAAGGAAAATACTTTGTATGTAAACTGAAAAGGGCCTTGCATGGATTAAAACAAGCCCTTAGAGCGTGGTATGAAAATTTGGATCACTATCTGCAACAAGAAGGTTTCAAAAAGGGAGTAGCAAGTAGAAATCTCTACATGAAGATGGACAAGGAAAAAACTCTGATCGCTCTTGTATATGTTTATGATCTAATATTTTCTAGCAATGATGATGAGATGAGCCATGAATTTGCTCTAAATATGTCCAAAAGATTCGAAATGTCAATGATTGGTGAGCTATCTTACTTTCTTGGGCTACAAATATCTCAAACCTCTGCATACATGCTCAAAAGATATGGGATGGAAGACTGTGCACCTATGAGCACATTGATGACCACATATTGTAAATTAAGTAAAGATGATGATACCCCTCTCATAGATGTGACTCTTTATGGGTCAATAATTGGAGCTCTTTTATACTTAACTGCCACAAGACCAGACATTATGTAAGCAGTTGGAATGGTGGCAATATTTCAATCAAGTCCTAAATAGTCTCGTCTAGCAGTTGTGAAGAGAATACTTAGATATTTAAAAGGAACTATTGATTTTGGTCTTTGGTATCCCAAGAACTCAACTCTTACTGTAACAGCTTACTCTGATGTTAATTGGGCTTGAAGTGTGGATGATTGAAAAAGCACCAGTGGGAATGCATTCTTTATGGGAGATTGTCTTGTATCTTGGCTCAGCAAAAAGCAATCATCTATATCCCTTTCTACAGCTGAAACTGAATATATAGCTATTGCTAATTGTTGTACACAAATACTATGGATGAAGCAAGCTTTTTTAAGATGTCAACATAGAAACTAAGCAACCAATCACCATTTTTTGTGACAACACAAGCGCCATCAGTGTTTCAAAGAATCCGGTGATGCACTCAAAAACCAAACATATTCCAATCAAATACCACTTTCTCCATGAACAGGTTGTTGAACATAATATCAAGTTGGAATATGTCAATACAAAGGAACAATTTGCAGATATCTTTACAAAACCCCTTCCCCGAGAATTATTTGAATATCTTCGTCAAAAGATGGGGGTCATTGCGCTTGCCTCACATTAAAGAAACCAAGCAAAGGAGAAACATAATAGTGGGAGCATCATGATAGGGGGAGTACATTGGCACCCCATTTTCCATTGATGTCAAAGGGGGAGAAAAAGGTGGAATATTTCCATCAATGACAAACGAGGAGATTGTTAATCTAGCTTGTCATTGATGTAAATATGGCAATTAGATGCTTGATGATGATGAATGATCATACTTGTTGAAGGATTAGATGATGGATGATGGAAGTCATATATCACTATGGAATAATAACCTTATGATGAAGAATCAAACCATAAAGAATCCCAATACATTCTGCCTTACCTACATTTCTGCACAATTAAATGACCAATCACATTAAGAATTATTTTTCTCTATCGTGGAGGCAGAAATTCTCTATGAAACATGCACCATCATCTAGAGCGGAATTTTTCATTTCCAATGAGCTATTACTTGACCCAAAACTCCAAATAATTTAGGAGAAATTGATTTTTGAAGATTATTTATCCTATTGTTGACATATAGCCAACCTATGCCCTATCCCTAATGTCAGCCTCCCTCATAAATTCATGTCTCTCATCCTATGCATATTAATAGGATTCTAAAACCTCATTTTCTCTCAAGCAATTCGGTGAAAAATACATAAAGGAATAGTACAGTTCACAACTCGTGAACTCAAAAGAGAGGGAGCATTTAATAAAGGAAAAGAGACTACGGATGGGTCTGGAATATTTCTGTGATGTTTGATAACTAAAAGCAACGACAGGAAATCTAACCTACACGGAGATTTCTACTGTGATCACCTTCAGACCTGCTTCAACATACTTCGGATTTGCTTCAGTTGTAACAGACTTTAGAACCTGTGATCATCTTCGGACCTACTTCAATATACTTCGGACCTGCTTCAGCTGTAACAGACTTTGAAACCTGTGATCCCCCTGAGGACTATTCGTTGTAGTTTTTTCCCCAAAACTGTGGTCTCAACAGTCGAATACTCCACAGAATTTTCTATCTTGCTTACCCTCGGATCTGTGGAAGGATTATTGTGGCTCATACCTTCAGTCACCCTCGAAACTGTGCACACTTCTGACATTTGGACAAGTGAAGAATAAAGCTCGGATAATATTTGAAAAGATGTGTACTACAAATATGTATTTCAGATGAAGATCATAATATGGATTGAAGTATATTTGGAGCAGACTTTAAATGTCGTATGGAGCATTCTCAATATTTTAGTATTGTTCCAATGATGCATCCCTGATTATATAAGTATGATGCAAGGAGTCTATGCTTTGGGATGGTATCAGCTTACGTACAAGTTCAATGATTCTCAAAGTATTCTCCCAACAACTCTTGTACACCAGTCTGGAGCAGCAAGGTATAAAGTCAGAAGAAGAAGGCCTAAACACATCCCAGAGAAAGGAAATGCAAAGATAGAAGCTACACTGGGAAATGTGCAACCCTTTGCCATTTTTGTCAAAGGGGGAGGAAAAGTAAGCAGAAGAAAGGCTCTTCTGAAAAGTAAGCAAAGGAGGAAAGACAAGACACTTCTCAAAATGAAAGAGGGAGGAAGTCCTGGAGGAAGTATTGGAGTATTTCCATCAATGCCAAAGGGGGAGACTGTTGGAAATATTGTCATTGATGGCAAAGGAGCATAAAGGAGTAGCATAAGAACTAGCAATAATGCAAAGGCAACAGAAAGGCAGCAAAGGCAACAAAGGAATCAGAGAAGTAGCAAAAGCAGAGAGGTAGCGAATGTAGCTAAGAAGGCACCAAAGGCAGCAAGGCGGCAGGGGCAGCAAAGAAGTAGAGACAACAGAGGCAACGAATGAAGCAAAGAGGCAGTGAATTGATTTAGCGCACAGCAAAAGGCAATCGGATTTGCAAGACACAGTGAGGACCAGAGATCTTACACATAGCAGAAGCAGGAATATGCGAGAGACGAGAGATAGAGAGGGCTTTAATCAATATGAAAGGGTATATGTCGAGTGTGATAACTTGGGATAAGAATCAATAACAAAGACAAGCTCGAGAACAAGCTCAAGAGGAACAACGTGGAGAAACCAGAGTTACAAAGCGCGACAATATAAAGAACAGAAAAATCGACTAAGGCAGAGAATTATTTGAAAAATTCAAAGGGAGGTGAGCGGACGGTCAGGATTAGATTGCAGAAGTGAAGACGAGAGAGGAACGGCGGAGATCGAATCGCACCAGGAGTGATTTTGCAAATCGCAAAGTTTAGCGGTTAAGTGTTAAGTTTGTCGCAAGGTAAGTTATTATGTGTGCGATGCGAAGTGGAGAAGGGACACGTGTTAGCACGATGCAATATCGCAAATCGCATGAAATAGAGGTTAACCACTAAGTTAAACGGTTACAAGTTGTGAACTGCGAAGTACGGGCAGTGATGTAAAGATGATGTGGCAGTGACATAAAGATGACGTGGCCCCGACCCCACAGATCGCAAGTAATTTATGATAATGTGGAAAGGTGACGTGGTGGTGACATGGCAGGGTGATGTGGCATGATGATGTGGACCTTGTGATCAGGAGATCAAGTCTCTTGTAGAAAAATGCTCAAAAATGAAGTTGCTCAGAATTGTTCCAAACCAAAACGACAGGAAAGAGCTCGCCAAAACGTTCCTGTAGCCATGAACGGCACTCAAATCCGTTACCATATGGAGGAGATATTGCATTTTGAAATCGTCCAGTAACCTCTAATGTTGAATGGGTTCATCATTTAAATGTGGAGAAATATTTTTAATATATTAAAAATTAATTAATGTTTTATATATATTAAAAATTTTAATATTTTATTTGATTTTAAAAAAATCATATATTATATTAATTTTTTTTTATATATTAAATATTAATTAAAATATATATATATTAATTATATTAATTCAAAATTCATATTCATTAAAACCCGAAGTATTTTGTTAAAAGTTTGTAATACGTGGGCATGTATTATTAACATTACAACCCACAAAGGTTAAAACATTGGAGATGCAACGTATGGTTTAAAAAGGTCAAAGCCACGTGGGTTTTTTAAAAAACGTGATTCAAAATGGAGCGGAGTTTTAAAACTTTTGTATGTCACGGTGTGGTTCGACCCCGGGTCGGGGTGGACACAACAGTGAGGCCCGACCGTTAGGCCACAGGCGCTTGTTGTTAAAGCTTGCCGCGCGAATATGCTTTTAAAAGTTTCAAATTTCGTTTGGACGCAGGTGGCGGGGTCTTGGTCACGTGGGCCCAGCGCTTGGGGCGGAATATTTAATACATATGGTTATCAACCTTATCCAATGCGCATATAACTCAAAGTTTTTAAATGAATGCCGGAGGGTATGGTCACGTGGCCCTATACTTTAGCCCCCTCCCACTGGCGGTTAGACCGGCAGTTCCTCTAATTTAGCGTCGACCTCCATATTTGTCGGCGTTATCTGGCAGTTAGCCAGACTTAGCTGGAGTGAATCTAGGCCAAACTGGCAGTCTAAGTAAATGAGCCATAACTTTGGCTAGGAAAGTCCTTTTGGGACAATTTTTTTTTTTTATTTGGGGGTATTGAAGCATTCTGGAGCTGTTGGGAGTGTTTGCAGAGCCATCAAGACGCTCTATCAGTAATTTTACCAGCAATTTTGGTCATGGAGCCACAAGGGCCTAATGAAAGATTAGTTGTTTTGGACTATACTCATCCAATGGAGGTGAATGAATAGTCGTTTTATACTGATTTCAGCCTTGGGTATCTGAATATGCAGTTTATTTTGCCTTTTGAGGCTTTCTATACATTGTAATTCACATTTTGAGCATTTAATGAAAGAGGGAAAAGCCTAATTAGAGGCTTTTGGACCCAGCAGAGGTAGCCCAAGAGAGGGGTGAACTGCTTAAACAATTGCTTGCTGTCATACTGTGTATTTTTGCTGCATTATTTCAGATTCTGCTAATTTAAACAGTAACTTTTCATTAGTACTCTTTTCCCAATCAGGATTATACAGTGAACAAAACTTATTAGTTCATCTTCAAACCACTTTACTTCATTTGCAGAAAACGTAAACTTGCCTATTCACACATAAAAGTTGGATTAATGAATACTTTGCACATAAACAAATACTTTCATTGATCGGATCTATTTCAGTGATTACATTTTATTTCTTTAGGCAGAGCCATTTTGTGGGCCAGAAGCTTCTGGTTTCATCATTTCTAGTAAAGGTGAAATAACCAGTAAAAGCCCCTTACTGTCAATCTCTGTATGAGAAATACTTTGTTCTCACAATTTCATATCAGGTTGGTATCAGAGCTCTAGGTTTTGCTTAAGAGTTTGTGAAATTTGTGCAAGAATATTGTGTTAATCTGCAAAATTTGATGCTTACTAGGCTGAAATTGAAAAGAGGGGAAGGTCAATTGGTTAGAGAACAAGTTAATCCTCAACCAAAGAGAGCTAGAGTGCCATTATCTCCACCTTCCATTTCATCCTCATTAGCCTTAGAATCAACCACAAACATGTCTTCCAGAGAAGGAGAAGTACATGAGGAAATGGATCCCAAGGAAGAAGAAAGAGTCGTTAGAAAAGCTTTCTTGGACATGATTGAGATGGTTAGGATCCTCTATCAGGAGAGAAATGATAGGATTGCTGGAGAAGGGTCTAGAAACCAAAGAGAAGAAGGAGATTCTTCAGGAAGAAAGAAAGACAAAGATGAGTCTAAGAAAGGGAATGGAGGAAATGGTGATCCTTCATCTCCATCGTCATCATCTTCCTCCACATCATCCTCTTCAACTTTTGTTAATCAGTCACACAAAACAAAAACATTTCTTAAAAATCCTTTGTTAAAGCTTGATGTGAAGTTTGAGTTGCCGATGTTTAATGGTGATGTGAATGCAGAAAAATTGGATAACTGGATTAGACAGCTGGAAGTCTATCTAAGAATTCAGAATTTGCATGATGATGACACAAAAATCAAATTAGCCTCTTTGAGAATGGATGGAGCAGCTTTGGTTTGGTGGGAAGCCAAGACCAAGGAGGAAATTAAAAAGCATGGTAAGATAACTCTAACTTGGAATGAGTTTATTACAGCTATTAAGAAACAATTTTATCCTCTTGCTCATATTCAGAAAGCAATCATGAATTGGCAAAATTTTAGGCAACTTAAGGGTCAAAATGTGCAAGATTATACCCAAGAGTTTAGAAGGAGAGCACTTCTACTTGGAGTAGACTTACAAATTCAAGACACCTTGTTGAAATATATAGGAGGTTTGCACAATTACCTTCAACATACTATTCTAATGTTCAATCCTACCAGCTTAGATGAAGTCTGTGTCCAGGCTACACATTTAGAAGCTAGAGGAAAGAATACTTTTGATGAGGATAGTAATTTCAAAAACAAAGGAAAGAAGAGAGTTGCAAATTCAAGAAAGGAAAAAGGAAAGTTCTTTTGCAAGAACTGTTCGAAGACAAGTCATGATGAAGATCATTGTTGGAAGCTTCATCCTGAACTGAAACTAGAAAAATACAAGAACAAAAACAAGACCAAAGAAAAGGAGAAAACTGTAGCAACAGTTGAGCAAGACTTAGGGTCAGACTCAGGAGATGAGACAAAAAGCATAGCCATGGTTTTAAATAACATTAAGGGGAAAGAAGTGGTGCAAGACACAATTCCTAGTTCTAGCTCTTTGAATTGTCACAAAGATACTCATGAAGAAAAGAGGAGGATAGAGCTTTTCCATGTGAGGGTAATTTCAAAACATACCAAAATTGACACACTATTTGACAGTGGGTCACAAGCGAATCTTATATCTGAAGATTTGATCAAGCGGTTTAAACTTGAGACCATTCCACATCCGAAGCCTCATCCACTTGGATGGATATGCAAGGATGCCAATTTGTAAGTCTCAAGAAAGTGCATATTGCGCTTTGCAATAACTGCACACTTTATTGACACAGTGGAACTTGATGTGGTGCCGCTTGATATCTCAGGTATTGTTTTGGGAAGTCCTTATTTATTTGACAGGAAGGCTATCTTTCATCGCCATGAAAACAAGTATCACTTGTTCAAAGATGGTAAAGAATACATTGTGAGAGCTCACAAGAAGAAGATGGAATCTTCTTTACTCCATGCAAGTCAATTGAAAAGACTGGTTAATGCAAGTCAAAGTCTAACTTTGTTAATGTTGAAACGACCAGATTTTGAGCATTCACCTTTTTATGATGTTACTAATGATTTGTCTCAGTTTGATAACAGTTTGTCTTTGAAAAAAGATGATGTTATGTTGCACAAATTACCTTTTGGGTCAGCCAATGCAGAGAATGAAGTGTCAAAGCAAAGCAGTGCAAGCAAGAAGGACACACAATTCAGCATGGGACAAAGATGGTTTCAGAATGGTAGAATTCGCCATGGGAACAGTTTGCAAGGTGAAAGTCATTTTAAGTCTTCTGGGAAGTTTGATCAGTGTAGAAAAAGTTTGTTTTCTGCAGATTACAATTGTTGTTCTGCAAATTTTAATAATTTGCATCGTGCCTCCGTCAATCTTAGCACTGGTCGATCAGTTGATTCCAGAGACAGATTATCATTTTCACAAAAGCTCCATTTGATGAAATCGGGTAGATTTCAATTATTCAATGGTGGAATAGTGGAGAATCAGTCTCCACATTATTAGTTTCACTAGTCAGAGAGCTTTTGGGGTCCAAAAGCTTCCCATTTGGGAGGTGTGATCAGTAGATCAAGTCTCTTGTAGAAAAATGCTCAAAAATGAAGTTGCTCAGAATTGTTCCAAACCAAAACGATAGGAAAGAGTTCGCCAAAACGTTCTTATAGCCGTGAACGGCACTCAAATCCGTTACCGTATGGAGGAGATATTGCATTTTGAAATCATCCAGTAACCTCTAATGCTGAATGGGTTCATCATTTAAATGTGGAGAAATATTTTTAATATATTAAAAATTAATTAATGTTTTATATATATTAAAAATTTTAATATTTTATTTTATTTAAAGAAAATCATATATTATATTAATTTTTTTATATATATTAAATATTAATTAAAAAATATATATATATATATATTAATTATATTAATTCAAAATTCATATTCATTAAAACCCCAAGTATTTTGTTAAAAGTTTGTAATACGTGGGCATGTATTATTAACATTACAACCCACAAAGGTTAAAACATTGGAGATGCAACGTATGGTTTAAAAAGGTCAAAGCCACGTGGGTTTTTTAAAAAACGTGATTCAAAATGGAGCGGAGTTTTAAAACTTTTGTATGTCGCGGTGTGGTTCGACCCCGGGGCGGGGCGGACACAACGGTGAGGCCCGACCGTTAGGCCACAGGCGCTTGTTGTTAAAGCTTGTCGCGCGAATATGCTTTTAAAAGTTTCAAATTTCGTTTGGACGCAGGTGGCGGGGTCTTGGTCACGCGGGCCCAGCGCTTGGAGCGGAATATTTAATACATATGGTTATCAACCTTATCCAATGCGCATATAACTCAAAGTTTTTAAATGAATGTCGGAGGGTATGGTCACGTGGCCCTATACTTTAGCCCCCTCCCACTGGTGGTTAGACTGGCAGTTCCTCTAATTTAGGCCGACCTCCATATTTGTCGGCGTTATCTGGCAGTTAGCCAGACTTAGCTGGAGTGAATCTAGGCCAAACTGGTAGTCTGAGTAAATGAGCCATAACTTTGGCTAAGAAAGTCCTTTTGGGACGAATTTTTTTTTTGATTTGGGGGTATTGAAGCATTTTGGAGCTGTTGGGAGTGTTTGCAAAGCCATCAAGGCGCTCTATCAGTAATTTTACCAGCGATTTTGGTCGTGGAGCCACAAAGGCCTAATGAAAGATTCGCTGTTTTGGACTATACTCATCCAATGGAGGTGAATGAATAGTCGTTTTATACTGATTTCAGCCTTCTGTATCTGAATATGCAGTTTATTTTTCCTTTTCAGGCTTTCTATACATTGTAATTCACATTTTGAGCATTTAATGAAAGAGGGAAAAGCCTAATTAGAGGCTTTTGGACCCAGCAGAGGTAGCCCAAGAGAGGGGTGAACTGCTTAAACAATTGCTTGCTGTCATACTGTGTATTTTTGCTGCATTATTTCAGATTTTGCTAATTTAAACAGTAAATTTTCATAAGTACTCTTTTCCCAATCAGGATTATACAGTGAACAAAACTTATTAGTTCATCTTCAAACCACTTTACTTCATTTGCAGAATACGTAAACTTGCCTATTCACACATAAAAGTTGGATTAATGAATACTTTGCACATAAACAAATACTTTCATTGATCGGATCTATTTCAGTGATTACATTTTATTTCTTTAGGCAGAGCCAGTTTGTGGGCCAGATGCTTCTAGTTTCATCCTTTCTAGTAAAAGTGAAATAACCAATAAAATCCCCTTACTGTTAATCTCTGTATGAGAAATACTTTGTTCTCACAATTTCAGATCACCTTGTGATGCCCAGGCTACTACACTCAACCCACAATCTTCACTCTTTCAATAGGGCAATTCCAGTTTTGCCCCAATAATTTTAAATGTGGTCAAACACTAACACTATGTGGAAGCCTTTTATAGTTCCATGGTTAGCCTCATATATTGAATCAACATTCAATATTGCAATAACCCAAAGTTTCTCATCCCGAAGGAACTCAACTCAATAATTGAACGTTATAAAAGCCCAATATTATTATATGCTCAGTGCACAATTTCATTCCATACAAGGCTCGCTCTCTCATCAAACATAATACATATATATATCTCTGCATATACTATGACCCCCAATTCAAATGTTAAAATCCTTTAATATTCCATTATCTGCCAAAGGCTTGACTCAGGAAAAAGGCTGACTCACAGTCATCCCAACCACATGATTATTCGGCCAAAGGATAGGCTTTCAATGCACATAATATACTCTTTCAATTAAATCCAACCCGACCTTGGTTTGCACATAAAACCTTCGTTATATGCTAACCCACTATACGCGCATATATATATGTCCACCCACATCACATATAAATCAAACATCCTATACAAGTTCTTATGTGCACACCCCTTGTGCCAATTCACATCAACTATAATATATTAACCTTCAACCATGCGTAATTCGGAGTTTGGCGCTCATATGAAACGCAACCTTATGAACATCAACTCAATTATTAATATAATGGTTCGGGCCCACAGCATTCAAACGCTCAACAAATATAACGCTTGCTTTTAATCTTCGATCATCTTCCAACGCAAAGGTCGTTGGATCATCCAACCTTCACATCAAACGAACCTAACGCATCTCGCTTTTTTTGGCCCCCGAGCTTTAACACTCCAATTTTACGCGAAATTCGTGGTATTCCAATACCACCCTAAGACGCGTGTCAGCTGCGAAGGTGTATCGCATTTTTTTTCAACAATCAGCTTACCGCTCAAAATATTTGCGAAAACCACAAACTGTTTCCGAAGTCCGCCTTTACTATGCAACGTCCAGGTTCCACACTCGTGGTTCCGCTCCCTTCTATGAATTCCAAAGGTGTAATTCCTTCGCCATAATACACAGTAACAGCGTTTTAATTCAGAGTTTCGCCTTCTCGTTCACATCTGTATTCTCCTGCGCCATTATTATATGAGCCCCCTTTACAGTCTTTCAACGACTCCCTTCAAACATTCGAACAAGGTTAATTAACTCAATCTGTGACCAACACGTGCGGGTTTCTGGTGCATACATCACTGTATTGCCCATTCACAAGAATAAAACATAATGCCTCCATGGAGTCCCTCCCACATAATACACAGGCAATTACCACCAGAATGTAAGTCAATTGCTGCATATAAACCAATAAAAGATGAATCGACTCTAACGATTCCCACAAAAGGAACAAGTTCAGTTCTCATAGACTTGCAAGCAGGGTTTAGAGTATATTAAATAAACAGAGACAATGTTCCAATCAACAAAACAAACTCTTCAGACTCCCTGGGCCTTTCAATACAAAATTCAACTCAATTCTCAACATCATATGCGAATCAACAAGGTACGAAGGTGGAACAAATCATTTCTAATTGTATCCAACTGATTTCTGCTTTAATGCATACAAATCACACCAGTACACCATAGCCCAAAATGGGTTATAATCTTTGAACTTAACCTCTGTACTAAAGTAGTAATTACATGGAACAATTCTCTTCAAGCTAGATTTTCAATTTCAATGGCCTTCTACTCCCGCTCTATCTCTGAACAGCGATCTACCTCTGAATAGGGGTGAACCCTTACACTATCCTTCATACTTACATTTATACAAAATGGTGAATGAATCGGTTGAGCTTCTTTGACAGCTCGCCTAAGACTCTTAAACTTCCTAAATCCTAAATTTAGACTCAAACTGAAACTACTTATCCCCTCATATTCCTAACTGATCATCTTCCTCTCATGTTCTCGAATGGTTAGAGAACATTACAATTCCTCACTGTTTATTCAAAAGACTAATAATTAGATGAGAATTTAAATACATAAGACCCCCCTATGTCTACCTATGCACAAAGTATTTCTAGAGCCTAATGCCCCTGCATCACCTCGCCTGCATATCACACATCGCAACGCTTAGGGGATAGCAGTAAGGTGACCGCAAGTTAAGTTTAAAGTTTTGCAATGTGAAATGGAGGGATACGTGTCAACCTTGCACAACATCGCATCCCACAAGAAATAGGGTTTAACTTCAAGACATCGCAAGGTATGTTGTTTTGGTTGCGATGCGGTAAGGATCAAACGACACAATGCGATAAAGGGAGTCCACGTGTTAGCACCGTGCACAAGCACATATCGCAGATCGCATGGTTTATAGTTTATCAGTCTTGGTAGAGTGGGAAACCTGCGGGCCAGTATTTGCGATGAAATGTGGTTGGTTCAAGGTACTGTGGGACTCGATAGCCATGTTTCATGTATGTTATATACGCGATGTTTGATTGCTAAGAGTATGTTATGTTAATATGCGTTGTTTGATCGCAAAACGTATGTATGTTGATAAAACTCGGATTTGTAATCCATTGCGTGTATAAAGGGAGTTATGTGGGTCATACCCCACAGGTTACAAGGAAAGACATGAATGTAGAACAAAGGACTAGGAGCTCGTGCAGAGCAGTGTTGCGACAGAAAGGCGAACGAAAAGGCTCAAGCTAAAAGGGGAAGTTATGCAGCAAAGTTGGAATATAACGGCATAAACAAAAAAGACAAAAGGACAACAAGCAAAAGAGGACAAACGCATAGCAAAGCTAAGAAACTGAAAGGGCTAAGTAAAATAACTGATTGTAACTATAAATGTATTATTTAGTTTATATTGTTTGTGATGCAAAGGCAAGTCTCCGTAGGAAAAGCAAAACTCCAAGTAAATACTGAAATGAGTATATAGAGTTGTAACATCCTGAAATGTTGAGCGAGGAAATGAGGTGGTGGAAGGCAAAGAGTCATACATGTTCATTTCATATTCCCATATGGAATGTAAATAGCTATGAAGTGATCTCTATAATTGATGTTATTGTGATATGCATAAAGAGGTTAGAGAGTGGAAGAAAAAGACAGAGCAGATAGAGAAGCTGTGATGATCCAGAGATGACATAAAGCAGATTTTAAGGCTGGAAAGACAGCAGTGAAGGAGTAGTAAAACAGAGCTGATTTTGAAGTAAATCAGCATATGATTTTATAGTAGTGTGAGAAAGTTGGTGCTTCCATATCAAGTTGTAGCTTGATAGATGTCCAATTGTAGCTAGTTGAGGTAGTAGCCTCTTGTGGGTTGTAGCCTACAGAAAATACATGGGAGTTGGTGCTTCCATTTCAAGTTGTAGCTTGATAGATGTCCAGTTGGAGCTTGTTGAGGTAGGAGCCTCCTATGGGTTGTAGCCTGCGAAAAATAAATGGGAGTTGGAGCTTCCTTGCAAGTTGTAGCTTGCAGAATTTGTAGTATCCTCATGTAAGTTGGAGCCTACAGAAAATCAATGGTGAGAGGGAGTTGGAGCTTTACTTTACATCACAACGATAATAAGATGTGGTTTTCTCCCTTATGGGTTTCCACTTATATCTGTTGTCTATATGTATGATGATTATGTATTGATATTTTGTATTTAATCTGCTTAATACCTTATGCTCACATATTAAGATTGTTAGTTCATTATACATTAAGTTGATCGTGAAATGAAGGTGTAAATAAGTTTTAAAAGACCATGAATGTATTAAATTGATTCACTCCCCCTCTCAGTTTAACTAAAAGGGTTTAGCATTCTTCACTTAATATTTTATGAAATTCTTGAGCTTTTTTTTCATACCTAACTGTGCTACACATTTACTTGTATATATAGTTGTTTGTATATTGTGAAGACACACAACCATTGAAGGGACACGTTTGCACATGTGAGCCTACTTAAGTCATCTTTTCAAATATTTGTTATTTGACATATGCAAATTTCAAAAATCAAGAATTCTTCAATAGTAAAGATCGATAGGGTATATAAATATACATTAGAAAGCTCTTGACTTCCTCTACAAGTTGGTGAAAGAAACATTTCAAGGTAATGTGTCTAATGTCAAAAAATATATTTTTTTGTAACATTCCCTAGAATTTTTGACGGCCCATTGGAGTTTTGTGATATGATTGACTAGGGGATTAAGATAGGGTTTTATTCATGCATAGGCTTAGGGTGTGCAAAGGCTTCTATATTAGGGCTTCTTCTGCATGAGTTATTTTATTCATTGGAATTAGGGCATCTTCAGATGGGTATGTAAGGCTTTTAGGTCAATGTGAGCATCTTTAGGGTTTCGTCATATGAATGAACCTTGCTAGGGCATTTATTAGGGCATCATTGTAATGTAGTGCTAAGGTTTCATCACTTAGGACTTGGGGCTAGTGTTATATATTTAACAAAGCTTCATATTAGCAGGGATTTCTAGTGCATCTAGGGTTTGCACTCAACACAACTAGGGTTTGATCATCATGCATAGGGTTTTCAATCAATGCTCAACCTAGGGCTTGCTCTTAGGGTTTTGACATCTTCACAATGCTCATATTGACATCAATGACAACTTTGACCAACAAATTAATAGTATCATATTCTAATAAGATATTACATGGGATTTGAGACATTTTTTCAATGAAGTTGTATCTACCAATAGGGGTGTCATCTTGGGTAGGGTTCTCTTCAAGTTTGTTTCTCTTATTTTATGTTGATGGCTTGACCCATTCTTTTAATCTTTGAATGTTTTTATTTTTTATTTTTTATTTGTAGTTGGTCTCCTACTTTATATACATATATAAACACATACACATTGTTTGAATAAGGTTGAAACATTGTTTGAATTAAGTCGTGTATCTATCAATAGGGGTATCTTGTCTTCTTGAGTAGGTTTCTCTTCAAGTTTGTTTCTCCTTTTATGTTGATGGCTTGATTCATTCTTTTAAATCTTTGAATGTTTCTATTTTGTTCTTTTTAATTTTTTGTTGTTATCAATTCTTGTGAGCAACAACAAGTCACATAAAAGCGACATCATTGCATTCTTTCGAACAAAGCCAAACATAAAAGAAAAATCACCTCTTCCCAGGAAAACAACAAATATTGTGCTTGAGTGACAATAAAGATACACCATCAGACCTACACAATGCCAGCTAGAATAACTTGGCCTGGAGAACAAGAAATGATTTGAACAAAAAAGAATGCCAACAATTGTGATTGATGAAGCCGGCCATGGGCACCAAAACGATTACCTATATGAATAAAAGCAGTTAAAATATGAAAACACCATTTGTACCATATGGGTTATCGATCCAACTGCCTACCCATTTTCCCTTGAAAGTAATAATTGTAAGAAAATGATAGATTGGAGACTAGGCATAGCTAACCATAGCAACAATCATAGTAAGAAACCTAAGATGAGACCCACTTTCAATCTCCCCTGCAATGGTCAAACATATAGTTAAAGTGCTGCTTATCATGCAACGATCTCAAGGTTTAATCCCAATGATCACGTTCAGGCCATTTTCTGAATGATATGGACAAAAGGACAGCCCCTCAATTGTATCGTTTAAGCCAAAGAATGTCCCTTCAGTGGCATGTTTGATACAAAGAGAAACAAACAACATACCTACTTCCCAAATACATTGACCTAAGATATGCACACAAAGTAACTTGTAATACTATGAAACACTGGAAATTATTTGCAACACCTTGGAGCTGGTCAAACATATACTTAAAGTGCTGCTTATCATACAAGCATCCAAGGTTTATTCCCAATGATCACGTTCAGTCCATTTTTTGAATGATATGGACAAAAGGATAGCCCCTCGGTTGTATCATTGAAGCCAAAGAATGTCCCTTCAGTGGCATGTTTGATACAAAGAGAAACAAACATCATACCTACTTCCCAAATACATTGACCTAAGATATGCACACAAAGTAACTTGTAATACTATGAAACACTGGAAATTATTTGCAACACCTTGGAGCTGGTCAAACATATACTTAAAGTGCTGCTTATCATGCAACGATCCAAGGTTTATTCCCAATGATCACGTTCAGTCCATTTTTTGAATGATATGGACAAAAGGACAGCCCCTCAGTTGTATCTTTTAAGCCAAAGAATGTCCCTTCAGTGGCATGTTTGATACAAAGAGAAACAAACATCATACCTACTTCCCAAATACATTGACCTAAGATATGCACACAAAGTAACTTGTAATACTATGAAACACTGGAAATTATTTGCAATACCTTGGAGCTGGTAAAGGAAAATCAGAATTTCAGTAATATTCGCACCCTTCTTGTTTCATCATTTTTAATAGTAATTCACAAATATGAACGTACAAAGTCCAAAAATTCATGCATAGACATTTTCCCCACGTATGCATGTTTCACTAAAAAAAAACACATGATACCTATTTCCCAAATACATTGATCTAAGATATGCACACAAAGTTACTCGCATTACCAATAAACAACGAATATCATTTGCAATTCCTGAGAGCTAGTCAAAGAGCATCAGAATTTCAGTACCTACGCAAACCTTCTTTTTTCAACATTTTTAATGGTAAATCAAAAATATGAAAATATAAGTCCAAAAGCTCAAGCATAGTCATTTCTTGTTACGGTGACTAAAACTAGCAAATATAGCTTTACAAATAAATAATTCCATAAAAGTACAAATCCAAGAGCACAAGATTAAGAAAAAAATTCACTGCTTATTTCATGCATCCTTGTTTTGTTCAATAGAGTACCAAGTATTCCACAATATCTGCATTTACATTGTATCTGTAGCCGTCCAAAAGTATTCAACAAACTCCGTGATCATGTTGTTGAAAGCCCGTGTTATTTGTCCTGTTGATTGTCTCTGCAATGTTATTTATGTCTTTAGATGAAACCTACAACCAACATCTCAGAAGGTCAATGGACATCGTCTTTTAGTCTTCCTCTTGCACATCAAAAAATTAACATCTGTAATTCAAGCAAAACAACACATTATCTAAATGAATGAGTGCCTGACAGAAATGAACAATGGTAATTATAATAACTCCACCCTATTTTCAATACCTTTCCATTTATGCGGACCCTGTACCATCCAATAGTCCATTTGAGAGAAGATGCACCATGTATTGCTGTACACAGATCAATCACAAGGTGCATTGATTGTTAATAGATACATCTCACCTGAAAGAAAGCAAGATCTGAAACTACTCCACAGAACTAATTCCAAAGAGCAGAAGGTATACATTCAACTTTCAAAGATGTTATCACTTTTGCCTTGACTTCAATATTCATTTTCACATATTTGACTCTTAAATTCCTGTCCCTTTGCTTCTGACCCCTTCAGCACTCATTTAATCTACATAAAGAACCAAAAGCTTTGGAGTTTCGGAAGAACATGGTATCACTGCAAATGACCAGTTTTAGCGATGAGAACCAAAGCTGACCTCAAACCTGTAAAAACCTGAGAATTCCTCAGCTGGAAGCCACAATTCCTTCGACAAGAAACAAACACCTAGAAATATATGTATAATGAACCTAAACTTCACTCTTCAACACCTAATTTGTTTGATCAAATACCCAACAACAACCAATTAACCAGTAGTTTTTTTCCCTTCAAAGAAATATATTTATATTCCATACAAGGAATATACATGTTTTGATCATCAAGGGACTCTCAGAAAACAAGGTTCGAGGCCATTACAAGGATATACTAATTATGAGCTCAACATGTCACATGTGGGAATTGAACACGGGTGGGGAGGATGTTGAGAAATCAATAGGGCAGCAATTAGTGTGATTTCTTTTTAACTTGATAATTGCTTGTGAAGATATGTTGGCTTATTATTACTTTTATTATGTTTTTTTCATCAAACAATTACTAAAACCATAAACCATGAAGATCACAAAAAAACAATGAACACAAGATGTGCAAGCAAGTACGGCGCCCACCAATTCCGGGAAAGTGTGAGAGACGATCCATACCCACCGATTTATAGTGCTACGAGAAAATGAATGACCCACCAATTTGATTTAGATACAGTCAAATTCATTTTAGAGGCACACACCAAAAGGTAATTAATTGACAGTGGTCGCCAACAAGAAGGTTGTCGCCGATAGAAAGTCTCATTGACATAAGGTCAGGCCATACAGCTAGGCATTGCCAGTCCTCATAGCCTTAAGGTCAATGTCTTAAGCCAATAGTCTTAGCTGGGAGGCCTTTCCAGCCGGTACTATAGTCAGCCAGTCACAGAGCCATAGGCTCCAAGCTAGGGCAAAACCCCTCCAAGGGGAAAACCCATTAAATTCTTCTCTTCTTATAGAATCAGATCAAAGTGAGCAATCCAAGACCCAAAATCCAAGACTAAGAGCTCCCACAAGAACTGAGTAAGCCCTCCTTCCAAGCTCTTTCAACAAGTCAAAGTCAACAATAGTCAAAACCTTCCAAAATTTGCTCAAACTTCACATTTTCAGCCCCTGCAATTAGGTCTGTGATTTTCGGCCCTTGCAACTCCTGCAATTTTGCATGTGCAACAGAAATTAGGACAGATTTCTCTCTCTTTTGACCCTTGCTATCTCTCCTTTGACTTCAGCTCTACTTCTCTTGTATTTCGCTGGTTTTCTCTTACTTCTTGGCATAGAATTCAAACTTGCTTGTGATGCTCCAAATGAGGACGAATCACACTGTTTTATACACATCTACGAGGTTGAATGGGTCCCTTCCAGGGCCGACTTGTCCAAGCAAGGCAAACTTGGTCTTGTGGGGACAAAATTGATGTTTTTGACTCAAATAAAATTATTTTTCCACTTTCTTTCAAAAGTCCAATTAGGATTAGACTCAAGTACAATAATTTGACTTATGACAAATATTATTTTGACTCAGATCCCTAGAAGCATGAAGAACATGCTTGACCTAAATAATATTTTGACTTGAGCATGAAACCCATGCTTTGAAAATAATTTTATTTTTCTTCTTTTGTTTTTTACATGAAAAATACAATAACATAAGTACAGTGATAATTCTGAAGACCAAACCTAGTTACATTTTCAAACACTTCCTCTTAACTAGGGAGGTATTCATAAATACACAGTTGGTACAAGGATACTCTCAAATTGAAATATTTTCATAAGGAGAGTCGGATTGATAAGCCATCTTCAAGCATCAACATCATAACCAACATTGTTAATTTCAAAAATAGCAAGGCCTTGACTAACAAGCTCTAACTCTCCACTAGATTAGAGAAAAATGCTAGGAAGCATACATATTGACACCACCACCAAAGCCTCTTCAAAGCAAATACCCCGTTCGGATGTTCACCAAGTATGTCCTTCCAAGACTATTCTTATCTTGGATTCCCAATCCTCAAGGAGTACCCGTCCTAGATGCTTATCCAATCGTCCATTCTCCCTCCTAGTGCCTTCACTAGACTTACGTCGGTTAGTCTTGGTCTAGTGCATGAGACATGGAGAATATGGTGTTCTACATTTACTCCCTCTCAATTAGGGGGAGTAATCTTCATTTCCTTTTAAACAGGGAGTAGATCTTAACTGCCTCTCAACTAGGGAGACACAACCATAAGCTTCATCTTTGTCTCATTCATCAGCTACTTGTTCTTCCGTGGAGATTTTAGTAGTAGCTCCAAGGGCTCCTTCTCTTGCATCATCAAATCTTACTTGAGCATTGACCTTCCTGGACATTATGGAGCCAAACTCTTTCTCAATCTATTTTCGTGACAAGGTTCTTGCCATTAGCCTTTTACATCACTTTCCATCAACCATCATTCATAGTATCTTCGTTATCAAAGGTATCTTGTAAAAGCAATCAATGTAGAGCAAATTATAGCTCCCTCTGTCCATCTAGGAAAGTGAATATCATCAGATCCAACATGACCAACAGGCTATCTCGTGACATGCTAACTTTTCTACCTTCATGGTGTACACATTTCTGCCAAATATACTTCTAAGCCAAAACCGCCATTGTCCACTCAATCTAATTCGTTTTCTAGAAATACTAACATCAGTCCAAAGCTGCAACATTCCTTGATTTCAACCACAGTAATCATGGGATAAGGTTAATCTCCAAATTTTGATGAAATTGAGCGCACAATTCTGATATGTAATGTGAGTACATGCAATTTGCTCCGGGTTTCATCAAGAATTTAATGCACAGTTTTGAGATATATATATTGCATAGGGAGCTTGTCTTTCAGGTTCTCATCGCACCATATTGCATCATCAACGCACACAAATTGTACTCACTTAATTCACAGAGCTACATATACAATATTCATACCAACACTAATCAAAGGAACGAAATATGAAGAAGGGAAAATCGCCTAACTAATATATCACATATGCATACAAACTCCGGATCACACGTATTCCAAAATTATCGCTGCAAACTTGAATTACATTCACTGCAGATGTAACAAAGATATATTTATCACAGAGATCCAAGAGTGATGGTATGCATCAAACATTTGGTCCTCGTATTGAAACATTATCACCACAAACTGAATGAACCAACATACACATCAAAACTTCTTGTAGAACAAGCCAAACCAGTTACAAGAATTATATCAATTTACTACGTTGTCTTGTGATCATTAGTGGCAGGGAAATTTGATGAGGTTATTCCATGAATGTGCAGGACCCACCGTTACATATCAATTCATACTTCAAACAGAGCATCTTTACATTGACTTCAGTACACTGGTACTTATGATCTCTTTATTCATAACACACAGGTGTGCAGACAGGGTTTTGCTGGTGATTGTGCTTATAACCTTGTGTCTACCTGAAGTGGCTTAGCAATAAAACTCAACGATCTTCACTACACTGCTTGACATTACACCAGCAGAGATAAATCATCTCAGAAAAACTCAACAAATACGCTTGCAACATATGCTCAAAACAGAGAAAATTGATGTTACACTCATGCACAATATAATTCTGCAAATAGCCTCAACCAAGGTCTGTGAATAATTTCAGAGATTAGTCATCAAAAGAAAAGAGAGTTGAATTCCCTTTTGTAGTTTGGGCCTCAAAGGTCCACATTCAGCTAGTAGATTTTGGAGTTCGAATAATCAAGAGAGTTTGAATACAAGAGGATGAATGCAGAGATATGGTCCTTGTTTTGTGGTAGTTCTCCTAAATGTCTCTGTCAAAATAGACCTTGAAACAACCCAAGCCAAAAACCATTTATAACCCTCAAAGAATAGTCCTTTGCAACAAATTGTAAAACCCAACTAAAACCCCTTCAATAAACCCTGGATCTGCTACAGATGATAAGAAATGTGCTCAGAAATCTATCAAAGAGGAGGGTCAAAAGCCCTAGCACTTTCTCTGGCACAATCACGGATCAATGTAGTGGGCCTTCTAACAGATGTCCAAAGGCAGCAAAGAGAGATCAGACAAACAATTGCAGATAATTTGCATTCTTTGCTCCACAGGTCCGAAGACTTTTGGAGAAGAAATTCGCATTCAAATTTTTTTTTTTTGCATTTGACGGAGAGCCATCACATATATATAGTGAGGGATAGGCCTGTTTAGGATGTCGAATTGCCATAAAGTAAGGAGAAAACGTTGTTTAAAATTGAATAAAAGAGCCTCATTTAGGCCGACTTGCTTTGGAGTGAAGGAACACTTTTGAATTTTGAAATTGTCCCTCTAATAATTAATTTGAACTTCCTTTTTGACCTTGATCATGGAGAAATTATATTTAAATTTTAATTTCTTCATTTAATGTGCCTTAAGCCAACCTGTAATAGCATGCCACATCATCTCCTTTTGGGAGTATTTACCACAAGATAGTGTTGCCAACTTTGATAGGGCATATCTCTCAAACCATGAGGAGTCTCAAGACAATCCACATATCATCGGAATCGGGCCTCGGCAAGACGAGGGGAGTCCAACAAGGGTGGCCTCCAAGGCAAATTCATTGATCTACATCTTCAAAAGCTTCAACAAGTGTGGGGCTTCTAAGGCTTCTTGTCCTTTGGAGATTCAAATCGATGCAAACTTAGAGAAATATTAAAAACATTCAAAGAGCGATGTTGGCATCAAGGACAACACCATTCAACAATCTCCCCCTTTGTCATTGATGACAACACATACCCCCCCTGCGATCATTTCTCCTCCTGACTCCATGCCTCGATCTTATTCTCCTGATTTCTCTCCCCCTAACAAGCTGTCTGATTTTCTTTTCCTATAACATGTCGTTGCTCCCCTAACGAAATGGCTTCCTCTCTCTTCCTGCAATAGACTGCTTCTCCCCCTAACATGCTATGCCTTTCACGACTTGCCACACTGAGACCTTCTGCAATTTTCCTCTATAAGCCTACTCCTCTTCAAACTGAATAATCTGCCCACAACGTTGACGACTACTTCATAGCTGCAATTTGTCAACAAGACAAGAGTAGATCTTTGAAAGTACAACCATTGCTATAAAGACTCCCCCTCTTTAACATTCACATGATAGTCTCATCAAACTATATTCTTCATAATAACGTATGGACCATCTCTTCGGTCGGATCATCCTGAGCCTTGACATCTTCCACTGTCAATTCATCATGACTTTTCAAATTTACAAATCCTGAAAGCATGACTGCAGATACTTTTCCATTCACTCGATCTTCTAGCTTTTGTTTTCTTCTCCAAAACTTCTTGTACCTAGTGTTAGGGTTGGAAGATTCCATCTTGAACCTGCAATCGTGAGCTATATACCCATCCTTATGGCATTTGTAACATTCAATGTTGGGTTTGAATGATAGAGCTAATGACATATACTTTTTGCTAACAAAGTTCGTTTGAATCTTGTCTTGTGATCCTGCAAACCTGCTTCTAGTGTTTTGATAATACCTTTGATAGTCACCCTTGTCATACATTCTACAATCCCTAGCTATATTCCCAAAGTTAGCACATGAAAAACAATAACCATTAAATGTGCTAGGATAGTTGGATGTGTTGTCTTGTCATGTAGATTTTCCGAAGCCATCTTTATTTGGAGGTGCAACCTTTTGTTGATTACTTCTTGGAGCAACAATATTTTTAACCTTCTTTTGCCCTCCATTTTTTATTTGGCCTCTGAGAGATCTTGCTATCAGGCTTCTCATCAATCTTGCTCTCCGAGTACTTGGAGTTTGTGCCTTCGTCACATGGAACTTCAACTGCTTCTTTTGCCTTCATCTTCAATTTAGCCGTGGCATTATTCTTCTTTTCGCCATCCAATAATTTATTCTTTCTGAGCTTGTCTATTTCAGTTAGGGCAGCATCAAGTTCTTTTGGCATTTGAGTAGTATCTTCCTTAAATCGATTTTTCAAGACTTTTCTTCTTTCTTCTGCCTCCTCTACTTGCAACTTTAGAGGAGTGACATTTTTTGTCACTTTGTCAAGATCTTATATTTGTTCCTTCTAACTTTCATTTACCTTTCTGAGCCTACTAATTTCTGCTAAGGATGCATCTAGTTTCTTTTGTTTTTGATCAAGTTCGGTTACGTAACTTTGACCAGATTCCTCTAATTAGCTTGCCATGTCTTTCTTTCTTTTCAGCTTCCTACACTTGAAATCATAGGAGGGAAACTTCTTTGAGTGTGCAATTTTCTCTCTATGTTCTTCAATTCTTTCAAGCCACTAATTAATACTTTCTCCATGTCCACTTCTGCTTTTTCTTCTTTGTCATTGTCAGATTCTTCGAACTGAGGATCTGCACGATTATCATCATCTCTATCTTGACCTGCATAGAGATTTTGAAGCTTCTCCCAAAGATGTTTGGCTGATGAAAATTGACCTACATTGGATTTCACATAATCTGGCACGACACTTAAGATGATCCTAATGGCCTTTGAATTGTACCTTCTAGACTCATCGATAGATGTGTCTCCAGTAACAAATGAATACCATACATTACATCCAATAGCTCCCAAATACGCTTCCATTTTACCATTCCAAAATTAAAAAAATTTGATTCATTGAACGGGGGAATTGGACCAACCCGTTTCTCTTCGTCAGCTGTAATAGGTTCTAAAAGTATTTTAATATCATGGATTTCCTTTGATTCCTTTGAATGCTTGGCAACTTGCTTTCTTGACTTTCCCATCTTGATTCACCTAAGATCTACCTTCCAGTGGTTAAGTTGCAACTGAAGGAACCTGCTTTGATACCAAATGTTGGAAATATTGAGAGAGGGGTGAACAAATATTTCTCTTCAATTAGTATTTTTAACTTCATAGAGCATTATTTATCATTAAACATTAGATCAACATAAATCAACATCACATGAACAGTAAACAACACCATTCAACAATGCGCAAACATCAAGATAGTAGACAACAGATTTTTAGGTGGAAACCCTTCCAATCCTCTGCCATACAACTTATTCTCTACAATACAGTACAGTAGCATTCTTACTGAAAACATTATATAAGATACTTGTGGGAGCATATACACTATCATTAGATTCTCTTCATTATACTGATCAGCAGCCAGTGATTTCACTTTAGCATAAACTCAAAAATTTATCACAGTTAAAAGAAGTGTATCAACACTGAATTCTGAACCAAGCTAATCAAATTTGGAAAGGACTATAAAATTTGTTTTCTAGAAATACTAACATCAGTCCAAATCTGCAACATTCCTTGATTCGAACCACGGTAATCACAGGATAAAGTTAATCTCCAAATTTTAATGAAATATAGTGCACAATTTTGATACGTAATGTGAGTACAGGCAATTTGCTCCAGATTTCATCAAGAATTTAATGCACGGTTCTGAGATATATATTGCATAGGGAGCTTCTCTTTCAGGTTCTCATTGCACCATATTATATTGTTGACCACTAATCTTTGGGATTAGGTAAATCCATGTAAATATTGTAAATAGTAAAATAAATGGAATTGGAAGACGAAAAGACATAGGGAGATGAAACCCAATTGTCTCCCTCTCCATGTATATATCCATGTTCTATCTTAATGCAAAATCAATCAGATTCGTGGAGTTACCCTCCTGGCCTGACATGGTATCAGAGCGCAGGTCCACAAGTTCCATTTTAGCCTTGTAACTACTGTGATTCTTTCTGCTCCCACTCAAAGTTGTCCCTGCAAACAAATTGTAACAGTTGAGAGAGAGAAAGAGCACATGACTATTCTTTGTGCGTTTGTTTGGTGCATACCCTTTGCATGTTTGTTTGAAGGTTGTGTATGCTTCTCCAATCTCTGTATGTTGGTTTGTGCGCTTGTCTCATGCTAGAGCAAATGTTGCGTTGAAAGAATTGCTTGGACGTTGTATGTTGAAAGTCGGTCCCTTGAATGATTCTCTGCACTAGAACCGTGGTGAACCTGACGTGAATGCTGACAGAGACTTGTGGTGCTGGTTGTTGGAGTTTTGAAGGGTTGCATTATTCCAACGTTGAATTGGAGGCTTGCATACAGTGCGGTGTTGTATACAGTGTTACAGTGGTGCATTTGACTATGTCTGAAGGTCGTGACCATGCATTGCATAAGGCGTTGGAGACCCTGTAACAGAGACCATGCTGGTTGTGCATTAAAATTGGTATGTTGACCAAAATTGTGTTAATGGTGTGCGTTAATTCCTTTTAAATATCGTGCATATAAGGGTCATATGGCATTTTTTTATAAACGTAAATTAAAACATGTGCATTGGTGAGTGAATATATGGTATGCCTTGTGAGTGAACATATGGTATGGTATGACATTTTTTAAGTGAGTGAATATATGGTATGAGACATGTGATATAATATTGAATGCGTTGAGTGGTGTATAATGGATTTTAAAGAAAAGAGCCATGACATATGGAAAGTGGCACTCCGAACTCATTTTTAACGGACATGTGATATGAAATTACATAAGGTATCTGTGGAGGTATATTAATGATTTTTTTTAAGACATAGCCACTCAATATTATTACAAATACATCAACCTTTTGTTGCAACCAATGTAATTATTTTGAGGCCAGATTAGACTATATGATGCATTTGCTCATCTCCATTGTGGGTGTGTAGTTATCTCTGGAAAAGAGAACTATCATGAGTGGTCTCGGAAGATAAAACACCTTGATTTTTAATGAGTTGTGGAAAGGGGTTTGTGAAGGAAAAAGAGACAATGCACCAGAAAAGCCTACTTCAGACAAGGAGCATGCCATTTGGGAAAACAAGAACAACAAGACCTATGCCTTGATTGCAGCACCAGTAAATGAAGAGGTGAGTCGTCATATTTCACCATTTTCAAATGCCTTTGAAGCTTTAAAGAAGTTGAAGAAATTGTATGACTCGCACTCTGAACTTGAAGTTGTTCAATGGATGATCAAGTTGTTCAATCTTGAGTTAAAAAATGACGACCCTCTTGCGTTAGCATCAGAAGTAAAATCCATTATGCATGACATAAAAGCCACTGGTGTTGAAATAGATATGCCTCTCATAGCTTATGTCAAGGCACCATATCCCACCTATTCACATTATCTTGAGTCATTGCAAGCAAGTGGCAACCTTAAGGAGATTACCTTTGACTCCCTTGAGAAGAAGTTTGTTGAAAGAGAGAAGGCTTTTGGGAAGAAGACAATTCCTCAGTCTACTGAAGAAGTTGTGTGTCTTGCGCAAAAAGAGAAGAATCATGCACAAGATTCTTCTAGAGGAAGAGGTGGTCGAAGAGGAAGGGGAAGGAAGAATTTTAGAGGCAGGGGGGCAGACATTTCCAAGAAAATTTTGATCTTCATTGGATACGATGCCATAGAGATGGACATGATGCTTCCACTTGTACGCTGCCTTGGGACAGAATTGAGCAAGAAAGAAATGAAGGAAAATGTAAAACACCTGACAAAGTGAAAGGAAAAGCACCCGAGTCTGCTCATTATGTTGTGGCACATTGCAACATTGGAGTAATTGAAGACTTATTCAATGTTTCACTTCCTTCATGGAAAGATGCTTGGTTGCTTGATTCAGGAGCAACTTGCCACATGACTTTTAGAAGAGGTTTCTTCGAAGAATTCACTGATAATGTTGATGGAGCAGTATACTTTGCAAACAAGTCAAAACTCAAGCCATCGAAGCTTGGCACCATCAGGCTCAAACTGCCTGGTCTTCCAGACTTTCTTCTTCATGATGTTCTATACCTCTCGGAGCTGAGGAGAAACTTGTTGTCTTTGGTCCACATTCGCCAGCAAGGACACTCCATTCATATATTTGATGGCAAGGTTGAGGTCAGAAAAGCATCAAATCACTCACTTGTCATGACTGGGATTAGAGGAAGAAAGACTTCAGAAGTTGCAAGGAACTTTTGCTCGTGCATAGAACTTTTCATACAGTTCTCACTATGATGAAGGTATATTTCTATCAAGTCTTGTATGGCATGCTAGATTTGGACACTTGAACCCTCCATTTGTTGAAGAAAAATGGTGTTACTGGTTTGCCTATAATTCCTAGGAAACTTAAACAATGTGATGCTTGTATCTTAGGAAAGCACAACAAACAGTCATTTCATGATTCTCATTCCAGAGCACATAGAAAACTTGAACTCATTCATTTTGATTTATGTGAACCAATGCATGTTCCTTCTACAAATGGTAATAAATATATGATGACATTTATTGATGACTACACCAGAATGTGTTGGGTTTATTTATTGAAGAAAAAATCTGTAGCTTTTGAAACATTCAAGAACTTTCATGTATGGATTGAAAATAATGCACCATCTCATATTGGCTCTATTCGCGCAGATAATGGAAAAGAATACACTTCAAATGAATTTGAAAACTGTTTTTGTGTAATATCCCTTTCGATAAAAATCTTCTAAGTGTCTTTCTCAATTTTTGCAAATTTTGGATGAAGAAAATTTTGGGTACAAACTTAGGAAAAATGGGTGAAAATTAATTAATTTAATTTTGTGTGGTAGGGGAGGCCCCAAACAT
Organism: Pinus albicaulis; assembly: GCA_034641835.2. Classification (NCBI taxonomy): domain Eukaryota; kingdom Viridiplantae; phylum Streptophyta; class Pinopsida; order Pinales; family Pinaceae; genus Pinus; species Pinus albicaulis. Next base: position 1,417,583,034 of record CM076574.1, on the reverse strand, counting down.
TAGACAAAGGGAAGATTAATCACATAGTGGGATGTGGGGACCACCCCATTTGGAAATACGCACCCCTTGGTGGAGGAGTTCGAATGGCATAAGAGGGAGTTCGATTTACTTGGTGGAGGGGTCCACATGAAGTGGGGAAGCAACAACTATAAATATGAAGAAGATAGCAACATTTGGGGCTTTTTGATCATTTGACAAACTACATTGTTTGCTCAAGATGTTCAGCTGAGTCACAAAGTGTTGTTGAGCACAAGGGTTTCCCAAGGAGGAAACTCACCCTTCTCTTCGATGGATTACAAGTGCCACCCTAGGAAGGTATCACCATTGTCTTGTGGAAGCAGGGAGAGGCATAGTGTAACATCCCAAATGGGGATTTCACAGTAATAAAAGTGTAAATAGACAAGTAACTACAGAAAAAATGCAAACACCATTAAAACACACAAACTGGAGCCAAAATCACTGCTGAGCCATTTTATTAATATATTGGGAAAGAGTACAATTGAGGTGCTGGAAAGTTGCCCCTGGGCCTGCTCAAGGCAGGCTTGCAGAGCAACTCAAACCCAAACAAAAACTCTGCCTGAAATTGCCTTTGCGTGGCTCAATCTCTGCATTTCCTAGCCCATAAATGTTGTTGTTGGCTGACTTCGGACTACTGGTTGGGTTGCTTCCTCTGCTCATAAAATTTCAGGGTTTTAAACTCGGACTTGTTAAAATTTGGGTACCAGAGGACAAGTGGTTCCCTATGGTTTTGATCTTTGGCCTAGGGAAAAGTGTCCACTCTATTGTACTTCTTCTCCTAAAGTGACTTTATAAGTGGTAAAGTCAGTCTAATTTTAAAAGTGACTTTATAAGTGATAAAGTTATAGTCTAATTTTAAAGTGACTTTATTAAAGTCAATGAAGAATTAGAAAGTGAAAAAGTGACTATGGAAATAAAAGGCTAAGTGGGTCTTTATTTAAGTGGGTGAGTTAAAAAATAGAAAGTGAGAATTAAGTGCACAGTTATTCTCATCCCTTGATCAAAATGAATCTAAGCCATTAGATTTAGGGTTGCCCGAAAAGTCATTTCGAGTAAAAGGAGAGAAGAAGAAGAAAAGATCACATTCATTCTTTCATGAGTTTTTGAGAGAAAAGGCAAGAGAGGGCAAGGAGAAAATTTCTGAGCAGGGAGGAAGTGAAGGAGAGCAACAAGGAGGCATTCACAGCAAATTTGTACAGCAAGTTATTTGGCACGTTTTCCAAGGAAGTACAACACAAAAATCAAGGAAGAGGGACAACAGATGAAGGCACGACTTTCAAGGCACAATTGAGCACGATTTTCGAGGCAGCTAGGCACATTTTTCGAGGACTGTTGTACATTTTTGTACAGTCCATACAGGTTGTTTTGGGCACGAAAACCGAGGCAACCGTACAGCATTTAATGTTGTAAATTTTTTGTTGTTTTATGTTTTGTTGTTGGCACGATTTTCGAGGCAGAAGTTATGCACGGAAATCGAGATAAGTTGTATTTTGTGAATGCTGGAACTTTTCTGTGTATTTCAGTTTCTCTGTAAAAGATTTTCAAAAATAAAGAAGAGCTCTCAAACTGGTTCTCCTCAAGAGTTATAGGGGGTTTTTCCATGGTCACATTGACCAAAAATTACTATGTCATTTTATGCGTGTCGCTGTTATATTTTTACTATGCATTTATTTATGCTTTTTCCAGCGGTAGTAAAATCTCCAAATTTGTGTTTTCAGAAATAAATGTCATTTCCAGATTGTAGTGTTTTTATCATGCTTGGATTTAACATTAAATGCATGGAGTGATGAGGGAAAACTGGTAACCGGAGTGGGCACTGATATTTTACATGGTATCAGAGCTTAGTTGGCTGGAAATTGCATTTTGGGACAGCAAAGTGAAAATTACAGCGATCTGATTTTTACACAAAAAACATAAAACCTTTACCCAGATTTGAAATTTCAGTTTTGTAGGACAGTGAATCATGTCTTTGGGATTGAGGGTTGAAGACAGGTTAGATGGGCAGAGTAACTATAGTGCATGGAAGGAGAGAATCCAAAGCATCTTTGAGGAAGCAGAGGTCTGGGGGATTATGGTACATACCACCCAGCACCCAGTAGCAGTGCCTGCTGACCCAGTACAGTTAGCAGAGTTCAATAAAAAGAATGCTAAGGCCAAAAGATTGATTTTGGATGGAGTCAAAGATCATGCCATTCCTCATGTGAGAGGAAAGACTTATGCACATGAGATGTGGACTGCCTTGACTGAGTTTTACCAGAGCTCAACTAAAAATAGAAAGATGGTCCTAAAGGAAAAACTGAAGGCCATAGGAATGGCTAAGACTGACAATGCTACAGCATACCTCACCAAGATCACTTCGGTGAGAGATGAGTTGGCAATCGTAGGAGAGACCATTGCACCCACTAAGTTGGTGAGGAATCTGAGGATAGCTTTGCATGGACTTCCCAAGTCTTGCGAGAGTTTTGTAGATGGTATTGTTGCACGTGAGAACCTTCCCGGATGGGAAAGGTTGTGGGATGATTGCATTCAGAATGAGATCAGGAAGAACCATCTAGGGGTAGCCAAACAGGGGGAGGAGGATGACAATGTGGCATTGTTGGCAAGACGCAAGAAAGGCAAGTAAAGAAGTGAGCTTCCACCAGTGAAGGCAAAGGCTAAGGTAAAGGCAAGCAGCAGAACAAAGAGAAGGACTATTCCAAAGTCAAATGTTGGAATTATCAAAAGACGGGACACTATGTTGTTGGGTGTCCAGAGAAGAAGAACAAGAAAGGGAAAGAGAAAACCATGGCAGCTTCTGCAGAGATAGAGGGCTTCTCCAAGAGCTTTGATCGAGAGTTTGGATTCATAGCTTGAGAGGCCTCCAGTGCAATATCACCTACCATACAGGTTCAGAGGAAGTGTGCACTCTCCTCTACTAGCAGAGCATCTTCTAGTGTTTGGTATGTTGACAGTGGCGCTTCTCGCCATATGACAGGAGTCAGGGAGTACATATCCGAGCTATCATAGAGTGATACTGAAATGGAGGTAGTACTTGGTGATGACAGCATTGTTAGAGCAATCAGTGTTGGAACATTGACATTTGATAGGGAACCCAAGCCTCCCTTGAAAGTGTCAGATGTTCTATATGTGCCTGGAATGAAGAAGAACCTGATATCCGTATCAGCACTTGAGGACAGAGGGTATGAGGTGTTGTTCAGGCAATGTTATCGGAACCGAACCGGTTATCGAACCGGAAAACCTTGTGGACCGGGAACCGGTCGGAACCGGACCGGAACCGGAAAAAAACCGGAAAAAAAACCGGTTTACTAAAAACACATAAAATATTCATATTTTAAAGAAAAACCAGATATATTCATGTACATCCATATTAATCCAAACCATTTAAACACAAATATGCAAAAGTTTTCATTATATAAGTGTAGATAGCCAAAATAGCACTTAGTGCAAAACATCGCTGAACAAAAAATGTAACAAACATCAAGAAACAGGCTCTAAAAGGCCTTTATAGTCCAAAATAACATGTTAGATCATAGTATTATACTATAGCCTACAATACTACAAGCTACATATGATCAAATCATAAATCATCATCAGAATCCCTAAGTCACCTAATACGGGGATACGGGGATTCGAAGAATCGGATACAGGTACGGTGACCCCGGAACAGGATACTTCTGGGATACGATACATTATATATTATTTTATATATATATATATTAAAAATTAGATATTTTTTACACAAATTCATACTTAATTCATTGATTTAAACATAGATTTATCTATCATCTTCGATAGTCAAGGTTTTGTTTGAGTGATGGGTACATTTTTAGTAGGGTCATGATAGAGGAGTTTGACAACCAATGTCACTAAAATCAAGGTACATAGAGGGATTGGTGCTCTTGATTAAATACGAGTTCCATACCCTAATACATGACAATTCGATGGAAACATTGCAATAACCCAATCCTGAAATCCTGAAAAACTGATAAGTCTGCTGGATTTTGAATGAGATCTAAAATTCTACTTTCTCCATATGAAATCCAATGAGGTCGGAACCACTCTCAAACATCCTGAGTCATTTCATGGTAATGTTAAAAATTTAAGTTAAAGGATGAAAATGAAAATTAAGGAGAATGTCACTTTTACTTTAAGAATTTAACATTACCATGAATAGTGTGAGGGAAATAGAGGGGGTGGGGGTGTTTGAGTAGCTTTAGGGGGGGCTAGGGTAGCGTTATTAACTAGGAAAAATACTTGAATGAATAGTGTGAGTGAAATAGAGGGGGTGGGGCTCTTTAAATAGCATTAGGGGGGTGGGTAGGTTAGTTATAAAATATTAAAAAAAATTAAAATAAAAAAAAATAAAAAAAATAAAAACAGATTTTTTTTTGGCCTTGGCCGTACGGCGGGGCCCATGTGAACCGGTTGAACCGGTCACCGGACCGGTCCGGACCGGTTTGGTACCAAACCGGTCTTTTCCGGTTCGGAGGGCCGGTTCAGACAGGTTTTGCCTCCAAACCGGTCGGACCAGCCGGTTTTGCAGAACCGGTTCGGTTCTGATAACATTGTGTTCAGGAGTAGGCAGGTGCTCATATATCCTAGGGGAACTCCAGCTGCTTCAGCTAGAGTGATTGGAGTGCACCATGCTAAGGTGTACAAGTTCTCATTCCAGCCCCTGATGGCATTGGGTAGCAGTACCAGAGACAGGACCAACAGCAGATCTAGCAGTTCAAAGTTGTGTGAGATTTGGCATCACAGGATGAGTCACATGTATCATGGGGCCTTGAGGACACTGCGGGAAATCACCATTGGTGTGCCAGATTTTTGTTCTGATCACCTCAATGTATGCAGAGGATGTGTTATGGGTTAGTTTGCAAAAGCCCCTTTTCCCAGCAGTGACAATAGGGCGACAGGGATCCTTGACTTGATTCATTCCGATGTGAGTGGTCGAATGTCTCGTGTATCCTTGAGTGGCTATGAGTATTATGTCTTATTCATTGATGACCACTCCATGAAGACCTGGATTTATTTCTTGAAGACCAAAAGTGAGGTCTTTAAGCGGTTTCAAGAGTTCAAAGCTCTTGTGGAGACCCAGACAGACAAGAAGATCAAGGTACTCAGGTCGAACAATGGAGATGAGTATACTCTTGGTGAGTTTGTGGATTTTTGTGTTGAGGCAGGCATTAAGAGGGAGTTCATTGTTCCTTACAACTCTGAGCAGAACAGGGTGTCAGAGAGGAAGAACAGATCCATTGTAGGGGTTGCCAAAGCCATACTTCACGATCAAGGGTTACCTTTATTTTTGTGGGCAGAGGCCTGCAACACTGTTGTTTACTTGCAAAACAGGAGTCCACATCATGCCTCGGGGAATGTGACTCCTGAGGAGGCTTCCACAGGGAAGAAGCCTGATGTTGGGCACTTTCGTATCTTTGGGTGCCTTACATATTCTTATGTCCCCAAGGACCAAGCTAGAACCTACTACAGACAAGGGCATCTTTGTGGGTTATAGTGAGACCTCAAAAGCTTACCAGATTTACACTCCTGCGAAGAGGAAAGTGGTTGTCAAGAGGGATGTAAAGTTCGAGGAGAGAGCTTTCAGGAGGTCAATGGGGTTAGAGTATTTAGAGTCACCAGACACTCAGCAGCAGTTGAGTCAGTCACAGGGATCCAGTGCACAGGGTGCAGGAGGTCAAGGATCAGGAGGTACATCTATTACAGTGGCAAGTCCATCAGTGAGCAGTGGCTCTCAGAGTCAGGTGAGGGGATCTTCGGGCAGCATGCAGGGCAGTCCGCAGAGCAGTTCACAAGGTAGTCCACTGATGGACAGCACGCATGGTACTTCAGCTTCTACAGGCACAGGTACAAGTATGAGGTCAGTTGGCAGGCCTTCAAGAGTTCAGGCTTCTGCTGATGATGAGGATTCTTTCACTCAGGTGGAAGAAGTAGGTTCAGAGAAGAGTAAGCCCAAGTGGCTTCAAGACACCTTGCGCGAGGCCACATCAGTTGCTGGGCCAAACAGACAGGTTAGAGAGAGTAGACCACCTAAGCGGTTCTGTAGTTACATGGCATTGGTAACAAGCATTGTTGACACCGAGCCTTCTAGTTATGAGGAGGCAGCCAGCCAGCAGGTCTAGAGAGAGGCCATGATGGAGGAGTATTCTTCTATTACGAAGAACGATGTTTGGGAGGTAGTGCCTAGGCCTAAAGGTAAATCAATTGTTACTTCCAGATGGCTCTACAAGATAAAGCATGTTGCAGATGGCAGCATAGAGAAGTTCAAGGCTCGATTTGTGGCGAGAGGGTTCTCAAAGGTAGAGGAAGTTGACTATGAGGATACCTTCACTCCCGTAGCTCGGTATACATCTATTCACTCCATTATATTGATTGCAACAAAGATAGGTTGGAAGATCCACCAGATGGATGTGAAGACTACCTTTCTCAATGGCTTCATTCAAGGGGAAGTTTATATTGAGCAGCCGCAGAGCTTTGAGGTGCATGGGCAGGAGACCCATGTATGCAGTTGGGTTTCACTAAAAGTGAGGTTGATCCGAACCTATACTTCATTGTAGTAGGTGAAGAGCCTCTCATTTTGGTATTGTATGTTGATGACTTGGTCATCACTGGAGCGGAAAGACTCATTGAGGGTTGCAAGAGAGATCTTGCTTCATAGTTTGAGATGAAAGATATCGGCTTGATGCATTAATTTCTGGGATTGAAGGTGTGCCAGGAGGAGGGGCATATCTTCCTGGGACAGGGGAAGCACACCGTGGATATTCTTAGCAGATTTCACATGGAGGACTGCAAACCCATGTCTACACCTATGATCACTAACTGGAAGAAGCTTCACGCTTCAGATTCTGAGTTGGTGGATCCTACACTATACAGACATCTGATTGGATCATTGATGTATTTGGTCAACACTCGACCAGATATATGTTTTGCAGTTAACAGTACGAGTCAGTTCATGTGTGAGCCCAGGAGAGTGCACTGGGTGGCTGCAAAACACATTCTTCGTTACTTGCAAGGTACTGTGGATTATGGTCTAGAATATAGACAAGGTGATGGAGTGAGACTGGCAGGGTACACAGATTCAGACAGGAAGAATACTTCAGGGTGTTGTTTTGGGTTGGGTTCAGCCGGAAACTATAGTCAGTTGCATTGAGCTCAGCTAAGGCAGAGTATATGTGCTGCTAGATGGGCTAGTTGTGAGGCCATATGGCTTTGCAAGATGTTATTTGGCTTATTTGGTCAGGCGTTGAGAGCTTGAGACCTATGATTTACTGCGATAATCAGAGTTGCATAGAACTCACGGAGAATCAGTTTTTCATGACAGGTCAAAACATATTGGGATCAAGTATCACTTCATTCCAGACAATGTCCAAAAGGGAGCAGTCAAGCTTGAGTACATCTCCACAAATAAGCAGGTAGCGAACATCTTCACCAAAGCCTTACCACAAGACAAACATGTCTACTTCAAAGACAAGATGGGAGTGGTGAAAAACACTTTCCTCGGCAAGAGGGAGTGTTAAAATTTGGGTACCAGAGGATGAGTGATTCCCTATGGCTTTGATCTTTGGCCTAGGGAAAATTGTCCACTCTATTGTACTTCTTCTCCTAAAGTGACTTTATAAGTGGTAAAGTCAATCTAATTTTAAAAGTGATTTTATAAGTGATAAAGTTACATTCTAATTTTAAAGTGACTTTATTAAAGTCAATGAAGAATTAGAAAGTGAAAAAGTGACTATGGAAATAAAAGGCTAAGTGAGTCTTTATTTAAGTGGGTGAGTTCAAAAATAGAAAGTGAGAATTAAATGCACATTCATTCTCATCCCCTGATATAAATGAATCTGAGCCATTAGATCTCAGTGTTGCCCAAAAAGTTATTTAGGGTAAAAGGAGAGAAGAAGAAGAAAATATCACATTCATTCTTTGATGAGTTTTTGAAACAAAAGGCAAGAGAGAGCAAGGAGAAAATTTCTGAGCAAGGAGGAAGTGAAGGAGAGCAACAAGGAGGCATTCACAGCAAATCCGTACAGCAAGTGTTGGCATGCATTCCAAGACAGAAATCCGTACAGCAGCTATTTGTCACGTTTTCCTAGGAAGTACAGCACAGAAATCGAGGAAGAGGGACAGCAATTGAAGGCACGAATTTCAAGGCACATCTGGGCACGATTTCGAGGCAACTGGACACGTTTTTTAAGGAGGATTGTTGTACATTTCTGCACAGTCCGTACAAGTTGTTCTAGGCACGAAAACTAAGGCAAGCATATAGCATTTAATGTTGTAAATTTTTTGTTGTTTTATGTTTTGCTGTTGGCACAATTTTTTGAGGCGGAGATTATGCACAGAAATCGAGATAAGTTGTATTTTGTGAATCTTGGATTTTTTGTGCATTTCGATTTCTCTGTAAAATATTTTCAGAAATAAAGAAGAGCTCTCAAACTGGTTTTCCCCAAGAGTTGTAGAGGGTTTTTCCAAGGTCACATTGACCAAAAATCACTGTGTCATTTTCTGTGTGTCGCTGTTATATTTTTACTGTGCATTTCTTTCTGCATTTTCCAGTAGTAGTAAAATCTTCAAATTTGTGTTTTCAGAAATAAATGTCATTTCCAGATTTTAGTGTTTTTATCATGCTTGGATTTAACATTAAATGCATGGAGTGATAAGGGAAACTAATAACCGGAGTGGGGACTAAAAATTTACAAGACTCTGCTCACCAAACCCACAAAAACCCACGAAGGAATTGGCCAAATGTTGACCCCGGAATTTCTGCCCAATTTCCTCTAGCTCCTCTAACTGCTAGCTACATTAGGATCTTTGTTTGATGCTTCAAACTTGCCCAAAAAATTTTGCCGAATTAATCTTGGCTTCTCCTCAATAAACCCAGAAAAACCCAAAAAGGGTTCGCCGAAAGCTTGACTTCGAAATTTGGCCCTCTTGGGCTTGGCTCATTGCACCACTGGGTAAATCGAACCTCTAGATGAATTTGCGGGAAGATGCCTCCGGAGAAATACCAAAATGCCTAGTAGGAGGTGGCTAACCTCCCCTCCAAATATCCTTTGGAAACTTCCTTGCTCTCCACACTCTCGGCACCCACATTGAACTGAACTGTGCAATCACTACACAGTCTACTCTACCTCTGCACAGTCCTAAAGGGGCTACGCTCTTCCTGTTGTTGTCGCTGTGTAATTCCCTCACCAAAATGCAGAACTCCTCTCCTGAGCAGACACTCGAAGTTCCCCGAGGTAGAGGTTGAGATCTTCGATTGAAGATCCCGCGTGCTAAACAACACTGCAGACTTAGCTCTTCGGCTCAAGCATGCTTCAGTCAAAATGACCAAGAGAAATAAGATGAATGAACGAATGCCAAAATGAGCCTTTCCTTCATCTTTTTGTCCATTGAGGCCCAACATATGCCTTGGGTCCCACCTTGCTTGCGCTGCCTCTCCTTGGCCAATCACGTGTTGTCTTCCTCTAGCCAATCCCACGTTGTTCTTTTCGTGCCTCTTCTACCCTGCCACCTAAGGCCACTTCGACCCCACCACTAGAGCCGCAATTTTTCCCTTAGGGGCTTTAGGAAAAGACTTTATTTGGCTTAATTATTAGTTGTGGGTCCCCTACCCACATTATTTCCACCCAACATTAGGAAATGCCAAAATAAATCAAAATTAATATTCCAATTAGCTGACTGCTAATTTGGAATATTACAGTCCTCCCAGCCAAAAACTGCTTGTCCTCAAGCAATGTCTGAACAAGCATCCTCTCTAGCTGAAGCTCGGCCACGGTCACTGCAAAATGTGCCAGGGTTTCAAATACGCCACTGTATCATCCCTGACCTCTACATCTCCCTGATATGAAGGGATCCCTCAATACCCGAATCCCAAGCCATCTTATCCAACATGAAGCTCACCTTGCTTCACTCACCATCCTGCCATGCTAATGAAGTTCCCCACTCCATCTGTGACTCACTAAAGCCCAATGGAAGATCTACATGATCTCCTCATGGAGTATACAGCTCATCCCTAAAGGCTATTGAGTTGTGTGGAGTTGTAATGCTTGGATTCCCTGCTAATCTCGGAGAGGTACCACCATGCTGACATTGCGCTACTCTGACCATGAGATACTCCCCATCGTGCACAGACTGTATCCTCCTCTCCTGAGGCCTAGTGGCAAGAGATCTATGAGAGACAAGCTCATCCTACCCAGGCATCGCCATGATGCCAATACCTACCCCTCTGAATGCAACTTTGAATCTATGCAGCAATAGAGAAAGTGTGCCTCGCCATCCAATGAAGGCCTTTGTGTACCCCCATGTGCCAACCCAACGACGAACTAGATCACTCTTTGTCCTGACTCCAACCATCATGAGACAGAATGGGCTATTAATCAACTGAATCCTTGCATCCCATAATCGGACCTACTGCACCATAGCTCTGACAACTGCAAGAATCCCTTTGTGCCTCATCTCTAGTCCCTGCATGTGACCAATATAGAGGGTCTATATATCATGGGCTACCCTGATGCATGTTAGCCTGCCCTCTGCCTACCACTGAGTAGCATAGATGACCACTAGAAGCCACATGTGACAAATAGCTACCTCTTGAATGCCACCAATAGATGGATATCTGATACTCGCAATAGACTCAAGGTATGTGGATCCCTGCTGTTCCTGCCAACCATCTCCACTGGGTCTGCCATCCACCCCCTCGATCATGTGCCGATACAATGTCTGGAGCCTAGACACATACTAGGATGCTACCTCAATTGTACCCAGTATCCTCTGCTCATGCATGGTCTCGGCATGCCCCTAGAAAAGAGTGACAGATGTCTCCCTCGTAACCCGCTCCTCAGGCGTAGGCTCAGTGATGACTGATATGCCACCGCTGCAGATGATCACCTCATTCCCCAACCTGTGGCGGTCAACTAACGCACCGACCCAAAGCCACTTCTGAGAAGTCTCTCCCCTAGTGTGCTGAGTGCCATCCAAATATATCGGGTGAGCTTCACGTACCCCACTGCTCATGCCCAGAGTGCCAAAGGACAACAACAAAATCGATTGTGCTCGTAAGTGACGTAGAAGAGGGACAGGCGTGAGTCCCCACTGATACCGTCGAGTAACGCTCATCTGTCTCCCCATCGATCCTAGGTGAACTACCCCCAAAGGTATGCCCAGTGTTTCCGTCCATGAGTCTCCCTGGAGCAATACTCTAAGACCTTGCTGTGCAGCACCATACACCCCTGCATACCACGATCATCCATATACTCCTCGACATACCATTGTACACTGCAGCATACCCCTATACACCACTCGATACCCCCTACTACTGCTATACCACCAATGTCCCGTCCCTGCTCATTTTCTAAAGCTTCAGTAACAAGTAACTGCTTCCGTTGTGTTGAAGCCTCATTGCTCTCTCTATGGCACCATGTCTAACAATCTTGTTGTGACGTTGCAATATGATCGGCCACTATTGAATTGAGTGCAATGGAAGTCTACTACCTCCTCACCCAAGAAATCACAGCATGACCCATAACGAAGCAACACCTCAATGTGTCCTTCCTATTCATAGCACTCCAGGTTCACTTGGCATCAACATATCTTTTCAATCGCAACACTTTCTCAATCTATAAGTGATTGTATCATGAAGGTATCTCCATACCAGCTTTGCAGCATTCTGATATGCATGTCCAGGCTCTATCTGGCTCAGGGTACATGCTGCAAAGCAAGGATCCATCTGGTTGCCTACTCATGGGATCCACAAAATTTGGATTTGAAGAGGAGTCTCTCAACTACTTCAGTGTAATTCATCATGCCAAGTCTCTGACAGCATACTTCCCTTGACAAGTACATTTTTAATCTCAAATGGAATACCTTGAGCTCAGAAGTGAATTCCCTCTGGCACTAAACGATGAGAATGATCTAATCTTGTCAGAGATAAACTATTATCATATAAAACCAAATCAAAGGCATACCTTCAACCTTGAAGAGAGGTTGGAGTTCGCATCAAATGTCCATCAATTCAAGCATGCCAACCTTAGGGGACTTACTTGAGTCCATGTGGAGCTTTCTTCAATCTGCAATCATGAGACTCCTCCTCATGTAACTCAAAGCCCTAAGGTAGCTTTTGTTAGTTTTTGTACCATCGGATGTGTTGTAGCCACGAAATTTGGTGGAGAGGCTAGAATACATGACATCTCCAAAACCCAGAAATTGTTTCTAGAAATTCCACCTAGAGATGACTTAATTAGATTATTAACCTATTTTTTAATATTTCCATGTCTAAACTTAAGAAATATGGTTAATTAATCAGAATTAATTAAGTCAAGGTGAGAATGGTCTAGAAACTCACACAGATCGACTTCAAAATGATCCTAGCCATTGATTAAGATTTAATCTTGGTCGTTGGAGTCCCAACAGAGGATTATAAGAAGTCGATGGGCACTTGGAGAGGACACACAAAAAGTTTGCTTTCCTTGCCAGATCGATTTCCAAAGAGCAGTAGCAGTTATTGTAGAGTCAAAAATCACAGCATATACAATGAGGGGCAGAGACAATGATCCAGAGGAAGTTTTCCAAATCCGAAGGCAGCAGCAAGGGGCCAAGTTATTCCGATTGAGGCAACACAAAGGGACTGCGTAGTTGCTTCAGAAGAGCAACTCGATTGAGCTGGAGAAAAAATCATTTTCAGTTCCAGAGGTCGAGCAAAGGGTCCAGAGTGCCAGAGAAGTGATTTCGTCAACAGAGACAAGTAGAACGACTTCATCAGAGGCAGTTTAGAGGCTAGACGCCATAGGATCTATGCAGAGCCAGTGCAGAGGGTCTAGGAGGACGAGTTTCTGAAGGAAAGTTATGTGGGGGTTACTTGCAGAAGAAGGGTAATTCCCTTAAATAATTTTGCCCAAATTTTCTTATTGTTTGGATTGCCAGTTGGGCATCCATAGATTGTACTCAGATTTTACTGTTGCTTAATAATAAAAACCCTCAGTTGTTGCACTGGTTTTCCCAAGTTGGACGAAGAGGGTTTATAGCAATTTACAATTGCAGAATCAGCGTCGAATGGAAGAGAAAAGCACATGCAACAGAGGGAAAATTCTCTCAGGGAACTTCGAGTCTCAAAAGTTCGATTTTTTCAGGAAGATTGGCAGTAGCAACTAGCAGATCCACGCATTCCAAAAGGGAGTGTGAGTAGCAGAGCAGCAGCCAAGTAGAAGGAAAGAGAGGATTTTCGACAGTTTTTGAGATGGCCACTGCAGGGCATAGAGATCGGGATAGGTTGGATGGATCTTCCAACTATGTCATCTGGAAGGCTAGGATGTCCTTCCTTCTAGATGAATATGGCTTGAAAGCCTACATAGATAATGTGGTGGTAGTTCCCCGGAATGCTAATCAGCAAAAAGAATACAGCAAGGATATGGCGAAGGTGAAGCGGTTGATCTTGGATGGAGTTTGAGATCATATAGTCTCACATATAGCAGCCAAGGGAATGACCAAGGAGATGTGGGATGCTCTCTCCATGCTATATTAGGATACTTCCAAGCAACAGAAGTTGTTCCTAGAAGAAACGTTTGGGATGCATCAGGATGTAGAAGAGGAAAGGCATAGATCCCTACCTCACCAGGATTCAAGAGGTCTGAGGCCAACTTGCAGTTGATGGGGCAACGCCTCAACCTTCAGAGCTAGTACGGTTGGCACTAAACAGTGTCTCGGAGGATAGGCAAGTCTTCATCCAAAGCATATTTGGCATAGACAAGCTACCAAAATGGGACAGGGTGGGGTCTGACTTACGTTAAAGAGCTCCATCAGTGGCAGCAGCAGTAGCAGCGGATCGAAGGTGGTGAAGGAGGAGGAGAATGTGGCCCTCGCATCAAAGGGTCTCAGTCAAGGGTAGGGGGAACGGAGAAAGAAGAAGAAGGACCTATCTAAGGTCAAGTGCTTCAGGTGTGGCAAATTTGGCCGCTATAATACCCAATGTATTCTCAAAAAGAAGGAAAAGCAAGAGAAGCAGGACAGTGCAGCAGCGCATGCTGAGATAGATAGGATGTCCTCCAAGTTGGAGGAAGACTTCGCAATGATGGCAGCCATACCTCCAGGAGTGAGGTGGGGTGAATTGGAGTTGTAGCCCCAGAGAGCTAAAGATTTAGACAAGGTTTACTAAGGTTTCGAACCTCTGGGTTGAATCTGTCAGCCGGGAATGATGTCTTTGTGACTGACCTACCTTTGTTCTGAAATAAAGAAGCCAACAAAGCAAGTTACGGCGGGATGACGCACAATGTTTAGATTGCACAGGTGGATGGAGTTCTCCCCAGTTGAGAGGGAGTGTTAATTTTGGACAACTAGGTCCAAACTCCATGTTGTGATGCTCAGATGAAGATGCCAATATTTTTATTGGATTCCTCTTTCGGAGATGTGCAAGATCGATCTAAAGATCATCTTGATCCGATGAGCAGAACATTTATTTTGAATTTTTTCAAAATATGTGCAGGTCGGCCTGAAGGTTTGAAGCCCCAGCAGTTGTGTCACACACCCTCATTGATGGATATATATTGGTCAACATTAGAGGACATTTTCACTCATCTCATCCTCAAACATTTCTCTCTCCTCATCTAATTGGTTCGATCACTTGGAGGCTCTTCTCTTCACACGTGGGAAATTGCAGCAAGAAGGAAAATTTGTTTTCAGCCTAAGGTTTACCGTAGCATTGACCAGCATTGACTTTGGTCAACTCATGGTCAAATTGACTTGAAACTCTCCCAAACTTTCGATTTTCTGAATTCGCATTTTTTGGCACTATTCCCGAGGTTGGTCGTTGACTTTGACTTGGCTGCGTTAACCTTGCTGCTGCTGCTATTTATGTTGACTGTTGACTGAAAACGTTGACTTTTGTTGACTTTTGGGGTTGACTGTTTTGGCTGTCCTAGAGGGTTGTGTGACACTTCTGGTTGGCTGACTGAAGCGAACAAAGTTCCTTCTCAAGTTAAAATACTCCAGAATACTTGGAATATGAAAATATCCATGAGGATACAAATATTATCATATAAAAGGTATGAAGAATGAGATGATTGAGAATTACAAATGAAGCCTGCTTACATACCTAGGCAGGTGCCTCTTCACGAAAGGTCATGTCTTATCAGACATGGCCTTTCAACCTAATTAGTAATTAACTAATTAATCATTATTTACATTATTTTATTCATTACATTGCCTTCCTCCTCAAAAAGCTTTGTCCTCAAAGCTTGTTGATGAAAGGCCTGGATTTCTCTTCCTGCTACAAATGTCTTCTCGTCTCGGAGCAGTGATCCTTGTCGATACAAGTTGATATGATCCTCTAAGTGACAAACAAAATTGTCGCACTGAGAAGGGATTAGACCATCCTAAATCAATCTTTGTGGAATCTTACGATGACTGGCAACTTGTGACGACTTGTTATCACATGAGCGGACTGTACTGACATGAGTCTTCTTCAAAACATTAGCCTGTTGTTTCTGTTTTGAATACGTAGCTTGGTTGAGTTGTCTGCTCCCATGATTTGGATGTCGATAGGGAACTTTTTTGGTTTGACTTCTTTGCTTTTCTTCTGGCGAGGATGTTATTGAGTTGGTTACATGACCTTCACTTAGTATGTTCCTCGTCTGAACTGCAACATCTAAGTTTGTATTTTCTGCAACTTGCTTGTCTTCTTCTTGAATTATGGCATTCACTGCATTAGCATCAGTTTCCTTCTCTTCAACTTGGACTTCTACATCCGATGCTTTATTGTCGACAAGTTGTTGCACCCTGTTTTCTAATAATTTCTTGTCTTTCTTCAGCTTTTTAATTTGTGTTAGTAATTTGTCATTGTGGTCCTTGAGGCGAGCAAATTCTTCATTCTTTTGTCAATTTCTTTTTGCATATTTTGGATCGCCTTTTTACTTTCTTGAAGAACTACTTTTGAGATATCTAATATATCTTTTGATGTTACTGAATTCGGCTTCACTGTGACATCTTGTAACGTTATTTTTTTCTTTTTGTAAGAAAATGTCAAAAACTTCTTTTTCGTATTAAGGATGAATGACCCTAGGGTTTCCATCCATGGTGAACCTAACACAATGTCACTATTGTCAAAAAGTAGGGTTTTCACAGTAAATTGAGAGATAAAAGTATAATCCCCAATATTTATTTGTAGACTTTTTATGTCGTATTTTTTCTTGTCAAAAAAGTCTAATTTTTTTATTTTATTTGACTCAGGAATCACCAACTGGTTGGAAATTTTAGGGTTTATATAATTTTTCTCTTCGACGGGTGATATAGTAATAGTGACATCTTTTCCTGCGAGAGTTTCTTTAACTTTAAATAGCACTTTAGGGTCAATAGGTAGGGTTTCTAATTCTAAAAATCGTTCTGACTTCATTTCTATATTATATGTCATTCTGCTTGCGTCAAATAACTTCAGGGTTTTTTTTTTTTAAATACCCCTTCAAAATTTCAGTATTGAGTCCTTTTCAAAATTTCTTTTTATGTTTTTTTTTTTTCAAATGCCTTTCTAAGTGTCTTCAATATTTTTTTATTCCTAATCCTTTTTTATTTTTCTCCTTCTAAATATATGTATATATTATAATTTGTTTTTTTTTGGTTATTTCTTATTAAACACCTTCAAATTAATTATAAATCACACCCATATAATAAAAGTCCCGTCACAATCAGAAAGTCGTGTCTTTATGGTTTTCTTTGTTTTTTTTTCCTTTTTGCTTCCTACTTAAGTATTTCGACTCCTCTACATACTCTCAGTGTCGGTTGGGCATTAACTGATAACCTCTCTGTTCCGACGAAATCTCAGAATCTGTAGTGAAATAAAAATAGAAAACAGGAGAAACCCTATTCGGAAATGAATGGGTCAACTGGTGGTTGCAAGGGTGTGACGCTCAAGGTGTGACGATCTGACGAGTATATTGAAGTGCGAGGGATGGCGAAGTGGAAGAATTGACTGCAACTGAAATGAATGCAGTGGACGTGAATTTGTACAGACTTACACAATGGCGTATGTTCGATTTTCAAGCAGTGGCGGTGAACGAATTTGTTGGCAGTGGTTTCGGCACGATGGAGGACAAGGACGATGGGGGAAAGGTGGCAGCCGACTATGCGGGCACCACAGCGTACGGACAGGAATGTCGATAGTTGGAGAATGCAGTGGCAAATAGAAGACAAAGCGATGGCAACAAATTCGGTGTAGGCGACAGTAAATGGCTCCCACAGTGGGTTGTTCGAAAGTCGTGGACAGCGCAGGTGGACGGAAAATGCAATGGTGTTGATTGCTGAACAGCAGAATTGATAGCGGCAACAGCAATCATTCAGGAGTGGCGGTGGGTTTGGATGAATAGTCGCAGATTCCAGAAGTTTTGGCGGCTTCTCGCAGTGACGTTGACCCCTCTGTGGTTGTGATTGGTTGCATTTGTAGCGGATGGGTCGAGCGGTGGGTAATTGGCGGCCAAATTTTGGAGAGAATGCGAGTAGCGGCAACGACTAGTTAAGTCATTGACTCTCTTCTTTTATATATTTTATATAAAAAAATTCTCACTATTTTTTTTTAACTTTCTTTTTTTCTATATGTATTTTTTTCTTTTTTTTTAAATAATTTTTTTTAATCACTTCCCTTTTTTTTATGATAGTTTTTTTTTTATCTTTTGACTTTTATATTGTTTTTTTTTTTTTGGCCAAGGGCCTCTGATGAACTCAGTAGCAGCAGCGGAGAAACTCCCAAGGTTTAGCGAAACGCTTCGACGGCAACAACGTTGACGAATTTCGATGGCCAAGGGCCTAGATCGAAGAGCATGGCTCTGTGCAGCGTGAGCGGCCAGAAGATCAAACTACTCCGATACCAAATGAAGCGAACAAAGTTCCTTCTCAAGTTAAAATACTCCAGAATACTTGGAATATGAAAATATCCATGAGAATACAAATATTATTATATAAAAAAAATGAAGAATGAGATGATTGAGAATTACAAATGAGGCCTACTTACAAATGAGGCCTACTTACATACCTAGGCAGGTGCCTCTTCACGAAAGGTCATGTCTTATCAGACATGGTCTTTCAACCAAATTACTAATTAGCTAATTAATCATTATTTACATTATTTTATTCATTACACTGACCGTATTGAGACTTTGTTGGTTGAAGCATCCTGCTGACCATCGTAACACACCAACACACATATATTTTGGCTTGTCTTTTGTCGATCTACTGGTATGTTCTATCAGCATTTTACTTTATTGTTTATGTGATTGCTGATTGATATTGGGATAAAAAGTAAAGTTGCATCAAGCATAGAACATCTACAAAAATTTACATGGTATCACTGTTGAGGTGAAGACAAAGCCCTAGTTTGTAGCAATCACCGAAGAAGAGCATGGGTTCCTCTAACTACAATGGCTTTAAGGCTGATGACAAATTGATTGGGAAGGATGACTCCCATGCCTAGAAAATGACATTGGATCTTAATTTGGAAGACCAAGATGTCATGGACTATGTGTAGGGTAAAATCCAAGAGCCTCCATCCACTGCAACTGTTGCTGCCAAAACAAAGTATAAGAGGGGGGAAATCAAAGCAAAGCTGATGATAAGGGACTCAATTCATAAGAGTCTGGTTTCCTACATCTCTGAGCTGGACACATCCAAGGAGATGTATAATAAGTTGGTCAACATGTTCAAGGCCAATAATGCGAATCAAGTCCTATTCTTCAAGAACCAATTGAAGAATCTGAAGAAAGGCAGGGATGAGTCTGTTCAATCATATTTTCTGAAGCTAACTGAAATCAGAAATAATCTGCTTGCCATTAGGGAGACAATAGCCGACCGGGAGATGGTTCTCACCGCACTTGGAGGTCTATCATCCGAATGGCATGTATTCAACACTAACATTCTCAATAACAATGTCATACCTGATTTTGACGAAGCATTATCGAGATGCATACAAGAAGAGACAAGGATGAAGGAATATGAAAATGAAGGAAATGCTGCCTTCGCTACTCATTCTAAGAAGAAGAACTTTGGTGGTCCAAGGAACAAAAGAAGAGCAGGGGCCCAAGGAAAGAAAGGCAAGTGTTACACTTGTCACAAGACAGGTCACTATGTTAGAGAATGCCCTTTCAAGAAGGATTCTCCCGATGATGATGACAACAACAACAATCGGAGGAATGGCAATCAAAGGAACAAAAGGTTCAAAGGAAAGAGGAAGGCTTCCTCTGGTGGAAATGGGCAACCTGGAAATCACTCAAAAGCCCATTAATATTTACATAAAAATCAATATTCTTTCAAAAACATAAGACCCCCTATGTTTAATAAAATACAAGGGTATTTTTCGAATCTAATGCCCCTGCATCATTTGAGATAGTTTTTTCATTTCTTGCATCTTTTGCTGGTTGGACTGGATTTGCTTTGTCTTACAGTATGCCCCAATATGTCCAGTTTTGTGGCAGGCAAAGCAAGTGACGCTTCTCACAGGGGGAAGGAACCTCCTTTGATGTCTTCCAAATTTGTTCAATTCATCCTTAGGAGCGTACGAGTCTTTTGCAGTTGACTGTTTCTTCATTTCTTTCTTTGTCACTTGAGGTTGCTGTTTGTTTCATTATATAACATGGTCTTGCTGGTTTCTAATTCTGTGGATTCCCTTTTTGCTACTTCATTATCCTTTACATCTTTTACAAAAATGATATTCTTGTTATCTTCTGCCTTGGATTTGCTGGTTTCTCCTTCATAGCCTATACCAGCCTTTGTATGAGGAGGTCTTTGAGCACTTAGAATTTTGTCCAAATGTCCAAAGCTTTTCATTTGAGAAATATTCATAGTTAATTCAATTTGGGCCTTTTCTAATTTCTTCCTCAAGCTTACCACTTCTTCTTCCAGTTTCTCTCGCTCCTGATTTTTCTCCTTTATTTCTCTTCTCAGAATATCCTCTATTTTCCTTGATTCTTCTAGTTCAATCTTCAATTTAATAAGATCTTCTGAATCTGATCTGTCTTTGCATATTTCAGAACAATCTCTTTCTGTTTCTTACTCTTAAGTTTAAGTTTGTCTATTTCCTCCAGGGCACTAATTAGCTCCCCCTCAAGATCTATCTCACCTTCTTCTTCAAATTCCCAAAGATCTTCCTCGAGCTCTTCCTCGGCCGTCAAAATGAATTCTGATGTTCCTTCTTCAATGGGGGATTCATCTGAGCTCTCAGATGCACTGCTATCTTGTTGGGCATAGAATGTTCTTCTATTAAATATGTTCCCTTTCGACCTATTGCTGAAATTGGTTTTCTCATTCCCTCTTGACTGATTCTCTATTTTCTTATGAGGACATTTAGATGCATAGTGCCCCACTCTTCCACTGTTAAAGCACTTAAATGGAAGTTTACCTTTATACTTACCTGTGCCTTTCTCCAATCTTCTGACAAATTTGGCCTCTTCTTCATCAGAGCAGGAGCATGTACCTTCCTTCTCTTCTTTGCAATTATCTGCCTTAAAGGTTGCCTCCCTCACATTTGACTTCCCCTTTGGAAGTCTCATCTCATAGGCCGTCAAGTTTCCAAGCAATTGGTTCATCGTCAGTGTTTCCCAGTCGTTGTTTCTTTTATGGCAGAAACCTTAGGGTTAAACCTAGATGGTAAAGATCTCAATATATTTTGTACAATTACACATTCCTTAATGGTTTCTCCTAAAGCTTTCATGTTATTCACAACTTCTGCAACCTTTAAGAAGAAACTGGCTACATCTTCATCTTCATTCATTTTTACATTTTCAAACTGAGCTCTATAGGCTTGCAGTTTGGCCATCTTCACCTTTTTATCTCCCTCATGGATATTTTCTAAAGTATCCCAGATATCTTTGGCAGTCTCACTATGCATTACTTTAATAAATTATGTTTCATACAGACTGCTCAAGAGTGCATTCATGGCTTTTGCATTAGCTATGAAATTTTGCTTGGCTTCTTTCTCTGTGTCAGTATCCTTTGGAGCATATCCTTCTTCCACAGCAACCCAAACTTCTATTCCTAGATACATTATGTATGTCCTCATTCTTATTTTCCAGAAGGCATGGTTTGTGCCAGCATAGTTTGTGCCAGTAAACAATGGGGCTTCATTTGTTGAACATCCTTCTAGGCTAGCCATTTTAGGGACCTAGGATCTCCTTCCAGTTGTTAAACTGATACAAAAGGAACTAGCTCTGATACCAATTGATGAACCCTTAGTTAAACAAAGAGGGGGGGTGAATCAGTTTAATACATTCATGGACATTTAAAACTTTTATTCAACTCATTTACACCTTCATTTCATAAGCAAATTAATACATAATGGATCAACAAACATAATGTGTGGACAACAAGTAATTAAACAGATTGAAACATCACATCAACACTTAATCATCAAGCACATAGACAGTAGATATAAGTGGAAACCCATAAAGGGAGAAAACCACATCTTATTATTGTTGTGATGCAAAAGCAAGCTCCAACTCTCTCTCACAACTGATTTTATGTAGACTCTAACCTACAGGAGGCTACTACCCCAAATTCTGCAAGCTACAACTTGCAATGAAGCTCCAACTCCCATCTATTTTCTGCAGGCTACAACCCACAGGAGGCTCCTACCTTAACCAGCTACAACTGGACATCTATCAAGCTACAACTTGATATGGAAGCACCAACTCCCTCACACTACAATAAAATCACATGCTCATTTACCTGGATATCAACTCTGTTTTTCTCCTTCAATGCTACCCTTTCCAGCCTTCAAATCTACTTCATATCAGCTCTGGATCTGCACAGCATCTCTATCTGCTCTCTCTCATTCTTTCACTCTCTAACCTCTCTATGCATATTACAATAACATCATTTATAGAGATCACTTCATTGTTGTTTGCATTCTATATGGGAATATGAAGTGAACAGGCATGACTCTTGCCTTCCACCCACTCATTTCCTCACTCAACATATTCAGGAAGTTACAACAATATATACACTCGTTTCAGTAATAATTGGAGTTTTTATTTGCCTAGGAAACTTTCCTTTGCATCACAAACAATATAAAATAGTTAATACATTTACAGTTACAATCAAATATTTCACTCAGCACTTTTAGCTTCGTAGATTTGTTGTGTGTTTGTCATCTTCTACTTGCTGTCCCTTTGTCTTTTATGTTTCTGCAGTTATATTCCAACTGTGTTGCATGACCGCCTTTTTGCCCGACACGACCCATGTTGTTGCACTAATCTGCACGAGCTCTGGGTCCTTTTTCTTACCCGAGCCTTTTCTTGTTGTGTTCAGTCTTCTCTTTTGTTACCCGAGTCTTTTCTTCCACGTTCAGCCTTTTCTTTTAACACACAGCCGCATCTACATGACATTTTTCATCTTGGTCGGCTTCTTTACACAAAACCCGCGGACCTGTAGGTCATGGCCCACATTAACTCCCTTTTAACGCAGCGGAGTACAATATCGAAGTTTATTCCACATACATACATTAGCGATCAAACAATGCATACTTTATAACAGAACGCACATAACAGACGCAGAAAAGGGGTTATCGGGTCCTACAATACTTGACCAATCATAGTACATCGCACTTCGCTTGCCCGCAACTTTTAACGTTTAGCACTAAATGTATCTCATGTCTTGTGCGACATGCGATCGCATCGCATCGCATCCAACATAACTTACCATGCGAACCTTAAGCACAAAAACATAAAATCTGTGATGTGCGCTAATGTGCAGTGCCGACACATGGCTCCTCCCTTTCACCGTATCACAACTTTCTAACCTTATCGCATCGCAAACAACTTATCATACCTTGCGAAGCCTTAACGCTATCCGCCAACATTTGCGATGTGTGACCTCGTGATTCGTTGTCCGCCATTGATCTGCTACACGATCTAACGGTCCTCACTGCTTGCCCTGTCGTGCCAACACGTGTCCCTTCTCCACTTCGCATCACACCCAAAATAACTTCCCTGCGACAGCCTTAACACTTAAACACTAAACTTTGCGATTTGCGCTTTCAATCTCCGTCATCGGTCTTCATTGGATCTGACGGTCCACGTTTGTCTTCACCAACTCACATTGCATTGCAAGTTAAATAACTTAACTTGCAAAGTCTTAATCGTAAATACTATACCCTGTGATATTCGATGTCTTCACGGTTGCGATATGATCTTCCATCGTTGATCTACGCAAGATCTACAGTCCTCGTTGCTGCTTGAAAATCCGATTGCAATATTCAATCAAACAGAGGATTGTGTAAGATCTATGGTCCTCGCTGTGTCTTGCAAATCCGATTGTGATATTCAATCAAACAAAGGATTGTGTAAGATCTATGGTCCTTGTTGTGTCTTGCAAATCTGATTGCTTTCTGCTATGTGATTAATATGATATTCAATCAAATAGAGGATTGTGTAAGATTGACACACCAAATAGCTGAGCGCAATCCAATTAGATTACAAGCAATAGCAGATTAACAATACAAATAGAAACCTTGTTTCTTTTAAAACACCGGAACTGAATTCCTTGCTTCTTCAAAGAGAGCGCAGCCAATACAATACTTTTACAACATATAACAACGTTAAAACGCTTTTTAAAAACATTTGCACGCATATCTATGTTGCATTGGGCTGCAATTAAAATATGATACCAACCAATTGCAGTTTGATTTAAATCTAATGCGATATAATCGCAATCGGCAAATTAACATAGGTTATAACATATATTATATAACATGTACAATTCCGATACGATACAACTGCACTTATCGCGATCGGCGGTCACCACAAATATATAACATATATATATATGTTCAACAATGCTTCCGACGTGATTCTATCTTCAATAGACGATCGGACTGATTTGAATGCCAAAGCTGTTAATGATTGCAGCTCCGATCCGATTTATCGGAGATCGGAATTCGCACTTACAAGTGTGCTCTCACCTTTTAACTTCTCGCTTTTTAAATCTGATGCAATGGGTTGACCATGGACCCGATTCACAGTCCACAGCTTACATATCCTTTAAAATCCGTAGAAAAGGTTTTAAAAGACACATTTCACCACATTTCTGTGTTAATTAATTTTTTTCCAGTTTATTAACTACGACAGCGCCGAGACTGAAATAAACGTAGGATTCATACCAATTCCAATAAAAACACAAATCGGAAACCCATTCCAATCAAATTCTCTGATAAACAATGTTTAAATCAACAATCTTTTTCATTCGATTATACATAACACAGTCATAATTATAACAACTAAAACAGTGATCGCTTTTTTGGTTTTTTTTTACAACAAAAAGCTACTGTTTCACACAAAATCAGATCCTCCTACAATTCTGAGCTTTTCGCTCTACAAAATCACACTCTATCCAATCTATCCTTCCACGAAGAAATCTCTTCATTTATTACAGCTTCCTCTCATTAACTCCACTAACAAATCGATAACATAATTTTCTAATTTTAAAAATCCTAACAAATAAAATCTCCTATCTATTAGCGCTCGCACACACCTGTTGTAACAAATCTTATCACTAAGATAGTCACACTTATTACAATAATAACTAATTATTTGTGAAATCGACCTCCTCAGTAAACTGGATTTGAACAAACAGTAAATGAAATTCACCCTGTCAAGCCACAACATGTGAACAGATTTTTCACATTGCTGGCTCATTCTGATGCTCCTGCATCAAAGATCTATGGTCCTTGTTGTGTCTTGCAAATCCGATTTCCTTCTACTGTGCACTTAATGCAATATTCGATTCAACAAAGGATTCCTGCAAGATCTACGGTCCTCCTTTGTACTTTTGTTTGTTATTCACTCCAACTTGGGATTATCACGTTTGCTGCACGTTCACGACTCTGCCCAGTTGTTTCACTGCCTTTGCTCCTTTTCTGCCTTAACTTACTTTGCTTCCTTTGCTTCTTAGCTGCCTTTGTTGCCTTTGCCTTTTTGTTGCCTTTGCCCTTTTTGTTGCCTTTGCTTCTTTGGTGGCTTTGCTGATGGTCTAATGTTGCTCCTTGCCTCTCTGCTGCTCCTTTGCCTCTCTTTTATGTTTTCTTATTGCATTATTGCCTGATCTACTTCTTTGCCTTATTGTTGTTGTTTCTCTGCTCCTTTGCCTTAATGATAGTTCAGGTGTTGCTCCTTTGCCATCAATGACAATATTTCCAACACATATTGACTATGTAATTATGGATTTATCTTTACAGTAGAACTTAAATATAATAAAATGTATTTTGTACTTGCTTCATGTGTTTCATGAGCAAGAGTTTATTATAGATTAAATAGACTTCCTCTTAATGTCTATTAGGGTTTGTGTCTTCTAGGAATAAACATAATTAAGTGTCATTCATATGAAGGATCTAGTCTAGAGAATGCTCCAAGACCTTGCCAAGACCTTGTGGAAGAATGGCTTGTAATAGCCCTCACCAACGCTGTAAGTCAAGCTAAAATGATGTGTTAAATTCAGCCCTCAAATCACGTTGGAAGATAAGCTACAACGCTGAAATTATTGCACTTCAAGTCAGCCTCATGCACCGAGATAAAGTTGGCTTACTAGCTGGCTGTAAGGTCGGCTCAAATACAAGTTGGAACAACTATTCATACCCACCTATGTTGTGCAGAAAACACAAGAAATTGCGGACTGCTCTGAGATATAAATGTGAATTTCAAGAGTTGTAAATGCAGATTTCTGAAGCAATAAAATGCGGATTTCTTGGTGTAATAAATGCGGATTTACTGAAGCAATTTGCGGATTTTTCTCTAAGATTTCCATAGGAAATTGCGAACTGTTTTGGCCAACCAAAATGCGGATCTGAGACAGGAAAATAGTGCGGACATATCAGTGATTTCAGGAAGGATACAACTTCGGTCAAGTACAGGGTTTAAGTGACGTTAAGGCAATGTTGAAGTGAAGTCAAGGCAGCATATTGATGTAAAGTCTTAAGTCTAAAATGAATGCGGATTACATAGGTATCGCAAGCATACTAAAGTGCGAGTTCAAGTCTGGAATATATGTGAGATCAAGGCAATGGTCTGCATGAGAAAGAGATCATATTACTATGCCAAAATAGGATTATGACTGTGTAAAGTGCTGAAATCTCAAGCAAGAATTATATACATCCGGAGAAGGAAGATCACGAGGAGATACCGAGCTCTCTAGCCTTGGTGTTGATAGGTGCAGATCAGTGTAAGTGGGTGCAAGAAAGAAGGAGACAATGAAGAAGCAATGACAAGGTCTTGGAAGCATATAAAGGTCTAGGGTCTGAATCTTGGTCATGGTACTTGTCATCTGAAAGTCTATAAGAAGAATTTCTCGTGGGTTTTCCCCTCCAAGAGGGAGAGGTTTTTCCCTGGCTCTAGGAGCCTAACTTTGTGTCTTTTGTATTTTGGTAATTGACTTGATGAAAGACTAAATAAGCTAAGCAAGAGAAGACATAAGTAACTCAAGTACAGTCACAAGTAATTATCAAGAAGAGAATTTGAATTAATCTCTAGCCCTCCAAATTCTCAACATGGTTTCAGAGCTAAGGTGCTAAAGACAAAGGGGTATTTGACAAGAAGACTATCAAGGATCAAAATTCAGTTTTTTGAAAGCATCAAGACAAAAGTCAAAGTCTACATTGTAAGGTCAAATCAGTTTGCAAGGAAATCCTCAAGCCATCTCAAGAAGACTCTCACCCTTATTCAAGGAATCCACACATCGAGGAGGTAATCTTTAACATCAAAGATTCTTGATATTGAAGACATTGTTGGAAGACGCATCATTAAGCATCACTCAACACTATTGAAGACATCTTCATTATGAAGTAATCCTTCACCATCAAGGATCCATGATCGCCTACTTTGAAATAAATCTAAGAGGGAGTTCTTGCCATCATCTTCAACAAGGAAGCTGATAGAAGAAGAAAAACATCTACTCAAGTAAGTATCTCTATGACTTCATATGAATCTATCAAAATGTTTTCTTTACAAAGAAAGCAACAAACTGGTTAGGGTTTCAGACTTACCTAGAAGACAAGGACAATGAAGTCATGCCAAATACATGAAGAGAGATATAAGAGCCCAAAGGATTCTTACAGAATCCATAAAAGACTCTCTTATCTCCGATGTACCAAATCTAGAATCATCAAAAGAAATATATGAAAAATTGGTGGAGCTATTCTCTGAGTACTACAGGAGAAGCAATCTCTCCGAGATCATCTGCAGGAAGTGGGAGAAGTAATGTTTGACACTGAGATGATTGAAGTGGTGTTGGAAGCTCTGCCAGATGAATGGGGAAACTTCACTTCAGGTTTATACGGGAAGAAGGAAGACACACTATTCCATGATTTAGGGTCTCTATGTAAAATAGAGGAAACAAGATTGAAAGCCAAAGGTGTTATAGGATCAAGTGAAGGGAATCAAGCCTTGTCAGCCACGTCAAGGAAGAAAGGAAGATTCGGTAAGTTTGGTCCTCAGTATACTATGGACAAAGCACGATGCTTTGGATGTGATGAACTTGGGCATTATAGAAGAGATTGTCCTAAATCTGAAAAGGACAAGAGAAATAAGGGAAGAAGCCCATATCTCAGAAATGAGAGAAGAACCTGATGCAAAGAAATCTAAGAAAGAGGAAGTGAGGGATCTCCAATATGATTGAGATCATCTTCTCCTTTAAGTGATTTCTGTTGGTTGTATGATAGGAAGCAGTGTATCATCCTGATCAAAGCATGGTAGGAGTTCTTGGTAAAACAGCTCCTGGAAAACCTCTCTGATAACAATACTGATGGAAGGCAGTCATCAAGATCAAGGGTTGTCATGAAAAACAAAATTCCGGGATGTGATGACATATTGATGGAACAGGCGAAGGGAATGAAGCTCTTCATTCTAGTAAAATTGTTGAAGGATGACTTATATGCTTAGTTATGTATATATTTATATGATGACACTGGATGTTGTGAAGTCATGTCATATGGTTGCAGGTAATAGACTTCTAGATTTAGAAGTATGATCTATGAAAGAGGATCTCTCGGTGTACAAACAGATGAAATCAACATAATATATATATCCTCATAGAATATGAGGTGGTTGTATATGAACGAGGAACTAGAAAATGTGTAAGTTCCTGGGAATAAAGAATGTGCTGAAAGGAAGAGATCATGAAATGCAACCATGTCAAGAGGCAGTTATCATCCAGAAGCCAAGAGGATGTGACTAGGAGATCTCCTAGGAGGATATGTAAACTCTAACAAAAGTCTGGTAGAGAAGAAGACCCTTGACAAAACATATCATTAGGAGATGTGTCAATCTGAATAAAGGATGTCGATGCCTACAGGAAGATGTCATGGTGAAAGATCATCATTGAGGTAACATTTGTTTTAAAAAGTTCATATGTATATGTTTATCTGGATGAATTTGTGCAGGGTTGATAATCATGAGAAAGGATGTATGATCCTTGGAGATGATTCGAAGGAAAGCAGCATGGCATAACGGTGAACCAGATGAGAAAGGCAAATGAAGCACTTTCTGGTAGATGACATGACTCATGAATAAAAGTGATGGATGATTTATGACCTATGGAGCTAAAGTTGAAGATTCCTCAATATCGAAATCCATGACATCAAGGGGAGGAATTATTCATGAGCAGTTGGGTGTCTCACCATTGCTACTGCAAGTCCTTGATTGAGAGGGAGCCTGGTGATCAGTTTCTTACTTGGAAGAAACTGGGCAATTCCTAAGAATGAGCTTAGGTACATTCCTTATACAGGAATGAGTACATTCAATTGTGGAATTGGTCCTCCCTGGTTGAGAGGGAGAGATAGACACATCATTCTGGTCTTCACTTGGAAAGACGGAATGGAGGATTGGGTAATCATCTGGCGTTCGATACTATTTGAGAATGTGCTATGGCATTCAAGATAAGAGTAGTCGGGAACCAATATTCTTTGAGAGCTAGCTACCCAAGAGAAGAATATTCCAAGAAGGTCATACTTTGGGAACACCCGGGTGGAGTATGTACCTTGGAGAGACAATGACTATGGTGTCTATAAGTCATGTGTCTCGCCAGCATTATAGCCCATTGTCTTGGTGAGAGATGGGGTTGTTACTCAAGGCCTTACACTAGGACAATGCTGGTTGATATGATGCTATACAGATGCGATTACCAATCCGATTCTTCCTATGAGATTCTTCAGCTTGAAAGTGACCATGTACCTATATGAATACCTCCCTAGTTAAGAGGGAGTGTTGAAAAGTGTTATCACAAAATTGCACTTGATTGGCTGCTAATCAGACAACTTCATCTAACTGTTTCAAACCAACTTGTGACTGAAGCTTAGCCTCTTCAGACTGAGAGGGCTCTCTCAAAGGGGTTAATGATATTTAATAAAGATGAATCTAGATGGCTAACTCTACTTGGAAAATAACTTGATTGTGATGTGTGTAGGTTGAAAAGAGTACAAGTCTGCTATTCAAAGGGCTTATGGAGTCAACAAGTTCAATAGTTTAGTGGTAAGTTCTCCTGACATGGAAGCTGAGGCAGGTAAGAGTTTTTAGCAGAGGTAAATCACACATGAAACATGAAATAATGCAGCGTTTTCATCAATAAAGGAAGTCAGAGCATACACTTATGAATTCTGAGTATTAAAGATGAAAACCACTGCAAATGGTACACATAGAAAATATAGATCAAGTACATACTAAAAACTCCATGAGAATCTCAGGTTGGTCAAGAAAAAGTCCTCTATATTACTGAAATTAGTCCAATTACATAAAGCTGCAGTATTTGCAAAAAATCTTCAACCTTTTACAAATTCGAATATCTGACCTTTAATAGACTTGTTACATGAGAGATGATTTGTTTGCATAACAGGAAAACATGTGTTTTAATGAGAAAATGACAGCGACACTATGAGACAGTCCTTTTCCTAATAGGACTCAAGCTGCTACTTATTACATAAACTACCTTATCTCCTAAAATAGTTACATCTTTGACAACTAATGCTTCACATGTTCGAATAGGTTGTGATAAAACTCATCACTACATGACATCTTAATTACCCTCCTCAAAATCTGGAAACAACCCTATCTTTTAGGAAAACAAGTCCTTATCTTCAACGAATGGTTTCGCTGATGAGTTTTCTTCATCTCATGGTCTTCAAGTCTTGGATGACTACTGGCAAAGTCCCTTGATCCTTTGAAAGTGTCTACCTATCCAAAACTGCCCAAAAACCTGCTCATTAACCTTCAAAACAGCACGCTACGAAAGTATGACAGTTTCGTAGCGTACTTTTGTAGCATACAAAAAATTACCTTTGCCATCAGAATTTCTGCTTCTTCTCTTGCATGGTCTTCATCATGTTCTGACACATCCTTCCTATCATTTCCTCCCCTTGAAAGTTACCAAAAGTGGTTTTTTATGCAAAAAGAAGGCTATAGGTGGTTTCGTAGCGTTTTCATGGCTTCAAGCCTAGGAAACACTACGAAACTGTTGAAAACTGTATAAATTCCAGATTTTTGCCTAGCTTCCAAAATGTACCTTCCAGCTGTAATAATTTGGTTTTCAACATGTCATTTACCTTACAAAATATAAACCAACCCAAACTAAGAGTCTTGAGGTGTTTCTTCCTCATTGATGACGAGTTGAGCTATTAGCTCCTCAACTACTGTCATTTTTAGGCCCTTCTTCTCCAACTCCTCATGGATTAGTTCTAGTTGTTCTTGGAGGTCTTTAACTTGATCCTTTAGCTTCCTGTTGGTAGATTTCAAGTGTATATTTATTTTTCTGACATATTTCACCTCTTTCCTCGATGGCATAGTCCATTTGATTAATTGTTGTGTCTAGGGTCTTTGATACAGTGTCAACCTACTCTTCCCAAACCTCTTTCATCTTTCCAAACTGATATCTAGCATAGAATTGCGGTGATATCCAGCATAGAATTGCAGTGATATTCAACTAAGATTTGCAGTGATATCCAGCTGAGATTTGCAGTGATATCCAAAAGAGATTTGCGGTCTTGTCCAAATCAAAAATTACGGTTATATATGAAACAGTCTGCGGATTCTTAATAGAGCTTCAGTGCGGATGTTAAAGGATAATTAAAGGACAGCGTTTATATACCTGAAGTGCAGTGCGAGTAATACCTGAAGTCCAGTGCGGATAATACCTAAAGTACAATGCAGATTTTGAGTGAGATGCAGTACGTTTTTTTAAGGCTGTGTAAGATACACATATCACTGTGATATCTTGATATAAAAAGGAGTTGCGGTTTGTTGAAACAAGAGTGCAGATTATCCACCAGAAGATTGGAACAATGGTTTACAAAGAGAAGAAGCAATTAGATTTTGGGAGAAAGTAGGAAAGTAAATCTGTGATTTACTTTCCTTACTACAGCAGATATATATATATATATATATATATATATATATCAAGTAACGGAAGTTTCAATTGTCTACAAAGGAAGTGCTAGTGCAGAACAGTACAAATCAGTTAATGCAAATCAGTGAATGAAAGAAGGATCAACATTGAAGGACATCAAAGAAGTCAGGACAAGGTCTTGGATGCATTTATAGGTCAAGTGTCTAAGTTGGGTCACGATACTTGTAATCTGAAAACCTATACGAAGAATTCTTTGTGGGTTTTCCTCTCCAAGAGGGAGAGGTTTTTCCCTGGCTCTAGGAGCCTAATTTGTGTCTCATGTACTTTGATAATTGACTTGATGAAAGATTAACTAAGCTAAAGAAGAGAAGACATAAGTAAGCTCACAAGTAATTATTAAGAAGAGAATTTGTATTAATCACCAGCCCTCCAAATTCTCAACATGGTATTGGAGCTAAGGTGTTGAACTCAAGGGTTGCTTGACAAAGAGACACTCCAGGAAGCGAAGATCAAAGTTTCGATTGAAAGGTCAAATCAGTTTACAAGGAAGACTTCAAGGATTCAAGAACATCTACATTGAAGATTTCTATCTTAGAAGAAACTCTTGACTTCACCTTCAAACATCATCAAGGAAGCTGCTGAAGGAGAAAGTCACTCTATCAAGTATCTATGACTTTATCTAAATCTATCAAAATGTCTTCTTTGCAAAGAAAGCAACAAACTGGTTAGGGTTTCAAACTTTCCTGCATGGAAGACAAGGACAATGAAGTCATGCCAAATACATGAAGGGAGATATAAGAGCCGAAAGGATTCTTACATAATCCATAAAAGACTCTCTCATCTCCGATGTATCAAATCTAGAATCATCAAAAGGAATATATGAGAAATTGGTGGAGCTATTCTCTGTGAGTACTGCAAGGGAAGCAATTTCTCTAACATCATTTGCAGGAACTAGGAGAAGTAATATCTGACATTGAGATGACCAAAGTGGTGTTAAAAGCTCTGCCAGATGAATGGGGAAACTTCACTTCATGTTTATCCGGGAAGAAATAAGCCACACCATTTCACATTTAAGGTCTCTATGTAAAATAGAGGAAACAAGATTGAAATCCAAAGGTGTTATAGGATCAAGTGGAGGGAATCAAGCCTTTGCAGCCACGTCAAGGAAGAAAGGAAGATTCGGTAAGTTTGGTCCTCAGAATAGTATGGAAAAAGCACGATGCTTTGGATGTGATAAACTTGGGCATTACAAAATAGATTGTCCTAAATTTGAAAAGGACAAGAAGAATAGGGAAGAAGCCCATGTCTCAAAAATGAGAGAAGGACCTGATGCAAAGAAATCTAAGATAGAAGAAGCGAGGGATCTCCACTATGATTAAGATCATCTTCTCCTTTAAGTGATTTCTGTTGGTTGTACAGCAGTGTAGCATCCGGATCAAAGCTTGGTAGGAGTTCTCGGTAAAACAACTCCTGGAAAACCTCTTTGATAACTATACTGATGGAAGGCAGTCATCAAGATCAAGGGTCATCATGAAAAACAAAATTCTGGAATGTGATGACATATTGATGGAGCAAGCCAAGGGAATGAAGCTCTTCATTCTAGTAAAACTGCTAAAGGATGACTTAAATGAAAAAGGTATGATGTATGTATATATTTATATGCTGACACTGGATGTTGTGGAGTCATGTCATATGGTTGCAGGCAATAGACTTCCATATTTAGAAGTATGATCTATGAAAGAGGATCTCTTGGTGCACCAACAAATAAACTCGACATTATATACATCCTCATGGAATATGAGGTGGCTGTATATGAACGAGGAACTGAAAAATGTGTAAGTTCCTGGGAATGAAGAATGTGTAGAAAGGAAGAGATCATGAAATGCAACAATGTCAAGAGGCAGTTATCATCTGGAAGCCAAGAAGATGTGACTAAGAGATCTCCTGGGAAGATATGTAGACACTGACGAAAGTCTAGTAAAGAAGAAGACCCTTGGCAAAACATATCATTAGGAAATGTGTCAATCTGAATAAAGGATGCCGATGCCTACAAGAAGATGTCATGGTAAAATATCATCACTGAGGTATATGTATATGTTTATCTATATGAATTTGCGCAGGGCTGCTAATCATAAGAAAGGATGTATGATCCTTGGAGATGATTCGAAGGAAAGCAACATGGCATAACGATGGACCAGATGTAAAAGACTGATGAATCACTTTCTGATAGTGGACATGCCTCGTGACTGAAAGTGATGGATGATCTGTGCCCTATGAAGCCAAAGGTTGAAGATTCCTCAATATCAAAATCCATGACATTGAGGGGAGGAATTCTTCATGAGTAGCTGGATCGCTGCTGCTGGACCCTGGTTAAGAGGGAGCCTGGTGGTAAGTTTCTTACTTGGAAGAAACTTGAAGTATGTCCTTTCTGTGCTGAGAGGGAGTGACATATGTGATTCTCTAATACATGTGTCATGCACTAGACCAGGACTAACAGCCATAAGTCTTAGTGAAGGCCATGTGGAGAAAATGGATAGACACAACATTCTGGTCTTCACCTGGTAAACAGAATGGAGGATTGGGTAATCATCTGGCATTCAATACTCTTTGAGAATGAGATAGGGCATTCAAGATAATAGTAGTTGAGGACCTATATTCTTTGAGGGTTGGCTACCTAAGAGAAGAATAGTCCAAGAAGGTCATACTTTGGAAACACTTGAGTGGAGTATGTACCTTGGAGAGATAATGACTATGGTGTATATTAGTCATGTGTCTCGCCAGCATTGTAACCCATTGTCTCGTTGAGAGATGGGGCTGTTAGTCAAGGCCTTGCACTAGGACAATGCTCGTTGATCTGATGTTATACAAATGTGATTACCAATCCGATTCTTCTTATGAGATTCTTCAATTTGAAAGTGACCATGTACCTGTATGAATACTTCCTACTTAAGAGGGAGTGTTGAAAAGTGTCACTAGGTCGGTCTTCATGCTGACTATGTAATTATGTAAAATAGAAGACAGAGATAATAAAATGTATTTTGTACTTGCTTCATGGGTTTCATGAGCAAGAGTTTATTATAGGTTAGAAGACTTCTTCTTGATGTCTATCTAGGTATTTATCTTCTAGATACAAATGTAACATGTCATATGTATATGAAGCATCTAGTCTAAGTAATGCTCCAAGACCTAGTCCTTGAATCCGTGAATGAATGGTCTCATTCAGTCCTCCAACGTGCTGCAAGTTAAACTATATTACGATGTGTTGAAGTCGACCTCCAATCAACCGATAAGTCGGCCTACAAGCATAATTGGTGGTCGGCCTAAGGACAGTGAGACTGTCTATATATGTACCACTGTTCTACATATAAGTGAAAGGAAGAAATGTGGTCATAATCATAATGTGGTCATCACTAAGAATTATGGTCATCACTATAATGCGGTCATCAATATAGAATTGCGGTGATATCCAGCATAGAATTGCGGTGATATCCAAAAGAGATTTGCGGTCTTGTCCAAATCAAAACTTTGCGGTTATATATGAAACAGTCTGCGGATTCTTAATAGAGCTTCAGTGCGGATGTTAAAGGATAATTAAAGGACAGCGTTTATATACCTGAAGTGCAGTGCCAGTAATACCTGAAGTCCAGTGCGGATAATACCTGAAGTACAGTGCGGATTTTGAGTGAGATGCAGTGCGTTTTTTTTAAGGTTGTGTGAGATACACATATCACTGTGATATCTTGATATAAAAAGGAGTTGCGGTTTGCTGAAACAAGAGTGCATATTATCCACCAGAAGATTGGAACAGTGGTTTACAAAGAGAAGAAGCAATTAGATTCTGGGAGAAAGTAGGAAAGTAAATCTGTGATTTACTTTCCTTACTACCACTGATATATATATATCAAGTAACGGAAGTTTCAACTTTCAATTGTCTACAAAGGAAGTGCTGGTGCATAACAGTACAAATCAATCCGTGCAAATCAGTGAATGAAAGAAGGATCAACATTGAAGGACATCAAAGAAGTCAGGACAAGGTCTTGGATGCATATATAGGTCAAGTGTCTAAGTTGGGTCACAGTGCTTGTCATCTAAAAATCTATAAGAAGAATTCCTTGTGGGTTTTCCTCTCCAAGAGGGAGAGGTTTTGCCCTGGCTCTAGGAGCCTAATTTGTGTGTCTTGTGTACTTTGATAATTAACTTGATGAAAGATTAACTAGGCTAAAGAAGAGAAGACATAAGGAAGCTCACAAGTAATTATTAAGAAGAGAATTTGTATTAATCATCAGCCCTCCAAATTCTCAACACCTAGTGTATTTTTGGGCATTTTCGCTACGAAAGTATTAGCAGTTTCGTAGCGAAAAGTGCAATTTCTCTGTGTATTTCGCTACGAAAGCGTGGTTTCTTGGCTAAAATGACACTTTCGGTGCTACAACCTTGGGAAATGAAAATTGTCAGAAAATTATGATTGATGTGACATGAGGGGATTTGAATGAGGGTGGGTTTAGACCTTAGGTTAGGGAAAATAAGAAAAATTAAAAATTTCCCTTGACCAAGTAATGAAAAATGAATCCTATAACCCTACCTTCAAATGATGTGACTTTGTCAAATGATGCTTCATTTTTTCTGAGTGATAACAAAAAGTGTAACTAGGTCGGTCTTCATATTGACTATGTAATTATGGATTTATGTAAAGTAGAAGTCAAAGATAATAAAATGTATTTTGTACTTGCTTCATGGGTTTCATGAGCAAGAGTTTATTATAGATTAAATAGACTTCTTCTTGATGTCTATTAGGGTCTGTGTCTTCTAGGAATAAATATAATTAAGTGTCATTTATATGAAGGA
Source organism: Pinus albicaulis (assembly GCA_034641835.2). Taxonomy (NCBI): domain Eukaryota; kingdom Viridiplantae; phylum Streptophyta; class Pinopsida; order Pinales; family Pinaceae; genus Pinus; species Pinus albicaulis. Next base: position 1,417,546,818 of record CM076574.1, on the reverse strand, counting down.
TCTAGTCTAGAGAATGCTCCAAGACCTTTCCAAGACCTTGTGGAAGAATGGCTTGTAATAGCCCTCACCAATGCTGGAAGTCAAGCTAAAATGATGTGTTAAATTCAGCCTTCAAACCACACTGGAAGATAAGCTACAACGCTGAAATTATTGCACTTCAAGTCGGCCTCATGCACAGTGATAAAGTCGGCTTACTAGCTAGCTGTAAGGTCGCCTCAAATACAGGTTGGAACAACTATTTATACCCATCTATGTTGCACAGAAAACACAGGAAATTGGCGGACTGCTCTGAGATATAAATGTGAATTTCAGGAGTTGTAAATGCGGATCTCTGAAGCAATAAAATGTTGATTTCTTGGTGTAATAAATGTGGATTTACTGAAGCAATTTGCAGATTTTTCTCTGAGATTTCCATGGGAAATTGTGGACTGTTCTGGGCAACCAAAGTGCAGATCTGAGACAGGAAAATAGTGCGGACATATCAGTGATTTTTGAAGGATACAACTTCGGTCAAGTACAGGGTTTAAGTGAAGTTAAGGCAGCGTTCAAGTGAAGTCAAGGCAGCATATTGATGTAAAGTCTTAAGTCTGAAATGAATGCGGATTACAGAGGTATTGCAAGCATACTAAAGTGCGGGTTCAAGTCTGGAATATATGCGAGATCAAGGCAGTGGTCTACATGAGGAAGAGATCATACTACTGTGCCAAAATGGGATTATGATTGTGTAAAGTGCTGATATCTCAAGCAAAAATTATATACATCCGGAGAAGGAAGAACACGAGGAGAGACCAAGATCTCTAGCCTTGGTGTTGACAGGTGCAAATTAGTGTAAGTAGCTGCAGAAAAGAAGGGGCCAATGAAGAAGCAATGACAAGGGCTTGGAAGCATATAAAGGTCTAGGGTCTGAATCTTGGTCATGGTACTTATCATCTGAAAGTCTATAAGAAGAATTTCTTGTGAGTTTTCCTCTCCAAGAGGGAGAGGTTTTGCTCTCGCTCTAGGAGCCTAACTTTGTGTCTTTTGTATTTTGGTAATTGACTTAATGAAAGACTAAATAAGCTAAGCAAGAGAAGACACAAGTAACTCAAGTAAGCTCCCAAGTAATTATCTCCAGCCCTTCAAATTCTCAACAAATAATAGCTTGAACAGAGCTCCTTAAGGAATATGGATATCTTCATTCAAGAATCATTAATGATATTTCCATCAATGCCAATTATTGACCAACATTTTGAGCCCAATTGAGTCGTTTAAGATCAAACCCTAGTTTGCCCTGTTTTGCTTAAAACAGAGTTTTCCAGCAAACCCAGATTTGCAATTTTCATGTGCAGAAAGGTTATTGAGTGTCTTGCAACCTTCAATTAGAGTATTTCAATGTTAGTAAAGGTGTTTGCAGGTCCATAAGCTTTGCAACATGGGTCGCTCCGGCCACGTCAAGAGGTTTGAACCCGATGGCATGTATTTTGAAGTATACCCTGAAATGCTAGATCTTTTCAGAAATGCAAGATGGGAGCCAAGGCATAATCTCAGTTGGTGCCACAATTTTATCTTCTCATTCAATGGAAACACAGCTAGAGTCAGGAAATTGCAGTTCCCTGTTATAGAGGAGTCTATTGCTGAAACAACGAGATTGTCAACAGATGGTGAAAGATGGTTCAAGAAACAAAGGTTGTTGAATGTAGATTTGAATTTCTTCCTGAAAGAAGACTGCCAAAATCAAAATTGGGATGCAGGGGTCCTCCAAAGCAAACTAAAACCTCAATGGGCTACTGCACTCAAGACTGTCCAGCTTTTCTTCACCTGTGAAGGCAGGTATTCCAAAGCCTACTTATACCACATGAGGTTTCTTTGTCACGTAGCAAATTTTAGAAAAATGAATTTGTCATATTTCCTACATCAAAATTTGCTGAAAATGTGCATTAAGGCAAGGAAAAGACCTGAGCTACAATCTCATGACATTTGTCATCACGACCAAATTAAAATATTGTATACTTGTGAGCTAAACAAGCAGGTGGAGTAGTTGAAGCAGTTGAGACAAAAAAACCTAAGACAACATGTACCTAGAAGACCAAGGAGAGGCAAAACTAAGGTTTCTAATCAAACCCTAGCTAAGGAAACAAACGGAGAGTCTAGCTACATCCCTGTTGAAAAACATGATGAAAACCCTGTGAGAGAACCAAAGGTTAGGGTTTACTAATGCAAAACAAGAAGACAACAGAAATTGATGTTAGAAGAAGAGGAGGCAAAACAGAGAGCAGCACAAAGTAAAAAAGGCAAACAAAAAATGGAAACAGGGGAAGAAGAAATGGCAACACTTTGTTTTTCCCTGCTTTAGTTACCCTGTTTAAACAGATATTCCAAGCAGATGGTGATGAATTTTAAAAAACCAATATAGGTTTTTCTTGGGAACAGGTTAATTTCAAAACGCCTCTTTCAGATTTTACCCAGACCTCATGGTTTAGAAACTACGGAGCAATGTTTGAGGCCTTTTTTTACAGATTTTGTAATTCTATTTTTTCCTGTTATAGTCATCGTTTTCAAAAGCAGTTTCCGAACAGGTGGAGATGAATTTTAGAAAAACAGAAGAGGTTTTTGGAGCTAATGGATCAATTAACAAAAGTTTCACTCAGTTTTCTAACAGGTGTCATAGTTTGGAAGATCCGGATGCATCTTTGGACCCTATTTTTCAGGAATTTGCCTGATTTATTTTTCTAAAAATAAACTCATAGACAGCTATTGATGAGCCACCTCATCAATTCGACTTGGGGATCAGATCTAACCATATTTTTTATTATTTCAAATAGATTATTAAAGCTGGGTCAAGAGGTTTTTAGATCAATTTCTTTTGGATCTTGAGGATTATTGTAATTAATATTTTCCACAAATTGTGGATCTGAAACTCTATTGTATTTTCCTATATATTACATGAAAAATATGGAGAAAGGGTTGGATTTTCTGAAAATTATAGTCATTGTCTGTGTGTTTTGAATGCTTCAATTATTTTGTTTGCCAAGATCAGTAGATTCTAACCAGTGATATAAAGATTCATGAGATGGCGTATTTTAGTATGTATCTCTGTGCTTTTAAATTTCTCCTTCTAATAACTGCATTCCCTCTAAATGTTTAGAAAAGATAAATTAATTCAGAATTCATTATGTTTTTGGTGCTCTTAGTTAAGTTTTCAAAGGTTCCCATCCTAATCTTCTAAAGCCACCTTAGGATTCACTGTGTGTGCCCTATAGTGGTAGATTGTTCTCATTTTTCTTCATCCACCTACAGTAAATGGCAAAGATCTAGGACCTACTATCTCTTGGTCAAAGTTGTCATTGATGTCAATACGACATTGTTGGAGATGGAAAATATTCTTGTGATACATGAATAACCCTTTTGTGGTGTTGCCCTAACCTCATGCAAACCCTAGGAGAAAACCCAAAGCATGAAGATGATGCATATACCAAATTCCCAAGCTACATTTATATCCCTTGCATGAATGAATGAAGCCCTAGATGCCCATGATGCCTTTGAAGATGCCCTAATCCTAATAAATGAAGAACACATGTGAAGAAACCCTCTTCTTGCATGTCATAAACTTGAAGTCCTAAAAGATAAAATGAAAGCCGTAATCCTAATTAGCTTGAAGGCCTAAGTCTATGAAGAAGGAGACCTAGCATTGTCCAAAACATAAAATCCTAAAAGCTGCCATGGATAAAATAATTCTGACGGATCACAAATTTAATTTTCTTGATGATAAAATGACCTTACTTAAGGATGGAACTGGCATAGGCTTGTAGAGGGCATTTTCCCCTTTCTAATGAGCCCTTACTCGCCCTCCAACTCCTCATAGACCAAGAGAAAAGGATTTTTCAAGATGAAATATTATATTTTTTAATGCTAGCCGACCTAAGCCTACTTGTGCAAGTCGGCCTCACCACCAAGGGACGTGTCTATTCATTGAAGGTCAAAACTAGTGTAAATAGAAGTTTGATCCCACCATTCTACCATCAATTTTCGGTGAAGTATACAGAGAAGAAAACACAAAAAAAGAATGAGGCCGAAGAGGATTGTTTGGGCTAAATTTGAGCAAGGAACTCGGACTGTTAGCATTTGAAGACCTCAGGCCTGTGATAGTCTGCCTCAAACTTGGATTGCAGACCTCAACTTAATAGACAGTCCTGTGGAGACTTCACTACACCTCGAACCTGTGATTGCAGACTTGTGGAAGAGGCTCGAATCACTGTGAGAAACCTCATTCGGACCTACAGCAAATTGTTAGCACCTTGGAGGCTCGGTTCTAGGCTACAAGCTCTCAAATTTTTTGAAGGACTATGGGCAGTTTCACCTCATGGTTGGACAGCTCTCTTGTGGAAGGTTCGAACCTGAGGAAGGACAGTCTTGTGGGAAGCTCCTTTCAGGCTCGGAATCGAATCATACTCTTCCACCATGGCATCTACCCATGCAGGGTCCTCCACAGCTTCCTCGAAAGAAGATGGTTCTATCACGATACACTTGCTCATCAGAGCCATTTATCCAGTATATCAGTCAGGTGACTGTCTCTGTCTGCGCTGTGATGTAGGGGCTCCTACATTCTGCACTGCATCTAGATTCAGTCGCCGTAGTGCGCTTCCACCCTCTGATGTTTGGCGCTGCATGAGTGGTTTCTTCCACTCCATGAACCTCCTCTTGTGGCTGATCCGCATCCCGAGGCTCATCTTTAGGAACAAGTAGCTCCTCATCTACATGCAAGTGTAGCTCCTTCTCAAGCGACAACTTCATGGCTTTCTCCTCATGAAATTTGATATCTCGTCGCACAACAGTCATCTGACTGTCTAGAAAATACACACGATAATTGTGGGGTGTTTCTTTGTACCCCACAAATATCCCAACCTCTGCGGTCAACTCCATCTTGTTCCTGGCATCCTTCGTCACATGAATGTAAACAAGTGAGCCAAAAATCTTCAAATGAGAAATATCAGGCTTCTTACCAGAAAACGCCTCTTCGGGTGTACTCATGCCAAGTACTCTATGAGGACAACGGTTTTGCACATAAACCGCAGTATTGCAAGCTTCAGCCCACAGGTGTATGGGAAGGCCCTGATCATGCAACATCGCCTGTGCAGCACCCATGATCGTTCTGGTCTTTCGCTCCGCGACCCCATTCTGCTGTGGGTTATGAGCTCTCTTCGAATTCCTTTTGCGCTGCAAAAGTCCTTGAATTCGCCAGAGATGAATTCACCACCCTTATCACTCCCAAGAGCCTTCACCTGCTTCCCCGACTCTTTCTCAACCAGTGCCTTAAACTCACAGAACTTTGAGAATGTCTCGCTCTTCTTCTGCATGAAGAAGATCTAGCACTTACGAGAAAAGTCATCAAAAAATATCACATAATACCTGTGCTTTTCTGTCGAAGCTACTGAGAAAGGTCCACACACGTATGTGTGAATTATCTCAAGGATCGTCGTGGCGCAACTATCCTTCATGAAAGGTGGTTGATACCCCTTCAAGCACCCCACCGATTTGACCGCGCAAGTGTACTCTTTTGGGAAGGCTCCTATGAGGAAATTGCCGCAAAAAATTTTCAAAGCGCCATGGTGAAGATGGCCCAATCTCCAAGGCCTACTCCGCCCTCATCTCTGGCCACCACTCCTTTCCCTTTGCCCGGCTTTGTTGCGCAAATTATCTACCTACAATTGATAAAGGTTCTTAACTTGAACCCCTATCCTCCGGGTTTCACCAGTTGCCTTACTGCGTAGGAAAGCCTTTCCCTCGCTAAAGACAACATCATATCCTTTGTCTTCCAACATCGCCACAGAGATCAGATTCTTCTTCAATCCTGGAACATGCATGACATCCTTCAAGATGAAAGGTTTTCCAGACTCCCTCTCAAAGGAAATGGTCCCGATACCAGTCGCACTGTATCTACCATCATCACCCATCTCGATGTGCACTCCAAGATCCTTCTCATCTAGATCAGTAAACAAATCTTTGACTCCGGTCATATGGAAAAACGCACCACTGTCAAGAAACCACACTGATCCCATCACACTTGAAACCAAGCATGCTATCAGCGAAAAATCCAGCTCAAACTGCGAGGCTAAGGCCTCTCCAGCTGCAGATCCAGCAACCTGCTTATTTTTCTTCTTCTGTGGACAATTAGTGGTATAATGTCCGTGTTGGTGACAGTGAAAGCACTTCACCTTGGACAAGTCCTGCTTCTTGTCTTTTGCACCGGATTGAGAAGGATTTTTCTTTCCCTTCCCTTTCCTTGCTTTGGCAGCCAAAGCACAATTTTCTTCATCTTCATTCTTCGATGAAGATCCATCCGTGGTACTCCGCCTTATCTCTTCTTGCACAAGATCCGACCAAAGTCGCTCCCATCCCGACAGTTTCTCCCGACCATTGACAGAGTCCTCGTAGGAATGCCAACTCTTCGGAAGCCCAAGGAGAGCCAAGCTCACCAAGTCCTCTTCATCTACAGTAACCCCCACACTTCCCAACTCATCCCTGCACTGGACAAACTTCGTGAGGTACTTAGGTATACTGTCGCCTTTCTCCATTTTTATGTTCTTGAGTTTATCCTTGAGCGCCAACTTCCTCTAGTCGCTCTTGCTTTGGAATAAATATGTCAAAGCTTTCCACATCAAGAATGGAGAAGCTTTACCATGAAGGTTGGACACTATGTGATCCTTCACACCTTCCAACAGAATTCTTCGACATTTTGCTCTCTTCTTTTGCCATGCGTCAAGTGCAGCTGCATCGCTAGAAGCAGGTTTTGGAATTTCTGCATCTATGAACTCCTTCAACCCATTATCCTCCAGCACCGCCTCCATCCTGTCCTTCCATGCAATATTATTCGAGCTACCCTCAAGGGCATACTCCAATCGCAATCCATTGAAAGACTTCTCAACTTCGACACCATGAAAACACTGCAACAAATTCGAATTCCACCAACACAAAACTCAACTGCTTCAATAATTGCAATTGCTATGATCAATATTGCTCTGATACCATGTAGAAATTATATAACTAATGCGTTATATATCCAAGATTCTCCTGATCACACACTATTTTAACTTCATGCACAATACAAAATCTATTCCACCACTGATCATCACATGCGGAAATTAAATCAATTGCAAAGCACTCATGAAACCATAAAAATTCACACACATTAACAAAGTGTTTTAATGGGAAAGCCTGAAGCTAAAAACCCCAACTATCTGTATATAATATATGTCATAGAGATCATGTAACAATCCTCATACAAAGTTGAACATGTCAAACTCTCGGTACAATACAATCGCTACATACTAATCAGGTCCTGATCTAGCAAATCCATGCACCGATCTCTGCCACCTGCTACCCTGCCTCTACTGCGCAATCCCTGCTGAAGAATGGCTCTGAATGAACTCAAATCCACCTAGCTTGCACTGCGCAATCCTCATTGGCATCTCCACTGAGTGTTGGATGCAATCAATACATCACTATGGTCACAACTGATAGTCATCTTGCCCTTTCACCTATCTCTCCACTGGTCTCCACTGAAACTGTCCATGCACTGTAGTTAACTGATGTATTCTTCTATTGATTAATGAGTTAATATTTAGTGAATTAATTATTAATTAATTCACACCACTCTCACTAGTGTATCAATCAGTTAGACTAGATACAACTAGCTCAACTGTGTCTAACTGAGTTAAACTGAACACAACTCCACCAACTACTTCTACAACTACACCAAACTTTGTCACATGAGTTCTAACTGAAGTCCTCCATGCAATAGCTCCACTAAACCCTCAGGAATAGTGTAATTCCTTCTGTCAGCTCCTGTGCCACATCTATGCACTTAACTGAAGTGCTCCAAGAGAATAAGATAATGTTTAAAGTCCAAATATTATTAAGAGCTAATAATATTCGACATATCTATTTTTAGACTGGCAATCTAAAAATAGATTCCACGCAATATGTCTAAAAATAGAAGTCCATCTATTTTTCCAACTTGACCAACCATCCACAAATAGCATCCTGCAACTCATAGAATATGATCGACATGTCTAAAAATAGACATGGTCTAAAAATAGACTTGCACCAAAAATAGCCTGCGGGCCCACTTAGTGAAGGCGACTCTTTTCACTAAGCTCATCATCTTGTTGAATCTCAATAAGACATGCTTATTGATTACTAACTAACTAATAATTACTTAATTACTTATTATTTATTTTTATATTTATATTTACATTTATTATTATTTCTATATGAATTATATTCATAACAAAAGTTATTCTTGAAGGGCTCAGACAACTACCTTGTGAAAGGCTCGGACTAAGGCTTGGACCTATGGTTGGCAATTTGGCATCTCTTGAGAGCAGACTAATGAAGCAGCCTAGTGATCTTTTGTGAGCATTATTAAAGGCATTTTTTAGAAACATTGTTAAAGAACTACAGTTGTGACCAAGCATTATTCAAAGACCTCCTTGAACATATAGCAGTCTTTAAAGAACCATTGAAGTCATCCCTTGGTTGAAAACATCGTGAAGCATCTTGGTGCAGACTTCTTGGTGGAAATTTTGATATACATCTTGAAGGGGATTTGGAGTTGCCTTGGGATATCCTTGAGCATACCTTGGAGAGTACCTTGGAGCTAACATTGAAGATCCATTGAAGGGAATTGGAAGCATAATAGAAGTTGATCTTGGAATCTTATAGATCTTAAAGAGCAGTTCGAGTTGATCTTGAGCATACCTTGGAGAGTCATCTAGAAGCCTATTGGAGAGATTATTGGAAACCGTGATGCATTGTTGATGTCATCATGAGGTAACCTTAAAGATTCTGTTTGGGTACATGAAGAGATGTGGAGACACCTTCTAAGAAGACAAAGTTGTCATTGATGAGATGAAGTGATTTGGAGATTAAGTGAGAGCATTGTTGAAGACGAACATGAAGACTTTGTCAGGGTTGGTTGCAGAAGATATTGAGAGACTTGAAGAATCGTTGAATCCATATTGAAGATCTAAAGTTGTGGGTTGGAGCCCTAGAGGATAGGAGTCCTCCAGAAGATCAAGGTGGAGCCTGCACCAGTGAGAGGGTTGGAGCCCTAGAGGTTGGTGCCTCATAGAGACAAGGTTGGAGCGTTGGGAAAGATAGGGTTGGAGCCCTAGAGGTTGGAGCCTCGTTAAGTCCAAGCCGGTGCTTGGCAAAGTACAGGTTGGAGCCTGGTGCATTGAAGATTGGTGTTTTCATCTAGGGTTGGAGCCCTAATTATTATTGCACTTGATTCATTGAAAAGAGGATTGGAGTCCTCATCATTTCTGATTAATAAAATTATTATTCTACCATTGTTTATTTTGTGTTCTAATTATAAGTGATCTTAACTAGTAAAAATAACAATTGAAAAGAAATATTGATTCAACCCCCCTCTCAATATTTTGAACAGTATCTACCTTGCCTTTATCAATCCTGATTAGACAGTCAATTATCTTGGTAAACCTATCTAAACCCTATCTATTTGACTCCATCACTCAATGAGCAATTGATTTCAAGCCCAACCAAACCCTACTTCAAAACTATTTATCTAAATATCTAGCCACAAAGCAAACGTCAGAGAGAGAGCCCTCTCTGGATTGAAGGGGCTAGCCTTCAATCTACAAGTTGGATTGAAAAGGATGCCTTGGAAACATCTCTCCCTCAGCCAAGAGATATTTCTAAGTGATAACATCTTGACAACCATACTGGGGATACGAAAGGTTTATCTTCCCCTGAACTACTCTGAAGATCAGATCTACTTTCTGAGGGCAAACAGAAGATTAGATAATAGATTGGCTATTCAATTTGTCCTGGCGACTCCCTTGTCAGCAAGATCAAGAATTTAAAGTGTCACTAGCGACTCCACAATACGAAGATGGCTTCCATGGAGGATTATAGAACTATAAGGTATGCTCCAATGAACTGCTCGTGTGTTCCTGGTTTTCCAAACCATTTGAACCGCATAGACTAGCAAACATATCTCCCAAAGTTCAATGATCAGGAAGGAGATGATGTAGTTTTGCATCTGATTAAGTTTCATAGACATATATATAAGCTTGGAATTAAGTTTCATGAGGATTGTTTAATAAAGATGTTTATGGCGACCCTGGTAGACAAAGCTAGATCATGGTATGAGAGATTAAAACCAGGTAGCTTATACTCTCTTAGAGATTTCCACAGAGTGTTCTTGGAGTACTATGCAGCATTTCATCCTTCTTTGTCACTGTTCCAAAACTGTTGTGAGTATTGTGAGGATTTTATTCAGTACTTGCAAGATATTTATGATGATGAGGAGCTTATGGATGATGAAATTATAGAATCCCTTTATGAATATTCTTCTCAACAAGAAACAATAGAAACTAGTTGTTGTGATAATCAGAACAATTTTCAGCATATTAGAGCTTCTCCCTTGACTGAAAAAGTAATAGATCAGCTTCTTGGTGTAGACAGTCATGTTTCATCCCCTGAAATTGATGAAAATATGCAGCAAGTTTGTCAACTTTTATGTGACCAAGAGTATGAGAATAGTCAGGCAGTTGCCTCTTCAAATCAATCATTTTCTGAGTTTTTGTGTCATGATGAAATTACTGAAAATCAGAATTGTGAAAGTGTTCATATTGGTGTTTTCTCACATTCGCAAGAGAATCATGTACAAGAACTTCTCTTTATTCATCTAAAAGTCAAACTGACAGTTTTCAAACAAAGTTACTGAAGGCTAATGAGGCAAGATCGTAATTGTTTGATGAGCAAGATAGTGTTTTTAATGCACATGATTTGGCTGTCATATTTGAACCTGTTCTAGATGGTATAGAGTCTTTTTATGATGAGAATGATGAAGAGTCTACTGCCATGTTTTTTGAGAATGATGTTGAGAATCAAGGTTTAAAGCAAGAACAACCAGCAATTCTAGATGAAGCTTGTTCTCCTGTGTTTGCTCATCAAAAAGATGTGAATTTGCATGTTTTCCATGATCCTTTAGCCAGTTTATTGCAGTCATCAGTGAAGGTTGAGTTTGCTTTGTTCATAAGCTCCGGGTTTGGATTCAATTTTCGTTTTGAGTTACCATCCTTTACATTTATTTGTCTTCTTACGAAAGGTGGGAGCAAGATTCCAGTGAGTGGCCATCTCCTTGCCTGGTTGCACTGGAAATTCCGTATCACCTGAATCGGAGGACTTTCAGCAGATTAGTGTAGATAGAGGTGTGCAATAAGTTTGTCAAGGCACGCATGAGATTCAGCATCTATTTCAGCTTTTTGTTTTCAGTGTGCGGAAGTTTCAGGTGACTTTGGAGTTTTCTTTCAGTTGCAAGACAGGTTGTTGGACAGATCAATGTACAGGCTTAGAGTTTGGTTGAGAGCAGCCCAATGGATCAGGCACAAGGTCTACGTGTTCTTACTACCTCCTCAGGAGACAGTATCCCCGTTGGAGCCAAGTGTTCGCATTAGGTTTACACCTTCATTTCAAGTCAATGATATCAATCTATCTTTTTGCAAGGTCATAATTATGTAAAGGAGGCATTGTATCCTTTGTAAGGTTTGCTAAGCCAAGGGAAATGTGTCATTAAACCTCTTTCACCTAAACCTAAGTTTATGCAAAATTTCACTTAGCATTTTAACTTATAGTAAAAGTTTGGCTGGCGCTACGAAATGTTTTCATAGCGCAGCACTATGAAATGTTTTCGTAGCACTTTTCGAAAAAAATTAAAACTTGCTTTTTGAACCATTAATCCCTCTTTTTTGAGCGCTCAAGTACCAATTTATAAAATATTTGTCCTCCTCCTGCATCATATGACATTTGCCAGGATTTTAGATCCCAATTTAGTCATTTCAGATCAAACCCTAGTTTGCCCTGTTTTGCTTAAAACAGACTTTTCCAGCAAACCCAGAGTTGCAGTTTTCATATGCAGAAAGGTTATTGAGTGTCTTGCAGGTTGGGGGACAGTCTTCACTGTTTCAATGCGCATAATCTCAGTCGGTACCACAATTTTATCTTCTCCTTTAATGGCAACATAAGTAGAGTCAGGACATTGCAGTTCCCTATTATAGAGGAGTCTATTGTTGAAGCAACGGGATTGCCAACAGAGGGTGAAAGATGATTCAAGAAACAGAGATTGTTGAATGTAGATTTGAATTTCTTCCTGAAAGAAAACTGCCAAAATCAAAATTGTGCTACTGCACTCAAGACTTTACAGCTTTTCTTCACCAGTGAAGGCAGGTATTCCAAAGCCTACTTATACCACATGAGGTTTCTCTGTCACTTAGCAGGGTTTAGGAAAATGAATTTGCCACATTTCCTACATCATAATTTGTTGAAAATGTGCATTAAGGCAAGGAAAAGACACGAGCTACAACCTCCTAACATTTAAAATCATGGCCTAATTAAAATATTGTATACTCATGAGCTAAACAAGCAGGTGGAGCAGTTGAGGCGGTTGAGACAGAGAAACGTAAGACAACCTGCACCTAGAAGACCAAGGAGAGGCCAAACTAAGGTTTCTACTCAAACGCTAGCTCAGGAAACAAATGAAGAGTCTAGCTACATCCCTGTTGGAAAACATGATGAAAACACTATGAAAGAACCAGAGGTTAGGGTTTATGAAAGGAGAACAAGAAGACAGCAGAGAGTGGTGTTAGAAGAAGAGGAGGCAAAACAGAGAATGGCACAAAGTAAAAAATGGAAACAAGGGAAGAAGAAATGGCAACACTATGTTTTTCACTCTTTTAGTCACCCTATTTAAACAGATATTCCAGGCAGATGGTGATGAATTTTAAAAAACTAAAAAAGGTTTTTCTTGGGAACGGGTTGATTTCAAAAATCCTCTTTCAGATTTTACCCAGACCTCATGGTTTAGAAACTACAGACCAATGTTTGAGGCCTATTTTTACAGATTTTGTAATTCTGCGTTTTCTTGTTTTAGTCATTTCTTTCAAAAGCAATTTCTGAACAGGTGGAGATGAATTTTGGAATACCACAAGAGGTTTTTGGAGCTAATTGATCAATTAACAAAAACCTCCCTCGGTTTTCTAACAGGTGTCATGGTTTGGAAGATCCGAATGCATATTTGGACCTTATTTTTCAGGAATTCCCCTGATTTATTTTTCTAAAAATAGACTCATAGACAGTTATTGATGAGCCACCTCAACAATTCGACTTGGGGATAAGATCTAACAATATCCTTGTTTATTTCAAATAGATTGATTACTAAAGTTGGGTCAAGAGGTTTTTAGATCTATTTCTTTTGGATCTTGAGGATTATTGTAATTAAAATTTTCCACAAATTGTGGATTTGAAACTCTATTGTATTTTCCTATATATTACATGAAAAATATGGAGAAAGGGTTGAATTTTCTTAAAATTATAGTCAATGTTTGTGTGTTTTGAATGCTTCAACTATTTCATTTGCCAAGATCAGTAGATTCTAACCAGTGATATAAAGATTCATGAGATTGTGAATTTTAGAATGTATCTTTGTGTTTTTCAATTTCTCCTTCATAATTGCATTCCCTCTTAATGTTAGGAAAAGATAAATTAATTCAGAATTCATTCCATTTTTTGTTCTCTGAGTTAAGTTTCCAAAGGTTCCCATCCTAATCTTCTAAAGCCACCTTACGATTCATTGTGTGAGCCCCATAGTGGTGGATTGTTCTCCTTTTTCTTCATCCGTCTACAGCAAATGGCAAAGTTCTAGGACCTACTATCTACCTTGCCTTTATCAATCCTTATTAGACAGTCGGTTATCCTCGTAAACCTATCTAAACCCTAGCTATTTGACTCCATCACCCAATGAGCTATTGATTTCAAGCCCAACCAAACCCTACTTCAGCACTATTTATCTAAAGATCTAGCAACAGTGCAAAGGTCAGAGAGAGAACCCTCTCTGGATTGAAGGGGCTAGCCTTCAATCTACAAGTTGGATTGAAAAGGTTACCTCGGAAACTTCTCTCCCTCATCCAAAGGATATTTTTGAGATCTAACACAGTGGAACAGTAAGGAACAATAGAAGAAAAGAATATACGATAGAGACACCAAGATTTTTGGTTAGGGACCAAGGTAAAACCCCACAAGTAGGAAAACCCATAATCAGTTCTTCATCTTCTATTAGTTAATCAATGTTCAGATGAGATACAAAATACATTTATAATGAGAAACAAGTATTTCATCAGCAATAACAATAGGCCTCCTAGGGCCAACCCTGGATCATGCAAGATCCTTATGAGATGGCAGCTTACAAGAAAATCAAAGAGGCATTCACAGGCCCTCCAAAAAAGCCTTTGATATAAGTATGCCTCTATATCACTGTCATAAGAATGTTACTAAGTCACTTTCATAAGATACTGCCATACATCACTGTCATAAAGGGTCTGCCATTCATCATAGTCATAAGCACAATTTTCACTTGTTAGTTTCTGGTAGCATCGGATGTGTTCTAGCCTCAAGACTTTGCAGAGAGGTTAGAATACACGAGTACTCCAATACCCAGAAATCGTTTCTGGAAATTCAATCTTGAAATGGCTTAATTAAAATAATTAATCAGTTTTTCATATTTCCTAAGTCTAAACTATTTCCAAAGTCAGATGTGAATCTTCTAGAAAAAGGCATGGATCGAGTCCTAGTTAATCTTAGCCATCGATTAAGTTTTAATCGTGATCGTTGATGTCTCAACGAGAGATTATAAGAAGGAACTCGATGGGACTTGGAGGACACACTTGCATAGATCGAATTCACTAGTGTTGAGTTGCCAGAATGAGAGCTAGTGAGCTCGTTGCAGTGAGAGAGAGGCATGGATAGTAAGGTCAGAGGAAGTTTTTCCAGATCCGGCGAGCGCACAGCAGAGAGGCAGCAAGTGCCACTGAGAAGTAGCGTAGAGCCACACAGAGGCTGCGCAATGCTTCAGAGGAGATTTCATTTTTGTTGGGGAGCTGTGGGATTTTCAGAGCCAGAGGCTAGGTAGGAGGCCCAAAGGTGAAGAAGATCAGTCTTCCAGACAACAGTTAGTCAGATAGCAAGAGGGAAAGTTGTTCCCAGCTGAGAGGACGCAGTACTGCGTAGGCTGACGCAGTGACTGTGCAGAGGCAACGCAGAGCAGCTCATATTGAGCCCAAATCAGTGTCGGATTGCCAGTGGCAGAGTGAGATTTTTCTCACTACACTTTTTGTCAGTATTTCTTTGTATGGTTTGCTAGATTTGAGCAACCATAGATTTGTACTCAAATTTACTGCTGCATAATATACAAAACCTCAGTTGTTGCACCGGTTTTCCCGAGTTTGGTTTTTTTGGGGACTTAGTCCAAAAATAACAGTGTTATTTGTGTGTGTGCATCTATCTTTCCAGCGTTATTTTTATTTCTGCAGTATTTATTTTGTGAAGGTTGCAGCGTATTGGTTTCGATATTTACCCTAGAACACAGTAAATAATTTGTTCAGTTAATTAACAAATAAACTTAATCAGTTGTTGCAATAGGATTCCCATTTGTGGAATTTTCACACGATATCAGAGCGCAGATAGAAGCGGAGGAGCTCAGTTGCAGAAAGAAAGAGGGAGATTCGAAGTACTGCGTAGGCACCTGCTCGAAACCCCAAGAGGCTACACAGTCCATTGGCCAAGAAGGCAGATTTTTGAGTAAAATTTTATTTCTCTGAGTGAGTCGACAGAGAATAAAATTTCCAAATCAAATATTGTCAGAGGCAGAGGGAGCAGCAACGTTTTTCTTGCAGAGCAGATCTTCAGTTGGGACGCAGTTATTCTGCAGCAGTTTGCTAGAGAAAAATAGCATCAGAAGGGAAGAAGAGCACACACTAAGGGAATTCTTTCCTCATGGAATTTCTAGCCTAGAAATTCGATTTCTCACTGTAGAGCAACAGTAGTTGTGAGCAGATTTTCCTGCTCCAGCAGGGAGTGTGTAGAGCCTAGCAACAGTTGCGCAGAGGAGAAGAGGAAGAGTTTAATATTTTTGGTGAGATGGCATCAGCGAGGTTGACAGATCAGGATCGGTTGGACAGTTCAGCCAACTATGTGATCTGGAGGCCAGGATTTCCTGCCTTCTAGATGAATATGATCTGAAGACCTATATCAGTTCAGTGCTAGTTGTACCCACGGACCCAGATTAGCTAAAGGGCTACAAAAAGGAGATGACGAAGGAAAAGAGGTTGATTCTCAATGGAATTCAAGATCACGTGGTATCACACATAGTTGGCAAGGACGCTGCAAAGCAGATGTGGGATGCTCTTGCAACGTTGTACCAGGGATCTTCCGAGCAGCGGAAGATGTCTTTGGAGGAGAAGATGAGGTGTACCAGGATGCCGAAAGAGGACCGTATAGACCCCTTCCTTACGAGACTTCAAGAAGTCCGGGATCAGCTTTCTACAGCCGGGTCAGCGCCCCAACCTACAGAGTTTGTACAATTTTCCCTGAATAACGTTTCCGAGTGGCAAGTATTCGTCCAGAGTAACCTGGGCATAGAAAACTTACCAGACTGGGGCAGAATGTGGGCGGATCTATAACAGGAGGAGGTGAGGTGAGACTTGGTGAAGAGCACCATCAGTGGCAGTAGCAGCAGTGGGACGAAGGAAGTAAAGGAGGAGGAAAACTCAACCCTTGCATCAAAGGGGCAGCAAGAGCAACGACGAAGGAAGAAGGACATATCGAAGGTCAAATGCTTTAGATGTGGTGAACTTGGTCACTATAGCACCCAATGTCCTCTTAGAAAGTGGGACAAAGAGGAGAAGCAGGATCAAGAGGCTGCATGCGCAGAGATTGATAGGTTGTCTTCCAGGATGGAGGAAGAGTTTGCCATGATCACTGATATACCTCCAGGGGTGAGGTGGGGTGATTTGGTTTTGTAGCCCCAGAGAGCTACAATTGGGCAAGATCCTTGAGTCCACCTCTTGGATCAATACCTTGCTACGGGAGCCCATAGCAGCAGTAGCAGGATGGACCAGTGACAGTTGGTGAAGTTAGCTGCCAGAGTGACAGATGCAGTAGCTAGTAGCAGTCAGAGACTAAGCAACGAAGAGCAGAGTTGGCAGCAATGCAGATGGCACAGTGCAGAGTCAGCAGCAGCGCAAAGGCTTCAGTGATAGGGCAAAGACTAGCAACAGTCAAGTCTTAGGTGACAAATGAATCAAACTAAACACAGTTGGTTCAGTTTGATGGGCAGTTCTCAGTTGCAGCAGCAGCAGATGAGAGACAGTTGCAGATGTTGCAGTAGCAGCAGTAACAGAGTTGCAGTGCAGATGAAGTAGTTGGCAGCAGTTCAACAAGGTCAGTGACAGCACATATGCAGCGCATATCAAAGTTGGGCAGTTGTTGGTGGGCAGCATAGCCAGACATCAACCACGCAGCAGGAGATGGTGCAGAGCCAATGTATAGCAGTTGCAGTACTAGAACACTATTGGAAATACTAAGAGGGGGGTGAAACAGTATTTCTTTTCAATTGTTAATTTTACCAGTTAGATCATCTATATTTAGAACACAAAATGAACAATGATGGAATAGATACTTTTATTAATTTATTCTTTACAATAAGTAAAGTACAATAATGTATAGGGCTCCAAACCTAGATGAAGACTCCAATCTTCCAGGCTCCACCCTGTATTGTGCCAAGCACCAACTTGGTCTTTCCAAGGCTCCAACCTTGTCAATTTGAGGCTCCAACCCTATCTTTGGTACAGGCTCCGACCTAGTTTCTTGAGGACTCCAATTCTCTAGGGCTCCAACCCAATCTTCCAAGGCACCAACCTTGTCTCTATGAGGCTCCAACCTCCTGCTTCATTTCGTCAAGATATATTTGGTTACACTTCATGACTCCCAATGTCTTCTTCAACGAGCCTTAACAATCTTCAGCTTACTCTTCACTGTAGTCTACACATCACGCCATCAATGACAATGTTTTCTTCATATGAAGGTGTCTCCACTACTCTTCATGACACCCAAACACTTTCTTCAAGGTTACCTCATGATGGCTTCAATGCATCATGGTCTTCAAGGCAGGTCTACAAAATTCTCTCCAATCTGCCTTTCCAAAACTTCAAGTCTTCTTCAGCAAGACAACTATGGTTGCTCCAATAATGTATGTCTTCAAGAGTGCTTCTACAAGCTTACTAAATGCTACTCTTCAACTAAAACTACTTTGACAAGGATTTCAACTTCCTCCAAAAAAGCGTGCACAAACTTCTCTAGGGCTAAGGTAAAACTTTATAAACAATGCAACTTCAAGACAGCGGTAAACACCTTCTACAAGAAGCTCCACAATGTCAAGATGGCCTCCTAATCTGCTTCAACCATGCACTAGGGACTGCCTCAACAAGGTGTCAACTCTTCAATGTCTGCTGCAAAGAGGCTTCTACAATTCTGCTCCAAAGATGACAGTCAACTCCACAAATCTGAGCTTATCTCTGCAATCCGAGTTCACAAGTAATGACTATCCACTGTAATGTAGGTGTGTCTCTGAGATATCCTTAGCCCTCCACAAAAGGTTAACCACAGTTTTTAGTATGACTTGGACTGAGATTTTTGGCCTACTGTAGTTTGGACCTGCTGCTGTTATCACAGTCACAAAACAAATTCCTTAATTTTGTGTTAACTTACCTTCCATTCACTGTAATTACCTCAGTGATACTTGGGAAAACTTTGGCCTAATTCCGTCTTGTATTCCAGTAACTCCTTCTCAAAAAGGTGCCAAAAATCCCAGCTCCAAGAGACTGAAATTCTATGGTGTAAGAGCTGCAATAGGACAATGTTCAGCCTTCCGAGCTTCTACAGGATGACACAGTTCCGAGGTAAAACGAGCACACAACAAGTCTGTGGTATGGAGGGTCTAATTTACCCCCATATTTCACTTGTCCAAGCCCTCTCCAACTGTTTAGAGCCTTCCACACAAGACTGTCCCAGAGCTAACTGAAATGTAGTTCCTCCACAGAAGTATCATGAGTTGTCACACAAATACTAATTGCCCAAACAAATAATCCTTCTCGGCCTCCTTGAAAAAAATTCCCAAACGCTGTAATTATGACCTCTTTTTTTAACTCCTCGGCCTCCTGTAGGTTCTGCCTAAAATTCTGTCTTTTCACTGAAATTTTTTTTGCGAAGAATGAGGATTTACACTTTATTTATAATAGTTTCGACCTCTATGAAAGGACGTGACAGTTGGGTGAAGGAGCCGACATGAGGAATTGAGTTTAGTTTGGCTAGAAATAAAAATATAATATTAAAACTTGAAAATTCATTTTCTCTTCAACTACTGGGAATTTTCGAGCAAGTGATAGCTCATTAGAAAGATAAAAATATACTCTATAAGATGGTATAGGATTCAATTTTGAAGGATGCCTCTAAGGTGGTAAAAAAAAAACAATTTTTCTTTGACTGTCCTTAATTTCTTTTGTGCAGAAAGTGAATAGGACAGCATGGCTTCTTCATTGCTTGGCTTCTCCTTTATTTGTCTTCTCCATTGTTTGGCTTATCAATCATAGGATCATAGTGTCAACATGTAGGACATCCATGTCATCATGATAGGTTTAGCATCATGTATTCAATAATAGTGCAATAATATGTCATAGTGCAACATCATCATTAGGAAAGTTCTAAGATAATAAGATAGTCTTCCAACCACCAAATGAGATCAAGTGCATGCAACATTAGATCAAGTACTTCTTAGGGCTTCCTTCGTTACTGGTTTGACTTCTTCATGCATCTTCATTGATGGTATCCTAGTCAACCAAGAGTCATGGCATCATCATCTGGAACCAGACATCTCACAAATATTGACATCTCAATCAATGCCATATTGACATCAATGACAACCTTGATTAACAATCTCCCCCTTTGTCATTGATGGCAATACTCTTGCCCTTCCAATATTCTCTCCCCCTTTGACATCAATGGCAAACGGGGTGCCCAAGTACTCCCCTTATCATCCTTGCTTCATGTTGCTCCCCTTGTCATGGTGCTCTTCTTGGAAATGTCGTTCATGATAGATGTGTTTCTTCATGTGATGAACCAACTCCCCCTACCTGCATAAACTCCTTTTTTAAGAAAGATTGCTTGCCTTGTGATTAAGTGGGAGACATCTTCAACAATGGTCCAACGAATGAGTAACGGATTATGTTCTTCAATGGAGTTGCTCCAGAGAGACGATCTATCAAAAAAATGATTGTCCATCTGTGACTCATCAAGGATTTTACTGTGACTCATCAAGGATTTTATAGGGCCCAATCACTGTTAACTTCTGCAAAAATTCTTAAGAATCATAGGCTCTCCCTAACAGTATGCATGGTCTTCTCTTTTAGCAGAGTCTCATCATCAACCATTTGGAATATCAAGGATGACTTCATTTAGTCAACAACATGTGTTGTTTGTTGGAGTGTTCAAGAGACTTCCAGATTCAACTTGTTTCCTTCTCCATACTTGTGTAACTTTCTTCTCTGGCAAGGTTCTAGCTTGTGCAGGGGCCCAAGTCAAGTTACAATCACGTGCCATATGTCCAACGTTATGGCAATTGAAGCACTCTATCTTGTTCATGAAAAAGAAATCATGACTTCTTCTTGCAAAATTGCTTCGAGGAGATTGACGAGGACCATTATATTTGTCTTTGTGATATGCCCTACAATCTTTTGCCATGTGCCCAAAGTTTGTACAAGAATAGCAATATTCAAGAAATATACTTTGGTACCAAGGAGATGAAGAGTTCCTTGAAGTACTTTTGAAGTCTTTTTGCCTTGGGATTCTTTGATGATATTCATTGCCTTTTGTATTCTGGACACCATATGCAAGTCTGCTTGGAGTAGAATTTCTTCTGTTGTTGTCTTGATTCTTCTCCTTGCCTTTGTTGGAACTGGGAGCATCAACATTTCTTTCTAGGTTCCTCACATCTTTGTTGTTTGAAGCATTATCATTCTTGCTTGAGGATTCACCTGCATAGCCAAGACTTGATTTATCAAGGGGTATGTCATCTAGGGTTTGAGAGCTTTTCATTTTTTTATTCAGCAATTCAACTTCCTTTTCAAGAAAGAAAATTTCTCCTTTCAATTTTTCACAATCTTCATCTTTCATAAGTAGTTGCTTCTTCATTTCTTCCATCATCCTTGTTGCTTCATGTACTTCAATTTTAAGGGAGATGATATTTGATTTCATTATGAAGACTTCTTCATTCTCCTTTGCTAGACTGCTCTTCATTTCTTTTTTTATTCTTGTAGCTTCATATGTTTCAGCCTTGAGAAGATTGATGTCTGATTTTAGTTTCAAGATTTCTTCATCCTTTTCCTCTAGTTGGCATATCATGGTGTTTCTCTCCTTTTTTGCTTCATTAACTTGTCCTTCTATGAATGCCAAAGTTTCCATCACCTTCTCAGCTCCTTGTGCTTGTTTCCTTGCTTCTTCTAGTTGAGATCTAAGAGAGGAGACCTCTTCCTTGTATTGAACAATCTCTACTTCAAGATTGTAGTCTTTGTTCAAGGTGGCTTGACAAAGTTTCTTCCCTTTTCTTTGTCTTATCCAATCGATTTGTCATAGATATGACTTCTTCATGATGCTTTCTTTTGTTTTGATGAAATTCCTCTTTAAGTTTGGCGAGCTCCTCATCTCTTTCTTGTACTTGAAGCTTGACAAAGTCAACTTCTTTCCTTGTCTTGTCTTGGTTACCATCTTGCGTTTTCTTCTTAAGTTCCTCATTTTCCTTTTTCAAACAGTTAATCTCTTCCATGGAAGCCATAAGTTTATTCAGGAGATCTTCTTCAAAGTCTTCTTTGTTCTCTTCATCTTCTAGGTCTTCTTTAGCGTTGTTGTCATCTCTCTTATCTTCAACTTCCTTGACGAATTCTAGCCTTCTTTCTTGTTTTCCATCATCTTCTTGACTAGAGATCATTGTCAACGCTCCTTTGAGTGAAGATCATGAAGTTTGTCCCATATGACTTTTGTTGACGAACATTTTTCAAAATTGGCCTTCACAGAATTTGGTAACCCATTCAAAATTGCCTTCATTGCTCTTGTATTGTACTCCTTGGATTCTTCGTCCATCGTGTCATTAGTAATCACTGATTTCCAAACTTCAATTCCTTGAGTCTTCAAGAAATTCCTCATTCTTTCCACCCATATATCAAAATTTCCATTGAACAATGGAACCTTTGCAAATTGATTTACTTCAATTTCCATGGTTGAGGAAGAAACATCTTTAGGAGGGTTGGAGACTTTCTTCCTTGGCTTTGCCATTTGTGTTCTAATGATCAACCTTCAAGCTGATAGGCTTTGAGTGAAGGTACTGGCTCTGAAACCAATCATTGGAAATACTGAGAGGGGGGTGAATCAGTATTTCTTTTCAATTGTTAATTTTACCAGTTAGATCATTTATATTTAGAACACAAAATGAACAATGATGGAATAGATACTTTTATTAATTTATTCTTTACAATAAGTAAAGTACAATAATGATATAGGGCTCCAAACCTAGATGAAGACTTGTTAAAATTGGACAACTAGGTCCAAACTCCGAGTTGTATTGCTCAGATGACGATCCCAATATTTTTATTGGATTCCTCTTTCAGAGAGGTGTAAGATTGATCTAAAGATCATCTCGATCGGATGAGCTGAACATGTACTTTGAATTTATTCCACTGATGTGCTAGGTCGGCCTAGAATAAAATATAGACTTAAATGTCTTAAAGGACGTGTCACACACCCCCAAAGATTCTTATATATTGGAGAGACCTAGAGTTCATTTGACACACATTATGTGTGTGAATTCTCTCTCTTGATGGCATTGGAGCTGCGTATCTATGGACTGTTCTTTGTTTGGGTTGTTCTGGGGTTATGTGTGACACGCTTGGCTGAATGACCTATTGGAGACTTTGCTGGTAGAAGCATCCTGCTGATCGCCGTAACGCCACCATTCATTATATCTGTTTTAGCTTGTCTTCTATCGATCTATTGCTATGTTCTATCTGCTTCAGTATTGTGCCCTAATCTGAAATGGCATAGATCATGTTCAGAATTTAACAAGACTCCAATCTTCCAGGCTCCAACCTATATTGTGCCAAGCACCAACTTGGTCTTTCCAAGGCTCCAACCTTGTCAATTTGAGGCACCAACCTCTAGGGCTCCAACCCTATCTTTGGTACAGGCTCTGACCTGGTTTCTTGAGGACTCCAATCCTCTAGGGCTCCAACCCTATCTTCCAAGGCACTGACCTTGTCTCTATGAGGCTCCAACCTCCTGCTTCATTTCGTCAAGATATATTTGGTTATACTTCACGACTCCCAATGTCTTCTTCAACGAGCCTTAACAATCTTCAGCTTACTCTTCATTGTAGTCTACACATCACGCCATCAATGACAACGTTTTCTTCATATGAAGGTGTCTCCACTACTCTTCATGACACCCAAACACTTTCTTCAAGGTTACCTCGTGATGGCTTCAATGCATCATGGTCTTCAAGGCAGGTCTACAAAATTCTCTCCAATTTACCTTTCCAAAACTTCAAGTCTTCTTCAGCAAGAAAACTATGGCTGCTCCAATAATGTATATCTTCAAGATTGCTTCTACAAGCCTACTAGATGCTGCTCTTCAACTAAAACTGCTTTGACAAGGATTTCAACTTCCTCCAAAAAAGCGTGCATAAACTTCTCTAGGGCTAAGGTAAAACTTTATAAACAATGCACCTTCAAGACAGCTGTAAACACCTTCTACAAGAAGCTCCACAATGTCAAGATGGCCTCCTAATTGTAGAAATTTGATAACCCAACCCCGGTTTTCAGTTTCTCCTTATTTCTCCCATATAGTTAAATGCCCATTCCCATAGTCATACATTCAACGAGTTGGAAAAAATAAATATTTTCTGAAAACACAAATTCTGGAAATTTCACAATGCTGAAATGTAGAAATAAAAACTCAGAAAAGTAAATCAGCCACACAGAGAATTTTGACACGCCAATTTTTGGTTAATGTGACCCTGGAAAAACCCCCTACAACTCTTGGGGAAAACCAGTTCGAAAGCTCCTTATTTCTGATAAATGTTTTTTACAATGAGAGAGAAACACTCAGAAAAAAATTCAGCAAGTAATAAATACAACTTATCTCGTTTTCTGTGCTTAACCACCACCTCGAAAAATGTGTACACAGCGAAACAAGAACAACAATAAATGTTGTACGATCTCCCTCGTTTTTCGTTCTCATAAATTACAGCATTAAATGATGTTGTACGACCTCTTTTTGCGTGCAAAACAGTAATAAACATTGTTGTACGGCCTCCTTGGAAAGCATGCAGACTATAATAAATGATGTACGAAAACTGCCTCGATTTCTATGCACAACAACAACAACAGGCTATATAGCCTGCCTCGAAATCCGTGCCACAAAAACAGCAACTTTTCTCCCTCGAAATCTATGCTAGAAAGTGTACAGTTGCCCAAGAATACGTACCTAAAGCTGCTGTACGGAATATGCCTTGAAAAACATGCCAAAACTACCTTGAACTGTGTGCCAACCCTGCTATATGAATTTGCTTAAGTGTTGCCTCAGTATGCGTGCCAAGGTTCTGTTCTCCTTCTCCTCACTGCTCAGAAATATCCTTTGCTCTCTCCTCCTCCTCTCAATCTGCTCATGAAAGAATGAATGACCTTTTCCCTCATTTTCCTCCTTTAACCTAACCCTAAGTGACTTTTGGGGAATCCCTAAATCCAAAGGCTGAGATAGCTTTAGATCTAGGGCTAAGATTAAATGCTCATTTAAATCTCACTTTCTATTTTTTAATTCACCCCACTTTAATAAAGACCCACTTAGTCATTTATTTCCAAAGTCACTTTTCCTTTCTAATTTTACATTGACTTTATTAAAGTCACTTAAAAATTAGACTTTAGTAACTTTATCACTTAAAGTCACTTTTAAATTAGATTTGACTTTATAACTTTATAAAGTCACTTTAGGAGAAAAATTAAATTCTTTGGACACTTTTCCCTAGGCCAAAGATCAAAGCCTTAGGGAACCACCTGTCTTCCGGTACCAAATTTCAACACTATTCGCTTCAACCATGCACTAGGGATCGCCTCAACAAGGTGTCAACTCTTCAATGTCCAATGCAAAGAGGCTTTACAATTTCGCTCCAAAGATGACAAATAACTCCACAACTGAGCTTATCTTTGCAATCCGAGTTCACAAGTAATGACTATCCACCGTAATGTAGGTGTGTCTCTCGAGATATCCTTAGCCCTCCACAAAAGGTTAACCATGCTTTTAGCTCGACTGGACCGAGATTTTGGCCTAACATCAGAGTTGGACCCGCCGCTTATCACAGTCACAAAACAGATTCCTTAATTTTGTGTTAACTTACCTTCCATTCACTGTAATTACCTCAGTGATACTTGGGAAAATTTTGGCCTTAATTCCGTCTTGTATTCCAGTAACTCCTCAAAAAGGTGCCAAAAATCCGAGCTCCAAGAGACTGAAATTCTGTGGTGTAAGAGCCGCAATAGGACATTGTTCAGCCTTCCGAGCTTCTACAGGATGACACAGTTCCGAGGTAAAATGAGCACACAACAAGTCTGTGGTATGGAGGGTCTAATTTACCCCCATATTTCACTTGTCCAAGCCTTCTCCAACTGTTTAGAGCCTTCCACACAAGACTGTCCCAGAGCTAACTGAAATGTAGTCCCTCCACAGAAGTATCCTGAGCTGTCACACAAATACTAATTGCCCAAACAAATAATCCATCTCGGCCTCCTTGAAAAAATTTCAGAAACACTGTAATTATGACCTCTTTTTTTAACTCCTCGGCCTCCAGTAGGTTCTGTCTAAAATTCTGTCTTTTCACCGAAAATATTTTTGCCAAGAATGAGGATTTACACTTATATTTATAATAGTTTCGACCTCTATGAAAGGACGTGATAGTTGGGTGAAGGAACCGACATGAGGAATTGAGTTTAGGTCTGCTACAAATAAAAATATAATATTAAAAATTGAAAATTCATTTTCTCTTCAACTACTGGGAATTTTCGGGCAAGTGATAGCTCATTAGAAAGATAAAAATATACTCTATAAGATGGTATAGGATTCAATTTTGAAGGATGCCTCTAAGGTGGTAAAAAAAACATTTTTTTCTTTGACTGTCCTTAATTTTTTGTGTGTAGAAAGTGAATAGGACAGCATGGCTTCTTCATTGCTTGGCTTCTCCTTTATTTGTCTTCTCCATTGTTTGGCTTATTAATCATAGGACATCCATGTCATCATGATAGGTTTAGCATCATGCAGTAATATGTCATAGTGCAACATCATCATTAGGAAAGTTCTAAGATAATAAGATAGTCTTCCAACCACCAAATGAGATCAAGTGCATGCAACATTAGAACAAGTACTTCTTAGGGCTTCCTTCATTAGAGGTTTGACTTCTTCATGCATCTTCATTGATGGTATCCTAGTCAACCAAGAGTCATGGCATCATCATCTGGAACCAGACATCTCACGAATATTGACATCTCAATCAATGCCATATTGACATCAATGACAACCTTGATTAACAAACACTTTCCTCGTTAAGAGGTAGTGTTAGTTTCTGGTAGCATCGGATGTGTTCTAGCCTCGATATTTTGGAGAGAGGTAGAATACATGAGTACTCCAATACCCAGAAATCGTTTTTGGAAATTCCATCTAGAGATGGCTTAATTAAAATAATTAATCAGTTTTTTAATATCTCCTAAGTCTAAACTTAGGAAACATGATTAATTAAAAGGTATTAATTAGGTCAGATGTGAATCTTCTAGAAAAAGGCATGGATTGAGTCCTAGTTAATCTTAGCCATCGATTAAGTTTTAATCATGGTCGTTGATGTCTTAATGAGAGATTATAAGAAGGAACTTGATGGGACTTGGAGGACACACTTGCAGAGATCGAATTCACTAGCAGATCGATTCCCTGAGTAGCAACACTGAGTTGCCAGAGAGAGAGCTAGTGAGCTCGTTGCAATGAGAAAGGGGCAGGGATAGTAAGGTCGGAGAAAGTTTTTCCAAATCCGGTGAGTCCACAACAGAGAGGCGGCAAGTGCCACATAGAGGTAGTGCAGAGCCACACAGAGATTGCGAGGTGAAGAAGATCAATCTTCCAAACAGCAGTTGATCAGATAGCGATAGGAAAAGTTGTTCCCAGCTGAGAGGATGCAGTACTACGTAGGCTGACGCAATGACTGTGCAGAGGTGGCACAGAGCAACTCATATTGAGCCCAGATCAGTGTCGAATCGCCAGTGGCAGAGTGAGATTTTTCTCACTACACTTTTTGTCAGTATTTCTCTATATGGTTTGCTAGATTTGAGCAACCATAGATTTGTACTCAAATTTACTACTGCATAATATACAAACCCTCAGCTATTGCACTAGTTTTCCCGAGTAGGGTTTTTCCGGGGACTTAGTCCAAAAATAACAGTGTTATTTGTGTGTGTGTGCATCTATCTTTACAACGTTATTTTTATTTCTCCATATTTATTTTGTGAAGGTTGCAGCATATTGGTTTCGATATTTACCGTAGAACACAGTAAATAATTTGTTCAGTTAATTAACAAATAGAAGAAACTTAATCAGTTACTGCAGTAGGATTTCAGTTTGTGGAATTTTCACATCACTGCCATACATCATACCGAAGATATCACTGCCATATATATCATGTTGTCATAAATACTCTGCATACGTCATTATCATACATAACGGTCTAAAGCAGAATTTAACCTTTGTAACTCCATTAACAAGGGAACCCAAATCTTCCCTTAAGGCTTACACAATCCACAAAATGACTAATCTAGGGCATGATCCACAACCTATATTTTTGCAATTAGACCTCCTCAGATAAAATAGAGCATGATCCACAACCTATATTTTTGCAATTGGACCCCTAGTTTGGTTAGGCTCTCTAGTTCATACACATTGCTCTAAGGCTGCCTCAAGTGTTGTCCAAAACCAAACTAACCATACGACATTACCTTAACAAACTTTGCGTAGAATAATAATCATACATACCTCTTCAATACTTCTTCTAGTTGACTTTGATAACTCGATTCTATTCCATTTTTCCTTTGAGGATTTGGCCCTCAATTAGGGCTTCTTGTAGTTGATGCTACAACACCAATTCTAGCTTCCAGTCCACTTGTAAATTGACCTTATCTCCTACGTTGTCACACTAGCAATTTTGACTTTTAGACAAAGGTATGTTCTAGCATTGAATGACCTCAAACCTCATCCAATTTAGGGCTCAGACCTCTTGCAACAAGCTCGGAATATGCAGCCCTATTTCTAAGAGAAATTTTCCCTCATGCATGCCCACAATTTTCCATAGACAGAGTTGTAGGAACGAAAGACCTCTACTGCTCCATGGTTAAGGTTACCACAATTACATGAAACATTGTAAAAACCTCTCAAACGCACCTATTATGCCTTTGTTGCTCCTTGAGAGAACTTGGCCCTCATTAGGCCTAGTCTTCCACCACAAACAAGGGTCACGGTCCCCCTCCATGCTCAAATTTCAACTTGATCTTGACATAGAGATCATCATAGAAATATAGAACAAATTGTGCCCAGAATCTTCATAAGCAGTCCTCCATTAACTTGGCCAGCAAGTTGCTTATCTCAACCTAGACCAATCACAAAATGGAACCAAGAAACTCAACCATCCTTCACTCCTATAGGTTGCGGCCAAATCAAAGGTCTTTCTCTACCAATGATAGCACTTGCTTGTCTTCTAAATGAGCTCCACAGGCTTATTATTTATACAAATCAATGGAGGAGCCAAGGTGTGCCTTTTGTGCCAACATGACCCATTTTTTAAAAAGGCCAACTTGAACTTGTGCCATAATAAATTCAAATAAATAATTATTTGCCACATAATAATATGACTTGGATTCTTTGACGAGTCATCTTGAGGATTGCTTGCCCAAATAAATTTGTCACATCAAAGAGAAGTACCAAGAACACAACAATACTAAGATTTTTCCCTTTAACCAATTCGAATTCTTCCTTGGGGCAAGATGGTTTCTTCTTGGGGTAGTTGGGCTTCTTTTGGGGTAATTGTAATTTCTCATGGGAAAATTAATCCCGAAGCTCCCCAAATTTCAACACATCCCAAACAAATACACCTACAACACTCTAAATACATAGTTGCATCAAACTAGGGCATTATTAGCCCAATTTAAATTACCAAAACAATTGTTTGCTAACCCAACAGTTCTTGGCCACCTTGCTGTCCCTTGCAGTCAACCTCTTTAGCCTTCCTGTAGCCTTTGCCTACTCCCTTAGGACCTTGGCTTACTCCTTTAGCCCTCTGCCAATCATCAACTGCACCTATTCAGGCCTTGGCCTCTTGTTTTTCCCTCACCCACCTTCTTATCTTCTTCTCAGGCCTCCTTGTCTTACCCTCAACCAGCTCAGCAACTCTTTGGCGTGTGGGTTGCCCTAACAAGCCTCCTTTTAGCGCTCGCTTCCACACAACTACACTCTAATCAATCCTCAGCCCTGCTCCTAGGCCTATGGC
Source organism: Pinus albicaulis (assembly GCA_034641835.2). Taxonomy (NCBI): domain Eukaryota; kingdom Viridiplantae; phylum Streptophyta; class Pinopsida; order Pinales; family Pinaceae; genus Pinus; species Pinus albicaulis. The sequence goes on along the minus strand of CM076574.1, from coordinate 1,417,517,312 downwards.
GCCTCCAACCAAAACTCGACTAGTTTGCCAGGCTGCATCTAGAATTACCAGAACTCTCCTTGGGTATAGTCATCCTTATTTTAGCCACCTTTCAGCCTCAACCCTCTTGTACCTAAGGCCTGTTCAAGTCACAATCCAGCCCTCAAACTAGGACTCAGACCCTTTCTTTATGCAAGCAAAACCTCCAACAACTTCCCCCCTTGGCTATGGTTGCCTTCCCTAGAACTTGGTCTACCCTTAGGCCTTCCTCCAATGCTAAAACAAGGTTTTCCTTTGCTCTTGCAGCTCCTTTTGCTACCTTTTTCACCACACACAAGAATAATACTCCTTTATGCTTCTTGTCTCCAAACTTCTCCATTAGTTTGTTATTTATGCTTGTCCTTGGGTCTCTTAAGAAGACTTTATGTCCTTCAAGTAAACTCCAATCAACCTTAACATTAAATTAGATTATTAAATGCTCTTCCTTGGGTTCCAAACCAACTCACTTTAGGTCCAAAACCCCAAACTTGGGTGCAAAGCCCACACACTCATATTTGTGGGTGTTTCTCTCTAACAACCCTAGCACCAAGGGCATGTGAGAGTACCTCCTGATGCTACTCAATTTCAACAATCCCTCTTAGCAAAGGAGGTATTTCCATTCCCTAGAAGTCTCTATTTCCCACACTGAAACACAATCATCTTCCACAGTTGCTCTCCAACATTCATCATAAGCTTCATCTTTCGTTACAGAAGCAAAACTTGTTGTAAGAATAGAACCATTCTTGGAAGTTTCCTTGCTACTAGAAGCCTCATGCTTCTTCTTTTCCTGATAGGCCTTTAAGCTAGTTCGTGGCTACTTCTTATCAAATATGGATGTCTCCTTTCTTCTCTCTGACAATGCACTCTTCTAGGGTTGTTGACTCTCCTTTTGAATCGGCGAATTCCCTCTGGAACTTGACTCCCTTTGAGTCTTTGAAACCTTTTTCTTTCTTTCGTCAATAGCAATGTTGCAAACATCAGCTTCGGGATAAAATCGGCAAGAGTCTGAAAAACCAAAAAATCGTAAACATCAGGATAATATCGGTAAAAAATCGACAAACATTGCCAAAATTAAGATACCATAAAAATATCTTTAAAAATCAACAAACATTGGCTAGGCCAAAAAATCGTGATTTCGAGATAAAATCGGGATGTTATCGAGATGTTCGCAACACTGGTCAATAGGCTTGCCTTTTAACCTATATAGGCCTCGTCTTTGACTCCAAGAACCACTCCTAAGCTGGAGTTAGATCCACTAGGCTTGAGCATCACCTTTCCATTCCAAAATATAACATCAAACACCTTTGCCTCAATTACTGAGACTAAATGCACGTTGTACCTGAGCTCCGGTACCCAAATTACATCCTAGACTCATAGCAATCCACCTGATTCCATCCTTAACGGTATAGTCCCAGTTCCTTTGACTGCATGCTGACTCTTATCACCAATCTTCACATGTAACTCAAAGTCTCACTAAGTCAAGCTCTCAAACATTTCTCGAGTTCTCGTCATATGCTTCGAGGCTCCACTATCTAGGAACCAAGCACCCTCACGAATGGTGTGTAGAAATTTTAGCCCAACCCCGGTTTTCAGTTTCTCCTTATTACTCCCGTGTAGTTAAATGCCTATTCCCATAACCAACAAGCTGGAAATAATAAATATTTTTTGAAAACACAAATTCTAGAAATTTCACAGTGTTGAAAATGCAGAAATAAAAACTCAGAAAATATATCAACCACACACACAAAAAATGACACGTTGATTTTTGGTCAATATGACCCTCGAAAAACCCACTACAACTCTTGGGGAAAACCAGTTCAAAAGCTCCTCTTTATTTCTGAATATTGCTTTTACAGAAAAATGAAATGCACAGTAAAAATTCCAGCAAACACATAAATGTACTTATCTTGAAAACCGTGTTTATATTCCACCTTGATTTTTGTGCCAAAGGAAAACCGAAAATTACAGAGAAATGTACAGCCTTAAATGCTATACAGATAGCATAGAAAACTGTGTCAGACAATTGTACGGCCTCCTCGAAAACTGTGTTGTACGACTGCCTTGAAATGTGTGTTGTATGGCTGCCTCGTTTTCCGTGTTGTATGTCTATTGTACGGACTTTGGTTTCTGTGCTACTGCTACTGTACGGACCTTGAAAACAGTGCCTCCTTGCTACTGTACAGACCTTGAAATGGGTGCAAATATAGCAGCAGTAAATGTTGCTCTCCATTCCTCGATTTTCATGCCTCTTGCCTTGAAAACCATGCTCTTGCTTTGTAGTGCAAATTTGTTGAAATGGTGTTGTCTCTCCTCTTCTCTGCTCAGAAATGTCTCCTTTGCTTTCTCTCCTCCTCTCTCAATCTGCTCATGAAAGAAATTAATGATCTTTTCTCTCATTTTCCTCCTTTAACCTAACCCTAAGTGAATTTGGGGGAATCCCTAAATCCAATGGCTGAGATAGCTTTAGATCTAGGGCTAACATTAAATGTGCATTTAAATCTCACTTTCTGTTTTTTAATTCACTCCACTTTAATAAAGACCCTCTTAGTCATTTATTTCAAAAGTCACTTTTCACTTTCTAATTTCACATTGACTTTATTAAAGTCACTTGAAAATTAGACTTAGTAACTTAATCACTTATAAAGTCACTTTTAAATTAGATTTTACTTTACCACTTAAAGTCACTTTAGGAGAAAAATTAAATTCTTTTGGACACTTTTCCCTAGGCCAAAGATCAAAGCCTTAGGGAACCACTTGTCCTCTGGTACCCAAATTTCAACACTCTCTTACCGAGGAAAGTGTTCCTCACCACACCCATCTTGTCTCTGAAGTAGACATGCTTGCCCCGTGGTAAGGCTTTGGTGAATATATCTGCTACCTGCTCATCTGTGGGAATATACTCAAGCTTCACAGCTCCTTTCTGAACATAGTCTCTGATGAAATGATATTTGACCCTGATATGCTTTGACCTGTCATGAAATATTGGATTTTCCGTGAGTTTAATGCAAATTTGATTATCACAGTAAATCACTGAAGGTCTCAACGACTTACCAAATAATCCAAACAACATCTTGCGAAGCCATATGGCCTCACAACTAGCTAGACTGGCTGCCATGTACTCTGCTTCCGCTGAACTCAATGCTACTGACTGTTGCTTTCGGTTAAACCATGACACAACTGCCAAACCCATCCCAAAACAACACCCTAAAGTGCTCTTCCTATCGGAAGCACAACCTGCCCAATCAGAATCAGTGTACCCTGCCAATCTCACTCCATCTCCCTATCTATAATCCAGACCATAATCCACTATCCCCTACAAGTACCGCAAAATGCGTTTTGCAGTGACCCAGTGCACTCTCCTGGGCTCACACATGAACTAGCTCATCGTGTTGACTACAAAACATATATCTAGTCTAGTGTTGACCAAAAACATCAAGGAACCAATCAGTTGTCTATAAAATGTGGGATCCACCAACTCGAAATCTAAAGCGTGAAGCTTCTTCCAGTTAGTGATCATAGGTGTCGACATGGGTCTACAATCCTCCATGTGGAATCTACTAAGGATGTCCACAACATACTTCCCCTGTCCCGGGAAGAAATGTCCCTCCTCCTGCCACACCTCCAAACCCAAAAAGTAATGCATCAAGCCAATGTCCTTCATCTCGAACTCCGAAGCAAGATCTCTCTTGCAACCCTCTATGAGTCTCTCTGCACCCGTAATGACCAAGTCATCCACATACAGCACCAGAATGAGAGGCTCCTCACCTATCACAATAACGTATAGGTTCAGATCTGCATCACTCTTTATGAAACCCATCTCTTACAAGTACATATCAATCCTAGAGTGCCATAAAGTGCCTTCTTCAGCCTGCATACATGGGACTCCTTCGCATGCACCTCAAAGCCCTACGATTGCTCAATGTACACCTCCTCCTATATGAAGCCATTAAGAAATGCGGTCTTCACATCCATCTGGTGGATCTTCCAACCCATCTCTGCTGTTATTGATATAATGGAGCGAATGGAAGTATATCGAGCCATGGGAGCGACGGTCTCCTCATAATCTACTCCCTCTACCTGGGAGAACCCTCTAGCCACAAATCTTGCCTTAAACTTCTAAATGTTGGCATCTGCAGCATGCTTTACCTTGTAAAGCCATCTGGAAGTAACCACGGATTTGCCCTCAGGCCTCGGCACCACCTCCCAAACATCATTCTTCGTGATAGAAGAATACTCCTCCTGCATGGCCTCTCTCCAGGCTTGCTGGCTAGCTGCCTCCTCATAGCTAGAAGGCTCAAAGTCAACGATGATGGCAACCATTGCCATATAGCTACAGAACCGCTCAGGTGGTCTGCTCTCTCTGACCAATCTCTTTGGCCCAGCAACAGATGTGGCCTCTCTCAAGGTATCCCAAAGCCACTTGGGCTTCCTCTTCCCTGAGCACACTTCTCCCACTAGAGAATGAAACTCCTCATCCTCATCAGAAGCTTGAACTCTTGAATGTCTGTCTGATGTCGTCCTGCCTGAACCTGTACCTGTAGATGCTGAAGTATCGTATGAACTGTCCATCAGTTGACAACCTAGTGAACTGCTCAGCGGACTGCTCTGCATGCTGCCCAAAGCACCACCCCTCTGACTCTGCGAACCACTGCTCACTGATGGACCTGACACTGTAATCGATGTACCTCCTGATCCCTGCCCACTGAATCCCTGTGACTGACTCAGCTGCTCCTGAGGGTTTAGCCGATCCAAATACTCTAACTCCCGTGACCTCCTAAAAGCCATGTCCTCCTCGAACTTCACATCCCGCCTGACAACAACTCTCCTCTGTGCAGGAATATAAATCCGAAAGGCTTTCGAGGTCTCACTATAGCCCACAAAGATACCCTTCTCTGCGGTGGGCTATAGCTTGGTCCTCTTCTCCTTGGGTACATAAGAGTATGCAATACACCCAAAGATACGGAAGTGACCAATATCAAGCTTCTTCCCAGAAAAAGCCTCCTCCGGAGTCACATGCCCCAAGGCACGATGCGGACTCTTGTTCTACAAATACACAGCAGTGTTGTAGGCCTCTGCCCACAAAAACAATGGTAACCCTTGATCATGTAGCATGGCTTTGGCAGCCCCAATGATGAATCTGTTCTTCCTCTCCACAACCCCATTCTGTTGGGGGTTGTAAGGAACTGTGACTGTAAAACCTCCAAAAGCTCACTCTTTGGTTGTGGTTGCCTTAACCAGAACTTGGTCTATCCTTAGACCTTCCTACAATGCTAAAACAGAGTTGTTTTTTGCTCCTGCGGCTCCTTTTGTTGCCCTTTTCACCACGCACAAGAAAAATACTCCTTTATTCTTCTTCCCTCCAAACTTGTCCATTAGTTTGTTATTTATAATTGTTCTTAGGTTTCTTAAGAAGCCCTTATGTCCTTCAAGTAACCTCCAATCTCAACCTGAACATTAAATTAGACTATTAAATGCTCTTCCTTCCAAACCCACTCACATTGGATCCAAAACCCCAAACTTGGGTGCAAAGCCCACACACTCATCTTTGTGGGTGTTTCTCTATCAAAAGCATAGCACCAAGGGCATGTGAGAGTACCTCCCAATGCTACCCAATTTCAACAAAATAAAAACTGATGCAAACAACAACAGAGTGCTTCCACTTAGATGTATAATTAACTCATACTTGTTGTCATCACCAATCTATTTACCATAGCACATATAGACTTAGTTGATTCATCCATTTCCTCATAATCCACAAACAGGTGGAGTTCAAGTTGACCCTAGAATCTGTATAATGTTGATCTGACCTTAGAAACAGGAGACTAGAACTCAATACATGTAGTTCATGTGTATCTCATTATCTTTGCTTAGCTGCTAAATCTCATACATAGGCAAAGATGCAGTACTCTAGACATGATGAGCACTATATCAAGAACACCACCATAATGTTGAGATGAGTCAAAACATAATTATCCACCAACATGCAGATTCGCTAACCAAAGATATGCAACCATGAAGATAGAACCAAGCCACAAAAATCAACCTAGGAGAAAATGACTCTCCTCCACAAAACACCATCAATCAAGTGAAAGGACTATCTCCAAGTCAAGCCCAAAGGTCCATGAAAATAATCCTGCATCATCAACATGTGTGATGAAGATCACATATGTTAACCCTCATGTGCAATATGAGGAGTAACGCAGTGCACATTGCACAGGAGCAGAGTTGGTCTGCTTGTTAATATTACACAGTTATGTACAATGAATGTTAATAGGTGGTTAAGTAAATGTATTTTTTTCATATACTGAAGAACGTTCATGTCCTTTCCGAAGTTCTTTTTATATTTTGATGCACAATTGGAAGATACAACCTCTTCAACAAAATATCCAACAGTAGATCCAAGCAACAAGGGTGAAAAGAAGCAATTAGTTTATAAAAAAAACTTTGTGCGGGTTTTATCTATTGTTATTTTTTCATATAACCCTTGTAGTTGACATATGCCACATCAGCATTATGGACAAACATGACACATCCCCTTTTCGGGCTGTAGAATGTACCTCTAGCGCAATAATAATTCCCACAGACCATAGTTCAACTCCAAAATTCTGCATATCACTGTCCTACAACAGTTAATTAGAGTTTAAAGGAAGAGATGTTTTTGCAGATTGGAAACACAGAATTTTCCTGTGGGAGGTCAGGGAAGGATAACGGCAGGGAAATTCACCATTGTTGATGCCAAACTAGTGAATACTCTCTTCAATAATGAAATGCTGTTCAATAATCTCTATTGTTTTACAAGGTATATGATTCAAATAAATGAGAAAACTGAATAAAAAATGTAAATAAATTAACGGGCAGCAACAACAACTGGATACAACGAAGGATCCAAGTGCCTTAGTGAAAACGTTCTCTCAACTATTTATTTACAAGTATTCAACCTGTTAAAGCTGTTAACGCACTCCGAAAATAGAGAGTTACATTTTTTCACATATATGAAAATTAGCATTGCAACGATGTATCTGCTAAGGAAAAGATTTCATATGAGGAAAAGATATGACACTTACAGCATGATAAGCATAAGGAGCCTTGCCCTGGCGCTGGAAATGCTTTACCATCATAGAAAATTCAATTGGTCCCCATTCCTCCGCTTCAAATACATTACCCAAAGCTGCTTTATACAGCTATTTGACAATATAAACAAATATCAACGTCAGAAAAATACCTGAAACAAATAGGAAGTTCAAATTTCAAACAATCCCCAGACTACAAATAGAGAAGAAATAGATTTAGACAAACTATTGTTAACCTTTGTGGAATCAAAGAGGAGCTCAGTGCCAGCGGGAAAATAGCTATAGAATTGATCTGCCCTTGAAATTCCTGCTCTTGTGCTGCATAGTGAATACTTAGGTTAATTTAATAGCGTCTCTCTTGACCATTTCAGAACCACAGCAGTTTGGAATAGGAAATATCAAGATATGGAAACAAAGAATATGTTTTAACTTCAAGATTGGCACCCTAACCCCACCCAACCATGCAACAATAAATCAAACATGAACACACAACCTCCATACGTAAGCAAGAGGATTTACAAAAACAGAAACGCAAGCCAAACCTGTTGTTTGTGTAGGCATACACTAGGCCAGTGAAGAAGCAATAAAATCCAAAATAAGAGGCAGCTCTCCTGACCTTCTGAATCTTCAAAAGGGACATCCACCTACTCTCCTCCATTTTTGGTTCTAGTCTGAGCAAAACTGCAACTAGCTCTCCCAAAGGAGAACAAAAATAAACTTGAATATTGCGCAGTAGATGACTGATTAAAGTGCCACAAACGTCTTCCTCTTTTCTCATATCTCATACTTCCATAATTAATTTAGGGCATGCAATCAACAAATGTCAATTAAGTGGTATAGGAAGGAGCAACTCCAACAAACTTCTTAAAAACAAAATAAACCTTCGACAATTAGAGAAAGGAAACGCTCAGAGCATCAAAAGTGAGCAAGCAGGAGACAGTGAAAAGAAAGCTGGAGCCGATACAGCTTCAAAAGAAGATATCGTACACTATGGCATAATGGAGTAGTTGTGACCAATCCATATTAGAAAAGTTCGCTGAGTTATTATTCTATTCGGTTGAACCAATTCCTTCTAAGCCTTTAAGGGGTATTTAGGTAAGGTCGCCGCAGGTTAATTTCCAATCAAGACATGGCTTATCAAAAACAAAAAGAGGAAGAGAAATGGCTATTCTCAATTGGAAATTTTAAAACAACAATATTAGAAGAATCCACCTTCCTGTCGAATAGCTTGATAGTTCTTTTATTCCAGTTTCAAAAACTCTTCGTACAAATTGCAACAGTGTGCAAAAATAGTTTGGTATTTACAACGAATGGAAATATTCTCTTGCATTTTTTTTTCAAAAATATGTTTGAACGAACGATTTTATAATGTTTTAGACTGTACTATTCAAGTTCTTTTAAATAACACCATTACAAAGTTCTTTGGACCAGAACGTGACTATAGCATCTTGCGACTATTTTGTGTTAAATTTTATAATTACTATCCACTGCCAAACAATATTTAAATGAACAATACTTTTTCTATATCAAACACTGTGACTATAATTAAATAAGCTAATCATAGTGCTCAATCTTTCGAATTCAAAGATTTGACCAGATTAAAGGCCCTACTGGTCCTCCGTATTTGAATCTCAAAATGAAGCTATACATGTTAAATAGGGTTAGACATGGGGTTTAAGACAGGGGTCTATTTTAATTTGTACAGCATTGCAAGATCTTTTATGCGCATAAATGAAGCAAACCTTATGGATCGAATGGGGTTCTCGAGCGTCAATTTCAGTAAACAAAACAAATTTTAACAAACTGCTATTGCTTCCAATCCAGTGTGTTGAATATGTTTTGTGTATCACTTATTTCCAGTTTACAATAATAATAATAAAATCTTCATAGAAACGAGTTTTGTCACCATGAATCCACTCAAACAGTGCAGCATCCAAGAAAAATGGTTAAAGACGGGTACCTCTCTAACATATAGATTCCAGAGAATTGAAGCAGTTTGACTCTTTCCCTGTGCCTATTGATACAACTTTTTTGAACCAAACATATATATGTGGTCGACAAAATAACCTCCCTGTTTTGAGAAGCAACTAGTGATAAATAAATAAGTAAAAATGAGTGAGATGCAAAAAGAAAATATAGCATCGGAAGGCAGAACCTTTGTTCAGACTACAGTATTTTGGATTGCTACCTGTCCGTCAAAACGTTACTTGGTTGCCCATTCTAAACTGGAATGTCTATCATACCAACGAAAAGGAAGCAATTTTTATATTTCCTTTTAAAATTTTACCAACTTTTTTGAAATTTTATAACGTACATTTTGATTTATTAACTTTGTTGAATGGATTTGGAAAGGCTTTATGTTAGTAATTTTTTTCTAAAGATTTAGCGGAAGTAAATTTGTTGGGATTATTTAAATGAGATTTAGATTTAGAGTTGATTAATTGTTATTATAATTTCATTATGAATTTGCAAGGGTGAAGCATCTTTCCTAGTAGCTTCAACACAAAGAATTAATATTAATTTATCATTATGTAAAAATATTAATCTACTTTATAAATATTAATCCACATGAGTTTAGAAACATGTCTTTTCCTATGAGGAACTATATATTTTTAGTAATCAAGTTTATTCAAGTTATATTATGGGGAAAAGAGTTGGGTAGAAAGACGAAGCACTATATTGAAGAATTCAATCTTATGTACAATCTCCAACAAAAAGAGTACATTGGAGCTAACATTCCGTGGAGAGTAAAGGTTTTTATTGCTCAATTAAGAACCAACTCGCATCATCTTCGGTGTGAAACAAGTCGGTGGAAAAGGCCTAAAGAAGCTTGGGAAGAACGAGTGTGTACATTTTGCACATTTGGGGCAGTGGAATCAGAAAAACATTTCATTTTGGAATGTAATGCGTTCAAAGACATTAGAGAAAGTTATGGGAATATGTTAGCATCAATTTCTTGGCACTGTCTTTTCAGTGATGAGATTGTTGGAAGGTTGAGCCAGCTCATCATCAATTTGAATAAGAAAAGGACTAGAATGCAAAAGGCGAAAAACAGAGAACTCATAGTCCCATAGACTATTTTTAGTCTGGAGGACATTAAAATTTCATTTCATTTCATAACAAACCAATATATCATTTTATAAGAATTAAACTCAAATGAAAATTAAAATAAACAATGTTTTCCACCATCCAAACTAGAAGAAGAAGAAATTATTTTAATGTCTACGAGACTAAAAATAGCTTATGGGAGAGATTGTTTCTCCATTTGATTATTGTATTCAGCCCTTTTCCTGTGAAGCGTCACAATAAACAATCCCAACTTCTCAACAAATCGCTCACTCCATAGATTATCCCGAGAGCTAGCTTCAAGAATATAATAAACAATCCCAACTTCTCAACAAATCCCTCACTCGGTAGATTATCCCAAGAGCTAGCTTCAAGAATATCTGCACAACTTTCCTTGTTATCTTTGAAGGTCTCGCATTCTAAAATGAAATGTTTTTTGTTTCCACTTTTCCAAAAGAGCAAAAAATGCGTAATTTTTTTTCCCACACTTCTTTTGGTCTATTCCATCGCTCTATTTCACAACGGAGTTGATGAGAATTAGTCCTTAACTGAGCAATAAAAGATTTGCCTCTCCAAGAAATATGGCCCTTATCTATGTTTTTTGTTGATGATTATGAGTGGGGTTAAACTCTTCAATATAGTACTTTTTCTTTTTCCCTAACTCCTTATCCCAAATACGCTTGTGGAACTTATCCATAACAAAAGCTTTATTACTTTATTGTTTGTGGAATATATGTTCAAGCAAATACCCCATTTACTAAACGATTTGATATTTTGTTGCATCCAATTCTTCTTTCTTTTACACAATATGTCATTAAAGAGAACCTTATGACATCTTCTCTCTTCTATTTGCTTAATTTTTTTAAATACATGAAACTTGGGAAATATTTTCCAAAATAATAAAACAACCAATTAAAAATAATAATAATTATTATTATTATTATTTTCTACTCGTTTCCAATAATTCTTGTATTTTATAAACTTTAAACGAATATTTTAAAAAAATGGCAATCACTCACAATAAAAAATATATAGTATAAGTTGAAACTTATAATAAAAATGGATTTGCTATATATTTTTATTAGATTGGTTTGGCAACTTGAAACTTATAATAAAAATGGATTTTTATATATTTTTATTGGAATTGATTGTATATATTAACAAATGCTACATAGAAGTTAATGTGTGCCTCTTACTTTAAATATATCTAAATTAAAATAAAAATATTGAATTCAAGTTAGTGTTAAGGTTTAGAATTTGTCAATTTAGGTTTTATTGATTGATAAATTGAGATATTTTGTTAATTGTAATTATGCATTGTTTGCAAGAAAGAGAAAAATGAAAAGTACTACTTACAAAATAAAAATAAAAATAAAAAAACTATACATTGTTTGCAAGTATGCACTACTTTGTTACTAATTTCATTTGTTGAAATATGAATTCATCCACCATAACTCCTTCTCATCATTAAGTTAAAAAATGATTTCATTAAAATGTTTAATCTAAAAGTCTCATGCTAAATTTATACTATTTTTAGTCTATTCATTTTATTATAGTATTCTAAAATACGTTGTAAAATACCTTGTAAATGATTTGTGAGTAACTAAATATATGGTTATTTTATTAGTTGTATTATTAGTAAGATAATTAAAAATAAATAAAAGTGAGAGGATTATATAAATGTAAAAGATATATATGTATATTTGTTTTATATTTATATATGTGTAGAAAAGATATGTATAATAAAAGATACTTTCTATTTATAAAAAAAAAAATATGTATGAATATTTATTATATATGTATAAGAAGTAAATGTGAATAACCACAAATTTTTACTTTATTTTTTAAATTAAATTCAAATTATCAATTTAGTTTTTTTTTTATTTTATAATATTATTGCTATTTTTCCATACCTTTTCATGTCTTCTTAAACTTGTTGCATGGATAATAACAAGGGTGGCCATAAGATAATTTTGGAGGACATTAAAGTTAAACCTACTCCCAACCAGGACGCATCAGCGGAAAGGAATGAAGACCACAAGTAAGCCATTTCAGCGAAGGAATTGTGGACAAAGGACTATTCAGTTCATTATACTTTACACATAGCATTAAAATCATGTTAAATACATTTATTGCACGTTTGTTTGTCATTATTGTTATCACTTACTCCACATTATTTCATTTCAATCTAGAATGATATGCCTTTGAGCTACAAAGTTTACTTTAAATCAGTGAAACACAACTCAAGTGAGTCTCTTATCACGAGAAATCTGAAGCTACAAGATTTGGTTTTTTATGTGATGATACATTTGAATTTCTGGGTTCGTTAATAGAGGCAATGACCAATAACATGTTCAAATTAAAGATAACATGTTGAAGATGAATAAATTAAATTATTATTAAAAAAATTATAAATTTCAATCTACAATGTTAAACCATATGAAGTTTGCAAATTTTTTTTGTGAAACTCAAACTCATAAAAACCCAATACATTATCTTTTGCTTATGGCAGCGATAATAACTATCATCATGTTTATATTTATTGTGTATTAAAATTATTGTTTTAAAATCTTTAAATATTAATATATTTACATATTTATTAAAATGTTTTTTATATTTTATGTTAATTTCTTAAATGTTTATTAAAAATATTAGAAGTTTTGTTACGTGTCGGTAACTTAATTGGTTGGAAGCATGATTTGTACTCTCATCCATTCGTGTTCAATTCCAAGGGACGTGATTGGCCCATTTTGATAAAGCTTAAAAGAAGGCACCCCGCCCATATGATGTCTCAGCTTGTGTTAAGTCATAAATTATTGGTATATCTAGCTTATGGGGTATTAGATATACTCTTGATGTTAGTGGAAGTGGGGAGATTTGATCCTCAACTTTGTCTACATTACTCCAAAACATTATATATATATATATATATATATATATTCGCTTTAGCTCGATTAATTGGGATAAATGTTGTTATCCTTCCCACCAAAGTCTGACATGTGACATGTTTAAGTATTTTGTGTAATGGATTCGACCTTGTTGTTAAGCAATCTTATAAATATTCATGTTATAAAACAAAATTTAGTGTGATAGATTTTTCCAAAAGTTTGTGAAACTAAAATTGTCGTACAAAGGTTTGGACCAAAACCAATTGATCATTGTTGACTTTATGTGGTTGAGTGCACACTCCAAATTATGTCTATCATCTCACACCACTTATGTCTCGCCATCTCAACTATAGGATCTACATTAAAGGAAAAGTGTTTGGCACCCAAGAGCTTGAAGTGTGTTTGTGACAAGAAATACGATCTTTCATCAATCCATCAATACCTGAGAAAATTATTTAAGAGTCGAGGAAGATTTGTCGTTTGCCACATGTAGCAAGTAGAGCTTGTATGGTGCATTCGAGCTATAAGTCGTCGATGTGAACACATCTTGCAACCTACAAATGAAGATGATTCTAATATGCATGCTTCTACAATCATTGAATAACACAAAATCAATGCAATGCATGGTGCACTAACCCTAAGATTGTTTAATGTTATAAATGTGGGAACAAAGAGAATTAAAGACAACATGATCATTAAAAACTACATCAATATATCTTCTTGCATCATGTCTCTTCCTTTCCAGGGTCTCTGGTCTCAATTCACCCTCCAATCCTCTACTACGACTCTGGTGTCGGTATCGAATTTGGGGCCTTGCCTTTCAATTTTGTCTTGGGTGTTTTCTATTATCCATCTCACTCCCTCCCTTTGGGTATCTTACTTTCACTTTGGTCTAACTCATCTCTAATCGGGCAGCAAATTCTCGGTGGTGGGAATTTTTGTGTTGGTCATCCTTTTCCCTTCAGTCTACGGCAAGGCATGCTTGGTTCCGAGTGGCAGGTGATAGTGTTTTGGGTGTCTTTTTTTTTTTTTTCCGGCTTCGCGGCTTCCTTCTGAGCTCCATCATGAATCCCAGTCCCCGCTCCTCATGTGTCCTTGCTCCGATTTTGCTTGAAGGCTCTCTCACCCTCACAAGGTCTCGGGGTGGTGTCGTATCTGATCAGGGAGAGCGCTCTAGGCAGGGAGCGGGTCCTTGGAGAGGCACTAATCATGGGGGTCGTGGAACGTGTGGGGTCCTTCAGTTGCTTCCATGGCAGGAAACCACCGTCAGATGGTTTCACAATTTGGTCATGGTGCAGGCGTAGGTGGTCGTGGGCAGGGACGTCAACATGTTATGGCACCTCGGGACCGCATGAACTAAGGTCATTTAGGTAATTTGGGTCGAGCAACTTCCAGGAGGCCAGAAATCTCCTTGGCACTCCTCGAACTGGTGCAATTGTCTCTGCTCGACTGGACGCCCTTGGTTGATCAGGAATTCATAAATTTTGCTCAAAATTAAAAGTTATAGGATTGGGTTGAAATCGGGATGGTTGCATATTTCTCGTCTTCCTAATTCCAACACCACAAACGGTTCGAAAAACCGATGTCATATGAGGAGCAATCAACTAAAGACATATATACTTAGAATAATTCTAAGAGAGGAACGGACGACGCGATTAAATCGTAGATCTAAGGGCGAAATATGAACGGTCATGATGACTTCGTAAGTCTGACAGAATGATATGCGATGAATTGGCGAAGACAGATGTGAGCCGTTGGATCATGCAGCAGATCAACGGTGGATGATGAATCACGATTTTGCATTTCGGAAATAATAACAGATACCGTTAAGAGTTCGCACGGTATGTTAAATAGGTTGCGATGTGATGTGAGAAGGACAAGGATGCGATGTGACGAGGGGGATCCACATGTCGACTTTGCGTAATAGCGCACTTTACAAGTTTTGTGGTTTAGCGAATTTGCAAAGAGTTAAATGTTGCGAGCATGCGATTGCGATCCCTTGCGATCAGTTCGACGTATGGTGGATCCCTCCTGCAAGAATTTTGTGTTTATGTAACGTGTTTTGGGTTATTTGAATTATATTATAAAGAGCATTGTTTGATCGCTTCACGTATGCATGTTATTTAACTCCGAATTGTATATCGTTGTGTTCCGGTCAAGCCACTTAACGGTTGGGGGTGCGCATGTGGCCACCACCCTAAACGTAATGTTTAATGTGTGGCTTAATAGGTGGAGCAGATAGGGGCACACAAAATTTTGTGGTAAGCCCTAATTTAACTCTAGTTAACTAGAGTTCTCCCCATTTAGCAGAGTTTTCCTAGGAGATATTGGGTAAAAGTGTAGGAGGCTCAATATTCGACCATTCTAAGTGAATGAAGAGTCACTCTTGACTAATTGGAGCATTCTGAAGCCATTGGTGCAAAGAAAACAACCATTAGATCACTGTAACTAAATTTAATAGCAAACTTTTGAGCATAATTAAAGATGGACAAGCCATTGGGAGCTGGACCAGCAGATGTAGCCCAAGAGGGGTGAACTGCTTCATCATGCCTACTGTGTAAACTTCATGTGGTGACTTATATCTCTAGTTTACACTATTGTTCAGTGTTATTTAGACTTATTTTATGTTTCTAATTCACTAAAGTTCATCTATAATTCATGGAAAAACTCCTTAATCCTTATGCAAACTAATGAACCAATTATGCACATGTTTTTAAAATTGAAAGACCCTTAGCACAGCAAAATTAATACAGTCATTTCAGATCAAATGGTATCAGAGCTAGAGTTTTTCTCTGGTGTTGTTTAGTGCAAAGAATTTTTTAACTATTTGCAAGTTTTAGATGCTTACAAGGCTCAAGCTCAAAAGGGAAGAAGGAAAATGGGTGGAAGCAGGAAGGTCTCAATAGGAGCCAAATCAAAGGAGAGCAAGATTGCCACAATCTCCACCACCTAGTTCACCTCCTAAAGAAGCAGAAGCTCCATTAAGAATGCCTCGTGAGGAATGAGAAATGCATGATGAATTTGACCCTAAGGAAGAAGAAAGAGTGTTTAGGAAAGAATTTCTTGACATGACTGAGATGGTTAGAATTCTTTATCAAGAAAGGAATGAGAGACTGGAAGGAGAAGGATCTAAACTCTAAAAGGAAGAACAAGGATATTCAGGAGGTCAACATGATGAGGACAAGTCAAATAAGGGAAATGGAGGAAATGGAGGCAATAAAGAGCCATCATCTTCACCCTCATCATCATCATCATCTTCTACCTCTTCTTCAGTACATCAGCCACACAAGTCCAAGAGAATTGGTAAATCTCCTCTATTAAAAATTGATGTTAAGTTTGAATTGCCAATGTTTAATGGTGAAGTAAATGCAGACAAGCTAGAAAATTGGATTCGACAATTGGAGGTCTATTTAAGAATACATAACCTTCAAGAAGATGATACAAAAATTCAATTAGCTTATGTTATCACTCAATAATTTCTCAAGGTTAAAGAAATAATTCATCGAGGTAACCACAAACCTACTTTGGAGTTTAGGATCTAGCCCTCCTAAATCAGAGAGAGGACTCTCTCTAAGTTTAGGAGGGATAGATCCTAAACTCAAAAGTAGGTTTGTGGTTACCTCGGTAAATTCTTTCTTTAACCTTGAGAAATTACTGAGTGATAACATATTGGCGACCATATTGGGGAGACTAACATTTTCTTCAGAAATATTTTATAGGTTCAGATCTGATCTATGATGATGGACAGTGATCAAACACACAAAGGTTAAAATCATCCACCTGGCGACTCCAAATCAATTTCACAATCAAGACTCCACTGGAGGAATGAACCTGAAAGAACAATATGGAAAGATCAGGCTTTTAACTTGGATTACAATCTAAGAAATCATGTTCTTTCTAATTAAGAAAGTTTTTCAATGTATATTGTAATTTAGAGAAGATCTTAGATTAGTTTTTAATTATTTTCCTTAAAGATTGTAAATACTAATTCTCCTAATCCCTTCGAGCAACTTTCTTTTGAATATTATGATGATCATTTTCCAATTAAGAAGCCTCAAATAATCAAGATTGATCTTACAATCCCTATGCATATTCATGTACCTTGTAAAGTTCTTGATAGATATAAGCCCCTCATTTTACCTCATATTCTCCATGATTTCCCTGATAACTATTACAAATTTCTTCCCAAGTTTGATGGAGAAAATAATAACATCACTGCCCAAAAACATATTCAAGGTTTCGAGAATTATTTGGACCTATTTGAGATCGATGAAGATGATGTTACAATCATAATTTTTTCTCTTCCTTTGCAAAATAGAATAAAGAGTTGGTTCAAGAATTTTCCTAATGCAAGCATCTCAAATTTCCAGCAGTTTGTCAAAAAAATTCTTGACAGATGGAAATTAAAATCAATCTTTTTGTGATCATAGAAGAATATAATCAGTTAAAAAGACATCCAAATGAAACAATACAACAATTTTCTGACAGATTTAATCAAGTTTATTATTCAATACCAGAAAATATTAGACCTCCTCATGATTAAGCTCTCTTGCATTATCTAAGTGCCTTTGATCCAGAAATAGAATTTCAGTTAAGAGAAAGAGATTCAGAAACACTTGTACAGATGAAGAACATTGCAGTTGATGTAGAATTTAATCTGCAAATCAGAAAGAAAAAGTTGAAAGCCGAAGAAGAGAAGAAAAACATTGCAGAGGAAAAACTCAGCCTTTTGGTAAGAAAACTAGATGAAATCATACAAAGATCACTATGAAAGATGAATTTTTTGTTCAAAATCATCATGAAGGAATAGAAGAGGTTGATAGCCATGAACAAATTCCTGCTAATTCCAATTATCATAGATCAGAAAATGGATTTACAAATCAATATGTGGAAGAGGAATCTATCGATTTAATGTGTATGTTTGATGACATTCCTTCATTTAATGATTTGCCTGACTATGATCAATATGATGACAATTATGTTCTTCAAACTCAAACTAAATTTACAGAGCAATCAGTAGCTATTTTGGAGGATGAAAAAATTCATTTTCAACAGATGGAATACAGATATCAGCTAATACAAATCATCTATGAGAGTGAGGAATAAAAAGCACAAAATTTGGAAATAAGTGAAGGTTCTTTGCCTCTTTGTTTTTCTTCATTTCAGTTTATTAGAAACAACTTTAAAGCCGTCAAAAATCAATAGTCTTTAGGTATTGTGATTGACAACAAAGAAGATAATGAAACACTGGATCAAGATTTTTCAGTTTCACAAGTACAGTTATCAAATTTTATTAAAACATCTGATCAAATGACACAAGAAAGTTCCATACCACTATGTTTTGAATCATTTTAGCTTTTAAAGGAAATGTGGTATAACATCTTTAAAGAAAAGGATGAGCAACTTGTTGAAATGTATGAAGTCCCATGTTATTCTATATGCCATAGGTTTTTGCAATTTTCCCAAGTTTTTCATGATCCAATAGCTGATATGTTGGATATTGAATGCATTCAAATCCTGCCTCCATTAAATAAATACGAGTTTTAGAATCAAGATGATAAAGGTTTCAACAATCAAACATTACAATCAGTAGGAATATCATCACAAATCTTATCTGAAAGTTTGCAGGGAGATAAAGATGAAAATAACATTTTAGTTTCATGGCATGGAGGCCATCCAAAACAGATGTACAGTTGTTTAGATCAGTTAAACATTAGTGTATATATCTTGGAAGACCCTTTTGAAAATTTTCTAGAGTCAACAAAGGAAATCAAGTATTTCCTTATTCTCTCATTTGTTGACAAGTTTCTAATAGGTTGCAGAATTACAGTTTTGATAATCAACAAGAAAATGTAGCAAAATCTATCAAAGTGCATAATGCTTGAATGGTTGCATTGGTTGTTTCATTTTACCTAACCATCAATTGGACAACTGATTAGAGTAAGTAGGTAGGATTTCAACTTATTTCAGTTTTCAATTTTCAGCTAATTTTGAAATATTTCATTAAGATTTGAAGCCAAGGAAAATGCCCTAAGACATTGATGATTTAGTAGTTTGGTTTGAAGGTTGCAACACCTTTTAGTCTCAGATCAGATTTCAATTTGTAGAAAAAGGTGTAAATTCAGTTCAAGAGTTTTCAGTCACAACATATGCATGTTTGGGATTGGCCCAATGGATCAGGCTACTAGTCGACGGTGTTCTTGACATTTCACAAGGAGATGCCATCCCCATGTGAAGCCACTGTTAGGGTCCTATAACAATAGGATTCATAATTTTGAGTTGACTTTGATTAGTCTTGTAAATATGTACATACTTTTCTTTCTGCAAATTGTTTTCCCATATTAGAAAATTAAAAAATGTAAAGAGGGTAAAAGTCATAAAAGAAAAATCAAAGGACTTGAAAGAAAAAAGATAAAAAATAATAGAAAAATGGACCCCAAACAAAAAAAAGATAAAAATAAAACATGAAAGTGATGCAAATCCAAATTCCACTACTATTTTCTTTATTGCAAAATAAAGATTATGTGCATCTTGTTCAAAATACCATAATCCATGATAAGTCAAATAGCTTAATCTTGACTTTTTCATGCTTTAAATTTCATATTGTTAGATACAGAATAAAGATCTAGCCAAACAGTTTAATCTTGACAGATCAGTAGTTAGGTAGAGAATAATAAGGAGATCAACAGTTTAATCTAACCCTTGGAAGAAATAAAGATAAAATTAGTTAGTTTGTTGTTTTAAAAAGACAAATGAATAAGGGTTTGCAAGCTTAAATGCACCCATCTAAATGAAGAAAAAATGTTAGAGTAGCAGATGGGTAGGTACAAGCAGTTTTCACAAGGCATGGATAGCACAAATTGATTATTTCATACTTACTAATTCACTTTCCTTGTAAATATACTCCTTCCCCTTCATTTTATCCTTACCCCTTCCCTATTTCATTTTCCCCTTGCTAAAAATCCCTTTTCTCTTTTAGAAATCATCCCCTTTGCAAAAACCCTTTTTCTGACTAACTCTGCCCCTTCTCTAGCTTAAAAAACCCATTTCTATTACTAATACCCATTCCTCCTTCCCCTTTACTAATTTTGCAACATTTAAATAAACACATACAAACCCACTTATCTAAAGTTTGCAGCGTTTATAATATATCGAGCCCCACTTCAAACACTCTTACTCGATATTATTTTAAACCCCCCTCCCTAATTCCATTTCTGACCTCTGCTATTATAATAATCCCCACTTATTATATTTTAATATCCCGCATTATATCATATTAACCCCCCCAATACATGTCTAACATCCTGCATCATATTTATTAACCCCCCATTAAATATAGTTCCCCATAGTATTAAACTCCCGTATATACATTTCCCAACCCTTTAGTTTATTTCACCTCCGCCTATTAAGTCCCGGGTCCCACCTATCCTAACCCCGCAAAGCTACTTGCCACCCGATCTTTGTAAAATTGATCCGACGGCCATCGAACCATTTCGCATCCCTGATTACGTGAACATTAACACCACCGAGAGCTTGCGAAATAGGCTGTTTAGTTCCTCTTCTCCCTTGCTACGTGGTATCCCCACGTTGTATCTCATCCTCACTCCCAAAACCATTTACCGCCTGTCCACTGATGTGAAAACTATTAAAACCACTATGCTTCTGTGCGAAAAGCTATTTACAAAAATGCCACTTTTCCGCTCATCCAATGTGTGATACATTTCCTGTCTACACCTGCGCCATTTGTGAAAAACATGCCCACTCTACACTGTGACAAGCCATTACTATTTGAAATCAATACACCATTTAAACATTGCGACATTACAATAAAGCATCAGGACTGTTTCACATTATGAGAAAATCCATAGAGTCTCCCAAGGAAATCCCCATTATCTCATTCATAACCTACCTCTGCGAATTTGCGACAAAAAAAGACTAAAAGATCATTACCAACACAGAATCAAAACATCCATAGCCTAGACTCTGTCCACAGAAATCCCAATTCAAATGAAGCCATTGCTCGTTTCATTCAGACCTCTGTTTCATTAACTATTGTTTTGTTTTGTAGGTATATCATCATACTAAGAAATTTGATAAACGGTTGATACTAGTTCACAACTATTTAATCTAGATTCTCGGGATTTAAAGCAGAAGTTTCATACACAGAATGAAAATCAAGCTAAAACCAAAAATACAATAGAGAAAGTATAATTTACACAGTAAATTGGTTTTAAGAGAGTAAAAACATCTACAGCAGCAACAATGAAGTTGTTCAAAGTAAATCTCCAGGACATATTTTACTCACTGTTACATACGACTTACTGTAAAAAGGTAAAAGTAAAAACAGAGCAGTCAAGGTAAAACAGTAAAAGTAAACACAGAGGCAGTAATGGTTAAACAGAGATGAAAACACTTTCACTAGCAATAATGAATTTTATCCGAAGTAAAAGTAAAAACAATTAAAAGAACAATAAGGTTAAAGATAAAAACAGCGCAGGAAGGGACATTTTCCAGAAATTTCCTGTTTAAGTCATATTTTTACAGAAACTATTGTGGCCAATCCAAGATGAATTTTGAAAAAATAGAGGAGGTTTGTGTTCCTAAGATGCCAATATACAAAAACCTATCTCGGTTTTTACACAGGTATTATAGAATGAGAAATACATTTACATCTTCACAGCCTAATTTTCAGATTGTGCAAAATCATGTTTTAGACATGTTTTAGACATATTTTTGCATAGTATATTATGAACAGCTGGACATGAAAATTGGGAAACTAAGAGTGGTTTACCATAACCTCTTTCACGTTTTACATATCTATCTCGGATTGAGACATACAAAGGTATCACTGGACCCCAATTTTGCAAAATTTCTGGAGCAAAATGCACAAAGGAAGTAGGTAGTTAGTGACTTGGAAGCCTCATCATCAACTAATAATTGCTATAAAATTCAAATTTCTCTTCTTTGTCACCATCAATCCAAAAATATAGTGCCAAATAGATTCATTAGTTTTGAGTGTCATTTATTTAAGTTCTATTTATGTAATACAGTTTGAGATATTTGTAAACCAATCTTGATATTTTTTCAAGATATTATAGTTTAGAATTTGTATAAATACTTCATCATTTGAAGTGTTGAGGGTGGATGAATTGCTGAACATTTCTATAGTTGTACTATTCTAAACCTAAGGGTGATTGTAACAATTTCAAGTCAGCAGACTGGATCAAAGCATAAAGCATCATATTACAGGATTCGTGTGTTGGGCTACTATAGTGAAGTATTTTCACTTGTTTCCTTGTTAATTTCTTATGTTTTTCATCAATACTTGAATGTTATTCTAAATCTAAATGATAAATCAGGAATTTTTATTTCAGAATATGTTAAGAGCACTTTGTTTTGACTGATTATCATTTATATGTTTTCCACTGATATCTAGATTAGGGAACCCTTAATTGCTCTTTTACCCTGATTGAAACCATTTTCACTATCAGCTTTGAAGATCTAAAGTAACTCAACTATCTTGCCTTGTAAACATTTTCCCTTTAGCCTTTGATCGTGATCTAACTGCTTGACACATTGACTCCATTAGCCCAATGGAATACAATTCTACATCTATCCATCTAAGTAAGTGATTTCACCACCAAATCAAATCAAAACCCAAAACCAATTTACCCTACATAACTAGCCTAAAACCAATTAAAAATCAACAAAGATAAATCTTAAAGAGAGAGGCCTCTCTAAGCAATAGGAAGGCTAGATCCTATGGCTTAAAAGTAGGTTTGTGGTTACCTTGGTGAGTTCTTTCTTTAACCTTGGGAAATTATCGAGTGATAATAGCTTCTTTGAGAATGGAAGATGCAACACTTGTTTGGTGGGAAGCCAAGACACAGGAGGAAATCAAGAAACATGGTAAG
Source organism: Pinus albicaulis (assembly GCA_034641835.2). Lineage (NCBI taxonomy): Eukaryota > Viridiplantae > Streptophyta > Pinopsida > Pinales > Pinaceae > Pinus > Pinus albicaulis. The sequence continues at coordinate 1,417,494,356 of CM076574.1, read as the reverse complement.
ATTATTCTATCATGGTCAGATTTTATTACTGCTATTAAACGACAGTTTTATCCATTAGCTCATATGAAAAAATTTATCATGATCTGGCAGAACTTTAGGTAGTTAAAGGGACAAAATGTGCAAGAATACACCCAGGAATTTAGGAGAATAGTTGTTTTATTAGGGGTGGATTTGCAGAGCCAAGACACTTTTCTAAAGTACATAGGAGGCTTACATAGCTACCTAAAACATACTATTCTCATGTTTAACCCCACCATTGTAGATGAAGTTTGTGTTTAGGCCACACATCTAGAAGCTAGAGGGAAGAACATTCCTGAAGAGGGTAGGAAGAAACCTTTTTAGGGTAAAGCCAAGGAAAATACCCCAAAAGGTAAAAACAAAAAGGATGCATTTGTTAAGAAAGAGGGAGAAAAAGTGGCTTGTAAATTTTTTTCAAAAGAAGGCTGTTGGTCACTTTAATTTTTATTGAATTAAACAATTCAAGTGCTACATAAATTGTCAACCCAGGGAAGTCTGTTTATTTCAAAGGCAATCACACACTGTATATACTCAATCTCAAAAACAATGAAATGTTGTAGTAAAAATTACACTAATCACACCTTGCTCCAAACAAACTGAAGTATACTTGAGTTACAGCAAAGACAATCTTTCTATTGCAGACAATCATTAAAAGAATCCTGTATTACATTAAAAAGACAACAATCTAGGAAAGGAAATCAATCTGCAAAAGGAAAGACTAATTATGCTATAACAGAGAACATGACCCTATTCCCCAAGTAGGAATCTTCAACACCTGTTTCTGATTACCAAGCTTTCACAAACTCATTATGTAAACAAGATTTCCAATTAAAATAATCCACAATTACTTAAGAATGAATTGTATGAAATCAATGCAACAAGTAATGGAAACAAAGCTTCAGCGATAGACAACATAATTCCAATACTACATAAATGAATTCAACAAACAGAGTTTAACAAGGCATGAATGAAAAAGAACAGTTAACAAACTACGGAAATAGATGGGTGAATCTTGTGAAGAAGGTGGGCCCTTTCCTTCTCACAAGATTCCCCTAAAGAAGGAATTAAAATGAAATGCTCATAACAAACTTTTATTCATCTGTCGAAAGTACATATTACAAAGGATTCACTTTCCTTCTCTGTTTCAAAAATAAACCTCCCGTAATCTCCAATTCCCCCTCTAATGCTGATGTCTCCTCTTTTTAAAGAGGAGACATCTATTACAATTGATTACATTATAGAAATCCTATTTTTAACCCAATCTGATCTTCTATACTGAAATAGGACCTTTCTGTTCTTCCATAGCAAAATGCTGTTACAATGGTTACGATGGTACTAGATTCAAAGTGGCCCGTGTAACAGCTTCCTTACTTATCTTTTCTTGTTGCCGTCATGCTTGAAATACTGCTTCAAAATCGCAAATCACGGGTTGTTTCAGCAACGGGATTTGCGTACCATGTTGACTGTTTCAGCAACGTGGTCTTCAGATAGCCACGATAGATTATCTGCGATCTTCAAACTGTCTCAACAACTATATATCTTCGATTAATGATTAAATATGAAAGTAATGTAAAATTATATGTAAAACAAGTTAAACATATAGTAAAGAGAAGAATGTTATATACCTTTGGAAGAATGGATGAAAGTGTTGGGAAAAATACTGAGAAGGGGGGTGGGGGGGGGGGGGGGGGGTGAATCAGTATTTACTGCATATTCAAAACTTTTTACTTTTTCACTCTCTAAAACCCATACGCTACTTTCCTTTAGTAAAATCGCGTATACACGTGGATTTCCTTCATACAACTCACGTATTAGCAAAGATCTAAATATGCAGATAATTATTAGCTTGGTTCTTTGCACTATTCATTCATCTGAAGTTAAGTTATCAGAAAACATGTGCAGTAACAACAGAGTAAATCATCACACAAAGCATCACACATGAACACCAGTATTTTTAGGTGGAAAACCAAGTCGGGAGAAAACCACCGCTGCAGTTGCTCAACCTTCAATATTTTATTATAGAGAAAACATCTTACAACATATGTAATTGGGAAAAGTGCACTCCCATACACGCAAGCAGTATCCACCGCTACTTGCTTGTCAAATTTCTCTCCTGGAAGGGGGAGCTAACCCCCGACCATGGTCACCTTCCGTATGAGCACACTTCAAGCTCAAGCACAAATTTCACCGAAGGAGCTACGACTGGCTCAAGCACAAATTACACCGAGCTACGACTGCCTTGCCATCACCACCTGGGAAGGGGAGCCATTACCGACCATACAACCAAAATAATAGTGACCCACGTTTCATCAATTTTCACACTGGATCCAAACAACTTCAATAGAACACAACTTGCAGGTCACGTTTCATCATATTTTCAGACTGGACCCTTTCCATACATTTAAGCACAGTTAAACATCAACAACAGATAGCTAAAACACAGCAGATCAGATCAGACATATCATACCCCATACTTCAGCAAACCCTATTTTGCATACACGCTTTTCTTTCACTGATGTCGCGTATATACGCGCTTCCGTCCACATCAACCAGCGTATACATCTGTACAAACTTCACTGCGCATACACGCTTTTTCTTTAGCGAAGCCGCGTATATACGTGCTTCCTCTGCGACTAACTAGCGTATGGATCTTCAACCATTACAGAGCTACATACTTCTTCAGATCAGATATTCAGTTCAGATTCAACCCTTTACTTCAGACAGATGTTCGCCTCATCACAGATCTAATCACTCCATAAACAGATCTAGTAGATACAAATACATTTCAGATCTAGATCCCCTTCTTCATCATTTTCTTCATTGGTGCCTCATGCATTCAGATCTATCATTCAACCATAACCCTTTCCATTCAGATATATACTTCAGAGAGAAGTATTCATTCAAGCTCAGACATTTTGCACCCACACTCATGATTTGCACAATGAATTTCTTCTCTTTATATAGGTTTACCCTTTTTCAATACCATGAGCCCCTTTTTCAATACCATGAGCCAAAGCAATACCATGAGGCCAAAACTACATTACTTCCGATGGTATTCCTGGACGGGGTCATTTAGACGAATCATTACTCAATACAATGGGTCAATACCATGGTGGTTGCCCCTGGTTTTGCACTTTATGAGCGCTTTTTCCCATACGCGACTTGAAACGTTGTTTCCCGCGTGCATACGCGACTTATCCTAGGCAAATCCGCGTATTCCTAGAGACATACTCTTTTCACCATAGATTTAGCACATGCTGAATTCCTTTCTTCATTGCATTCTATACTCACTGTAGATATATCAGATTTAGATCATCAAGACATATTCTATCAAGCACAACTTCATCAAGTAGGTAGCCATCATCTTCATCAAGTGGGTTGCCATTCAAGGACAACACTCTATCAAGTGGGTTGTCATCAAGGACAACACTCAGCATCATATTGCTGACAAACATCATATCACATTAGATTTACATCATTTACCAAGTTCATCAAGTCAAGAATAACTTCATCAGGTGGTTTGTCATCAAGGACAACACATGTCAACATTATCATGTCTTCATATTCATTCAATGGGTTGCCATCAAGGACAACACTCTGCATCATATTGCCAACAATCTCCCCCTTTGGACTTGATGGCAACCACGATGGTGTTTGGTTACCACAACAGATAGGTACATTAAGAATACAATGACACCATGTCACTCTCTCCATTTTTGACACCATTCAAACACCATGTCACTCTCCCCCTTTGACATCAAGGGCAAAGGGCGGACCAAAACCAACATACTCTCCCCCTTTTCTCCTCATGTGGAAGAAGCGTTCTACAGATCTGATATATACTGAAGTGACCAAGCTCCCTTGAATCTTCAAACATATTTTCCAATGAAGTACATGACTCTATGAATTTCCTATCACCAATGACTCATACTTACATCAAAGGTCCATCCAAGTGGATTTACATATGAGACTTAACTACCCAACCAAGTGGGTTTACAAATTTGACTCAGCGACCCAACCAAGTGGGTTTACAAATTTGACTCAGCTACCCAACCAAGTGGGTTTACAAATTTATCAAGTCCTTACATGACTGAATATTACAATTTTACATCATGAATCTCTACATGACCATTTCATCAAACTACAAATATAACTTTAAGACCAACACCAGAAAATCCTCAAGAAAGAGAACATCTTTCAGAACCATCATAATTCCAACAATGCATTATACTCAGCAATGCTAATGCTCCCCCTGAATCTGTGCATCCAAGTAACCTTTCCATATGACTAAGGCTCCCCCTTAGTTTGTGCATCCTGAACACTTTTACCAACAAATCATCAAGGCATCTTTATCAAAACATTAGAAATAGAATTATGAGAACTGGAACACTACCAGAGATACCAAATAGTATCAGAGATACCAAACAGCACTGCAGCTGTGCTGAAGAGAGCTGACTCCAATCAAAAAAATGTCAGCAATCAGACATACGCGGTTTTCTTTGCATGAACTCGCGTATATACGCGACTGTGTTTCAGGAAACCCGCGTATCCAATACTATCTTCTATATTTTAACCAAATCTGATCCTCTGTGAGAAAAAGACAGTGTTCAGCTTCTTTCTGAGATATTTGAATGCTTCCCTGGACTACAGATGGATAGAGCAGTGTAGTTGTGTCGTCAAGCGTCATTCATCGGTTCTAGCATAAGCACATTAGTAATCAAGCCTTCAGATTCTTTGCAGCATCAATACAATATTTCCAAGAGAGATTATCATACAACATCTTCAAATATGTGTCAAGCAATCATCCATGTGGTCCAATATCATCAAGATCTTCAAGATTTAACATGAAGTAACATAAGTAGGAAAGAGGTCCCAACCATAGTAACAAACTCTGCATGATTTATTTCTGAATCAAACGACTTCCAACTCATCCATGTGTGAGCACAATAAGATACTTATCAGCAACCAGGGCTCAAAATCTCATCATAATAAATCATGTACCAAGTCATCATCATGAGCATGAGTATCACAAAAACCAAAGAATAAGCAGTCATATTGCCAACAATGCAATCATTAGTATTCAACCTGCTGCTCCCCCTGAACCAGTGCTCCTTCTTCACTTGTGTAACAACATAATTTCATCAACAAGTTATCAGCAACAATCTCTGCATGAACTATCCTTATCTCCGAATTATAAGACTTTCATCTCAGCAACAAAAACTCTTCATCAACAAGCAAACAGGACTCATCCATAATCTTCAACATAAGAAACCATGTATCATATCATCATTATTTAGAACTGAGAAACTAAGCTGATATAGAGTCAATAGTACAGTTTATTAACAATCAGACTGATGCTCCCTCTGCTCCAGATCTTCAGCTATCATATAAATTCTCTTATCATCAATGCATACGCAACTGTGTCTACTGGAAATCGTGTGTATACGCGACTTTGGTTCGTCGAACCCGCGTATGGAAAGTGAAGCATAGAAATTTTCCATCTTCCTTCATCTCCTCCTGAGCTTGTACCTCCTGTACCTGTCTTTTCCACATCAGATGCGCTGTCAGAAGTAAACATAACCAGAGTAATCAAATCAACCATGAGAGTCATCATGCATTGCTCCCCCTGTGATGATACATTACTAAATCTCATAATGTATCCCACATCATTCCTGCAGTCAATAAGATAAGTAAGCTTCAGAAGCAGATGACTGCAGTAGGGTCAGAATTCCCTACGTTTCTGATCGGTCTTCCATCTTTTTCCAGATTTGTTTGAACTTTCTATTTGTGTGCTGGAAGTTATCCAACTTCTCATATCTGTTCAACCTGCATTCCTTTTCTGCATGTCCATACTTGTTACAAGAATAACATCTCATGTGTCCAGAGAAATATGCATAAGAATCATAATGAGTATTTCTAATCTTCCTCCTTTTACAATCAACTACTTTATGTCCATACTTGTTACACGAAAAACAATATCCCTTGAAGAAACCAGAGTACCTTTCTATGTAGGATCTGTTAGTTTGTGGCTGAAATGATCTGCTCCTGCAATTTGCTGCAACATGCCCATAATTATGACATTTAAAGAATTCAACATTATTGACTGATTTCTTTTGAGATTTCATCATTGATGGTTGACCTTTTGTCTCTTTCAATGCTTCAGGTTTTGTATTGACATCCTCTGAGGTTTTTGCACTTCCTTGTGAGCTAGATTCTCCTTTAACAGTTTCATGGAAACCAAGACCAAGTTTGATAGCAGGAGACCTTTGATTACTTAGAATATTGTCCAAAATGTTAGTACTATCTTGAAACCTCAAAAGTTTAACCTTTTCTTCTAATTTACCTTTGAGAATGTTTACCTCAACCTCCAAGGCTTGACATTGCTTCGTCAAGCTTTCTTCTTTTGTTCTTCCATCTTCTACTTGATCCTTCAGATTTAGAATCTCTTCTTTCAACCAATTTTCGTTTTCTTCACATGTTTGTTGCAGCTCTTCATTCTTCTTATTTGATTTTTCCAGATCTTCTTTGAGATAGATGATTTCTGCTTCAAGGCCTTCCTTTTCAAATGTTTGTAGAGGTTCCTCATTCTTCTTACTTGACGCTTCAAGATCTGTTTGTAGAGAGATGATTGCAGCTTCAAGTCCTTCATTCTTCTTGCTTGATTTTTCGAGATCTGCATTTAGATCGTTGATTTCTGCTTCTAGTTCTTTAATTCGATTGGATGCATAAGTATGAAACCTTTGATACTTTTCCACCTGTCCATTCAACATTTCTATTTGTTTTTCCATTTGAGAGATCATCTCTTTGTTGATAGATTCTTGCGTCTTAGATGAACTTTGTAGTTCTTCAACTTTAACCTTGAGAGCTTCTTCTAGATCCACAACTTTACTTTCACTATCATCACTATTGTTTGCACAACGAAAATCATTCAAAGGACCCCAATCACTATCTGATTCATCTTCTTCAATTTCTGCTATACATGTTTTTTGAGATATCTTCTTATTTCGAGTAGCCTTCTTCTTTTGCTTCTTTGCCATGAGTACTTTCAGATCATGGTAAGAATCTTCTTCATCTTCACTGGACACTTCATCATCATCTTCATTTGCATAATAACTCTTCCTCTTTTCAAATTGTTTCCCTTTACCATGTTTTTCTTTATAAGGACATTTAGCAGCATAGTGACCAATTTTTCCACACTCAAAACATTTGAAAGGAAGCTTACCTTTGAATCTTCCAGTTCCTAGTTGGAGTTTTCTCACGAAATTCGCTTCTTCTTCTTCGGATATATAGCTGAATTCTTTGACCACTTCCTTTTCTTTTCCTTTTGCAGATACCTTAAAAGCAGCTTCTCTTATTTGAGAAGGACCTCCTTGTCTCATTTCAAAAGCAGTCAGAATACCATGTAATTGAACAATAGTAAGAGTTTGCAGATCTTGCCTTTCTTCAATAGTTGAAACTTTAGAGTCAAATTTTGAAGTCAAGGATCTTAAGACTTTTTCCACCAAAGTAGTATCAGTTATGGTTTCACCCAAATTTCTCATTCGATTTACAATATCATCCAAACGTAAGAAGAAATGGGCAATACTCTCATCACTATGCATCTTCAAATTTTCATATTCAATTCTAAGAGTTTGGAGTTTTGCACTTTTTACCTTTGTGTCTCCTTCATAGCTTAGAATGATTTTGTCCCATATTTATTTTGTTGAATGTAGCTGCATCACTTTAGCAAATTCTGATTCAGACATGCTTCCTAACAAGACATTCACTGCTTTGGCATTGATTTCATACTTCTTCCTTTCTGCTGCATCGGTAGGAATACTTGCTGGGTATTGATAACCTTCTTCCATGATTGCCCATACATCTGCACCAAGACTTTGCAGATATGCTTTTGTTCATACCTTCCAGAATATCAGATTGCTTCCATTGAATAGAGGTGGCTTTATAGACATCACTCCTTCTTGACTTCCCATTGCGACGGATCTTCTTCAAGCGATCAAGCTTCTGCAGAAGAACCTGCTCTGATACCAATTGTTGGGAAAAATACTGAGAGGGGGGTGAATCAGTATTTACTACATATTCAAAACTTTTTACTTTTTCACTCTCTAAAACCCATACGCTACTTTCCTTTAGTAAACTCGCGTATACACGCGGATATCCTTCATACAACTCGCGTATTAGCAGAGATCTAAATATGCAGATATTTATTAACTTATTTCTTTGCAATATTCATTCATATGATGTTAAGTTATCAGTAAACATGTGCAGTAACAACAGAATAAACCATCACACAAAGCATCACACATGAACACCAGGATTTTTAGGTGGAAACCCAAGTCGGGAGAAAACCACCGCTGCAGTTGCTCGGCCTTCAATATTTTATTATAGAGAAAACATATTACAACATATGTGCTGGTGCAGACTCCTACCAGCACGCAGGCACCCACCTGCGCTCGTTTACCAGCCTCTCCTGGAAGGGAGCTCCAACCCCCTGACTCGTTTACCAGCCTCTCCTGGAAGGGAGCTACGACCCCCTACTCTCGTTTACCAGCCTCACCTGGAAGGGAGCTACGACAAAAAATCTTCGTTTACCGGCCTCACCCCCTCACGGAAGGCTACGACCCTTGCTCTCGTTTACCGGCCTCACCTGGAAGAGAGCTACGACCCCTTAGTCGAAAGGCTACAACCCTCAGCACCAATATGGACCACGTTTCATCAATTTTCACACTGGATCCAACAACTTCAATAGAACACAACTTGCAGGCCACGTTTCATCATATTTTCAGACTGGACCCTTTCCATACATTTAAGCACAGTTAAACATCAACAACAGATAGCTAAAACATAACAGATCAGATCAGACATATCATACCCCATACTTCAGCAAACCCTAGTTTGCATACGCGCTTTTCTTTCACTGATGTCGCGTATATACGCGCTTCCGTTCACATAAACCAGCGTATACATCCGGACATAAACTTCACTGCGCATACGCGCTTTTTCTTCAGCGAAGCCGCGTATATACGCAATAGATTATCTGCAATCTTCAACCTGTCTCAGCAACTATATATCTTCGATTAATGATTAAATATGAAAGTAATGTAAAATTATATGTAAAACAAGTTAACCATATAGTAAAGAGAAGAATGTTATATACCTTTGGAAGAATGGATGAAAGTGATAATATAAAATTTAAATATGGACTGGAAAAGAGTGGAATGATAACAAAATGTATGGTCAAAATGGTACATTGTGGGGTCCTAACAAAGGCCATGATGAAACTCATTGTTGGAAATTACATCCAGAATTGAGGCCAAAGAAACCCAATAACAAAGGGAAACAGAAAAATGTTGCTACAACTCAGCATGACTTAGGGTCTAATTCAGGTGATGAGACTAAAATTACAACCATGGGATTGAAGAACATAAAGGGAAAAGAAATTGAAACTAAACCCAGTACCAGTACATCAAACTGTCACATAAATACTCCAAATGAAGAAGAAAGAATAGAATTGTTTCATGTGAGGGTCATATCCAAGCATACCAAGATGACACACTGTTTGACAATGGGTCACAAGAAAACTTAATCTCTGAATATTTGGTCAAAAAACTTAACCTTGAGACCATACCACATCCAAAACCATATCCATTGGGTTGGATTTGTAAGGATGCAAATCTACAGGTTACAAGGAAATGTATATTGAGGTTTGCAATCACTGCAAGCTTTGTTGACATAGTTGAATTAGATGTGGTTCCACTTGACATAACTGGTATTGTATTAGGGAGTCCTTACTTGTATGATAGGAAAGAGATCTTCTATTTCCATGAGAACAAGTATCATTTATTCAAAGATGGCAAGGAGTTCATTGTTAGAGCACACCGCAAGAAGACAAATATTGCTTTGGTAAATGTTGGACAAGTAAAGAGGTTGGTAAATTCAAGTAAGAATTTCATTCTTCTTATGATTAAGCCCAAATAAGATATTAATAATGAATCTTTTGAGGGATGTGATCCTAAGTTGAAATCAGAATTATATGATGTGGTTAATGGGCATCATGAGATGTTTCAGGACCCAACTGGATTGCCTCGAAAAAGGGAAATTCAACATGAGATTCAGTTGCAGCAAGATTGTCATCTTCCAAACATCGGTATGTATCACATGTTGATAATGGAGAATGCTGAAATAAAGAGGAAAATCAAAGAGATGTTGGATAAAGGTATCATAAGGCCAAGCACGTCACCATGCAGTTCACCCATAGTCTTGATACCAAAGAAAGATGGGACTTAGCGCATGTATGTAGATTTTCGAGCTTTGAACAAAATTACGGTAAAAAATCGTTACCCACTCCCAAGAATAGATGATTTTCTTGATCAGCTGAAAGAAGCAAAGTTTTTCACTAAGTTAGATTTACGAAGTGGATATCATCAAGTAAGAATTTCAGAAAGTGATATATGGAAAACTGCATTCAAAACCAAACAAGGACTCTAAGTGGCTAGTTATGCCTTTTGGTTTATGTAATGCACCGGAAAATTTTATGCGGGTTATGGATAATGTTTTGCGACCATTCCTTGATGACTTTATTATTGTGTACTTAGATGACATTTTGATTTTCAGCAAAATAAGAGAAGATCAAGTCTTGCATGTAAATAGAGTGCTTGATATTTTGAAGAAAGAGAAATTGTTTCTTAAGATGTCAAAATGTGAGTTTGGAAAGACTTATTTGGTCTATTCGGGACATATTGTAGGAGGAGGAGAACTAAGGATTGATCCTTCTAAAGTGGAGGCTATTGTGAATTGGCCCACACCCAAAACAGTTACCGAGGTAAGGAGTTTTTTAGGTGCAACTAAATATTGGAGGAAATTCATTGCTAACTTTTCTTCCATCACAGCTCCTATGCATGCAGTGACAAGTGTGAAGAAAGGCTTTCAATGGGGAGGAAAACAACAACAATATTTTGAAGCTTTAAAATACAAGATCAATTCAACTCCAGTCCTTGCACTACCAAATTTGAGATATCCATTCGAGAAACAAACCGATGCTAGTGACTATGCCATGGGTGTAGTTATTTTGCAGCATGGTAAGCCTGTCGCCTTTCATTCAAAAACTTTTAATGGTACTGTTGTAGACAATTTTGTCATCCCCTAGAGACAGTCTAGAGTTGCCATAGACCAGTGCCTAGGACATCTTATCATAGCAAGAGAACATGAAATATAGCTTGGGTGTCAATCCAAAAGCTCTCTTACTATCTCTTGTAAAACAAGGAAATTAGTTTAAATGGAACCAAACTCTCTCAGAAGCTGATACAAAGATAAGAATAATGTAGGAACAGCATGCAAAACTCCAATACAAACGCATCAGACAGTTAAGAGACAGCTTACTGCAAAGAGGGCCAGTTCAAATAATATGCCACAGAAATCAAATATCAGAAAGTGGATGCAGTGAAGAAACATGAAGAAGATACTAGTTAGCATGAGGCTGATACCTAGATACACAACAAAACCACATATGGGCTTATCCAACTAAGAATCCATACATGACAATGGCGTTTTAAAAGCACCCTCCTCAAGTAACTAATATAGCAGAAAATATGGATGAAATGAACATGGAACAATATATCATGACTAGGCCTATTTAAAGTGCTTGACTAATCCAAGTATGGGCACCAACTAGGATGAATCCTTACTTAAGACCAGCGAGCCACTCGCATTCTAGAACATGACACAAGAAGATACATAGCATGAAATGAGATATTATATTAACACATAAGAAAATATTACATACTGTGGGATACCAAAGACCAGAATCCTCATTACAGTTATAACTCCTCCTCACTGAGACCCTACGGGCTTTGAGCCTTCATACAGAAACTTTACAAGATGTATACAAAGCCTTTCACTGCACAGTTTGCTGATAGAAATCTGGAACCCTTACAATGCCTTTCTTCCTTCTTTTTATAAGAGAAACAGAAAGCTTTGGAAAAGGAGGTAGGTGATATAAATTTAATCATCTTATTTAAAACAAAATTGAAAGAAAAACCTGCCTATGCTGTTTGGCGGTGCTGAACTGATGCAAGTACTCTGCTACTACTTCATGAAATAAATGCTGAGGATGAAAAACTCTCCAAGAACGTGGCTCAAGGATAGTATATAATAGACATTCTGTACTTTTCCTTAGAGGAAAAATCTGCTGAAGTAACCTGGAAGATATGATTTTTAAGCTCTTGCACTTTTGCCCTCCATCTTTTGATTTCACACCTAAAATCTTAAATGCTGGAGGTCGAAGTTCTCGATCATTCCCTGATATTTTGTGGTTGCTCCATTAATATCCCAATCTGTAAAATCTTCATTTTAAAAGACTCTGGAGGGTTAGGTAAATCCCGACTCTGCTCCATTAAATAAATGTCTTATCAACGATATCCTCCCGGGTCTCTCCTTCATCATCCTGCACCTGCTGAATAGATCTTTGAGATGCACTAGTTCTCTTTGATGTAGACCGCGAATTATGATGGTCCTTCAGCATCAGACACCTGCAAAAATCCACAATCACATTAAAAGAAACCGGAGTCAGGGATAGACACGCAATGAGGGTCGCCGTGTGACAAAGCATCATGACAACAATGGTGGCGGTACACCGGGTGGTGGTGAAAACGCAGAGGGACTGTGGAGAATGGACCGATGGAAACTTATAACCTAAAATGCTAGAATAGGGCATATGGATGTAATATATGAATGGTGGAGGTGAAATTGGATGACACGTGGAAGCTATGAACAAATGGACGACAGATGATATGGAAGGGGTGACGTGGAGATGCAGAGTCAACAGGCGGAGGAGAACGCGTCTTGGACCGTCGGATCTTGAAACCGGATCAACGGCTCAAAGCCGTTGGGAATGATGTAACGGTGGGCTACGGGACACTGTAGACTGGCATTAACACCCGTGCAACTAAGTCAAGCGGTAGCCGTTGGATGAAGACTTCGAGATCGGACGGTTGACGATGATTCCGCTGCACATCCTTTGGCCGAAATTTAATGCGCAGGGAGAGCAGAGGCCTAAGGTAAAGCGCGTGCATCTTCGAGGCACGATGGCCGTCGGATGGAGGCCCCGAGATCCAACGGTCACCATTTATTCCGCTACCTGACTCTCATCTAGAGAATAATGCGCGAAATGGGCGGTTTTCGGGCCCGTACAAAAGACACGCGACGCACATTCAATGGAATCGCTGGGTTTTGCGGAAAACCACCGTCACGGCAAAGGTGGTGTGGAATGAAACCATCGGTTTCAAAGGCGCGGGGACCACCATGGAAAATTAGCTCCGCTCCGTCGATTGGATTTGATCGGACGGCCACGAATGCCCCCGAAACCTTGAACGATTAGCTCCTTTCCGCCTGACGCCCGGTCTTGCACCCGAATCACATGGGAATTAAAACAAAGGGGGCTAAGATCCCAAGGGCTGGGTCCGATATAAATTTTAATGGCGGGTTTAGACCTTTATGCACGGTGTTTTTAGGCGGAGAGGTCAATGATAGGCAGCATATGGAAGTTTTCGGCCATGATAGCAGGTTTGAAAGATCATGGGGGAGCATTAAGCCAAAAATTTAGGTCGAAGGGCTGATATGCACAACATCGGCTCCATCTGGGGACGACATGTTCATCCATGGACATGTCGAGAACACGCAGACCTCAGACCATCCTGTATGTGAACTCTGTGCTTCAATCCCTTTGCATTTCTTCTGATAATTTATCAGTACATATTCCCTGTCAAAAAAAAAACTGAAACAAGACTTATATACAATATGGTACAACAAGCCATCTAAGCCTGCATCAAAACTGAAAATAGGGCTTGAGAAATTGGCCATTCACAGGGGCATCCAGTAAATCACCCTGTAAATTGTCCAATGTAAACGTGTTATTACCTCCCTGTCCCATAATTTTAAATGGAACAAACCAGAGGGGGTCAAATTTAGCATGTTTGCCCTTTTCAGCCCTCCGGATATCCCATCTGAGAACCAGATCACCAATTTGAAATTTCCTTTCTTTTGCATGATGATCAAATACATTTTTCATTTTCTCCCGATATTATGTTAATCTCTGATTCACTTGGTTCCGTGTTTCCTCTAATTCGACCAATTGATTAATTCTTCTGACCATGTCATCTGGTTCTTCCTGACTTTCCTGCATGAAACGTGCTATTGGCAATGCCAATTGCACAGGAAACACAGCTGCTCGCCCATATACCAGTTCATAAGGGGATTTCCCAGTTGATCTCTTACTGGTTATTCTATTGGCCCACAAAGCAAACTTTAATTGGGAGTCCCAATTCTTTTGGTTCTCATTGATTGTTTTCTTCAAGGCCCTCACCAGATTTTTATTAGATGATTCTGCCAAGCCATTCCCCTGTGGATAGTAAGCTGTGGAGTGATTTAATGCAATATTATACTGCTGGCAGAAACTTACAAATTTATTGGACTTGAAGGCCTGTGCATTATCAGTTACAATTCTAGCTGGACAGCCAAACCTGGATATGATGTTCTCTTCCATGAATTTGATGATTACAGCATCTGTAGCATTTCTTGTAGGTATGGCTTCCACCCATTTTGTAAAATAGTCTGTGGCTGTCAATATCCATTTATGTTGGCCACTTGAAGGGGGATGTATCTCTCCTATAAAATCTAATCCCCATTGTTGAAATGGTTCATTCACATGGACAGGAATTAAAGGTAGAGCTGGCAGCTTTTGTTTCTCAGCAAATTTTTGACATTTATCACATGCTCTAACCCAATTAAAAACATCTCCAAATAATTTTGGCCAATAGAAACCAGCCTTCAGAACTTTATGAGTTGTAGCCCTCCAACTGTAATGACCTCCACAAATTCCCTCATGAAACTCCACCATTATATTTTCTACTTCATCCTCTGTGGGGCACAATAATAGTATGCCTGAAGGATCTCTCCAATATAACTGACCATTGGCAACTATATACTTTTGTGATTTCAGCCTCAAAGCCCTGTATTTTGATTTATCACAGCTGGGTGGACAGCTGAGTGTTAAAATATATTCAACTATTTCTTTGTACCAAGGACTAGTGAGATATTTTATGTGTATCTTTTGAGTGGCCATCTCTAGTCCATGCTGCTCTTCTCCTTTCTCAGACTCTTCATTCACTATCATGGAAAAATTTATACCTAGAGCCTGATGATTTGATTCAGACAAAATTTTCGCTAACCCTTGTCCTTTAACCAGCTTAGTGGGTCTTATGTCCAAATCATACTCCTGTATTTTTGCAATCCATCTTCCTCTTTTGCCTTCACTATCTCCTTGAACGAGAATATCTTTGACAGCTGTTGTAGGAACATATGCAGTAATGTGGGACTGCAAAACATATGTTCTAAAGGCTTTGAGGGACTTCACCAGGGCATATGCCTGCTTCTCTAGTATATTATAATTCAATTCTGCGTCATGTAATACCTGACTAAAAAAGGCTATTGGCTGCTCATATCCTTCTTTATTTTTCTGCAACAATACTCCAGCGACAATATGGGGTGAAGCAAACGAAAAGATCATAAATGGCTTTGTATAATCAGGCCCGGCTAGCACAGGAGCTTCAGAAAATGCCTGTTTTATCCTTGTGAATGCATCTCTAGATTCTTGGGACCATTTCACCTCACTGTTCTTTTTAAGCATATCAGTTATATGCCTAACTATTTCAGCATAGTTAGGAATAAACCTTCTCAGAAAATTAATTCGGCCTAGAAACACCTGTACTTCTTTCTTATTCCTGGGTAAAGGAATACCATTTATGACATCAACTCTCTTAGGGTCTATTTTCACACCATCTTTAGTTACAATGTGCCCTAAGAGTTTTCCCTCATCTAATGCAAATAAAGATTTTTGAGGATTGAGGGAAAGACCATACCTTCTGCATTTTTCAAAGGTTCTCTGCAAGTGCTGAATGTGTTCAGTATCATCCTTTGAAAATACTGTGATATCATCCAGATATACCACCAGAAACTTTTCCTCCTCTCCAACAAAGGCTATGTCCATTGCCCTCTGAAAAGCTCCTGCATTAATTAATCCAAAACGCATCCTGGCATACATGAATGTTCCCCATGGCGTGGTGAAAGCAGTCTTCTTTTGATCTTCTGGGGACACAGCCACCTGATTATAACCAGAAAAACCATCCATCATTGACATTCTGGAGGCTCCGACCACTTTCTGTAGAATGTGGTCCATCTTAGGCAATGGATAATTATCTTTTAAAGATGCTCTATTTAAGTTTCTAAAATCTACAGACAACCTTATTTCTCCATTTTTCTTTCGAACAGGAACAAGGTTTGCTACCCATTCTGAGTATCTCAATGGCACAATTATTTTGGCCTTCAGTAGCTTCTTGATTTCTTTTTCAATAGAGGGAAGCAGCAGAGGATTTATCTGCCTGAGCTTCTGCTTATAAGGCCTCGCACCTTCCCTCAAAGGAATTTTATGCTACATTATATCAACATCAAAAGTTTTAAGGTCTTGATAAGACCATGCAAATACATCCTTATATAACTGAAATAATTTCAGATATTTCTCTTTATATTCTTCTGGGACCTTTTTGGATAATTTGACAATTTTGGGATCAGCATAAGTACCCAGATTTAAATCTTCCACTTGTTCTTCTTCTACTGTTTTACTGTGCTGCAATGGAACATCGTTTTTATCAAACAATCTTTCTAGAGGCACCAGCCCTCTAGGTATGATATTTCCTTTTAGCTGCAGCACTTTATTACCTGCTATTTTTTCTTCCCATCTGTTTTCTACAACTTTTTCAGCTTCCTCTTCTTCATTATCATCAATCTCCATATTGGAGAATTCTCCCACTGTCTCCAAGAATCTCTTCATCTGTTCATCATCTTCAAATACCTGCCAATGTTTAACATTATCTGGGATTGATGGTCTGTATCGCATCTCAATTTCATATCTCAAAAGTGGGTTCTGAGGAGGACGGAATGTACTGGCAGCCACAGCAAGAGAATCTGCTATTCTGTTCTGCTCTTGAGGCATGAACTGTATGTTAAATGCCAAGAAGAAATTTTCCACCAAGTCCCAAACTTCATTTCTATACGCCCTCAGCCGAGGATGCTTTGTTTGGCATTGATTTCAGACCTGTCTTACCACCAGCTCGGAGTCCCCCATGACTTTTAAACTTTGGATGCCCATGTTTCTAGCTGTCTGCAATACCAGCAAAAGTGCTTCATATTCAGCTACATTATTGGTAGCCTCATATTCCAATTTAAAGGACAATGGGACCCATTTGCCTGTAGGAGAGATTAATAACACCCCAGCTCCATTGCCTTCTCTTGAATTTGCTCCATCAAAATGCAAAGACCAGATTCCAACATCATAATTTTCTGAAGGCTGCTCATCCCTAATTTTGAAGGAGGATTCATGCACATAATTTTGATCTTCTTCTAGCATAAAACATGAAAAATCTCCTTCTTTACTATAGACGAGTGAATTTTCAGAGTTATCAGCCTTAGTAACTACCTTGACAAATTCAGTCTCTCTGTATAACCTCCTCTCCCGTCCACCAAAAACTGGGATGGTAGCATATGTTAAATCCAACTTGATTGACCCACCAATTTTTGTACCCCAGGACCTTGACAGTAACATGCCAAAGCGGGCTGGGATATCAGCCACCACAATATCCATGACCACACTCTTTGCTGGAATTTGGGCCAAATTGACCACTAAATCTTTAATCATCCCCAAGCATTTGACTCTTTTGGAATCAAATGAATAAAGGTCTTTATATGGGCGTGTGATTTGCAGTCCTAGTTGTTCCATGACAGATAGAGGCATAAGATTATGGGAAGCCCCAGAATCTAACATATAATTGTGTAACATCACGTCATGAATAACTAGAGACACATAAAAAGGAGGGGTAGAAGGATCTACTTCCTCAACATGTGGGCCGAAGACTACCATGGGTCTTTCTTCTTGAGGGTTTAAACTATCAGGCACAATTGATATTTCAGGAGGGAGCATAAAAGAAGTAACTTGAGACTGATATGCAGGTTGTTTTAGCAGCTCGGTCAAGGGGACTGGAATTTTAATTTTCTCAAGTTCTTTTTGCAAACTAAAAGCAGGAGGGGGCTTTTCTATCACAACTTCTTTTGACTCTTTATTTTCAGTTGAAAATTTTATTTCTTTTGACACAGATTCATCATTAGGAGGACTGACTACCTTTGAAGAAGAAGGAATCTGATCATTCGGCTGCAAGGGAGTATTTAGAGGACTCTTACCTTTTTCTGTGTTCTTCTTTGTTGCTGATTCCTTCTGAGCAGGTACTTCCTTTTGAGGGGACTCTTCTTCTTGATCTTGAGTCCGGGTCCTCTTTCTTGAAGATCTGAGATCATATTTTACATTGAAGTGCGCTTGCATGAAATCAGCAAATTGTTTACAATAATGATCAATCTCTGCTTCTTCTTCTTATTCTTCTTGCAATGGGCATTCCATTTCATCATTGTTTGAGAAAGCAAGATTTGAATCTTCTAGTTCATAAGCAGCATCTTCAGTGGAGTCATCTGCTGGACCTTCCAGGTACAAGGGATGTGGTACCTGATCTTGCTGCTCCTTTGCTTCCCTTGGAAATATTTGCAATGGTGGTCTCTTATACTGGGGATTGTATCCTCTGTTTGGAGCATTATAAAAATTCTTGGGAGTTGCGTTCTTAGCCTCCAATTCAAGCTTGACCATCTTCTTAATCATTTTTCTTATTTCGTCCATTTTGTCAGAGTCTTTGTCTTGATTGGAGGTAGAGACCTCTTCTTTGCCTCTCCTTCTAGTATCCTGTTCAACTTTTCCTTTTAATTTCCCATTGGAGGCAAAGTTTGCTTCTAATTCAAGAGCATCTGACTGAGCATCATCTAGAGTGGAAGGTTTCCTTTCCCTCAAGGAGAAGCCAAAATCTGAATCGAAGGCTGCTATGAAGACTACCTTAGCAGCAGTTTGGTGAGGCTTCATCTCAGGAGGCAGGCTCAAATATAACTTATTAAATATGTTAATAAACTCTGACACCCCTTCATTATGTTTCTTCTTTAGAGTATTAAATTCAGTCAGACACATCCCGTGATCTTTCTTTTCTCCCCATTTCCTGAGGAAAACTTCTTCCATTCTTTCCCAAGTATTTACAGAACGGTCTGCTAATGTTTTAAACCATTTTCTGGCTTCACCGTCCAGAGATTGAACAAACAATCTTAAGACCACGTCCAGATGTTCAACATTCAAATTTTCTGCAAAGGCACATAAGACCTCAAGATGTTTCTGAGCATCAATCTCATTTTCTCCATTGAATCTAGGAAAAATATTCAAATAATCCTGTGGCATATCATTTAGCACTTGTGGTAAGGCCAGTGGAGCATATTTGTTTAACAAGAACGCAGGAATATTAGCCATTGGAGGAGGTGGGGCTTGTGCGGCAATATGATGTACAAATGGAGGCAGAGGAGGAGGAGGAAGTGGAGTATGGATAACAATAGGAGTGTACTGTACAGAAGCCTGAGTTGTAGATGGAAACAGCTCACGATTAAAAGGGGCTACTTCTGTAACTTCTTTAACTTCCTCAGCCTCAGGGGTAGGATGAAAGTTCACTTTAGTTCTAGCACTTCCCCTTGGTGGGCTATCCGAGTAATATTCAGGATTTTCTTCAATGAAATCAGGGTTTTCTCCTGGAACTTCTTGAGAAGAAGAGGATGGGTAATATTCTTCAGAAAACTCAGGGATTTCAGCACGGGCTGTTTGTATTTCTTTCCAAATCCTTCTATGAATAATCTTCTCTGAGTCAGATACAAAGGATGTCTTTAACTTAGAGGAATCTGACCTCAAATGTGGCTTTCGAGGAGCCAGGACTACCAATAGATTTATCAAATAAAGAATAGTGGAGTCGCCAAGGTGAGAGATATACAACTCTTCAACTCTCTGTGCTCACCTGATTAGAGAGTGAATATGATTTGTCGAGGTCCAGGGAAACTGATATTCTCAAATTCGTCCCCGGCAACAGCGCCAGAAAGATGTTGTAGACAATTTTGTCATCCCCTAGAGACAGTCTAGAGTTGCCATAGACCAGTGCCTAGGACATCTTATCATAGCAACAGAACATGAAATATAGCTTGGGTGTCAATCCAAAAGCTCTCTTACTATCTCTTGTAAAACAAGGAAATTAGTTTAAATGGAACCAAAATCTCTCAGAAGCTGCTACAAAGATAAGAATAATGTAGGAACAGCATGCAAAACTCCAATACAAACACATCAGACAGTTAAGAGACAACTTACTGCAAAGAGGGCCAGTTCAAATAATATACCACAGAAATCAAATATCGGAAAGTGGATGCAGTGAAGAAACATGAAGAAGATACTAGTTAGCATGAGGCTGATACCCAGATACACAATAGAACCACATATGGGCTTATCCAACTAAGAATCCATACATGACAATGGCGTTTTAAAAGCACCCTCCTCAAGTAACTAATATAGCATAAAATATGGATGAAATGAACATGGAACAGTATATCATGACTAGGCCTATTTAAAGAGCTTGACTAATCCAAGTATGGGACCAACTAGGATGAATCCTTACTTAAGACCAGTGAGCCACTCGCATTCTAGAACATGACACAAGAAGATACATAGCATGAAATGAGATATTATATTAACACATAAGAAAAGATTACATACTTTGGGATACCAAAGACTAGAATCCTCATTACAGTTATAACTCCTCCTCACTGAGACCCTACGGGCTCTGAGCCTTCATACAGAAACTTTACAAGATGTATACAAAGCCTTTCATTACACAGTTTGCTGATAGAAATCTGGAACCCTTACAATGTCTTTCTTCCTTCTTTTTATAAGAGAAACAGAAAGCTCTAGAGAAGGAGGTAGGTGATATACATTTAATCATCTTATTTAAAACAAAATTGAAAGAAAAACCCGCCTATGCTGTTTGGCGGTGCTGAGCTGATGCAAGTACTCTGCTACTACTTCATGAAATAAATGCTGAGGATGAAAAACTCTCCAAGAACGTGGCTCAAGGATAATATATAATAGACATTATGTACTTTTCCTTAGAGGAAAAATCTGCTGAAGTAACCTGGAAGATATGATTTTTAAGCTCTTGCACTTTTTCCCTCCATCTTTTGATTTCACACCTAAAATCTTAAATGCTGGAGGTCGAAGTTCTCGATCATTCCCTGATATTTTGTGGTTGCTCCATTAATATCCCAATCTGTAAAATCTTCATTTTAAAAGACTCTGGAGGGTTAGGTAAATCCCGACTCTGCTCCATTAAATAAATGTCTTATCAACGATATCCTCCCGGGTCTCTCCTTCATCATCCTGCACCTGCTGAATAGATCTTTGAGATGCACTCGTTCTCTGTGATGTAGACCGCGAATTACGATGGTCCTTCAGCACCAGACACCTGAAAAAATCCACAATCACATTAAAAGAAACCAGAGTCAGGGATAGACACGCAATGATGGTGGCCGTGTGACAAAGCATCATGACAACAATGGTGGCGGTACACCGGGTGGTGGTGAAAACGCAGAGGGACTATGGAGAATGGACCGATGGAAACTTATAACCTAAAACGCTAGAGTATGGCATATGGATGTAATATATGAATGGTGGAGGTGAAAGTGGTTGACACATGGAAGCTGTGAATGAATGGACGACAGATGATATGGAAGGGGTGACGTGGAGATGCGGAGTCAATAGGCAGAGGAGAACGCATCCTGGACCGTCGGATCTTGAAACCGGATCAACGGCTCAAAGGCGTTGGGAACGATGTAACGGTGGACTACGGGACACTGTAGACTGGCATTAACACCCGTGCAACTAAGTCAAGCGGTAGTCGTTGGATGAAGACTTCGAGATCGGACGGTTGACGATGATTCCGCTGCACATCCTTTGGCCGAAATTTAATGCGCGGGGAGAGCGGAGGCCTGAGGTAAAGCGCGTGCTTCTTCGAGGCACGATGGCCATTGGATGGAGGCCCCGAGATCCAACGGTCACCATTTATTCTGCTACCTGACTCTCGTTCGGAGAATAATGCGCGAAATGGGCGGTTTTCAGGCCCGTACAAAAGACACGCGGCGCACATTCAATGGAATCGCTGGGTTTTGCGGAAAACCACCGTCACGGCAAAGGTGGTGCGGAATGAAACCACCGGTTTCAAAGGCGCGGGGACCACCACGGAAAACTAGCTCCGCTCCGTCGATTGGATTTGATCGGACGGCCACGAATGCCCCCGAAACCTTGAACGATTAGCTCCTTTCCGCCTGGCGCCCGGTCTTGCACCCGGATCACATGGGAATTAAAACAAAGGGGGCTGAAATCCCAAGGGCTGGGTCCGATATAAATTTTAATGGCGGGTTTAGACCTTTATGCACGGTGTTTTTAGGCGGAGAGGTCAACGATAGGAAGCATATGGAAGTTTTCGGCCATGATAACAGGTTTGAAAGATCATGGGGGTGCATTAAGCCAAAAATTTAGGTCGAAAGGCTGATATGCACAACAGGTACCGTGGTTAATTATCCTACATATGACAAAGAACTATATGCGTTTGTACAAAGTTTCAGGAAGTGGAAACACTACTTGATGGGTAAAGAGACTATTGTACACATCGATCACCAACCATTACAATACTTGTAGTCACAAACAAAATTGCAACAATCAAGACATTTCAGGTGGATGGGATTTCTTCAACAATTTCACTTGGTTATAAGGTATATTCAATAAAGTTGCAGATATGCTTTCGAGACCAATAATTAGTGCTTCTACTTTACTCAAAAATGATTCTGTTGTACATGAGAGTGACATAGAACAATATGCACATGACGTTGATTTCAAATATGTGTATGCTAGTTTGAGTGAAGGGAATCAAGTTGAAGAAAGAGATTATCACATGCATAACAATTTTCTGTTTCATTTGGGAAAGCTATGTATTCCACAAGGAGAGAGGCTAAGTGTCATGAGAGAATCTCATTCTTCTCTTATTGTTGGACACTTTGGGGTAAGAAAAATAGTGGCACATCTACAGAGGTATTGTTATTGGCCTCGCATGATAGATAGTGTGTCACATTTTATAAGATGTTGTTCTATGTTTGCAACAAGTAAGCCTAGTAATAGGAAGCTTGGATTGTGCACGCCACTATCGGTACCATCAAGGCCACGGGAGAGCATCTCCATGTACTTTGTTGGAGGTCTACCTATGTCAAGAAAGCAACATGATTATCTTTTTGTAGTTGTGGATAGATTCGGTAAAATGTGTATACTTATGCCATGTAAGAAGACCATTACTGCTGAACATACTGTTGAAATTTATTTTCAAAATGTTTGGGTTCATTTTGGATTGCCCACTTCTATTATTAGTGACAGGGATTCAAGGTTCATTAGGAATTTTTGGTCAAATCTATGGAGAATGATGGACACAAAATTGAAAAAGAGTACCACTTTTCATCCACAAACAGATGGAAAAACCGAAGTGGTGAACAGAACAATTGTGCATCTAATGAGAGGATATTGCAGCAAACATCTTAAGTTGTGGGATGAACAATTGTATTACATTCAACATTGATGCAGGGGCATTAGGCTGAGAACAACTTTTGTACATAAATAAACATAAGGGGGGTCTCATGTTTTGTTTCCCCTATGTAATTATTCATAATTGAGTTATTTTTTGTTAATTAGAGAGGAAAATGTAACTGCCGAATGATTAGTGGGCATAGGAAGCGTTAGTCTAATTTGGAACTGTAGGAAGTTGAAGGGTCTGTGAGTCATCGAGGAATTGAATCGATTCCTTGCAGTTTTATAAAAATAACCCTCTATGATAGAGTCGAGGGACCTGCATATAGACTTGCCTGTACCTGCAGAGAGCTGCATAGATCAGGATAGTGAGTAAGAAGGTTGTAGAGTTGAAGACCTGACCGAGATAAGAAGTCTGTAAGAGAATTCATTTAATGAGAAAGAATTTTTTCAGTATGTCATGTGCATTGTGATTTAGTTCTGTATGTGAATTTTTCGATTTGATTTCCTGCGTAAGTGGCTCGAATTTCGCAAGCAAGAATATACGACTGAATGTAATTTGAACCCTGTGATAGAGCCCTGAATGAGGCTCTGTATCTAATGGGAGAATCGATGTGAATAAGGTCGAGTTAAATCTCATGTGAATGTATATACGTTTTCTTGGTGAAGGATAATGGTCTCTGTGTAATTAGTTGATTGTGATTCTGGTGGTTTTGATGGATACTCTGTTCTAACCCATGAATTGACGTCAAGTCTGGATATTGACTACAATTCGAACCCTGCATTTGTATGAACTCTGTAAGGGTGATAGTAATACAGTGGAGTTGATTGGATCGCTTCTGAGCTCAATTTGTAGGTTGGGTCTGTGTTGAACTGAGCCGATGAGAATCGATTGGAATCAGTTCCCATTCTCGTTGTTTAGTCTGCATAATGAACGAGCTGTGTAGTGTTGGAATAGGCAGAGGAACGAAGTTGTGTATTGGCTGAAGCGAGCGCGAAAGGGAGACATGTTTGTTTGGCATTGAACTTTAAGACGAAACCTTGAAGGCGGGAACCATAACCTTGAAGTATAAACAGTGAGCGTGGTTTGGAGTGAACCGACAGTTTGATCACACTGCCTTTGAAGTTGTAAGTGGTATTTGAGAAATCGGAGCGATTCCATACGCTAGGCGACATGTGTCCCCGAGCGAATTTGGAAAATCGCTTTCATCGCGCGTTATTGTTCATGCATCTAACCCAAGCAATATCTTTCGGATCATCTGAAGCTGTGTGATGTGTTGTCCGCCGTTGGATGGAGACGACCGTTAGCGTTGGGGCCCATGCGTATGTATGTATTGATTGTTGTTAAGGTCTGCGGGTTTAATAGAGGTATGTTCGGTGTCGTTGGGTTTGTTATAACTCTTCCAACGACTTTGAAGAAGGCCGTAAAGTACACATTGATATATCGTAGCATGCATATAATGTTTGAATATGCGAAGTGGGGGCCATATGAATTGTGATTTAGGCGCGTAGTTAAAAGACCGAGGGTTTAATATGTATAGCGTGGGAGCCTTATTATTTGGGTTTAATATAAGATTGGAATAAAGTATTCACTTATCAATTTCTATGAAATTGATAAGTAAATAAGAATGAAGAAATCGAGTAGCGAGATTGTGAAACCTCGGCTTGGAGATTTATTTAAATTGGCCAGTCCTAGAAATAGGATATGTTGAGGTTGCCCAGGTTGTGAAGTAGTTTGGGCAATACCTTTGGAAACATTTTACACAGAGATTTAGATTGAAAAAAATGAAACCCGGGACTGTGGGTCACACCGTTATCAAACATGCTTACAACTGGGCAAAGCACTCTTCAACACAAACCTCACCTTTTGAAGCATGCTTTGGGTATTTGCCAAAATCGCCATTAGACTTTATCTTTGGGAAGGTTGTTGTAATTGATGGCCATAGTGATATTGATAAGGCTCGAAAGTTCATTGAGAAAATTCAGATGATACATCAACAAGTTCAAGAACATCTTGAGAAAAGTCAAAGAAAATAAAAATAAAGGCATGACAAACACTAGGTTGATAATAAGTTTCAAGAGGGAGATGAGGTATGGTTGCACATTAGCAAAGAAAGGATGCAAGGGGAAGGTAAAAAACTCAAACCCATTCATTATGGTCCTTTCAAGATCATAAAAAAAGTTGGTAATAATGCATTCCAACTTGATTTGCCTTCATACATGCAAATGTATTCAGTTGTTAATGTTGAAAACTTACGCTTGTATGAGCCTCCTTTTATCGATGATCAAGGAAGTGATGTTCAACTACCTTCTATTGAATATTTCTTGCCAAAATTTATGGATGAGCTCAAAGAAGATATAATTCTTGACAGGAGGACAAGAGCATCAGAGAAGGGAAGTGTTGACTACCTTCGAGTTGGGCTCAAAGGCACTAAACCAAGCAAGGCAAAATGGATGGAGATTGAAAAGGTGAGGGAGTTGTACCCTCATCTACTGAACATGTAATCAAGTATTTTGGGGTCCAAAATCTTCCCAGTGGGGAGGAATAATTGGATTTCATATTTTTTTCTCAAAATTAAAAGTTACAGGATTGGGTTGAAACCATGATGGTTGCGTAGTTCTCATCTTCCTGATTCCGGTGCCATGAATGGTTTGAAAAATCGATGTCGTACGAGGAGAAATCAACTAAAGACATATATACTTAGAATAATTTTGAGAGAGGAACAGATGATCGCAATTAAATCGCATATATAAGGGCAAAAGATGAATAGTCATGATGACTTCGCAAGTCTGACAAAATGATATGCGATGAATTGGCAGAGACAGACGTGAGCCGTTGGATCATGCAGCAGATCGACGATGGATGATGAATCACGATTTCGCATTTCACAAATAATAGTAGATACCATTAAGAGTTCACACAATATGTTAAATGGGCTGCGATGCGATGTGAGAAGGACGAAGGATGTGATGTGACGAGGGGGAGCCATGTGTCGGCTGTGCGCAATAGCGCACTTCGCAAGTTTTGTGATTTAGAAAATTCGCAAAGAGTTAAAAGTTGCAGGTAGGCGATTGCGATCGGTTCGACATATGGTGGGTCCCTCCAGCAAGAATTCAATGTGAATGTAACGTGTTTTGGGTTATTTTCATTCTATTATAAAGAGCGTTGTTTGATCGCTTCACGTATGTATGTTATTTAACTCTAAATTTTATTCCGCTGTGTTTCAGTCAAGCCACTTAACGATTGGGGGTGTGCATGTGGCAACCAACCTAACCGTAACGTTTAATGCACGGCTTAATAGGTGGAGCGTATAGGGGCGCGCCAAATTTGGCTGTCAGCCCTAATTTGACTCTAGTTAACTAGAGTTCTCCCCATTTAGTGGAGTTTTCCTAGGAGATATTGGGTAAAAGTGTAGGAGGCTCAATTTTCGACCATTATGAGTGAATGAAGGGTCATTATTGACTAATTGGAGCATTCTAAAGCCATTGGTGCAGAGAAAATAGTCATTAGAGCACTGTAACTACATGTAATAGCAAAATTTTGAGCATAATGAAAGATGGACAAGCCATTTGGAGCTGGACCAACAAATGTAACCCAGGAGGGGTGAACTACTTCATCATGCCTGTTGTGTAAACTTCATGTGGTGACTTATTTATATGTTTTACATTGTTTTTCAGTTTTATTTAGACATAAATATGCTTCTAATTCACTAAAGTTCATCTATAATTTTTGGAAAAACTCTTTAATCCTTATGCAAACTAATGAACCAATTATGCACATGTTTTTAAAACTGGAAGACCCTTAGCACAAAAAAAATAATACAGTCATTTCAGATCATTCATCAAGCTCGCAGTGAGGAGCATGAGGTCGTCATGGCCAAATTTGAGCATCTTCAGTACTTTCGGTGCCATGTTCGTGAAAGGGTGGTAGTGGTCTAGCGCGGGCATAATTTGTTGACAAAAAAGGTTGAAAAACCGGAAACTTGGCTTGCTCACTTTGAGCACCATGTCAATTGCATGTATTGCCCTCCGCCTCCCCCAGGTACAGGGCTATACAACCTTGCTTCAGTAACCTCCAAAAACTGAATATGTTTACTCGTGTGTTTCTTGTTCTTTTATTTTTTTCTGGAATGTTAGGCCTCTCAGGCTTTGGACCTCTCAGCTGGCAATTTTTCTTTTTGTATGTAGTATGGTTATCGCATTGGTCAACAAACCTAGTCAGGTTGAGACCATATACATTTTGACATCCTTGTATATGTATTTTGATTAATAGAAACTCTTTGACTTACCAAAAAAAAAAAAAAAAAAAAACTACCTCAATCCAATATGAAATCCATTCCAACCCCACTCCCATTCTCCAATATGTCAAGCTTATTGTGGCCATATATAGTTATTTAAGGCTACAATATTTGGTATGTTTGAAGGTTGAACAAGAGATAGAATTGTAACTAGCTTTAATACTTGTAAAACCACCAAATAACACAGAATCAATATGATGGATGGTTGGTGAATCCCATGCTACAAACCATAGGGGATGAAGAAATCATTATTAGCCAACATCGTTAAAAAAAAACATAGTGGTTAACGAAGATATGAAACCTTTTATTGTACATATAATCATCGAAACCATTTGAATCATGAATAATATGTCTTCAAACTTGCATCATCATGTTGAATGTTCTATTATCCAAGAAGCATGCATTCAACACAATAAGAAGTATTAACTTGTTTATCCATGGAATTCATTTATCAAGTGAGGGCTTAGTTGGGCTTAGCACATACACCAATTGCATTATATAGCTTAGTTATCATCTAAAAACAACTTCAATAATTCCCTAAAGGACCAAGTTTTGAAGCTAATTTAGCACAATGATCCTAGTGTTGGTAAATCTAGGGAAGCTAGATTAGGTGATTTCTCTTACTTTGATAACTGCTTGTGATGTCTTTTAACTTATCTTGATTAGATTATTTATCACCTTGATTATTATTATCTTATTTTCATCAAACAACTACCAAACAATAACACAATGAGACAATAGGAAATAGGATATATGCGATCAACCAAGGCCAAAATCTCTCCACTTGAGAGGAAAACCCACAATAATTATTATATTTTTATAGAATCTTCAATTGACGAATTCCAAGACCTATGAACCTTGACCAAGACCCTCCAATACCAAGTCAAATATTTCCTTCCATCAATTCCTCAACAAGTCCTCCAATAAATTCTTCTACAATTTTGACCTCCCAACAAATTCTTCTACAACTTCTACCTCCTAGCATATTCTTCTACAACTTCGACCTCCCAGTAGATTCTTCTGAAACTTAAACCTCCTAGCAAATTCTTCTATAGAAACCCTAGATCTTGCACGAAAGAAGCTTTATGGTAGATCCTTCTTCCCTTCTTCTTCGCTTGAGTTGATTATCTCTCCTTGAGAACTCAGCTTGCAAAGTGTACTTCTTGGTGGCCTAACTCGACTTCTGCAACTTGGTATTTTTTGTTGCAATAGTTGACCTAGTTCCTTCCCACGTGTGGAGAGAAGTAGCCCAAAACAACTCAAATATTCATCATTTTTCTTCTTCCTTCGTCCTTCTTTTCTTCGCACCTTTCTTACTTTTCCTTGTACAAATTGGTGAGTGAGATTGAGTGTCTTCCAAGTGAGGTCGAAGTCTCCTTTATATAGGTCTTCCACTATGTCAAATTTACACATTTTATGCCGAGTTTCCCATGTGTATAGACCGACTTGACCTTTGCACCATGACAAGGTCTTGGAGGGTCTTTTGACTCTATTTTGACTCAAATAATTTTTTTTTTACAATATGTAACATGCCCAAATGGGTCTTCAATACATGAAAATGACTCAATTGTATTGTAGACTAAATAAAAAGCCCTAGAAGCACTTAGTGGGTGCTTGAACTAAAAATAAATTTCCCTTGAGCATGAAACCCATGCTTCAAGAACAAAAATAGTAAATTTTTTTTTCTCTTTTTATTCAATACATAAAATCTTGATTACATATGTCATTATGAAGACCAAAGCTAGTTACATATTTCAACACTCCCTTTAACTAGGGAGGTATTCATGATCCATACAAGGTACTTAGACATTCTCAATTTGAAGAATTCTCATAAGAAGAGTCAGATTAGTGAGCCATCTATTTAGCATCATATCAAACAACATTGTCACATAGCAAGGCCTTGACTAAACTCCACAAGTTTAGAGCACAATGTTGGTAAGACCAATGACTAATAAACACCATCATCATTGTTTCTCAAGGCACATACCCCACCCGGGTGTTCACAGGGTATGTCCTCTAAAGACTATTCTTATCTTGGATTCCCAATCCTCAAAAGAATATCATTCCTTGTTGAATTTTAGAAATGTATCCTTTTTACCATCTTTTTGCCATCACATTTAACCTTTATGTTATTTTTCTACAAAAACCACAACATATTAAGGTTAAGATAAATTCCTACAAGGTATTAATCATCCATATTTAAATTCTCTGTTTTTAATGAAAAAAAAGTATCTTGCAATTACTGAATTATCTACATTTTGTAACTGATATATGTTTCTGCAGCAGAATCCATTGTTAGATAGGTTGTGACGCTCCAGAAGAAGAAAGAAGACTGTCAAAAGATGACATTTGGCTTCCAGATGGACAACCACCTACTGACATTGCTTGGAAATCTAAGCGAAATAAGAGATATTTAAGTCAAAGTTTGAGTCAAACGTGGAAACTATGTGTTGCAGTTGAACACAGAAAGAGAAGAATCAAGCGAGTGAGGAACTTAGTTGTTAAAACATGAAATATCCTATGACTTGATTTTTCAATAGCAAGTCATAAAGAGATTGGACTCTTATTTATTGATCAGAATTTCGATCAGGGCCTTTCTTCAAGCCATGCTCTGATACCAAATGTTGTGAAACCAACTCTAAAAATAGAAGAAAAGAGATATCAACGCCTTAGAAATAAGCCACTTCGAGGGGGAAACCTCCAATACGTTACATAAGTGAACAATTCTTGGATGATACAATTTACAAAACCTCCTTTCTATATATAGGAGTCCATGGGGCCATAATGTAATCCTAGTGGGCCACAATGTAATCCTAGCCGACCTAACAATAATAATTTAAGGGCACAATAATAAAAATATGGGGGTTACAGGAATGCAATAATAACAATAAGGGGGTTACACTAACAATAATAAGGGACTATACTAGTAATATAGGGACCTAACATGCCCCTCTCCTTCAAAAAAGTGTTGTCCTCAGCGCTTGAGTAGCTATGGGTGCTTCTGTATAAAATTCTCATCCTCCCATGTAGAATCTTCAGTGGGTAAGTTCTTCCACTTGATGAGATACTCTGAAATTGATCGATTCCGTATTTGTCGAGTTCTTGTTTCCATGACCGCTTCTGGTTCCAATATGATTTTTCCTTCCTCATCAAGTTCTGGCAATATTGTTTGAACTGGAAGATTTTCTCCTATAACCTTCTTTAAGCATGAAACATGGAAAACTGGATGTACTCGCGAAGAAGCAGGAAGCTCCAATTTGTATGCCATAGTACCAATCTTTTGCGACACCTTGTAAGGACCATAGTACTTTGGCGATAATTTATTATCCTTCTTAGCTTGCTTGAGGGACATTTGTTTGTATGGTTGTAGCCGTAAAAATACCCAATCTCCTACATCAAAACTTCTCTCATTGCGATGTTGATCTGCCTGTTGTTTCATTCGATTTTGTGCCAAATTCAGGTTATCCTTTAAGAGTTGGAGAACTTCTTGCTGATGCTCGATGTGATCTTCCACTGCTTGAACCTTCGAATTTTCCCTTAAAGATGATATGATGGATGGTGGATGATATCCATAAAGTGCCATAAATGGGGTCATTTTTGCTGCAGTATGGAAGGAAGTGTTATACCACCATTCAGCAAGACGTAACCACTTGACCCATTGTGTTTGTTTATCAGATACAAAACAACGAAGATATCCTTCCAAACATTTATTTACTATCTCAGTTTGACCATCAGGTTGAGGATGATAAGATGAGCTATGAGCTAATTGAGTACCCAAACAAGAAAATAACTCCGTCCAAAAATTTCCAGTAAAAATGGGATCTCTGTCGCTCACAATAACCCTTGGGCTTCCATGTAGCTTTTGAATTCTATCCATAAATGTAGTAGCAACTGTACTTGCTTTAAATGGATGAGATAATGCACAAAGGTGTGCATACTTGGTAAGTCTATCAACTACCACCATGATGACACTCTTTCCTTCGGACTTAGGTAAACCTGTGATAAAATCCATTGAAATCTCCTCCCAAGGTTGACTTGGAATGGATAAAGGTTGTAGAAGTCCCGGGGTCTTAATTGTTTCCACTTTATTCTGTTGGCAAACCAAACATTTCGCCACAAACTTTTGAATATCAGATTTAAGGCCATCCCAAAAAAATTCTTTCTTCACCCTGTGGTAAGTTTTTAAAAATCCTAAGTGTCCTCCTAAAGGAGAAGTGTGCAATTCCAAAAGAATATTTGTTTTAGTTGGGAATTCTTACAAAGATATAAGCGATCTTTGTACCATAAGGAATCATTTTTCCAACTAAATGTATCAGATGTACTAGGATCTTGCTACAACTTTTGAATGAGTGTCCACACATCTTCATCCTTCTTCCATTCATCTCTTGCTTTGGTTATCCAATCTGGTTGGAATAATAGAAATGACACAAAGCAATGCTTCCACCTCTTCATTCTTTCTTGAGAGTGCGTCTGCAACAATATTTAGCTTCCCTTTTTTGTATATTATTTCAAAGTCATAACCCAACATCTTTGTGGCCCAATTTTGTTGCTCTTCTGAAGATAGTCTTTGTTCCAAAAAGTGTTTAAGACTATCATGATCACTTTTTACCTTGAAGTGTATTCCCATTAGGTAAGTTCTTCATTTCTTTAGTGCATGCAGTATTGCTAACATTTCCTTCTCATAAATAGGTTTCTGTAAATACTTTCCTTTGGTTGGACTACTTTCAAAAGCAATAGGTCTTCCTTCTTGCATTAAAACAACACCAATTCCATTTCCTGAGGCATCACATTCCACAATAAAGGTTTTTGTGAAGTCTGGCGTAGCTAAGACTAGTGCTAGGCACATTGCCTCTTTAAGATGTTCAAAGGCCTTAGTTGCTTCAAGAGTCCATGAAAATGCATCTTTCTTCAATACTATTGTTAGAGGTGCTGCTATTCTCCCATAATTCTCAACAAACTTTCGATAATACCCTGTTAACCCGAGAAATCCTCGCAACTGCATTATGGTTGTGGGGACTTTCCATTCCTTAATGGCTTTAATTTTGTTAGGGTCTACCTTAACACCATCGTGAGATACAATATGACCCAGATATATATCGTTGGATGGTTTGAAGAAAGGCATGGAATCTAAGATAGATGGCATGGAAGCTAAGATCAATGAAAAAATGGAAAACATGAAGAATGATCTGAAAGCAGACATGGAAGGTTTGACAAAGTAGATAAAAGAAATGTTTCATAATGGTGAAAAGATAGTAGAGGAAACCCATGATGAGAAAAAAATAAATGTTAATCGTGATTTCATAAAATCCAATGTTGGTGGGAAGAACCACCATATTCCAAAAATGGATATGAGGAAGTTTGATGGAAAGGATCCTGTAACATGGATACTACAGATGGAGCAATATTTTGATCTCCATAATGTGCAAAACACACAAAAGGTACACATTACAACTTTACATTTAGAACAAAATACATTTGTATGGTATCGATGACTTTGCTCCCGTAAAAAAATTGTCACTTAGTCAATTTTTACGGAGGAAATGATACAACATTATGAGGACACAAAGAGAAACACCTTCTTTAGCCAATTGATAAATCTCAAGCAAAAGGGTTTAATAGGGAGCACATTGAGGACTTCCAAAAATTGAATATAAGGGTAACTGATATTCCAGAGGAACACATGATTGATCTCTTCATAGGTACTTTAAAGGATAACATCCAACATGAAGTTCGCGTTTTGGAACCTGATTCATTGGAGAAGGCATTCAGGTTGGCAAGGAAAATTGAATGTAAAATTATGGCGACAAGGAAGCCTACCACTCACTTCTATAAAGAGGGAAGTGTTGCTACTCCTAGATTTCCACAACCTACAAGGTTGACACCACAACAATTGGAAGAAAAAGAGCAAAAGGGCTTTGCTACAGTTGTGATAGAAAATACACTAAAGGTCATAAGTGTGCTGAGAAGAAATTATTTTACATAGATTGTGAAGAGGAAGAAGAAAATGAACAAGAAGAGGATATACACCAGGAACCAACCCAAGAAGAGGAAGAAATGAGTCCGACCATATCGTGTAATGCATTGGTAGGAATTACCACTCCTCAAACTGTCAAGTTAGAAGAAGATATCAAGAAGAAAAAGTAATAGTGTTGATTGATTCAGGTAGTACCCATAATTTTATTCATTGTAAGGTAGCCAAGGAATTGAATTGTTTCCTATACCCAGCACCAGAATGTCAAGTGATGGTTGTAAATGGAGGAACTATAAATTGCTCTAGAAAATGCCATAATATCAAGCTAACCATGAGGGAATATGTATTGAATAGTCCAATGCTTTCCATTCCTATGGGAGGTGTTGATGTTGTACTAGGAGTACAATGGTTACAATCTTTGGGGACGGTAGCTTTTAATTTTTAAGAACTTTTCTTGAAATTTTTTTCAGAAGGAAAGGAAGTCGAATTACGGGGTATTGAAGGGAAGCCAGGAAGGATAATAAGCTCTAATGTCATGACAAAGCTTCTAAAGAAAGAACAACGAGGTGTAATTGCACAATTATGCTCACTAGAAGTTTCAACATCAAAATCATCTATTTCTGCAGATCTCCAACAAGTCTTGGACAATCATTCCAAGGTGTTTGAAACTCCCAAAGGACTCCCACCTATTTGTGATCATGATCATGCTATTCATTTGATTCCAGGAAGTGTTCCTCCAAACATCGGGCCTTATAGATATCCTTACTTCCAAAAGAGCGAAATTGAACGTATGATTGCAGAAATGTTAGAGGCGGGTATAATTCAACCTAGTCAAAGTTCTTTCTCTACTCCTGTGGTATTGGTACACAAGAAGGATGGATCATGGCGAATGTGTCCGGATTATAGGGAGCTCAATAAGCTCACCATTAAAGATAAATTTCTCATTCTTGTGATTGATGAATTATTGGATGAATTACATGGAGCAATTTATTTTACCAAGTTGGATCTTCGTTCAGGATATCATCAAATTAGAATGAAGACTGAAGATATTCCAAAAACAGCATTTCGAACTCATGAGGGTCATTATGAATTTTTGGTCATGCCTTTTGGCCTTACCAATGCACCTTCTACATTTCAAGGGTTGATGAATTCCATTTCCAAACCCTTCCTTAGAAAATTTGTGCTAGTATTTTTTGATGATATACTAATCTACAGCAGGTCTTGGAAGGATCATGTTGAACATGTTGACGGGGTGCTCAAACTATTGCAGGAGAAACAATTATATGCAAAAAAATCCAAATGTTTCTTTGGAGTACAAGAGGTGGAATATCTGGGTCATATTGTATCTCACGAGGGTGTTAAAGTAGACCCTAACAAAATTAAAGCCATTAAGGAATGGAGAGTCCCCACAACCATAAAGCAGTTGCGAGGATTTCTCGGGTTAACAGGGTATTATCGCAAGTTTGTTAAGAATTATGGGAGAATAGCATCACCTCGAACAACATTATTGAAGAAAGATGCATTTTCATGGACTCCTGAAGCAACTAAGGCCTTTGAACATCTTAAAGAGGCAATGTGCCTAGCACCGGTCTTAGCTACGCCAGGCTTCACAAAAACCTTTATTGTGGAATGTGATGCCTCAGGAAATGGAATTGGTGCTATTTTAATGCAAGAAGGAAGACCCATTTCTTTTGAAAGTCGTCCAATCAAAGGAAAGTATTTACAGAAACCTATTTATGAGAAGGAAATGTTAGCAATACTGCATGAACTAAAGAAATGGAGAACTTACCTAATGGGAAGACACTTCAAGGTAAAAATTGATCATGATAGTCTTAAACACTTTTTGGAACAAAGACTATCTTCAGAATAGCAGCAAAAATGGGTCACAAAGATGTTGGGTTATGAATTTCAAATAATATACAAAAAAGGAAAGCTTAATGTTGTTGCAGATGCACTCTCAAGAAAGAATGAAGAGGTGGAAGCATTTCTTTGTGCCATTTCTATTATCCAACCAGATTGGATAACCGAAGCAAGAGATGAATGGAAGAAGGATGAAAAAGTGTGGACACTCATTCAAAAGTTGCAGCAAGATCCTAGTACATCTGATACATTTAGTTGGAAAAATGATTCCTTATGGTACAAAGATCGCTTATATCTTTGTAAGAATTCCCAACTAAAGCAAAAGATTCTTCTGGAATTGCACACTTCTCCTTTAGGAGGACACTCAGGATTTTTAAAAACTTACCACAGGGTGAAGAAAGAATTTTTTTGGGATGGCCTTAAATCTGATATTCAAAATTTTGTGGCGGAATGTTTGGTTTCCGGCGGGCATTTGAGACAATTAAGACCTAGGTCTTCCTTTATCCATTTGATCAACGTTGGGAGGAGATTTCAATGGATTTTATCATAGGTTTACCTAAGTCCAAAGGAAAGAGTGTCATCATGGTGGTAGTTGATAGACTTACCAAGTATGCACACTCTTGTGCATTATCTCATCCATTTAAACACTGCGAAGTGCAACGTGCGAGGGAGGGGATGAGTGACGTGGCATGGAAGAAGTGGGACCGGACCACATCGGAGATTGCAACTTTTAGCTTTTAGTTATAAGCTACGGGTTTAAATTTTATAATTTGTGAGTCAGTAGGATGCATTCTAGAAGCCCCTTGCTGAGGTCCACTTCCACGCAGATGCGTGCAAAGGTGAAGACCCTCTCCTCCATGCGTTGGGTGTCAGTTTTTATGTAACTCCCAATGATGTCGCCAATGCTTCCAAGAGCATCTTCATTCTAAAAATGAAGTGGGATGTTGTATAGGCGCACCCAGACCGACATTTTGGTGACCTCCATAGTATTTGCATCAAAATCTGGAAACCATGGTGTGGTGAATAGTCCGGTGGATCCCCAGAACCATGGTCTAGCCTTTTGAATGTGTTCTCTGGCTTCCGAGGATAAGAATTTTACAATGAATAAATGCTTTAAACAGAGGTGGATTTCATAGTCCTTCATCCAGTTAGTGAATATAAAATGAAATAGCTCCATTGGTTTAGGCCAGAAGCAATTAAATCTTCAGATGAGTGCTTGTGATTCAAAGACGGATCTACGGTCATCAATCTCTGGTAATTCAATCCGCAGTTCTGGAATCTGATTGAGTTGTTCCACGATGTACGGTTTTGGCGTGTTTGTTGCCTATGCTGTTGGAGCAACAGATATGTTTTTCCCCTTTATAATATTATTATAGGATGATCCTTTACGGTGCTCATTTTAGGTAGTGTTGGGTCCCCAGGGCCCCTGAGTTCTGTGCTGCCCAGCAGCACCACCTCTCAGTCGTAGATTGAGATAAATGGTGGAAGCAAGGCATATGCCATAATCTCTGAGTATGATGGAATCCTGTAGCGATCTCCCACCATGAATGAGGGACTGTTCGTGGCTTGGATAACCAATGGTATTCCAAATGATTTGATTCAGTTCTGTAACCCGATCAGATTCTTTAATCCAAATCAATAAACTATTCCCCACAGGGGTTTTAAGAAAAATCTGGAAACTATTTGTGCTTACCCATTTTTCCTTTGCATTGGTGTTTTTTTCGGGCTCTGGCTGTTTTTGATTTGTCTGCTTCAATGGTGGCCTAATAGAATTTGGTATCCCTTCACGCTTCCGATGATGGCTTGTTGCCCATGTGCTGTCCACTAGCGAGTACCCGCGCTTAGAGTATTCAGCCTTCAAAATGATGTGCATTGGGCATAGAGGTAAAGGGGCTCCACACTTCTTTTCCACAGGCTGTAAGTCACCTCCCCAACCCCCAGACCACAGAAAACTAGCGCAGGTGCGAAAGCCACACACCGCATCCAGTCGCAAGTGAGAAAACTGACCCATGAAACCTGTCCTTCAGTCAAGACAGGGGCAGGGGATCCAAGTTTCCGCCGCCGCAGGTGCAAAGCTTCTCAAATCCTGTGGTAAACTTGCCTCCCACACATATCCACGCATGGGGGAGGAGCAGGGCCGACGCCCAGTAGATGCATCGCCATGGGAGGTAGCAGAAGATGCACTGTGGCCGAAATCGAAAACCCTATTGCTGCCGCAAGCCGCCATCGCTCCCATTTGGATTTTCCTCCGGTTAACCTATAACCTATAACCTCTTCGAAAAAAGAATTATTAGATTGGTTTGAACATATTTGCAACTTTCCTTCCATTCCTAATCCATGTGAAATTATTTCAAACTGTGATCAATCTCCTTTTAATTTCATTGACATAAGTAAGAATTCCAAAATGGAGGTACAAACAAATGATGATGAAATGGCCTCTATTTTGTATAATCAATTCCTTCAATTTCTACACATTTCTTATAGTATTGAGAAAGATTAAGGTGCACCTTCACATGTCCATGAAATTCAATCACAAATCGTAGAAAATTTCACTAATCAACCGCAAGAAGATATTAGCAACACTCTTGAAGAAAATATTGTTTTAAAATCTGAAAATTAGTAAGAGTTAGAATCAGAAAATCAGATCATAATTCGTTAAGTACCAGCAGCGATTAAACTTTCCAATAAAACACAATCTGCTGTACAAATTTCTGAATTCTTTCATGATGAACAAATTTTAAATTTAGATCAACAAAGCAACGTTCTTCATGTTGAAGATTGCAACAAGAAACGGGGAAGGAGGCATCCTGAAACATCTTTCCTGATCCTAGTTGGAAAGTGATCATCTAAACTAGGTGGGGGCCACACAGGTGATTTTTGTCGCAAAGTCTATTTTTAGACTATGTCTATTTTTAGACATATGGATCATGGTCTATGAGTTGCAGAATGCTATTTGTGGATGGTTGGTCAAGTTGGTAAAATAGATGGACCTCTATTTTTAGACATGCTGGGCGGAGTCTATTTTTAGATTGCCAGTCTAAAAATAGATCAGTCGAATATTATTAGCTCTTAATAATATTTGGACTATAAACATTATCTTATCCTCTTGGAGCACTTCAGTTCGAGCTACGGATGTGGCACTTGCAGTTGACAGAAGGAA
The DNA here is from genome assembly GCA_034641835.2 of Pinus albicaulis. Taxonomy (NCBI): domain Eukaryota; kingdom Viridiplantae; phylum Streptophyta; class Pinopsida; order Pinales; family Pinaceae; genus Pinus; species Pinus albicaulis. Next base: position 1,417,455,486 of record CM076574.1, on the reverse strand, counting down.
TTACACTATTCCTAGGGTTTAGTTGAGCTATTGCATGGTTGACTTCAGTTAGAACTCATGTGGCAGAGTTTGGTGGAGTTGATGAGACAGTTGGTGGAGTTGTGTTCGGTTTAATTTAGTTGAACTAGTTGTATTTAGTCTAACTGAAAAATACACTAGTGATGAGTGGTGTGAATTAATTATTAATTAATTCACTAATTATTAACTCATAAATCAACCAAAGAATACATCAGTTAACTGCAATGCATGGACAGTTCAGTGGAGACCAGTGTTAGAGGTGGGTGAAAGGGTGAGTGTGGCTATCAGTTGTGACTATACTTGTGCATGAGATTTGCACACACATTGATAGAGATTTCCAATGAGGATTGCACAGTTGAAGCCAAGGGAATTCAAACTTGGATCCAATTCATTCTCATCTTGGATTGCGCAGTAGAGGCAGGCAAACAATGGAGGAGATTTGAACCTGTGACTTGTTCAGATCTGAGCTAGTTTGTGTGTAACAATTGGAGATAGTGCTGAGATCTTGTGAGGAGTTTGTGCTATGTATTGTTACATGTTCTCTATCATTATAATATGCAGATAGTTGGGGTTTTTCAGCTATTTCTTTCCCCATTACATACTGTGTTGATATGTGTACTTGATTATGTTTTAATGTGCGCATGCGACTGCTTCTATTTCCGCATATTGATGATCAATTGTAGAAGAGGTTATGTATTATGCATGAAGCTCAAATAGTGTGTAATCAGGATAATCTTGGTGAATAATTCAACAAATTATTCAAATTTCTACATGGTATCAGAGCGAGAATTGATCATCGGATCTATTACAGTGATTATAATTTATTTCGGTAGACAGAGTCTGTAACGGGCCAGGTAGCCTCTGGATCCATCCTTTCTTTGAAAGGTGATATATCCAATAAACACCCCTACAGTCGATCTCTGTGTTAGAAATAATTTTTTCTCACAGATCCAGAAGCAGTTGAGTTTTGAGCTTGGAATTCGAATTTTGCAGCAGTGTTTTCTTGGTGTTGAAGTCAAAATTTCTTATCAAGGATTGCGATTGGAGTATGCTCTTGAAGGCAGCTCGAATTATATTTCATGGAGAGATAGGATGGAGGCGGTGCTCGATGACAATGGGCTGAAGGAGTTCATAGATGCTGAAGTTCCAAAGCCTAGCGATGCAGCCTTGGTTGAGGCTTGGCAAAAGAAGACAGCAAGGTGTCGAAGGATTCTGTTGGAGGGCGTGAAGGATCACATAGTATCCAGCCTGCATGGTAAAGCTTCTCCATTCTTGATGTGGAAAGCTTTGACAGATTTGTTCCAAAGCAAGAGTGACAAAAGGAAGTTGGCGCTCAAGGATAAACTCAGGAAAATAAAGATGGAGAAGAATGACACTATTCCGGTATACTTGACAAAGTTTGTCCACTGCAGGGATGAGCTTGGGAGTGTAGGAGTTAGTGTGGATGAAGAAGAATTGGTGAGCTTAGCTCTCCTTGGGCTTCCGAAGAGTTGGCATAGCTACGAGGACTCTGTCAATGGTCGGGAGAAATTGCCAAGATGGGAGCGACTTTGGTCGGATCTTGTGCAAGAGGAGATAAGGCAGAGTACCAGGGATGGATCTTCATCAAAGGCATCTGATGAAGAAGATTGCGCTTTGGCTGCCAAAGCAAGGAAGGGGAAGGGCAAGAAGAATGCTTCTCAATCCGGTGCGGATGGTAAAGAGCGTGACATGTCCAAAGTGAAGTGTTTTCACTGTCACGAGGATGGACATTACGCCACAAATTGTCCACAGAAGAAGAAGAACAAGCAGTCTGCTGGAGCTGCAGCTAGTGAGGCTCTTGCCTCGCAATTTGAGCTGGAATTCTCATTTATCGCATGCATGGTGTCTAGTGCATTGGGATCAGGGTGGTATTTTGATAGTGGTGCTTCCTTTCACATGACGGGAGATGTGAATCTTTTCAGTGACTTGGTGGAGAAAGATCTCCAGTTGCATGTTGAGTTGGGCGACAATGGACGATACAATGCAACCGGAATTGGTACCATAACCTTTCATAGGGATTCAGGTAAACTCATTCTTTTACAAGATGTAGTGCATGTTCCAGGTTTAAAGAAGAATTTGATCTCAGTCGCAATGTTAGAGGATAAAGGGTATGAAGTTGTCTTCAGTGAAGGAAAATTTTTCCTTCGGCACAAGGCAACAAGACAAGTCAAGAAGGTTGGGATTCGAGCAAAGAATCTCTACAGACTTGAAGTAGATGGGATGTCTACGGAGCTTCCTACTGTTGGGAAGTGCAAGAAAGACATGCAATTGATGCTTGAGAGGGAGCAAGTTTTGCATGCAGGTAAAAGTGAACCTCGGGATGTGGAGCAGCCACAAGATGAGGATCATGGAGTGGGAGAAACCACTCATGTAGAGAAATTTCGTGCCAGATGGGAAGAGGGAGTGCATGCAGCTATACCACCAGGTGAGAGGTGGGGCGACATGCATGATTAATCCCAAGAGGAGATTTTTGGGCAGGATTCATTGAGATGGTGTGGATCTCATAGATTGAACCTGGCTACGAGGTGCCCACAACCAGCAAAGGCAGTGGCATGATCGCTTGACGATGTGCGCATCAAAGTGACAGTACCGATACCGGAGCGCGAATCGAGCCGACAGCAAGTGCAGAGTGCATGGGTGTAAGAGTTCAACAACGCAGTGGTTCCTGATGACATGTGCAGTTGGTACCAGTAGAATTTAAAGACTTTGATGATAGATGCATCAGATTGATTGAGTTGCTTGGAGCCTATTCAGTTTTAGAGGAGTTGCAGAGTAGATGCATGGAGTTGCATGGCGCTTGTGAAGGTTGCAGGGCAAATGCATGGAATTGCATGTCGCATGCAAAGACGGTCCTTTCTTGTTGAGAGGGAGTGTTGAAAATTGCAACAAGAAATACTGAAGGAGGCATCCTGAAACATCATTCCCGATCCTAGTTGGAAAATGATCACCTAAACTAGGTGGGGCCCACACAGGTGATTTTTGTCGCAAAGTCTATTTTTTAGACTATGTCTATTTTTAAACATATGGATCATGGTCTATGAGTTGCAAGATGCTATTTGTGGATGGTTGGTCAAGTTGGTAAAAATAGATGGACCTCTATTTTTAGACATATCAAGGTTTTCTAGTTTTAACACCGTCAGTACTAAAAAATAGATCAGTCGAATATTATTAGCTCTTAATAATATTTGGACTATAAACATTATCTTATCCTCTTGCAACAATTCAGTTCGAGCAACGGATGTGGCACATGCAGCTGACAGAAGGAATTACGCTATTCCTAGGGGTTAGTTGAACTATTGCATGGTTGACTTCAGTTAGAACTCATGTGGCAGAGTTTGGTGGAGTTGATGAGACAGTTGATGGAGTTGTGTTCGGTTTAACTTAGTTGAACTTGTTGTATTTAGTCTAACTGATAAATACACTAGTGATGAGTGGTGTGAATTAATTATTAATTAATTCACTAATTATTAACTCATAAATCAACTAAATAATACATCAGTTAACTGCAGTGCATGGACAGTTCAGTGGAGACCAGTGTTAGAGGTGGGTGAAAGGGTGAGTCTACTATCAGTTGTGACTATACTTGTGCATGAGATTTGCACACACATTGATTGAGATTGCCAATGAGGATTGCACAGTATAAGCTAAGGGGATTCGGACTTGGATCTATTCTTTTCTCATCTTGGATTGCGTAGTAGAGGCAGGCAAACAGTGGAGGAGATTTGAACCTGTGACTTGTTCAGATCTGAGCTAGTTTGTGTGTAACAATTGGAGATAGTACTGGATACTTGTGAGGAGTTTGTGCTATGTATTGTTACATGTTCTCTATCATTATAATATACATATAGTTGGGGGTTTTCAGCTGTAAGCTTTCCCCATTACATACTGTGTTATATGTGTGCTTGATTATGTTTTAATGTGCGCATGCGACTGCTTCTATTTCCGCAAATTGATGATCAATTGTAGAAGAGGTTATGTATTATGCATAAAGCTCAAATAGTGTGTAATCAGGATAATCTTGGTGAATAATTCAGCTATTATTCAAATTTCTACACTTCAAGAAAGCACAATTACCCAAGTAAATGATCTGAGATCTGAAATTTGCAATGAAGAAAATGCACAAGAGTTTTCAAATAAAGATATTTTCAAATGCATTGTTTCAGATTCATATTTTTCTCTTTATCCTGATAATTTTTCTAATAGTAATTTAACCTCTCTTCACATTAAAGATATTTCAGAAAATAGAGAGGCTGATCTAAATGAATTGCCAATTAGTTTTTATCAGGATAAAGAATTAATTAATGATCATTCTTCTAGCATTAATGAACATGAGCTTAATATTCCTTCTTGTTTTGATACATTGAAAAAGATCGAAAGGAATTCTAATGAATGTCTAGAGGTAATTTATGATAATTACTTTGACATTGAGGATGATTTGTCTTCATTATAATTGAATCTTCATGATCAAAGTCTAATCACATGTGAAAATGAAGAACAATCTAATTTAGAAATTGTTCCAAATAGTTCTCATTTTCAAGCAAATAATCATACTTATGATTTCAGCATTCAAGAAACCATTCCAATCTATGATTTATATGATGATCAATCTCACATTCCTATTCAGAGTCATATCCTTCTCTCTAATTCACAAGTGGGTATCAACAAACATTCTAATTGCATTATTCTGCCCAATTCTTGTGAAGAGGAAATTACTTTAAGTCACTCCAAATTGTGTTGTAACAATAATTGTAACACTAGTGTAAACTATGATTCAATTTTATTATTTTTTCAACATTTAATTTTAATTTCAGATTTATTTTCTATTTTTAGTCCTAGATTTTTAGATACTTTGTGCTCACATATTGAGCAGCTCAATATTGAACACTCAATTGATGCGTTACCTTAAGGGAAAAATCAAGATTCGAATTATAATTGTGACCACCAAAAGTTATTAAACTTCCAATTTCAATTGATGTTCATTCCTTATCAATTACTTCTTGCTTCTCAAGAGCAGTGCCAAAAAGAGAGTGTATTTTCACTTTATGACCAGTAATCTAATTCAATTAATAATATTCTGTTGGATTTACCGGACTTCCATCCATTTTTCATTGATCAATTTAAAAGAAATTTGGAAAGTTTTCCTTCACGGAAGATTGTTAATAATTTAGCACCTAGACATAATGCTAACTAAATCACACAGACCATTATTTCTGAAAGACCATTTCTACAACCTGGCTTGTCATCTTCTTTTTTAAACCTCTCCAACTCAATAATGGAAATCCATCTAGATTTCTATAATACAATTGAAATTCAGTTGGAAATGACATTTCAAGAGAAGGTAATGGTGAATAACCTACTAACGATAAAGATACATTATGCTTTCAGATTTAGTTTTCTTAGATTAATTATATTTGAATTTTTACTAATGTTTGACATGTACATACATGCAGGAATTAAAATGCTTACATGGTTACATTGGAAGTATGACTATACCTAGTCATGTTTCCTTCATTAAATTAGAAATAGGAATAGATTAATTTTCTTTTCTTTCTGCATTTATTTCATTATTTCAGATTTTCAAAAAACAAGTAATGAATCTAATTTCTTTTGGGCATTCCATTTCAATTGTAGAAAAGAAACCTAGAGTATTTCAGAAAGCTTTTGAATTATGAGATCGTACTTATTTTTTAAGCCTTCAATTTTCTTTTTTTCTACAATTCATAACATTGATCATACATGAAGAAATTCCAAGATTTTTTCTACCACTTGACAAATTTTTTATTCACAAGTAATTCTAAGAACTCATTTTTACCACTCTTGTCTTCTAATGTAATTTTGGAAATGATGCAATTTGATAAAATTCATTACTTAGCATTTTAGATTAAAATAAGAAGGTGATGTTGAACTTATACAAATTTTGAGAAAAAATTGGAAGAACTTGAATATTCATGAGGTAAACATACAATCAAAATTCTTCCGGGAATGTATTTACAGGTTCATCATCATCTATTGTTTGTTTTAAAGGTTGTTTCTTATTTCTATTTTGTTTTGTGTGCAAATCTTCATTAACTTGATTATGTATATCTGAGATAAATAAGAAGCCAACCCTTGTTTTCAAAATCCGCAACATGTTCAGGGAAGTATTTATGATTTCACCTGAAATTTGAAGGATATCTAAATTTTGCTTACATTGAAATTTCGATAAGTCTTAATAAATTGTCGGAATAATCATATCAGATCATTTTATTTCACGACTCTCTTTACAAGAAAGTTATGATAAAATTAATTTCCAATCAAAAATTTCGACATTTAATTAATTATTAAAGGGTTATTTATTATAAAGCAAAGTTGAATCACTCACTTTATTTTTTAATTGAATACTTTAAATAAATAATTGACCCCATATATGGCTCATTATATATCGCAAATCGCATATCGGAGGCTCTGAAATGAACATACACTAAATATATCAGATCTCCTAATATTCTTGTTCCCTCCAATCTCCAATGATCTCTCTGCCTGGTATCACATTATCTGTATCACAACATTTGATCAGAAGTAACTCTTGACAATTCCCGATAAGAAACCTTCGATGCATATATTATGATATTCATTCTTGCTCATTTTCCGATAAAATTGCTTCGCCAAAATTACGATGTTCATATAACCCGAGACGACATTTAAACACTCTTTATATATAGATATCACGACCATTTATAAATAACAAATTTGGTAGGGGCATATATTTAAAAGTTCCGATGTCCCGGATCCGATATGAAATTAAAATTCATATAATAAAAATATCGGGCCCGTTCTTCATCGCACATCGGTGCATCAACGAAATTACATTTCGCATATCAGCGATTTTAGTAGTTATTGTTGAAATCTCACTCGGGAAGTTATATTAGTTGTGATGCGATAAATGACAAGGAAAGGAGATTGTAATTTGATGATATACATATCGCATATCGCACGAGATAATTAATATGTTAAACGATAAAAGTTACAAAGAGCGATGTGGAGTTCGCTGCGAATTACGAAATCGCAAAATCGCAAAATTGAAAAAGAGTTAAGTTTTGAAATCTGCCTGAAGGTAAATTATAAAAGATGCAAAATGAAACCATGCGTGATTGGTGAACGTTTGTATGGGCCGCAAAATCAAAGTTTTGCGCATATATTTTGATATTTGCAGTCATATTGCATCAGTCATTTACCACATTTTCATTATCGCAAGAATAATATCAGCATTTCAGTGCATTCACAAGCTTTAATCTTCCGATATTACTATTCTCCGATATCACATTTATCTCTTCGCAGTTTCCCATCGCACATGCTCATCTCGCGACATTGCCATCACAATAATTATATCACATTGCTAAACTCAAATGAAGCTTTGTCTTCAAGATCTTTTGACGTGATAAACTTCGATATTTGGATTTCCACCATTATTTTTTAAATTTTTATGGAAAGAGCTCAATCACATATTGGCAAAGATGGAAGTCATAACTTTTAAAGTTATACAGGGTAAAGAATCTTGCGATACAAAAATTCGGCAAGGTAATGTATTGATGATTAATTCATATTTTTAATTTTCTTTTATTCTGAATTTTTCTCCATACTTATCATATAAAGATTCAAATCCTTTTTATATAACTGTTAAATTATTTGGGATTTTGAAACAATTTCAATATTTTGGGGCTGATATAAATTCAGAATGGAAGAAGCAAAAAAAACATTCATTGTTACAATTCCTAAAGAAGCATAACTTCATCCTCATTTCTGATGGATTCAAATTATTTCTGATTCCTTGAACATGAAACATTGCTTTCTTTTAGTTTACTGCTTGTTTTACTTTAGATTTAATAAATAATGATTTTTGGTCAATAAAACTTCTTCATGCTTTTAATTCTAATTAAAGAAAGAAGTTAACTTGCATTGGAGAAAATCATATTTCTCAGGTAAGATTAAATGCAGTTCTTCAATGGTAAGTTCCATGTGCCCACTTTCATTTATTCACATTTCTTCATTTTTGTTGTAGTCTTTGCTGATTTTGAACTCTGTTTCTATAGGCATTCATGAACCATTCGCAACTCTACCAGATCAATTTTTAAAGTTCATTTTCTTTTTCCCTATGAGATTCTTGAGAGAAGCAGTAATGACCCTCATCGAATCAGCTAGATTGGGGAGTTTCTGAAGCTTTAGTCTGTTTCTTTAAAGCATTAATTTCATTAGAAAATAGTTAAGATGCTTTTATGCAGGTTTTATCTTGAAGAAAAAAATTTGCAACAGACATAAACTCCTCATTCAACATATTATCTATCATAACTGCTATTCACCTTCTACATTTTGAGAGCCTCATTTTTATATAACTCCGCAAGATAAAAATTTTAAAATCTCAACATAGGAATGAACATACATAAGCTTATTTTCTTTTATAATCCTTTATTGAGAAATTCATATAAGCGATCTTGTTAGATTTTAGCTTTTAAATTTTGTTTTTCTTTCAATTTTTTCTTTATTCATTTTTATTTGCTGATTTCTTTTTTTACTTTAGTTTAGTAATTATTTTCCTTTTGTTTTCAGTTTTGATTTGATTTTGGTGACTTTGTCATGATTTATGTGAAATAAATTTTTCTTACCTTATAGTCGTTGACATACATGGGAAATCTTTTACTCTATCTATTTAAATGAATTTCATTGATCATTAAAGGCATATCTTTATGGAACCATAAAGCCATCTTGCTTTAAATATTTTTCGTGGAGGAACACACATCCTTTCTGAGTGATTGAGTTTATTTTTTCAAGGAAAGAACTGATTTGAGTTTAATTCAATGAATCCCTCCCACCCCTCCACATAAAATCCCTCTGGATGATAGTTACAGGGAAAGAATTTGGAGCAAACATTATGAAAGTACTATGTCCATTAAACACAAAATCTCTATTACCATCCCACCTCTTTCACTCAAATACATCATAAAATAAAATCTTGCAAATGCGCTTATCAAAAGAGTGAAAAAGAGGAAGCATGGGAAATACAAGTAAACCCATCGGGCCTATGGACGTTCACTGGTAGTGAGACTAGGCTTGTATGGCATAAAAGACAACTTCGTCGGGGTACCGTTCAGGCTCGCTGGCAGTGAAGCGATTTCAGAGACAATCACAAAATGGACATATGCTTTATCAAAAACTCCTATCTCTACCTTCTTTTATTTTTCACATGAAAAAAAATAAAGAAAAAAAAGAAAAACAAATTTCCCCAAAATTTGGATTCATCACTTTTACTTAAGTCTATTTTAATTGCTTATCTTTACAAACTCACATTGCTTAATCTATTTATGTGGAACCTATGGAAATGTTTTACTGTTAGACGATTTCGTGATTTCCATTATTTTTAAATTTTGGGTAAATTTAAGTTCATTATCGTTTATCAGAGATAACTGGTTCTTCTCCCGCATGTCGCCATTGTTGTGGTAAAACACAACGCCCCCATTTTTTACTTATATACTTCAAATAATGGAGACCCTTTCTGGAATTTTTTTTGCTAAACAACTTTTAAGAATTTCATTAAGTTAATTATCCTAAATTTTTGTCATTTTTTCATCTTCCTCGAAATTTTATTTTGAATGCTTTATTGAATCTGTTTTTTCACAAGTTTTCCAATGATACTTGTTTTACTCCATTTGGTCATCCGGTTTGTAAATGGCACTCCTTTGAAGTTTTGATCATTTTCTCGCTTAGGTTAAAAAATGTATAGTGTACCAATTTTTTAATTCTCGTAGTTAAAATAGTCATTCATTGTAAATATTAACTTTTAGTTCATTTTTACTAATTTTTCATTTTTGAACGGTCCTACAAAATGACCCAGCTGAATTGTACAATAGACGAAAATATGTTTCGAGATATTGATAATATACTCCAACTTGTTATTTTAAAACAAATTACCAAAACTAAAACTCCAAAATTACAAAGTGGTTGTAGTAGAAATTGTATGATAGTTAATCCACGTGGACCCCATTTCCCAACACATCATTCCTTCCAAAATCCAATCTAAAAATTACGATTGCAAATGTGTGATCGGAAACAATGTTGCGATGCGATATTGCGATTTCAAAATATCGCAAATCACATATCGCAAATATTTTATATTTTTTTTATTCGTTTGTATTAAAACTGTCGAAATCCGATTGTGAATTCATGTGATGGGTTTAAAAGTTTTAATATAAAGTTTTGGCTCACCTTATAACTCCCGCTCACCTCATGCTCACCTCACTCACCCTCCACTTCACTCCCTCACGTCATCACCCTCCGTTAACTTCACCTCCACTCCTTATCTCTCCAGCTTATCCTTCCATTATCACTTTGTTAATACTCCTCCCTCCTCCCTAAGCTCTCCCTCTCACATGGATTTTTGGTTTTTAATTATTTAATATATAATAAATATTATAATTTTATTATAATTTTTATATTTTAATTATAGTATTTTATTATAATTTTAATATAAATAAATTATAATATTAATATAATATATTTATATTTTAAATAAATTTTAAATCATTTATTTTTATTAATTAATTTTTGTTTATAGTAAATTCAAATTAATAACATAATTGTAATTAATTAGCATTAATAAATTCATAATCATAATCTAATTTAAGATTAGAATTAATTTAAAAATTCTGATTTTTAGCCTAAGCAGCAAAAAATTCCAGATTTCTTGCAATTTTAATACACCAACTTTAGAGGCTCATAAATGGAGTTTTTCTTGGTCGAAAGAGGCCCAGGACAACTTATTTTATTCTTGAAGAGTTTCATTTTTAGATTTGATCATTTATTGGGTCTAAAATTCAGGAAAAGATTAAGCTCTGAGTTTTTAAACAAAACTAATTTTCTGAGTTTTATTTTTTGCATTTTAATTTGCCACAACTTATTATGAGTGCAAATCTATTCGTTTATGTTCTCCTGGACCAATTAGATCAACACAGACATCAAAAGAAAACTTATATTTCATTTTCAATTATTTATTTAATTAAGTTTTAATTGGATTTATTTTAATTTCTAGATTTGCATTTTGATTTTATTTTTACATTTTAATTTTGTTTTGATTTATTTTTGCAGGAAAATAATTGAAGAAATGAGAAGAAGAAAATCTCAATCAATGAGAATGCTCGAGCAATTGAATAATTGTTATAGCATCATTTTTCACCCTCATGTGATTCATGATTTTCTCTTTGGCCTTGGGCATCCATTCCCACAAACTTGAATAAAGTTCATAAAAAACAGTGTTTAAAATCCCATACGCGGGTATGCCCAGAATTTTCCGCGTGTATACGCGAGTCCAGAGATACTTTTCTGCGTATGCCATTAAAATCATTAAAAAATATATAAAAATCCCTATTTTAGATATGGATTTATAATTATATTTTATTACTTGCACTAGATGAATTGGTTTCAATGTAGATGATTTCTAATCCTATTTGATTGTTTGCACTAAATGCATTGATTTCAGTGTAGATGGCGATTTCTAATCCTATTTTTATATATATTTTTAATTATTTTAATGGCATACGCGGAAAAGTATCTCTGGACTCACGTATACACGCGGAAAAGTCTGAGCATACCCGCGTATGGTATTTTAAACTGTTTTTTATGAACTTTATTCAAGTCTGTGGGAATGGGTGCCCAAGGCCAAAGAAACAATCATGAATCACATGAGGGTGAAAAATGATGCTATAACAATAATATGATTTGAACCAATGAAAATTGATTGAGCAAAACCACTCTTCAACAAAGTTTCCTATGGAGAATTCCTTTGCAGATATTATAAATAACAGATTGAAAAATGTAATAGGGGCTTCTCTCCTCTGCAATTCTAGAATTCTTGATGACACTATTGTCTAGAGCATTTAGAGGTATAGGGTGAGAGGACAGAAATCTTAGATCTGGAGATTATTGAGTTTTTTCTTTTATATTCAGAGTTATGTATAATGAACAGAGTCTTGCACTACTGTAACTCTGATTTTGAAAGTATAAGTTTAGACATTGTAAAAGACTGCTAGAGGTCGGAGATGGAGAAATGGACTTAATAAATTGGTATTTATAATAATATTATTTTAAATGTTGGTTTCATTTTATGATAACAGGATTGTGTCAATTTACTCGCATACTTGTGCACTTCTGTCGGTATGAGTAATTTGCCTCAACTTATGTTATTATTTGTCTCTACTCTTATGAGCTGAATTCTGATTTCTGAATAATTATTTACTCAGAAATCTGTCTTATAAAACTGATTTATTGAATAGAAATATGTTGTGAACTATGTCCACATTTTATTGTTTAATTATTCAAGTTACTGATTAAATGATCAATATCATTTTGAGAACTACTTCTTAAGTGTTGTTGATTGATTATTTTAGTTAACAGGTCTCTAGATATAATGTGTTTGGTATTCAAAATATCAGTTAATTGAACTATTTCGTTAGCTTGATATTCATTTAAAACAAACATATTTCAATCTCAATTATTTAAAACATCTTGCTCTTAGTTGGGATAGATCTATATCTGTCTAATTGAGACAGGATTAAAATAGTTTCTTTTGCTTGCATGTTAGAATAATATTTCATTTAGATTAAATTCTACATCCCAAAAAAGTCCTCTTCCCAAAGAGGCAAAAATTCAGTTGTGGCTTGGCTAAGCCAAAATTAGCTTAAGGATCAATTTCTTGTCCGATCGGCAAGAGGAATGATTTGATATCTCTTTCCCATTGATAGATAAAAGTTATATTTTAAGCCAATGGAAATTGAGAGAACATAACTGGACCTAGTTAAACCTGTCGGAGCCAACATTCTAAATGGAAAAGGAACTGCTTTAAGGTCCAGACTGGGTGGCCATCCCCCATGTTGTTGCAACGAATTTCGAGGCCTCAACAAGTTCAAAATGAGATATTAAGTACTCATAATGACAACATCTTGCTACACCTTGGTTATTGGTATAAAAAGAATAAGAAGCTTAAGGTTCAAAATAAGTTTCTTAAAAACAGGGTGAGAGGATTACAAGGAAGAATTTTAAAAAAGAAACCAAGGACCATGTTTACCATTAAAAAGAAGAAAAATAGTACTAGTTTGGATGTACTTGGACAAACATTATAAATCATTCACTGAAAGGAATTAATTTTTAAATTTTGGTGCATGAGGACATGCAAAACCTTTGGTGTGGGAGAATGTTGAAGTTTAGAAATGTCTATTTTTTACCATCCTTTTTGCCATCATATTTCACCTTTCTGTTATTTTTGTACAAAAACCCCAACATATTGAGGTTAAGATCAATTCCTAAAAGGTATTAATCATCCATATTTAAATTCTTTGTTTTTAATGAAATTATGACAAAAGTATCTTGCAATCACCAAATTATGTACGTTCTACAACTGATATTCGTTGTTGCAGGAGAATCCATTATTAGATAGGCTGCAGGCTCCAAAAGAAGAAAGAAGATTGTAAAAATATGACATTTTTCTTCTAGATGGATAACCAGTTACTAACATTGTTTGGAAAGCTAAGAGAAATAAGAAATATTGAAGTCAAAGGCTAAGTCATACGTGGAAACTGTGTGTTGCAGTTGAACACAGGAAGCGGGGAATCAAGCGAGCGAGGCACTTAGCTGTTAAAACATGAAATCCCCTATGAATTTCTTTTTTAATAACAAGTCATAAAGAGATTGGACTCTTAGTTATTGATCTCATAGGTGTCAATTTTTTTTTACAGTTTATCAGATCAAAACTCTTTCAAAGTTGTTTTTATCATTTGTATAAATAAGTGCAAACCATGATGGTAAAAGGGGAATAAAATTACAAAGCGTGTACGGAATGAGCCTGGTGGTTGGTGCAAAGTTGGAGAGTTTGGTGGTGTGAGCACAATATATGCTTCTTACCCGAATCATAAAATTGAAATCTGCAGGAGATATCTATGGATCTGGAGATCGACACAATAAAGGTTACAATGATTGATACAAAGAACACAGTAGTGGGAATTACTATTATTAAGTTTATAATCCCTTTTTGGACAAATTTATACTATGTTCTCTTAACACAAGTTCTGGTTACCTTATTAATGAGTGCGTGAAGAAATCTTGATTGTTAATCAATCTTGCACTCGAGGAGGGTCCCCTGCGAGCTGTGAGGTTTTATTTTAAGTTTTGAATTGTTTTAGTTTATGTTTAGTAGAAGTTTATTTTTGTTAAAAAATTCATTTCTGATTGCTTTATTTTTTTTCACAGAGTACTCATAAAAGAGAAAACACTAAGTTACTAATTCAACGCATATTTTTTGTCTCTACTTAGTTTTTTATTGTTCCATTTTAGTCTTATTTAGTTGTTTTATCATTTAATTTATAGTTCTTTTAGTTGTTTTCAACATCTGATATGTTAAACTGGAAATGCATTTTAGAAGTTAATTGTGCACATTAGTAATAACTCTTGTGTTGAATTTTCATTTCTTATATTAGATTCGATTGTCATTTTCTTTTAAAATAAATTCTACCTTTTTATAGATTAGATTTTACTATCAGTACTCTCACAACATTTAGAGTAATTTTGTTCCAATTGTAATTTATTTTAAAGACTTATTTTCAGTAACTAGTGCAAAATGAGTTCAATTCTGCAGCAGTAGAATTAAGTCATTTCTCTTCCATGTTTTGATTTTCAAGCATTTCATATTTGATATTTAAAGTGTGGATTTATGTAATCTAGATAGATATTTACTTCAGAAGCTTAGTTTATTTAGTTAAGACTCTCGATTGAAAGAACATGTGCATCATTAGTTTCCAAATTGTATGAAAAACAATCATTCATTTTTGTAGTTAGTTTTATTTTTAGAATTCACTTAATTTACATAAGAAATCCTAGCATATATAGTGCACATAAATTTCAAAAGTACACAAATCTTGGTTGACATTTAATGAAGTAAATTAAAGACAATTAATTTAGCAAACTATCCTATATGTCTACTCTTATCTTGGATGCCCTACTGCATCATTAAAGAGTATCAGATGCCAGATGCTTACCCAATCCTCCATTCTGTCTTCACAATATGAATTCAAGAGTGATGTGTCTATCTATCCCTCTAAACTAGGGAAGATATACCCATTCCTATAAAAGGAATGTACCCAATCTCCCTCTTACCCAGGGACTTTTCCAAGCTCCCTCTTAACTAGGGACTTGTCTAAGCTCCTTAACTAGGGACTTGTTTCCAATAGCAGTTATCTATTTCTTTGGTGGATATAATGGTATCATCAACTACTTTTATGGCTTCTCCTTTTGATGTCATGAACTACATCTTCTTCATCATGGAACCTTCATACTTTCTTCGTAGGGCATCTACCATCCATCACTCTCCTTCATATATCCATAGGAGTGAACCAATAGTAATTTGATCCTTATTTTTATCAGAAATTCATCTTTCAATCCACATCTGGATTTTATTCATACAACTATCTCTTCCAAGTCATGTTTCCTTCAGGATCTTCCATCCAACCATATGAGTGCTAATTGTAGGTGACATCTACAATACCTTTTCAGTAGCCTTGTATTAACCCATCCAGATGTTATTCAAAAAATAAAAAATGAACATCAAATCAAAGTTACCTTTTGTGATGGCCTTTCATTATGACATATGCTTGCTTACAAAATCAACGTCCTGCAAATTCATAAACACATCTCCAAGACTTTCAATTTCAAGGGTCTCCTTTCTTTTCAGACTTTATTAGGTTGTTCATGCCTTCTCTATGGAGATGTTATGGCCAATTCTTCTAGTCATCAAATGTTTATTTCCTTTTCTGTGTGACCATAGTTGCATCTTTCACGATTTATTCTTTATTTCTTCACACATTTCTCTATAGGAACTTCCATCCATAGTTCCTTCATCTCTTTCAAACACTTCATATTCAATATGAGGACATATTATGTTGATTTCATCTTTTCATTATGTGAACCATGTCTTTATGCATATTTTCAAAGGAAGATATCCCTTTTCTTCAATCATGCTCAAGATGTTGATCATTTACCCATGCAACCATATGACGATATGACTCAATCAAATTCATGCATTGTTATGAATATTTTATTAATTATTAGTTAGATTAGTTATCTTAGGTTATTAACTGAAAGGGCATGATCAAAGATCATGCCTCTTCACCAAGGGACACCTTGAGGCTGTATTTAAAGCCCAGGCGATCCCTCATTGTAATCATATCTTATCTCATCTTTTCATCATTAATAATATATATTTATCAGTTTTACCAGAGTTTTTACACTCCATTGGTATCAGAGCCATCGCTCTTTTTGGATCTGTGTGATCACCCAGGAATTATAGAATTCCAGAACTGCAATTTCAGATTGCAGATTTTTTTAAGTGCTGGTGACAGCCTTTGTTTAAATTTTTTTACAAATACCACCCCCTTTTCACACTCATAATTCCCTCCCTGACATTCAACGCTTACCCTCACGCTCACCCTCTCCATTGCCATCCCACTATTCCTCCCTCTCCCGTCATTCCTTCTGTTGTCACTTCCGCCCCTCTCTCAGGCTGAGTCCACCCCAGATCAAAGGCAACCGAGCTCTTCCTGAGGCCACCCGGATGAGCATCTGTATTCTGTAACAGATCTCGATTCTGTATTCTGTAACGGTGCGCTCACTTGGCAGACCGTTTCAGTACTTTGCTTGCCATTCTACTCAACGATTCTCTGCCTTTATAATCTATTTCCGCTGAATTGTAATCGAAACACTGGAACACTGGTTGGGAGCATCATTGATTCATCACACCGCACACAAAAACCGTCGGAGCTACCAAACTCACTGTTCATAGCCACGTCCCGCACACCACCGCCATTGGACGATTGTGTACAGGCTATACGCAGCCACTAACCACGGTGTCAACGACAAGTTGTTCACCCCGAGCCACCGCCTGCTCCTTGACGTGGCGCTGACTGCCGCCGTTTTTTCCGACCCTGTAATAAAAAAAATTCATGAAACAGGTGTCGTTAAACTTTTGAGCATCGTTATAAAAAAAAAAATCGATTTATTTTAATTATTGAAAAACGGTGTCGTTGCAAACCGAACGGGCACAAACAATTATCACGGAATGGGCGTGGTCAGCAGATTTAAAATTACTTTGACCAATAATTTAAGTCGAATTCAGAAACAAGTCAACGTGGTGCGGTGCAGTCGCGTGGAATTTGTGTTTGTTCATAAAATTTGCGTCTAAAAAACTTTGTGGAACAGCGTGTCGTGTAAAACGGAACGACGCATTTTCTTTAAAAAAACACGATTTTTTTTAAAATTATATAAAATATATATTATATAATGAAATTGATAATTATATATATGTATATATATTATAATTATATAATTCATTTATATATATAATTTTCATTTAATAATTATATATATAACAATTATATAATTAAATTATATATATTATATAATTTTTAATTAAAAATTATATATATATAATAATTATATAGTTTTAAAAAAAAATTAATTAATTAATTAATTAATTTAAAAAAAAATTAATTAATTAAATATTAATTAATTAATTTTAAAAAAAATTATTATTAATTAATTAATTAATTAAATATTAATTAATTAATTTTAAAGAAAGGAGAAAAGAAAAACTGGCAAAAGAGTATTTCTCACCTCATATCTGTTCAGTATGTCTTTATCTACGATGACAATTGATCAGATCAAAAGCTTAGCAAAGCTAAAACGAAGGGAGTTTTTACACTCCATTGGTAGCGTTTCTGCAGATTCAGGGGACTCGGAAGAGCATCAAGAAAAAACTGATTCCCCACATTCCCATGAAGATACAAATGTTTATAAACAACAAAGTGTTCTATCCCCAGAATTGAACGAAACATATGAAGCTGATATAACGACAGAAGCTGTTATATCCAAAGCCACTGATATAACAACAGAAGCTGTTGAGGCCTTCGGTGATGAAGCAGATATGGTTGTTAAGAATGAAGCATTTGATGATGAGGAAAAGTTACATCAGACAATAATTGTCGGTAACTTAACTCTAAATCTTAAAAGGAATCACAAAAAATCACCAGCAGAACAAGGAATGGCTGGGAAACATGAAAAAGTATTTCAAGATCTACCCATAAAAGTGTCTTCCAATAGGAAAATCAAACGTCCAATAGAAGTCAAGACAGTATCCAACTCTGTCGATATCAGATCTTTTCACTGTCCACATCACCAACAGATGGAGCTCGAGAAGATGCTTCACGATCTTTTTAAAGTGTGGGAAGCAAAAGCTCATCGCTTGAGAAAACCAAACATTCGTCAACATTGTCCATCATTACGTATGCTTTGAGGACAAAGCATCTTAAGAGAGGGGCAATGTTATGAATATTTTATTAATTATTAGTTAGATTAGTTATCTTAGGTTATTAACTGAAAGGGCATGATCAAAGATCATGCCTCTTCACCAAGGGACACCTTGAGGCTGTATTTAAAGCCCAGGCGATCCCTCATTGTAATCATATCTTATCTCATCTTTTCATCATTAATAATATATATTTATCAGTTTTACCAGAGTTTTTACACTCCATGCATGCATACCTCTTTCCTTCTTTAGGTTATCTAGGCTTCCTTGAACAACTTCCTTTCCTTGCTTGAAATTTCCTCAAATATGCTACAATCATTTGTCACCATACCATAATCCTTCATGAATCCCATATAAGATGGAATTATTAACGATACACTTGCTTTTCCCAAGAGAGGTGAACCCTTTAATCAATATTCTAATGGAGGATCTTAATTATCCTCATTCAACAAATGCTCCTTTCTAGTGACAATGAGGTATGATGAATGCTAGATGAATTTCTTTCAACTACTTTATACTTTTAATGAGGTTAACAAGAGCTCCTTTCTTTCTATGATGATTTCTCTAGACTTATACTTCAACTATATTTCAAGCTTCTTCTAATGATTTCATGAATCCTTCTTTAATCGTATGCTATTATGATGCCATCCTCTAAAATGATGCATCCTATCATGCTTATAATGCTTTCTACCATGCTAGTTATATTTTACAAACCTGAAAAGAACTAAGTGATGAAGATTATCTCAATCATAGTAGAGATCGCTAACTTATTCCTTCTTTGATTTATTTGTCTCAAGTTCTTCCACTTCTTTAATGATATGGGATTCATTCCTTTTCTTGTTGTCCTTCTTAAGTTTAGGAAAATTTCTCTTGTAGTGCCCATATTATTTACAACCATAGCATTGGATTTTTGACATATCGATCTTCTTCTTTTTCCGAGGACCAAAATTCCCAAAATTTCCTTTTCTCTTAGCCATGGAAACAAATGTTTGAACTTGTTCGCTTGGTCCCACATCACTTTTTTCTTTTAAACTGGTTTCTTCAATCCTACACAATGACCAAATTTTATTGAATGGGGTGTCTTCCTTCTTTCCATAGATGCATGATACAAAGTTGCCCCATTCATTAGGTAGTGCATTGAGCACCATGATGGTCGTTTATTTATTAGACATTATTTCCCATAATTCTTTCAGTTTGTCTTGTTTTTCTGACACCCTCATAAAGTATGAGGTTATTCCTTCTTCCTTTGATATCTTCATCTTGAAGAGCTTAGGTCTCAATGATATTACTTCTCCTGCAATACTTACAGAGAAAAATTCTACCAGTTTGTCTTAGATGTATTTTGACTTTTCCAATTTTGCTACAAATGGGATGAGAGAGTCCTTGATTGATTCTATAAGTATTCTTTGATTCTTTATTCCCCCCTTCATGTATTTTGCTAGAGCTTGAGATTCTTCTTTTCACGGTTTGACAATTAAACCCTTAACATGACCAATGACTTCATTTTCTATGACAATCAAATCTATCCTATTTTTCCATGCAAGATAGTTTGTTGACCATGTTAGCACATGGATATGCATCCCACCCACCCCACCTTATTTTTCTATGTTTTCACCTCAGCTTCGCCGTTATCACTGGCCTCTCATCGTTTTTTTTCCATTCTCGCATTTATATTGCGCCGACCACGTCATCAAACTCCTTATCCTTATAATCACCATTTTTGTCCAATTTTATATCATCTTTTTATCCTTTACATGCTAATTTCACCAAAAAAATGTCTCTACAATCGAGGAAAGCAATGTTCTGAAAGTGCTAGGATACTTTAGTATTATTTGTCTACTTCATGTACATTGCCTTATTGGAGATTATTACAGTGGACTCAAGTGCTTCATGCCGTGGTGAAATTGGTTGACCAAATGATAAATAATATGAGGTATTTGTCACATATTTTGACTTATTAGCACTAATAAAAGAGAAATGGACATGGCTGAAAGGTGCCTTCAAATTTTGGCTTCGTTGAATGGATGGTTGGGTTATGGTTTATTTCTCCAAGTCAAGCTTTAAGGTTCGAAGGGGAAGAGCCCACAAAGGAGCCAAAATGGGTGCATTACAAATCAAATAGGATGGTGTGGAAAATTGCATATAACCTCAATGTTTCACCTCCCATAGTGCATGTGGGATAAGCCCACTTTCAAACTTTTTTATAACAAATTTTCCAATTTTCTCTATGTGACCAGTTGACTTTTGGGGCGGTTCTTGAGAAAATGGTGGTGAAATTTTGGAAACTGAAAGAGTTTTTTCTCATCACGGGCTAGAAAACAATAAACTCTTTCAGTTTTGGCATATCTGCTACAAATTGGGAGAATCGAGATTATCGTTGAGCCCTATTTTTCGGATCTCAGAATTTTTCTGTTTCACACATGTTTTTGGAATGTAGATCTCGGGAAAATGGAAACAAATATCAGGAAATTGAAAGAGGTTTTTTCTCAAATCAAGCTAAAAAGAAATAGCCTCTTTTAATTTTTGCATAGCTATTACAGATTGGAAGAATCGAGAGCATATTTGAGCCCTATTTTTCGGATCTCAGAATTTTCTTGTTTGACACATATTTTTTGAATGCAGATCTCAGGTAAAATGGAAACAAATTTCAAGGAAATGAGAGAGGTTTTTTCTCATAACAAACTAGTCTACAAAAACCTCTTTCATATTTTACACAGCTATCATGATTTGGAAGTTTTGAATTCATAATTGCAGTGTTATTTCTGCAGTAGGTTGGTCTTTTTTTTGGGATACAGTTCTAGATTTTGATGTAACAAACTGCTCTTTTGGGGGAATTGGATAATTTCGACCTCTGAATCTTAAGGAGGGTTATATTCCTATATATATCTTATAAATTCAATGTAATATAGGTTGGCAATGAGAGGGAGAGGCTGTTGGACTCTATATTTTTCCTTGAATATTTTTATGTAATTAAATGTAGGAGTTTCTCTCTTCTTTGTTTTGAAATTCATCACGGTGTTTATGTTCAGTATGTGTTCATGTATATCATTTCCATGATTATGTTTTTCTTCTAGTATTGTTTGAGAGTAAATGATAGGAATTCATCCATGTTAGATGCTCCTTTCACACTGATGATGCTTGTTATGTGTTAATGGTTATCTTTACATAATTCATCCATGTTTGATGCTCTGTTTTGTAACGTTACATGTGTTATTTCTTCTAAAGCTACACTGGAGATTCATCCATTGATAGATGCCTGTAGTGTAGTGGGATTTCTTCTCCTTTTCATCTCTCATTTCATACTATTTATCCAGTTGAACATAATGCTTACTTTGCCTCAAATTTGCAGAAAGAAACTAGACTTGACTCGATTGCCCAATGGTACTTTCTCTCTTGTTTTTCCGACCCAAAAACCTAAAACAAAACCCTAGAGCTATAGAGGAACAATTTGCAGCCATATTTTAGGAATTCCTATGGTGTGTAAATTTGGTAATGTTATTTATTTATGTTGATATTTATCCATTTTATCATTATATTTTCTTTCTAGTGAAAATCTCTCCAGATTGTAAACATAATTCATCTCACATGCTCTGTTTTAAAAGAGATTCTCATGTATTTGTCCCATTCTTCTATCAAAATGAATTCACCTCTTGTGCTCACTTTGATTTTCTCCAATTTCGTCCTATACCATTAAACAACAAAAACTCCAAAATACCTCTTATGCATACCTACCTTGCTCCTATTTTTGGTTGTGCTATAAAACTCTATTACCTTAAACCTAGTTGCAGTAGCTCCTTCCCTGATCCAACACCATACTTTCAAACAAGCAAATCCTTGTACTCATACGTAGCCTAAAACCTTTTTCATCTAGCTCTCTTGGCTGTGACTTTGTGGAGAGAGCCCTCTCCGAATTGGTAGGTCTAGATACCAAGGTAAAAGGTTGGTATGTGGTTACCTCTGTTGGGATCTCTTCTTCAACCTTAAAGATCTGGCGAAGTGATAACATATTGGCACCGCTGCCGGGGAGCGAAGTGACATATCTTCCCCAGGAAAGACCATCAAAGTTTAGATCTAATTGATGATGGTGGACAGTGGTGAGATGCATATAAATGCTAAAATCATCCACTTGGTGACTCCACACAGTTCAGGTTGATCAAAAGAATGCATTAGCAAAAGAATCCATAAATCAAGACATTCAGGGTGCCTCCACTGTTCACTGATGAGGTCACGTATTAAAACAAGATGATTAGGTATGTGGAAAACCCTCTATTTTGTGAAGTTTTGAAATAAGTCCGGATCAATTAGTGCATATTCAAATAGATGAGATATTTTCAACGGATGTCCTTCATTGTCTGAGATCTATGAAGATTTCTCCTGATGGTAAAAATGGCTTCTCTGAATTAGTTGTTGAAAGGTTTAAGAACAAGATTAAGCTTTTAAGTGATCAAATCCAATCATATAATTTCCAAGATCCTAAAAATTTCTTGGAAAACCCCCCTCTTCCCAAACAAGAAACAATAGTGATGCATTTCCATGTTGAAATCGAGGATTGTTTTGACAATGAATCTGATGACTCTTATCTGAAACTCTAAGGTGTACTTGCAGAGTCCCAATTAATTTCTAGTACATGGCATGTTTTCCATGATCTCATGGCTTGTGGTTGTGGAGATCAGACTTACAATAAGTTTCTAATGCCCTTACAAGCTCTGGTTCTGATTTTTTTAAAAAGAAGAAAAGGTGCCCAAGTACTGGATCAGATTTTTGATTGGATATATTGGATAGTTTATATTTATTGAAATTAAGCATCCAATTTTAGAATAGGTTATATGTACATAAATAATCTTACTTGGAAAGCATATTTGTAGTCATATTTTCAATTTAGTTTTCATATTGTTTGAAATCAGTTTGCAGCTCTTTGTGACTCCATGCCCAATAAGAAGGCACTGATCTATGAGTTCCCATATGTCTACAGTTCTTGACACCTCCTAAAAGGAACTACCTTACCCAACTAGAGCCGATGTTAGCACATGGATTTGCATCCCACCCACCCCACCTTATTTTTCTATGTTTTCACCTCAACTCTGCCATTATCACTGTCCTCACATCATTTTTTTTTTCCATTATTGCATTTATATTTCGCAGAGCAGCTTATCAAACTTCTTATCCTTATAATCACCATTTTTTTCCAATTCTATATCATCTTTTTATCCTTTACATGCTAATTTCACCAAAAAATTGTCTCTACAATGCAGGAAAGGAATGTTCTGAAAGTGTTGGGATACTTTAGTATTATTTGTCTACTTCGTGTACATTGCCTTCTTGGAGATTATTACAGTGGACTCAAGTGCTTTAGGCTGTGGTGAAATTGGTTGACCAGATGAGCATTACTACGAGGGATTTTTCACATATTTGGACTTATTGGCACTAATAAAAGAGAAAGAGACATGGCTAAAAGGTGCCTTCAAAATTTTGGCTTCGTCGAATGGATGGTTGGGTTATGGTTTATTTCTCCAAGTCAAGGTCTAAGTTTCGAAGGAGAAGAGCCCACGAAAGAGACAAAAGGGGTGCACTACACATAAAATAGGATGGTGTGGGAAATTGTATATAAACCTCAATGTTTCACCTCCCATAGTGCATGTGGGATAAACCCACTTTCAAACTTTTTCATAACAAATTTTCCAATTTTCTCTGTGTGACTAGTTGACTTCTGAGGCGTTTCCTGAGCAAATGGTGGCAAAATTTTGGAAACGGAAAGAGGTTGTTTCTCAGCACGGGCTAAAAAAATAACCTCTTTAATTTTTGGCATATCTGCTACAAAATGGGAGAATCGAGATCATCTTTGAGCACTATTTTTCGAATCTCAAAATTTTCTTGTTTGACACATGTTTTTGGAATGTAGATATCGGGCAAATGGAAACAAATCTCAGGAAACTGAAAGATGTTTTTCCTTAGTATAGGAAAAAAAACAATAACCTCTTTCAATTTTTTCATAGATATTACAAATTGGGATAATCGAGAGCATATTTGAGCCCTATTTTTTGTATCTCAGAATTTTCCTCTTTGACACATATTTTTTGAAAGCCAATATCGGGTAAATGGAAACAAATTTCAAGGAACTGAGAGAGGTTTTTTCTCATAAAAAAATGATCTACAAAAATATCTTCCAGATTTTACACATCTATCATGAGTTGGAAGTTTCGAATTCATAATTGCAGTGTTATTCTATAGTAGGTTGGTATTTTTTTTGGGATACAGTTCTAGATTTTGATGTAACATATTGCTCTTTGGGGGAATTGGATAATTTCGACCTCTGAATCTTAAGGAGGGTTCTATTCCTATATATATCTTATTAATTCAATGTAATATAGGTTGGAAATGAGAGGGAGAGGCTGTTGGGCTCAGTATTTTTCCTTGAATATTTTTATGTAATTAAATGTAGGAGTTTCTCCCTTCTTTGTTTTGAGATTCATCATGGTGTTTATGTTTAGTATGTGTTCATGTATATCATTTCCATGATTATGTTTTTCTACTAGTATTGTCCGAGAGTAAGTGATAGGAATTCATCCATGTTAGATGCTCCTTTCACATTGATTATGCTTGTTATGTGTTAATGGTTAACTTTACATAATTTATCCATGTTTGATGCTCTGTTTTGTAACCTATCTTTGTGTTTTTTCTTCTAAAGCTACACTGGAGATTCATCCATTGATAGATGCCTGTAGTGTAGTGGGCTTTCTTCTTCTTTCAATCTCTCATTTCATATTATTTATCCAGCTGAAAATAGCTCTTACTTTGCCTCAAATCTGCAGAAAGAAACTAGCCTTGACTCCATTGTCCAATGGTACTTTCTCTCTTGTTGTTCCAACCCAGAAAACCCAAAACAAAACCCTGGAGCTACAGAGGAACATTTTGCAGCCATATTTTAGGAATTCCTATGGTGTTTAAATTTGGTAATGTTATTTCTTTATGTTGATATTTACCCATTTTATCATTATATTTTCTTTCTAGTGATAATATCTCCAGATTGTAAACATAATTCATCTCACATGATCTGTTTTAAAAGATATTCTCATGTATTTGTCCCATTCTTCTATCAAAATGAATTCACCTCTTGTGCTCACTTTGATTTTCTCCAATTTCGTCCTATACCATTAAACAACGAAAACTCCAAAATACCTCTTATTCATACCTACCTTGCTCCTATTTTTGGTTGTGCTGTAAAACTCTGTTATCTTAAACCTAGTTGCAGTAGCTCATTCCTTGATCCAGCACCATACTTTCAAACAAACAAACCATTATACTCATACCTAGCCTAAAACCTTTTTCATCCAGCCCTCTTGGCTATGAATTTATGGAGAGAGCCCTCTTCGACTTGGTAGGTCTAGATACCACGTTAAAAGATTGGTATGTGGTTACCTCTATTGGGATCTCTTCTTCAGCCTTAGAGATCTGGCAGAGTGATAACATATTGGCGCCGTTGCCGGGGAGCGAGGTGACAAATATTCCCCGAGAAAGACCATCAAAGTTCAGATTGATTGCTGATGGTGGACATCGGTCATATGCATATAAATCCTAAAATCATCCACTTGGTGACTCCACACAGTTCAGGTTGATCAAAAGTCTCCACTGGCAGAAGAATCCAGAAATAAAGACATTCATGACACCTCCACTGCTCACTGATCCGATCATGTATTAAAACAACATGATTGGGTATGTGGAAAACCCTATATTTTGTGAAGTGGTGAAAGAAGTCAGGGATCAGTTAGTGGATATTCAAATAGATGAGGTATTTTCAATAGATGTACTTCATTTTCTAATATCTACGAAGATTTCTGCTGAAGGTAAAATTGGCTTCTCTGAATTAGTTGTTGAAAGGTTTGAGAACGAGATTAAGCTTTTAAATGATAAAATCCAATCATATAATTTCCAAGATCCTAAAAATTTCTTGGAAAACCTCCCTCTTCCCAAACAAGATACAATAGTTCTGCATTTCGACGTTGAAATTGAGGATTGTTTTCACAATGAATCTGATGACTCATATATGAAACTGTATGATGATATAGAAAGCGAATTTACAAAATAATTTGAAGATCAAGAGATAGGTCATGAATTTTATGATCCTATTTCTTTCTATATGAGGGAGTACTTCCCTGCAGAGTCCCAATTAATTTCCAGTACCTGGCATGTTTTCCATGATCTCATGGCTCATGGTTGTGGAGATCATACTTACAATCAATTTCTAATGCCATTACAAGTTATGGTTCTGATTTTTTTTTAAACAAATGAAGGTGCCCAAGTAATGGATCATATTTTTGATTGGTTGTACTATATATTTTATATTGATTGAAATCAAGCATTCAGTGTTAGAATAGGTTATATGTACATATATAATCTTACTTAGTAAGCATATTTGCAATCAAATTTTCAGTTTAGTTTTCAAATTGTTTGAAATCAGTTTGCAGCTGTTTGTGACTCCATGCCCAGTACTAAGGCACTGATCTACGAGTTCCCAGAGATCTGCAGTTCTTGACACCTCCTAAAAGGAGTTTCCTTCCCCAGTTGTAGCCGATGTTAGCACATGGATTTGCATCCCACCCAACCTACATTATTTTTCTATGTTTTAACCTCAGCTCCGCCGTTATCACTAACCTCACATCGTTTTTTTTTGCCATTCTCGCATTTATATTTCGCAGAGCACCTTATCAAACTCCTTATCCTTATAAGCATCATTTTTGTCCAATTATTTATCATCTTTTTATCCTTTACATGCTAATTTCACCAAAAAATTGTCTCTACAATGGAGGAAAGCAATGTTCTGAAAGTGCTAGGATACTTTAGTATTATTTGTCTACTTCGTGTACATTGCCTTATTGGAGATTATTGCACTGGACTCAAGTGCTTCAGGCTGTGGTGAAATTGGTTGACAAAATGAGCAATACTATGAGGGATTTGTCACATATTTGGATTTATTAGCACTAATAAAAGAGAAAGAGACATGGCTGAAAGGTGCCTTCAAAATTTTGGCTTTGTCGAATGGATGGTTGAGTTATGGTTTATTTCTCCAAGTCAAGGTCTAAGTTTTGAAGGGGAAGAGCCCATGAAGGAGCCAAAAAGGGTGCACTACACATCAAATAGGATGGTGTGGAAAATTTCATATAAACCTCAATGTTTCACCTCCCATAGTGCATGTGGGATAAGCCCACTTTCAAACTTTTTAATAACAAATTTTCCAATTTTCTCTGTGTGACCAGTTGACTTTCGAGGCAGTTCCTAAGAAAATGGTGGCGAAATTTTGGAAACTGAAAGAGGGTTTTTCTCAACACGGGATAAAAAATAATAACCTCTTTTAGTTTGGAATATTTGCTACAGTTTGGGAGAATCAAGATCATTTTTTAGCCCTATTTTTCGGATCTCAGAATTTTCTTGTTTGACACATGTTTTTGGAATGCAGATATCGAGCAAATGGGAACAAATCTCTAGAAAATTAAAGAGGTTTTTCCTCAGTATGGTCTAAAAAAAATAATCTCATTCAATTTTGGCATAACTGTTACATATTGGGATAATCGAGAGCATCTTTGAGCCCTATTTTTTGGATCTCAGAATTTTCATGTTTGACACATATTTTTTGAATGCAGATCTTGGGTAAATGGAAACAAATTTCATGGAAATGAGAGAGGTTTTTTCTCATAAAAAAATGATATAAAAAAACCTCTTCCAGATATTACACAAATATCATGAGTTGAAAGTTTTGAATTCATAATTCTAGTGTTATTTCTCTAGTAGGTTGGTAATTTTTTTGGGATACAATTCTAGATTTTGATGTAACAGACTGCACTTTTGCGGGAATTGGATAAGTTAGACCTTTGGATATTAATGAGGGTTATATTCCTATATATATATTATAAATTCAATGTAATAGAGGTTGGAAATTTGAGGGAGAGGTTGTTGGTCTGCGTATTTTTCCTTGAATATTTTTATGTAATTAAATGCAGGAGTTTCTCTCTTCTTTGTTTTGAGATTAATCACGGTGTTTATGTTTAGTATGTGTTCATGTATATATCATTTCCATGATTATGTTTTTCTGCTAGTATTTTCTGGGAGTAAGTGATAGGAATTCATCCATGTTAGATGCTCCTGTCACACTGATGATGCTTGTTATGTGTTAATGGTTATCTTTACAGAATTCATCCTTGCTTGATGCTCTATTTTGTAACCTATATTTGTGTTATTTCTTCTAAATCTACACTGGAGATTCATCCATTGATAGATGCATGTAGTGTAGTGGGCTTTCTTCTCCTTTCCATCTCTCAAATATGCAGAAATAAACTAGCCTTGAAGCCATTGCCCAATGGTACTTTATCTCTTATTGTTCCGACCCAGAAAACCTAAAACAAAACCATAGTGATATAGAGGCAGAATTTGCAGCCATATTTTAGGAATTCCTGTGGTGTGTAAATTTGGTAATGTTATTTATTTATGTTAATATTTATCCATTTTATCATTATATTTTCTTTCTAGTGATAAACTCTCCAGATTGTAAACAAAATACATCTCACATGCTCTGTTTTAAAAGAGATTCTCATGTATTTGTCCCATTCTTCTATCAAAATGAATTCACCTCTTGTGCTCACTTTGATTTTCTCTAATTTCATCCTATACCATTAAACAACAAAAACTCCAAAATACCTCTTATGCATACCTACCTTGCTCCTATTTTTGGTTGTGCTCTAAAACTCTATTATCTTAAAGCTAGTTGTAGTAGCTCCTTCCCTCATTCATCACCATACTTTCAAACAAACAAACCCTTGTACTCATACCTAGCCTAAAACCTTTTTCATCCATCCCTCTTGGCTATGACTTTGTGCAGAGATCCCTCTCCGACTTTGTAGGTCTAGATACCAAGTAAAAAGGTTGGTCTATGGTTACCTTTGTTGGGATCTTTTCTTCAGCCTTAGAGATCTAGCGGAGTGATAACATGCCCAACCAATTTGTTGTTTTCTTTGAAAAATGAAGTCATTTTGATATATTTAGACACAAACATAAAGATACTTACTTTTCAAGTGAATATACTCCTTGATGATGAAATATTCAACTTGATGCCTTTCTTGATGATGTTGATAATAGAATATGTCTTCACGATGAATATGTCTTCCTTCAAGTATGCTTTGATAATGATCCTTGACTCAAGAAGAGGGAGACCACATTGATTTCTTGATGATGATGGAAGAGCTTCTTCCTGCTTCCCTTGGATGTAGAGACTTCAATAAGCTTCAATGTGTAAGCTTCCTAATAATGCTTCAATTGAAGAACCCTTATTTGAATGAGCTAGGGTTTTGAAGTCTTCTCTGATGCCCTTAGTCTCTTCCTTCAAGATTATGAGAGGGTTAGCCCTTCTTGATGATTGATGCTCTTGATGTTTCCCATATGATATTCTTATGCTTCGACCCTTGAGTATCATTCTTTAACTTTCCTTTTCTCGATGTAGTCACCTTAGCTTTGATACCATGTTGAGAAATCTAGGACAACTAGATTATCCAATTTCTCTTACTTTGATAATTGCTTGTTATGTCTCTTTACTTATCTTGATTAGATTCTTTTTCACCTTGATTATTATTATGTTCTTTTCATAAAACAAATACCAAACCATAAAACAATGAGATGATGGGACATAAGATATAAGTGATCAAACAAGGCCAAAACCTCTCCACTTGAGAGGATAACCCACAAGAATTATTCTCTTCTTATAGAATATTAAATTGAAAAATTCCAAGACCTATGGCCCTTGAACAAGACCTTTTAATATCAAGTAAAATATTTCCTTCTTGATGAGCTTTCCTTCCATCGATTCCTCAGCAATTACTCCAACAAATTCTTCTGCAATTTCAACCTCCCAGCATATTCTTTTGCAACTTTGACCTCCCAATAGATTCTTCTGCAACTTCGACATCTCAGCAGATTCTTCTATATAAACCCTAGATTCTACACGAGAGAATATTTATGGTATATCCTTATTCCTTTCTTCTTTTCTTGAGTTATTTCTCTATCCTAGAGAACTAAATTGTAAAGTGTACTTCCTGGTGGCCTAACTCGACTTTTGCAACTTGGTCTTTTCTGCTACTATAGTTGACCTAGTTCCTTCACACATGTGGAGAGTAGTTGCCCAAAACAACCCAAATATCTCATCCTTTTTCTTCTTCCTTTTTCCTTCTTTTATTCGCACCTTTCTTGATCTTCCTTAACTGAATTGGTGAGTGAGATTGAGTGTCTCCCAAGTGAGGCCGAAGTCTCCTTTATATAGTCTTCCACTGGGTTGAATTTGCACCTTTTAGGATGACTTGTCAATGTGTGTAAGACGAATTGATATTTGCACCATGACGAGGTCTTGGAGGTTCTTTTTACTTTATTTTGACTCAAATACTTTTTTCTTTACAATATGTAACATGCCCAAATGGGTCTTCAATACCTGCCAATGAGTCAATTGATTTGTAGACTAAATAACAAGCCCTAGAAGCACTCAATGGGTGTTTTGATGGTGCCAGAACCACCAAAATTCAAGGGATCTCCCTGATATGAAGTCCCAACTAAACCTCACACTTTTTGGAGTAGGAGTCGCAATAGTGGGGTGTTAATGATTTGCCTTGGTTTTCAAAACACATAGAGTGGTGCATGATGTCACTGGTGAGAACAAGTGTGTGACCTTGCAGAGAGTCAAGTGCAACGTATGGCAGTTCCAACACACGAAGGGAAAAGAAAGTGTGCCCCTTGGAAGCATGTAATAGTATGCAACTTAGAAGGAACACACGAGAAAAATGACATCACATGAAATAACAAGCGAAATAATTCACAAGTTAAGGTGATAGATTAACACATCAACACACAACCAACAAGATACATACAAATGCAAATGAAATAGCTCATAAGCATATGTGTAAGTTAAATAGAATACATCGCAAATATAATAAGAGTAGTCCTAATATATTCACAATATATGCATGAAAGCATGCAAACTTTGAGTTTTATTAAAAGAGATAGTTCCAATCATAAATACAACATTTGACAAGCCACTTGCCCCAATAATCGAATGTGAAGTCTAAAACACCTGCTCCTCCAAATAACTATGCTCCCTCTATGCTACAGAGAAGCCAATGCTCACACAAAACTCCTAAGATCTTCCTAAGCCTAAGTCTAACCAAAATCTTGGATCCCAAAAGCCCTTTACATGAGTTATGAGGATATATTTATAACAAAGGGGGGTGACTCTTGGCATGCCCCCTTTGTGTCTCTTGGAATCCCCTCATGACTCTTCAAATTCTTACAAAATAACTCATTACATTACATATCACTATTCACATTCCAAAAATGACACTTGGAATTTCACTTTTTCAATAATTACAAATAATATTACATTTTTCACTCGTACCCATATAAGACAAAATAGGGTAGAGACAACTTGAAAACCTAACAAGACAAAACACTATGATGTTGGATTTTTGGTGAACTCAAGCTGAGAAAATTTGACTTGATGCTTCTCGGTCACATATTGATGCCAAGCTCGATACTGTTCAATGGTCTCCCCAATCTACGTGATAGTGTTAGGCTGGAAGTGAACTCTTGCCTCCATAGAATCGAGGTACAATGTCTTGGAACCGGTCTGAACCTCTTTCTCAATCAAGAGAAACATTGTTTTGATTTGAATAGGACCACCGATGTAGGCTTGCATGTGCTGTCTAGTCAGCTTTAAGTCCTCCTTGGTGGCCATCTGCTTCAACTACTTGAAGTACTGATCAATCTCTTGCCTGAATTTCCATTTTTGTTTAGTCTCAGTGAGTGTGCTAACTAATGGTATCCCGTGGGTTCTCACCGTGAAATAAAAAATGTTATATATCTATACATAGGAGGCTTGAATATTTGCAATGAAAGGGAGAGCCGTTTGTTGATCTTGATCAACATCCGAACTCTCGCTTTCTCTAGCTCTGCTCGTGGCTTCATCTTCTTGACCAGGGTAAGATGTACCCCCTTGTATCACATTGTCTAATCGTGCACAATGACGATAGAAACTTGCACATTCCTATGGATCTCGAAAAAATCTTTGCTCTGTTGTTGCAAGTCATGTAAGCGGACAACTGATTTATGTATGGTCACAAGCTCCTTATAGAGATCCCGCATAATGTCTCCAAGTGTGGATACTTCATCAAGTATCGTTTCTCTCATCTCCTCTAGGTAAACATGTGTGGAAGGTGCATTATGCACTGCTGTTCATTCTCTTGCTAGACAACCTATAGATTCTGTGCTAAATGTTTATTCTTGGCCAAAAAATTTCGAGTGTTAGATTTTTCCGCACCCACGAAGGCCAATTTGGCTTCGGCAATAGAATTTGGATTCTTGTTGGTGTTCGAAACTATCACCCTTTCTATCATAAATACAAGTGATGCATGATCATCTCGGAAGTGCTTTCTCCACGCTTGTACAATCTTCTTTTGGAGTTCATCAAATGAGAGATTGTACACATCCATCACTGGATCATCATCAAGGGGAATTATCTCCCCTTCCTCGGTCAGGGTTGGCACTGCGACTGAAGGTGGTGGAGTCTGAACTGTCGTCATTAATTTATCCATGGTAGCCTTTAGGATCTTATGTTTTGGACAATGCAAGGGATTTTTTTTCATAGACTTAGGGTACCATGAGCATCGATTAAGAAGACTAGGGCTTCATCTTGTTTTCCAACCAATAATCATCCATGTATCATTATTTCATAAGGTCAAATGCTATGGTTTCATTCATGTATATGGATAATGCTATGGAATTTTCACCTAGGCTAGAAAATCATATAGCAAACATTAGTTCTAGGGTTTGCATCAAGAATTTAGGACTAGAGCTTTATGATGAAAACTAGGCATCAATAATCAAGAGCTTTCCAGAGCTAGGATTTGATGGGAATTTTAACAAGGCTAGGGAATTACAAAGCTAGGGATTTATGGTTTTATCATGTAGCTAGGAAATTTGGTTTATTGCCTTGAATATGCATCTTCTTCATGCTTAGGGTTTTCTTCTAGGGTTTGCATGAGGATAGGGAAACATCACAAAAGGGTTATTCATGCATCATAAGAATATTTCCATCTCCAGCAATTCCATATTGACATCAATGAAAACTTTGACCAACAGTCTCCCCCTTTGTCATTGATGCCAATATTCTTGCCCTTTCAACAATTTCTCCACCTTTGACATCAATGGAAAATGGGGTGCCCAAGTACTCCCCCTATCAAGCCACTTCTTGATATGTTGCTTCCCTTGTCATGGTGCTTCTTCTTGCTATTTTTCTCTTTGCAACTCCCTCTGTCATTATGCTCTTCTTTAATGTACTTGCTCCCCGTAAGCC
Source organism: Pinus albicaulis (assembly GCA_034641835.2). Classification (NCBI taxonomy): domain Eukaryota; kingdom Viridiplantae; phylum Streptophyta; class Pinopsida; order Pinales; family Pinaceae; genus Pinus; species Pinus albicaulis. The sequence continues at coordinate 1,417,421,698 of CM076574.1, read as the reverse complement.
TCTGCATGCCTTCATGGAAATGGATGAGGTAGATGGTCAACTAACTCCCCCTGCCTGCATAAACTCCTCTAGCTCTTCTTTTTTATTTATACAAGAAATAATGATGCCTTGTGGTCAGGTGGAAGACATATTCAAACAATGGATGTGTAGTGAAGACACTATTATCATAAAAAAAAAATTATTTTTGTAAATTTTTTGTAATAAATTACGAAAAAACAAGTTAATATTCTTAGCAGTATTTTGGGACCCGACATGGTTGGAAAAAGAATATCGCGAGGGTATTGTTATCACAAAATCTGACCTGATAGGCTGCTCATTAGGTAAACCTTGTGTAACTATTTCAATCCAATCTCTTGGCTGAGGCTTAACCTCCTCAGCCTGAGAGGGATCTCTCAAGGGTTAATGATACAAAATAATGATATAGATAGATGGCTAACTCTATGGTTTGTGATTTTGTATGTTTACAAGTTGAAAGATGAAGACTTGCTACCATTGGGCTATGGAGTCAGTGACAGGGATAAAGATAACAATAACTCTTCATGTAGAAATTGAGGCTTGTATATACTCCAATGAAATAGTGACACATTCAGGAAAATCTCAATAACTCAAGGTTCAAAGGAAGTCAGAGCATGTGATACATGAATTCTGAGTAATGATACATCAAGGTATTGAAAAGGAAAGTATTAAAAGAGATTCATCAAAGCTTAACACTTAAAGGAAGTCAGAGCATGAATAATCATGAATTTTGAGTAATAAGTATTAAAACATTGAAGAAAACCATCCACAAATAGGACCCAAAAAACTCATAAGACCATAGTTCAATACTTAAAGGAAGTCAGAGCATGACTAACCATGAATTCTAAGTAATAAGCATTGAAACTATGAAAGGGAAACATTTCAAAGATATGATATAAACTCATTGAAATACAGTAAGAATATCAGGTCCAGAAAAGTTAATTTGCTTTTGTATATATCAATCCATCCAAGGCATTTACAAAAGTAGACTGTTCATAAAACATTTTCCAACCTGTAGGTTGAAACTAACATTAGCATGTATACATTGGGCATTATGGAGTCATGATAATCTTCAACAAAATCAACACAGTCTACCTAGCATGGAAGTCAAGGAATTTAGAGTTCAAGCTAATAGAATAAAACATGTAAAACAATGAAACACACAATCAGCTCAATTATGAAGGAATTCGGAGCATCATTGATGAATTCCGAGTATCATAATCAAACACCAATGCAATAGAAGAATTGAAAGGATGCCATAAAAACAACAACACACAAGAACTCCTCATGAATCTTGAGTTGCCTAAGAAGAAACTCTGTATTAAGTTGTAAAACAATGACACATAAAACATAGTCTTTTGCTAATGAAATGCCCAACCCTTATGAATTTGACCTCATGCTCTATATAGAACATTTACAATATAGGATTCTTTCATCCTCCACTAAATAATTCGAATTCCCATGCTTTGACACTTTTCCTAATCTTAAACATGCTATTAATTACAAAATGATAGCTATACCGCCTTTGAAAAGTCCTAATTCTAATAGGACTGAAACTCCTAAATATGCTTGCAACAACCTTATCTAAACTTTAATTCTTCCTTTGACAACTGCAATACCATGTATTCGAACTTTGATGATGTCTCCACCTTTGATGTAATCCTGCTGATGATGACAAAAACTGTCCTAGAAATCACGAGACAGGTTTCCTGTTTTTTAGCCCTTAACTTCCATTTTCATCTTCGAGCACTTGTGATCATTGATAGATCAATTTTACATGTGTCATATTTGCCAATCATTGCTCTGAATCCTTTAATCTTCCACCTGTGTAGAAAAACATCTACGAAATAATGTTAAATGATAAGAAATAGGTTTGCTTTACGAAAGTAGCTTGTTTTCGTAGAATAGTTTTTAGGTAATTGTGAAACTTTTCCTTTAATCATTTTTTCTCCTGTTTTTTGTTTGTTTGTTTTAACCTTCACCTATAATCTCCATGCTTCCACCAGAAAAATTTAAAGCCCAAACTTATCATTCTTCCCTCCAAAATTCATATGAAAAAAGTGCAAAAAGACATCTTCAGCAGTTTTGTAGCGCACTACGAAACTGCTGTGCAAGTTGATTTTGACACAGTCTTCTAAACAATCTTCAAATTTTTTGAGTTGGGGATGATTATACCTTATAAGTGCGGATATTATTTCAAAACATATAACTTATCTTGAAAAATATGGTTTTCATAAAACTTTATCTTTACCTTAATGAAGACTGATTTAAAATTTATCATTTTTCTGCACTATTTCATTACCCTGTTTCACTGTTGCTTTAGCTTTTCTTGAGATCTTGTTAGCTGAATATCCAGGTCTTCCACCTATGCTTTCAGGTTCAAATCTTAAACAATGTCCTGACCTATGATTATTTTTCTCCTCTGCCATACTTTCCTTCAGAAAATTCCTATTTGCTTCCTTCAAAATTTAATAATCAACCTCGCTTGATAAAAGAGTCAGCCTCGCTTGATAAAAGATGAGAATAGCTTTGGTATAAGATAACCCTAAGCTTAAAATCGAAACAGAGATGTTTCACTACTTGTGAGTAAAACATATCAGACCTTTCAAATTTGAAATCTCTTTTCACAAATGACACCTCTGTTGTGATAATGATGAGTATGAATGGTTAAACACTTCGAAAATGACCCCTAACTGACTCACTATGATGTCATAATATCGTAACCTAACGGATTATGACAGTTTATGTGTTTTGACATGACATTTCTAAGAATCCGCGCTTTCATAGCGCACATAGGGCAATTTTTCTGAAATGCGCTACGAAAGTAGTAGCGCTTTCATAGCGCAAAACTGGATTTTTGAACTGACCACGCTACGAAACTGCGGTTTTGTGGCAAATTGCAGAGGATTCATTTGAAAGTTAATAACATGATTTCTAAATGAATGATGAGACTTTTAAACTATGGGATGAGACTTAAAGACCTTATTTGGAATTGAAAAATGACTTTTAAAGAATTCTAAACCTATCACCTACCTTTATCAAGAATAAAAAGACTCAAGACCTATTTGACACTATGACTAAAACATGGTAAACTTACAGAGTTTAGGAAATTTTTTAGGGTGATAACAGGTATCACTATTTTTCATTTTTTTGACAGGCCAATTGTCAACGATTTTTTTTATTATAAATATTTAAAGTGTTGACTGTGCTGACCACGTCAACGTCAATATTTTGAGCGCAAGTGTCTCTGTTATGATTGAAAAGGGTAAAGTACGAATTTGATTGTGCTTACCTTATGTAATAATTAAAAGTACTATATGATCGATTTCATTGTAATTATGGATCATGATTTACAAGTGTGGTAAAGGGTGATGTTAAGTTTAATTTGACAGTTATGCGGGTTCACCGTATAAATATAGTTGTATTGGTAAATGGTTCTGGTTTCCACTTGGCATTTAAAACCGTTTTTACTGCGGCAACCTAGCAGCAAATCCTATACATAGTGTCATCTAGAATGGGAAAGGGAGGAATGCTAGACCAAAATCAACTAAAGAGATATAATTGTTGAATGTTTACCTTGATATCCTACATTTGTTCCAGCAGGCATGATGGAGTCAGTTTTTCTACCGATGTTCCGATTATCGCGATTTAGTAGCCCAAGAGTTTTCAATAGGTTTTGATGGGAGCCATGTAAAGCTCGATGGTTTAGAATTTGTAGTTATAGATCACACTGTTTCCGAAGCCACAAATTTTCCCATGGAAAAAGACAGAGTTTTTCACAGCCATATCCTAACAGGCATAGACGTTCCATAATTTTTCAAAGAAGAGCACAGAGCGAGGAACTGAAAGTCGAGGTTCAAAAGGACTGGCTACAAGACAAATATTATGCTCCCATTCGGATTTGCCAACATTATTTTACTTGTGAGGGTCGTTATAATAGAATCAATTTGCGTCATTTCCATTTCCTATCACGTTTGGATGGGAAAATTAGGATTAATCCCTGTTTTTACTTGCTCGAGAGCCTCAAGCACATGGCTGCCAGATATAGGGCTAGGACTAATCCCTCTTCACATTTTCTTTATCACAAGGCACTAGTTATGCTGTTAATAAAAATTCACTTGGTAAAGCTTAATAGAACTTGGGATCATTTTCTTTTTTGCGGAGGGTTCCAGCCTCAGTCTGTTAGAAGGAAAAGAGGTAGACCTAAAACCATCAGGAGGATAAAGAAACCTCAGGCTTAAGCTCCTGTTCAGACTCCCATTATGTTTGAAAAATCAGAAGCCCCATCTACCTCAGCTTCCCCAAAAATCCCCAAGGTCTATCAAAGGAAAACTGCTTGGTCTCACAAGTTAGAGTCTCCATCGTTGAAAAACCCAGAGGCTGACATTGACTCCACTGGTTTTTCAGTTTTACCCTCAGAAAACACCCCTTCAGACACAGCTAAACCTGAATATTTAAAGGGAAAGAGGCCAATAACAGAGGAAAGGGAAAATGAAAATGCACTTGAAATTCCCAAACAGGGTAATAGTCACACTAGGCCAACAAACAAGCTACGATATAATTTTAAGCTCAAAATCAACCCAAATTTAGCTTACCAAGTCATTGACATAGGTGATGTGCATCTGAAGGACTTAATTATAAATAATAAATTCACAAAATCCAAGAAAGGTCCTATAGAATCTAAGAAAAAGTCTGCAATCCCTCACAAGAATAAATATGAACATGTTGCCAAAGCAAATCCCATGGAGACTAGGAAGAAATAGAAACAAAGATTAAACAAGTTGGATGTGTTACTCGAGGCTGCCAATACCCTCAACTAATATGCCATGGTATCAAAACCATTTTTGTCCAGTTGTTTAAGTCAAAAACTTAGTTGTTACATTTTGTTGACATTCAGCCTGCCAATTTCGTATACACCATGAGAATTAGGAGAGTTGACAATGCCCTTGTCATCAATTTTTGAAAGGCTTGATACTGTGTCTGTCAACTATTTTGAACAAACTACACATACCGGGTAGTAAACGAAACCTACAGGAAAATATTGACAACGTGCATGTAAACAATTTTGAAACAGAAAAACCGATCAATTAAGGACACCTACAGGAAAATGCCGGCAGTGTGCCTGTCCGCATTTTTTTCCAACGCTGGCATCTCTGATGTCAACAATATTCCAAAGATTGACCTCCCAGTTTTCAACTACATCTCATATCAAAAAATCAATAATACATACAAGCTGTCTGTCACCGATTTTTCCAGGAAAATCGAAGAACAACGAAGATCATTTACAGAGGATCTGTTTTGTGGAAACGAAGGAGATAAGCTACAGAGGGACTGTTCTATTTTCCAACTAAGCGGTTGATCAAATCACTTTATTTTTTCCTAGATTTAAGCATATTTTCCTATAGTTTTTCTATGGTTTGTTAGATATTTCCTAAGTCTATCTTTTCAATGCATGAACTTAAAATATATTTTTAATATCTCGGTATTGTAATTATGAGGATTCTAATATTTTTCAAACTGTTATGTAAAGCTCTATAAATATAGTTTATGACTAATGAAACATGGTTGGAAATAGTTTGAAAAACACTTGTAGTCTAAATGAATTTGAGCAATCTTTTATGTATTTACAGTGTTAATGATCAATTAGTAGAAAATTCATGTGTTACATCTCCCTATCAGTATTTCTCTTTCATATAGTTGTTTTCTTCCATGTTTTAGAATGTTTGTCATTAATATTTGTTACTCTAGTCATTTATAAACTTTGTTTTCCTCCAGTATCATTTTATTCTAAATCTCTCAAACAACCAAACGACATTTTTCTTCCATGATTTATACAACTCACTCATTAGATCTGTGATTTCATTTGTTTAAGAACTGGACTCCATGCCCAATGGTAGTTTTTGAAGTTCACCCAACCAATTTATCCCTAGACCTAAATCTAGCCACCTGCACTAAATTGCATAAGACCTTCTACTACAGTGACAATAGAGTAGTTGAGTTTTACGAAGAGATCCCCCTCCAATTTGAAGGGCCAAATTCAACCTAAAAGAGGTTTTGAGGTCATCTTAGGGTTTTTCCTTGTAGCCAGTGTTTTCCCTGAGTGATAACATACACAATATCATGATTTTCTTCAATGGAGTTAATCCTGAGAGATGATCTATCAAGATTTTTCATTTGTGACTCATCAAGGGTTTCATAGGGCTCTTCTCGAATATATTATGCAAGAATCATTAAGAATCATAAGCTCCCCGTAACAATATGCATGGTCTCATTTTTGGTCGTGTCTCATCATCAAAACTTGGAATATGCCAAAGATGTCTTCATCAAATCAACAACATGTGTTGTTGGCTCGAGTGTTCAAGAGACTTTCTGATCCAATTTTATTCCTTCTCCATACTTGTGTAACTTTATTTTCTTTCTTGATACTCATTTTTTTAGCTTGTTTAGGGACCCAAGTCAAGTTACAATTACGAGCCATATGTTTAATGTTATGGAATTTGAAGCACTCCATCTTGTTCATGAATGAGGAATCATGACTTCTTCTTGCAAACTTGATTCTAGGGAGATGGCGTGGAACATTATATTTGTCTTTGTGGTATGCCCTAAAATCCTTTGCCATGTGACCAAAATTTGTACAAGAATAGTAATAACCAAAAATATACTTTGGTACGTGGGAGATGTATATTGTCTTGATGCACTTCTGAATTATTTTTCCCTTGAAATTATTTGATGATATCCATTACCTCTTGCCTCCTTGATATCATCTGTAGATTATTCCTTGATGTACTTCTAAGTTCATTATGCATTAAAATCCTTTGGTCACATTTATTTCCTCTTGCATTCTTGATACCATATGCAGATCTTCTTGGAGTAGGGTTTCTTCCAATGTCATATTGACTCTTCTCCTTGCCTTTGCTGGAACTGGGGACATCAATATTTATTCCAAGCTTCTTCACATCTGTGTTGTTTGAAGCATTAGGGTTTGCATCTTTTTTGTTTGAGGGTTCACTTGCATATCCAAGACCTGATTTATCGAGGAGAGATATTTGATGACTTAGGATGTCATCTAGTGTTTGAGAGCTCTTTAGATTCTTGTTCAGATCGTCAAATTATTTCTTTAAAAGATCAATTGTTTCTTTCATAATCTTGCATTCTTCATCCTTATTTGCTAGATTGATCTCCATTTCTTCCTTCATTCTTGAATCTTCACATGTTTTTCCCATTAGAGAAGTGATATATGATTTTAATTTGAAGATCTATGCTTCTCTTTCTTCAAGTTGGCATGTCATGGCATTTCTTTCCTTTTATGCTTCATAGACTTTCCCTTCCAGGAGTGCCAAAGCTTCCATCACCTTTTCGAGTCCTTGTTCTTGTTTCTTTGCTTCTTCTAGTTTTTATTTAAGGGAGGATACCTCTTCCTTGCATTGACCAATTTTTGCTTCAAGTTTGTTCAAGTCCTCGTGTCTTTGTTCAATATGGCGTGATAAATTGTCTTTCCTTTTCTTTGTTTTATACAATTGATTTGTCATGTACATGAATTGTTCATGATGCCTTTTCTTGTTTTGATGAAATTCTTCCTTTAGCTTGGTGATCTCCTCATCTCTTTCTGGTAATTAAAGCTTGAATAGGTCAACTTCATTCCTTGTCTTGTCAAGGTCATGATCACCATCTTGTGGTTGATTCTTGAGCTTTTCATTTTCCTTTTTCAAAATGCTCATCTCTTCTAGGGCAACTACAAGTTTTTCCATGAGATCTTCTTGGAAGTCTTCTTCATCTTCTAGGTCCTCCTTGGTATTGATGTCTTCATTTTGTTTTCAGCTTCCTTTATGGGTTCTAGATTTCCTTTTTGATTTTCATCATCTTCATGAATAAAGGTCATGTCCAATGCTCCTTTTGAGTGAAGACCTTGAAGTTTGTCCCACATATCTTTTGCCGATGAACATTTCTCCAATTTGGCCTTTATAAGATTCGGTAGCCCAATTAAGATTTCCTTCATCGGTCTTGCATTATATTCCTTGGATTCTTATTCCATCGTGTTTTTAGTAATCACTGATTCCCAGACTTCAAAACCTTGAGCCATTAAAAAATTCTTCATTCTCGCCTTCCATATATCAAAGTTTCCATTGAACAATGGAGCTTCCCAATTTAATTATCTTCTACTTTCATGGTCGAAGAAGAGACATATTGAAAAGGATTGGAGGCTTTCTTCCTTGGCTTTAGCATTTGTGTTATAAGGATCTACCTTCAAGTTCTTAGGCTTTGAGTGAAGGTACTAGCTCTGATTCTAATTGTTGGAAATACTGAGATGGGGGCAAATAAATATTTCTTTTGAATTTTTATTTTTAATAGTTAGATCAATTATAATTAGAACATAGAATGAACAATAAGAATACATACTTTTATTAATTAGGAATAACGAGGATTTCAATCCTCTTATTTTACAATAAATCAAGTACAATATAGTGTAGGGCTCCAACCTTGGATTAAGACAACATCTCCAATCCACCAGGTTCTAACTTGTACTTTTCCAAGCACCTACTTGGACTTCATGAGGCTCCAACATCTAGGCCTCCAACCCTATCACTGGTACAGGCTCCAACCTGGTCTCTTGAGGACTCCTATCCTCTAGGGCTCCAACCCTTTGCTTAATTTCTTCAAGATATATTCAATGATTCTTCATGGCTCCCAATATCTTCTGCAACGAGCCTTGATAATATATTCACCTTTAGCACTGCCCTCAAATGATCTCAAATTCACTTAGATCATCAATGCCAACTTTTTCTTCCGATGAAGGTTGGTGAGCCCTGGTATTGCACCAAGAGTACTGCAACTCCCAGGGGCTGCCTTACTTTACTTTATCAACCTGGGGTTCGTACAAACTTGGAGGTGGTAGTGCTATATACACAACAGATGCATTTTGTTCATGTCATCCTCTTCTGCTTTACGAAAGGGTGATATTTCTTAGACTATGATGAAAACTGAAAACTAAATTGCTGGGAGGAAATGACACAAAGGAAACTAACTTAATTTGCAGAAAGGAAATGACAGAAAGAAACTAAGTTAAATTGCTGATAGGAAACTTATTTAAACTGCACTAAACTTATCCAATTATCTAAACACACCCTACTTACCTTATTCTCTATCTACCATGTTTCTATCCATGCAACTAAGCTATCCAAGACTTAATTCTAATTGAAGGGGTGTTGATTTTTAGCTTGGAGAAGAATGGGTTAAAGGTGCTAATGGAGGGATAAACACATGAAACCAGGCTTCAAAGTGGAAAGAGCAGGTTTAAACCTTATTAAATCTTTATTATGGTGCAAAGAATGCTTTGGAGTGGAATAATTTGAAAAGTGCGATGTCGGAGTTGCGATGGAGGATGGAAGTGCGATGTGCGATATGCGATATTGCAATCGGAGAAAAGGAGCAGTATGTATTAAAGAAAAATGGAAAACGATGGGAAGTGCGATGTGCAATAGTAGGAATTTTGAGGAGGAAAGGCGGAGTGTGATAGCAATACTTTTCAAGTGTTTTGCGTTAAAATGGGTAGGGAAACCATGACCAATAAGAACAAAGGAATAAGGCGGGCTGAATATTTTAAGTGTTTTGAGGGATAAAAGGTGGGTGCAGCAGTTAGAATAAGTGGAAAAGAAGAGGGAAAGGAGGGCGTGACAACAATGCTAAGATTGTGGAGACAGAGATGGAGGATGAAGCGAGGAGGCACCATGGAGTTGCTTTGGGGTTTTAGCAATAATTCCTGCGATCAACCTACTAACCTATGTGCAACGAAACAAAAAAATGCATAAAAATACAATGCAGAGGAAGATTGAAAAATGGTAGTGTTTTTCTATTTTTAATCTCAAAAATAGTGAACATAAATCAGTTTTTGGGTCTGTGGGAAGGTTCGCCCTCCTTGAGCTCTATTGACAGAGATGATGTTAGGTCCTTATATTACTAGTATAGTCCCTTATTGTTGTTAGTATAACCCCCTTATTGTTATTGTTGTACCCCTGTAATCCCCATATTGTTATTATTGTGCCCTTAAATTATTATTGTTAGGTTGGCTAGGATTACATTGTGGCCCCATGGACTCCTATATATAGAAAGGAGGTTTTTGTCATTTGTACCATCCAAGAATTTTTCATCATGTAATGTATTGGAGGTTTCCCCCTCGAAGTGGCTTATTTATAAGGCGTTGATATCTCTTTTCTTCTATTTTTGGAGCTGGTTTCACAACATTTGGTATCAGAGCTTTGGATTCTAGGGTTTCAATGCACCAAACAGGTCATCATGGAATTTTCGCTGTAATGTTTTTTCTACGAAGGTTCAGAAGTTGAAATTTTTAGAGCGTGAAGCCGAAATCCTGAGGAACATTGTCGCAAAATTTTAGAGCTTGGTTCACAGTATTTGTGGAGATATGATCTGTGGAAGTTAGGTATTTTTCAGGCTCCTGAATTTCATCTCAAAGAGGTGATCGTGGGAAAATATTCATAACTCTCTCTTTGAGCATAGGATTAGAATTCTGTAAAAAGAAAATGGAATTAAAGGTACTGTAGTTTCCTGTCTATCAATTTTAGAGCCAAAGGAGAAAACAGTGACACATGGAAAGTCTTACAAGTTCGCTCTATTGAACCAGTCCATAATTAGGTCATTGTGAGAGATTGGACATAACTTTGTCTTGAAGAATCCAAATTAGGTCAGACCTGTGGCATTAGAAAGAGGATTTAGAGGGCTACCTCAGGGCCTAATTTCAGATATTGAAGATCTGAAATCACATAGATAATTTAGTTTCAATATCGAGCTCCTCAAAAGCAAGAAAATTGTGTGTATTTTTTTTCGAATTACATAAGTCTCATTTGAAAATAATTTGTTTGAATTTATTCCAAGGGCATATTGAAGAATAGATATCAGTATTGGGTTCTAAAAGATGCCTCGTAAAAATCATTCAATACCCATTAAGCCTTCAGAAGGCTCTACTATGACTCATGAAGATGAAGAATTGCAACATGATCTATCAAAATTACAAGAGCAAGTGCAACAAATTTCACTCTCGCAAAGAGCAGCAAAAAATGAAATGGAAGTTTTGAAGAAAGGCGTGGAAATGAAGATGGACGGTTTGAAGAAAGGCATGGAAGCTAAGATGGATGGCATGGAAGCTAAGATGGATGGCATGGAGGCTGGCATGGAATCTAAGATGGATGACATGGAAGTTAAGATCGATGAGAAAATGGAAAACATGAAGAATTTTCTAAAAGCAGACATGGAAGGTTTGACAAAGTTGATACAAGAAAGGTTTCCTAATGGTGAAAAGATAGTAGAAGAACCTCATGATGAGAACAAAATAAATGTTAATAGTGATTTCATAAACTCTAATGTTGGCGGGAAGAACCACCATATTCCAAAGATGGATATGAGGAAGTTTGATGGAAAGGATCCTGTAACATGGATACTAAAGATGGAGCAATATTTTGATCTCCATAATGTGCAAAACACACAAAAGGTACGCATTGCAACTTTACATTTAGAACAAAATACATTTGTATGGTATCGATGGTTTTGCTCCCGTAAAAAAATTGTCACTTGGTCAATTTTTACGGAGGAAATGATAGCACATTATGAGGATACAAAGAGCAACACCTTCTTTACCCAATTGATAAATCTCAAACAAAAGGGTTTAGTGGGGCAGCACATTGAGGACTTCCAAAAGTTGAATATAAGGGTAACTGATCTTACAGAGGAACACAGGATTGATCTCTTCCTAGGCACTTTAAAGGATAACATCCAACATGAAGTTCGCGTTTTGGAACCTGATTCATTGGAGAAGGCATTAAGGTTGGCAAGAAAAGTTGAATGTAAAATTATGGCGACAAGGAAGCCTACCACTCAATTCTATAAAGAAGGAAGTGTTGCTACGCCTAGATTTCCACAACCTACAAAGTTGACACCACAACAATTGGAAGAAAAAAGAGCAAAAGGGCTTTGCTACAGTTGTGATAGAAAATACACTAAAGGTCATAAGTGTGCTGAGAAGAAATTATTTTACATAGATTGTGAAGAGGAGGAAGAAAATGAAGAAGAAACTTCAAAAGTAGAGGATATACACTAGGAAGAAACCCTAGAATAAAAAGAAATGAATCTGACCATATCATGTAATGCATTAGCAGGAATTACCACTCCTCAAACTCTCAAGATAGAAGGACATATCAAGAAGAAAAAGGTAATAGTGTTGATTGATTCGGGTAGTACCCATAATTTTATTCATTGTAAGGTAGCGAAGGAATTGAATTGTTTCCTATACCCAGCACCAGAATGTCAAGTGATGGTTGCAAATGGAGGAACTATAAATTTCTCTGGAAAATGCCATAATATCAAGCTAGCCATGGGGGAATATGTATTGAATAGTTCAATGCTTTCCATCCCAATGGGAGGTGCTGATGTTGTACTAGGAGTACAATGGTTACAATATTTGGGGACGATAGCTTTTAATTTTCAAGAAATTTTCTTGAAAATTTTTTCGGAAGGAAAGGAAATCGAATTACGGGGTATCGCAGGGCAGTCAGGAAAGACAATAAGCTCTAATTTCGTGACAAAGCTTCTGAAGAAAGAACAATGGGGCGTAATTGCACAATTATGCTGGCTAGAAGTTCCAACATCAAAATCATCTATTTCTCCTGATCTCCAAAATGTCTTGGACAATCATTCCAAGGTGTTTGATACTCCCAAAGGACTCCCACCTATTCATGATCATGATCATGCATTCATTTGATTCCAGGAATTGTTCCTCCAAACATCAGGCCTTATAGATATCCTTATGTCGAAAAGAGTGAAATTGAACGTATGATTGTAGAAATGTTAGAAGCTGGTATAATTCAACCTAGTCAAAGTTCTTTCTCTGCTCCAGTAGTATTGGTGCACAAGAAATATGGATCATGGCACATGTGTCCGGATTATAGGGAGCTCAATAAGCTCACTATTAAATATAAATTTCCCATTCCTGTGATTGATGAATCATTGGATGAAATACATGGAGCAATTTATTTTACCAAGTTGGATCTTCGTTCATGATATCATAAAATTAGAATAAAGACTGAAGATAATCTGAAAACAACATTTCGAACTCATGAGGATCATTATGAATTTTTGGTCATGCCTTTTGGCCTTACCAATGCACCTTCTACATTTCAAGGGTTGATGAATTCCATTTTAAAACCATTCCTTAGAAAATTTGTGCTAGTATTTTTTGATGATATACTAATCTACAACAGGTCTTGGAAGGATCATGTTCTACATGTTGACAGGGTGCTCAAACTATTGGAGGAGAAACAATTATATGCAAAAACATTCAAATGTTTCTTTGGAGTACAAGAGGTGGAATATTTGGGTCATATTTTATCTCACGAGGGTGTTAAGGTAGACCCTAACAAAATTAAAGCCATTAAGGAATGGAAAGTCCCCACAACCATAAAGCAGTTGTGCAGATTTCTCGGGTTAACAAGGTATTATCTCAAGTTTGTTAAGAATTATGGGAGAATAGCAGCACCTCTAACAACATTATTGAATAAAGATGCATTTTCATGGACTCTTGAAGCAACTAAGGCCTTTGAACATCTTAAAGAGGCAATGTGCCTAGCACTAGTCTTAGCTACGCCAAACTTCACAAAAACCTTTATTGTGGAATGTGATGCCTCAGGAAATGGAATTGGTGCTGTTTTAATGCAAGAAGGAAGACCCATTGCTTTTGAAAGTCGTTCAATCAAAGGAAAGTATTTACAAAAGGCTGTTTATGAGAAGGAAATGTTGGCAATGCTACATGCACTAAAGAAATGGAGACCTTACCTAATGGGAAGACACTTCAAGGTAAAAACTGATCATGTTAGTCTTAAACACTTTTTGGAACAAAGATTATCTTCAGAAGTGTAGGAAAAATGGGTCACAAAGAAGTTGGGTTATGACTTTGAAATCGTTTACAAAAAAGGGAAGCTAAATGTTGTTGCAGATGCACTCTCAAGAAAGGATGAAGAGGTGGAAGCATTGCTTTGTGCCATTTCAATTATCCAAACAGATTGGATAACCGAAGTAAGGGATGAATGGAAGAAGGATGAAGAAGTGTGGACTCTCATTCAAAAGTTGCAGCAAGATCCTAGTACATCTAATACATTTAGTTGGAAAAATGATTCCTTATGGTATAAATATTGCTTATATATTTTCAAGAATTCCAAGATAAAAAAAATATTCTTTTGGAATTTGTAATGTTCCCAATTAGCCATTGCTACTTGGAACATTATAATTGCTCCATTTTTGAAATCAGAAGTAGGAAACACAATAAAATTTATCCCAGTGTGAAAAGGGATTGAGGTAGGAGGATAAAATAAAGCCACTTGAGTGTGAAGAGGAGCAAAAGCAAGGAGCTAGCTATATTTTACCAAGTCAACTAGCGCTGTCACAAGGGAGGGAAAGCCACTAGGGCAGCGCAATTTTGAAGGAGGAAACTTCTCAAGGAAGCTACATCACCAATGAGTGGGGCCCGGGATGGAGAAGCTCACTTAGGATAAAAAGGAAGGGATAGCAACAAGAGGATTCATTCATACATACTTCTTGTTTTAGTCTTATGACTGATTGCAAGCTTCAACTGTTTAGCCAGAGTTGCAACACTGTTTAGTGCAAGAGTTCTCATGTGGGAATTCTAGTTTCATCATTGTTGTAGTTGATTGGGAGATCCAAGGAGGAGGTCTTGAGTTCCATTCTCATCAACTATCTTGAGGAAAGCCATCCTCTGACCTTGACAGCGCAGTCACTTCCAGTGAGTGCGTTATTTCTGTAGTAGCTGCAATAGCTGGTGTTGTATCTATCCATTTGAGCTTATTTTAGAAGAGGAGGAGGTGATTTCCACTCCAGGAGTTCTATTGAGGGAGGCCTTGAGCCAATTCTTGTATTGTGTGTCCCTTTTTGAGCATATCAGATATTTCTCAATACAGAGTTGCTGGGTACAATGTTATTATCTGCAGTGCTGTATCTTGTGTTGCTATTTTGCCGGAAACTCTTGCCCGGGGGTCCTAATGTGTTTGTAAAAGAAGTAAATCCTCTCATTTCTGATCTTATGATGAATTAAAGCTCCAGATATATATTATTCCATCTATTTCTGTAGTTTTCATAATAAAAATAATGTTGTTGCTGCCTCCGACATTTCTATTTTATGATGTACTGGGGTTGTGATGCTTTTTAGCATATTTGAGCTGGGGAGATCTGTTTAATGTAGCTAGAGTTATTTGTTTCTAATTCCATTCTATATTTAAGCTACATAAAGCACATTTTAGAGGATCCCAACCCTGGACTGCGTTATTCTTGCACTGATTTTCTTATACAGCGTCCTCATTGTAGATATTGCTGAAATTCCTGAAAAGGAATATTATAGTGGTATCAAAGCTCTGCTCTTGGCTCAGCTTGTGGGGGGCGATTTATCTTCAGCATGGAAAAGGAATAAATCTCAAGGCTTGTACTTCAAACCTTGCAGAACATTTCAAGGGATCTCAGGGAGATGAGGTAGGAATAAGACTCTTTAGGGTTTTTCCATAAGGTAAGCACCAACACTGCAAATGGCATGGGACATTCAACTACATCACAACGCTCCACCATGCCTTCATTTTTAACTGAAGGAGATAATGAGGGTTCTCTAGGGGAATATTTTGAAGAATATGAGCTCCAGTCTCAAAGGTTCAAAGAGCACCTGAGCTTTCAGGAGTTTTGCCGGATCAAGGATGGAAGGAGGAATGATCCTCATCAAAGGGAGGATAACTTGATGCAGGGATCAGCCCTACAACGCAATATGGTAGGGTTATTCTTGCCCACATTTTATGGGACACCTAAGTGTACAACAAAAGCATGGGTAGAGAAGCTGGACACATACTTCCAGCTCCACAAGGTCTCTAAGATAGAAGCTATCAAGATAGCTGTGTTGCACTTGGAAGGGGAAACTCAAGATTGGTGGTTTTATGGGCAAACCACACTTGGGCACCATCATATCACTTCATACTTATCTTTCACCAAGAAGCTAGTGGAGAGGCTTGATCCAAGGGATCCAGAAGCCAACTTTGCCAAGATAACCAAGCTCAAGCAAGAGGGAGATCTTGAGGATTATATTGCTGAGTATCTGCAGCTTTAAGTGACGGTATCCAACCTCACTATGAGCAGGAAGGTATGCATGTTTTTGAATGGGATGGCTGAACCATTACAAGGGTTGGTCAAGTATACCAAACCAACTACACTCCTTGAAGCTATGGAGAAAGCTAGAGATCTGCAACACATCTTGCCCAGGGAAAGAAACTTTTTACAGCAGAAGACCCACTCATGGCCAAGGGAGACAATCCTTGTTCAGGAATTGGAGGAGAAATGTGTTATAGGGGAAGAAAATCCTATCAATACCTTCTCCATGAAGGATGCCAGCGCTGTAGAACCCATAGAAGACTTTGCTCCAAGAGGAGGAGTTGTTGCAGCGTTAAGAGGGCTCCCAAAGTATCTAACCTTGAGAGTGAGAGGCACCATCATGGGGCAAAGATTTTCTGTATTGATAGATAGTGGAGCCACTCATAATTTTATTGATGCACAACTGGTACAAAAGAAAGGAATTCCCATGGAGGAGTTTGAGGGATTTTCAGTTTTGGTCCCAGGAGCCATGACTCTGCAATGTGCCAAGTATGTTCCAACGCTAAACATTACTATGGGTACTTATACCTTGACAGAACACTTCTTTGTGGTAGATATTCTAGACACCAATGTCATATTGGGAGTCCAGTGGTTAGTTAC
Source organism: Pinus albicaulis (assembly GCA_034641835.2). Lineage (NCBI taxonomy): Eukaryota > Viridiplantae > Streptophyta > Pinopsida > Pinales > Pinaceae > Pinus > Pinus albicaulis. The sequence goes on along the minus strand of CM076574.1, from coordinate 1,417,404,883 downwards.
TCTTGGGAGAGTTACCACTAATTGGAGGACTTTGGAGATGGAATGGACTATAGGGGAGGATGGCCAACAACAAAAGATCAAGGGTATGAACACATATCCCCCTCAGGTTGTTTCAGCACATAGGATGGAGGAATATCTGCATAGAGGAGATGTTGCATGGGTAATGGAGCTACATATATCCGAGGTGAAGGGCAAGGACTCACCGATGCATCCAGATGTTCAATCTCTTTTGGACCGGTATTCTACAATATTTGAGGATATCCCACTAGGGAGACCTCCTGACCGAGGGTTTGAACACACCATTGAGTTGGAACAAGGGGTCCAAGAAGTGATTGCCACTCCTTATAGACATCCCAAGGCCTATATGGATGAGATTGAAATAGCTATCCAAAAGCTGCTAGCACTAGGGCACATCTGGCCTAGTACTAGTCCTTTTGCTTCCTCGGTGGTTTTGATAAAGAAGAAATATGGCACATTGAGGATGTGCATTGATTATAGGGCCTTGAACAAGAAGACTTTGAAGAACAGGTACCCTATAGCCAAGATCGATGAACTCATGGATGAGTTGAGGGGATCCAAATATTTCTCCAAGAGTGATTTGAGGTCCAGGTACCATCAAATCAAGGTGAGGGAGCAAGATATCCCCAAGACAGTGTTCATGTGTCACTATGGGAATTTCGAGTTTCTGGTAATGCCCTTTGGATTGACTAATGCTCCAGAAACTTTCCAATCCTGTATGAACCATATCTTCCAGGTTCATTTGAGGAAGTTTGTATTGGTCTTCTTTGATGGTATTCCGATCTACAACCGCACTTGGGAGGAGCACTTGCAGCATATTGAGACAATCTTACATATCCTCATGGAGCAGCAATTCTATGCAAAGCTCTCCAAATGTGAATTTGGCCTCACAGAGATGTTGTATTTTGGGCACATCATAGGAGTGGATGGAGTAAGGGTACATGAGGAGAAGATTCAGGCTATCAGAGATTGGCCTGAACCTAGGAATGTTACAGAACTAAGAGGGTTTGTGGGCATATGCACTTATTACCGGAAGTTTGTGAAAGGGTTTTCACAATTAGCAGCACCACTTATAGACTTGACAAAGAAGGGGGCTTTCCATTGGACACCTACAGCGCATAGGGCTTTTGATAAGCTCAAAGAGGTAATGAGTAGTTGTCATGTTTTGGTTTTACCTGACTTCTCTCAAAATTTTGTGCTAGAATGTGATGCATCAGGTGAAGGTATTGGGGCAGTCTTGATGCAAGGAGGGCATCCTATAGGCTTTGAGAGTAGGAAGTTTCTCCCTCATGAGAGGCTATACCCCATCTATGATAAAGAAATGTTGGCTATCATGCATGCATTGGCCAAATTCTGACAATATTTGGTGGGGAATAAGTTCAAGGTGAAGACTGATCACAACAACCTTAGATTCTTTCTTGAACAGAGGCAGCTTCAGGAGAGACAAAAGAAGTGGGTGAGCAAAGTCTAGGCTTATGACTTTGAAATAGAATATGTTAAGGGGAAGAGCAATATAGTAGCTGATGCACTTTCCAGGAGACCTACAGCGCTGTCCTTGAGGGCATGGACGTAGATTGGAAGGCTCAACTCTTAGTTGAGTACTCCAAAGATGACTTTTCATGTGGGATACTTGATGGGGTGGTAGCGGATGAGAGATTTAGAGTAATGGATGAGGTTATCTATTACAAGGATCGGATCTACTTGGCTAAGAATTCCAAGCTCAAGGAGAAGATCTTATTATCCTCAAATGATTCACCAATTGTCGGGCATCAAGGTTTCACAAAAACTTACAGATCTATCAGGGAGAGATTCTCATGGAAGGGTCTCAAGGAGGATGTGCTCCAGCATGTCAAGGAATGCACCACTTGCCAACAGAATAAGGGAGAGCACACTTATCCTCCTGGGTTGCTACAGCCACTAACTATTCCGGATGGGAAGTGGGAAAGTATCTCTATGGAATTCATCACTGGCTTATCGACAGTGCAGGGTAAGGACTATATCTTTGTTGTTGTTGATATAATAACAAAGTACTCTAATTTCTTTGCCATTTCTTCACATTATACTGCTTCACAGGTAGCTGAGCTCTTCTTCAGAGATGTATTCAGACTCCCTGGTCTCCCTAGGACCATAGTGAGTGATCGGTACAACCACTTCATGGGTGGATTTTGACAGGAAATTTTCTGGTTAGTGGGAATTGATTTGAACCCCAACACCAGCTATCACCCCCAAACTGATGGGAAGACTGAGATAGTGAACAAGTGGCTAGAAGGCTACTTGAGGAACTATGTGGTAGGGCAACAGAAAGCTTGGTTGTGGTGGCTCCACTTGGGGGAGTATTGTTACAACACTACTCACCCTATATCTATTGGCATGACTCCATTCCAAGCCTTGTATGGATATGAGGCACTTTCATTTGCCGATGTTATGTTTTGGGCAAGTAAAGCTCCAAGGGCAAGGGACTGGATTCAAGAGAACCAGGACATACTCAAGGCCCTCAAAGATAACATTTCCACTGCTAAGAACTAGCAGAAGATGTATGCAGACTATGGTTGGATAGAGAGACAATTTGAGGTGGGGGATCTTGTCTACCTACGCCTTCAGCCTTACAAACAGTCTAGACTCAAGGTGAAGGGAGATGAAAAGCTCAAACCACGTTTCTATGGGCCATACAAGGTGAACAGATGTATCGGTAAGGTAGCTTATGAGCTGGAGCTTCCTAAGGGGAGAAAGATCCATAATATATTCCATGTATCTTACCTCAAGAAGGCCATTGGGAGGAATGTAGTTGCCAACATGGAAATTCCTCCTATTGATGATGAGGGTCATTTGATCTTGCAGCCAAAAGCAATCTTAGACACAAGGGAGAGGAAGTTGAGAAACATAGTCATCAAAGAATATCCGATTCGATGGAGGAATCTACCAGATGAGGATGCCACTTGGGAGGGAGAAAAGATCTTGCAACATCCTTCTTTACTGTTGCTTGTGGGCAAGCAACTTTTGAGCGGGGAGGACTATAATGTTCCCAATTAGCCATTGCTACTTGGAACATTATAATTGCTCCATTTTTGATATAAGAAGTAGGAAACACAATAAAATTTATTCCAGTGTGAAAAGGGATTGAGGTAGGAGGATAAAATAAAGCCACTTGAGTGTGAAGAGGAGCAAAAGCAAGGAGCTAGATATAGTTGACCAAGTCAACCAGTGCTGTCATAAGGGAGGGAAAGCCACTAGGGCAACATAGTTTTGAAGGAGGAAACTTCTCAAGGAAGATACATCACTAATGAGTGGGGGCTCGGGATGGAGAAGCTCACTTAGGATAAAAAGGAAGGGATAGCAGCAAGAGGAGTCATTCATACATACTTCTTGTTTCAGTCTTATGACTGATTGCAAGCTTCAACTATTTAGCCGGAGTTGCAGCATTGTTTAGTGCAAGAGTTCTCATGCGGGAATTCTAGTTTCATCATTGTTGTAGCTGATTGGGAGATCTAAGGAGGAGGTCTTGATTTCAATTCTCATAAAATATCTTGAGTAAAGCCATCCTCTGACCTTAACAGTGCGGTCACTTCCAGTGAGTGCGTTATTTCTGTAGTAGTTGCAGTAGCTGGGGTTGTATCTATCCATTTGAGCTTATTTAAGAAGAGGAGGAGGTGATTTCCACTCCAGGAGTTCTATTGAGGGAGGCCTTGAGCCAATTCTTGTATTGTGTGTCCCTTTTTGAGCATATCAGATATTTCTCAATACATAATTGCTAGGTACAACATTATTCTCTGCAGTGCTGTATCTTGTGTTGCTATTTTGCCGGAAACCCTTGCCGGGGTGTCCTAATGTGTTTGTAAAAGAGGTCAATCCTCTCATTTATGATATTATGATGAATGAAAGCTCCATATATATGTTATTCCATCTATTGCTGTATTTTTCATAATAAAAATAATGCTATTTCTACCTCCGACATTTCTATTTTATGATGTACTGGGGTTGTGATGCTTTTTAGCATATTTGAGCTGGGGAGATCTGTTTAATGTAGCTAGAGTTATTTTTTTCCTGATGCCATTATATATTTAAGCTAACACAACATATTTTAGAGGATCCTAGCCATGGACTGCATTATTATTGCACTGGTTTTCTTATACAGCGTCCTCATTGGAGATATTGCTGAAATTCCTGAAAAGGAATATTACAGAATTTCACACTTCTCCTTTAGGAGGACACTCAATATTTTTAAAAACTTACCACAGGGTGAAGAAAGAATTTTTTTGGGATGGCCTTAAATCCGATATTCAAAATTTTGTGGTGGATTGTTTGGTTTGCTAGCAAAATAAAGTGGAGACAATTAAGACCCAGGGTCTTCTACAACCTTTATTGATTCCAAGTCAATGTTGGGAGGAGATTTCAATGGATTTTATCACAGGTTTACCTAAGTCCGAAGGAAGGAGTGTCATCATGGTGGTAGTTGATAGACTTACCAATTATGCACACTTTGGTGCATTATCTCATCCATTTAAAGCGAGTACAGTTGTTACTGCATTTATGGAAACAATTCAAAAGCTACATGGAAACTCGAAGATTATTTTAAGTGACAGAGATCCCATTTTTACAGGAAATTTTTGGACGTAATTATTTTCTTGTTTGGGTACTCAACTAGCTCATAGCTCATCTTATCATCCTCAATCTGATGGTAAAACATAGATAGTGAATAAATGTTTGGAAGGATATCTTCGTTGTTTTGTATCTGATAAGCAAGCACAATGGGTCAAGTGGTTACCTATGGCTGAATGGTGGTATAACACTTCCTTCCATACTGCAGCAAAAATGACCCCATTTATGGCACTTTATGGATATCATCCACCATCCATCACATCTTCTTTAAGGGAAAATGCTAGGGTTCAAGCAGTGGAGGATCACATCGAGCATCAACAAGAAGTTATCCAAATCTTAAAGGATAGACTAAATTTGGCACAAAATTGAATGAAACAACAGGCAGATCAACATCGCAGTGAGCGAAGTTTTGATGTGGGAGACTGGGTATTTTTACGGCTACAACCATACAAAAAAATGTCCCTCAAGCAAGCTAGGAAGGATAATAATTTATCATCAAAGTACTATGGTCCTTACAAGGTTTTGCAAAAGATTGGTACAATGGAATACAAATTGGAGCTTCCTGCTTCTTCGCGAGTGCATCCAGTTTTGCATGTTCCATGCTTAAAAAAGGTTATAGGGGACAAACTTGTAGTTCAAACAATATTGCCAGAACTTGATGAGGAAGGAAAAACCATATTGGAACTTGAAGCAGTCACGGAAACAAGAACTCGACAACTATGAAATCGATCAATTTCAGAGTATCTCATCAAATGGAAGAACTTACCCACAGAAGATTCTACATGGGAGGATGAGAATTTTATACAAAAGCACCCGAAGCTACTCAAGTGTTGAGGACAACACCTTTTTGAAGGAGAGGAGCATGTTAGGTCCTTATATTACTAGTATAGTCCCTTATTGTTGTTAGTGTAACCCCCTTATTGTTATTGTTGTACCCCTATAACCCCCATATCGTTATTATTGTGCCCTTAAAATTATTATAGTTAAATTCATTAGGATTACATTGTGGCCCCATGGAATCCTATATATAGAAAGGAGGTTTTGTCATTTGTATCATCCAATAATTGTTCATTCATGTAATGTATTGGAGGTTTCCCCCTTGAAGTGTCTTATTTCTAAGGCGTTGATATCTCTTTTCTTCTATTTTTGGAGCTGGCTTCACAACATATGAGAAGGGGGTCTTGATCCACAACTTTTTGGTTTTTCTCCTCTATTTTATTACTCACAAGAAAATGAACTACAACTGCACACTGAAAGAAAAAATAAACAAAAATTTGAAGCATAAACGAAATTATTAGAAGCGGAACTAATGAAATGATAGAAAACAGAGAACAAATACAACAAAGAGGCTGAGGTACATCGATTGAGCCCTAACCCACGAGCCTAGCTCTCTGAAACTTAAATTAGTAACTTGAAATCAGTCTGCTCATTTCATAAAAGAATAGCCTCATACATTTCTGAAAGTTTGATCACTGAGTAGAATAAAAATTTCAATAGCTTGCAACAAAGTTATGACTAGAATCCCCTTCCTAGCTCTATCTCTACTCTATTTATTCTATAGGGAAGCTACCAACAGCTCCCTAGAAAGTACTGTTACAATTTTTTTTTTCACTGTCCCTGCAATCCTCATCTCGCCCATTGGAGGGTTGTTTCTGTGACCAATAAGAAATTTCATGCCTTGAAAAAACCATCACTTCATTCCTTTGCATGAGAGTAACATTCCTCTTATTGACAATTCCCTGAGCAGGACTGTAAAAACCCTTGTTTTTTCCTTGGCGCGAGTAGCCAATTACACTCCTGCACTGAGCTGGAAAATTAACACTAAGCCCGCGCCAGTTGGCACTTTGTCCCAGTTAAGTGCCCGCGCCAAGATGTTTATGGAATGTTTTTTAAAAATAGAGGTGGAGGTTCTATTCCAACCACCTCGAGGATGAGTCATTGGGAGTGGTTGAGCTGAAACAACCACGGACTCTCTCCTTTAGTTATTAGTTTCCACCTCCCTTGGAACTCTCCTAAAGGATAGGACTCCCTCCCACCTTTGTAGGGATCCCAACTTCCTCCTTTTCCTTTATAAAAGAAGCTATTTCTCTTAGTACAAACTAGCTGAACTTGGAGAGCTGATAGTATAGTTGGATGACTAGAGAAGATAGATAGAAGGAATCATGTTGAGGAGAGGTTGAATCCATGTCCTCATTCCGTCTGAATCCCTTGACACGTACTGAGACGTGCTTCGGCTGATCCCCAGTGGAGCCGCCAATTTTTTACGTAGGTAAATCCTCTCTACAGACAAATACGATCCCTCTAGCCCTAGGGTGGGTCTAGAAACAAAATGAAACACTAAAGTGTTGCTTCCTAGTTAATGAATGAACAAGAGACACGGTAGATCGACCTACCTGGAATCCAATGCTGTCGTCGTTGCGGAAAGAGTAGTAGCCTCTCGCTCCTGCCTTGGCAAATCACAATCCATTCGCTGTTACGCCTGGATACCTGCACATAGAACAACAAACAAGAACAAAATACGACATCATAGTTTCACTCACAACTATTAACCGGTCAAAGAGGGCTAAAGATATCGCATTACACAAACATCATAGCACAATAGTGGAACCAAACAATAGTCATGTATATATAAGTAGAAGGAAGAGGTACAACCGATGCTTTGACATCGCAGTCTTCTCCAGCGGGGTTCATCCGAAGCGTGTCTCAGTACCTGTCAAGGGATTCAGACGGAATGAGGATAGTGATTCAAGCTCTCCTCAATCTGTTACACAAAATTTTGTCACTATCCCTACAATCCCCATCTCGCCCATTGGAGGGTCGTTTCTGTGACCAATGAGTAGTGTCATGCCTTGAAAAAACCATCACTGCATTCCTTTGCATGAGAGTAACATTCCTCTTGTTGACAATTCCTTGAGCAGGATTGTAAAAACCCTTGTTTTTGCCTTGGTGCGAGTAGCCAGTTACACTCCCGTGCCGAGCAGGAAAATTAACACTGAGCCCACGCTAGTTGGAGCTCTGTCCCAGTTAAGCGCCCGCGCCAAGATGTTTATGGATTTTTTTTTTTAAATAGAGGCGGAGGTTCTATTCCAACCACCTCAAGGATGAGTCATTGGGAGTGGTTGAACTGAAACAACCACAGACTCCCTCCTATATTTAGTAGTTTCCACCTACCTTGGAACTCTCCTAAAGGATAGGACTCCGTCCCACCTCTTTAGGGATCCCAAACTCCTCCTTTTCCTCTATAAAAGAAGCTATCTCTCTTAGTAAAACTAGTTGAACTTGGAGACCTAATACTATAGTTGAATGACTAGAGAAGATAGATAGAAGGAATCATGTTGAGGAGAGCTTGAATCCATGTCCTCATTCCATCCAAATCACTTGACAGGTGCTGAGACGCGCTTCGGCTGAACCCCGCTGGAGGAGACGACAACGTCAAAGCGTCATTTGTACCTCTTCCTTCTACTTATATATACATGAGTACTGTTTGGTTCCACTATTGTGTTATGATGTTTGTGTAATGCGATAGCTTTAGCCCTTTTTGACTGGTTAATAGTTGTGAGTGAAACTATGATGTCGTATGTTGTTCTTTTTTCTTGTTCTATGTGTAGGTATCTGGGCATAACAACGAACGAATTGTGATATGACAAGTCAAGAGCGAGAGGCTACTACTCTTTCCGCTACGACAATAGCATTGGATTCCAGGTAGGTCGATCTACCATGTCTCTTGTTCATTCATTAACTAGGAAGCAACACTTTAGAGTGTCCTTATGTTTCTAGACCCACCTTAGGGCTAGAGGGATCATCTCTGTCTGCAGAGAGTATTTACCTACGTAAAAAATTGGCGACTCCATTGGGGATCGAACCTAGAATCTCTGGTTTCACAAACATTGTATTAGATAGACATTTGTGTAATTTATTGTAGCAATTTACAGGGTAAGTTCTGTAGATCAAGAACCAAAGGTCACTGCTCACAAATAGATCACAAATCAGTACACCAGTATAATGACGTGGTTAAAACCCTCACAGAGGGAAACAGTCCACGCCCTGAGCGAACGTGGCCACTTTAGGTAATTTATTAATATAAAAGAAAAGTTACATATGTTTCTCTCATAAACGGTTACCTGACAAATGACACTCCATGCTCTTTAAATAAAGATCATGGACCAATCGGGTGTTAAGCCACGGATCAAGTGCCGTTAATAATGAGGTGAGAGATAACCTTCGGATCACTAGAAATCGTGACCGTCGGATTATAAGTTACAAATGTACATGGTAAAGAAACACACTTTACCTAACTCTACACTAGACTAAGTTATTCTTAAATATTTCCTATGTGTCGGAATATCCTAACATCCCCCCTTAAGAACAACTTGGGATAGGATTGAAGGATTTACAAAGGTGACACAAAAGGAGCCTATTTCCTATGTGTCGAAATATTCTAACATCCCCCCCTTAAGAACAAATTGGGATAGGATTGAAGGATTTACAAAAATAACAAAATAGGAGAAGAAAGGAGGCATTAGAGCCTATCCCCCCTTAATGACAACTTTCCTGAACTCCAAGCATGGATCGAAGTTTGGTAAACTTCGCTTTTGTGAGAGCCTTCGTAAAGATATCGGCTACTTGATCATTGGTCGGACAATACTGCACTTCAAGAACACGATCATGAATGAGCTTTTTGATGAAGTGTATGTGGATTTCAATGTGTTTCATACGCTGATGCTGAAATGGATCTTTACATAGCTGAATGGCACTCTGATTATCACACCAAAGTGTAGTTGGATGCTGCTGATGAAGACCAAATTCAGATAGGATCTGACGAAGCCACATGGATTCCTTGCTGGCTTCAACTGCACCACGATACTCTGCTTCTGCTGAAGAAAGGGAGATGGCACTTTGTTTCTTATAAGACCAAGTAATAGGTCCTGAACCAAGAGTGAATACATAATTTGTAGTGGACTTCCGATCATCAGAGTCACCAGCCCAATCAGAATCAGTGAAACCAATCAACAAGGGAGATGCTCCTGCACTGTAATGAATCTCGAACTGAACTGTACCTCAAATATATCAAAGTATTCTTTTAGCTGCTTTCCAGTGACTTTCATGAGGTTGGTGCATAAACCAAGCGACAAGACCAACGACGAAGGAAAGGTCAGGACAAGTATGTGTTAGATACAAAAGTTTACCAAAAAGTATAAGGTAGCATCAACTTTAGGGGTAGTACAGTTGACTAAAAGCTTGACTCCAGACTGAAAGGGAGAAGGGGCAACCTTACAGTCTTCCATGTGAAAGTGGTGTAGAAGATCACAGGCATACTTGGATTGAGAGAGGGTAATGCCTTCCTTGGATTGCAAGACTTGAAGACCAAGGAAATAATGCAAGTGTCCTAAGTCTGTCATTTCAAACTTATTTTTGAGGCTAGAATTCACATGGTTTATATGGTTTGGATCGCTACCAGTAACGATAAGTTCATCAACATAAAGAACAAGGATGGTGAAGGAATTACCCACCTTCTTGGTGTAGATAGTGTTGTTATAATGAGACCTAGAAAAGCCATTATCTAAGAGAAATCTATCTATTTTGGCATACCAAGCCCGAGGAGCTTGTTTAAGACCACTAAGAGACTTCCTAAGGTGACAAACAAGGCTGGAGTCTTTTTGGATAAAGCCAGGGGGTTGTTCCATGTAGATTTCTTCATGCAAATCTCCATGTAAGAAGTCTGATTTAACATCCATCTGATGGACTTCCCGTTTAAAGAAGGCAACAAGGGAAAGAACAAGGTAGATAGAATTCATTTTGGCAATAGGGGAGAAGGTTTTAGTATAGTCAATGCCTTCAACTTGTGAAAAACCTTTAGCGACAAGACGAGCTTTATGTCTATCCACTTTGCCATCTGGTCCAAACTTTGTTTTGTAAACCCATCTACATCTGACAAGTTTTCTTCCTTTTGGAAGAGGAACAAGATCCCAAGTATTGTTTGCTAATAAGGAATGATACTCTTCATTCATAGCTTCATCCCAATCTGGATGATCGGAGGCTTCTTCAAAGGTTTCTGGATCAAGTTTTTCTGGAACTTGAGCCAATAAGGAAGAGGCTCTTTTGAACTGAGAACGTGTACGTCGTCGATCGTCAGGGTCACCTGCAAGAAAACCTACTGCATCCCGAGTAGAGTGGACCCATCTTGGAAGTGGTGGAGTATAAGGAAAAATTTCACGAGTTGGAGTAGGATTGTCATCCTCGCTGTCATCATCTGAACTAGAAGGAATGCTATTAAAAATAGAAGAGAGAGAGAGAGGTGGCACATATGCTGAATTAGGCTTGCAGGCCAAAGGTGGCACACCCGCCAAAATAGGCTCGCAGGCTGATATATTTACATCAAACTTTACATCTCTTCTAATGATTATATTTTTGGATTTGGGTTGAAGAAGTCTATATCCTTTGACATCTTCAGAATATCAAAAAAAAATACATTTTTCACTCTTAGGTTCTAAGGCTTTATGTTTCGCATCTGGAATAGGGGCCCAAGCATCACTTCCAAAAACATGAAAGTGAATTACATCCGGTTTGACTGAGCTCCAAGCTTCTTATGGAGTTATATTCTTTAAAACCTTAGTTGGAGTGTGATTTACTATGTAATTTGCACAGTTAATGGCTTCTGCCCAAAAATTGAGACCAAGTCCTTTAGATTGAAGCATACAATTAGCCATTTCTTTTAAGGTGCGATTCTTCCTTTCAAATACACCATTTTGTTGTGGAGTATATGGAACATTATGTTGCAATTGAATGCCATGCTTAGTGTAGAAGTTGATAAGTTTGTTGTTAACATATTCTCCGCCATTGTCTGAACTTAACTTAAGAATTTGATGTCCAGATTGTTTCTCAACAAAGGCCTTAAAGGCCAAGACCATGTTAAAAACTTCGCTCTTGAGTTTTAAGAAATATACCCAAGTGCATCTGGAAAAATCATTAATGAAGGTTAAGAAGTACTTGCAACCAAAGAAAGAAACAACAGGAAGTGGACCACAGAAATCACTGTGCAGAAGCTGCAAAGGGGCTGAAGCGTGCCAAGAGGCACGTTTGTCAAAACTATCCCGATGATGTTTTCCGAGTACACATCCGGAGCAAACACCATCCCGGAAAGATACAATAGAAAGGCCCGTCACCATATTTTCCTTACATAGAGTTTGAAGAGAGCGATAATTTAAGTGACCAAATCGCTCATGCCAAAGTTTGCTCACATCATCATTATGAGCAACAAAAACAGAGGGAAGAGATGATGACCCAAAGTTGTCAAACTTATACAACCTTGTGGAATCATCAACAATTCCAGTAGCTAAAATATGTTTAGGATCTTTGAGGTCCTTGATTACAACATCATGAGGTGAGAATTCTACTATTTTCCCTTCACCTGAATGAGTTATCTAATAAATAGATAGAAGGTTGCATGACAAGGTAGGGACACATAGTACATCATTAAACTGAACATTATCTATATGAATGGTTCCATATCCTACAACACTAAGAGATCTATCATCACCAACATAAATATGTTTTGTGTTACAATCATTTAAAGAAGAAAACATGGATTTATTTTTAGCCATGTGGTAAGAAGCTCCAAAATCAATGAGCCACTCATGAGAAGGAGAAGAAGAAGATACATTTAATGCATAACCAGATCTTGATGCTTGACAAACACAAGCAGAAAGTGCCATGCCTGATGATGAAGGTGAAGAGTGCTCCAAATTGATGTTGTGATTCTTCATTGCAGCTTATAAGGCTTCCATCTTCTTAAAACATTTGGACTCTAAATGGCCATCACGATTGCAAAAGTTGCAATTTATATCTGTCTTCTTTCCTTTGTTTTTATATGCCTTATCATTTTGGGGAGTTTCTTTTTCAGTTTGTGGCTGAAATTGCTTAGGACCCTTGTTTGGTTTCAGACCATACTTTTTAAGATACTGCTTCTTGGGATTCTTTTGATATGATTGATGTTGGGTTGCTAAGGCTTTCTTAGAAGCGTTTCCAGCAGTGATAAGACCAAGGTGTAAAATTTTTTCTTGTTCTCTTATCAAAGAATCACAAAAGGCATCAAAAGAGAGATTCTTGTAGGTGGTTCCTGAAGAAATGATAACTTCTCTAGTGGAATGGAAGGCGGAAACAAATACAGAGTATGCAGGGCCAAGGTTAGTAAGAATGAAATATATGAGGCTACCATCTTCCTTTTTGACCTTACAACCTTCTAAAAGAACTTTGAGGGTCTTGAATTTGGACAAAAAATCTTCAATAGAGGAGAATTATTGGGGTCCAAAGTAAGCAACTCATTTTCAAGCTGATGGGCCCTGATTTGATTTTGAATGCCAAAGACAATATTTAGCTTGTCCATGGCTTCATGAGGGGTGTCAATGTCAAGGATATGAAATCGAAGATCTTGAGCAATGGACATTCCTATCAACCCTTGTGCTTGATCTTGTTTATTTTCCCATTTTGAAACTTTATCATCATCAGAAGGTTTAGTTTCTAGCCATGTGGCTGTTCTATAAAGCTCTTTACTTCTAAGTATATCTACCATGTGAGGTAGCCATTGGAAAGAATTGGTGCTGTTAAGAATAACCGGGCATGCACTTTCCATTTCAAAAAAAAAAAAAAAAACTCAAGCTGAGAAAAGCTGAAACTAACTGCTCCAATGGAAATATCTCGAAAAATTAGGCCGTTAAAAAAAAAACGGCTTCTGGATGAAGAAGTTATGCCTTTTGAAAAAAACTGAGTTGTAGATGCCAAATAGTTACGGGAACGAGATGAAGTGCGACTCTTTAAAAAAAAAATTCCGCCCCTTTGAACAAAAACTTTTTACAAAAGAAGCTTGAGAAGGAGACTTGAACCTAAGACCTCTATTCTCATAAACTAACTCCTCACCAAGTGAGATAGTAAAAGGATTAATTTATTTTAGAAAGGAGGAAGAGGGGATTATTATTATTGTTGTTGTTGTTGTTATTATTATTATTGGAGGTGTGCGTGCCTTTTCCTGCACAAAAAACGAGCAAAAGAAACGAAATGCAAAGCCTTACGGTAGAATGTTAGATTCTCGGTTAGCCTTACCAACAACTATCACTTTTTTCACTATTTTTGATTTCCCGAGATCGCACAAAGACGCGGGGAAAGAGCATACGTAGAAAAAAAAATCCCTTTTTCCTGTTTCTGATTTGTCGAGATCTCACGGGGCGCACAACAAAGAGCATACACAGAGAAGAGGGTATAGATCTGGCAAATAAATAAAACCTTAATACAGGAAAAAAAAAACAAAATAAGTAGAACTATTAACAAATATAACTGCAAAATAGATGCTTTATACCTCCAGATCTAAACTAACATAACTTGGGTAGTCGGAAACCTTTTCACATGAAATGAAAGGAGTTTCTCACTGTAACAGACGCTTCGGACACAACCAAGCAGTTCTCCAAGCCCAAAAATGTTCAGAAATAGTAGATCTACAAAACGACATTCGCATGCAGTCAAACCGGCTTCGAATTTTGATCAAAAACAGAAGTAGCCCTCAAAATAGCTCTGATACCATGTAGGAATTTACAGGGTAAGTTCCGTAGATCAAGAACCAAAAGTCACCGCTCACAAATAGATCACAAATTAGTACACCAGTATAATCACGTGGTTTAAAAACCCTCAAATAGAGAAACAGTCCACGCCCTGAGCCAACGTGGCCACTTCAGGGAATTTATTAATATAAAAGAAAAGTTACACATGCTTCTCTCATAAACGGTTACTGGACAAATGACCCTCCATGCTCTTTAAATAGAGATCATGGACCAATCAGGTGTTAAGCCATGGATCAAGTGCCGTTAATACCAAGGTGAGAGATAATCGTCGGATCACTAGAAATCGTGATCGTCGGATTATAAGTTACAAATGTACATGGTAAAGAAACACACTTTACCTAACTCTACACTAGACTAAGTTATTCTTAACTATTTCCTATGTGTCGGAATATCCTAACATTTATAAAATTTCATCACATGTAAAAGATCCATGTAGGAAAATAGATGTGTATATATATATATATATATATATATATATATATATATATATATATATATATATATATATCATGTTTGCAGCTGTGTGCATCATAACTTCAAAAAATATATGTGTGTTTCTGTTATATCCTGAGACATCATGTCTTCAAAATATGCAGATGAAAATAAAACCTAGGTGTCTAATTAGCATGGTGCTCGTGATAACATGTCACTGCCAGTACGAGCCGCCTCAGCAAGTGGTGAATTCTGCTGGGCACCCCTACAGTATGTCTCTGGTAGGCGCGTCGAACATTGTCAAATTGTGCATAGTCCGGGACTCCTTGGGTGATTCCCTCCAGATTACACACTATCTCATCTTCCTCGCTGCCCTCGCCTTGAGGGTCGAAATCGTGAGGGATTCGCCTCGCTATCGGTGACATGCCTACGGGTCTCTTTGGACCAACATCTGCAAACACATGGATTTAATGTTAGAACACACATAGATAATAAAAAAATCATAATACTCATGAAACTTAAAAAATGAGTCTCACCCAAATCTTCATCCCAATCCTCTCCGTCCGGGAGTGGGAGGTCCAGATCTTCAGTGAAATATGTACCAGAGTAGGGCCAATCCTCCACGATAATCAGTTGTCGGTGAAGCCAATCGAATAATTACGGTCTCCAGGACATCTGTTGACTGCCCCCTACCCTTGGCATCAGAACTGCCCATCGGGCCATCCGTGGTTCTCTCGCTGGTGGTGTCGGGAATATGACCTCCTATCGATGGAAAATGGGTAGTCATTCCAAGAAGAACGATACCGGAATATATCCATAACCAAATTTATTCAATTTGGTCTTCTTGCATTTTTTCATCTGGCGTTTCATGTTTATTTTCACGACCTCTGCCCAGTTGTAAATGGTCAGTGCCAAGCAGCCTACAGCAAGGAGCAACTGTGTCTTTGTTGCTTCATGCGGTGCTTGTGATCCCGCAGCTCGTGTGATGGTATGTAGCACTACTTTGAGTGACATTTTACATAAAAATGGTTTGCGCCATTGGCGCGCCCTTGTGTAGAAAATTGGGTGGTTGGTGCGACTCCGTGCTTGAAACCCGCACCGACCGCCATGCCCTAATATTTACATTTCCTCTCCCCAGAATTTGAAATTGGAAATTGTAGATGGTAAGAAATGACTTAAAATGACAAGAGGGATCTCGGCTCTTACCCGGAATTGACAGATTTGAGATTGGTTTGCTGGATTGACCGCTATTGTCGCCGCAAGATTTCACAGTGAAATGGGTAACTATTGCTCCACAAGAGGTAAAAAGTGAAAAGTAATTATTTTTACCATTTTTGGCATTTATAACTTTTTCACAACCCTAATTAGGTTTTAAGACATATTTTTCGATTATTTTATTATATTATTTTTGATAAATGGGTTTTACACGTGTCTCTTGTGCAGCAACAGGTTTTGATGCGACAGTGATGAAGTAACGAGTTATATTTTATACTTTTTCGGACTTGGTAAAAACACGAAAAAGTCACTGCTGGAGTCATATTTTAGCTCTTTTCTGACTCTCTAAAATTGAAATGTTTGCCGAGATTCTTGTCATTTTGAACTCGTTAAATGGATGCGAAAGGATATCCACCTAATATACATTTAACCCTTTTTCAGGCTGGGATGAATTATTTACGAAAACAAAATACCTTAGCCTATCATGACTAAGAGGTTCTCACAGACACAATTTTCTACCTTTTCGGATCTGCAAGACTACCTACGTAAAGGGAATGTTGGAGTTTTCTTTTCTGCCTTCTTTTCAAACTCTCTAAACATGAAAATATGCCGAGTTCTCCCGTTGTCAGACTCATTAAACACTGATGACATCGGATTTCGTTGCCATGACGTTACTCAAGTTCCTCCTTCCTAGGGCTCGTAAAATGTAGTAGGATGGATTTTTCCAAAAGACAAACTTACAGGGAAAGCATATGCTATCCCCTTCAAGCTTTTTTTAAAAATAATTGGGGTACTCACAAGAAATGGTGGGGGAAAAATGGAACCAAGTTTTAGTTATGTTGGCAGTATGTCTCTCTTGAACATGGCACTTGTCTGCATTCGTGTCGAGTTGGGGACATCTCATTTTGTCATTTTTGACTCCATGAGTTTGGGTAATCCCTTTTGACCTCTCATCTGCTCTTTTCCACGTTGTCATGACTTCAGATCCTTTGATGTCAAATACTGCCAAATCCAGTGTCGCGCTGCCGATATGTTCAAGAGAAGTTTGCCTCTGCAGTTTTCAAACTGCCCTCTGATTCTCTGTTGGTCCTGATTCACTATTATCATGTTCCTCTGTCTCGTATCGATGATGTGGGAAACATTATGGTCCACCTTCGATCAGGTCACTTCCTATCGACTTCAACTCATTATCCAGGAATTTGATTGAGAGACTCTATTCTGGTACCTTGGAGCCTGCATGCCTTAATGGCAGGTTTTTCACATTCGACGCAAGGTCCACATCATTGGCCTTCGATCAAGTGATTCTGCGGATGTTCGACGCTAGATCACTGTTCACATCCCGTGGATTGTACCGGTTGTACCTTGAGAGCCATTGTCATTATTGGTGGTTTCTCTCGTGCCTGTTAACAACTTTCATCATTGGCTAGTAATCAGGTGATTTTCTGGCATGTTCGACTTCAACTCATATATTCGCATGCCTGACATTGTACTTGTTCGAGTAGAGATGGAGCGCAAGACCCTAGATTTTGTCTGATAAAGTCCAGGCTATGGATTTTGGTGGATTGTTATAACTTATTGCATGAATCTTTTGATTGGATGGCTGCGACCATACCTAAGTCTAGTTATTGATCCTTTCTGCTGGATGGTTGCGTCCATACCTCGAATCTCAGTTTTTATATATACTCTATATGGATGGCTACACCCATGCCACATGTTCATGTATCAGAGATATCAATTTTATTTGTAATTGTAGGTTTTCCAACAATGGTGTTTGGTTCGAATGTGTTCTCATAAAGCATTTCACCCGTCCCTCTCCCTTGGACCTCATGCTTTAGGGGGCATCTGTTACACAACATTTTTTCACTGTCCTTGCAATCCCCATCTCGACCATTGGAGGGTTGTTTCTATGACCAATAAGCAGTGTCATGCCTTTAAAAAACCATCACTACATTCCTTTGCATGAGAGTAACATTCCTCTTGTTGAAAATTCCCTGAGCAGGACTGTAAAAACCCTTATTTTTTCTTTGGCGTGAGTAGCTAGTTACACTCCCGCGCCGAGCTGGAAAATTAACACTGAGCCCGCGCTAGTTGGAACTCTGTCCCAATTAAGTGCCCGCGCCAAGCTGTTTATGGAATGTTTTTAAAAAATAGAGGCAGAGGTTCTATTCCAACCACCTCGAGGATGAGTCATTGGGAGTGGTTGAACTAAAACAACCACGGACTCCCTCCTTTAGTTAGTAGTTTCCACCTCCCTTGGAATTCTCCTAAAAAATAGGACTCCCTCCCACCTTTGTAGGGATCCAAGCCTCCTCCTTTTCCTCTATAAAAGAAGCTATCTCTCGTAGTACAAACTAGCTGAACTTGGAGAGCTAAACTTGGAGACCTGATACTATAGTTGAATGACTAGAGAAGATAGATATAAGGAATCACGTTGAGGAGAGCTTGAATCCATGTCCTCATTCCATCCGAATCCCTTGACAGGTACTAAGACGCGCTTCGGCTGAACCCCGTTGGGGGAGAATGTGACGTCAAAGCATCGACGGTACCTCTTCCTTCTACTTATATATACATGAATAGTGTTTGGTTCCACTATTGCGTTATGATGTTTGTGTAATGCGATAGCTTTAGCCCTCTTTGACTGGTTAATATTGTGAGTGAACTATGATGTCGTATGTTGTTCTTGTTTCTTGTTCTATGTGCAGGTATCCGGGCGTAACAATGAACGGATTTTGATTTTCCAAGGTCGAAGCGAGAGGCTACAACTCTTTCCGCAACGACGACAACATCAGATTCCAGGTAGGTCGATATACTGTGTCTCTTGTTCATTCATTAACTAGGAAGCAACACTTTAGTGTGTCCTTTTTTTTCTAGACCCACCCTAGGGCTAGAGGGATCGTCTCTGTCTACAGAGAGGATTTACCTACGTCACAGTAGTGATTGAGGCCACTTGACTCCAAGTAACCAAAGATTGAGTTGCTTGGCTGCCTCTGGAATTCAAATTGCTGGAGAAAATATTTGGGATCCTCTGGTTGCCTTTGGAATTCAAATTGTTGGAGAGAATATTTGGGATCATTTGGCTTCCTTTGAGAGTTGAAGAGGGTGGAAAATCCTCCTATAACTTCTCCTTGCTGTCTCCTCCAAGTATTTATGATAAAATCCTTATAAAAATGCCTAATAATTCATGATTTTCTGCACTCAACCTCATGTTAGGCACTCAAAGTATGTTAGCCTTAATCACCACCTATACTAGCATCATAAAACCAAATAATAATAAAAATGCAAGAAAAAGAGATCTAAGAAGGCAAAAAAGTGACCATTATCCCTTCCAAATATGTCTAATGATGGAGCTCATCATCACCCCCCTACTGAATGGTTGCTCATCCTTTGAGAAGCTAATCCTCCTCCTGCATTTCCTTCAAGGCTTTGACAACCCCCTAATTTCTTGAGGAAGAAGTGTGGGAGTTTCCTTAAGGGGGTAAAAACCATTATTATTTTATGCATTCTCCCATTCTCTATCTCGTGCATCTGTGTCCTTTTAATCATTCAGCCCCAACAACAAAGGTGGGTTGAGCTTTAGTCCCAACCATTGGATCATTTTGGCCTGCATGGCCCTCTTGTATAATGGTTCCCTTTCCAGTCTTTCTGGAGTATGGTACTACATTTCCTTGAGGCTATGAGGGAGGATGTTTCATCTCCTCTGGATGGCCATAATGCACTCATCTTCTATCTGCCTAGAAACATCATCAAAGTGGCCTATTACCTATGTTTGAGTCTGAAGGTAGCTTTCAACTAGTGCAGGGTCCCTTTCAATCTCTCGACGGTTAAGGATGACTCCTTTTGGGCTGAACAATTCCAGTCTGATATGTAAGGGTTCTCTATTTCTTCTTCTCATGACCCTCCATATCTCTTTTTCTCTAGTGTCCTCATTCATCATCCAATATGCTAGAGCCATTAGTTGCATATCCCCCATATGCACATAAAACTCTGCCATTTTTTCCTGATCATCCATGTTATCTTGCTTGTAGAAATCCATGAATTTCTTACAATCTTGGAAAGGTAGGGATCCATGGTAGGCTAGGCTTTTGATTTGAAATAGAAGCCATTTATCCTTGAGGTACACAACATATGAGTTAGAAGGGAATCTGTGCTGAAGGGCTTCCATGCATAAGTCTGCCACGGTGGCTACTTGCTGCCCTTTTTGCTGCAATTTATCCTTTAGTGCTACATTCTCTGCCTGTACCTTCTGCAATTGCTCCTTTCGAACTGTTTCTTCGATTCTTTCCTCCTCCCTTGGCGATTCTTCAATGATACTCGGGCTCGTGGGAGGAGTTTCTGGCTCTCTCTGGCTTATCCTCTAACTCTTATCAGCTCTAAAATACATATAGGTCTGCCTTTTTCTCTTTGCGCTCAGAGGAGCTGAGGTGGCAACTACCTCTTTGTCTGGAGGGGATGTGGTGTTGTGCTATGAGTCTGTTTCTTTCTCACTTTCTACTACCTCTATGAATTCTGTCTTTGTTTGAATTTGTTCCCCTTGTTAATATTCTAATTCTTCTTCTGGCTCTTCTTCTCATTCTTCTATTTCTTCTCTAAGGCTAGGAGAAAAGCTTCCCTTGGTCCCTCGCTACTGTGTCTAATATGCGGTATACTTCGGAAGCTAGTTTGACTGCTAGTGATCAGGTGATCATGTCCAAGTTATGAAAATTTCTCAAAAATGGAAGTGCTCAGAAATGGTTGCAATCTAAATAACCAGAAAGGTCTCGTCACAGTGATTCTGGCACCACAAACGGTTCTCAAAACTGAGGTCGTATGTGAAAGTTACTGAGGTTTGAAATTGTCCAGTGAACTCCAAAACATGACTTTTTGAATTAATTGATTATGCCAATTTTTATAAAAAAATTATATGGGAAAATTTAATTTTTTTATATATTTGTGGGCCTATCAGTGGGTTCCACATGGCCCCATACCATTGGTTGAAAAGGCATTCAAAAATTTCTTGGAGTTAAGGGGTTTGAACCCCCGACCCGACTATTCGAGCAGAATGACCAGACCGGCCCATCTAGGGTGTGTTGTTGAACGATTCGAGCAGGCAGTTAAACGTGAGTCAGGTCATCGGTGTGTTGAGTTGAGCGGAGAGTTGGGGACTAGCCCCTCAAGAGCCAGCCTCGTCACATGTAACCTCCGGCTCGAAACCGCAGGCTAACAACTTTTGAAAGACAGATTTTGGAAAGGGGCTAGCCCCCAATGCTAAGCCCGATAGCCATATGACCTATGGCAAGGAATGAGGGCTTAACACTTGGTGGCAATAGAGGTTGATAGTTATCCGGCGGTTAGTGCGGGGGTGGTCACATGCCACCCCGCCTAACAATAAATTCAACAGTTTTCAAACATATCCTCCTACCAAAACTGCCAGCGCTAAATGTGCATGTGAATGCAGCCACTCAAACATTTAATGCTACCCTCAACAGTTACCACCAGACTTGGTGCCTTTCCACTATTTTCGGAGATTCTGTCTTTTTAGTCAAGTTAACTGGAGTTCCTCCAGTTTTGGAGGAGTTTTTTAGTGACACTGGGCAAAAATTAGTTTTGGTCATAACTTTCTCAATTTTTGACCAGACAAGATGAAATTTTAGTCAATTTTGGGTTTCTTTAGCATTTTGAAGAGTTTGGAATAAGTGTCAGAGTGAACAGAGGTGATCTATAACAAATTTTTCTTCAGGGAAGATGAAGGAGCCATCAGGGCCATCATGGAGAAAGAGAAAACCACTATATTGGATTAACGACTTTAGCTGTGCGGGTAATCACTAGATTTCAGCTAACACCTATCTAACTGTTCTAGTCAAAATTCTGATTTGTTTTCTTTGACATATTTTTAACTGTAACAGTACATTTAAATTAACAGAAGCGAGGACATGCCAGCTGAAGAGCCTGATCTGTATGAATCTTCGAGAGGGGTGTTCCCTCATATTCCTTTGTTATTATATTATAGTGATTTACACTATATTTACGCCATGATATGTTAAACAATATATTTAATTAACAAATTTCTCGCACACATAAAAATCGAAATAGACCAAAACTACTTTGTTTAACCTACAAGTCCATAAAACATAATTCTTTGCAGAAATGGATACTTGCATATCCTTACAAGACCGTTATTTTCAGATGGTTGGTATTGACTATGGTTTACTCTGCTGGCTGATTTCGTGCATAATATATTGAACTATTGCAAGTTTTGATGCTTACTAGGCTTAAGCTCAAGAGAGGGGAAGGACAATTGGTTAGAGCTAAAAATAATCCTCAACCAAGGAGGGCCAGAGTGCCATTAAATCCACCTTCTAATTCACCTCCAAGAGCCACAGAAGAAGTCTTAAGCATGCCTTCAAGAGAAGTAGAATTTCCTAAAGACATTGATCCCAAAGAAGAAGAACAGGTGTTCTGAAAGGCATTCCTGGACACGACTGAGATGGTGAGGATACTCTACCAAGAAATGAATGAAAGGCTTGAAGGAGAAGGGTCAAAACACCACAAGGAAGGAGAGGGTTATTCAGGAGGAAAGAAAAGTGATGATAAGTCAAAGAAAGGACACGGAGGAAATGGTGATCCACCATCCCCATCTTCATCCTCTTCCTCTACATCGTCATCCTCAACTTCAGTGAATCAATCTCTGTTACACTGAAAAATGTCACCTTGACATTCTGCTGATTGTATGAGCTCATTAAACACTCATACATACCTCCTCTGCAAGTCTTACAACCTTTGTTCCTCATTCCATGCCCTGAAAATGAAGGAAAAACCCTAAAAAGCTCAAAAAACCTTGGGTACGCAGTTAATATGAAGCCTACCTGCGTTTTTAGCTAGGGTCCGCATGTAATGTGAAGATAAACTGCGTTCTAGAACGCACTTTTCCAATGTAATGCATGCGGTACCCCTGTAAAGTCAAAAATGCGCGAAATTAAACCAAAAAAGTTGAATTTTGGTCAATTCTGGAAGGTTCTGGATGAGATTTTTTGGGGATGAGTACGCTTTGGTAAGGTGCATGTATCCCACACCTCAAGGAACTAATCCCTTGATGTGAGGAGTCTATCCCTTTGAAGGAGGGTTCTATCCCTTTAATGGTGGAATCCTAACCTCCTCATTTGCTCTATAAAAGGAGGCATTGGGTAGCCTTTTGGGGTGAAGTCAAGAAGTTGAGAGTTAAAACTAATGGAGGATTGAAGTTAAGTTTTTTGGAGAAGATTTTTGAGCTGAAGTGCTGTTGAGATTTAGATTTCCTTCTGCTGAGCTTTTGAGAGGAAAGATCACATACCTCTTTATGCTTCTGGAGGAAGAGTGCAAGACTTATCAGAGTAGAGGAGATTCCTGCTTTGGACCCCGGGAAGGCCTTTCGAACATCAAGGCTAAGGTTGTAAGGTTCTTCTGTATATTTTAAGATTAATACAATCAAGTTCTGTTTTTCTCAATAAATTGTCGTTTGATCGTTTATTTCATAGATTCCTTGATCACTATGATAGGTATGTTTTATAATTATTTGTTATACAGGTGCTATTGATATTTTCTTGTTTGTGATTGCAGATCAACGAGAGATGATACTTTCTTGTGACAAAAGGGCCCTTGTTGCGACGAAGGATTATTGATGCGACGGAAGCACTACGACCACAAATAAGCATTTGGATCCAAGGTAGGATCAACACCTTCATAACATTTATTTGTAAAACAAATATATCTAGAGAAAGACGAACTTAGTTGTTCGTTTGTTGCTAGATTGTCTTCTGACACTAGGGAGATCGGTCTTGTCCGCAAGAACGATTTATCCGTCCAACAATCTCATAAGTCCAAAACCACTGGTAAAATTCCATTTTTAAAGCTTGATGTTAAGTTTGAGTTGCCTATGTTTAATGGTGTAGTCAATGCAGAGAAACTTGACAATTGGATAAGGCAATTGGAGGTTTACTTGAGGATACAAAACCTTCATGATGACTACACCAAGATTTAGTTATCCTCTTTGAGAATGGATGAAGCATCATTGGTATGGTGGGAAGCCCAAATCAAGGATGAGATTAGAAAACATGGTAAGATCACTTTATCATGGGCTGATTTTATTTTTGCAATTAAAAAGAAATTTTATCCATTAGCTCATTTACAAAAGGCTATCATGAATTGGAAAAGTTTTAGACAACTTAAGGGACAAAATGTACAAGATTACACCCAAGAGTTTAGACGAAGGGCTCTTTTAATAGGAATTGATTTGCATAGCCAAGAAACTTTGTTGAAATATACAGGTGGTTTACACAACTAACTTATACATAATATCCTTATGTTCAATCCTACTAGTCTAGATGAGGTTTGTGTCCAAACCACACATTTAGAGGCTAGAGGTAAACAATATTTTGATGGGAATGAGGATAGTGAATTTAATGGCAAAGGGAGAAAGAGAAATGAAAACTATAGGAAAGAGAAGGGAAAATTCTTTTGTAAAAACTGTTCCAAAACAAGCCTTGATGAAGACCATTGCTGGAAACTTCATCCGGAGTTGAAACCAGAAAAATTCAAAACCAAAGATAAGGCCAAAGAAAAAGGCAAGACGATTGCAATAGCTGAACAAGACTTAGGGTCTGAATCAGAAGATGAAACTAAAATCATAGCTATGGCACTAAAGAACATAAAGGGGAAAGAGATTGTAAATGAAACAAATCCCAGTTCTAGCATTTCAAACTATCACATAGAAGCTCCAAATGAGGAGAGGAGGATTGAGCTTTTTCATGTGAGGATCATTTCAAAACACACAAAGATAGACACACTATTTGACAGTGGGTCACAAGCGAACCTCATATCAAAAGACTTAGTCAAGAAGTTGAATCTTGAAACCATTCCACATCCTAAGCCTTATCCTCTTGGTTGGATTTGCAAGGATGAAAATTTACAAGTTTCAAGGAAGTGCATGTTGTGCTTCGCCATAACAACTCATTATATTGACATGGTTTAATTAGATGTGGTACCGCTTGACATTACAGGTGTGGTGTTGGGAAGTCCTTACATATATGACAGGAAAGAAATCTTCCATCGCCATGAGAATAAGTACCATTTATTCAAGGATGGCAAGGAGTTTATTGTGAGAACACTTCGGAAGAAGCTAGAATCTTCTTTAGTGAATGCAGGGCAGTTGAAAAGGCTTGTCAATGCAAGTCAAAATTTGATTTTGTTGATGATTAAGAAAAAATATTTTTTACATAGTTCTTTTTATGTTGTTGTTGATGTAAATAATCAGTTGTTTCAGTATGAAAGTAGGTCGTCTTTGGAAGAAGATGAAAAGAAGTTGCAGCAAGTGTCTTTGGTGTCGATCGGTTCAGAAAACAAAGTGTTGGTGAAAAGTGGTGCAAAAATCCAAGAGAGGGTAAAGTATGCAAGCAAAGAGGGCACAAAGTTCAACATGGATCAATGCTAGTTTCAGAATGGCAGGGTACTATGGAGAGAAAACTTGGTCAGGAATTGAAACAAGTACATGGCTCATTTGGAAAAAATTTGCCATAAGGACAGTTGGCAAGGTGAATCTTATTTTCAGTTTCCTTTGAAGGTAGACCATTGTAGGAGCAGTATGTTTTCTACAAATTTTAGTTGTTGTTCTGCAAATTTCAAAAATTTGCATCATGACACAGTCAAAGTTAGCAACAGTCAGTCAACAGATTCAAGGAAGAATTTATCTTTTTATGAGAAGCTCAATTTGATGAAATCAGGGAGATTTCAGTGGTTCAAGGTTGTAAGAGTGGATAATCAGTCTCCTCATTTTCAGTTTCTGTAGTTCAGAGAGCTTTTGGGGTCCAAAAGCTTCCCTTTGGGGAGGTGTGATTAGGTGATCATGTCCAAGTTATGAAAATTGCTCAAAAATGGTTGCAATATAAACGAGCGGAAAGGTCTCGTCACTGCGATTCTAGCACCATGAACGGTTCTCAAAACCGAGGTCGTATGTGAAAGTTACTGAGGTTTGAAATCATCCAGTGAACTCCAAAACATGAATTTTTGACTTAATTGATTATGCCAATTTTCATAAAAACATTATATGGAAAAAGCTAAATTTTTATATATTTTTGGGCCTATCAGTGGGTACCACGTGGCCTTCCCGGAGGCTTCCACGTGGCCCTAGGCCATTGGTTGAAAAGGCATTCAAAAAGTTATTGGAGTTAAGGGGTTTGAACCCCCGACCCGATTGTTCGGGCAGAACGACCTGACCAGCCCATCTAGGGCGTGTTGTTGAATGAGTCGGGCGGGCAGTTAAATGTGAGTCAGGTCGTCGGTGTGTTTAGTTGAGCGGAAAGTTGGGGACCAGCCCCTCAAGAGCCAGCCTCGTCACATGTAACCTCCAGCTCGAAACTGTGGGCTAACAACTTTTGAACGACAGAGTTTGGAAAGGGGCTAGCCCCCAGTGCTAAGTCTGACACCCATATGACTTGTGGCAAGGACCAGGGGCTTAAAACTTGGAGGAAACAAAGGTTGACAGTTATCCGGAGGTTAGTGTGGGGGTGGTCACATGCCACCCCGCCTAACAATAAATGCAACGGTTTTCAAACATATCCGCCTACCAAAACTGCCAGCGCTAAATGCGCATGTGAACAAGGCCACTCAGAAATTTAATGCTACCCTCAATGGTTACCACCAGACTTGGCGCCTTTCCACTATTTTCAGAGATTCCCTCTTTTTAGTCAAGTTAACTGGAGTTCCCCCAGTTTTGGAGGAGGTTTTTTAGTGACATTGGGCAAAAATTAGTTTTGGTCATAACTTTCTCAATTTTCGACCAAAAAAGATGAAATTTTAGTCAATTTTGGGTTTCTTCAGCATTATGAAGAGTTTGGAATAGGTTTTAGTGTGAAAATAGGTGTTATATAGCAGCTTTTTCTTCAGGTAAGGTGAAGGATCCATTAGTTCCATCATGGAGAAGGCACTGTATTGGGTTGTATTTCACTGTTTAAGGTGAAACAAAAGCCATTTCTAGCTATTTTCTATCTTATGAAGTCGAATTTACAGTTGGGTTTGCATGTTTAGGCAATTTGTTCACCGTGTAACCATTTTTTTCAAATTAATAGAGCAAGGATATGCCATTGGAGAGCCTTGGACCGGAAGATGTAGCCCAGGAGGGATGAACTGCCTCAACAATTTACTGTGTTATGTTACGGTCAATTTTACTTGCTGTGTATTTCTGCTGTGATATGTTAAACAATAAATTTAATTAACAAATTATCACACATAAAACTCAGAAACAAACCAAAACTACTTTGTTTAACCTGCAAGTCATGGAGAAAACTTTGCACACTAAATTCTTTGAGAATGGATACTTTGCATAGCATTACAAATAGTTCCATTTTCATATCAGCTGGTGATGTTGTTCTTCTGCTGTTGCACACTATTCAAATACACAACCCACTTTCGGTACTACTATTTTGCGGGATCCCTTCGGCCTCTTCCCCTAAAAAATTCTCAATTCATTGGTTTGGATGAGACGAGATGTTTTTTTTTATTAGATTACGCAAATAATTTTAGAGCACTTATGTAACTCGACTTAGCTGCAGTTCCTGTTGTAGAAATTTGGACCCTCTTCTTGTTAACTAGCTGATACCCCCTCATTCTCCTCTACTCCACTTGATTGAATTTTTCTTTTGCATGCTCAGATGGCGTGGCTTTGAAGTTCTTGCTAGACATACTTCACAACGGTGGCCAAGTTAGTTGGCCACCTTTCTGCCCCTTAAACAATAAGTCTACAAATTTAATTATTTCTGGCCATTATGGATGCATAGCAAGGGGTGAGAAGCTATACCTGAGTTTACCTATTGTTTTCAAGGCGTTTGCAAGAGCTGGAATTTGGAGACAAGCTTTTTAGATGCTACATTCTTCACTATTTTCCTGTTCTCTAAGTGAGCAAATTGATGAATAAGCAGCTTCTTGAGTGAGATTCTAGTCTTTTATTGTTGTTTCTTTCCACTATAGATGTTGCGTGGGGTGCTAAATATTCCATGGTGGAATTATTGCTCTCCTGGAGTCTGTTATGCAGCTTTTCTTCTTGTTTTTCTTTGCAGTCCATGAACAACTTTGTTTTTGAAGGGACTTCCTGATGTTTGTAGCAGTTTGTGGCTTGCTCTCTTTTTCTACATCATGTTCAGGAATGGAGGAATATGGTGTACGGAGGTGATGGAAGGATTTATGGAAATGAATGGGGTGAATGATGGGATGGATGGTAAAATAGGAAAATGGAAAAGAATATGAATGCTTCCCTGTGTTTCCAGAAACCATTAATAATATATATATATATATATATATATATATATATATATTCTTTCTGTAATTTTTTTTTTTAAAATAAAGTGGGCTGCCTCCATGGAGGTTTTCAACCCACAAACTTTCCTTGGGCGCCTCAAAGAGGTTTTCACTCATGGATCTTTATTTATTTTTTCTCTCTTTTTTAGGGAGGTGTGGGAAACTATGGAGTTTCCCATCACATACACCTACTTTCTTATTGAATTTATGAACTTTTCCCTCGAAAAAGGGTTCTTGTAAATTTTAAGTCTGTGACCATTGACAAGTAAGGGGATTCCTTCCTCATCTATGGTTTTGATTTGAACTGCGCCATTATCAAAACATTTTTCCACTGTGTAAGGTCCCAACCATCTTTTCAGCTACTTTCCTTTTAAATATTTAAACCTTGAATCATACAACAATGCCCAATATCCTTCTTGGAAGGTATTTTCTTTGATTTTCTTTTCATGCCATACCTTCCTTTGCAGCTGAACTACCTCTATGTGAAGAAGTGCTTTCATTATGAACTCATCCAATCCATTTAGTTACAAAAACCTCTATTTTTTGGCATTTGATAGATCTAGATTTAATTCAACTACCATTCTTAAAGTATTGAATTCAAGCTCAACTGAAAGTAGAGCCTTCTTACCATAAACTAGTTCATAAGGAGTGAATCCTGTTGTTGTCTTCGAAGTAGTGTTGTAGGCCCAAGTAGCTTCTACCAATATGTCTGCCCAATATTTTCTGCTGCTACTCACAACCTTGGTGAGGATGATCTCTAAAGCTTTGTTATTTACTTCTACTTGGCCATTCGCTTGAGGGTGATAGGTAGTATAAGTTCTATGCTTAATCTTGTGCTTCCTCAAAAGATTCTTAATGAGGTGAGAGGTGAATTGTGCTCCCTGATCAGTGACTATTTCTCTGGGGTACCCAAACTTGTAAAACACATTCTCCCTCAGAAATTCTGCTACGTTATCCTCAGTTTCTACCTTCACTCCTTTTGTTTCAACCCACTTTGTTAGGTAATCAGTGCAGACCATGATATACTTCTTTTGTTCAGATGGTGGATCAATAGGTCCAACAAAGTCCATGCCCCACTTGTCAAATGGCTCAAGAGCCACCTGAGGGTGAAAAGGCATCTCATCCCTTTGTGTGGGTTTCCCCATACTTTTGCACTGGTCACACTTGCTGGTGTATCTTCTGGAATCTTGGTGAAGGGTAGGCCAATAGTATCCTACTTGCAAAACTTTGTAAGCAATTCTCTTTGCAGCAAAGTGGCCTCCACATGGGCTGCCATGAAATTTATAGAGGATATCAAAAACTTCTTCCTCCCTCACACATATACTTAGGATTTGATCAGGGCCTAGCTTGGAAAGGTTTCCCCCAATCCATGTGAAAGGGGCACTTTTTCTAATAATTCTACTCCTCTCCTTGAATGAAAGATTAAGAGGGAGTCTCCCAGCAACCAAGTAGTTGGCTATATCAGCAATTCATGGTGAGAGTGCTGATATAGAAAAGAGATTCTCATCTAGCAGTTGGTCATTCACCATTTCTTCTTCACCTGCAGGGAGATCTAACCTAGACAAAAAATCTGCAACAACATTCTCCTTTCTAGGTTTATTAACAATAGTCAAATCAAATTTCTGCAAAAGTAACAACCATCTAATTATCCTAGCATTAACATATGGTTTTTTCGTTAAATACTTGATGGCTGCATGGTCAGTGTGAACAACGTCTGATATCCAGTTACATAATGCCTGAATTTTTTCGAAGCATGGACAATATCTCCTTCTCAGTAACAGTATAATTCAGTTCAGCCTTGGACAAGTTCTTGTTGATGAAATAAATGGCATAAGGGATTTTGTCATCTAATTGTCCTAATGTTGCCCCTACAACTTTGTCAGATGCATCAATGTGGATGTGGAAAGGTAGAGTCCAATTTGGACCTCGGAGGATGGGGTCAATAGTTAACTTTCCCTTAATGAGCTCGTAAGCCTCTTGACAAGGCCCGAACCAAATAGACTTAGAATCCTTGGCCAATAACCCAAATAATGGTGAAGCCATCTTGCTGAAATATTTGATGAATCTCTATATTAACCAGCTAAGCCTAAGAAACTCCCGACATCTTTCTGATTTTGAGGAGGAGGTACCCTTTTGATGATAGTAATTTTGTTTGGGTCTACCTGTATTCCTGTTTGGGATATGGAGTGTCCTAATACAACCCCTGATTTCTTCAGGAATTCACACTTTTCCGGGCTCAAGGAGAGATGCATCTCAATGCACCTTCTTATTACTTTACCCAAATTGGAGAGCTTCCTTGAAGTCATCCCCATATGGTGTGAAATCATCGATGTAGATTTCGACAGAGTCATGGAATAACTCAGAAAATATGCTCAGGACATCTCTTTGGAAGGTAGCTAGGGAATTGCACAACCCAAAGGGTAGGACTCTATAAGAAAAGGTGCACCAAGGGTAGGTGAAATTAGTCTTATCCTGGTCTTCAAGGTTGATTTGAATCTGATTGTACCCACTGAACCCATCTAAGAAGGAAAAGAACTTCTTCCGTGCAAGGCCATCTAGGACTTGGTCTATAAAGGGCAAAGGGAAGTGGTCTTTCTTGGTTGCTTTGTTAAGTTCTCGATAGTCAACACAAATTCACCACTTCCCATTCTTCTTTGGGACTTGAACAAGGAGATACCCACTCACTGTCAAATATAGGATATATGAACCCCGCATCCAATAGTTTTTGCAGCTCTTCTTTGACTATGTCCTTTAGAGTCGGGTTCATACTCCTTTGGGGTTGTCTTACAGGCTTGCATCCTTCTTTGATGTAAATATGATGTTTTCACATTGAAGGATGCACCCCTTTCATGTCCTTGTAATCCCAAGCAAATGCATCTAGATTCTCTTTCAAAAGTTGGCATAGATGCTTCTCTTGTTTATTCGAAAGGTTTGGGTTGATTTTAAAAGATTTGGATGGGCCAAACTCAATCGCCTTGGTGGATTTAGAGGTTGAATAAACTGAGTGCTCTTCCACCCAAGGTTGGCTTTCAAACTCTTTGACTAAGGTTTTGAGAGGAATGTCAGTGGAGGGATGGTTTTGAATGGCATGGTCGATGAGTTCATCTTCGTCAAGCTGCCCCCCTCTAAGAATAACATCTATGGTACACATAGGGGTAGTTTTATATAACTCATCTTATTCATCCTCCAACGATATAAGGAGTTCATGATCAATGGAAGGCTAGGCTGGAGGATATAACACTAGCTGTTTAGACCAAGGCCCATTTTTTATAGTCATGTTTACGGCCCAACAACTAATATAAGCGTCTGCATTGGCTAACCAAGATATCCCTAAGATGAGGGGATAACCATTAAACTTGGTTTTTGGTTGCAGGACTAGAAAATCTATAGGATACTCCCAAGAGTCAATGGTAACCATAACATCCTCAACAATTCCTTCCAGAGTTACTGTGGATCGATCTGCAAGTTGTAGAACTATTGTGGTTTTCCTCAAAGTCCCTTGGAGATTAAGTTTCAACATAGTTTCCTTGGTCAGGATATTGATGGTAGCCCCTAGATAAATTAGAGTGTTGGGGACTATGACACCATCTATATGCACATCAAAAACTGGATTACCAAGGTCCAGGTACTTTGGAAATATCACCTTCCCTAGCATTAGGTCAAACAGTTGTCTTACCACATTGATGGTGGGGGTATCTCTCTTCCTTCTCCCAAGTTTCTTCAAGAAATTTTCTTTGATGAGCCTATTGTAGATAGGGATATCCTTAATGGCCTATAGAAGTGGTATTTTTACACACAAATTTTCCAAATCTCCCAGGAGTTCAGTCTCCTCTGGGGTGTGCTGACTATGGTGGATCAAGCGCTCAGGAAAAGGTGGTTGTTGGATCTGAGTGTTACCTTCTTCCTTTTCCTCCTCAACCTCTATAGGTGGATATGGAGGTTGTCTGGGAGTACTCTTCCCGACCTGAGATTAACCTCCATAGTACAATATGGATAGGATGTTTCTCCACTGGGAGCCTACTATGCTTTTCTGTTGTTTGGGTTCGGATTGGGTTGTGTAGGTATCAATATCCTAGGTGGAGCAACATGAGTAAGTTAAGGTTGAGGTTGGGGTGGAGGCATTAGAGCAGGTGATTGATTTTATTGATGCCTCCACCCATTGGGATGAATTTTTCCACTGAGGTTGTTGTGGAACATACTGCTGAAATGGTTGCTTTACTTGCTGAGGATGGTATGAAGGGTTGTAAGGCCAAGTAGGAGGTGTATACTAGGATGGAGGAGTGGGGGTGTACCAAGGTTGCATGGGTACACTCTGATTGTTGTGATAGTAAGAGTAAGGTGCACCTTGCATACCTTGTTGATATGTCTGAGGGCCTTGAGGCCTTCTCTGGTTGATGAAACAGAGTTTCTCTGGCATTTCTTCCCGACCTTGATATATAGCCTTAAGTCCAGGTAAAGAGGGACACTTTTCCGTGGCATGATTCTCCTCACAGACTAATCAAACCTCTATGAAATTCAGTGGACATTCATTTCTTGGGTGCTTCCTAGTACATCTAGGGAAAAATATGGTTAGGGCTCTCTCTGCTTCCTCTTACTTCCTTTTGACCTGCATTGTGTCCATTTGAAAAGAAAAGGTGTGCAACATGTCACTCTTGAAGTCCTCTAGCATGTTTCTAATCTCATGTTTTATGAAGGTGGAAGAGGAAGGGGTATT
Organism: Pinus albicaulis; assembly: GCA_034641835.2. NCBI lineage: Eukaryota > Viridiplantae > Streptophyta > Pinopsida > Pinales > Pinaceae > Pinus > Pinus albicaulis. The sequence continues at coordinate 1,417,372,000 of CM076574.1, read as the reverse complement.
GGATGTGTTTTGGCCAGCTCTGCCCTTCTTCCTAAATGCCCTAGAATGGTTCCGGAAGACATTTTTGATTGTTTCATAAGGAAGTTGGTAGATATCTCCTCTTGATAGCATATTCAAGGTTTCTATCATCTCTTCACTAATCCCTTGAATAAGTACAAGTTTAAGTGATGCAGGATCAAGATTACAATTGGATCTCTTGTAATTTAATTGAAACCTCTCTTCATAGTCCTCTAGGGATTCATTAGGTCCTAGAGTCATCCTAAATATTTCATCCTTAGTTTCCTTGGACCTACAATAGTCTCTGTATTTGTTGTTGAAGGTATCTTCCATCTGTGCCCAGGTAGTGATGCTATCCCCAGGAAGACCCATAAACCATCGCAAGGATTCATCCTTAAGAGTGGATGGGAATAGCTTCAACTTCTGATCATCAGAGGTGTAGTCATAAGTCCAACAAACAATAAAAAATTCGAATATGAATATGTCAGGGTCCTCAGTGTTGGCAATATGATGCAGAGTGTTGTCCTTGATGGCAACCCACTTGATGAAGTTGTCCTTGATGCTTGATGAGTTTATTAATGATGTAAATTTGATGTTCTACAAGTAGCTCAGAAGTACCAGAGAAAGAAATATCAGTATGTGCAAGAATAATGATGAAAAATGTATGTCACAAGGCATACACGTTTTTGTTAAGGAGAAGTCGCGTATGTACAAAGGTTGAGTGGTTTTGGCTCATGGTATTGACAAAGGCTAGATCTATTTAAGGAGAAGAAATGCATTGTGAAAAGGGGTGCATGAGTCTGGGTTTGAATGAATACTTCACTTTGAAGTATGTCTGAATGAAAAGGGTAACAATTTGATGATAGATCTAAATCTGTGATGCACCTATGAAGAAAATGATGAAGAAGGGAATCTAGATCTGAAATGTATTTGTATCTTCTAGATCTGTTTATGGAATGTTTAGATCTGAGATGAGGTGAACATGTTTCCGAAGTGAAGGGTAAAATCTGAGCTATGCATCTGTTATGAAGAATTGTGCTGCCCTAAAATGTCTGAAGATCTATACGCAAGTTTGTAACAGAGGAAGCGAGTATATAAGCGGGTTGGATAAAGAGAAAGCGCGTATGGGTTGTGAAATTAGTTCTGTAATATGTGCAGATGTATACGCGGGTTTATATACATCAAAGCGCGTATATACGCTGGATCAGTGAAAGGAAAGCGTGTATGAAAATTAGGGTTTGCTTAAGTATGTGGTATTAAATGTCTGATCTGTTATGCTGTTTTACTGCTATCTGTTAGTGATGTATTCATACAGATCTGGGTTGTTTGAATGATGATTATGCTGCTGATCATGATGATGTAAGATAAAGTTGTTTGATTTATTGGTTGATGATTCAATGAATGAATTGATGGAGTTATCAGTTTCAGTTTGATGTATGATTGAGCTTACATGTGTGGAGTGGGTCCAGTCTGAAAATATGATGAAAAGTGGCCTGCAAGTTGTGTTCTATGGAAGCCATTGGATCCAGTGTGAAAATTGATGAAACTTGGTCCATAGAGGTACTGAGGGTTGTAGCCTTCAGTCAGGGGGTTGTAGCTCCCTTCCAGGAGAGGCTGGTAAACGAGAGCAGGGGGTAGTGGCTCCCTTCCAGGAGAGGTTGGTAAACGAGAGCAGGGGGTTGTAGCTCCCTTCCAGGAGAGTCTGGTAAACGAGAGAAGGTTGTAGCCTTCTGCAGGTGGGTGCCTGCGTGTTGATATGAGTCTGTGCCAGTACATGGTTGTAACATGTTTTCTTTATATAATAAATATTGAAGACTGAGACGACGACAATGGTGGTTTTCTCCCAACTTGTGTTTCCACCTTAAATCCTGGTGTTCATGTGTGTTGCTTATGTGTGATGATTTATTCTGTTCTTACTGCACATGTTTACTTTTTATTGAACATCTAATGAATGAATGATGGAATGATATAAGTGAAGATTTATCTGTATATTAAGATCTGGACATACACATGTTTTATTAAGGATATCCGCGTGTATACGCGAGTTGGATTCAGTAAAGTAGCTTATGGGTTTTGAAGTAAGAAAAGGTAAAATTTTTGGAGTAAGTCCTAAATACTGATTCACCCCCCGCCCTCTCAGTATTTTTCCCAAAAATTGGTATCAGAGCAGGTCCTTCTGCAGAAGCTTGATCGCTTGAAGGAGATCCTTCGCAATGGGAAGTCATGAAGGGGAAATGTCTATAAGGCCACCTCTATTCAATGGAAGTAATATGATATTCTGGAAGGTACAACCAAAAGCATATCTACAAAGTCTTGGTTCAGAAGTATGGGTAATCGTGGATGAAGGATATCAGTATCCGGCAATTATTCCTACTGATGCAGCAGAAAGGAAGAAATATGAAATCAATGCCAAAGCAGTCAATGTTTTATTAGGAAGCATGTCTGAACCAGAATTTTCTAAAGTGATGCAGCTAAATTCAGCAAAAGAAATATGGGACAAAATCATTCTGAGCTATGAAGGAGATACAAAGGTAAAAAGTGCAAAACTCCAAACTCTCAGAATTGAATATGAAAATTTAAGGATGCATAGTGATGAGAGTATTGCAAGTTTCTTTTTACGTCTAGATGATATTGTAAATCGTATGAGAAGTTTGGGTGAAACCATAACCGATACTACTCTGGTGGAAAAAGTCTTAAGATCTTTGACTTCAAGATTTGAATCTAAAGTATCGGCTATTGAAGAAAGGCAAGATCTGCAAACTCTTACTATTGTTCAATTACATGGTATCCTGACTGCTTATGAAATGAGACAAGGAGGTCCCTCTCAAATCAAAGAAGCTTCTTTTAAGGCGTGTGCAAAAGGAAAAGAAAAGGAAGATGTCAAGGAATCAAATTATATATCAGAAGAAGAAGAAGAAAATTTTGTGAGAAGACTCCAACTAGGAACTGGAAGATTCAAAGGTAAGCTTCCCTTCAAGTGTTTTGCTTGTGGAAGAGTTGGTCATTATGCTGCTAAATTTCCTTATGAAGAAAATCATGGTAAAGGGAAACAATTTGAAAAGAGAAAGAGTTATTATACAAATGAAGACAATGATGAGGATGAAGAAGATTCTGACCAAGATCTACAAGTGCTCATGGCAAAGAAGCAAAAGAAGAAGGCTACTCAAAAGGAGATACCTCAGAAAACATGTGCAACAGAAAATGGAAAAGATGAAACAGGTACTGATTGTTCTTGTGATTCACTTTCTTGTGCATGCAATGGTGAAGATAGTGAAAGTAATGTTTTGGATCTAGAGGAAGCTATCAAGAAAATTGAAGATCAACAAAGATCAATTAATAAGAGCGAATCTATGATCTCTAGTATGAAAGAACAAATAGAAATACTGAATGGACAGATAGACAAATATCAAAGGTTGTGGGCTTATGCAACCAATCGAATGGAAAGACTAGAAGCAGAAATCAACTATCTAAATGCAGATCTCGAAACATCGAATAAGAAGAATGAAAGACTTGAAGCTGAAATCATCTCTCTTAAAGAAGATCCGGAAAAATCAAATAAGAAGAATGAATAACTACTACAAACATGTGAAGAACAATAAAATTGGTTGAAGGAAGAAATTTTAAAATTGAATGATCAAGTAGAAGAAGGAAAAAGGGTCGAAGAAAGCATGAAGAAGCAATGCCAAAAATTGGAGGTTGAGGTAAACATTCTCAAAGGTAAATTAGAAGAAAAGGATAAAATCTTGAGGTTTCAAGATAGTACTAAGATTCTGGACAATATTCTTAGTAGTCAAAGGTCTCCTTCTATTAAACTTGGTTTTGGTTTTCATGAAACTGTTAAAGGAGAATCTAGTTCACAAAGAAGTGGTAAAGATTCAAAGGATGTCAATACAAGATCTGAAGTGTTGAAAGAAACAATCATGAATTCTCAAAGGAAATCATTCAATAATGTTGAATGCTTTAAATGTCATAATTATGGGCATGTTGCAGCCAATTGCAGAAGCAGATCATTTCAGTCACAATCAAATAGATTCTATTCAGAAAGGTACTCTGGTTGCTTCAAGGGATATTGTTTTTCATGCAACAAGTATGGTCATAAAGCAGCTGATTGCAATAGAAGGAAGAATAGAGAAACACACTATGATCCTTATGCTTACTTCTCTGGTCACATGAGATGTTATGCTTGTAACAAGTATGGACATATGGAAAAAGAATGCAGGATGAACAGATATGAGAAATTGGATAACTTCTAGCACACAAATAGAAAGTTCAAGCAAATTTGGAAAAAGATGGAGGACCGGTCAGAAACGTAGGGAATACTGACCCTACAGCAGTCATCCGCTTCTAAAGCTTACTTCTCTGAATGACTGCAGGAGAGATGTGAGATACATTATATGGATTAGTAATGTATCATCACAGGGGGAGCAATGTATGATGATTCTCATTATTCTGGTTATGTTTATTTCTGACAGAGCATCTGATGTGAAGAAGACAGGTACAGGTGGTACAAATTCAGGGGGAGATGAAGGAATGTGAAGTTTTCAATGTTTCACTTTCCATACGCAGGTTCGGTGAACTAAAGTTGCGTATACACGCGAGTTACAGTGGAGACAGTCGCGTATGCACTAATGATAAGAAAATTTGTATGACAGCTGAAGATCAGGAGCATAGGTTCAGGGGGAGCATCAGTCTGACTATTAATGATTGTATTATTGGCACTGTATCTTCTTATTACTCAGTTCTAAATGATGATGAAATGATACATGGTTTCTTATGATGAGATTATGGATGAGCCCTGACTGCTTTTTTCTGAAGAGTATCTTTTGTTTTCACACATGGATAAGATGGAAGTCTTTTGATTCAGAGATAAGGATAGATCATGTAGAGTTTGTTGCTGGTTGAGACCTCTTTTAATTCTTACACATGTTACATCATGATCATGATAAATCTTGAAGATCTTGGTGATATCAGATCATATGAATGATTGCTTGACACGTATTGTTTATTATAGAAGTTGTTCTGGTATGATAATTCCTCTTGGGAAGAATATGTTGATGCTGCAAAGAGTTTGAACTCTTGGTTACTAATGTGCTTATGATACAACCATTGGATGACACTTGAAGACACAACTACATTGTCCTATCTATCTGCTCTCATATATTCCAGGGAAGCATTCAAATATCTCAAAAAAAAAAGCTGAAAACTGTCTCTACCTCATAGAGGATCAGATTTGGTTAAAATGCAGAAGATGGAATTGGATACGCGGATTTCCTGAAACACAGTCGCGTATATACGCGAGTTCATACACAGAAAACCGCGTATGTGTGGTTGCTGAAAATTTTTCTGGGTCAACATTTCTTCAGCACAAGCTGTGGTGCTGTTTGGTATCTCTGATGCTATTTGGAGTCTCTGGTGGTATTTCAGCTCTTATATTTCTGTTTCATTCTCTGATTTTGGGTGAAGATGCCTTGATGATTTGCTGTTGAAAGTGTTCAGGATGCACAAGCAAAGGGGGAGCTTTGGTCATATAGAAAGGATGCATTGGATGCACAGTTTCAGGGGGAGCATTAGTCTTGCTGAGTATAATACATTGTTTGCATTATGATGGTTCTGAAATATGATCTCTCTTGAGGTCCTTCTGGTTTTGGTCATGAAAAGTCATATTTGTAATTTCATGAAAAGGTCATGTTGAGACCTAAGATGTAAAAATTGTAATATTCAGTCATGTAAGGACTTGTTCAAATTTGTAAACCCACTTGGTTGGGTACTTGAGTCTTATATGTAAATCCACTTGGTTGGATCTTTGATGTAAGTATGAGTCCTTGGTGATAGGAAGTTCATAGAGTCATGTACTTCATTGAAAAATATGTTTGAACTTTCAGCATGAACTCAGGGGGAGCATGGTCACTTTAGTGTACATCAGTTCTACAGCATGAGGAGAAACACCTTGTGTTGGTTTTGATCCGCCCTTTGCACTTGATGTCAAAGGGGGAGAGTGACATGGTGTTTGAATAGGGGGAGAATATCATTATGCTTAATGTATCTATCTGTTGTGATCAAACACCATCGTGGTTGCCATCAAGTCCAAAGGGGGAGATTGTTGGCAATATGATGCAGAGTGTTGTCCTTGATGGAAACCCACTTGATGAAGTTGTCCTTGATGCTTGATGAGTTTATTAATTATGTAAATCTGATGTTCTACAAGCAGCTCAGAAGTAACAGAGAAAGAAATATCAGTATGTGCAAGAATAATGATGAAAAAGGTATGTCACAAGGCATACGCGTTTTTGTCAAGGAGAAGTCGCGTATGTACGCGGAAAAATACGTGCCAAGTCGCGTATGCATAATTGCGCTCTAATTGTATAAAACCAGGGGGAACTACCATGGTATTGACCCATTGTATTGAGCGCTGGTTGTCTATTTGATCCCATCCAGGAAAACCATCAGAGGTTGAGTGGTTTTGGCTCATGGTATTGACGAAGGCTAGATCTATTTAAGGAGAAGAAATTCATTGTGAAAAGGGGTGCATGAGTCTGGGATTGAATGAATACTTCACTCTGAATTATGTCTGAATGAAAAGGGTAACAGTTTGATGATAGATCTGAATATGTGATGCACCTATGAAAAAAATGATGAAGAAGGGAATATAGATCTGGAATGTATTTGTATCTTCTAGATCTGTTTATGGAATGTTTAGATCTGAGATGAGGCAAACATGTTTATGAAGTGAAGGGTAAAATCTGAGCTATGCATCTGTTCTGAAGAATTGTGCTGCCCTAAAATGTCTGAAGATCTATACGCAAGTTTGTAACAGAGGAAGCGCATATATACGCGGGTTGGATAAAGAGAAAGCGCGTATGGGTTGTGAAATTAGTTCTGTAATATGTGCAGATGTATACGCAGGTTTATATATATGAAAGCGTGTATATACGCCAGATCAGTGAAAGGAAAGCGCGTATGAAAACTAGGGTTTGCTGAAGTATGTGGTATGAAATGTTTGATCTGTTCTGCTGTTTTACTGCTATCTGTTAGTGATGTATTCATACAGATCTGGGTTGTTTGAATGATGATTATGCTGCTGATCATGATGATGTAAGATCAAGTTGTTTGATTGATTGGTTGATGATTCAATGAATGCATTGATGGAGTTATCAGTTTCAGTTTGATGTATGATTGAGCTTACATGTGTGGAGTGGGTCCAGTCTAAAAATATGATGAAAAGTGGCTTGCAAGTTGTGTTCTATGGAAGCTATTGGATCCAGTGTGAAAATTGATGAAACGTGGTCCATAGAGGTACTGAGGGTTGTAGCCTCCAGTCAGGGGGTTGTAGCTCCCTTCCAGGAGAGGCTGGTAAACAAGAGCAGGGGGTAGTGGCTCCCTTCCAAGAGAGGCTGGTAAACGAGAGCAGGGGGTTGTAGCTCCCTTCCAGGAGAGGCTGGTAAACGAGAGAAGGTTGTAGCCTTCTACAGGTGGGTGCCTGCGTGCTGGTATGAGTCTGCGCCAGTACATGGTTGTAACATGTTTTCTTTATATAATAAATATTGAAGACTGAGACGACGACAGCGGTGGTTTTCTCCCGACTTGGGTTTCCACCTTAAATCCTGGTGTTCATGTGTGTTGCTTATGTGTGATGATTTATTCTGTTCTTACTGCACATGTTTACTGTTTATTGAACATCTAATGAATGAATGTGTTGGTCCCCCGTGTTTTGACAGTTTGGCAAATCAAAAGACAAGGCAACATCAGAACCAATCTTTAGAGTTCCAGGATCTAGTCCTCCTGTTCTCAGAGAGGGATCTCTCAAATGTTTGATCGCAAAGGTTTATGTTTGTGTGCTTTGGTACCAATTTAGACTAGTTATTAAGTGCAGGTTTTTGTTTATTTGGTTGGATTGAGTTGATACAGCAGAACATGGAAGGTCTAGGAAAGATAGACAGAAAGAAGAAATATCTGGTTCATTGGGCGATGGAGTCAAAATAAGGTTATGAAAAACTCATCAATGGATATGGGATATCAAAGGGAAAATCTAACTTGGCCACAGGATCCTTTTGTCTTTGGAATGAGATAAACATTAATGATTTGGAAAGAGAAGTTTAATTCTCAACAAAGGGAACTTGAAGAAGATAACTCAACAATAAAGAGATATTTGATAGACATGGCTAACCATAAATTCTACAAACATTCTTTAAGAAAATAATAACTTCAAGACAACTTTTAAAATGAAATCTAAGATTCGGGGAACTCCCTATTTCCTCAAAGATTTTATTTTAAAGGATTTAGAAAACATAAAAGATTCACTGATAATTGCAGTCATAGAAGAGGGAACACCTAAATAACATCTATGCTTACAACCATAATGACCTTCAAAACAACTGTTCAAGCAATGGCAAAGGGCAAGATCAAAACCGACCTCTTTGATTAACTCAAAACAATGGTACTTCAAAGGGAGACTTCAATAACAACTTTCAAGTGATAGTAGACAAGTAGGGAAAACCATAAATCATGCTAAAACCAACTATTTGAGCTATTAAGGAAATAAACAAGCATGAAGACTAAAGAGAAGGTTTAAAGCCTCTAAAATACTTCAGCAGAAGAAAACATAAAACAGTGAAGGGTGAACAGGTCTAAGGTGCTTCCAGGAGTCATTTCTTAGCCTAAAAATTTCAGCCTATTGTAGTAAGAAATTATGGAACATAATGAAAATAGGAGAAAACATTTAACAGTTAGAATACTTCACCAACAACCAAGCTCATGAATCCAATGATAGAGCCTTCTCAAGAACGGGCATGCAATAGCATCATCAAGACATCCAAGACTTCAATTTGTTCTTCAACTTCAACAGACTATGTATTTATTTCAAAGAGTTTCAGTATTACAGCTTGAGATCAAAAACAACCAACAACTTCTCATCTTATGCAGAAGTACTTATAGGAAGATGAGGAGGTGAGATTTTAACAAAATATCTCAAGGACAATTAATGCAGAGTGAAGACTTCTCGGCCCTTTGAGAGGCTCGAGGGAGAAATTTACAGGTGGATCACTACATTAACTATTTCACAATAAATATCAATGCTCAGTGGAAGCTTTGTTTGACTTTGAGGTTATGTGTATGTTTTGGAGTAACTCTGTAGATATTTATGCATTGGTTTCCTTGCAGAAATAACTTCTTGGCAATGCTGGAGGCAGATATTTCTTCGAGCAATAACTTCGGCCTCTGTTCTGAATGGTTTGAGGCGACCGGTGGCTCTTTGTAGTAGCTGAGGAATCAATTCGCCTCAGTTGAAGCGGTGGAAACCTTTCTGTCAGCGAAACGCTTATGATTTTCTTAAATAGTGTCTTAATTCAGGGAATTAGGTTTTTATAAGCATTCTTAGCCATAATCCCCCAAATCTGTCTTCAATCTTCTGTCCTTCCGCGCTCTGTTCTTTAAAACTTATACTCTTTTAAAATCGCGTTAAAACGCAGTGTCTTGTCAATGTGCAGAGCCGCACTGGGCCTTTCATGGTATCGACGCCCATGGAACGTCGATCAAATGCCAAAAGGGAACTCTGCAAATGGTTCTTTCCATAGGCCGAAGGCATGGGAATCGTCATTCCCAACTCCCGGATTTTCTTCAATAAATGACGGAGACCCTTTAAAACCTTCACAAAACATAAAATAAATAAAGAAATCCTGCGTTTTTAGGTTTTAAACTGCTTCAGATGGCGGGGGAGGAGCGTAGCCGTCGGATAAAAATATCTAACGGTGGAGATCGGCGCAGAACAGGCAAAGGAGAGCAGGGAGAAGAAATAAGGCGGGGTGGTTTTGGACCGTTCGATCTGGACACGTGGACGGTCCAGATCTAATCGAAGAATCTCAATCGGAGGGGGAAAACAAAGGGCGCGATTGGAAAAAGCTGATGCGATTGCGCGATTGGGGAGATTTGTGCGATTAAGCGATGACCGTTGATTTGAGGATCAGATGAACAGTGGGAAACGAATCGGCGGGTTTTGAAACAGCGGTAAGAGTTGTGATCGAAGGGAATAAGGACCGTTGGATCGGCGGGAAATGGACGGACATGATTAAATCGAAGCCATCGCAATCGGGGAGCGCTGAAAAGGGGATGCGATTTAAAACTTGCGATTAGAAACTTGCGATTGAGCACTGGCCGTTGATCTGAGGACCAGATCAACGGCGGGGAATGAATCGGAGGGATCACAATTGGAGGTGGCAGGTAGGAGCATGTGATTGAGTTTTTGCGATTGTGATGGAGCGATTAGCGCAGGGCCGTTGGATCGGCGGGATAGATCAACGGTCAGGATAAGGTCGGAGGATCGCAATCGGAGATCGGAGGGAAGGACTTGCGATCAATCGCATCGCAATCATTTGCGATGGACCGATCGGAGGGAGCACATAACAAGTTGCGATTGCGATCGGGCGGGGTGCTGCGATTGGCGCTCTACCGTCAGATCACCGCGGAAGATCAACGGTGCGGAACCCATCGCAAGACTTAACGCGATAAGATGATCGCATCGGGGATTTTCAATATTACAAAGGATTTGTGCACCCGCCCGACTTCCGATTGCGATTAGCGCTTGGGACTTAAGCGCTTGGTCCTGGGGGAAGGGCATGTGGGGGAAGTGGTTTAGGACTTAGCCCAAGGGGCTTAGGTCCAAAAACTTGTTTTTTATGAAAATTTTCAAGGTTTTAAATGGATTTGGGGGTTTTGGCTTAGCTTAAAAATAGTTTTAAACCATGTCAGGAGGATTTTTCATGAATGGAAGGGGAAACTTATGAAAAGTAGAGGAATAATATGGAGAAAAAGGGGGAGAAAATGAAGGTTAGATATGAGTGGGAGAAAGGGAAAAGATGATGGTTTCTTCGGCAGTTTCTTACATGAAATCAGCAGAATTAAGAGGAACAGTAATGAGGATTTTGGACAGAGGCATGAGGCCTACAAGGAGTCTTCAAGAGCCAACAATGTTTAGAAATGAAAAATTGTTCCTTGAAGGCTCAAAACAGATTTAGCCACCTTTTGGTATAACAAAATATTATAGGTGGCTAACAGTGGCTCCACTTGGGGATGGTGCCTTCTTGAAGGCATCAAGAACTTCAGACTTGCATCTTTTGGGGGGCTGATTAGTTGCCTCGTCCATTGGGCTGCTCTTCTCTGATTGAATGATCTTCTTTTGCTCCGGAAATGCTAAAAGCCATGAAAAACAATGGATCTTTCATCAACAAGATTTCTACCTACCCAATCCTACAGATCTAACATTTTTTCTTCTTAGAGTGCACTTGGATTGGCAAACTCTTTTTACAACATTTTATTCTTTTGAAAGCAGGAAATCTAATATATTTCTACTCCTTATTTCTCCATGGATCCAGATTAAATAGTTGGACCCAGATATTTCTCTACCTAATCTATTGTCTGTTGGGATTAAACTGTCCAACAGACTTTCATTCTCTAAATTCTACAACAGAAATTTAAAAACAGCCAAGTCAAGATTGAGCTGTTTGACTTGCTGTGATCTATGGCATAAAAACGAGCTGCACATAGATTATTATTTTCAGAAAATTAAAATAAAAAATGGAAGGCTTAAGATCTGAAAGTTTCAAAGTGCTGCCTTCTCCTTTTCACAGCTCTGTTTTTTCTTTTGTTTGAGTTGTCTTTGCTTTCTTCTGGTTCAGATTTTTTAGTTTGTTTTGAACCTTTAATTTCTATCCTAATCTATCTACTCATAAGCCAAGATTAAATAGTTTGGCAAACCAAATTCACTACCCTATCAGCAGAAAATTTAAAACTAATTAGTCAAGATTAGGCTGTTTGACTAACTAGAAGTGTGATAATCAGGAGTGGCATTTAAGCTTGCACACTTTCAGATTTGTTTCTCTTTTTTGGCATGGGGCTCTGCGTTTCTTGTTTTCAATCTGCCCTCTTTTCTTTCTTTTTATTGTTTTTTGTATTTTTGATTTTTGTAACTTTGAATGCAATGATTAGACTATGATATTTACAATGGTAAAACAAAAATTCTTTGAAACTTAAGATTCTTGGCAGAAGTAATGCTTGAGCATCCTACCATTGACAAGACCTCCATATAGGTCTTCTCCATTCAATTCTTTCAAGAAAAATGTATTATGACCCCTCTCAGTGTGAATAATATATGGCCCTTTCCATAAGTTCTCAGACTTGCCATGTTTCCCCTTTTCTTCTCTCCTTGAATCCCATTTAAGAACAACACTTCCAACCTGGAAGTTGTTTGCCTTAGTCCTTTTATCAAATTGCTTCTTCATCTTTTCCTGGTCTAACTGTGTTCTTTCATAAACTTCTTCTTGGGTCTGCTGCAAATGAATTGTTTGGTTGACCCTCCTCTGCATATCATTTTCTTCAACCTGTACTTCTTGAAGGAGCTTCATGACTGGAACTCCTAATGAGGTAGGGAAGACTGCATCCATGCCATAAACTAACTGATAGGGGGACATATTTATTGATTTCTTTGTGGTTAATCTATCAGCCCATAAGGCATGGACCAGCTTGTTGTGCCATGATTTTTGATTTTCTTCCAACAACTTTTTAATGATATTAATGAGACTCTTGTTGGAGGATTCAGCTAATCCATTCCCTTGGGGATAATAAGCAGTGGAATGGCCCAAGGTTATATGGTATTTGTGACAGAAATCAACCATCTTTTTAGATTTGAAAGCAGCAGCATTGTCTGTTATGATTTTTCTGGGACAACCAAATTTGGATAGGATATGGGTTTCAAGAAACTTGATAATGACAGAGTCATTAGCATTCCTGGTAGGTATAGCTTCTATCCATTTGGTGAAGAAGTCAGTGGCTGTGAGGATCCACTTATGTTGAGCTGAGGAAGATGGGTGAATTTCTCCAATGAAGTCCGGCCCCCATTGTTGAAAAGGTGCCTCAACTCTGATAGGATGTAGGGGTAAGGGAAGGAGCTTTCTCTTGCCATCAAAGATTTGACACTTATGGCAAGACATGACCAGTTTCTAAGTGTCTGAAAAAAGGGTAGGCCAATAGTAACCTGATCTGAGAATTTTATTTGCTGTGGCCTTCCAGTAGAGGTGTCCTCCACATTCACCATCATGCAACTCATGCATGGTTTTTCCTGCATCATCTTCAAGCAAACATTTAAGAAAGATTCCAACAACATTTTTCCAATATAATACTCCATCTAATATGCAAAAATTCAAAGCCTTTTGTTTCAAGAATCTGGCTTTAGTCTTAGTCAAAGAAGGAGGGGTATTTAAAAATAAGAGCACATAAACAATGTCAGCATACCAAGGAGAGTTTAGAAATGTTTCTTCAATAAAAGGAGCATCAGACTCCTCTATTTCTTCCAACACATCTACCATATTCATGTCTAGTGCTTGGAAGTTAGACTCAGCCATAAGTTTTGCTAGTCCTTGCCCTCTTACTAGTTTGGTGGGCCTAATTTCTAAGTCATATTCAAGAATAGTTGCAATCCATTTTCCCCTTTTACCATCAGGGTCCTGACTTAGAATATCCTTGACAACAGTATGTGGAACAAAAGCAATTATGTGAGAGTGTAAAATATAGACCCTAAAGTCCTGTAATGCTTTCACTAATGCTAAGGCTTGTTTATCCATGATAGTATATTTGAGAGGAGCATCTCTTAAGGCCCTACTAAAGAAAGATATTGGCTGTTCTTGCCCTAAATCATTCTTTTGAAGTAAAACTGCAGCTATTGTGTGGTCAGATGCAAAAGAAAAAACGTAAAAATCTTTGGTGAAATCTGGGCTAATCAGGACTGGTGTTTGGGTAAGAGCCTGCTTGACCAGTTCAAATGATTGTTTAGCTGGTAAAGTCCATTTGACACCCACATCTTTCTTGAGCATGTTTGTAATGTTCTTTAATAGCTCAGCAAGGTTGGGAATAAACCTTCTCAAAAATTTTATCTTTCCAATGAAAGATTGCAATTCTTTGAGGCTTCTAGGATGGCTGATTTGCAATATGCCATCTATCCTTGTAGGGTCTATTTTGATTCCCTTTTCTGAAATTATGTGACCAAGGAGTTTCCCTTCTTGGAGACCAAAGAGGGTCTTTTTGGGATTCAGTGATAAGCCAAATTTCCTACATTTCTCAAAAACCTTTCTTAGGTGGATCAAATGCTCTTCATTAGTTTTTGAGAAAACCGTTATGTCATCAAGGTAAATAATTATAAAATAGCCAATATCTTCAGAGAAGGCTATGTCCATGGCCCTTTGGAAAGTGGCCCCTACATTCATTAATCCGAAAGGCATTTTCACATACATAAAGGTGCCCCAAGGTGTGGTAAAAGTAGTTTTGATTTGATCACTTGGGAACACTAACACCTGATTGTAACCTGAGAACCCATCTAATAGGGATATTCTTCTTGACCCAACTACCCTTTGAAGTATATGGTCCATTTTGGGCAAGGGGTAGTTGTCTTTTAAAGAGGCTCTGTTTAAATTTCTGAAGTCAATATAGAGCCTAATCTCCCCTGTTTTCTTTCTAACAGAAACTAAGTTTGATACCCATTCTGAAAATCTAATGGGTACTATGATCCCAACATTATACATTTTCTCAATTTCTGCCTTAACCAAAGGTAGTAAAAGAGGATTTATTCTCCTTAGTTTTTTCTTGAAAGGATTTTGATTTTCCTTCAAGGGGATTTTATGCTGGATGATGCTGGTATCATATGATTTCAAGTCTTTGTATTCCCAGGCAAACACATCTCTAAATTCTTTGAAAAGCTCTATGTATTGCGATTTTATGTGGGCCGGGAGGGTGCTGGATAGTTTGATCATCCTCGGTTCTGCTAGACTACCTATGTTATGTTCTTCTACATTTGTTTCCACAGGTTCCATTCTTGGTTCTTTAGCTACATCATTGAGATCGAATAGGTGTTCTAAAGGTGTGAGACCTCTTGGGATCTTATCATTTTTGCATTGTAAGACTTCCAAGTCTTCTTGGTCTTCATTGTTCACTACCTCTGCTTCAAATGGATTTTCGCAATGATTTATATTAGTAGGATACGTTATTTCAGCCTCTGGGATTTGTTCAATATACAAACAATTTTCTTCATGGCTAGTGTATGATGTTGGTATGCTGAAATAATTCTCTAATTTCAAGAAATCATCTATGTGTTTGCCGGATTCAAACACCTGCCAGTGATCTTCGTTATCAGGCACAGCAGGTCTGTGTTTCACCTTTATACCGAGTTGTTCATTTATCTCGGGTACCTGGCAATTGCTGGCAGCAAAGGCAAGTTCATTCGCTAGATGATTGAGTGCTCTGGGGATAAAAATGAGTTCATATTTTTCGAAAGTTTTTAGTAGGTCGAGGGCAGCGTTTTGATATTCCCTAAGTCTTGGATTTTTGGCTGAGTATTCTCCTTTGATTTGTTTGATGATAAGTTCAGAATCCCCCAAAATAGATATCCTTTGGGCTTCTAATTCTTTAAGCAATTGTAAACCTAGGAGAAGTGCTTCATACTCGGCAATATTGTTAGTGCACGGGAAATCTAATTTGTATGAAAAACTCTGATTTGTGTTTTGAATCCAGACACCCGCCCCGGCACTAGTTTTATTACAGGATCCATCGAAATTCACTGTCCAAAGTATATTTGACTCATTCTCATTTTCATTTTGTTGTTGCTGTTGATTGTTAATGTTTTGAAGTTGATTCGAGGTAGGATTGGTGTGTTTTGGTGAACTGATTGGGTCCATGTTTTCTTTATCTTGTTGAGTAATTTCATCTTCGTTACACAAGATAAAGGAATCTAAACTTGATTGAATAGAATAGATTGGAGTGTTGTTTGGCCTGTCCATGTTACTCACCATGTATTTCATGTGTGATTCTCTGTATAGTCTTCTGTTTTGGTTGAAAATAGGGATGGTGGCATAAGACATATCCATTTGAAGGCTTCCCTGAAGTTTGGCTACCCATGATCTTGATAAGAGCATGCCATACTTAGAGGGAATGTCAGCTACAACTACATCCATTACTAGATTCTTGGTGGGGATCTGAGCTAAGTTAACACATAAATCTTTGATTAAACCCAAACATTTGACTCTACTTGAGTCAAAAGAATACAAATCTTTGTATGGTTTAGTAATCTCTAAGCCTAGACTTTCCATTACTACTTTGGGCATTAGATTGTGTGAAGCTCCAGAATCTAACATGGCGTTATGTAAAATTTTATCATGTATGTTCAAGCTGACATAGAAGGGAGGGACTGGTCCTTCTTGATATTTTCCTTCAACCTCTGGTCCAAACAAGAGCTCGGGTTTGTCATCTGTCAAGTTTAAGGTGTCAGTATCATTTCCTAAGTTTAAGGCTTTCAACACTTGGTTTTTGTACACTTCTTGGGTTACTAGTTCAGCTAGGGGGATGGTAATTTTTATCTTAGCAATCTCTCCCTCAAGGCTGAAAGGAATAATTGACTTGTTAACATTTACATCTTTTTTTTCAATTGAATTATTTTCAGCGGCTCTGATTTGCTGAACCTTTCCTGAACTAGTGATAGGAATAGTTTTACTAGGACTACTAGCTGAAGTGCTAGGGGTGCTTTGTTCAACATTTGGCTGGATCCCCTTGTCTTTATTTAAATCTGGTTTTTTGGCCGAAATGTTGGTTTTTTCTGCTGTCTTCTTGGGCTGGTTTTCTGCGTTTTTCTTGACAGCAGTGCTAGTATTCTTATCCTTTGAATTCTCTATACTTCCCTTGCTCCTAAGGTCATACTGCTTGTGTATCTCCATGATTGCATTTTCAAAACCCAATCTATAGTCATCAGAATCTTCATAGGTGTTTGTATTTTGATCATTAGAGAAGAAACCTTGTTCTTCCTTAGTGAGGAAAACATCATCCCCACTGTCTGATCCAATCAAGTTTACATGTGATTCTTCCAACCTTTCCAGCTCCCTGTCTTCCTCATATTGATCTACGTAGTTCTGTTGAAAGGGAGGCCTAATCTGCTGGTCACTTTCCTTTTGCTTATCTTGATTGTTATCTCTTCTATAATTCTGATTTCTATTTCTATTTTGATTGTTTTGAAGTGCAGTCTGGTTTTGATTTGCTTGTGCTTTCTTAATTATGTTCATCTCTTTCATCATTTCTTCCAACATTCTCTCCATTTTTGAGCTTGAAGTAGAGGGAGGGGATTCCTCTCTGAAATATACTCTCTTCTCAGTTTTCATTCTTGCTCTCTTTTCTATTAAGTTGACTTCCACGGAAAGAGCACCCCTTTGCATATCTTCAAGAGTTGCAAAATCTCTTTCTCTTAGTGAATAAGTCATGTCCGAGTCAAATCCTTCAGGAAATTTGTTTAAGGTTGAGCCTTGTGGAGGTTTTAGTTCTGGGGAGAGTGCATTATACACATTGTTAAATCTAGTACAATATGCTTGTACACTTTCCCCAGGATTCCTACGAAGATTGTTGTAATCAGCAAGAACTTGGAGAGGATTCTTCTTCACTTCCCATTTGTTCAGGAAATTTTGATGAAAGGCCTGAAGATCATTAATAGTACGGGGGGCCAAACCTTTAAACCATTTTCTTACTTCTCCCCCTAAGCTCTGAGCAAATAATCTAAGTTTGACAGAATCATCATCAATTTCATTTCGCTCAAAATAGTCATTCATCTTATCCACATGCTGTGATGCAGTTGTAGCATTGTTAGCATCATACAATGGAATCTTGGACTGGTAGTCCTGTGGGAGATTGACTAATGGTGCGGGAAGAACTAGGGGAGCATACCATGCAGCCATGGTAGGAGGTGGAGGTGGATTTACAGAAGGGAGAGTGGGCTGAGGTGTAGTGGTTTGAACCGTGGATGTAGGGTGAGTAGAAGTGGATGGACCAGGTGTAGACTGCTGATCTGAACTTGGATGAGAGACACCTAGGTTGTGAAGAAAATGTAAATCAGGAGGTGTTGTTTCTCTACTACCAGGATGTTTATTTGTCTCCGGGGATGAAAGCGAAGATTCATAGTCTAACTGAATTATATCATCAAATGACCTGGTTCTAAATGGGTTAACTAGGTCAGCTTGTGAGTGTTGTAGAGCTGAAAGATTTTCAGGGACTGAATTAGCTCTCAAGGGTGATATGAAAATAGTTGATAATTTAATCCTAGGAGACTTCCAAAGGATACTTTCTGGGTTATCAACTATCTCAGGTGGGTTAGGGTCTGGATGGGTTCTAGTGTGAATCTTTTTAGAAGCCACTATGCTATGTTTTTAGACCCAAATAACAAGAAAAGTTTAACCAAGTATGACAATCTTTGAGAGGTTAACTAATCCGTTTACATAAATTTTAATTCTACAGTCCTCTAACTGAGTTTGAATGATATTATAATGATAAAGGTTCTTCTCAGTGGAGTGTTAAGGTCTGCTAAGGATTGTGGAGTCGCCAAGTGGAAGTTTTTAGCTCCTACGGAGGTAAAAGGTTTTATGGTCCACTACCAATGTTTATTATGAAGCCAAACTTGGAATGTTTTTTGGATTTTTCTGAGTTATTTTGTTTTTATAGGTTAAGAGAGTGTTCTAAGTCTGATTTTTCACTTAGATAAGGTGTTCAAACAAACAGAGTTGCTCTTATGGCTTGGTAACTGGTTCCTTCGAGGTTTGGTAAGACTTTTCAAGAATCCTAAGGGTTTCTTAGTTTGTCACTGATTCAATCAAGTCCTATCATGATTGCCATTTGTCAGGCAGTGCTTGAAGAAAGTTACTTATGTTAAACTGGACCTAACAGTTTAAAGAAAGGTTTTGAAACCTCTAATTCTCAGCAGGTCCCACCGTGATCGCCATTATGTTGGTCCCCCGTGTTTTGACAGTTTGGAAAATCAAAAGACAAGGCAACATCAGAACCAATCTTTAGAGTTCCAGGATCTAGTCCTCCTATTCTCAGATAGGGATCTCTCAAATGTTTGATCGCAAAGGTTTATCTTGTGTGCTTTGAGTATGATTTTAGACTAGTTATTAAGTGCGGGTTTTTGTTTATTTGGTTGGATTGAGTTGATACAGCAGAACATGGAAGGTCTAGGAAAGATAGACAGAAAGAGGAAATATCTGGTTCATTGGGCGATGGAGTCAAAATAAGGTTATGAAAAACTCATCAATGGATATGGGATATCAAAGGGAAAATCTAACTTGGCCACAAGATCCTTTTGTTTTTGGAATGAGATGAACATTAATGATTTGGAAAGAGAAGTTTAATTCTCAACAAAGGGAACTTGAAGAACATAACTCAACAATAAAGAGATATTTGATAGACAGGGCTAACCATAAATCCCACAAACATTCTTTAAGAAAATAATAACTTCAAGACAACTTTTAAAATGAAATCTAAGATTCGGGGAACTCCCTATTTCCTCAAAGATTTTATTTTAAAGGATTTAGAAAACATAAAAGATTCACTGATAATTGCAGTCATAGAAGAGGGAACACCTAAATAACATCTATGCTTACAACTATAACGACCTTCAAGACAATTGTTCAAGCAATGGCAAAGGGCAAGATCAAAACCGACCTCTTTGATTAACTCAAAACAATGGTACTTCAAAGGGAGACTTCAATAACAGCTTTCAAGTGATAGTAGACAAGCAGGGAAAACCATAAATCATGCTAAAACCAACTATTTGGGCTATTAAGGAAATAAACAAGCATGAAGACTAAAGAGAAGGTTTAAAGCCTCTAAAATACTTCAGCAGAAGAAAACATAAAACAATGAAGGGTGAACAGGTCTAAGGTGCTTCCAGGAGTCATTTCTTAGCCTAAAACTTTCAGCCTACTGTAGTAAGAGATTATGAAACATAATGAAACCAGGAGAAAACATTAAACAGTTAGAATACTTCACCAACAACCAAGCTCATGAATCCAATGATAGAGCCTTCTCAGGAACGGGCATGCAACAACATCATCAAGACATCCAAGACTTCAATTTGTTCTTCAACTTCAACAGACTATGTATTTATTTCAAAGAGTTTCAGTATTACAGCTTGTGATAAAAAACAACCAACAACTTCTCATCTTATGCAGAAGTACTTATAGGAAGATGAGGAGGTGATATTTTAACAAAATATCTCAAGGACAATTAATGCAGAGTGAAGACTTCTCGGCCCTTTGAGAGGCTCGAGGGAGAAATTTACAGGTGGATCACTACATTAACTGTTTCACAATAAATATCAAAGCTCGGTGGAAGCTTTGTTTGACTTTGAGGCTCTATGTATGTTTTGGAGTAACTCTGCAGATATTTATGCATTGGTTTCCTTGCAGAAATAACTTCTTGGAAATGTTGGAGGCATATATTTCTTCGAGCAATAACTTCGGCCTCTGTTCTGAATGGTTTGAGGGGACAGGTGGCTCTTTGTAATAGCTGAGGAATCAATTCGCCTCAGTTGAAGCGATGGAAACCTTTCTGTCATCGAAACAATTATGATTTTCTTAAATAGTGTCTTAATTCGGGGAATTAGGTTTTTCTAAGCATTCTTAGCCATAATCCCCCAAATCTGTCTTCAATCTTCTGTCCTTCCGCGCTCTGTTCTTTAAAACTTATACTCTTTTAAAATCGCGTTAAAACGCAGTATCTTGTCAATGTGCAGAGCCGCACCGGGCCTTTCATGGTATTAACGCCCATGGAACGTCGATCAAATGCCAAAAGGGAACTCTGCAAATGGTTCTTTCCATAGGTCAAAGGCATGGGAATCGTCATTCCCAACTCCCGGCTTTTCTTCAATAAACGACGGAGACCCTTTAAAACTTGCACAAAACATAAAATAAATAAAGAAATCCTGCGTTTTTAGGTTTTAAACTGCTTCAGATGGCGGGGGAGGAGCGTAGCCGTCGGATAAAAATATCTAACGGTGGAGATCGGCGTAGAACAGGCAAAGGAGAGCAGGGATAAGAAATAAGGCGGGGTGGTTTTGGACCGTCCGATCTGGACACGTGGACGGTCCAGATCTAATCGAAGAATCGCAATCGGAGGGGGAAAACAAAGGGCGCGATTGGAAAATGCCGATGCGATTGCGCGATCGGGGAGATTTGTGCGATTAAGCGATGACCGTTGATTTGAGGATCAGATCAACGGTGGGAAACGAATCGGCGGGTTTTGAAACGGCGGTAAGACTTGTGATCGGAGGGAATAAGGACCGTTGGATCGGCGGGAAATGGATGGACAAGATTAAATCGGAGCCATCGCAATCGGGGAGCGCTGAAAAGGGGATGCGATTTAAAACTTGCGATTAGAAACTTACGATTGAGCGCTGGCCGTTGATCTAAGGACCAGATCAACGACGGGGAATGAATCGGAGGGATCACAATCGGAGGTGGCAGGTAGGAGCATGCGATTGAGTTTTTGCGATTGTGATGGAGCGATTAGCGCAGGGCCGTTGGATCGGCGGGACAGATCAACGGTCAGGATAAGGTCGGAGGATCGCAATCGGAGATCGGAGGGAAGGAGTTGCGATCAATCGCATCGCAATCATTTGCGATGGACTGATCGGAGGGAGCACATAACAAGTTGCGATTGCGATTGGGTGGGGTGCTGCGATTGGCGCTCTACCGTCAGATCACCGCGGAAGATCAACGGTGCGGAATCCATCGCAAGACTTAACGCGATAAGACGATCGCATCGGGGATTTTCAATATTACAAAGGATTTGTGCACCCACCCGACTTTCGATTGCGATTAGCGCTTGGGACTTAAGCGCTTGGTCCTGGGGGAAGGGCATGTGGGGGAAGTGGTTTAGGACTTAGCCCAAGGGGCTTAGGTCCAAAAACTTGTTTTTTATGAAAATTTTCAAGGTTTTAAATGGATTTGGGGGTTTCGGCTTAGCTTAAAAATAGTTTTAAACCATGTTAGGAGGATTTTTCATGAATGGAAGGGGAAACTTATGAAAAGTAGAGGAATAATATGGAGAAAAAGGGGGAGAAAATGAAGGTTAGCTATGAGTGGGAGAAAGGGAAAAGATGATGGTTTCTTCGGCAGTTTCTTACATGAAATCGGCAGAATTAAGAGGAACAATAATGAGGATTTTGGACAGAGGCATGAGGCCTACAAGGAGTCTTCAAGAGCCAATAGTGTTTAGAAATGAAAAATTGTTCCTTGAAGGCTCAAAACAGATTTAGCCACCTTTTGGTATAACAAAATATTATAGGTGGCTAACAGAATGATGGAATGATATAGGTGAAGATTTATCTGTATATTAAGATCTGGACATACGCATGGTTTATTAAGGATATCCGCGTGTATACGCGAGTTGGCTTCAGTAAAGTAGCATATGGGTTTTGAAGTAAGAAAAGGTAAAAAGTTTGGAGTAAGTCCTAAATTTTGCTTCACCCCCCCCCCCCCCCCCCCCCCTCTCAGTATTTTTCCCAATACTCATAGGTAAGTCCATGAAAGTGTGGAAGAGCTGAGGGGATATTTTTTTTCATCTTAGTTTCCCCATCTGCCTCTCTTATGGGAAAGGCTCTCTGGATCTTAGCCATGGTTAAGATAGGTGAAGCAGGTCCCTCAGTTGAAACAAGGTCTTCTTCTTCTTCCCCAATAGGTTCCTAATGGTATTCAGAAGGCTCTCCTATAGGGGGTTCAATCTCACTACCACTGAAGAAGAGTGAAGGGTGGACAGAAGTTGATGTGGGGGTTTTAGGTAAGATTTATCTTTGAATATTCCTACTCCTACAAGGCATGTGGTGAGCCCTGGTATTGCACCAAGAGTGGTGCAACTCTCATGCGCTGCCCTACTTTATTTCATCAACCTGGGGTTCATAAAAACTTTGAGGTGAGAGTGCTATATACATAGTAGATGCATTATGTTCATGTCATCCTCTTCCGCTTTACAAAAGGGTGCTATTCCTAAGGGTTCTTAGCGAAGTATGTCAAACTTCAATGAAACTAAACTAAATTGTAGAAAGGAAATGACAAATGGAAACTAAATTACATTGTAGAAAATAAATGACAGGAATGAAACTAATTTAAGTTGCAGAAAAGGGAATGGCTAAAAAGAAAGGAATGAAACTAGTTCTAAACCACACCTAAATTATCCTATGATCTATCTGCCATGCTACCATGCTTCTAACCATGCAACTATTCATGATCTAACTAAACTTTAAAAGGTGTTGATTTGCAGCATGGAGGCAAGAAAAGGGCTAAAGAGGTTAATGGAGGGCTTAACGCATGAAACAAGGCTTAGAAGTGGCAAGATAGGGGTTAAAACCTTATTAGAACTTTATTATATTGAAAAAAGGCTTTGGAGTGGAATAAATTGAAAAGTGGGATGACAGAGATGCGATGGAGGAGATCGTTGCAATGTGCGATATCACAATCGCAATATTGCAATATTAAAGGGATATCAGAAGTGTTATTCGGGAGCAGGAGTGAAGTGCGAAATGCGATGAGGTAAACCCTGCGAAGTGCAAAGTGCGGCAGGGTAGAAGCGGCGATGTGCGAAATGCGATATTGCATTCAGAGGAAAGAGCAGTAAGTATTAAAAGAAAAAGGATAAAGGTTCGACGAGTGATTTGCGACGTGGCGAATGGAGGTGGGGCTGATATTACAATTGAAATATTGCGGAGTTCGTGTGGTAAGTCTTAAGGGAAAGGGAAAATTCTATGATTGCGATATGTGATATCGAAATCGGTAAAGATGAGCAGTAGATGTTGAAAGGGAAGGGAAAATACCATGAAGCGCGATTGCGACGTACAGAGATGTGATTGCGGTCGAACGAAAAAGGAAATGTGATGCAATTTGTGGTAAGTCTCAAAAGAGAAAGGGGAAAGGTGCGAAGTGCAACTGCGATGTATAGTGGTGGGAGAACCAAGGAGCAGAGGCAGAGGTCGAGTTTGAAAGGTTTTTCAAGTGTTCTGTGTTAAAAAGGGTGCGACAGCGATGACCGATAGATTGAAGGAAATCGGCGAAGGAGAGGGGTAAGTCTTCAAGGAAAAAGGTAAGAGCTGCTAAGTGTGATTGCGATGAACGGTGGCGGGAGACTTGAGGAGCAAAGGCAGAGGTTGGGTTTTTTGGTGGTTTTTAATGGTGTTTTCACATGTTTTTGCATAGAAAGGGTAAGGTGGTTATGAACGAAGAAAACATAGAATTGAGGCTGAAGGGCTAAGTGTGTTAGGGAAAGTAAAGGTGAGTACAATGTTGAGATGAGAAGAGAAAGAGGGGAATGGAAGCGTAGGAGCAGTGCTCAGAAGTGAAGCACACCTGCAGATTCATGTACAAGAAACAAGCAGAAATGTAGGATGAAATAGTGAAGGAAAGGCAACGGACTTGGTAATACAAATTCTTCCCCGAACTCAAACAGAAAGAAATTTTGGCCTATCGGAATGTCTGCCCCTACTCAAACTCTATTGACAGAGATGAGTGGGGGGAGAATTGACCACAATTTTGAAGTTTTTCCTCTATTTCACTATGCATAAGCAGATGAAAAAATATAACAACAAACTGAAAGCAAAGACGAAGCAACAATGAAACTATCAGAAGCAGATCTAACTAAATGGCAGAAGCAAAAATAGCTAAATGATAGGAAAAAAGAAGGAAAAAAATAGAGAAGCTAAGGCACATGGGTTGGGCCCTAACCCATGAGCCCAGCTCTCTGGAACTAGATCAATAAAATTGCATCTCTCTACTCATTTCATAAAAAAGGAATAGTCTATTACATCCTTAAAAGTTTTAATAGAGCCTAATGGCTTTACAACAAAAATTCGAATCTAATGGAATGGAATGGAAGTCGACCATAATTGGATTGAAAAATCGACCCCTCATTAGCTCTTGATCAACTTTATTTATACTGAAGGGAAGCTACCAAAAAATCCCTAGAAAATAGGTAATGAGTCCAGTTGACTCCAAGTAAACCATAGATTGAGTGCACTTCTTCTTTAGTTGTTTGGGTGCCTCTAGAATTTGAATTGCTGGAGGGGATCTCATGAGGATCCTTCAGCTGTGTTTGGAGTTAAGGAGGGTGGAAAACCCACTTAAATTTCTCCAAGATTTCTCCCTAATTTCCTGATACCGTGCTCATTTATTCTTCAATCTTGATCTTCTAGTGGCAGGGAGCAAGTCCCTAAATCATCTCCTTCTCGAAATATGCATAATCTGCCAAATATTCTCACAATATTCTACAAATATAACCAATATTAGGCACAAATATGCAATTACCTTTAAACCTTCCTCAGAAAATATTGAAGCATAAGAAAACATTATTAAGTGCAGAAGGAGAGATTTTAATATATCTTTTCATGTACATAAGGAAGGTAGATGGGCTTAAGAATGGTTGGATGGGCCTTATTTTATGTCTAATTTAGAGGCCCATCATCACCCCCCTACTGAAACTATTGCTCATCCTCTGAGCAACCTATTCATCCTCCCTGCCTTATGGTTCTTCCTGCATGCTGGCTTATTTTATTTTATGTTTATTTGCCCATGCGCTACTCCTCCTGCTGATCTTCTTGCTATTCTTCTTGCATTTCTTCTCGTAGGTGCTTCATGGAGGTCCTCAGATGCCTTAAGAAATTTTGTTTTGCATGCCAAGGGGTGGTTGATCCATCTTTTATTTGATTTTTTTTCCTTTTTATCTGATTTTATTTCTTTTTTTCCATTTTTTTATTTCATGCAAATTAAAATCACAGTTCTTTTTTCTGTGTTTTGAGTTCACCCTTGGTTACCCCTTGGCACTCGTCTTCTATTACAAAGAAGTGCTTACTTCCCACTTTCTCAAGTCCTTTAATTTTTTTCTTGGTCCTTTTCTTGGTGGAAGAAGTGAGGCTAGTTGCTAGATAAGGTTGAGGTTGCTCTGCTATTGATTTTGGCTATATAATTTTTTTTTCCTTCTCACAATTTTTAATGTTTTATTAAGCTAAAATAGATTCGAAGAGAGGGTTATATGATTGCATACCTGAGCCTTACCATTGATTTTTTTTTGCATGTGACATTGAAGCTGCTGATATGGCTGTTGAAGCTGTTCTGAAGCTGCATATGATAATCTGCTTGAGGTCATTTTTGGAGCTTCTGAGCACAGGAGGAGGAAGTCCAAGTTTGACTACCTTTGACTAAAGTGTTGACCAAATTTTATTTTTGTGTCAACTTGATGTTTTCTGCTTGCAAAGGTTGGAGAGCACCTGCATTCATTAGAGAGAGATACATGGAGAAATACATTTTTTTTTTGAAGGCCTACTAACTGCCTTAATGAGGTTTTCAACTAGAAGGTCTTCCTAGGTGCCTCAAAGGAGGTTTTCACCTACAATATTTTATTTTCCTATTTTTTATTCAACCCAAGGACCGCCTCATGGAGGTTTTCAATCAATGAGCCAATCTCAGACGCCTCAAAAGAGGTTTTCACCTGAGATTTTTTTTCGTACTCTACTTGAAAAAAACAAAACCTTTTTCAAGTATAGGAATACTTCCAATGGAGCCATGTGCACATTTATATGACAGATAAAATCAGGTGCACACTTGGAATACATGTTCTGACATGTACCTGAATATAAGAGATGAATTTCTTTGACTGAGATTGTATCAAGTACTGTTGGAGAAGAGTGTGCTGCTGCAACTTAATGACTATTTGGAACCATATGTCAATATAGTTTTGATGCCCCTGGTTCACTTGCTGATTTGGATCACCTTGGATGTCCTCTTCTATTATAATAGTCAAATCTTCCTCTTTTTGCTGATTGTTCTCTTGAGCACATGGAGGAAATGCTGGTAAACATGAGGGAAGTCTCTCAACATCTAATTCTGATATTTTCTCTTCATCAAGTGCAACACTTGATTCTTTCATCTCCTCATTCGAATATCTTTCTTCTTGAGGTTGTCCTGCAATGACATTAAGAAGGTCTCCTCTTTGCAATACCTTTCTTGAACTAAGATGAAAACCATTTATATCAAGAGGATATGTTGGGTAGTGTTGTACCTCAACATTGTAAGTGGGCTAAGATACTTCATGGTGTGGGTTTGGAAATGGTAGTACAGGTAGTTGAGTGGGGGTGGATATATGAGATGGATGTGGTTGAGGCTGTGGTTGTGGTGGAGGTGGATGGTAGGGATAGCATGGATTTGGGTATGGAGGATATGGAGGGAAATATTGAGGATATTGTGGATTTTACCAATAAGGACCTTGCCAACTATGTTGCCAAGATTGGTTTTGGGGTTGAGATGGCCAAGGTTTCCAAGGAGGGAGTGTGTCCCAATTAGTTTGAGATGGATGTGAATAAGCTTGAAATTGTGAAGTGGGTCCTTGCATCATATCAAGTTGACTAGGAAGCCGGGGTATCCTTGGAGCTACATAACATAGCTTCTTTGGTGATTGCCTTGCTCCATCGTCCTCCTGGTAAACTTCTTTAAACCTGGGGAATGATGAACAACAATTAGTAGCATATGATTCTGCATGGATAACAAAAATATCAGCATCTTCTTTTTGCTCATTTTTCATTCTTAACATTTCTACTTGTCCACTTAGATTGCTAAGAATTTCTATTTTAAAGTTATTAAGAAAATTTCCAAGTTCATCTTGCCTTACCAATGTTGATGTTGATTTGCCTACTCTTTCCATTCCCCTTGATATGTGCTTGCATGTTTCACAAATTTCTTCAAATGACAATTGATATACATCTCCTTTTCTCATGAGATTAAGGATATCAATCTACTCATCCCTAATTGTTCTAAGTAAGAGGGTTTTTAGTGTGTCAAATCCTAGATGATGCAAATTTTCTCTCTTAATATTTTTCATGAACCTTTATATTAGATCCTCCAGGTTCTCATCTTCTTCTTGGTTCATTCTAAAAATTTCTTCTCTAAGATCACGATCTTTATATTTTTCTAGAAATATCTTTTGCATTTCATTCCATGATCTTATTGAATTAGTACCTAGACTCATGAACCATTTACAAGCTCTATCCTTCAATGTTGTAGGAAACAATCTCAGTTTTGAGTGTGTGATAAGTAGCCATAAGACCTACAAATTATCTCAAATTCATAGAGAAATTTTTCTGGATCCTCTATCCTCATACCATGGAAGTTTGAAAGGAAAGATGGAGGGAGGTTCTTCATAGGTACACTGATGTCCATATCTTGAATGGGAAACCCAATAAGATCTTCTTCATTTTCATCATATCCATCCATCTCTTTTTCCTTCAAAAGTGTATGGTGATGTGGTTTTGACTGCACCACGTGGTCAAGTGGGGGGGTTGGTATTGGAGAATTTTTTTTTAGAGTATCCCTATTCCTATGAGGCATGAAAATCAGATTTTCTTTTGTATTTTTCAATATTTTGGAAACAACATGAAAATAAAAGTAGAAAAGAATGCTAGAACAGAATCAAAGCATCTACTAGACACCTCCCCAACAACAACGCCAAAAAGTGGTGAGCCCTAGTATTGCACCAAGAGTGCTGCAACTCCCAGGGGCTGCCCTAATTTACTTTATCAACCCGAGGTTCATACAAAATTTGAGGTGACAGTGCTATATACACAACAGATGCATTTTGTTCATTTCATCCTCTTCTGATTTACGAAAGGGTGCTATTTCTAAGGGTTCTCAGCGAAGTTTGTCACACTTCAATGAAAATAAACTAAATTGCAGAAAGGAAACGACAGAAGGAAACTAAATTACATTGCAAAAAAGAAATGACAGGAATGAAACTAATTTAGGTTGCATAAAAGGGAATGGCTAAAAAGAAACTAAGATATATTGCTGAAAAGGAATGGCAAGAATGAAACTAGTTCTAAAGCACACTTAACTTATCCTATGATCTATCTACCATGCTACTATGCTTCTAACCATGCAACTATTTATGATATAACTAAAATTTAAAAGGTGTTAATTTGTAGCTTGGAGGGAAGAAAAGGGCTAAAGAGGTTAACGGAGGACTTAACGCATGAAACAAGGCTTAGAAGTGGAAATATCGGGGTTAAAACCTTATTAGGATTTTGTTATAGCGCAAAAAGGCTTTGGAGTGGAATAAATTGAAAAGTGCGATGGTGGAGATGCGATGGAGGAAAATGTTGTGATGTGCGATATCGAAATCACAATATTGCAAGATTAAAGGGATAGTGGAAGTGTTACTCAAGAGCGGGAGCGAAGTGCGAAATGCGATGAGGTAAACCGTGCGAAGTGCGACAGGGTAGAAGTGGCAATGTGCGAAATGCGATATTGCAATCGATGGAAAGAGAGGTAAGTATTAAAAGATAAAGGATAAAGGTTCGACGAGTGATTTGCGATGTTGAAAATGGAGCTGGGGCTGATATTTCAATTGAAATATTGCGGAGTTGGAGTGGTAAGTCTTAAGGGAAAGGGAAAATGCTGCGATTGCGATACGTGATATCACAATTAGTAAAGATGAGCGGTAGGTGTTGAAAGGGAAGGGAAAATTTTGCGAAGTGTGATTGCGATGTACGGATATGTGATTTATATCGAGTGAAAAAGGAAATGCGATGCGATTTGTGGTAAGTCTCGAAAGAGAAAGGGGAAAGGTGCGAAGTGCGATTGCGATGTACAGTGGCGGGAGAACCGAGGAGCAAAGGCATAGGTCAAGTTTCGGTTTTTCAAGCATTGTATATTAAAAAGGGTGCGACAGCGATGACCAATAGATAGAAGGAAATCGACGAAGGAGAGCGGTAAGTCTACAAGGCAAAAGGTAAGAGCTACGAAGTGCGATTGCGACGTACGATGGTGGGAGACTAGAGGAGCAAAGTGGAGGTTGGGTTTTTTGGTGGTTTTGAATGGTGTTTTCACGTGTTTTTTCATAGAAAGGGTAAGGCAAATGTGAATGAAGAAAACATAGAAATAAGGTTGAAGGTCTAAGTGCGTTAGGAAAAGAAAAGGTGAGTACAATGTTGAGATGAGAAGAGAAGGAGGGGAATGGAAGCGTAGGAGCATTGCTCATAAGTGAAGCACACCTGCAGATTCATGTACGGGAAACAAGCAGAAATGCGGGATGAAATAGTGAAGGAAAGACAATGGACTTGGTAATACAAATTCTTCCCCAAACTCGAACATAAAGCAATTTTTTCCTATGGGAAGGTCTGCCCCTACTCGAACTCTATTGATAGAGATGAGAGGGGGGAGACTTGACCACAGTTTTGGAGTTTTTCATCTATTTCACTATGCATAAGAAGATGAAAAACTATAACAGAAAATTGAAAGCAAAGACGAAGCAACAATGAAACTATTAGAAGTAGATCTAAGTAAATGGCAGAAGAAAAACTAGCTAAATGATAGGAAAAAAAGAATGAAAACAATAGAGAAGCTAAGGTACATGGGTTGGGCCCTAACCCACGAGCCCAACTCTATGGAACTAGATCAATAAAATGGAATCTCTCTACTCATTTCATAAAAAAGGAACAGTCTATTACATCCTTAAAAGTTTTAACAAAGCCTAATGTCTTTACAGTAGAAATTTGAATCTAATGGAATGGAATGGAAGTCACCCAGAATGGGATTCAAGAATCGACCCCTCATTAGCTCTTGATAAAATTTATTTATACTAAAGGGAAGCTACCAAAAACTCCCTAGAAAATAGTTAATGAGTCCACTTGACTCCAAGTAAACCATAGATTGAGTGCACTTCGTCTTCAGTTTCTTGGCTTCCTTTGGAATTCGAATTGCTAGAGGGGATCTCATGAGGATCCTTCGGTGGACTTTGGAGTTAATGTAGAAATTATATACAAGATGCATGTATATATCCTGATTCTCCCGATCTAACAATATTTATCTTCTTTCTAAATACATAATCATTCCACTGTTAATCTTTTGCGGAAATTTAAACTTAATTGCAAACACATGAAGCAATAAAAACAATCGCACATAACACAGTTGTTTAATGGGAAAGCCTGAAGCTGAAAACCCCAACTATCATATATTATGTATCATGGAGATCATGTAACAATCTCATACAAAGCTTAGTACATCAAGTTCTCAGTACAATCAATCGTCACACACTAATCAGAAGAAATATGCAAATCCATGCACTGATTTCTTGCCACCTGATAGCTTGCCTCCACTGCGCAATCCCTGCTGAAGAAGACCCCTGAATGAATTCGAATCCACCTTGCTTGCACTGCGCAATCCTCATTGGAAACTCCAATGTGTTTGTGGTGCAATCAATGCATCACTATAGTCACAATGGGTAGTCCATCTTGCCCTTTCACCTATCTCTCCATTGGGTCTCCACTGGAACTGTCATGCACTGTAGTTAACTGTAGTATTTTTTCAGTTGATTAGTGAGTTATTATTTGTGAATTAATTAACTAATTAAATCACTCCACTCTCACGAGTGTATCATTCAGTTAGACTAGATACAACTAGCTCAACTGAGTTTAACTCTATTAACTGAGTTAAACTAAATAACAACTCCATGAACTACTCTTCCAACTCTGTCATAACTTTGCCACTTCAGTTCTAACTGATTCCTCCATGCATGAACCACCAGTAAACCCTAGGAATTGCGTAATTCCTTCATGATTTGACAAATCTGTACACTGAAATTAAGTGTTCCAAGAGAATAAGTTGATGTTTATTGTCGGATTATTATTAAGAGCTAATAATAATCGACACTTATATTTTAGATCGACGATCTATAAATAGACTTCGCCCAATATTCTAAAAATATAATTTCATCTATTTTTCCAACTTGACCAACCATCCACAAATAGCATCCTGCAACTTCTGAAATATGATCACCATGTCTAAAAATAGACTTACACCTAAAAATAGCCTGCGGTCCCACTTAGTGAAGGTGACTGATTTTCACTAAGGTCATCATCTTGTTGAATCTCAATAGTTAAGGAGGGTGGACAATTCCCTTGAATTTCTCCAATATTTCTCCCTAATTTCCTGATACTGTGCTTATTTATTTTTCAATCTTGATCTTCTAGTTGCAGGGAGCAAGTCCCTAAATCATCTCCTTCTCCAAATCCACATAATCTGCCAAATATTCTCACAATATTCTACAAAAATAACCTATATTAGGCACAAATATGCAATTACCTTTAACCTTCCTAAGAAAATATTGAAGCATAAGAAAACATTATTAGGTGCAGAAGGATAGATTTTAATATTTCTTTTCATGTACATAAGGAAGGTAGATGGGCTTAAGAAAGGTTAGATGGGCCTCATTTTATGTCTAATTTATAGGCCCATTAGCATGAAAGTCAGATATTTTTGTGTTTTTTTCAATATTTTTGAAATGACATGAAAAGAAAGGAAAGCAGAAAAAGAATGCTAAAACAAAATCAAAATATCTACTAGACACCTCCTCGACAATGATGCCAAAAAGTGGTGAGCCCTGGTATTGCACCAAGAGTGCTGCAACTCCCAAGGGCTGCCCTACTTTACTTTATCAACCCGGGGTTCGTAAAAAATTGGAGATGACAGTATTATATACGCAACAGATGCGTTCTGTTCATGTCATCCTCTTCTGCTTTATGAAAGGGTGATATTTCTTAAACTATGATGAAAACTGAAAAGTAAATTGCTAGGAGGAAATAACAGAAATGAAACTAACTTAATTTGCAGAAAAGAATTGACAGAAATAAACTATGTTAAATTGCTGACAGGAAACCAATTTAAACCGCACTAAACTTGGGCAATTGGCTAAACACACCCTACTTACCTTATGCTCTATTTACCATGCTTCTATCCATGCAACTAAGTTGTCCATGACTTAATTCTAATTGAAGAAGTGTTGATTTGAATGTTGGAGAAGAAAGGGGTAAAGGTGCAAATGGAGGGATAAACACATGAAACCAGGCTTAGAAGTGGAAAGAGCGGGTTTAAACCTTATTAAAGCTTTATTATGGTGCAAAGACTGATTTGGAGCAGAATAATATGAAAAGTGCGATGGCGGAGTTTCGATGGAGGACGGAAGTGCGATGTTTGATATGCGATATCACAATCAACAAAAAGGAGTGGTAAGTCTTAAATAAAAAAGGGAAAATGATGTGAAGTGCGATAGTGGGAATTTTGAGGAGGAAAGGAGGAGTGCGATAGCAATAGTTTTCAAGCATTTTGAGTTAAAAAGGGTAGGGAAACCGTGACCAATAAGAACAAAGGAATAATGCGGGTTGGATATTTTAAGTGTTTTGAGGGATAAAAGGTGGGTACAATAGTTAGAATAAGCAGAAAAGAAGAGGGAATGGAGGGCATGACAACAATGCTCAGATTGTGGAGACATATATGGAGGATGAAGCGAGGAGGCACCACGGAGCTGCTCTGGGGTTTTAGCAATAATTCCTGCAATCAACCTGCTAACTTATGTGCAATGAAATAGACAAATGCATAAAATACAGTGCAAAGGAAGATTAAAAAATGGTAATGTTGTTCTATTTTTAATCTCAGAAACAATGAACAGAAATCAATTATTGGGTATGTGGGAAGGTTCACCCTCCTCGAGCTCTATTGACAGAGATGAGAAGGGGGTCTTGATCCACATATTTTTTGTTTTTCTCCTCTATTTTATTACTCACAAGAAAATGAACTACAACTGCACGCTGGAAGTAAAACTAAACAACAATTTGAAACATAAACAAAATTATCAGAAGTTGAACTAATGAAATGATAGAAAGCAGAGAAAAAATACAACGAAGAGGTTGAGGCACATGGATTGGGACCTAACTAACGAGCCTAGCTCTTTGAAACTTAAATCGGTAAAGTGAAATGAGTCTGCTCATTTCATAAAAGAATAGCCTCATACATTTCAGAAAGTTTGATCACTAAGTAGAATAAAAAGCTCAATAGCTTGCAACAAAGTTCTGACTAGAATCCCCCTTCCTTGCTCTATCTCTACTCTATTTATTTTATAGGGTAGCTACCAACAGCTCCCTATAAAGTAGTGATTGAGTCCACTTGACTCCAAGTAAACAAATATTGAGTTGCCTGGCTTCCTCTGGAATTTGAATTGCTGGAGAAAATATTTGGGATCCTTTGGTTGCCTTTGGAATTCGAATTTCTAGAGAGAATATTTGGGATCATTTGGCTGCGTTTGAGAGTTAAGGAGGGTGGAAAATCCTCCTATAACTTCTCCTTGCTGTATCCTCCAAGTCTGTATGATAAAATCCTTATAAAAATTCCTAATAATTCATGATTTTCTACACTCAACGTCATGTCAGACACTAAGAGTATGTTAGCCTTAATCACCACCTTTACTAGCATCATAAAAGAAAATAATAATAAAAATGCAAGAAAAAGAGATCTAAGAAGGAAAAAAGGTGACCATTAACCCCTCAAAATATGTCTAATGATGGAGCTCATCAAAGGTGTCTCCACAACTCTTCATGTTACCCAAAAAAAATCTCCAAGGTCACCTCATGATGGCTTCAATGCATCATGGTCTCCAAGGATGCCTTCAAGGTCAACTTTAACAAGTCTTCCAAATGTCTTCAAGAATATTTCAAAGTGTCTTTAATAGGCTTCTCTAAGAACTCTCCAAGGGTGTCTTCAACAATGCTCAAAGGTTTCTTTTAAACCTGCACAATCCATCTACTGAAACAATCCATAATTAGGGCATTGTGAGATATTGGGCATAACTCTTTCTTGAAGAATCCAAATTGGGTCTGACATGTGGCATTGGAAAGAAGACTCAGAGGAATACTACAGGGCCGAAAATCACATATTAGGGATCTGAAATAATAGAGATACACCAGATTCAATATCAAGGTACTAGAAGGAATGAAAAAGCTAGATCATGTGTTGTCAAGGGCTGGAAAGGACCAGACTTTCTAGGGTAGTAAAGAAAAGCAAGGTGCAACAGAGGGTAGCATGACAAGAGCAGTAATCAAGATGTAGAACAATAGCAAGAATTTCATCACATGAAGTCTTCAAGTGGGAAGCACTGAATATAGTCACTGTAAAGGTATCATTGTACTAAGTCATTGTAAATAAATTATTGTAAAAATTGTACTAGTGTCTATCTGCCAAGATTTGACGAGGCAGTGTCGGGAGGTCTAGGATCATCATTAGGTGGTTGTTTCATAGTTGGGGTTATGGTCTAGTGTGTCTTCTTCTTCTACATCATTCTATATCATTGTAAAGTGGAATATTTTCCCTGGTACAGGAGTCCATTCTTATTTTATTCTTCTATAGGGTGGGAGGGTGGTGCTAGGCTGGTGCATGAAGTCACCAATAGGTTCAAGCCTGTGAAAATTTAGGGTGGTATTGTGGTGCTAGGGTGAATTGTAGCTCATTGGGTGCTGGGGCATCCGTTCAGTTGACTACTGAAGAATCTCGGGCATTGGAGTGTCCATCCAGTGGGAGCTGGAGAAGAATGATTTTCTAGATTCTAGGACGTTGGAGCTTTATTTTCAATTGGAGTTGAATATTAAAGAATTAATAGAAAAAAATTAGGTGGTTTTTGTGCCGGAGTGGGTTTCCACCTTAAAAACTGTGTGCATTTGTGTTCCTTTTGTTTACTGCTATCATTGTACAAACACTGATAATAATTTAAGATCAACTAATGCTCTAATTGAAAGGAATACTGATTTACCGGCCCCCCCCCACCCCCCCTCTCAGTATTTCCAAAAATTGGTATCAGAGCTTGGTTCCTTCAATAGTAGTTTAACAGTTGGAAGGAGGTCATGGAGCATAGCAAGAATTGTGTACCTCTGTTCAATGAAAATAATTATGCACTCTGGAAAGGAAGAATGGAGGTCTATCTCTTGGCACAAGATTACGAAGTGTGGGACACTGTTCAAAATGGATTTACATCAACCACAGATGAAAAAGGTAAGAAGAATTTGGTAAATGGTGCAAAAACAAAGAATATTATTATCAGTGGACTTATTGAATCTGCTTATCATAAGGTGTTGGGTTGTAAAACCGCCAAAAATGTATGGGACAAGCTTGAGAATATATATGCAAGTGACTCAAATTTCAAAGAAGCAAAGCTTCAAATCTATAGAGCAAAATTTGAGCAACTCAGAATGAAAGAATATTGCAACGTTGCTGCATACTTCCAATATTTTGATGAAATAACCAATAATCTAGAAGGATTGGGAGAGCTAGTTGACGAGAAGACTATTATACGAAAGATTCCTAGAACGTTACGATGGAGATTCAACTCGAAGGTATCGGTCTTAGAATATAGTGAAAATCTGGACAAAATCAGTAAAGAGGAATTACATGGAGTTCTCATAGCATATGAAATGAGACTTGATGGAGAAGAGGGTACTTCGCATCTAGAAACTGCGTTCATTGCATATAAGAAAACCAATAAGGACAAACAACCTTCAATTGAAAAGACATGCACCTGCAAGTGCGAAGAAAAGGGAGATGACGAAGAAGGTCTTTTAGATGAAGAATATGCTTGCTTTACGAGAAAACTAAAAATTGGTAAGGGAAAATTCAAAGGTAAACTTCCATTGATATGTTTCGGCTGTGTTGAGGTTGGGAATTTTGCATCAAAATGTCTAAACAAAAGTGATGGCAACTCAAAAGGAAAGAAAGGTTTTAATAAATTCAACAAGCAAGGAACCAAAAGGAACTTTATCTCTAAAGAAGATAGCTCATCATCCGATGAAGACAATGACAACAAAGAAGAAGCCAATGAGAGAGTATTATTTATGGCCAAGCACAATGAACAAGAGGTATCAAACAACGAAGAAGAAGGGTTGACCATATAAGAATTTTCTAAGGAAGAAATCAAGCTTATAAAAGAGCTCAAGGCTGAGAAGATCAGTTCCAATACTCTTGAATAACAAGTTCAAGGTCTCAAAATTGAAGTTGAAGAACACAAATGCATTGAAGGGTCACTTCAAAAGAAGTTGGAAGAAAGAAACCAAGAAAGGGAAGAATTAGAAGCCGAAGTAGTTTCGCTGCGTAAGGAAGTGAAGAAGGGAAAAAATATCCAAAACTATGCCAATAGCTCAAGGATATTGGAAGAACTCATCAACAATCAACGATCTTAAAATGACAGAAATAGACTCGGTTACAAAGAAGAAGCAAAATCTTCTAAAACAAAATATAATGAACCTATGAGATCTGACATGCATGTAGAATTCATTGGACAAGATTCGTAAGAAAAACCTTGGAAGACAATTCCTCGACGAAGATTTCCATCCAGGTACCAACATATTTTTTATGGCTATTGTTATTCATGTAAAAAATTTGGTCATAAAGTTGTAGAATGTCGCACGTACCTAGGAACCAATACAATTCCAGGAGATATGTCAAATATGAACCTTCGAGGGCTCAACGAAACATCAATAGATTTGAAGATTTAAGAAATAATATTGAATGTTACAAATGTCGAAACTTTGGACACATGGCTAGAGACTACAGACTTGAAAATCCTCTAGAATAATATTCAAAGCCACAGAACGAACGAACATGGAAGAAGAAGAAGACTGATAATTGTGCTCTCGCTCTCAAGGCTCAAAACAACAAAGATTTGTGGTATGTTGATAGCAGTTGCTCAATGCATATGACTGGAGATATAAAGAAATTTGTATCTCTGAAAGAGAAGAAGGATGGAACCGTGTCGTTTGGAAATGATGGATCTTAAAATGTTATAGGATCAGGTACTGTCACTCTCGGAAGCAAAGATGCTCTAGCCAAGAATGTTCTAATGGTTGAAAACATGAATCACAATCTGCTTAGTGTTGGACAAATTTGTGATCAAGGACACACAATACTATTCAACTCTACAAAATGTGAAATCAAGAAAGGCAGGTATGGTGAAATTGTGGCTACAACAAGTCGAGATCCAAACGAGATATATGTTCTGGATGAAGCAACTAAATCACATCTAATAGCTAAAGAGGATGATATAATATTTGGTAGCAATGATGTTCAACTAGGTAAGAAGTTTGCTACAAAGATGCAAAATGATTTCGAGATGTCTTTACTTGGTGAGATGACATACTTCTTAGGGCTTCAAATATCTCAACAAGAGAAAGGAATATTATATGTCAAGCCAAGTACATCAAGGAAATGCTCAAGAAATTCAAAATGGAAGATTACAAACCCATCCTTACTCCAATGGTAACATGTTTCAAATTGAGCATAGATGACTCATATAAGGATGTGGATCAAAGGTTGTACAGATCTATGATTGGTAGTCTTCTATATGTAACAACCTCCCGGCCAGATGTTATGCAAGTAGTTGGATAAGTAGCAAGATTCCAAGAAGCACCAAAATAATCACATATTATTGTCATCAAAAGAATTCTTCGATATCTAAATGGAACATCAGAATATGGCTTGTGGTATCCCAAGGGTAACAATCTCATTATTCATGCCTTTATAGATGTAGATTGGGCAGGAAGCGTTGATGATCATGAGAGTACTCGTGCAGCATTAGAATATCTTTTCCAGAAGCTTAGGATTCTCCCAAGTTCTCATTAGATTTTCCTTATTCAGAATATAAAGGGGGAGTGGAAATCTGTACAGGTCCGCAAGATGGTTGTGTGTCAGGGGGAGTTACCATTTTCCATTGATGTCAAAGGGGGAGAGAATTTTGTAGGAAGAGGTGTCATGATCGTAGGGGGAGTACTTGTGTTGCCATCAATGCCAAAGGGGGAGATTGTTGATCAGCGGTTGTCATTGATGTCAACCCAAGTAGCACTGGGGTCTACCCCAATATTGCATGGGAATTTTGACCTACCAAATTACTATATTTTGGGTCAAGAATTTTTTTTATGGTTTCTACTTATCGAGATGTTTCCGTTGATATATGGCACACCACGTAGTTCTTCACGGTTTGAGAGATATTCATGTTTGAAGTTTGTAACCCTAGTCAGTGGGATAAAAACCCATGGGGTTGTGGCATGGGTCATTGAAAAGTAAATAATTAATAATTTTTAAGCTCCTAAAATCCATCCCACGTTCACTTGTTGAATCCCCTCTCAACCTAAGAATTTATATAAATTGTGATCCTCATATCCTCCTTAATGCAGGGATTTCACTATTTGAAACAGGTGATCGTTGAATTTTCACTATAAGTTTTTTTCTACAAAGGTTAAAAAGCTGAAATTTTTATGAGGTGAATTCGAAATCCTAAGGAAGCTCCTGTAAAAAATTTAGATCAAGGTGCATAACATTTTCAGAGATATGATCTGTGGAAGTCAGTGTTTTTGCAGGCTCCTGAAATTCATCTCAAAGAAGTGACCTTGGGAAAATAGTCATAACTCTCTCTCTGAGTATTGGATTGGAATTATGTAAAATTTTGCAGATAGTGCATGGACTGTAGTTTTCACTGTATCAATTTCAGAGCCGAATGAAGAAACATGTGACATGCGGCACGCCATACAAGTTTGCTCTACTGAAACCATAATTAGGGCATTGTGAGAGATTGGGCATAACTCTCCCTTGAAGAATCCAAATTGGGTCAGACTCGTGGCATTGGAAATAATACCTAGAGGACTACTACAGGGCCGAAAATCACATATTGGGGATTTGAAATAACAGAGATACACCAGATTCAATATCAAGCTCCTAGAAGGCAAGAAAAAGCTAGATCATGTGTTGTCAAGGGCTGCAAAGGACCAGAATTTCTAGGCAGCAAAGCAAAGCAAGGTGCAATATAGGGTAGCATGACAAGAGAAACAATCAAGGTGCAGAACAACAACAAGAAGTTCAACACATGAAGTCTTCAAGTGGGTAGCACTGCATACAGTCACTGTTAAGGTATCATTGTACTAAGTCATTGTAAATGCATTATTGTAAAAATTGTAATAGTGTTTATCTGCCAAGAGTTGAAGAGGTAGTGTCGGGAGGTCTAGGATAATCATTAGGTGGTTGTGTCATAGTTGGGGTTATGGTATAGTGTGTCTTCTTCTTCTACATCATTCTATATCATTGTAAAGTGGACCATTTTCCCTGGTACAAGAGTCCATTCTTCTTTTATTCTTCTATAGGGTGGTAGGGTGGTGCTAGGCTGGTGCATGAAGTCACCAATAGGTTCAAGACTGTGAAAAATTTAGGGTGGTAGGGTGGTGCTAGGGTGAGTTGTAGCTCATTGGGTGTTTGGGCATCCGTTCAGTTGACTGCTGCAGAATCTCTAGCGTTCATCCCACTTCATCCCGTTCCTGTGACTATTCAACATCTTCAACTCGTTTTTTCAAAAAGGCATAACTTCTTCATCCGGAAGCCGTTTTTTTTTAAACGACCTAATTTTTCGAGATCTTTCCATTGGTTCAGTTAGTTTAAGCTTTTCTCAGCTTCTTTTTTTAAAAGAAAATGGAAAGTGCATGCCTGATTATTCTTAATAGCACCAATTATTTCCAATGACTACCTCACATGGTAGATATACTTAGAAGTAAACAACTTTACATAATAGCCATAGGGGTAGAAACTAAACCTTCTGAAGATGATAAAGTCGCTAAATGGGAAAATAAACAAGATCAAGCACGAGTGTTGATAGGAATGTCCATTGCTCAAGATCTTTAATTTATTATCCTTGACATTGACACCCCTCATGAAGCCTTGGACAAGCTAAATACTGTCTTTGGCATTCAAAATCAA
Organism: Pinus albicaulis; assembly: GCA_034641835.2. Taxonomy (NCBI): domain Eukaryota; kingdom Viridiplantae; phylum Streptophyta; class Pinopsida; order Pinales; family Pinaceae; genus Pinus; species Pinus albicaulis. The sequence goes on along the minus strand of CM076574.1, from coordinate 1,417,331,576 downwards.
ATCAGGGCCCATCAACTTGAAAATGAGTTGCTTACTTTAGACCCCAATAATTTCTCCTCTATTGAAGACTTTTTGTCTAAATTCAAGACCCTTAGGCTTCTTTTAGAAGGTTTTAAGGTAAAAAAGGAAGATAGTAGCCTCATCTATTGAATTCTTGCTAAGCTTGGCCCTGCATACTATGTATTTGTTTCCACCTTCCATTCCACTAGAGAAGCCATCATCTCTTCAGGAACCGCCTACAATAATCCGTCTTTTGATTCCTTTTGTGATTATTTGATAAGGGAACAAGAAAAAATCTTACACCTTGGTCTTATCACTTCTGGAAACGCTTCTAAGAAAGCCTTAGCAGCCTAACAAAAATCATATCAAAAGAATCCCAAGAAGCAGTATCCTAAAAAGTATGGTCCTAAACCAAACAAGGGTCCTAAGCAATTTCAGCCGCAAACTAAAAATTCAAATCACCAAAATGATAAAGCAAATAAAAACAAAGGGAAGAAGACCGATAGACATTGCAATTTTTGTAATCGTGATGGCCATATAGAGTCCAAATGTTTTAAGAAGATGGAAGCCTTATAAGCAGCAATGAAGAAGCACAACATCAATTTGGAGCACTCTTCACCTTCATCTTCAGGAATGGAACTTTCTGCTTGTGGTTGTCAAGCATCAAGATTTGGTTATGCATTAAATGTATCTTCCTCTTCTCATTCTCATGAGTGGCTCATTGATTCTGGAGCTTCTTATCACATGGCCAAAAATAAAGCCATGGTTTCTTCTTTAAATGATTGTAACACCAAACATATTTATGTTGGTGATGATAGATCTCTTAGCGTTGTAGGTTTTGGAACCCTTCATCTCGATAATGGTCAGTTTAATGATGTACTATGTGTTCCTAACTTGTCATGCAACCTTATCTCTATTTAATAGATAAATCATTCAGGTGAAGGGAAAATATTAGAATTCTCACCTCATGATGTTGTAATCAAGGACCTCAAAGATCCTAAACATATTTTAGCTACTGGCATTGCTGATGATTCCACAAGGTTTTATAAGTTTGAAAACTTTGGGTCATCCTCTCTTCCCTCCGTTTTTGTTACTCATAATGATGATGTGAGCAAACTTTGGCATGAGCGATTTGGTCACTTAAAATATCGCTCTCTTCAAACTCTATGTAAGGAAAATATGGTGACAGGCCATCCTATGGTATCTTGCTGAGATGGTGTTTACTCCGGATTTGTACTCGAAAAAAATTATCAGGATAGTTTTGACAAACGTGTCTCTTGGCATGCTTCAGCCCCTTTGCAGCTTGTGCACAGTGATTTATGTGGTCCTCTTCCTGATGTTTCTTTCTCTGGTTGTAAGTAATTCTTAACTTTCATTGATTATTTTTCCAGACGCACTTGGGTATACTTCTTAAAACTCAAGAGTGATGTTTTTAACATGTTCTTGGCATTTAAGGCCTTTGTTGAGAAAAAATCTGGATGTCAAAGTCTTAAGTTAATATTAGACAATGGAGGAGAATAAGTTAACAAAAAATTTGTAAACTTCTGCACTGAGCATGGCATTCAATTGCAATATACTGTTCCATATACTCCACAACAAAATGGTGTAGCTAAAAGGAAGAATCACACCTTAAGAGAAATGGCTAATTGTATGCTTCAATATAAAGGACATGGTCTCAATTTTTGGGCAGAAGCCATTAACTATGCAAATTACACAGTGAATCACACTCCTACTAAGGTTTTAAAGAATAAAACTCCATAAGAAGCTTGGAGCTCAATCAAACTAGATGTAAGTCACTTTCGTGTTTTTGGAAGTGATGCTTGGGCCCATATTCCGGATGCGAAACATAAAGACTTAGAACCTAAGAGTGAAAAATGCATTTTTGTTGGATATTATGAAGATGTCAAAGGATATAGAATTCTCCAACCAAAATCCAAAAATATAATCATTAGAAGAAATGTAAAATTTGATGAAAATATATCGACCTGCGAGCCTAGTTCGGCGGGTGTGCCACCTTTGGCCTGCGAGCCTGATTAGGCATATGTGCCACCTCTCTCTCTCTCTTATATTTTTAATAGAATTCCTTCTAGTTCAGATGATGATAGCGAGGATGAAAATCCTCCTCCACCACTTGAAATTGTTCCTTATACTCCACCGCTTCCAAGATTGGTCCGCTCTATTCGGGATGCAGCAGGTTCTCTTGTATGCGACCCTGCTAATCGACAACGTACATGTTCTTAGTTTGAAAGAGCCTCTTCCTTATTGCCTCAAGTTCTAGAAAATCCTGATCCAGAAACCTTTGAAGAAGCCTCTGGTCATCCAGATTGGGATGAAGCTATGAATGAAGAATATCGCTCCTTATTGGAAAATGATACTTGGGATCTTGTTCCTCTTCCAAAAGGAAGAAAAATTGTCAAATGCAAATGGGTTTACAAAACAAAGTTTGGACCAGATGGAAAAGTGGATAGACATAAAGCTCATCTTGTTGCTAAAGGATTTTCACAAGTTGAAGGCATTGACTATACTGAAACCTTCTCAACTGTTGCCAAAATGAATTCTATCCGCCTTATTCTTTCCCTTGCTGCCTCCTTTAAATGGGAAGTCCATCAAATGGATGTTAAATCCACCTTCTTACAAGGAGATTTTCATGAATAAATCTACATGGAACAACCCCCTGGCTTTATCCAAAATGACTCCAGCCTTTTTTGTCACCTTAGGAAGTCCCTCTATGGTCTCAAACAAGCTCCTCGGGCTTGGCATGCCAAAATGGATAGATTTATATTAGATAATGGCTTTTACAGGTGTCATTTTGACAACACTGTCTACACCAATAAAGTGGGTAAGTCCTTCACCATCCTTGTTCTTTATGTTGATGATCTTATCCTTACTAGTAGTGTTCCAACCATATAAACCATGTGAAGTCTAGCCTCAAAAAGATGTTTGAAATGACTGACTTAGGGCACTTTCATTATTTCCTTGGTCTTCAAGTCTTGCAATCCAAGGAAGGCATTACGCTTTCTCAGTACAAGTATGCCTGTGATCTTCTTCACCACTTTCACATGGAAGATTGTAAGCCATCCCATTCTCCCTTTTAGTCTGGAGTTAAGCTTTCAGTCACTTGTACTACCCATGAAGTTGATGCTACCTTATATTGTCAACTTGTTGGTAAACTTTTGTATCTAACCCATACCCGTCCTGACCTTTCCTTTGCCATTGGTCTTGTCGCTTGGTTTATGCACCAACCTCATGAAAGTCACTGGAAAGCAGCTAAAAGAATACTTCGATATATTTGAGGTACAATTTAGTTCGGGATTCATTACAGTGCAGGAGCATCTCCATTGTTGATTGGTTTCACTAATTCTGATTGGGCTGGTGACCTTGATGATCGAAAGTCTACTGCAGGATATGTATTCACTCTTGGTTCAGGACCTATTACTTGGTATTTTATGAAACAAAGTGCCATCTCTCTTTCTTCAGCAGAAGCAGAGTATCGTGGTGCAGTTGAAGCCAGCAAGGAAGCCATGTGGCTTCGTCAGATCTTTTCTAAATTTGGTCTTCATCATCAACATCCAACTACATTTTGGTGTGATAATCTGAGTGCCATTCATCTATGTAAAGATCCAGTTCAACATCAGGTATGAAACACATTGAAATCCACATACACTTCATCAGAAAGCTCATTCATGATTGTGTTCTTGAAGTGCAGTATTATCCAACCAATGATCAAGTAGCCGATATCTTTACAAAGGCTCTCACAGAAGAAAAGTTTACCAAATTTCGATCCATGCTTAGAGTTCAGGAAAGTTGTCATTAAGGGGGGATAGGCTCTAATGCCTCCTTCCTTATCCTATTGTGTCACTTTTGTAAATCCTTCAATCCTATCCCAATTTTTTCTTACGAGGGGATGTTAGGATATTTCGACACATAGGAAATAATCTCCTTTTGTGTCACCTTTGATAATCCTTCAATCCTATCCCAAGTTGTTCTTAAGGGGGGATGTTAGGATATTCTGACACATAGGAAATAGTTAAGAATAACCTAGTCTAGTGTAGAGTTAGGTAAAGTGTGTTTATTTACCATGTACATTTGTAACTTATAATCCGACGATCACGATTTGTAGTGATCCGACGGTTATCTCTCACCTCGGTATTAACGACACTTGATCCGTGGCTTAGCACCCAATTGGTCCATGGTCTCTATTTAAAGAGCATGGAGGGTCGTTTGTTCGGTAACTGTTTATGAGAGAAACATATGTAAATTTTCCTTTATATTAATAAATTTCCTAAAGTGGCCGCGTTGGCTGAGGTCATGGACTATTTCCCTCTTTGAGGGTTTTAACCACGTGATTATACTGGCATACTGATTTGTGATCTATTTGGGAGCGGTGACCTTTGGTTCTTGATCTATGGAACTTACCCTGTAAGTTCCTACAATTGTATTCTTGGCCTCAGATCAGATTATCCCTTCCCGATCTCTACCCCTCACTGCACTGCAAACTCACTTCAAATTCCTCAGCAAACCCCGCCCCATAAATTCGACTTAGATTTAGTGCTTTGCAATGTGTGTGTGTTCCAACTGAACCCAAGCCCTTATCTTATAATTTTATAGTTGGAAAATTAATGGTCGTGATATAATCACTAATCAATAGCTCAGATTAAAACACTGCTTGATCTACGTCACTTATAACATTTCATCACGTGTTAATTTATTTACTTTAATTTTTCTATTTCCCTAAGTTAGACTTAGGGTCCTCATTAAAAAAATTAATTATTTGGATAACTCATACACCGAATGAAATTTCTCCAAACTCTTTTTGGGTCTTGAAGATATTGTGTGTCTTAGCCCCTCCACAAAATTTTGGAGCTAGAGCACACCCGATGCTACCAAAATATCAACAAATAGACATGTCGATTCAGTTTTATGACGTTGAACTAGTATATATACAAGTCATTCCTCCTCAATTTGACCACCATCTTGGTCAAGCAAGCATAAAGAAGGAGATGAGGCAATTTGGGCTTGAAGAGAGAAGTCTAATGGTTCATGTCTCATGAATCCTATGTCAATGTGAGGTAGAAGGTTTTGGGATTTGTTTTTCTTCTACTCTTTATGGTTTCTGGGTTATGGTTTTTATCAAATTCTTGGCATAATATACCCCTTTAGAACCTCTTAAGATTCGAATTTAGAAGGTCAAAATTTAGCCTTAATAAGCTGTGAACCTGACCTAGTTTTAGACTGCAAAAATCTCGGCCTGAGGAAACTACAAACCTTGGCCCTATTTTGAGCATACCACTCAAACTCCAGTTGGTAGATTCCACTTCGATATATCTGGAAAAAGTAGATTTTACCACAAAGATGTGGTTTACCTCATTTTGGATGAAAATATCATGACTCAATGCTTCCAAAGACGCTTTACTTGTCATGGTGCCTTTGATATTGGAAAATTTGGCAGTGTCTCTAAAAATCTCACTTATTTTCTTCACATAGTCTTGTCGGGTCATCAGCATGTCATTAATTACAAACAGAGAAGGCAGACCCTTCTGTGTTAAAGGTTCAATCCTACTAAGGAATCTATTCACAAATATCTCTAAGATATGACATTTCTCTTCCACTTGAACAATCCGATTCTTCTTTGTAAGAACCTTCTTCACTTCTGAAATTGTCTATGTTTTGTCATCCACTCCCAAGTCATCCAACTCATATCTATTCTTGGAGTTTAAGAACTTGATGATGTTTTTGGATGTAGTAGGCATATCTCCAATCTCTTCCTTGATGGTTGTAATGACATCATTAGCTTTCTCAATAAATTCTTTTTGTTCAAATATAATTTGGATGCAAGGCCTGATTTCATTTCTGTTCAAAATTCGCACTTCATCATGTTCCCATAACTATTCGGCATCTTCAACTCGTTTTTTCAAAAAGGCATAAATTCTTCATTCGGAAGCCATTTTTTTTGAAACGACCTAATTTTTCGAGATCTTTCCATTGGTTCAGTTAGTTTCAGCTTTTCTCAGCTTCAATTTTTAAAAGGAAATGAAAAGTGCATGTCCGATTATTCTTAACAACACCAATTATTTCCAATGACTACCTCACATGGTAGATATACTTAGAAGTAAAGGGCTTTACAGAATAGCCATAGGGGTAGAAACTAAACCTTCTGATGATCATAAAGTCGCTAAATGGGGAAGTAAACAAGATCAAGCACGAGGGTTGATGGAATGTCCATTTCTCAAGATCTTCGATTTCATATCCTTGACATTGACACCCCTCATGAAGCCTTGGACAAGCTAAATACTGTCTTTGGCATTCAAAATCAAATTAGGGCCCATCAGCTTGAAAACGAGTTGCTTACTTTGGACCCCAATAATTTCTCCTCTATAGAAGACTTTTTGTCCAAATTCAAGACCCTTAGACTTCTTTTAGAGGGTTGTAAGGTCAAAAAGGAAGATAGTAGCCTCATCTATTGCATTCTTGCTAAGCTTGGCCCTGCATACTCTGTATTTGTTTCCGCCTTCCATTCCACTAGAGAAGCCATCATCTCTTCAGGAACCACCTACAAGAATCCCTCTTTTGATTCCTTTTGTGATTCTTTGATAAGGGAACAAGAAAAACTCTTACACCTTGGTCTTATTAATTCTGGAAATGCTTCTAAGAAAGCCTTAGCAGCCCAACATCAATCATATCAAAAGAATCCCAAGAAGCAGTATCCTAAAAAGTATGGTCCTAAACCAAACAAGGGTCCTAAGCAATTTCAGCCGCAAACTAAAAAATCAAATCACCAAAATGATAAAGCAAATAAAAACAAAGGAAAGAAGACCAATAGACATTGAAATTTTTGTAATCGTGATGGCCATATAGAGTCCAAATGTTTTAAGAAGATGGAAGCCTTATAAGCTGTTACACCATTTTTTGCTCATCTAACCTATTATCATTAGATGAACCCAAGTACACCATGTAAGACCAATTTTACCCTAAGTAATATTGCTTTCACCATAAGAAATAACTTATTTGTTTATATTTCCCAGTCATATTTAACTCAAAACAGGGAAATTAATTAATTAAATCCTTATTTATTTAATTATTTCCTAAGAATAAGTTATTTAAATCATTATTTAAATAATATTCTTAGTTAAATTTGACTAAATCATCCATGAATAATTAAATAAACCATTATTTATTTAATTATATTCCCATGATTTCCCTAAAATGATAAATAAATCATTTATTTATTATTTATAAATAAAGGAATTGACCCAAGTCAAAAATCCTTTTCCCTCCAACAAATATAATAAAATATTCCTAAAGGGTGGTTCTAGAATTCGATTAATAATATTTTATTCATGCACTGAGTTCTAGACCGCCCTAATATTTGTTATAAATAGAAGGGTTTTCCCCATTCATTAGTCACCTCCATTGCATTAGATCACTCTGGATCTACTCTTGGTCACCATTTTCCATTTTTGCCTTGTGAGCTCCCATTGAGTTCTATGTTTGTCTGGATTTTCTACCACAATAAGAGAGAGGAATTTTAGATCTGAAACGTTGAGGACTTTCAAGAACCCACCCCATTGAGGAGAACCGGAAAAAATCTTTCTTTTTTTCCTCTCGGGTGCCCCCTTTTAATATAATACAAAAATTCTTTCAAATACACTGTTCTTGTCTTGTTTATTGGATGCACGGAGCCATATTTTACTTTATCTGCTTAATTTCTTAGATTTGGACTTGTGCAACATTATTTGGATCATCTAATTGTAGATTTAAAGATGTTTTGCAGCCATAATTGATGTTAGGGCTATTTGTTATGCGTAGCTAAAGTGATCTTTTACGACGAAAGATTCATACTAACATAAGAAGCAGTGAAGAAGCACAACATCAATTTGGAGCACTCTTCACCTTCATCTTCAGGAATGGCACTTTCTGCTTATGGTTGTCAAGCATAAAGATCTGGTTATGCATTAAATGTATCTTTCTCTTCTCATTCTCATGAGTGGCTCATTGATTCTGGAGCTTCTTATCACATGGCCAAAAATAAAGCCATGTTTTCTTCTTTAAATGATTGTAACACCAAACATATTTATGTTGGTGATGATAGATCTCTTAGCGTTGTAGGTTTTGAAACCATTCATCTCGATAATGGTCAGTTTAATGATGTAGTATGTGTTCCTACCTTGTCATGCAACCTTCTCTCTATTTATCAGATAACTCATTCAGGTGAAGGGAAAATAGTAGAATTCTCACCTCATGATGTTGTAATAAAGGACCTCAAAGATCCTAAACATATTTTAGCTACTGGAATTGCTGATGATTCCACAAGGTTGTATAAGTTTGAAAAATTTGGGTCATCCTCTCTTCCCTCCGTTTTTGTTTCTCATAATGATGATGTGAGAAAACTTTGGTATGAGCGATTTGGTCACCTAAACTATCGCTCTCTTAAAACTCTATGTAAGGAAAATATGGTGATGGGCCATCCTATGTGTTTGGCCAGAATTGTAATCTACAGATAAACTACGCTTCCCTAGACTGGTGTCTAGTCTAGAACAACATGTGAAAGACTACACTACCATTTTTCCTAACTCATAATAGATACACAAAGAAGATTGGATGCTTACTTGTTTCAGTCGCTTCCAAATGGCTCCTTTCTGTCGCTTCCACTAGAGCTTCAAATTAAAGCGATTTCAAATAGTGGAATGCTTCCTGCAAGAAAAAACACTGAAACAACAGAAGATGCAATAATATAGATATCTATTCAAGTTAATTAGCCAAATCAGTTAAGCATAAACTACATTCATCAACCAAGATTTTACAACATGGAAAATCAAAGTAAACATGGATGCATGTAGGGAAAAACAAGAAGTAATCTTTATTGATGATAGAAGGAGAGGTTACAACCTAATGACTGATTCATCGTGACCTTCCAGAAAAGTTCCCAAGCCTCATCACAACATAAGTCTCTCCAGCAGCAGCTCCACAAATCAAACTCTCTATTGAAAATTCTCCAGCATTTCCCTACTCAAATTCTTCCTCCCAAACACTTAGATCTATGTTCAATTTATAAGGGAATTGTAGGCATTTTTGTAATCAATAACATTCCAAAAATAGGCAAGACATGTTTCCATTCATGTAGATGTCCAATGGAAACTTGGATCCGAAGCTTGACACATGTGAACCCTTCTAGAAGACACTGGCCAAGTGGAGATTCCGGAACAATGAGAATTTCGCTCCCAATCTGACCAACGCACCTTTGAATGTCGAGAAGTGCTTTGCAGAGCAGCCTGGAATGGGGCTACCTGCATATGCAACGTACTTAGGCCCCTTAGAGCCTGCGTTGGTGAGCTCCCACATGTTTAATAATAAGCTTCAAACCATGGAAAAGCCTTGCTTTGATGAAAATCTTGTTTGATTCATGTTGTTTCCTGTCTTAGGGCATATAGCAACAGAGATGATAGGGAATGACAGACCCTTTTATCATCAGTCCTGGAGATGATGCCCAGTTAACCAGGTCATTGGGAATGGTGCCCAAATTGACCTATAACAATTACCCCCTAAAGCATGAGATCCAAATAATAAGAACATTTTATTGAGATGCTTTACACTGTGATGAGCCTGGAAACAAAGCGAAACAGTCACTTGCATCAATCTTACAATGCATTACATCATGAAAAATCCTCTATTGATCATAATTTCCGAGGGTAGGCATTACCATAGTCAGCACATAAAACAATCTAATAACATGTACATAATTCAGAAAGTCATCTACATTGGAATGTTTCCCAAATGCAGACATCGCCTACAGATATAGGCCCATGTTTGGATGACAATCTATATGTAAGGTCACCGTACAGATGATGTGTAAAACAATCTTGAAATCACAGCTCAGATGGCTGAAACTAGATCCGGGGTCTTCTTATCTCATTCACTCGATCATTTGGGTACAAGTCTAGCCATGCGAATATATGATTTGTCGTCGAACATGGAAATACATCGTTTGTTTACCAGCCAATAAGGAAAGCTGTTAACAAACGTGAGAGAACCACCATTAATGTAAATTGCCCTCAAGGTACTGCAATACATTTCGTAAGGCGTGAATAGATGATTTGATGTCGAACGCCAAACAAAATATTTCGGTCAAAAGTCCGAAAGCAAGGATCTTGTCGATGCTGTAACAAGTCTCATGGTATTGGAATCTGAATGCTGTAACAAGCCTCATGGTATTGGAATCTGATGTTTCTAAGTGAACTTCATGGATATTGATTTGTAGTCAACAGGAAGTCACCTTATTGCAAAACTGGAGTTACTGATTTCGGAGACAAGGGTTTGACTTGATATAGAAATTTTTAGGGATGACGGTCATGAAAATGAACGTTTATGAATATTGCAGATGGATGAGTTCTTAATCACTGGATGACTTCTCTTGAACATATTGACGACACTGTGATGAGTTGGCAGAATTGACCCAAAACCGAAGTGAAGGTATGATGAACCATAGGTGTGAATGAACCGTCAAGATGATTACCCAACCCAAACAGTCACGGACATGGAGTGAAAGAAGTGTCATGTTAAAGAGCGACTTGCTACCAAAAATAAACTTTGCTTGCTTTTCCCAAATTTTCCTCGGTCATTTGTCGACCAGTGCCTCTTTATTTTTTAACAAGGTTGAGGAGGATAACATTTGCTTGATCTATAATTCAACACTTCGGGTGAACAAAGAATAAAGTATCGCTATTTAATAATTTAACGAGTCTAGCGATGAATGAAACTCGATTCTTGCCATGATAGATAAGCCCGTCGCTATTTTATGTTTTAACAAGCTTAACAATAGTGATAGCCCAGTCCTTTTTCATGTTTAGAGTAGAGTCTGTGCAAGGAGGACGAAAGAGGACCAAAAGTACTTTTTCGAGAACTTGTCTCTCGGGATTCGAAAAGTGTAAAAGAGAGATAACTGTGGAACCTCTTTAGTCATGTTTAACCAAGGTATTCATTTTTCGTAAATAATCTATCTCCGTCTAGAAAAGGGTTAAACTTATACTAAGCAGATATTGATTCATTTACTTTAACGAGCTCAAAAAGACAAGTGCTCGATAATCTTTTCACATTATCGGAGTCTGAAAAAAGCTGAAAGAAGACTCCAAGGGTTCCTTTTTCTCTGTTATCAAAGCTCGAAAAAGAGATAAAAGTGCGCTTCAAATCCTTTTTCATTTTTATCAAAGCTTGAAAAATAAGGAGAAAAAGTATGCTTTGTGGTCAAGTCCTCCTTGAAATAAATCTGCACGACTAACCTATTCATCAGTTGTATTTCCTGTTCAGAACAACATCAAATGGATTAAAAATACCTGTTTCATGATAAAAACATAATAAAACTACAGTCATAGCAATAAATTTAACTTGCAAGTAAGTAAATGACTATATAAAGCACTTTCACTATTCATTTTTACCATTCCATAGTTATTTTGGAGCTCTGAACCTGATTTTGCCCCCGAACTTCAATCGTTGATTACGGTCGTTTCAGTGGACGGATTTCATCACCGTTTGATCCAGGTCAGTAGCAAAAACCTCCTCTTTCTTTCAGTATTCATTTCATTACCTTTCCTTGCAATTTTTTAGGGTTTTGAGCCCCCTAGGGTAAATTCTGCAAAAATTGAGGGCAACGCACCCCTGAATGTCGAAACTTGCATTGCATAGAAGGTACAATGAAGTGTACCTGCATGTGAAATGCACTGTCTCAGCCTAGAGAGTGCGTTGGGCACAATTGAAGTTTTTTGTTTTCATGCTGTGTCCAAAATTTGCCTAGTTTTTTTGCAATGAATGGTATCTAATGGATCTTATGGTTGATTTTCAGGTTTCCATCGGATTATAATGACGATTACATGGAGAGAAAGAGAACATGAAGAAAAAGATATGATTTCCTTGAATGATCCGGGTACTATAAGAGCTTTAAGAGATTGCGGGCTACTTAAGTACTTTAAACTGTCGGGAATGAGGCAAAAGATAGAACTCTTAGAGTTCCTTTTTCGAGCATGGGATCCAGCGATAGAGGCATTTTACATAAAAAATCAAGTGTTGTCCATAACAGTTGAGGATGTGTATTTTCTCACAGGTTTGTCGAGGAGAATTTTTCCAATTTCACTCACAGGATCTACCGTTGGAGGAGAAATAGTGAGGGATTATGTTATGCAATATTGATATCCGGGGTCAGATACTAGAAAATATGGAAAAATAAACATCTGTGATGTCAGGGATTTGCCTTTGAGAACCATCCTATTCACTATCGATAAACTAGCTGGCACCGTTACACTCCATGTAGCGAACAGATCATATATGTAGTATGCGCTGGAATGTTCAGAGCCAACAGTTTTCAACTGGTCTTAAGCTGTTCTTTCTCAGATAAAGGAAAAAATGAATAAAGCAAAGGGAGGAAGGAAGAAAAATTTCAGTTATAGTTCCATTCTCATTTCCTTCGTTTTGGAACGAATTCCACTGATGCAGCCACAACATGTAACATTGGATATATCTATTCCTAGAGATCCTCGAATGCAGAGATGGGTAGAACTCATGGGTTGGAATTCAGGCTAATCGACCGTGGTGTTCTGGACTGCATTCTTCTCCTGGTTCAGGTGACAGATCATCGCCATCGATGAGTATGCATATGCAGGTGTCGAATTCTGAAGAGATCCAGATCTAGTTTTACCATAAGGTTCTCAGTGGGGTGCAATAGGTAAGATTGATTTGACCATGTTTTATTTTTATTTTTATAAGGTTTACACAAATGTTTTGTGTTTTGATTTCTTTCCAAGACTAAACTAAATGTTTAATTTAATGCAAATATCGGTCGCATTCAACCAATAGAGGAACCAGAGCACAAAGCAGATGCGCCAGCAGAGAGGGCTGTCGGGAGAGCAGTCCTTTAGGACCTTGATATGGCGGAGACTCTTGTTGAGCTTCAACAACACATATAGGGGTTGACCTTCGGGATTCCAGATTGTCAGATCGAAGAGCTTCCCATGCGACTGCAGCGACACACCATTGGGGTTCCTAACCGTTGGATGCGGTTGCTCCGTAGGATTGCTAGATCTATAGCGTGCTATCATGAGCACCACTAGTTTACTTATGAATTTTTGCATACATTTTGAGGTCATATGACCAACGTGTCTTGGGAAATTTTTTTGTAAAAAACCTATAACTATCTATCTATATGTTTTCAGAGTTTTTCCTATGTTCAATGCACAATCCTATTCAATGATGTGAATGTTTTCTTTACCTATGTCACAAATGTCTGTCTAAAACTTGATTGGTTAATGAATCAGTTAAAGTGTTCAGATTTATGGAAATGTATTGATATTGAATGTAATCAAAATGTCTCTCCAAAAGTCAAACTCTAAGGAACAATCTAAGAAGTGTTGGATTTCTAACAATATAAATACTAGTAAGTTGTAGTACCACAAGTTGTAAGTCTAACCTGATGATTATGTGGTTAATACCAAATGAAATGGCATCAGAGAGAAGTTCAATAAATGTGCTATACTCAGCGATATTATTCGTCGATCTACCAATACAAATCCATTGAAAACTCACTAACTCGCTGTTCGGAGCGAAAATGGCCCACGCTGCAGAGGATAGATTCTGCGTACTACGACTAGCACCATCAGCATATCCAACAAATGGTTCTGAAGATTTAGTCATCTGCGATGAAATGTAAAGCGGATTACTAACGTCAAGAAAACTCTAAAAACAAATTAAGATAGTGAATGAAAATCAACAGCATATAAACAATATAATACAAAAAATTACCATGCTCATGATTAAGCATAGTAACGTTTAAGATACAACCCATTTCTAGGCTGTGCCAATGAAATCCCATCATAATCAACTAACTCGTAGGCATCCTTAGCAAGAAATCTTTTGAAAATATAGGGGCCATGCCATAATGGCTCGAATTTCCCTGTACCTATCCTATCAGCTTCTTGGTTGTAAAGAAGGACCAAGTCACCCTTTGAGTAGATGCGAGGCTGGACATTTTTGTCGTATTGCACCTTTATACGTCTCTTATGTGATTCGTTGGCCAATTGGGCTTCACGACGCATTTCATCTAGATGGACGAGGTTAAGGAGACACACTTCTTCTTCATAGGTATTAGGTAACAAGTCTATCGCGAGTTTTAACGATGATATTTCGCATTGGATTGGTAAGATAGCTTCCAGACCATACACCAATTTAAAAGGATTAAATCCGGTTGCGTTTCTCACCGACGTTCGATACGCCCACAAGGTGGAGTACAAGATCAAGTGCTAATTCCTTTTACGGACTCCTATCATTCGTTGAAGCATTCGTTTAAGAATTTTGTTAATAGCCTCAACTTGTCCATTTGATTGTGGATAATAAGGAGTAGAATTATCATGCAACAATCCTAACTTGGCTGTCAATTCAGACATCATATGGTTGCGAAAATGCTTCCCATGATCCGTAACTATAGCCTGTGGGACCCCAAACCGTGCAATGACATGATTGAAGAAAAATAATGTAGCTGTTTGTCCTGTGTTGTTGAACGTAGGCATTGCTTCGGCCCATTTGGTAAAATAGTCGACTACGACAATAATATAACCATGCCCCCCAGAAAAAGGAGGGTTATAGGTCATGAAATCGATACCCCATTTCGTAAATGGTCTAGCAGAGACAACAAGATGCATTGGCGCTGGCAGCTTGCGGATTTTACGGTCATAAATCTGGCATGCATGACAAATTCTGACTGCGAGGATACAATCTCGAAAAATAGTAGGCCAAAAGTAACCGAAGCAGAGTATCTTCTGCATGGTAGCATAACCAGACAAATTTCCACCACAAGCTCCAGCATGGCAATCATTTAATACTTTTTCGGCCTCCTCATGAGTGAGGCACCTCCTTAAAATTGTATCGACGCCACGATGATAAAGTGTATCGCCGACGATCAGATAATCTTTGGCTTGGTATCGAATACGTCGCTGATCAGAGCGAGAGGTATTAGGTCGAAAAGTTTGGGTTTGGAGATAAATGATGAAATCTCCATACGAGGGATTAGATGATCCGATCAGAAACAGAGACTTGTCGAGAATAGATGGTTCCGACGTAGTTGCAGTACTATCACAGGGAATGTCACAGAGAAGCTCAGCCAAAACTAAAGACTTCTTTGACTTGGATTTGATGAATTCCAAATCAAATTCCTGCAAAATGATGATCCATTTTGAATATTCCCCCCCAAACAATTGATGTGATAAGATGTAAGTCATGGGGTTGCAATCCGAAACTATTGTTGTTTTTCAGAGCAGGATATAATGGAGAAATATTTGGACAGCTTGAACAGCTGCCAAGGCAAGATTTTCTACGTACAAGTACTTAACTTCCGTATCATTGAGATTACGATAGATCGGATGTTCAATTCCATATTCTACTTGGACCAAAACCATAGCGATGGTCGTTTCAGCCGCGGCGATATATAGGAAATAATCATTTGAATAATTTGGCGGATACATTAATGACGCTTAGACAAGATGGTCCTTGACAAAATCAAAAGAAACTTGTGCAACTTGGTCCCAATGGAAGGGAACTCCCTTTTTCAATAATCGAGTAAATCCTTTAGCCATTTCGGCGTAGTTTGGAATGAACCTTCTCAGGAAGTTAGCCTTTCCTTGAAGTTTCTGTATCTGAAGTAGGTTTGATGGTGCAGGAAAATCAATAATGGCCTATACCTTTAGTGGGTCTATTCAAATTCCTTATTTTGAGACTAAGAATCCAAGCAATCGACCAGAACCAACACAAAACACACATTTGTGCAGATTGAGGCGTATCTTGTAGTGTCGGCATCGTAAGAAAATGGCTCTCAAATGCATCGGGTGATCAGTCCGTTTTCATGAATGCACTGGTAAATCATCTAGATATGGTTGAACAATGTGCTTGATGTCGTTGAAAGCATAATCCATTACTCTTTGAAAAGTTTCTCGAGCGTTCTTTAAACCGAACGGGAGTTTCTGATATGTGAATGTGCCCCAGGGACAAATGAATGCTATCTTATGTTGGTCATCTGAGCGGATATTGATTTGATTGTAGCCGGAAAATCCATCCATGAAAGAAAATATTTCACATCCAACACAATCGTCAATAATATGGTCGATAAATGGTGTAGGATAGTTGTCTTTTGGACAAGCATGATTAACATCCTGATAATCGACACGCACTCTAATGTTTCCTTGTTTTTTCATAACAGGAACGATATTGGAAACCCACTCAGTTAGCGGAATAGGGTAAATGAAACCAACACACAAAAGCTTTTCAACTTCTGCTTTGATGGCAGCGACTTTCTTTGGATGAATAGGATGAAGCCGTTGACACACTGGTTTGACATCAGGATACATATTAATAGTGTGTTCAACTATACTAGTATCTATGCCTGGCATTTCTTCATAAGACCAAGCGAATACGTCATGAAATTCATGAAAAAGAGAGAGATATGAATCAAGTTCCAATGGAGAACAAGATACATCGACATGAATATTTTCTACAACGCCAGGTTTAGTCGAAATATCGATAGAAATCATTTCTTCAATATTTGATAAATTTCGCTCAGATTCAATTTCATTAATTAGAAAAGAATTCGAAAAGAAATTTTGACTGAATTTTTTTCTTCATAATATGGAAGATGGGAGCGATGATGATAATCTTCCCATGGTTCTCCTTCTGCCATCATAGCTTCCAAAATATTTTCATTTGTCAAAATTTTTGAGGAAAATGAATCAGATGGAGTGCCAAAATCTAATGAATGATCAACCCAAACACTTAGCGACACTGATTTCGGATTTGCCGCCCAAGACGAATAGATTGATTGCTATTGAAGCTCAATAGGGTTGAGCGGTAAAACATCATCCAACGTAGAAATATCAGAATCACCCGTACTCTTCCTTAAGACAGATAGAGTGGAAGAGATCATGTAGCAGGTCTCTATGCTTGCAATTTTTTCCGACGTCATGGGCGGCGGTAATGCAAAGGTTCCCATAAGAGTGGAATCCTTTAAGATTCCTACACCAATGTTCTGGATTTCTAGTTGGGGTAAGTGAATATACGAAACACTTCCAGTTACTTGCGAAGTGGAGGCAAAAAAGGATAATTGAATAATGACTATAATAGTACTTTTATGAGGAAAGGCAACCATTCTAAAATATGTAGATACAATTGCAGTCATCGCATACACCCATGGTCTTCCGAGTAAAAAATTATAGTCAAGGGGTCCGTCAACAACCTAAACATCAATACTTACTATTTTTCCCCCTAATTCAACTTGCAAGTTATTAATAATACCACAAGGTTTATATGTTCTTCCATCAAAAGCCTTCAACGTCGTTGATGATTGCGATAATCATGGCGAGCCAAGTGACTTCCAACAGTTTAGAGACATAATGCACGTAGATGATCCCTCATCAATAATAGTGCGATGAAAAAGGTGATTGAGAACATTTACTTGGATGGAGAATGCCAATTCCACTGGTAGTTGCGGCACATAGCTCGTATGATTAAAGATGACAAGATTAGAATCAGTCAGATCAATTCCACCAATGGTCGACAATAAAGCCTGCTTCTGGGAAGAAAAATTTCATAATACCTCAAGAGCAGACATAGCTGAAAGGGATTGAGCCAAATATTCAAATATATTATAATTTTGTGCAGCTCTTGCCCAAGGATTATATGTTGATTTATGAATTAATCCCTTTGGTGGCTTTATCGTTAATTCAGGAATAACAAGAGGTGGTACTAATTCATTAGATGGATTCATTGTTGAGGTAGTAGGTTGATCAGTGGCCAGAATACCATAGTATTTATTCCGCATCGACACAAAAATATCTTGTGAAGGTTTTGTACTAGATAACATTAACACTTGGGAACTAGGAGCTGGATCCGTAGCAACCAAATTTGTGTCTGGATTTGGAAATGGGTCTGTCAACATAGCTGATGCATTAGAAGTCTTGATGAGTTTTGAGACTTCAACACGGTGAGGAAAATCCCTAACAAAGTGTCCCTCGTTACAGATTATGCATGGATAACGAGGTTTCTGTGGTCCTGACGGTTGATCAGATGATTGTTCCTGCGGGTTAGAAGTTTGATTTTTCTTTTCTTTCCCCTTTTTCTTACTTCCTGGTTGCTTATCACTTTTGCCTTTTTCGAATGAGATGACGTTGATTTCAGAAGTAGGAGCAGGATCAGATGTAGTAGTGTTGTGTGTATTTACAGTGCCTATCAAGCTGTCTCTAGCATGAGAGTCCTTTATTTGAGAAGGAACATTGAAATTAGATCACGACGCATTTGGGATTTTCTCATAGAGCGTGCTAGACTGAGTATAAATAAAGTCTAAATACTGGGCACGAGCGATGAATTGCTCTTCTGTGACGACGCCACCTTTAGCCACATCCTCTATTATAGATGGTAACAAGGATTTGATGAACCATTCAACAAGGAGCTGATCGGGAAAAAATGTATTAACCATTCGTCGACAACGACGCTACTCATGAATATGATCTGAAATGTGAGTAGCATTACTCTGTTTGAAATTGGTCAAGAGTTTTGTTCCAGTTTCGTATCTGATCGGTAACTGGAAATGGGTCAAAACGACAGTAGCCAAGGAAGTGAAATTTTCAAATGAAGCTCTAGGTAATTCAATGTACCATTTAGCTGCCGGACCTGTGAGCGTTCTCTGGAAAAGACGTAATCGAACAAAATCATCATTTAGGGAATTTGATGAACACCATAAATGATAAGTCATAACATGAGTTGATGGATCTTCTCTAGGGTTTCCATTGAATTTAGGAATATTGGAGGGTAATTTATGTGGTATCACCAGCCACCAAGGAGCATAATTGATAGGATCATTGGTTAACTGGTTTAAATCTGGTAATTCCAAGGTTGCAACAAAAGGAAATTGTCTATTAAGGTCAATTTGAGCATAGCCAAGATAAGATGGAATTTCTTGGGCAATAGGTCTTTGAGCACCGACATATGGGATTTGTTGCTGGTAACCCAGATAGGGGTTATTTTGCATGGAAAATGCTTGAGAGTTCTGTTGGCCAAAACCTGGATATGGTAATTGTTGATATGAAGTTTGAGGAATTTGTGCCTGTGGCTGCCAAGGGGTCTGTCCACCAAGATTATAACCCAAATTAGTATAAGTTGGATTCAGTTGATATGTATAACCAGATTGTGTTTGTGACATCCCATAAAATGGTGGACCAACTTGTGAATAAATGATTCCTGATACAGGTTGTTGTAAATTAACCAAAGGATTTTGAGTCTGTGGACCCAATATTTGATGATATTGAGTTGAAGAACTCGCGTGATAAGGTTGATGTACAAGATTTTGATTCTACAACAGGGGTATAGATGTATTAACAAGTGGTATTGAAGTGGGTGTAACAGGTTGAATTGGTTGATACGATTGGACAACCGTTTGTGGTTGGATAGGCAGAGTGGGCTGCCATTGACAAACATGCATGTCAACAATAGTTTGACCAAAATGTGACTGAGTACTGTCATATTGGGTGACCATAGGTTTCCCCCCAGCACAAGGAGGATAATAAGACGGAAAATATTTTTCACCGAATGCTGGGAGTCCAGTTGATATGGTATTTAAACGAATTGACCCATAATTACCGGCTTGATATTTCCCTGATGATGGATTTAATGAATCAAGTCGTTCAGTACTAAATATAGGACTACCAGTTAAAACACTAGATGATGACATTTGCAAATACCATGAACGTGAAGGTGCACCAGAGAAAGTGCTAGATAATGATTTGTAACCTGTTGGGACCGAAGGGCCGCCATGAAAATATGACTATGGTGATGTTGTGAACATCAACGGAGTAGCGAGGGTAGGAGCTGACGTAATTGGAACAACAGACCCAACCGAAGATGTTGGTTCAAACATGGTTGTTTGACCAAATGTATACTCTCCAAAATCAACGTGTGATTGAACGACAATAGGATCAAAAAAAGAAGATGGAAATGATTAAGGAAATTACTGGTATAGGTAAAGGTCTCCCCCAAATTGGGTTTTGCTTAAAGGTGTATCAGGTTGAGGGATTTCTTCAATTGCGATTAAACCAGGAGGTAGAACTTCACCGTCAGGCCCAAAATATATTTCAGACGGTTGACTGTGTGAAGTAGGAGTTTCAGTGGCTACAGAACTTTGTGGGATGACTAAGGTAGGAACAACTTCTGGCTGTTCAGATTCAGGATTCAGAGATTCTGGCAAAGAAGAGACAGGATCTGGATCAATGTGAGTGTGAACAACTTCGGTTTGAAGAGGTATGGTCTCAACGATTGAATGGATCGTGACCATGGGTAGCTATGAAGACTCCGTTTCGACAATAGTAGAAGAACCAGGATGTGTGGAAACAATTTGAGCTAGATTTGGTTTAAATGATGATGTTTCGCCAGAGGTACGAATTGTACTTGATTCAGCAGATCGTGATCGCCTTTGCCCACCAGAAATAACTTTCGGTGGTAAAGGTGGTTTTAAAGCTAATATACGCGAATGACGGGGGGTAGGATTGTGTTCTTCCATGATTACTGATTTATTTTATCCAAAAAAAAAAAAACAAAAAGAGGGTAATGCTAGGAAAAAAGGTTTACCATGAAACTGTGAACTGCAGAATACCTCTCGGCGAACCAAGAAGTACGGGCAGGAAATCTCCCCGAATGCTGTGTTCGGTGTATCAAAATTTCAAGGCGGCCGAATCGATTCACTATGGATGGATAGCACCTAAAAGTTGTCCTCCCAAATATACCCGAAGGTATGTGGAGGCCCAAGTCCGTATTAGCACTGTCTGATGTGAAACCGCACAGTGAGAGCACCCCTTTATACTTATCGTACTGTAACACCGCCCGATATACCCGAGAGTATGCGGACGAGCTACGATATACTTATGTACGTGGAGTGAGGTATCACACTTGAAATGTATCGCAGACATGTTAACGACAACTGCTATGTTTTATGACGCCGGAACACGTCTCTAGCCTAGACCTCTAAATGTTATCGTTAATGTTCCAAAGCATTGTTAAGTAAATTGAGATTTATTTTATGTTGATCTTGCTTAACAGTTTTCCTTTCAGGTTCACCACGATGATGTATATAAAATTCCTAAAATGCAAGCTAAGAATGATAAACAAACTTTCACTTTCAGCTTTTTTAATGAAAGACCTAGCTACTAAGGGAAGAGAGAAAATAATTTGAGAGCAAACAAATCAATGAACAAAACAAATCAATGAATCTCAAACTAAATTCAGATTTCCTAATGTTCCTTTTACAAAAATCACACAATCCTACATGCAAATGCAAGTTTTTCTTCTCAGTTTCCTTAATGTTATGAATGCAAAAAAGAAACTAGGTGCACTAGATCGATAATCGAAATGATTTTTAATTTCGAGAAACGAAGAATATAAACAACAATTTCTCTTTTGAAGGAAAAACAAAGATTTCAACAACATTTCTCCTATCAAGGAAATGAAGATTTTACGACAATTTCCTATTTCAAAGGCAAACGATTCTTAATGCGACCATAAAAAATACTTTGAAATCAACTTGTCAATGATAATGATTTTTTTTTTTTTTTTAAACAACATTGAACAAATTTTCAGTCAAAGGAGAAGAAATATACATAATTACTGGTCAATAGAGCATCAAATTTTTTAGAACAAATCAACCAAAAAAACTGAAGCAAAGTACAAAGTTAGATTCAAGGGGATTTGTTCCTTTCAGCAGCCAACACAGTCTCCAAAGGGAGATTGTGCTCTACAATGCAGGCTGACAAGGGAGACAGTGCTCTGCAAAGCACTGTGCCTTGACCAAGGGTGTGTTGAGCGCAATAAACAAAGAAAAAGCTACTGTATGGCTCACTAACTTTGCAAATTGAGCTCTGAAATTTTTTAATCTTTATGTGAAATAGCTAGTGGGTGGATTTGGAAAGAAGATCAGAGACTAAAACACCAAGAAACAAGAGAAGTTCTCCCCAGTGGAGTCGCTAGTTTGTTGGGCCAGAATTGTAATCTACAGATAAACTACGCTTCCCTAGACCGGTGTCTAGTCTAGAACAACAGGTGAAAGACTGCACTACCCTTTTTCCTAACTCAGAATAGATACACAAAGAGGATTGGATGCTTACTTGTTTCAGTCGCTTCCAAATGGCTCCTTTCTGTCGCTTCCACTACAACTTCAAATTCAAGTGGTTTCAAATAGCTAAATGCTTCCTGCAAGAAAGAACACTGAAACAACAAAAGATGCAATAATATAGATATCTATTCAAGTTAATTAGTGTTGGGGCCCTTTTTTTATTGTTTTTGAAATATTGGTTAGAACATTTTGAATTTTGACCTTTTGAGTTGCGGCATGAAGACACATGGCAATCGTGACCGCGCCGCAACTACCAGGAGTCGCGGAGCTATCAAGGTGGCGCGGAAGCATGGGATAGCTGAAAATAGAACACACACAAGTACAGATGAAGAAAACACACAGCAGAAGATAGAAAGCGGAACACACAGATAATAGGAGAGAAGCTGGGAGCCGCTGAGGAAAAGACACAGAGGAACTGATAGTTGCGAGAGCGGGTGAATAAATAACAGTCACCCGACTGGAAGAAGAAGGCGAAAGAGGTTGCGAGGCTCATAACAGGGGAAGACGCACATAGCGACTGTGGAAGAATCATGCATGGCCTTCCTAGGGTTCCTCATCTTCTATATTCTACCTTTCTGTTCCAGAAGCTATCTGTATCAGATTTGTAAGCTGTCATTGAGAATGCCATGTAATCATGTGTTTGACCAAGAGATTAATACAATGGAAGGTTGCTGTCTCAATAAGATGTTTATGCGCCTGTAATGTGTTTATGCTGGTTTAAAATTTTATTTGCAAATGTCTGAATGCTTATTAAGTGATCTTGCGTATATAACTCTGTATATGTAATCGATGCACTGTCCTTCATGAGTTGCGAATTTGTTCCTTGCCATTGATCTCATTCCCTTCTGCATGTGGTTGCGGCACACCTCGGGTGAGACTCACTGCTCTCCGGAGTAGGGTGAAAATGCCGGCGTGTTCCTAGACTACATCAGACCCCTTTGTTGGCCACAACTCCTGAACCTGGGTCTTGTCTGCGAGACCTGACTTATCGCCAAAAAATGGTTGCGTTGTCGGGACCTGCATGTTCTGAGGGGACCTAGATCATGGTATCGAGGATTTTTGAAGGAGAGATACGGCGATGGTGGGATGATCATCTCGACCAATTCATTGCTCAGCAAGCAGAGCTGACCAAGAAAAAGGAGGCGGCGATCAAGGAGCTTGTTCTTTTCTCTGACTCAGCCAGTGATACGTACGAAATTTTCTGGGGAAGGTACCCTACAGACCTTTACAATTGGTTGCGGAGGTTACAAGCGATGCTGCCCCAAGAAGGCTTGCGGAAGATAAACCGTAGGTGGGCGCACGAAGATCTGGTGGCACTGCACCGGGTGGACTCTGAACTGACCCGCGCGGTGGATTTTTGGGTAAGGACCACGTTGGAAGGATACACTGTGGAGTTTTCTGTTGAGTGTTACCAATCCTTCTCGAAAGCCTAGGCTGTTTTCCACTCAGGGCTAAGAGGGAAGCTGCTGAAGGAGATTCTGCTGTGGATCAAAGCTCTGATGGTGGACGAAGGGTTGATTGAGTTTCACAAAACGAGGATGGAAGCGTAAACCACCTGTGCTGGGGGAAGGGTTGAGGGGACCGATGCTGTGTAGAATGTGAAAGTGGGGAGCGGGGAATGGATGTTGAGGCCGCATGCAAGTTGCGGGAGCGACGTGCGCATCGGTGGGCACAGATCGCCGATAGGTGGCGAAGAGATTTGAAGAGAAGGGAGATCGAGAGGAAAAATCAGAAGGAGGCGCCTCAGAGGACAGGAACTATGGGTTTGGATACCCAGGAAGAAGACGGGACAGCGGTGGAAGTGCAGTGGGTGCATGGGAGCCCAGCGACGCGAGAAAG
Source organism: Pinus albicaulis (assembly GCA_034641835.2). NCBI lineage: Eukaryota > Viridiplantae > Streptophyta > Pinopsida > Pinales > Pinaceae > Pinus > Pinus albicaulis. The sequence goes on along the minus strand of CM076574.1, from coordinate 1,417,307,560 downwards.
AGAAATAATGACTAGCGAAGATAATGGAAAGATGCAGCCCGAAGAGAGTTCCGATGACGAATGGCACGGCGTGATGCAGTGGATGTTTCAAGATCAGACGACACCCACCCCTCCAGGCAGCCCTACTTCCCACCTTCTGCATGGCCAGGATCCCGACCTTCCCCTGGTACTGTATCAACCTTTAAGTAATATTTTTATTCAGTTACAAGCATTGAGTCAGTCATACAATAGTTCATCAGCGTCAGTAACGTCCGGTAACAGCAGCGTTACTAGTAGTGGTATTTTTCCTAGTGGGACCGTTACGCAACCAGGAACTGGAGGATTTATCCTGGTCAATTCTCCGCAAGCACACATGGCTGGATCTTTCACCCGGTATCCAGAGTTCTCTGGTCGGGGAAATGATGATGTAGAGCAACACTGGTACCTGTGCGAAGCCATCTGGAGGGCTCGCCAGACGCCAGATGCAGGGAAGTTAATAGAATTCCAAACCACGCTCAGAGAGAGGGCTCTGCGATGGTTTATCAAGTGGTCCGAGGCTCATCCTAACCCCGTAATTGCGGACGTGAAGCGGGATTTTGTCCACGAATTCAAGCTTCCCCAGACAGACCAGCAGGGCCTATCAGAGCTGTGGGAAATTAAGCAAAAGGAAGGTGAGACCACGTGGGAGTTGATGCGGCAATTCAAGGACGCGATCGGAAAACTCAGCTACCCGATCGATCCAAACCACCAGAGGGACTAGTTCATCAAGGCTCTGCTTCCCTTAACACGAACCCCTCTCACTCAGCAGAAGATTGATAATCTGCAGGACGCTTTGGAGCAGGACATGGAGATTGAAGCCATGGCGGGCTACCCCCAGGAATATCGGGGGGGGCCGGCCCCGCAAGATCCTTCCTTGATAGGGTTGCAACACCATATTTCCAGCTTGACTGAGAAGCTCAAGGAGCTTCAGCCGGTGAGACCAGCGCGACCAAATGTTTGGTGAACTCATTGCCTGGTCGAGGGCCATGTCGCAACCGAGTGTCCTCGGGTGCGCGATGCAGGGGCAGGACCCTCGGTCGCAGCAATACAGGGCGGTCCACCACCTGGTGGCGGCACAGCGATGAACCCGCAGGGGGTCTACCAACCGCAACAGACTTACGCGGGGTTCCCACCTCATCCGGGTTCCACCACCACAGAGTACTGCGAGATTTTCCGGACGCTGGGGTACCCTCCTCGGATGTGCCCGATACTACATAAGTACTCCACGGTCCCAAACAATGTGTACTGTGAGTTTTGTGTTTCCACGACTCACAACACCGAGCAGTGCAGGGCGCTCGATGCACTTGCGGATCGATTGGATCGTCCCTCCTACAGGGTGAACGAGGCTCCAAGGGGAAGAGGCGGCGGCATGCGGGGAGGCCGCACAAGCGGACGCGGTCTGGTAAAATGTTACAACTGTGACCAGGAGGGTCACATGGCTCGAGAATGTCCCCTCCCGCGACGCCCCTGGTGTTCCCAGTGCCGGGTAAACGCCCACGCCACAGAGGACTGCCCGGAGCTCATCAAGAAGTGGGAAGAACGGGCGAGGTAGAGGGGAGCGAATCTGATAAAATCAGAGCCGCGAGGGACCGCAACCCCAGATTTGCAGAACGTCGCGATCGTGACGAGGGGCAGAAAGAAGACTAGAGAGGGTGCCCACGGGAAGGAGCCAGCATGAGTGGTTCGGCCGGCATCCTCGAAGAAGTTGATCAGGCCCGAAGTCCAGAAGAAGTATTTCCAGGAGGCAGTTGAGGTGTTCGCCCAGTTGCGGGACGAGGGAGGTTTGGAGGAGCCCATGCTGCCAGAATCTGGGGCGCATAACGTCGCAGGTACTGTGGTCGAGGATTGGCTCTGGATATTCCTCAGGATTGTATACAATGTTGTGCTACGGTAGCAGCTCAAGCATGCTTTGGAAGGAGCACTGCAGGGGCGCACAGGACTTAGAGACCCGGCGAACGCTGCCCCTCAATACGTGCAGCGCGTGAAGCGGAACAAGCAACGAACAGGCAAAGAATTCCGGCTTAACACGCAGGTCACGGGATTCCAAATCAGCGACACCATGTTGGACTTGGGGTCCGACGTCAACATTCTGCCACGGAAGACATGGGAGGCTCTTGGAAGACCATGGCTAGCCTACTCACCAATCCAACTCAGGATGGTGAACCAGTACTGCATTATGCCAATCGGTCGGCTCGAGGGTGTCGAGGGCGACGTTGCGGGGGTGAAGACATACACCGATTTTGAGGTTATTGATATCATGGGCGACAAGGATCCCTATCCCGCCTTACTCGGCATTGATTGGGCTTTTGAGAATTACGCCATCATCGACCTTAAAAAGGAGCTGATGATATTTGAGGATGGGGAGGTACGGGTCACCCAGCCCCTCGATCCGTATCAGGGCCCGCGATGTACGGAAACAGTGGACAATCGAGAGGATGCTCAGATGATGGACCTCCTTTATCAGATGACCGCAGGAAAGCGGGACGACTATATTAACCCGACTGCGACTAGCTCTGTCAGTTGGCAGAGTATGCAGAGCTCGGAGCTCGGATCCGAACTCGCTTGGGAAGACTGGCAGCAAGGGGGGTATGAGACCACTACACGGAGATGTGCTTCCATTGCCCAAGTCCGGTGGGTGGGGACTGAGATCCACGGATATCCCACCTTGTCGAACATGCAGGCAGTCAATACTTTTATTACTAAGGTGGAAGACCTGGTCCCAGCTGAAAGCCGGATGCCACTTTTGGATGTGGCCTTGCAATCCACGTCAGCCTGGTGGTGGGAAAATCACCGCAACACTCTGTTGCGATGGGAGTGTGTGGCAGATGCTCTGCGGGCGTGCTTTAAAGAGGATGAAGGACCTTGCAGTACACTTAAGTATCATGGAACTTCCGACCCGCGACATCATTTGCGGGCCTGCGAGGAACAGTGGCGTAGCACCAAATACCCTAAGGAGTTGTGGGTCCATAGGTTTATCCACTCCCTGGGTACAATTCCCCAGGCCTGGTACCTAGAGGAAGAGCGGAAACGGGGAACCCGCTCTTAGTAGGAAGTTACGGACAAGTTCGTTCGGTGCTTCTTGTTCGAAGGGGAGACGACGCAGGAGTCTCAGGCCCTACAGGCAATCAAGGAGGTCTTGTTTTTCTGCCATCCCGAGCCCGACGGGGGCCCGGTTGTGTCATGACCTGAGGTCAGGCGCGAGTTGGTTTGCCACCGGATTGACGGCGATCCGGATGACGATAGTCTGGAGGACCTCAGGCATCTCTATTTTAACGAAAGGGAAGGCGAGCGGAGCATCAGTGAAGAGCCTACGACTGAAGGAGTCCATTTACAGCCACTAAAGACGAAGAAGCTGAACATTGGAACGGATGAGAAACCCAAGCTCGCAACGGTGGGAGATTACTAGGATGAGGAAACGACAAAAGAAATTTTCAGCCTCCTCCGATAATACGAAGATTTGTTCCCGTCCTCGGTTGCAGACCTGAAGGGGATCAAGGGGGACCTGGGCGAAATGCGCATCGCGCTGAAACCGAGGGCCAGGCCGGTGAAGCACCGACCCTACCGGCTGAACCCACGTATCAAAGAAAAGGTCAAGATGGAGATCGACAAGATGCTGGCTGCAGGTCTTATCTTTTCAGTAGAAGAAGTAGAGTGGGTGAGTCCCATTGTCATCCAGAACAAGAAGGACAAAGCGGAGATCCGTGTCTGTGTAGACTACCGGAGCCTGAACAATGCCTGCATCCACGATCCGTTTCCCACTCCTTTCAGCGATGAAGTTCTAGACCATGTTGCGGGAAACGAAGCTTATTCCTTCACTGATGGGTTTTCGGGTTATCATCAGGTGCGCATCGCGGAGGAAGACAAAGCAAAGACGACATTCACCACTGAGTGGGGATCATTCGCATACCACGTTATGCCGTTTGGTCTGAAGAACGCACCGGCTGTGTTTTCCCGGATTGTCATTGCTGCTTTCCGGGAGTACATTCACAAGTTCCTGGAGGTCTACATGGATGACTGGACCGTCTACAGCCTGTTGAAGAAACACGCTTCCCTGTTGCGTATTATGTTTGACCGGTGTCGTCAGCTGCAGATTTCCTTGAACTTGAAGAAATGTATTTTTGCAGTTCCATTCGGCACACTCTTAGGCCACGTGGTGTGCAAGCAAGGGGTCTGTGTCGATCCCGCCAAGGTCGCGGTCATCGTCCACATGGAGGCCCCCGAGACCGTGAAGCAGTTGCGGGCACTTCTCGGGCACACGAGATATTACAGGCGGTTTATTCGCAACTACGCAAAGATTACGGCCCCTTTGGAGAAACTGTTGCGGAAGTCAGAGGTGTTCCAGTGGATGGCGGAGTGTAGGAAGGCACTTGACACCTTGAAGGAGAAGTTGGCGACGGCACCCATACTTGTTCATCCCGACTGGGATAAGCAGTTCCATGTGCATATTGATGCGTCCGGTATTGCACTTGGGGCCGTATTGGTGCAACCCGGGGAGAGGACAATTGACCACCCCGTATACTTCGCCAGTCGTCGGTTATCGAATGCGGAGAAGAATTACACCACGACCGAGCGGGAGGCGTTGGCGATGGTGTACTCCCTCCAGAAGTTCCGCCACTATCTTCTGGGCGGCAAATTCACATTCTTCACGGACCATTCTGCATTGAAGTATCTGGTGAATAAGCCTGTGTTGGAAGGACGGATCTGTCGCTGGCTTCTACTTTTCCAGGAATTCATGTTTGAGGTGATTGTCAAGCCCGACAGGTTGAATGTCGGTCTCGATCATTTATCCAGGTTGGAGACGGGAGAGAATGAGGGCTCGTTGGACGATCAGCTGCCGGATGCCGACCTCTTCTGAGTCGAAGCAGTACTAGATTACCTGGCTGACATTGCCACTTATCTGACCACGGGACAATGCCCTCAGGATTATACCCCGCTTCAGAAACGCCACCTGGTTGTCCTGGCGGCCGAGTACCAATTGATCGCGGGGAAGCTATACAAACTGGGCCTCGATGAGGTGTTGCGCAGATGCATTCTGGACCACGAACGGGAAGCGGTGATGTGGGAATGTCACAGTGGTGTTGCGCGAGGGCATGTGGGTGCGAAACCCACCGCAAGGAAGGTGCTCCAAGCTGGCCTATGGTGGCCGACGGTACATGCTGACTGTAAGGCCTATGTGAAGCATTGCGATGTTTGCCAGCGGACGAGAAGGCCTTCGCACCGGGACGAGCTTCCGCTACACCCAGTGCATGTGTTGCGGCCGTTCGAAAAGTGGGCTGTTGATTTCGTAGGTCCCATCGCCCCAGTCGCCAGACACTCCAAGGCCCGGTACATCATCACCGCCATGGATTACCTCACCCGGTGGGCTGAGGCAGCGGCGGTATGGGACTGCTCGACAGAGACCGCTGCCCGGTTCATCTTTGAACACATCATCAACCGGTTTGGCTGCCCACGGAGCTTGACCAGCGATCAGGGTACGGATTTCATCAATGCCACGGTCAAGTCACTACTAGACACATTTATGATTCAACATCATAAAAGCAACCCATACCACCCGTAGGCCAATGGTACTGTGGAATAATTCAACAAGATTCTTGAAAAAGGCTTGACTAAAATTTGCAATGCTCAGCGCGACGATTGGGACGAGCGTCTCCCAGCAGCATTGTGGGCCTACCGGACCACGGTGAAACGTTTGACCAACCAGACACCATTCCAGTTGGTGTATGGCCAGGAAGCTGTGATTCCCACCGAGTTCACTGTACCCAGTCTTTTGATCGCAACGTCTCTTCAGTTCTCAGAAGAGGAGTCAATTCGGGAACGCCTCCAGGAGCTACAGGAGCTGGATGTGGCCCAATTCCTGGCGGAATTCCACCAGAAGGTTTAGAAGGCCAGGCAGAAAGCGTGGCATGACCGCCACATCAAAACCAAAGCCTTCCAAGTTGGCGGCAAAGTTCTCTTATATGATAGCCGGTTCCAAAAGTTTCCAGGCAAGCTCCAGATGCACTGGTTGGGACCCTACTTTGTCATCGAGATCCGCGACTCAGGAGCCGTTCGGTTGGCACAACTGGACGGTACAGTTCTCCCTGGGTGGGTGAATGGCGCACGCCTGAAACCCTACCAGGAGTAGGTCCCTTTCAGTTCTCATCAATAACTCTCGCAACTGAGAGAACCCGTAGAGTAGCTTAGTCAAATAACTCTCCCGCAACTGAGATGAGCGTAGGGAGTCTTTTCTGTTCATAGGTAGTCTGTCAAATAACCAGTCAGTTGCGGTTACCTCACCGCAACCGACTGTGGTCGGGGCGGACCAGTCCAGCATGTCACAGCGCCAGTCCAGCGTGTCGTCCTTGTAGGATCCATCCCTGTGCCAGTGTTAGTCCAGGTCATTTCCGTCAGTCCTTTTGTCAGTCCGTAGGATCGCTCAGATTTACATCATAAATTACCATAAGTATACTGTAATCGTACCATAATCATTTTCCATCACCCGCAGTTCCCTCAGCCATCGCATCCGCCCATCTCCCCATGATGCCATCAGCAACTGTCAGATTACACACAGGCATGTGATTGATCGCACGATTATCGCAGGCAAGAAGGCTAGCAAGAATTAATTGTCATTATGGAGTCTCATCAACTCCGCTTGTGCCAGGGGATGACATAACTTGCATGGAGGCCAATAGCTCGAGAATGACGGACCAGTTCAATTTGGCAATTGCAGTGACTCCAGAGCAGTTGAAGCCTCAAAGCGCACCGCACCCAGAAGGAAGCTCCAGAAGAATTCTCCAGGTTTACCAGCGCCGTGCCAAGATGCCGAAGGCTCTCTTATCCATTCCTGAACCAGTGCTGGACAGCTGAATCCACCAAACAGAGTCGCTGGTTGGCAAGTATGACAGTGCAGCGTTGATGGACGCCAACCTGTCCGACCCAGCCGAATTCCCCCACCTCCATTGGCAGACATACATGGAGCATCACTACACACCAGGCAATAGCTCCAGCAGCCGAATGCGACAAGAATACAAGGGCCTCCAATAATCATCCTTGATTAATTTAAGGACTCTTCCTGTTTTCGGAACTACAGGACCGGCCCTGCAATGCACCCGGTTCCTCCTCAGTCGAATACAGAACTGGTCCCTGTGGCTCAATGAGGAAATCCCCATTCATGCCGAAGACATTCATCGGCTTACAGGGTTGTCTCAGAATGGCGCATATGTTTCCGCTGCCGGCCAGACATCGTCCAAGCGCACCCGAAAGTCGGGTGACACAGACCTGTACACCAAGTATGGCACCTGCCGGGGGGGCAAAGGTGCCAAAATTGATTTGATTAATAAGCTAGAAATTCGGTTCGCTTGCTACCTCATTGCTAGCAAGACGATGCGGCACTATACTAAGGGAGAGTGCACCTTGGATACAATCTCCATTGCAGAGCACTGTATCCAGGGCGTCAGGCTGAATTGGTGTTCTTTCGTGCTAAAAGAACTCTTCGCGGCCTGCGAAGAGAACTATAAGTGCACCACCAGTTTCATTTATGGTTACTTGATTGTAGCTTTCGCCATGTGGAAATGGCACATTCCTCCTGTCCGGATGTTGGCAGAGACTATCGCGAGCCAGCCTCTCGCGATGAAGTTCACCTCGTGGCAGGTGTCCTCTGACCCCAGCACCAAACAGGTGAATGCGGAAGCGTTTCGGGCGTGGTACGGGTTGATGAGAGATGTGGTGGCTAACCAGCAACGGGTGCCTCGACACTTGTTGGATGAGTATAGTGAACAGGTATGGTTCGGGGTAAGCCACCGGCACACTTACCTCCGCCCAACTTGCGTGTCGGAAGCCACCTTCCACATGGCGCCCCTCAAATTTCAGTTGAATGATGATACCTTTCACCGCGAGGTCTGTGCGTGGCTGGGGGTCACAAAGCACATCCGCGACAGGATCCCCCGATATAACTTTGAGCGGATGCTGCCGGCGCAGCGGCCTGCCGAGACAGGCGCAGCGGGGTCCTCACAGGTTGCGGCGGGACCTTCAAAGGATGCAGCCGGAACCGCACAGGAACTGCCCGAATCACTGATCCCCATTGTACAGCACTTCAATGCCCAGGTAAGAAGTCTTAACGTGGTAACCCAAGTTGTTTCAAGTGGTGCCCCTTTGTTTCCCTCATTTTCTGAATTCCAGCTCGGTCGGTCTCTTTCTCCCTCCCATACCGCCCCTCTCACTTCTCCCATCCCCACCAACTTATTCACCTCTGCCAGCCCTATCATCACCCCGATGGGCGAAACGGGACCAGGACCTGATCCATCAGATCCCCCTCCATCCAAGAGGGCCCGCACTGCTGTCACAGATCCAGTGGTGGACCTTACTGACGATGATCCACCATCCACTCCACTCATAGGGACGTTGATTATGGAGGAACCCCTGATTGATCCATAAGAGTTCCTCAACATTCGCCTCCCCCATACCTCTTTCACCCCGTCCACCGCTCCCTCCACCGTCCGACCACCTGCCACCTCCTCTGCTCCATCGAACTCATCAGCCACTGTATCAGATCCTCTCATCCGGGAACTTTTCGGAGGTGACCACGGGGTGGAAGTCACCTCCAGTACTGAAGCCGTAGTACCACCGGTTGACCTCGTGGCCACACCCCAGGATCCTGTCTCCACTATATCTACCTGGCTGGCTAATATTGGGGCTGATTCGGCTGACCCTCCCCCAGACCAGACCACTCAGCAAGACCGGCCGGAGTCCGATATGGGCACCTCAATGCAGCAGCAGACACCGGTCCTTCCTCCGGAGACCTCCAACCGATCAGCGGCCAGTGGCCAACCTTTGCAGGAACAGACGCCGGAGCAGGGCGCTTTCGGCACGGCCAATGTAGAAACATGGGGTACAGGGCAGCTGTACCTACTCATTCAGCGGGCATCCCTCAAGGCCGAATAGATTCATTCAGAGCTGCAGCAGTGTTGCACTGAGCAGCACCACCAGATCACAGCGCTTACTGAACAACGCGATCAGCTGACTAGGGAGAAGACCTACCTACAGGAGCAGGTCACCATTACTACTCAGGCGTTCTCCGACCTATGGCCCACTGCAAGGGCTCATCATGCCCCACTTCCTGACAATATAGCGGAGGACAGTGTAGCAGTCTAGGCTTACCACCTTCAGACTGCTTTCACTGATTTATGCAGGGAGAATCAAGAACTCCAAGCGGTGTTAGCCGCACGGCCTACCCTTCCCGATCCACAGATTGTCTACTCAGATCAGGTGACTGCCAAGCAGACTCAGGCAGTTCGTATGCAGGCGACTCTTCATTCCACTGCAGGCGAGGCTTACGCCCTTCTGCGAAGTCTGCAGGAGTGCTCACTCGCCCTCACTGTCAAAACATAGCCTATCTCTGCCCAGCTGCAACAGATTTCCCGTGAAATTCAGGAGACCGCGGACCCAGCACAGTTAGATCAGCTCTACGCCCAGGCGGACGAGCTTGAAATTCAAATGCAACAGACTGAGGCCGACTCGGCAGCGGCCAAACAGGTCATTCGGGAAATCCGTCCGCCCATTCGAGCCAGTGCCGAATCCATACAACAGATGGATGCCAAGGCCGAGACCTAGCTTGCCACGATGTTCGGGGCTGTCTCGACGACTATAGAGGAGGCCGCCGCCACCAGGATCTCTGAAGAAGCAGACTTGCTTATGCAGGAATGGTAGCAAGCGGTGTCAGACTTCACCGGGCTTAAAGATACAGCACTCCGCAGGGTCTCGGAGTTGGGGCCCTTGTTTGAAAAACCGCTTGGCGGAGCACAGCAGGAAAGGGCATGGGATGAAGGCACAGCAGAACAGGGCACGGGGGCCAGCGGGGCAATGGAAGTGGAGACTTTTATTTGTGATTGACTCGGGGACAAGTCAAGGAATTGTGGTCGGGGCCTGTTGGGGCCCTTGTTTTTTATTGTTTTTGAAATCTTGGTTAGAACATTTTGAATTTTGACCTTTTGAGTTGCGGCATGAAGACACATGGCAATCGCGACTGCGCTGCAACTACCAGGAGTCGTGGAGCTATCAAGGTGGCGCAGAAGCATGGGATAGCTGAAGATAGAACATGCAAAAGTACAGATGAAGAAAACACACAGCAGAAGACAGAAATCGGAACACGCAGATAACAGGAGAGAAGCTGGGAGCCGCTGAGGAAAAGACACAGAGGAACTGATAGTTGCGAGAGCGGGTGAATAAATAACAGTCACCCGGCTGGAAGAAGAAGGCGAAAGAGGTTGCGAGGCTCATAACAGGGGAAGACGCACAGAGCGACTACGGAAGAATCATGCATGACCTTCATAGGGTTCCTCATCTTCTCTATTCTACCTTTATGTTCCGGAAACTATCCGTATCAGATTTGTAAGCTGTCATTGAGAATGCCATGTAATCATGTGTTTGGCCAAGAGATTAATACAATGGAAGGTTGCTGTCTCAATAAGATGTTTATGCGCCTGTAATGTGTTTATGCTGGTTTAAAATTTTATTTGCAAATGTCTGAATGCTTATTAAGTGATATTGCGTATATAACTATGTATATGTAATCGATGCACTGTCCTTCATGAGTTGCGAATTTTTTCCTTGCCATTGATCTCATTCCCTCGGGTGAGACTCACTGCTCTCCGGAGCAGGGTGAAAATGCCGGCATGTTCCTAGACTACATCAGACCCCTTTGTTGGCCACAACTCCTGAACCTGGGTCTTGTCCGCGAGACCTAACTTCTCGCCAACAATTAGCCAAATCAGTTAAGCATAAACTACATTCATCAACCAAGATTTTACAAACGAGAAGTACTCTTTATTGATGATAGAAGGAGAGGTTACAACCTAATGACTGATTCATCGTGACCTTCCAGCAAAGTTCCCAAGTCACATCACAACATAAGTCTCTCCAGCAGCAGCTCCACAAATCAAACTCTCTATTGAAAATTCTCCAGCATTTCCCTACTCAAATTCTTCCTCCCAAACACTTAGATCTGTGTTCAAATTATAGAGGAACTGTAGGCATTTTTGTAATCAATAACATTCCAAAAATAGGAAAGACATGTTTCCATTCATGTAGATGTCAAATGGACACTTGTATCCGAAGCTTGACATATGTGAACCCTTCTAGAAGACACTGGCCAAGTGGAGATTCCGGAACAATGAGAATTTCGCTCCCAAACTAACCAATGCACCTTTGAATGTCGGGAAGTGCTTTGCAGAGCAGCCTGGAATGGGGCTACCTGCATATGCAATGCACTTAGGCCCCTTAGAGCCTGCGTTGGTGAGCTCCCACATGTTTAATAATAAGCTTCAAACCATGGAAAAGCCTTGATTTGATGAAAATCTTATTTGATTCATGTTGTTTCCTGTCTTTGGGCATATAGCAACTGAGATGATAGGGAATGATGGACCCTTTGATCATCGGTCCAGAAGATGATGCCCAGTTAACCAAGTCATTGGGAATGGTGCCCAAATTGACCTATAACACTATGGTATCTTGCTGAGATGGTGTTTACTCCGGATGTGTACTCGAAAAACATCATCTGGATAGTTTTGACAAACGTGCCTCTTGGCACACTTCAACCCCTTTGCAGCTTGTTCACAGTGGTTTATGTGGTCCTCTTCCTATTGTTTCTTTCTCTGGTTGCAAGTACTTCTTAACTTTCAATGATGATTTTTCCAGATGCACTTGGGTATACTTCTTAAAACTCAAGAGTGAATTTTTTAACATGTTCTTGGCCTTTAAGACCTTTGTTGAGAAACAATCTGGACATACAAATTCTTAAGTTAAGATTAGAAAATGGAGGAGAACAAGTTAACAACAAATTTATCAAATTCTACACTGAGCTTGGCATTCAATTGAAACATACTGTTCCATATAATCCACAACAAAATGTGTTGAAAATGCAGCAAGATGATGGAGCTTAGTGAAATTAAGTCGCCTTCACTAAGTGGGCCCGCAGGCAAATTCTGGCGCAAAGTCTATTTTTAGACTATGTCTCTTTTTAGACATATGGAGCATGGTTCGGGGATTCCAGTTTGATATTCTTGGAGCATTTTTCATGTTGGTAAAAATATATGGGACTCTATTTTTGTGACCTATAGGTCGAAGAGGTCGAAGTCTATTTTTAGACTGCCTATCCTAAAAATAGGGAAGTCAAATATTATTTACCCTTAATAATATTTGGACTCTAAACAGCAGTTTAATCTCTTGGAGAACTTCAGTTCGAGCTACAGAAGTGGCTCATGCATCTAATAGAGGAATTACGCTATTCCCAAGGGTTTGATGGCACATGCATGGTTGACTTCAGTTAGGACTTCAGTGGCAGAAGTTTGGTGGAGTTAATGAGACAGCTAGTGGAGTTGTGTTTTGTTTATTTTAGTTGAACTAGTTGAGATTAGTTTAACTAGCTAATCAATTAGTTATGAGTGGATTGAATTAAATATTATTTAATTCATTAATTAGTAACTCATTATTCAACTCAAGAACACATCAGTTCACTACAGTGCATGATCAGTTCAGTGGAGACCAATGAAAGAGGTAGATGAAAGGGTGGAGTTAGCTATCAGTGGCGACATCAGTTGTGCATGAGATTTGCACCACACTTGGAGGAATTTCCCATGATGATTGTGCTGCCAAGCCAAAGAGATTCGAACCTTGGATCTCTATATAGACAGGCCTGGATTGCGCAATAGAGGCAAGGCAATTGGTGGTGAGTTTTGAACCAGTAACCTGTTCAAAACTGAGCTATTTTGTGTGTAAATTCATGAGATAGTACTGAGTACTTGTGAGGAGTATTGTACTGATTTTGTTACATGATTTCTCCATTGTAATATACACAATAGCTGCGGGGTTTTCAGCTATAATCTTTCCCCATACATAGTGTGTTAATGTGTATGATGATTTGATGTGTTATCGCTTGATTTTATTTTCCGCATGTTTGATGATCTGAGTGGAAGAGATTATGTGTTGCATATAAATTCGAATTGTATGTGATCAGGATAGTCTCGGTGGATAATTGATCATTATTCAGCAAATTTCTACATGGTATCGGAGCTATTGAAGCAGAGATTGATCATCACAGTGATTACAAACTTATTTCGGTAGACAGAGTCTGCATGCGGGCTAGGTAGCCTCCAGATTCATCTTTCTTCGAAAAGTGAAAGGTCTGGTAAATGCCCCTTGCAGTCAATCTCTGTGCTAGAAATAATTTGTTCTCACAGATCTAGAGCGGTTGAGCTTTGAGGTGGAATTCGAATTTTGCAGCAGTTTTGTTTTCTTGGTGCCAATGTTGAAAATGTCTTTCAACGGTTTGCGACTCGAATATGCTCTTGAAGGCAGTTCGAATTATGTTGCATGGAAGGATCGCATGGAAGCAGTATTAGAAGATAATGGTCTCAAGGAGTTCGTAGATACGGATGTCCAAAAGCCCACTGATCCTGCTGAAGTCGATGCATGGAAAAAGAAGATGGCGAAGTGTCGAAGGATCCCGTTGGAGGGCGTCAAGGATCATATTGTATCCAGCCTGCATGGAAAGGCTACTCCATATTTAATGTGGAAAGCTTTGACAGATCTATTCCAGAGTAAGAGTGACCAAAGGAAGCTGGCGCTCAAAGATAAGCTCAAGAACATCAAGATGGAGAAGGGCGACAGTATCGCCAAATACCTCACGAAGTTCACTCAATGCAGAGATGAGCTGGGAAGTGTGGGGGTTACTGTCGATGAAGAGGACATGGTCGACCTGGCTCTCCTTGGTCTTCCGAAGGCTTGGCACTCATATGAAGATAGTGTCAATGGTCGGGAGAAGCTGCCGGGATGGGAGCGCCTTTGGGCGGATCTCATGCAGGAGGAGATAAGGAGGACTACTCGAGATGGATCTTCATCAAAGGGAGCTGATGAAGAAAACTGCGCTTTGGTTGCCAAAGCAAAGAAAGGGAAGGGTAAGAAAACCTCTCATTCTGGTGCAAAGGGCAAGAAGCTGGATATGGCGAAAGTGAAGTGTTTTCACTGCCATGATCACGGACATTATGCTACCAATTGTCCAAAGAAGAAGAAGAACAAGCAAGCGGGAAGATCTGCAGATGGAGAAGCTTTGGCTTCACAGTCCGAGCTTGACTTTTCACTGATTGCATGCTTGGTTTCAAGTGTGATGGGATCGGTGTGGTTCTTGGACAGCGGTGCGTCATTTCATATGACGGGAGATCGGGAGTTGTTCTCAGATCTGGAGGACAAAGATTTGGGTGTGCACATTGAGATGGGCGATGATGGTAGATACAGTGCGACTGGTATCGGTACCATATCCTTTCAGAGGGAGTCTGGTAAACCCTTTGTACTGAAGGATGTCATGCATGTACCGGGATTGAAGAAGAACTTGATCTCTGTGGCGATGTTGGAGGATAAGGGGTATGATGTGGTCTTCAGCGAAGGAAAAGCCTTCCTGCACAGTAAGACTACTGGAGAGACCCGGAAGATAGGGGTTTGAACCAAGAACCTTTATCAGTTGCAGGTAGATGGCTGCGCAGCTATGGCATGCAAGGCGGGAGAAGTGGTGAGCCGGGATGATGAGGGCGAACTGTGGCACAGGATATTGGGCCACCTTCACCATGGAGCTTTGAAGATTCTGCAGCAGATTTCTACTGGGCTTCCTAAGGGCACTCTTGCGCAGTCAGATTAGTGCAAGGGGTGTACTTTAGGGAAGTATGTGAAAGCCACCTTTCACGAGAAGGATAGTCGTGCCACGACGATCCTTGAGAGAGTTCACACAAACGTGTGTGGTCCTTTCTCAGTTGCTTCAACAGCAAAGCACAAGTATTATGTGATCTTTGTTGATGATTTCTCTCGAAAGTGCTGGATCTTCTTCATGCAGAAGAAGAGCGATACATTCGCGAAGTTCTGTGAGTTTAAAGCACCGGTCGAGAAGGATTCGGGGAAGAAGGTGATTGCTCTAAGGAGTGATAACGGTGGTGAATTCATCTCGGCTGAATTCAAGGAGTTCTGCAGTGCAGAAGGGATTCGGAGAGAGCTCATCACACCCCATAACCCACAGCAGAACGGGGTGGCTGAGCGGAAGAACAGAACGATCGTGGGTGCTGCACGGGCGATGTTGCATGATCAGGGCCTACCCCTTCACTTGTGGGATGAGGCATGCACTACAACAGTGTATGTGCAGAACCGTTGTCCTCACAAGGTTCTTGGCATGAGTACACCGAAGGAGGCTTATTCTGGCAAGAGGCCTGATTTTTCCCATTTGCGGATTTTTGGTTCTCCTATCTACATGCATGTGACGAAGGATGCAAGAAGGAAGCTGGATCCAACTGCTGAAGTTGGAATATTTGTGGGGTACACTGATACACCTCACAACTACTGGGTGTATTTTTCAGACAGTCGCAAGACTGTTGTGCGACGGGATATAAAATTTCAGGAGGAGAAAGCCATGCAGTGTTCGCTTGAGAGGGAGCTACACTTGCATGCAAATGAGGAGCTGTTAGTTCCTAAGGAGGAGCTTCCGGATGTGGATCAGCCACAAGAGGAGGTTCAGGAGGTGGAAGAAACCACCCATGCAACGCCAACCATCAGAGGGCGCATGCGCACTATAGAAGCTGAGCGACTGGATCGGGATGCAGAGAAGGTTGTAGGACCACCTATAGCACAGCACAGACAGAGGTAGTCACCGGATCGGTACACTGGATACATGGCTCTTGTGAGTCAATGTGTTTTGACGGAGCCATCCTCTTTTAAGGAAGTTGTGGAGGAACCTGCATGGGTTGATGCCATGATCAAAGAATATGATTCGATCGTCAGGAACAGTGCATGGGAGATTGTCCGAAGACCGATGGGGAAATCAGTGGTGGGTTCGCGATGGATCTACAAAGTGAAGCAGGCGGCTGACGGGAGTGTGGAGAAGTACAAGGCGAGATTTATTGCCCGTGGCTTTTCACAGATTGAGGGGATTGACTATGAGGAGACCTTTGCACCTGTCGCAAGGTACTCTTCCATACGGACGATCCTTGCTCTCTCAGCGCAGATGGGGTGGCACATTCATCAAATGGATGTGAAGACTACGTTCCTCAATGGAGTTATTGAGGAGGAGGTGTACATAGAGCAGCCTGAAGGTTTTGAGATCTTCAGCAGTGAGTCGCATGTGTGCCGACTTAAGAGAGCACTGTACGGGCTGAAGCAAGCACCTCGTGCTTGGTACACTCGGATAGACAGCTACTTCACCGGGCTTGGATTCTCCAAGAGTGAGGCGGATCCAAACCTGTACCAGATTGTGGTGGAGGGGAAGCTGTTGATCATCGTATTGTATGTAGATGATCTGATTTTGACTGGCGATGAGCAGTTGATACTTTCATGCAAGGAGGATATTGCACGAGAGTTTGAGATGAAGGACTTGGGCATCCTTCATTATTTCCTAGGATTGGAGATTTGGCAGCGCAGCGGAGGACTGTTTGTTTCTCAGGGAAAGTATGCCCGGGAGATTCTGGAGAGGTTCAACATGCAAGGCTGCAAGCCTGTTGACACTCCTCTTCCTGGTGGTTGGAGGAAGGAGGATGCCACTTCAGCGGAGGTAGTGGATGCCACTGTCTATCGACAGTTGGTGGGGTCGCTTATGTATCTGGTCAATACACGACCCGATATATGCTATGCAGTTAACCAGCTTTCGCAAGCTATGGTTAAGCCTACCAAGCTCTTTTGGAAGGTAGGCAAGCATGTATTGCGCTATATCAGAGGCACATCGGGATATGGATCATGGTATAGACAGGAGGATGAGTTGAGGAAACAATGCTTCAGGCATCGGTATCATCATATCAGAGATTGTGTTCAACGGAGAATCATGATGCTTTCATATGTTCCCACGGAGGATCAGGATGCCGACATCCTGACGAAGGCGCTCACCAGGAGCAAGTTCGAATTCCACAGAGGCAGGATAGGGGTTGCAGATAATCCATATCTTGCCGAGAGGGAGTGTTGAAAATGCAGCAAGATGATGGAGCTTAGTGAAATGAAGTCGCCTTCACTAAGTGGGCCCGCAGGCAAATTCTGGCGCAAAGTCTATTTTTAGACTATGTCTATTTTTAGACATATGGAGCATGGTTCGGGGATTCCAGTTTGAGATTCTCGGAGCATTGGTCATGTTGGTAAAAATAGATGAGACTCTATTTTTTAGGTCGAAGAGGTCGAAGGCTATTTTTAGACTGCCTCTCCTAAAAATAGGGAAGTCAAATATTATTTACCCTTAATAATATTTGAACTCTAAACAGCAGTTTACTCTCTTGGAGCACTTCAGTTCGAGCTACAGAAGTGGCTCATGCATCTGACAGAGGAATTACACTATTCCCAAGGGTTTGATGGCATCATGCATGGTTGAATTCAGTTGGACTTCAGTGGCAGAAGTTTGGAGGAGTTAATGAGACAGATAGTGGAGTTGTGTTCTGTTTATTTTAGTTGAACTGATTGAGATTAGTTTAACTAGCTAATCAATTAGTTATGAGTGGAGTGAATTAACTATTATTTAATTCATTAATTAGTAACTCATTATTCAACTCAAGAACACATCAGTTCACTACAGTGCATGATCAGTTCAGTGGAGACCAGTGAAAGAGGTAGATGAAAGGGTGGAGTTAGCTATCAATGGCGACATCAGTTGTGCATGAGATTTGCACCACACTTGGAGGAATTTCCCATGATGATTGCGCTGTCAAGCCAAGGAGATTCAAACCTTGGATCTCTATATAGACAGGCCATGATTGCGCAATAGAGGCAAGGCAATTAGTGGTGAGTTTTGAACCAGTAACCTATTCAAAACCAAGCTAGTTTGCGTGTAACTTTATGAGAAAGTACCGAGTACTTGTGAGGAGTATTGTACTGAGTTTGTTACATGATTTCTCCATTATAATATACACAATAGCTGCGGGGTTTTCAGCTATAAGCTTTCCCCATACATACTGTGTTAATGTGTATGATGATTTGATGTGTTATCGCTTGATTTTATTTTCCGCATGTTTGATGATCTGAGTGGAAGAGATTATGTGTTGCGTATAAATTCGAATTGTATGTGATCAGGATAGTCTCGGTGGATAATTAATCATTATTCAGAAAATTTCTACAAAATGGTGTAGCTGAAAGGAAGAATCGCACGTTAAGAGAAATGACTAATTGTATGCTTCAATCTAAAGGACTTGGTCTCAATTTTTGGGCAAAAGCCATTAAATGAGAAAATTACATAGTGAATCGCACTCCTACTAAGGTTTTAGAGAATATAACTCCAGAAGAATCTTGGAGCTCAATCAAACCAGATGTAATTCAGTTTCGTGTTTTTGGAAGTGATGCTTAGGCCCATATTCCAGATGCGAAACATAAAGACTTAGAACCTAAGAGTGAAAAATGCATTTTTGTTGGATATTCGGAAGATGTCAAAGGATATATAATTCTTCAACCAAAATCCAAAAATATAATCATTAGAAGAGATATAAAATTTGATGAAAATATATCGGCCTGCGAGCCTAGTTCGGCGAGTGTGCCACCTTCGGCCTGTGAGCCTGATTCGGCATATGTGCCACCTCTCTCCCTCTCTTCTATTTTTAATAGCATTCCTTCTAGTTCAAATGATGACAGCAAGGATGAAAATCATCCTCCACCTCTTGAAATTGTTCCTTATACTCCACTGCTTCCAAGATGGGTTTGCTCTACTCGGGATGCAGCAGGTTCTCTTACAGGTGACCCCGCTGATCGACAATGTACACATTCTCAGTTTGAAAAAGCCTCTTCCTGATTGCCTCAAGTTCCAGAAAATACTGATCCAGAAACCTTTGAAGAAGCCTCCAATCATCCAGATTGGGATGAAGCTATGAATGAAGAATATTGTTCCTTATTGGCGAATGATACTTGGGATATTGTTCCTCTTCCAAAAGGAAGAAAAATTGTCAGATGCAGATGGGTTTACAAAACAAAGTTTGGACCAGATGGAAAAGTGGATAGACATAAAGCTCGTCTTGTTGCTAAATGATTTTCACAAGTTGAAGGCATTGACTATACTGAAACCTTCTCCCCTGTTGCCAAAATGAATTCTATCCACCTTGTTCTTTCCCTTGCTGCCTCCTTTAAATGGGAAGTCCATCAGATGGATGTTAAATCCACCTTCTTACATGGAGATTTTCATGAAGAAATCTACATGGAACAACCCCTTGGCTTTATCCAAAATGACTCCAGCCTTTTTTGTTGCCTTAGGAAGTCTCTCTATGGTCTCAAACAAGCTCCTCGGGCTTGGCATGCCAAAATGGATAGATTTCTATTAGATAATGGATTTTATAGGTGTCATTTTGACAACAATGTCTACACCAAGAAAGTGGGTAAGTCCTTCACCATCCTTGTTCTTTATGTTGATGATATTCTCCTTACTGGTAGTGATCCCAACCATATAAACCATGTGAAGTCTAGCCTCAAAAAGAAGTTTGAAATGACAAAATTAGGGCACTTGCATTATTTCCTTGGTCTTCAAGTCTTGCAATCCAAGGAAGGCATTACCCTCTCTCAATCCAAGTATGCCTGTGATCTTCTTCACCACTTTCACATGGAAGACTATAAGCCAACCCCTTCTCCCTTTCAATCTGGAGTCAAGCTTTCATTCACTTGTACTACCCTTGAAGTTGATGCTACCTTATACCGTCATATATTAATAAATTGCCTAAAGTGGCCGCATTGGCTCATGCTATGGATTGTTTCCCTCTTTGAGGGTTTTAACCACGTGATTATATTGGTGTACTAATTTGTGATCTATTTGTGAGTAGTGACCTTTGGTTCTTGATCTATGGAACTTACCCTGTAAATTCCTACAATTGTATTCTTGGCCTCAGATCAGATTATCCCTTCCCGATCTCTACCCCTCACTGCACTGCAAACTCACTTCGAATTCCTCAGCAAAACCCGCCCCATAAATTCAACTTAGCTTTAGTGCTTTGCAATGTGTGTGTGTTCCAACTGACCCCAAGCCCTTCTCTTATAATTTTCTAGTTGGGAAATTAACGGTCATGATCTAATCACTTATCGACAAATCAGATTAAAAGACTGCTTGATCTACGTCACTTAGAGCATTTCATCACATGTGTTAATTTATTTACCTTAATTTTTCTATTTCCCTAAGTTAGACTTAGGGTCCTCATTAAAAAAATTAATTATTTGGATAACTCATACACCGAATGAAATTTCTTCAAATGCTTTCTGGGTCTTGAAGATATCGTGTGTCTTAGCCCCTCCACAAAATTTTGGAGCTAGAGCACACTCGATGCTACCAAAATATCAAAAAATAGACATGTCGATTCAGTTTTATGACGTTGAACTAGTATATATACAAGTCATTCCTCCTCGATTCGAACACCATCTTGGTCAAGCAAGCATAAAGAAGGAGATGAGTCAATTTGGGCTTGAAGAGAGAAGTCTAATAGTTCATATCTTATGAATCCTATGTCAATGTGAGGTAGAAGGTTTTGGGATTTTTTTTCTTCTGCTCTTTATGTTTGTTGTAGAGGTAAATCCCCTCTGTGGACAGAGGCGATCCCTACTAGCCCAGATCGGGTCTAGCAACAATCGTAACATGCTATGGCGCAAGTTCCTAATTGCAATAAACCAAATCGTGAAGAATGCCTACCTCAAGTCCAACGCCGTCATTTGTAGAGAAGATGACGTTCCCGTTTCCTTGGTCCAGCATATCACAATCCTCTCGCTTGCGGCGATCGAACACCTTCACACACAAGAAACACGACAAAAACAAGCGTAAAACCTGATATATGCAATTATGTATCAGTCACAGAAGACACAACTCATGATCATAATGAACAATACGAGTGGAACCATAACCAATAGTCGCTTATCATTAATTCATCAAAGGAAAATACAACCTGGCTCTGTGTTGAGTCTCAAATCTGCATCTTTTCCATACACTTTTCTATACCTTTTTCATCCACCTGAACCTCCCAAGTTGTCAATATCATTGTATATTAATTGCAAAAGAGCATCTAACATGGTTTTTAACTATGTTTTTGTGTCTGCTGTTTGATTTAGATTTTTCTCATTTAGCTGCGGAATCTTGCCACTTTCCGCAGCTGCTGCAAATTTCCGCAGCCATTTTGTGAAACTCTATGTTATAGGTGTCTACAGGAAAAACAAGCCACATGGGAAAGTCAGAAATGATGTGGACATGGATCGTGTCCTATTGGCTCGAGCAAATTCATCTAAGGAGGCTGCAGTCAAAGGTGTCCAAATGGAAGTCAACCGTAGAGTCCCACGGTGACAGGACTCTGTTTCGTGTCACGTGAAGATTCATATGGCCATTTTTGAGTTGCGGGGGACAAATCAACATCTGTACACGGCTCCATAGCCGAATTCAAACATCCACTCCTCATAGATTTACTCTTCAATACGGCCATGATCCTAGATCTGTGGACGTAATGGTCTACGTGTTCTCCATCATCATAAACTTTAGGAGTCAGTTATATTTCTTTTGTTATAAATAACGCGTTTGTATACGCATATTAGATTAGTCTCGATTAGTCTGGAGATAGCTCTGTAATGTAATTACGTTGCCACTGTGTCGTAATATCACCTTTCTGTTATGACTGCATTTTAATATAAGAACACTGTTTCCAAACGTAATTCGTACTTGAAGATTGTTGCCAAGGCTGGTGTAGAGGGCCCCTGCACTTGCCAAGGTTCTGTGCATTATTGTATAGTTCTTGTTTTATTTCCTTAAAGCTCATTGTGCCATAATCCATTCACATGTTTATACATTGCATCTTTCATGGTATATATGCTTCATTTTTGTTTATAATCTTTCATGCTTTCCATTTTACTTCTGTCTTTCATGTTTTATATTATTGATAACTGATCAATGTTCTTGTTTCAGGTTATAAATAGGCAGCCCAGGCATTTGCATAAATTTTTGACTAATGACATGGAATTAACATTGTTCTGCTGCTAATTTGTTTTTCTTAGTTTCTGTTTAATTTCAGTACTACTTTGTTTAATTCAGTTTTGCTCATTTGCTTCAGTAGTTAAATTTAGATATATTAAACTGCTCATAACATCTTCAGTTGCCTCCGAAAGCCACAGCTGGAATGATGGTGAGGGATTGTATTATGAAATGTGTAGTTTGATATTAGTTTCCTTTCTGCAAGTTAGATATATTAAATTGCTCATAACATCTTCAGTTGCCTCCGAAAGCCACAGCTGGACTGATGGTGAGGGATTGAATTATGGATGTGTAGTTTGATATTAGTTTCCTTTCTGCAAGTTAGAAATATGAAATTGTGCATGACATCTTCAGTTACCTCCGAAAGCCACAGCTGGACTGATGGTGAGGGATTGAATTATGAATGTGTGGTTTGATATTAGTTTACTTTCTGCAAGTTAGATATCAGTTACTCAAGTTGTTTATGGTTACTTCCGAAAATCATAGCTGGACTAATGATGAGGGATCATAAGACAAGTTGATGTAATTTGATTTAGATTTACTTAGTTGCAATTTTGGATTTCTTTAAGCATAGTTTCTTTTGTGTTTAGATAGCAGCAAGAATAGTTTGGTTTTCATGCTCAATAGTTCACTGTTTTGATTTATTAGACTAGCAGCACCTTTTCATTTCAGCAGCACATTTTCATTTCCTTTCAAGTTTTGTCATTATATGTTTCAAATTCCTTTTTAAGTTTCAAGTTGGTAAATCATTATAGAAGATATCATTTCCTTGAACAAACATAACCATACTTGTTTTTATTTTAGAATCTCCATCTCACCTTAGAAAACCAAAAATGACAAAAAGTTCAGAAATATGTTATCTTGCACATATAGTGCGCCGCACTTCATTAGCTTACGAATCCCAGATTGATAAATTAGTGTAGCAATTTAGGACACACTAAATTGACCAAACACTCTGACGCAGAACCTTCCTTCGGTGGGTCGTCAACGGAATACGTCTCGATAAAGCTTGTAAGGAATGGGGACAAGCCTCTCTCTTCGATCGTTAATCTCCTTGCTATGGATTTGGCACTATGAGGACTATCAAAGCTCTTGCAACATTCTTTAGGCTATGAAGGTTCTTGGAGATTAGCTTGCAAAGGGAAATGGCAAGCTTATATAGATGGTGGAAGAGGAGTTGGGATCCCTACAATCATGGTATTGGCCCTATCCTCAAGGAAGCTTCCATGAGAGGTGGCAAACTACTTCCTACATGGAAATCCGGAGCCAAACGTCCCAAATCAATTTAGAGACCAGTTCAGGAGTTGGTTAGAGTAAATATTCTGCCATTTATTTTTTAAAAACACCCTTTATTAAGCCTAGCGTAAGTGCGACTCTGAGACAGAGTGCCAATTGGCGCGCCCTCTTTGAAGGATTTCCCCCATTGGTGTGGGTTTAACACTGGCTAGTGGCACTAAGGATGAAAAGGCTATTTTTAGGGTTTTTCACAAGGAGTTGTCTTCAGGGGAATGAAAGTCCATGTCTAGGGGAATGCCATGAAAGTGTTTTCAGATCATGTCACTGCTCACAGGTCACGGGATAAGCCATCCAATGTGCGGGACGGGGAATTACAGGGATGGTGACAAATTGCTATGTAACAGATGCCCCCTAAAGCATGAGACCCAAAAGAGAGAGAGGGGTGAAATGCTTTATGAGAACGTGTCCAACTGAAAACACTGCTGTCGGAAAACCTGCATAGAGAAGTACAACTGATATCTCAAATACATGATATATGTGTGGTATGGGCGGAACCATCCATAACAGAGTATACAATAATCCAGATCCAAGGTATGGATGCAGCCATCCAGTGAGGATCGATAAATAGACTCAGGTATGGTCGCAGCCATCCAATCAGTGAGTCATGTAACTAATCATAATAATCCACAAAATCGCAGCCTAGATTCTAAACAGACGAAATCTAGGGTCTTGCACTCCATCTTGACCCAAACAAAGTACAGGTTCAAGCATGCGAATAAGTGAGCTGAAGTCGAACATGCGAGAACATCGCCTGATTACCAGCCAATGATGAAAGCTGTTAACAGACGCGAGAGGTACCACCAATAATGACAATGGCCCTCAAGGTACTATAGGTATAGTCTACGGCATGTGAATCAATGAGCTGGTGTCGAACACCCATAGAATCACTCGATTGGAGGCCAATGATGAAAACCTCACTTCGAATGCGAAGAACCTACCATTGAGGCATGTAGGCTCCAAGGTACCAGAAGGGAGTCTCTAGATCAGCTTCCTGGATAATGAGCTGAAGTCGACAGGAAGTGACCTTGATCGAAGGTGGGCCATAGTGTTTCCCACATCATTGACACGAGACAGAGGAACATAATGTCTTTGTGAATCAGGATCAGATGAGAATCAGAGGAAGGTTGAAATTTTGCAGAGGTCAATTTCTCTTGAACATATCGGCGGCACGATAGTGGACTTGGCAGTATTTGACATCAAAAGATCAGAGGTCATGGTGAAGGGACAAAGAACAGATGAGAGGTCAAAAGAGATCACCCAAACCCACGGAGGCAAGTGAAAAACGAGATGAGATGTCCCCAACCCGACACGAATGCATACAAGTGCCATATTCAAGAGCGACATACTGCCGACACGACAACGATGCTGGTTCCATTTTCCCCACCATTTCTGGCGAGTACCTCTTTATTTTTACACAAGCTTGAAGAGGATACCATATGCTTGTTATATAAGTCCATCCTAGTACATTTAACGAGCCCTAGGAAGGAGGAACTCGAATATCATCATTACGACAGAATCCGATGTCATCAGGATTTAACGAGTCTGACAAAGGAAGAACTCAGCGTCTTTTCATGTTTATAGAGTTTGAAAAGACGGAAGAAAAGTAAACTCCAACGGTCCCTTTTCGTAAATAGTTCCTCAGATCTGAAAAGGTAGAAAACTATGTCTGAGAAAACCTCCTAGTCACGATAGGCTAGGGTATTCCTTTTTCGTAAATAATCTATCCCAGCCTGAAAAAGGGGTAAACGTATACTGGGCAGATGTCATTTCGTGGCCACTTTAACGAGATTGAAACGATAAGGGACTCAACAATATTTTCATTTTTAGAGAGTCAGAAAAGAGCTGAAATATGGCTCCAAAATGACTTTTTCGTGTTTTTACTGAGTCCGAAAAAGTATAAAATACAACTCGTATCACTGTCGAAGCTGCAAAGAAACCTGTCGCTA
This sequence comes from Pinus albicaulis, assembly GCA_034641835.2. Taxonomy (NCBI): domain Eukaryota; kingdom Viridiplantae; phylum Streptophyta; class Pinopsida; order Pinales; family Pinaceae; genus Pinus; species Pinus albicaulis. The sequence continues at coordinate 1,417,282,348 of CM076574.1, read as the reverse complement.
CACATAAAAGCAAGTGTAAAATCCATTTTTCGACAAAATATATTAAAATATTGAGAAAAATGACATTTAAAACCTAATTTTTTATTTCAAAAGTTATAAATAGGCTTCAAATGGTAAAACAAATTTACTTTTACTTTTTACCTCACTTGGAGAGCAACAGTGGTCTGTTTGTGTGCAAACTTGTGGCGGCGATTGCGACTGATCCGGGACGTCATTCAGCTCCTCGTCTATTCCAGGTAAAAGGCGCTCCCTTAAGCTCCATTTTAATCCATTTTTTATGAGTTTCCATTTTGCATTAGACTTCTGGGGGGACCCTTTCAAAATTTTAGGGCTTGCTCCTTTGGCACAGGTATCGGGCACGGACGCGCGCCAATGGACATTTCCTCACAAAGGGGTCGCGCCAACTGGCGCGAATGTTAGGAAAACAGTCGCGCCAATGGCGTGACACAGTTTTCCGCTTAAAAATTTCAAAATGTGAGCTACCCATGTGGATTTTTAAATGCACCAGAGATCTAACAAGGCATTTTGGATTGTGTCGATGCAGATATACAGGCACAATGGTTATCGAATGGAAGGAGAGGGAACATGGGGAGGAGGATGAAATGGCTATGGAGAACGAAGCCTGTATGAATGCACTAAGGAACTGTGGACTCAAAAAATTCTTCCTTACTCCATGTTTACGAGCTCAACCTAAGCTTCTACAGTACTTGGTCAGCATATGGGACGAAAATGAGGAAGTATTTAAACTTCGGGACCAAGTGTTGGAGCTTGAGGTTTCTGACGTGTATTTCATCACCGGGCTGTCGCGTAGAGGCCCAGTACCCATTTTAACAAGCAACAGGCCTTTCGGAGAAAAGATGGAGCAAGTAATGGCAAGGGTGTGCCTAGGGGCTTGAACCGGATCGGGAAGCGGGAAGGTGGATATCCATACTATCTGCGATCTAGCACTTAGAGTAGTGCTACACACCATTACATGAGCTGCAGGATCGCAAGCTCCACATGAGGCAACGAAGGCCCAACTCTTACTAACCTCCGAGTGTATGAACCCCACATTGTTCGATTGGGATACTGCAGTGACGAGCAATATCAAGAGGTAGCTGACAAGATGCAAGCAAGTCAAACTAAAGCAGTTTGGCTACGGTTCCATTTTGGTGTCGTTCATCCTGGAATGACTACCCATTTTCCAGGGCCAAGGGGCCATAGTTACCGAGCCGATACTGAGAGAGCCGAGGATGGCTTGCTGGGCAGCACTTATGCCCAGGTCAGGAGGAGGCCAACAGATGTCCTGGAGGCCCGAGTTCTTTGGGTGGTTACGGAAACAACTGATCGTGGTCGAGGATTGGCCCTATGCTGGGACCGATTTCACCGGAGATCCTGATCTTCCGCTCCCGGAGGGGGAGGATTGGGATGAGGAGTTGGGTATGATACTCTCTTTTTGATTTTTATGTATTTATGATTTTTTTTTGGTAATACATGTCCGTTCTAACAATAATTTTATGTGTATGCAGATGTTGGCTCAGAGAGGCCCGCGGGCATGTCGACCATTGCGCAGAGAACCCATGTCGCACATGACCCTCAGGCTGAGGGTGGCAAAGGGGGCGAACTGATTCAGAACCTGGAGGGCATTGCCCGGGGAATCCTGGACTATGCACGGCTAGCAGATGTTCCGCTAGCATACCAGCGACACATTGTGGGGGTGCCTAGTCGCCTCCACCGACTACTGAGACGGTTAGTGTGCGCGGTGACTTGTTACCACAAGCACCATGCAGATTAGAATCTAGGGATTTTCATGCATATTTTTTGAGAGACATGTCGTCTCCGGCTGTATTAAGACGAACATGTATATTCTTTGATCTTATGTGATGCACACTATGTAAACATTTCTACACACACACACACACACACATATACCTATTTATGGATGGATCTCTTTACATGTGAGGATGCTTTTTTATACGCTATGAAAATGTCTAATACGATGTTATCTTAATGCATCAGTTGCATAACAAATGACCCAATGAAAAATTTCACATAATGTATCTAGTCACACATTTTATTTTTATACAAGCTTAAAAGCACACATGAAAACACACATGCAAACTATGCTTGGAAATGAGTTTTATTTTTATGCAAGATTAAAACAAAAATTGTGCTTGAGGAAGACGGGCATGCCCCCAGCATGGTGTCTCAATTCGAGGTACATGCCCCCCAAGCTTCAGTCCATAGGAAATGGAGTGAAGGTTGAAAACATAAGAGATTTGAATTAAATCTAACAAAGCTCGAATTGAACGTGCTCGTGTTTCATTATTTTAACGAGGTTGACACACTTAAAAGAACTATCCTCGTAGAAACTTGTTTCATTGTTTTAGGATCTTGGCACAAGAGGAGGAACTATGCTCCGGTGAGCTGAATGGAGGAGGTTCAGGAGAGAGATGATTAGATACATCATGATCTAGACAATCAAACATTGCCCCCAGGCTGGGCATAAAGGAGGAACGATGATGTCCATCGCTCCAAGGCAGCTCCTCAAGAGACATGTTTTCAACAATGGCTTCGTCAGAGGGGAAAATCTCTTTTAGAGGATCAGACGAGTCGGCCTCGCCGAGCCAGGGGGATTTGGAATAGATATCTAAAACCATGCTTGAAGGAGCATGTTGAGGGGGAGGAGGATCGGATGCAGCGACGATTTCACAGTAATTGATCTCTACTGGAGTTAGGGGCATCGATTCTCCAAAATCAGTCACCTGTTCAGGCGAAGGGATGATCCATGGGTCGTCAGACTTGGAGACCATATTAACTTGAACGGTGTGTGATGGTGGTGCGGGAAAAATACCCATGAGGACGGGGTCCTTGAAGAGACCGGGTCCTACACTGTCAGGGGGATTGGGGATCTGATCCACGTAAGGAATGTTGTTCTCAGAGGTGGAGGTGAAGAAAGACAAATGATCCACAGTAACAATTTTTCCCTCATGAGGGAATTTAAGAAGTCAAAAGAGGGTGGATGGCACGCATAACATGGCATGAGTCCAACTGCGGCTGAGAAGCAGATTGTAGTTAAGCTTGGCGTCAACCACTTCTACTTCTACGTTGACTGTCTTCCCCTGTAACGTAATCAAAAAACTCTCGAGAACACACAGGGGTTTGGATTCCCGACCATCGAATGCTTCTAAGGCATTGGGAGATGATGAAAGAGCTGGAGAGCCAATGGCCTTCCAGCAGGCGGATGACATGACACAGGTGGAAGCACCTTCATCAACAACGGCCCTATGGATGTTAAGACCATTGATCCCGACTTGAATACCAAGAGCGATTTGATGTGGAAGTCGGGGGGTAAAATTTTCTAAGTCGAAGGTGAGAAGACTAGAATCAGTGGGATCAATTCCACCGACTGCAGATAAGAGAGATTTCCATTGCGAAGGGAAAATTTGAAGGACTTCCAATGCAGACATAGCAGAAGGTGCCTAAGCCAAATCCTCAACAATACTGTAGTGCTGAGCGGCACGGGCATTTGGATTGTAGGAAGACCTTCGTAGAACACCTTTAGAAGGTGGCCTCACAATAGGTTCAGCAGTAGGCTTCTCAATCTCCAAAGGACCGGAGACAAGAGGAGGAGGTGGGCCATCCAAAATCTCCTTCCCAGCTGGCTGATGCGATCCAGCATAATCCTTCGAACGTGTAGCAATTGAGACAGGCGCTGCACCATTCATCATAAAGACCTGGGACCCAAATGGTGCAGATGGTGAGGGCTGCTCAACCATCTGGGTCTGCTGAGACGGGAACGGTTCTTTAAGAACCGCCAGAGTCCCTTTGGAGCCTTTAAGAAGTTGACTAATTTTAGATCGTCGAGGACAATATTTGGTATAATGATCTCCTTCACAGATAAGGCAAGGGTACTTCGGTTTATGTTGGGAACCGTCATCAGTGCAAGGTTTAGAAGACTCTTGCTTTGGGGTGTCGGGTTTGGATTTTCCTTTGCCCTTATTTTTTCCTTTGGAGGCTTTTTCCGTAGGATTAGCCTGAACAACGTTAACCTCCATAGTCTTGCCAGAGTTTGGAGGGGTGGGAAGAGCAAAATTATTGGAAGAATTGGACTTCTGCTTCCCATTCGAAGATTTTCGAGAATTTTGAGACACGGAACCAATAACACCATCCACCGCAGGGGTAGGTGGAGCTTTAGAGGTTCCTGGGCGTGGAGCATCAGTCAAAATATCATAAAGCGTGCCTGACTGAGAGTATACCAAATCAAGATACTGGGCACGCACAATGGCTTGTTCTTCAGTCACACATGCCCCCATAGAAATATATTGAGCTATTTTGTTAACGAAGGATGTGGTGAACCAATGAGTTAGTAGTTGATCAGGTATATCAAAATTGATCAGCTTACGACGACGTCGCCACTCATGAATGTGATCAGATATGTGGGTGGCTTTATCCTGATTCAAGGAAGTCAGGAGATGCATCCCGGCTTCGTAGCGAACCAGTAACTGGAAGTGAGTCAGAAAAGCCATTGCTAAAGTATTGAAATCCTAAAAGATGCCACAGGGTAGTTCAATATACCAATTAGCAGCAGCACCGGTAAGAGTGCGCTGGAAGAGACGCATACGAATTGAATCATCAACCCAAGAATTGGACAAACACCAAAGATGGTAAGTCATTACATGAGCTTGGGGGTCCTCTCCAGCTTTATCTTCAAACTTAGGGCAGTCGCTAGGTACTTTGGTCGGAACCGGAGGCCAATAAGGATTGTGAAGAATCAGATCATTGGTTAATTTAGAAACGTCCGGTAACTCCAAAGTAGCCAAGAACGGAAAATGCGGATTGAACGGCATGCCAGGCCCTCGATAAGGACCGGTACCTGTACTCCACGCTGGTTGAGAATATCCTTGCCCCCATGGGTTTTGTCTGGCAGGATTCTGATCGTAGGGGGTATAGGGTGTATAACCAATCTGATTCAGTTTCTGGTAACTAGTGTACGGGGCTTGATAACCAGAGTATGGGCCCTGATTGTATGCCGGCCCCGTTTGGGCAGCCTGTGGATTTGGCTGCTGAGTATAGGTGTAGCCGGGTTTTTGAGTGTAATAATTGGAACCCTGGGGCTGGTTGTAATTGGGTCGGTATTGACCATGAGAATAGTAACTGCCTTGAGGTTGAGTGGGCTGCTGATAGGTGGGACCCTGCTGAGCCTGATAATTAGGGCGCACCGTTTGATTCGGCTGCGACATTGAATAAATCGGCTGTTGGGCAGGGCTGACAGAATGTGCAGGCTGGCCTAGTTGAGCAGGCTGACCTGGCTGAACGAGCTGCCTTGGGTGAATAGGTTGACCCAGATGAATAGGTTGTGCCGGTTGTGCAAGCTGACCTGGCTGATGTGGAACACCAGGTTATGCCGGATGGGCCGGTTGGCCTGGTGGTGCAATGGAACCAGGTGGTGGCTGGTAACCGGTTTGACCTGCAACAGGACCATAAGATGATCCTGGCTGATATGCAACATTTGGAGCAATAAGATACTGAGGTTGCATGGGTTGTGAAGGCTGGACTTGCCCCCCAGGACCATACACCGGCCCCGGTTGGTACCCCGGTTGACCTTTGAGTCCTTGAGGTTGCCCAGGTTGGACTCCAGGAAGAGGCTGCACGAGTTGACCTGAAGGGTTGTAATACTGTCCTTGCGGACTGTATAATGGCCCTTGTTGGCCCGAAGGGTAGCCTTGTAAGGGCTATCCTTGCGGGTCATAAGGATAGCCAGGCTGGCCCGAAGGTTGGCCTTGGAAAGGTTGTCCTTGCGGGTTATAAGACTACCCAGCCTGGTTATACGGAAAACCATGAGCATAAAGTTGAGCCTCAGGAGCGGGTAAACGTAAAGGATTCCCGTATTCATCATACTAATATGGAAAAACGTACACGGGTGTACCATCCTGTGCATAATGTGAAAAATATGAGCGGTTGGGATATTGAGAGGATTGTCTGACCTCGGGGTTCGATTGTTGTAGGGACAATCGATACTCCTCAGGAGAAATGTTCTCCGACATAGCAGAAGCTATATAGATGTCTTCGGGAAGTGATGTGGTCCTTACGGACTGAGTGGTAACAGTAGGTGTAGATGCAGCCACACAGATAGTGGGCTTGACGGGTACATAAGTTACCTGAGGGGATGACGTAATAGGTGTCCTAGGAGACATCCACAGTGAAGGAATAACTGGCCTCGTAGAAGGAGCTGATAACCCCATAGAGGCAGCGGCGACGATAATTTGACCTAAGGATCTATACCCTGCTGGTAGTGAGGGACCGGGCGAAGACATAACAGATGATTCGGGGTTGTCTTTTGCGAATAAATTTTGGGTTACTTCTGGGAATAGCTGGTAATATTCACCAGACGTGGGGATTTACTCTCTAGGAGAATGGCTGGATTCACTCATATTTGAACCTGCCGCTAGATCTCGTAACAGAGGGCGAGGACTAGGAGGAATAACAACAACTATAAAAGGCGAACCCGATGTAAGAGGAGGGAAATGTTCCCCAACTCCAAATCCAAACCAAGGGTCGGAAAAGGGCCAATTGAACTCAACTAGTCCTCCAAAGGGAAGCTCAGACAGAACTGGTCCCCCGTCAGGAAACTCAGAAACAATGGGCTGCTGATGTTCAGCAGAGGATTGCGAGACCTCTGATGAATCGTCCATATATGGACTACCAGTAGACGAAAATGAAGGTTCCGCCACTGTGACAGTAACGAGGAAAGGAAAAGATCAGACACAAAACACGGGCTAAAAAGACTCAAGGCACACAATCAAACAGCCAACAAGCAAAATCTAACAGGGCGTGTGATCGCGGGTGATTTATTTTACGACATTGAAACTTAGAAACTTCATCGCTTCATGTTTTAAGAGTTGAGAAATGGATGAAAGATGACTCTATCTCTTTCAGTTTTGAAGCAAGCGTGAAAGGACAAGCGCTTGGTGATATTTTCAAATTTAAGGAGTCAGATAAGATAAAAAATGACTGCTCAGGAGTACTAGGAAAAGGGTGGACCAAATAACCATGAACTACAATATACACCTTGGTTTCAAAATGAAAGAGAAATCAACCAAGGACTTAACGTATGTGCAGGAAATCTCCCCGAATGCTGTGTCCGGTGTATCACAGGTATAGGGCGGAAAACTCAGCTTCCTATGGATAAAGGATAGAAACCTAGTGGGGTCTCCCTTTATATACGCGACGGTACGGGGAGCACAAGTCCATACTAGTGCTGTCTAAAGCCAAGAGGCGAACGATAGCTACTAGGTTTAAAGATGCCGGAACACGTCTCTAGCCTAGACCTCTAAATATTTCGTTAATGTTTCAATGCTGCCTTAGTGTAATTTAAATGAATTTTAATGTTTATCTTCAATTATGTTTCAGTTTTCAGGCCCTAGCGAGTGTTATGTCTCAAAATCGCCTAAATGCACACTACATGCCACAGTATATCATTTCATTCGATGAAAGCTAATTACGAGAGAGTTAAGAGCTTTTCACACAATAAAAAAATGACCAGACAACAACCAATGATATCTCTAATGCAGCTAATGGAAACTAAAAGCTTTTCTTTCAAAGTTACTAATCACTAATAACACTGAAAAGATCTAATTCACATTAACTAATCCAAAGCAAAAGAGATTTTTTTGTATTTTCAATGTTTAAGAGAAAAAAGCACTAACAAAATGAAAACTAATGAGACAAGAAATTTGAGAAGCAAAAGCAAAAGAGAAAAACAATCAAATTTCACTCAATGCAAGCACACAATCAGATCTCAAATCGACAAAAAGTCCCTCGAATCAAAAGACACCCAAAGACTCAAATGAACCATGTAATCTAGGCCCAAAATGAGACAAGGCGGAATTCGAATGAAGAAGGAGCCAATCACTCAAATAATGCAATAAAACGATAGACAACCACCAAATGAATGCAAAGAAGCAATCAAAAAGTTGTCTGAACAGAAAGAAACCACAAACTCCCAAGGGAGGCTCGACGCACAATAACACCTAGATGCCGTAGGGCTAAAATGTAAAATCGATAGAAACGGGCAAACAACCAAAGGAAGAAGGTTACAGTTAGTCAAACAAGGCTCCAGAACACTCAAGCAGCCGAAAAAATAAAGCCAAAATCACAGATCAAGCTCAGAAGGCTCAAAACCAAGAAAACCCTAGCACGTTTCAGCATTGGCGCGACTGTCAGGCTGAAACTAGAGCCATAACAGGATTGGCGCGGGTAGTAAACTGGAAACTAGCGCGACTTCAGGCTATTAAGCACGCCAGTCAAGTTTGCTATGCAAAAACTAAAAAAGAGCAATCCAAGATGCAGACCAGTGATGTTGAAGCTCAAACCAAAATTCAAAGACACGAAAAGAGCCAGCCAAAAGAGCTGATCAAGAAAGAAAAGTCAAGAATCGATCGAAAGACAAGACAATACTCCAAGTGTTCAGTTCATAAACTAGACCGGAGATTGACTGAAGCAACATTGATCTACTTTCACTAATGCAGAGCAAGAGCGTTTCGAAGGCTATCTGGCTAACTTCAGGCTCCATCTGTAGTTTATAAAGCAAACAACAAGATAAGTCCCCAGTGGAGTCGCCAATTTGTTGTAGAGGTAAATCCCCTCTGCGGACAGAGGCGATCCCTACTAGCCCAGATCGGGTCTAGCAACAATTGTAACACGCTATGGCGCAAGTTCCTAATTGCAATAAACCAAATTTTGAAGAAGGCCTACCTCAAGTCCAACGCTGTCATTTGTAGAGAAGATGACGTTCCTGTTTCCTTGGTCCAGCAGATCACAATCCTCTCGCTTGCGGCGATCGAACACCTGCACACACAAGAAACATGACAAACACAAGCGTAAAACCCGATATATGCAATTATGTATCAGTCAGAGAAGACACAAATCATGATCATAATGAACAATATGAGTGGAACCATAACCAATAGTCACTTATCATTAATTCATCAAAGGAAAATACAACCTGGCTCTAACGCTGAACCTTCCTTCGGCGAGTCGTCAGCGGAATATGTCTTGGTAAAGCTTGTCGGGAATGGGGACAAGCCTCTCTCTTCGATCGTCAATATCCTTGCTATGGATTTGGCACTATGAGGACTATCAAAGCTCTTGCAGCATTCTTTAGGCTATGAAAGCTCTTGGAGATTAGCTTGCAAAGGGAAATGGCAAGCTTATATAGATGGTGGAAGAGGAGTTGGGATCCCTACAATCATGGGATTGGCCCTATCCTCAAGGAAGCTTCCATGAGAGGTGGAAAAATACTTCCTCTACATGGAAATCCGGAGCCAAACGTCCCAACTCAATTTAGATACGAGTTCAGGAGTTGGTTAGAGTCAATATTCCACCAGTTATTTTTAAAAAACACCCTTTATGAAGCCTGGCGCGAGTGCGACTCTGAGACAGAGCGCCAATTGGTGCGCCCTCTTTGAAGTATTTCCCCCATTGCCACGGGTTTAACACTGGCTAGTCGCGCCAAGGATGAAAAGGATATTTTTATGGTTTTTCACAAGGAGTTGTCTTCAGGGGAATGAAAGTCCATGTCTAGGGGAATTCCATGAAAGTGTTTTCAGATCATGTCACTGCTCACAGGTCACGGGATAAGCTCTCCAATGTGCGGGATGGGGAATTGCAGGGATGGTGAAAAATTGTTGTGTAACAATGTTTTTTATCAAATTCATGGCAGAATATACCCCTTTAGACCCTCTTCAGATTCGAATTTAGAAGGTCAAAATTTAGCCTTAAATAAGTTGTGAACCTGACCTAGTTTCAGAGTGCAAAAATCTCAGCCTGAGGAAACTAGAAACCTTGGCCCTATTTTGAGCATACCACACAGACTCCAATTGGTAGATTCCCACCCGTACATGGGCACTCTATGACAAGTTTTAGACTATGGAAAGGCCTGAAATTCAACATCTTGAAAATATACGTTCGACCCCTTTCTTTCTTAAGGTTTCAAGCATATTTGGGAAACCTTTGAGGGCATATTCAGAAATAACTTGGATAAATTATTGAGCAGGCTTTATACCAGTTTATGAGAAGTCTTTGGAAAAATTTCTTAAGTAGTTATTGACTATCCTTGGATCATACATTGAGTGGATTTCAAAAAAATTTGGAGCAGATTTGTTGAAGCAAAATTGGAAGGCAATTTTGGATAGACCTTGAGGTGAATTTTAGAACATAATTTTGGAGACCTTCCTTTTAGCGGAATTTGAAACATCTTTGTAGTAGAGTCCTGTAGTAGAGCTTGGAGTAACTCTTGAAGAACCTTTCAAGTAATGATTGTGAACAAAACCTTGAAGAATTCCTTGGAGTGTCTTGGAGACTAGTTGAAGCAACCTTGGAAGCCTTTATTGAAGTAGACTTAAAGCATCATTGGAGCATACTTGGAGAAGATTTGGAATTCCTCTTTTGAAGTGAATTTGGCATTGAATTTGGAAAGCCTCCTTGAAGACATATTGAAGAAATCGTTTTTAAAGGTTGAAGCCTAAGAGGATTGGATTCTTCGTTTTGACTAAGTTGGTGCTTGGATTTTTTGAGAGAACTAGAGTCCTCATTTTGACCAAGTTGGTGCTTGGATTTGTTGAGAGGATTGCAATCCTCATTTTGACCAAGTTGGTGCTTGTATTTTTTGTGAATATTGGAGTCCTCATTCAAAGTTGGAGCATTGAAAAAGTAAAAGGTTTGGTTGTACAGTTGGAGCTTGAATTTTTGTAAAAGAGGATTGGAGTCCTCACTATATTCATCAATATAATTGTTTTTTGTTCTATCTATTGGGTTTTGATTTAACTTGTGATAAAAATCATAACTGACATAATATAAAAATTGAAAGAAATATTTAGTCAACCTTGCCTCTTAGTATTTCCAACAATTAGGGATTGGTTGATCCAGGTGGATATCGGTGGCCACCCACCTATTCCATTTGGACCCACACCATCAATTCTTGCAGCTTTTCACATTCATCATCACTTACTATTTTTAGCAGGTTTTCAGGTCCTGCACTCCCGGAGCCGTTTTGGGGCCTTAATGATCCAGGTGGATATTGGTGGCCACACACCTATTCCATTTGAACCCCCACCATCAGTTTATTCAGTTTTTAAGTTGCAGCACAACTTACTATTTTTAGCAGTTTTTCGGGTCCTGAACTTCCGAAGTCGTTTTGAGGCCCTAAACGATGGTTTTTGGGAAAACCGGGAGCTACATGGGTCCATTGACCGATGTTGCTCACATAAAAAGTTTTACTCCTCAAATAGATTTTTTGATGAGCTATTGAGCGTGTCAAACGAAGATCCGATGCCAAAGTTACGTCCCCGGGAAGTTGAAACACCAACTTACCCAAACGGGGGCCCACAGTTTTGGCGCTTCATCTCCTAGAGTTAGGTTTTCAGAATTTTCAGTTTTTCCATTGTTTCTCAATAATAAATAGGCCCTCGAGCCTCATTATAACACAGTTCAGAGGCCTGTAGCTGCCACATCTCTTCTCAGAGATAGCTACCAGTGCGCTAGCTAGTTTATTTCCATTCTATCTGTAAGAAAATTTCAGTTCTTTGATATTAATGAAATGAAGTGTTATTTCCACTGCATCTTTGTGTTTATGGTTATATGTTTATTCTGTTGCGTTCCTGCATAAATCTGGATAATTGGTCTAAGGTGTTATCATTCTGTAATTTAAAATATTGGGAGAATAAACACAGAGGACAACATCAAAACCACTTTGGAAGCTGGGATCTAGCCCTGCCAGCTCTAGAGAGGGATCTCTCTGTATAATTTAACTTTGTTTTAAATGGATATTAGGCTAGTTATGACTGTACTTGCTTGTTTGATTTTGATTAATTTGGTTGATTAAATTTCTATATTCCCATTGGGCAATGGAGTCAAAAATATAAAATTGGATGCTGCATCAATATTTGAAAGAGTTATAACAAGCCAAGCTAGGGTGCATTAACTGGATCTTTTTATATTTTTAAATGAATTATGGAGATGGCAGAAAAGTAAATTTCAGTTGAGACTGAAAAACAATTAAGTAATTTTCAATCTGACTTCAGTGGAAAACATGTAAATTGTAAAAGCAACCAAAATAAGGTGTTTTAATTAACATGTCCTATTCATCACACTTTCTGTTTTACAATTAATAATTTCTGATACACAAAGAAAAGGAAAAACAATGGAAAACACAATTACACTCGAAGCACTTCACCAGTGAATACACAACATGAAACCTGAAAGAAGTCTTTGTATTATTGATGCTCCAACAAAACTTGGAAATTACAATTGCGTAGTAGGCAAAATATATTCAGAAATCGACCTATAATACTTCAAACAGTGAAGTATTTATACTAAAATATTACAAAACTGATTACAATCAACGCTGTCTCAACAAACAATGTATTATTAGCCTAAATTGAACAATAAACTCTAACTATGACAAAAAATAGGATCGATGGAGGTGATTTGGAATGCTGGCACTGTCTTTAAGGAAACAATTACTAAGTAGACCTATTTGTGGGCCATGCTGGTTGATGTATTGGCTACAACTGGCCTTTCTCATTTACTCTTTAATACTCAAGTTCACTTAACTTATCCCATCGATATTCATCTAGGATAGTTAACTTAATGACCTTTCTATAAATTTTATCCACTTCAGTATATCTGGAAAAAGTAGATTTTACCACAAAGATGTGGTTTACCTCATGTTGGATGAAAATGTCATGACTCATTGCTTCCATAAACACTTTACTTGTCATGGTGCCTTTGATATTGGAAAATTTGGAAGTGTCTCTAGAAAACTCACTTATTTTCTTCACATAGTCTTGTCGGGTCATCAACATGTCATTAATTACAAACAGAGAAGGCAGACCCTTCTGTGTTAAAGGTTCAATCATACTAAAGAATCTATTCACAACTATCTCTAAGCTATGACATTTCTCTTCCACTTGAACAATCTGATTCTTCTTAGTAAGAACCTTCTTCACTTCTGAAATTGTCTATGTTCTATCATCCACTCCCAAGTCATCCAACTCATATATGTTCTTGGAGTTTAAGAACTTGATGATGTTGTTGGATGTAGTAGGCATATCTCAAATCTCTTCCTTGATGGTTGTAATGACATCATTAGCTTTCTCAATAAATTATTTCTGTTCAAATATAATCTGGGTGCAGGGCCTGATTTCATTTATGGATTCAATGATATCTATCTAGATTATTTCTTTGACTTGGACCAATGTTTGTCCAATGGATGAATCTCTTTCTGACTTCTGCAATCTCTCTATCAGTTGCTGTGCTTTCAGTTTCATGAGAAATTTCACTTCTGGATTTCTGGTCTTGCAATAGTTTAACTTGATCTTGAAGTTTCTTAATATACTCTGTCTGGATAGACATATTTTGCACTGCCTTTGTTAATTGTTCTGTACCATCTGTTGTACTTGTTGTAGAAGCTGTAGCTGTGGGGATGGTTGTAAGAGGTACAAACTCCAAAGGAACCATAGAAAACTTTGCATCTTGCTTATTCTCTTTGATCATTTTCTCCATTTATGATTCCATTTGTCTTATTTGGGCATTTTGCTCCATGATGAGCATCATCATGTCCGACTTCAGAGACTCTGTTTCTTCAATATCCTTGGTTAGAGGGTCTTATATGGCTGACAATTTATTTTTTTCCTCAATGCTGCTATGTCAACATTTTTCTTATTTATTATCTCTTTTGAAACTTTAATGTTAGAAGGATCATATCCAACTCTGACCACTAAGTCTTCTAAAGACTTAATTCTTGTATCCTTGGCCAGAGAGGAGATTTTCACCATCTTTAGTTGTGACTGAATGTTTGCTAAGGAAACCTACAATTTAGAAAAAATCATAGCTGTATTAGTCAATGTAGATGAAATCATTTCACCTGTTTTCTTGTGCATCTCCATTTGATCAATGGGATGAATGTATTTGATGTCAAACTCAAATGAAGTTTTCTTGTAATCTGCTGCTATCTTGGGCTATGAAATTTGTTCTTCTAGAAAGGCCATTTGCATTTTTCCTTTCTCAGAGTCAAATGCTGACATCAGTCTACTCTGAGAACTGGAAGTTTTCTTCCAAAATTGATTGTAGGTGCTATTCTTCAGGATTTCATTCTTCAGCTTGATTTCCCCGAATGTATCAAATATTGTTTTCTCTTTCTCTCCTGTGAAAACTTTACTTGTTTGAATGGCCTATTGCTGATCCCGTGAAGCAGTTGAAGTAGTAGGAGAGAGAGTAGTTTTCCCACCAACTTGTGAAGAGGTAGGTGTATCCTTGGTGATTATGATGACCTCCTATTCTGTATCTTTATTTGGATTAATTTTAGGATTGAGCTTGGTCCTTTTCTTGTACACAATCTTAAATTCCTTGCTGGTAGTTTTAATCATTGAAGGTGACTCTTCTTCCCTCAGTATTTTTCCTGATTTCTCCTGTGGGATAGGATTATTTGATGTAGAAGTGGAGACTAATTTCTCCTCGGCCTCTTGCAGAGTGTTTTTAGCCCACTCTATTTGGTTCATGTACTTCTCTATTTCTGGACTGAGTGTATGAATGTAAGGAGTAGACTTGTTTTCTACCCTTAGTTTTGAGATGGTTCCTAATGGATCATAGGACCAGGTGAAATTGATACTGAACTTCATTTCCTTCATAATTCTGTCTACTTCTTCCCCTGTTGTCATGATGTTGAAAATAAATGGCCCTATTTGTGTTTTAATCTTGAATTGTGACTTCTTCTTTGCTGACACAAAGTGGACTTCATCAACATTCAACACTTTCCTGGTGTATTATAAAGAAAAAATCCTCATAGGGAGGAATTTTGGGAGCTTGTAGGGAGCAAGATCACATCGATAAATCCTCAACTCAGTGTAGTTCTAGTATAAATACTAGTCACCTGTCTTTGCGTGATCTGATAACTGTAAAATTCTTCTGATATCCTCACTAACTCTTGGTTTAGGTGTACTTCTAAGAAGACTCATTATTGGATGTACAAACAGTTCAATAAACTATTTGTATGAATAATCCTTCTACTCTTTCATCACCATGGTAGTCCATAAGATGACTGACTACCGATTGCCATCATCATCTAATTTCTGCATTGCAAACTTAAATTTTCCTCCCTGAAAATATAAAAACATATTAAACTAGAACAAAGGCATATTTAAACACCTCTTCTGTTTGGAATCTGACAAATTGGTCATGGATAGCTAGGAATTGGCTAAAATTGAAAAGGATAGATGACTTAGAAGTTGCAGAGAAAATGGAAAGTAAACCTATGATTGGCTCATCTAGCCACTGGTCAGATTATTATCCAAGGAGGTAAGAAATGACAATGATAATATGCTTGAATATGTCAGGGAAAATAGAGGAATAATAGGGAGGATTCTTCTTAGGAAATTGGGTATATTCAATTAGAAAAAGCTCAAGGGTTTTAGCCCTTTTGGAAAAATCCAGCTTCTGATACAATTCATTGAGGGGTTCCTGTGAGAAAGGGGTTCCATTTTCTACAACAGGGGATTGCATCATTTGGTCAATAGATTGGGCAGTGATAGTGCACCCGTGGGAGCAATTATGGCTCTTTGGCTGGGTATGTAATACAACTGGCACTTGCGGATGAATTTGGGAGCACTGTGGGTATAAGGAAAGATATAATGAGGTAAATTGATTCCCACAGTCCAATATCATCGGACTTGTCTATGTACTTGTATTCTAGCCAAAAGTAAATCTCAAAAAGCTCAAATTCAAAGAGGGTTTCATGAATCTTGTAGTCTTTGTCGGCTAAAGAGATATGATCTAGGTTGACAGGAGGATGGATCAATGGGTTTACAGGCTCATCCTGACCTTACTTCTTAGGAGGCATGATTAAATTAGTTTCATAGAATTGAAAAGGGTTCAGGAAGGAATTAGTTTACTAAGACTGTGTAAAAACTATGGGACTGGGGAAGAAGGTGTAGTGGAAGAAATGTTGGGTTTGGTAATGATCAAATGAATTGATATGATACTCTGTAAACCTGTAACAAGTATACACAGTGCATAGAAATAAGCAAGGTAAAATTTTACAGGTCCATTTGCATGGCTTTATATGAAATTGGGCAGTTTCTGTTGATTGTGGTGCAGATTCGTTGCATTAACGGTCAATTACGAATTAAATGTATAAAAAATTTCTTTCAGCAGGAAGGGAGTTAATTGGTAATGGGTATGATTGAGATGGCATGAAAATATTGGCACTCAGCAGATAGAATAACAGTTTTGGTATCGAAGGGGAAAACAACTTTCGGGGTTGGGGGGGGGGTATGAGGCAGTAAGTGGTTTGAGTGGAGGGTGATGCAAAATACGGAGGAAGTGCCACATTAGTGTGGGCCAAAAAATCAAAAATTCTTTTTTCGGACCCCCCCTGGTGATAAAGCTTAGATGGAGAGGGGGGGGGGGGTGCGAAAACAAATAAGAACCATGGGATCGAGGGTGGAAATAATGATGGATGAATAAATGTGCGGGGTTTAAAGTGATATGAAATGATAGTTTTTCGGGTAGCGGGAGGGTTAAATGAATGTAGAAAATTTATGATATATAATGATATGCCAAATTTTGTATTCATGCACCTGACTATTTAGACTTAGGATAAAGTTATTTTACCTTTTTTTCTCTTCATATGCATAAAACCTTTGAAAAGAAAAACTTAAGATAGGCATTTTAATTCTTTTCAAATCTCCAACACAACCTCTACCTACCCATTTAATTTCATTTCTTTTGCTAAACTAACATTTCTTCTTCTTTTCCTTAGGGTGCATTTAAGCTAGCAAACCCACATCATTTTTTTTATTAAACATCTAACCTACTCTATCACTTATTTCTCCTAATGATTTAGATTAAGCAATTGAATCAATTTAACTACTGATTTTCCAAGATTAAATAGTTTGGAAAATATTGATTCACTAACCTAATCAACATAAATTCAAAATTGTTAAATCATGATTAAGCTGTATGATTTGAACAAAAATCTAGTCATTGTGGCATTTTTAACCAAGCTGCACACAATCTTATTTGATTTTGACATAAAGAAAACTAATCTACTAGAAGTGGCATTTGAATTTGCAGCCCTTTCAGTATTATTCTATTTTTCTTTTGCGGGGTTTTTATTCTTTTTGTCTTTTTCTTTGTATTCACTTTTTGACATACCCTCTTTTGATTTTCTTATATATATATTGGAAATCATTTGCATATTGAAAATTATTTGCAATGTAAAATTACAAATATAAAATACTCAATCACATTGAAATCCTATAAAATATAGGGCCCTAATAGTGGCTCCAGCTGGGGATGGCACTTATCCATGTGAAGTGTCAAGAACTTGTGATCAGTAGCCTTGAGTATCCCATGTCTGTAATGTCTGCTTCTAATCTCTTTGTTGTTGAGGTACTTGTGGTAGCTTATCTATTAAGGCTTAGGGCCTTCTCTGCAGGCTTAAACTTCAATCAATAAGTTACCAAATCAATCAATAATAGACTATGATATTTACAATGATGTAAGAAAAAATCATTATGCTAAGAAAAGTAATTACTTGGGTTTTATTGTAGACTTCCTCCCTTGACTGCTGCAATTGAATAGTTTGATTGATTCTTCCCTGTGTGTCATTTGGATCAACTTGTAATTCTTGAATTATCTTCATTACTCAAACTCCTAAAGAGGATGGAAAAAGAGCATCCATTCCATAGACCAATTGGTATGGTGACATGCCAATTGACTTCTTTGTTGTAAGTCTTGTTATAGCCTAAATCCACCTCAGGCTGAAGGAAGGCGAGATTCAGGGTAACATCCTACCACGCTCAGTCTGGTAGCTAGCCCTACCAGAACAGGAGAGGGCTCTCTCCGGGTCAATCTCAGGAGAAATGTATCAATGGGGCTTGAGATGACTGAAATACAAACTAATTTTAGGCTAGATATGTAGATCAAGGAGTTTAAAATGATTTTTTTGGGTTTTTGTCGGAAACAAGGGAAAGGCAATTTTGGGTGCGGGGATGAAGCCTAGTTTCTGCAGAGTTCTAATTAGGGAAGGGTAGGCAATGATTTTGATGTCTTGAAATGAATAGATGGATATTTAGACGGCTGAGAAGCTGAATAAGGCAAGAGATCTCAAGGGTCCTCTCCAAACTGATGAAAACATATAAAATCAAACAAAACTAAAGGCAGAGCAAAGTAAACTATTGGATTCCACCTTTAACACTGATTTGTTTAATTTAGGAAGAGAAGAGAAGGGAAATGACACATATAAAAATTAATGAAACTTACAAATACATGATAAGAAACACCATCAAATCTCAGAGCCACAAGGATCCCAAAAAGTGCTGCAAAACCCTGGTCTTTCCTTAGCCAAAAATGCAGAAGTGATGTACAATGGAGTGCCAAACAATTCCCAAGTATCCAACCCTAAAAATGCCTCAGAAAATACATAATATAGACCATCCTAACCCCTTCCCATGCCTCTAGGAGTCGAGCTCCTCCTTCTAGGAGCTGTTTCAACCAATTCTAAACATGGAACTGAAATCTAGGCAACCAAACAACTTGCCTCTAAAAGGAAGGAAAATGGTTCATTCATTTAATTTTCACTTTTTAGTGAATGAATCCTCTAGAACAAGTAAATGTGAGTCAAAATTACATCATAGCCATAAAATTACATCAAGATAGAGCAATAATTACATCCAAAAGTGAAACTAGTCAAACTGGCCGAATTTCTGAGCTGAAAAGTAAAAATTAGGCAAAAATCCTCTATGCACCGCGCCACTTTGAGCCAGTTTTTGGGGCATTTCCCGAAGTCCAAATCAAGCTCATGATATCTCGTTGGAAAGACATGGATGTTTGATATCCAACCCAAGTGGAATTTTTCAATTTGGAATTCATTTTCTCCTCCAAAACTTCAATCTCCCAAGACTGGTTCCTGCTGGTGCAAAACGTGGCAGAAAGGCCAATTTTGGAGTGTTTTTGACCTTTAAGACCACCAAGAACTTGATGAAACATCTCAGCCATTCCTGAGCATGCATAATTTACCATAAAAAACCCAAAAATATCAAATTTTCTTCCAGATGATGTCCCAATCATAAGCGCGCGTCGGGCAGAAAAACCTGTTTTGCAACCAAAATTTTCAAAAATGAAAAAATTTACTCCAAATTTGCTGAAATTCAGAGTGAAGGTCTCCCATCATGTCTCATGCTCAGCCAAGGAAGCTTCGGCCAATATTCAGAGTGGATCATCCGTTTTGCGCCTCCTCAGTACCCTCCTGGTGCATGCAGTTCAGTGGCGGAATCACTGTCTCTTTCATTGGATGTGTCGGTGTCTGTCATGGTGTTGCAATGTGTATGTCAAGTGTATGTTTGGTTTGTTGAAAATGACAAATGAGACCTTGGTGTTTTTGTCTCCAATCGCCAAAACATGTGTCACATGGGAAGGGACTGTGGTAACTAAGGCAGTGTAGACAGTGGACTGCAACCAAGTGAAATTTGCCCCTTTAAAACTTCTGATTTTGATAATGTAGAGACAATGGGACAGATAATTGGATGTTTTGGATTTAGGGAATTTTATAAGTGATATGAGGAAAGGGATAATGATAGGGCATGAAAGGATATGAGGGATAGAGACAAATGGGCATAAGTGATATGAGTGGTTTTATTAGGGAATAGGGAAGGGATGGTATAATGTGAGGGAATAAGGGATTGATAATGATAATAGGATTATAGTGAAGGGAAAGGAATCACAAGTAGGAAATGGAGTATTTTTGCACCAAGATCGAACTTTAAGACTCAAATTTCAAACCCTATAAGAGCCATTTTAACAAGAGAGAGTAGGGTTTATGTTTTTCAACATTCGAACTCTTACAACCAATCTTCAAACAACTCCAAACACTGACCAAAGGTAATAGCAATATGATTTACACTTACACGGAGCAAATAAGGTGGAACCAATTTGATTTTTGTGAAGCAAAGGTGAAAATTTTCCTTGTCGGCCCTGTGCGCCGCGCACCAGCCCAACGCATCGCGCAGGCTGTATGCGTCGCACCAGTGTAATTTTACACTGCAGAAAATTGTTTTGTGCGCCGTGCACGCCATGTGCGTCGCGCCTTCTCCCAATGCGCCGCGCGCACTCCAAATACACAGTCTCAGCTTTAAACTCACATTTTCGGCTTCTTCACAATTCACCTCGGCTTCTTTGATGTCTCTTGCTGCAAATGGATTGTTGGATCATAAAAAAATATATTTGTACCCATGACATTTGATTTTTGTTTGAAAAAAATCCAATGTTGTAGTGTTTTGAAACCTTTGACACTTCACTGTTTGCTTTGATTTTTGAGCTGATGATGTCCTTTCTGTCTGTTCTTTTGCAGGGAATGGATGGCTGGAATTTTGAAAAAGGATCAGGGCGGTGCCTGAAACATTTCGTGACTAAAAAATTTGAAAAATCACATATTTATTACAAAAAACAAATTTGATGATTTCTTCTTCAAAACAGAGTTTTGAAGAAGAAACATCCTTGAGCATTATTGACGATGAAAATCTTGAAATGAAAACTTATTGAAGACATCCTCATGACCTGCGGGCATTATTTAACATTTATGAAGACCAAACCCTAGACCTAGAAACTGAAAGACTCTTTTTTGACCAAAATACCATCTATGACTGTAAATGACTGAAATCAACTTTGATGAACTTTGAGAAATTTTGACCAATCCAGCAGGTACAATCATGAGGGAAACGAGTGAAGAGACCCTTCCATCAGATATTGGCATGCCCCTAACGGAATGCAAATGAAAAAGCTGAATGAGACACCTAAAAATGAAATGCAATAAGAGAAATGATCTCTGACGGAGGGATGACCAGACCGACTCTAACAATTCTGTCAGCCTAAAGTGCATTAACCAACTTGTTGTGCCAAGACTTCTTGTTGTCCTATAACAACTTTTTAATGATATTTACTAAGCTCTTATTTGAGGATTCAACCAACCCATTACCCTGAGGGTAATAAGCCGTTGAAGTCTGAAATTAATGTGGTATTTATTGCAGAATTGAATCATTTTCTTAGATTTAAAGGCTGCTACATTATCAGTACTAAGTTTTCTAGGATAACCAAATCTAGAGAGGATATTGGTTTCTAGGAATTTAATGGTGACAATATCAATGGAAGATCTGGAAGGGGTGGCTTCTATCCATTTAGTAAAGTAATATGTGGCTGTGAGAATCCACTTATGTTGGGTAGAGGAAGGAGGATGAATTTCACCAATGAAATCTAGTCCCCACTGCTGGAAAGGGATTTCAAGTGAAATAGGCTTTAATTGCAGGGGTAAAAGCTTTCTTTTTCCTTCAAATATCTGGCATTTATGGCATGAAATTAATTTCTTATTAATATCAGGGAAAAGGATAGGCCAGTAAAAACCAACCCTAAGGATTTTATTGGTAGTGGCTTTCCAATAGAGATGTCCACCACAATCACCTTTACGGAACTCCTGCATGGTTATTTCTACATCATCCTTTAACAAGCACTTAAGTAAAATACCACCAACATATTTCCAATATAAGACATTTTCTATGATGCAAAACTTAACTGCTTTTAACTTTAAAAATATTGCCTTTGTTTTTGTTAGACCAGGAGGAGCATTTAAATTGAATAAAACATATAATAGGTCTGCATACCAGGGTGAGTTCAGAAATGCTTCATCAATATGTGGGGTCACCTGTTCCTCTCGATCATCTAGTGCAGAAACAAAATTGATGTCCAATGCATGGAAATTTGACTTTGCCATCAATTTTTCCAGTCCTTGTCCTTTGATTAACTTGGTGGGTTTGATTTCTAAGTCATGCTAAAGAATTATAACACATTTTGCTCATTTTCCATCAGGTCCATTCTGTGTTAAAATATCCTTGACCACTGAATTAGTTACATATGCAATAATATGGGAATGCAAGATATATACTCTAAAGTATTTTATTGTTTTAACCAATGCAAAGGCCTGTTTTTGGCACAATATTATATTTCAAAGATGCATCTCTTAAGGTCTTACTGAAAAATGCAATGGGCTGTTCAAAACCTTCATCATTTTTCTGCAACAAAACAACTGCAACAATGTGTTCAAAAGCAAAAGAGAAGATAATAAAATCTTTAGTAAACTATGGACTAATCAACACTGGTACTTTTGTCAATTCCTGTTTAACTAAATCAAAGGACAGTATAGCCTCAATACTCCATCTGATTTCTGAATTCTTTTTCATCATATTTGTTATATTTCTAAGAAGCTCTGCAAGGTTAGGAATGAATCTCTGTAGGAAATTAATCTTGCGAATAAAATATTGAAGCTCGTTAATGTTTCTAGGGTGACTTATTTTTAATATGGCTTCAATTCTACTAGGATCAATCCTAATACCATCCTTAGAAGTAATATGACCAAGAAGCTTTCCTTCTTCAAGGCCAAACAATGTTTTCTTAAGATTTAATGAGATACCAAACCTTCTACACTTTTCAAACACTCTTCTTAGAGGCAAAAAATGTTCCTCATCAGTTTTAGAATAGAAAGTAATGTCATCAAGATAAATCAAAATAAAATGGCCAATCTCATCAGCAAAGGCAATATCCATTGCTCTTTGAAATGTGGCTCCAACATTCATTAACCCAAAGGGAATCTTCACATACATGAAGGTCCCCCATGGAGTAGTGAAAGTTGTTTTATCCTAATCATTAGGATGTACTAGGACCTAGTTATAACCTGAGAAACCATCTAATAAGGAAATCCTACTAGACCCTACTATCATCTGTAATATATGGTCCATTTTTGGCAAAGGGTATTTGTCTTTTAGGGAAACCTTGTTAAGATTTCTGAAATCAATGCATAACCAAATTTCTCCAGTTTTCTTCCTAGTAGGCACTATGTTAGACACCCATTTAGAGTATCTAAGAGGAACTATGATTTTAGCATTATACATATTTTTTACCTCTTTCTCAATCAGAGGCATCAAAACTGGATTTATGCTACAGAGTTTATGTTTGAATGGTTTATGATCTTTGTTGATTGGGATTTTATGTTGTATGATACTAGTGTCATATCTTTGAGATCCTCATAGATCTAGGAAATAATATCAATGAATTATTTGAATAAATCTATGTATTCTTATTTTTTAACAAAGGCAGTGAATTTGAAAGTTTTATCATTTTAGGATTATGTTCTCTACCCATTGTTGGCCCTCATTTTTTTATCTAATTTTGTTTAAAAAAATACACTTTATTACCATGATATCCATCCATACACCATCATATTCACTCTATTTTTTCCAATTAATGCATATCCAGGTATTTAAATTGATTTTTGCAATTTTTAGAAGTTTTTATGAAAAATGAATTTTAAGTGCATTTTTGGACCAGACCAGAAATTTCTGTAATGGCTTCATGGATGTCATATTTTCCGGACACTTGGGCTTGAGCTGGATACATTTCCAGAAATATTGGGAACTAATATTGGATTTACACCTACTGGTTCAGTCAAATCGAGCTTAAACACGCCCGGTCGAAGGCGGTCAAACATGACTTGTTTTTATGGAGATCCCTAGGAAATAGGTCAAATTTCTTATTTTATGGGATTTTCCAGATTTTGAGAGATTAGATGGATGAGATTGACCTGAATAGATAGGATAAGGATAGAAATGGCTGTAAGAGACATATTATATGATTTTGTTTCATATTTTATCTATTTAAGCCTAAGACATTGAAGGCATTCATATGTAGAATTTGTATAACTTAGCTTTGATATTTCTGAAACTTGGAGAGCTAATTGAAAGATATGTTCTATTTCCTTTACTGATTTTATATTTGGTGAATTCTTGACTGATTTTCAGTAGCTGAAAGCACTTACAGTGTGTGAAGCAAGGGTGGAGGGCCCCCACATCGAGCTAAGTGCACTTTCTAGTTATTTTAAGTTGCAGTTTCTGAACTAATTTTGTTTTATGCTTATTATGTTAATTATATATATGCCGATGTTTTATGATTGCTGATGAATCTAATTCTAATTTATATTTTTCATATGAAGGGACAATCCAATGTTTAAGTTAAACATTCCTTTTATCTGATTAAGAGCTAGAGCTAGAATTCATCTTTCCAGCTTTTTAATGATTTTTTGAAGTTCCTGTTTTCTAACAATGGTATTAATGATGAATGAATCTGTAATGAAGGAAAAATAGGCTCTCTTTAGTTATTGTTTCATGCATTTTGATCTATTTATAATTAGTGGTATTGGTTTCTAATTCATAAAGTAGTTTTGTAAGAGAAGGACAAACAAGTTCTCCTAAGTTAGGAGCTTCCTCTGCTGCTGATTACAAAATTGAATTTAGAAATTATTTAGTTTAGATTTATATTTGTAATACACATTTCATTTATTATTAATAATTCATCTTCTAAACTTGACTATAGCTGAAACCCATATATCTTGGAGATGCTTCTAAGTCCTACAAGCCTGGATTGCTAATAAAGTACTTGTGTTTGTTTACCCAATAAACAACCCAACACTCATGTTACATTCTTCTACATCTACCCCTGCGGGCTCTATTTTTTGATTTTTTGCTACATCATTAAAATAAAAAAGCTCTTCTAATGGAACTATACCTCAAGGTAAAATATTGTCTTTAAGTTGAAGTATTTCAATTCTTCTTTTTTTGGATCAATTTCATGCAATTATAATTTATGATAAACTTCATCTAGAGAAATATTTACATCTAATTCATCAAAATGTTCTCCTACATTAGTATGTACAACTATTTGATTTTATACTTCACAATCTAAATCTATGCTATTTTCCTCATACTCATCCTTGGATTGCAAAAATTTTTCAATATGTTTTTCATTTCCAAATAACTTCCAATACCTCATATTATCTGGTACAGTTGGACGATGTTTAACCTCCACTGTATATTTTCTATTGGGATGAGGCATTTTGCATGTGTTGGCTGAAAAAGCCAGACCATTAGCAAGGACATTCTGATTTCTAGGAATAACAATGTTGGCTTGTGTTTCGTTTGAAGGGATAAGGAAATATCAGAGTCAAGCAAATGAAGAGCTGGAGCGAGTAAGATGAAGACCCAATGCTTCAACTGCGGGCTGGGCGTCCCCCACTTCTGCCATGCCACATCATTCATCACCCATCGTGGATTAACGCCCGTGCTAATCATTGAGCGAGATTTAAAGGAATGAACAATACTTTCAGATAAGGGGAAAACCGCAGGCTATTAATCTAGTTTGTCATTGATGATGTTAGTGACCGGGATGGAAAATATTCTTGAAGATGCCAGAGGATGATTACAAGTGATTACAACTCTTGTTTAAGATGTCAAGACACAAATGAAGTGTCAATCATGTATCTTGATGATCATAATGGAAGACTACCATATCACTACACTTGATGAAGGTCTATAAGACATACACACGATGATATGTCCTACCTCCAATGATCTTGATGATAACACTACATGATTACATGTTCTACCTCCGATAATTTGATGATGACATGAAAAATCTCCAATGATGTGAAGCTTGATGTGCTTATGATGAAAAGTACATAATGATGCTGCATTTGGTTGATGCAATATCTCTGCACTATCTTAAGGAAAACTGACCTAATGATGCTATGTTGAAGAAGGAAAGGACATGATGATGGTGACCCTATGTTGAAGAAGGCTAAGGCATGATTATGAAGAAAATCAACGAAGAAATCAAACCATGAGGTTCTACACTCAAAGGCATTCTTCCTTGCCTCCATTTCTGAACTCATAAATAATTAGTCACATTAAAAAATATATTTTGCTACCTTAGAGGAAAAATTCCTTAATGAAACCTACACCATCTTGAAGAGCATAAATTTTCCTTTCCAACGAGCTATTACTCAGTCCGAAACTCCAAGCGGTTTGAAAGTTATTGATTTTCAAGTTTAAGGTAAATTTCTGTCATGTGAGCCGACCTAAGCCGACTTGTGTAGGCTCATGCCTCATGGCCAAGAGACGTGTCTCTTCATTTAAGGTCGAAACCTAGTATATATAGACGTCTAAAACTCATCTCTAACCATAAAAATTTTGGTGAGAAAACTTAGGAGAAATGACGCAGTATGGTGAATAATTTTAAGGGAGGCCGAGAAGGTATACCACAAAACTGCAGTAGTTCAAATTGCGTATCCGTGAGAAATATGCAAGGGAGTTAGAGTTCAATTTTCAAGCTCAAATTCTGTTGAGGTTTTGGATGAAATCACCATATGAGGGCCTTGACTAAAATTCATGTGGAAGATTAGTAAACAACCACCTCATCTCTTCAAAATTTCGGACTTGATTAAGTGGACAGATAACTTGGTTTGAGTCTCCAGAGTCAATCCACCCATGCTCGTATCCGTGTAAGTCACGACCCTACCCTCATCAAACCTGCACTCGTGAACAATCAATCGTATAGACTGTATCGAGATGTGGGCGTACTTGACAAATGCTTTGATAAATCCTTGTGGTAGCCCAGTTATAACACTCCCGTAGTCGTTGCTTTAGCTCAAATAGATATTATTTGGGATAGCGGGATTTAGATCTAAGGCAACTCGCCTCATAATGGTGGAGGACTCGGAGATAGTTCACTATAGCTCAGAATTGGAGACTGTGATGCCTCATACCTGTGTCAAGTGCATGTGAACTGAAGGATAACTTCAGACCTGTGATGATCCTTGTGAAGGTTCGGTCTTTTGAGATTGGGTAGTCCACCTGTGGAGGGCTCAAAAAAATACCTAGAGAAACCTCTTTGAAGCAACTATTGAAGGTTCTTCTAAGAAGATTTGGATTGACATTGAGAACAATATATTTGGGCATATTTGGAGCAATCTTTAAGAGGACTCTTGGTAAATACATCTTGAAGACCTTAGAGCAGCTGATCTTGGAGACAATCGTGAAGAATTGAACTTGTTGAAGACCATATTGAAGAGTGGCTTGGAATTTACATTACAGTGCTTCAGATTTTTACAACTCATCCTTAGACTTGCTCACCTACTGTAGCTCGAATTAGTGCAGGATCCTAGAGACCGTGGAACAATACTATCCCTCAAATAAACCTCGGTTTATGGAGCCCTTATATTTTGAGCTATGGTTAGGATATAAAGGATAGTCATAAGCTTGGGCTAGATTCTGATTGCAGCATTAATATCTTTAGATCTTCAGTGAAGAGGTAAGTCACAACACCAAGGATAGACCAGCGTTTTGAAGATCTATTTGGAGCAATTTGATGACATCTTGGAGCATCTTGTGAAGACACTTTGAAAATGAACTTGGAGATATTGTTATCATGATGCATCACTGATGAAGCCATCATGAGGTAACTTGGAGAAATTGTTTGGGTACGATGAAGAGCAGCGGTGACACCTTCTACGAAGAAAAGGTTGTCATTGATGACGTGATGTGTAGATTACAGTGAAGAGTAAGTTGAAGATTGTTAGGGCTCGTTGAAGAAGACAATGGGGGTCATAAGTATAACCAAATATATCTTGAAAAAATGAAGTAGGAGGTTGGAGCCTCATATTGACAAGGTTGGTAACTTGGAAGATAGGGTTGGAGCCCTAGAGGATAGGAATCCTCAAGAGACCAGGTTGGAGCCTATACCAGATATGTTGAAAATGCAACAAGATGATGGAGCTTAGTGAAATGAAGTCACCTTCACTAAGTGGGTCCGCAGGCTATTTTTGGCGCAAAGTCTATTTTTAGACTATGTCTATTTTTAGACATATGGAGCATGGTCTAGGAGTTGCAGTATGCTATTCTTGGATGATTAGTCGAGTTGGTAAAAATAGATGGACCTCTATTTTTAGACATATAGGTCGAAGTCTATTTTTAGACTGCCTGTCTAAAAATAGGTCAGTCAAATATTATTAGCCCTTAATAATATTTGGACTCTAAACTTCAGTTTATTCTCTTACAGCACTTCAGTTGGAGCTACGGATGTGGCCCATGCATATGACAGAAGGAATTACGCTATTCCTTGGGATTTGGTGAGCTCATGCATGGTTGACTTCAGTTAGGACTTCAGTGGCAGAAGTTTGGTGGAGTTGATGAGACAGTTGGTGGAGTTGTGTTCGGTTTAACTTAGTTGAACTAGTTGAGATTAGTTTAACTAGATAATCAACTAGTAATGAGTGGAGTGAATTAAATATTATTTAATTCACTAATTATTAACTCATTATTCAACTCAAGAACACATCAGTTCACTACAGTGCATGGACAGTTCAGTGGAAACCAGTGAAAGAGGTAGATGAAAGGGTTGAGATAGCTATCAGTTGTGACATTAGTTGTGCATGAGATTTGCACCACACTTGGAGGAAATTTCCCATGAGGATTGCGCTGCCAAGCCAAGGAGATTCGAACATTGGATCTCTCATTAGACCAGCCTTGATTGCGCAATAGAGGCAGGCAATTAGTGGATGAGTTTTGAACCTGTGACTTGTTCAAAGCTGAGCTAGTTTGTGTGTAACTTCATGAGATAGTACTGAGTACTTGTGAGGAGTATTGTACTATGTAATGTTACATGTTCTCTCCATATAATATACAGAATAGCTGAGGGGTTTTTAGCTATAATCTTTCCCCATTACATATTGTGTTTATGTGCGCATGCGACTGTTTCTATTTCCGCAAATTGATGATTGATTGTAGAAGAGATTATGTGTTGCATATGAATTCGAATTAGTATGTGATCAGGATAATCTCGATGGATAAATCTTCATTATTCAGCAAATTTCTACAAGATATAGGGTTGGAGCCCCTGAGGTTGGTGCCTCAGAATTGACAAGGTTGGAGCCTTGGAAGTCCATGTCAGTGCTTGGAAAATACAGGTTGGAGCCTGGGAGATTGAATGTTGGTGTCTTCATCTAGGGTTGGAGCCTTACATATATTGTACTTGATTTATTGTAAAGAAGAAATTAATAAAAGCATTTATTCTTATTGTTCATTTTGTGTTCTAAATATAAGTGATATAACTGGTAAAATTAACAATTGAAAATAAATACTGATTCACCCCCCTCTCAGTATTTCCAACACGGGCACAAACAACCCACAAGTTATCAGTGTTCGTGCCTTCGCAGTTGAATCTGCCAGAAGTCCACTGACCATAGATCTACGGCTCATGATAACTATGGGGGCAGATCCCCGATGGATGCGTCATACCCTAGACCGCCCCCACAGTGACATAAGCAACCCGTAATCCATCTGCCACGTCACTCATCCCCCTGCTCATCGTACATTACTCCCTGCAAGTCTTAAATATTACCTTTCACCGAGTGACCATAAATATTGCGATATGCAATCTGTGGGCGGGGCCCCACCTCCATCATCCCACATCATCCTTCATTCCCTTCTCGTCGCACTTCGCTCCCCGCAAATTTTAACATTTACCCCCTCACACTTTGCACTTTGCAGATTTTAATATTTACCCTCCGCTGCTAATACATAAATCTTGCGATTTGTGATATGCGAGTGGTCCCACCTTTGTCCGGCCATTGCACATCTCACTTTGCAAATATTAACGTTTACCCTCCGCTGCTATCACATAAATCTTGTGATTTGCGATATGCGGGCGGCCCTGCCTCCATATGCTATGTCACTCCTCCCTGCACTTCGCACTTTGCAAAAAATAACATTTAACCCCCACTGTGCACATTATAAAACTTGTGACATGCGATCTGCGGGCAGTCCCACCTTCACTGCCATGTCACCTTCCCCGCCCTCGCACTTTGCACATCGCACTCTTTACCTTTTACTCCTTGATTCTTATCCATAAATCCTGTGATTTGTGATATGCAGGCAGAGTTTGGGTCCCGCTGCCTTGCCATGTCGTCAATAGCCCTCCTGTGGCCTTTTTTCACCCATTTCAGTGTTAATGAGTCCCGTTAAATCCACTTCTGCTTCCACCATCCTGCCTTCAGCTCCGATCCACGTCAATGCATCTGATGACTCATAATATATTTTTCACCCCCTCCACCTTCTGAAGGTTAATGCCAGAGGTCCGAAATGGCCGGTTTCTAATACTGCCTCTAGTGCTACGTGGCAGCTTGTAGTGATTTCGCACCCCTCGCCCATCAAATACCACAAACCATCCATGCCCCCCTCTGAAATCCGGTTCCCAGTTTGTAATTCAAAACACATCATGGGATTTTGGGTGGAACACAGAGCTGTGGTTTGTGCAGTTTGCTCAGGAAATCTCCACTAAAGAGACATGTGCACACAGTATGAATGGCCACTTCAAAACGGATTAAGTGGAAATCATAAGACTGAGGGAGTGGAGGCTTTCAAGCAACAGATGGAATCATATGATGACAGCCAGCTTGCCCACCTACAATCGCTCCTTGCCATACCATTTTGAAGGCTCCCATAATTGGCCTCCATGGTCAACCATGTATTTTCTATTTGATTTTGATGATTTTGATGGTGAAATATCAATTTCACCCATTCCTGTTTTAATTCTCTCAGTACAGAAGTAATTGCTCGATGTACGCTCTGCAAGTTAGGTAGGATATTTTGATTTCATAGGTATGGGCTGATCATAAATGATCAGGATGGTAGACCCTTAGAGAAATATCTATATGTAGGGATTTCAAAAAAAGA
The DNA here is from genome assembly GCA_034641835.2 of Pinus albicaulis. Taxonomy (NCBI): domain Eukaryota; kingdom Viridiplantae; phylum Streptophyta; class Pinopsida; order Pinales; family Pinaceae; genus Pinus; species Pinus albicaulis. The sequence goes on along the minus strand of CM076574.1, from coordinate 1,417,251,701 downwards.
ACAAGGGTTATGGAATTTGGAATAATTTTGCTGTAGTTTTGTATGATTGTGCTCCTTGTGCTCTGAGATACATATTTGGGAGAGCTGTTTAAACTTAATATGATACAGAGATTTTATTTGGATTCCAGATGGAGTAATGAGTAGTATGTATATGTTTCCTTCTATTATCAGTAATATACTTTTTATGTATAATTATCTTTCATTCTCTGCTGCTTTGATGTTTCGTGTAATGTAGCTGCCGGTAGTCTGCAATTTTATTCATGAATTCGTGTCTGTATAATGCTTAGGTGTTAATGCTCATGTATTAAGCTTGCTGCACTCCCTTAATTCGTGCTCCATGAACCTTTGTTGTTGTCCATATCTCATTCATATCTGCTTCCTGTTGAAGTTTGCAACAAGAAACAGTGAAGGAGGCATCCTGAAACATCATCCTTGATTCTAGTTGGAAAATAATCACCTAAACTAGGTGGGGCCCACACAAGCTATTTTTAGGTGTATGTCTATTTTTAGACATGGTGAGCATATTCTATATGTAGCAGGAGACTATTTGTAGATGGTTGGTCAAATGTGAAAAATAGATGAGATTCTATTTTTAGAATATTGGGCGAAGTCTATTTATAGATTGTCAATCTAAAAATAGATGCATGTCGATTATTATTAGCTCTTAATAATAACTAGACTCTAAATATCAACTTATTCTCTTGGAGCACTTCAGTTCAGTGCATTTATGTGGCACAATAGTTGACAGAAGGACTTACGCTATTCCTAAGGGTTTACTGGTGTTGGAACAACTAATCCTACATGGGTAGGTGTGGAATGCGAAAAGTCACAATGGAGTCCAAGTGACCTTGGAATGTGAAACCAAGAGTCACACCATTGTATTATAAATGTACATCATGTATAATGGAAAAAATAAGAAAGCCTCACGCTTATCTTTCATTGTGTGTTGAGTCTCTTGTGTGAGTGTTTATTCTTCTCATACACCATGTGGTGTTTTAACATGGTGTTTAACATGGTATCAGAGTGGGCGATTGCTGGCCCTGCTCCAAACTGAGTGAGCCATTTGTGTTTATGGCCTATGTATATCTGCAAAAATTGTTGGCATTTTTGCAGCATTTAGAGAGTTTCTGCAGCAGAGTTTTTGCCGCCATTCAAAGGTGTTTTGAAGAGGAGCAGCATTCAGTGATTTTGCAGCATTCATAAATTTTATCTTGGAGAAGGAGCAGCATTCAAAATCCTTGACAGCATTCAGAAATTGATTTGGAGACGCAGCCTTGTGCATCTGAAGGTTTTCTCACTGCTTATTTTTCCATTGAAAAATCTCTGCATTTTAAATTCTGCACCATTTTGGAGAGCTGCTGGAAAATAGTTTAAAGAGGGTTTTTGAAGAAATTTCTGGGTTTTTACTGGAAATATTTCTGAGTTTTCATTGGAAAATTTATGAGATTTCTGAGTTTTCTACAAATCTCTAACTCTGAAAATTCTCCAATTTTCTGCTGCTATATGGCCCTCCGCAATTTTTTGAAGAAAAGTTCTAGATTTTTGAAGTAAAAATTTCTGATTTTTCTCTGCAATTTCTGAAGATCCGCTTCTATTTTAAAGTCTCCTATCTCTACTCTACTATTTTAAAAAATAAAAATAAAAAACAAAAAATAAAAAATCCCTGCAATTCCATGGCCTTTCGGCCCCCTTGCCCAGCTCTCAATGCTTAAACCCTGCCCTCACTATCCAACTCTACACTCACTTAAACCCCATTACTGGCTGCCCCCTCACACATCGACCCTCGCTCACCTATCAATACACACCCAACGCACTCAAACTCTCGCTGCAAGCCCTCGGCTCACCTATCAATACACACCCAACACACTCAAACTCTCATAACCCTTGCTCGACTCCCCTTACGCCCTCACCTTAACCAGCTCTCACGGCCTCACTGTAATACCCTCGTGCATAACCTCTCTACCTTTCCAAATCCCCTCACACCGCACAGCATAGCGTCCCTCCCTCACCGCTGCTATACACTCCTTACTCACAAACAAAAAAAAAATTCTGCAGTCTCACTCATACCACGAGCCCCCTCACACTTGGCCGCTCTCCCTCTACAACCCACCCCCTACGGCTCTACGCCCACACCCTTACCATGCGCTCTTTCCCATACCCCGGCCACTCATGCGCCACTCCAACCCTTCCGCTTCTACCTACGGGCTACGCTCGGCCTTACACCTCTCCCACTCCACCTTACCGCCCCTCTCCATGACCCCTATCCTTGCTACGCCTGCTCCCTACACCTGCGCACTCAACTAACGCTCCTTTAAAATTCATTTTTAAAATTTATTTAACATACACCCGACCCCTCTGCCAACGCAGACCCTATCCCTGCGGCCTATCCCCCTCACTCTACGCCATACAGCGCCCTCCCTACTCTCCCTAACGCACATCCCACAACCCCTATCCTACCCGCGGCCTCATGCTATCCTCTTTAAATTCGTTAAACCTCCCACACAACTCACACCCGGCCGCCCCTTCCCTCCCCTCACGCCTCACCATACCTCTCGGCCTCCTCTTCATTGCGCACACTCCCTGAACCCCGTCTCCTCTCCTTTACACCTCCGCCCTCCCTCAACTCACTGCTGCCTACTCCCATTTCCCCCTACCCACTACCCTCGACCCCCTCACATCTGCGTTTCCCCATCTCTTCTTCCAACACCGCTCACTGCAAATCGATCTGAAAAACGCCTTCACATTACCATCCCTCTCTCTCCCTGCGCTTACACTCAACGCTCCTCCTTTTTAATAAATGCCCTCCCCTTTTAAATTTTTAAATTCCGTCCCTATTTTAAAATATTTCCCATCCCTTAAAATATATATATATATATATATATATATATATCAAATCTCCTCCTTTTAAATTACCCCCCTTCTCCTTTTTAATAACCCCTTTTTTATTAACATTTTCCTTAGTTTTCCCACCCCCAATCCCTTTTTTAATTTCTTCATAACTCCCTCCCATTATTTTAATTAATTCCCATTAATTCATTTTTAATTAATTAATTAAAAAAAAAATAGTAGAGAGAGAGAGGAATAAGAGAAATGAACAGCAGAAATGAAGGAATTGACACATGAAGCAGATGGACTGAATACATAGAGAAAATTGCAAATTTGACATTTTATGATTTGTGGCATATATAAGAGGGTGATTTTTTGAATAATTTTACATGAAAAGACAAGTTTGCCATCATTTTCAAAATAGCTCTTTGAAGGAAAATTCAGCTGCCTTAAAGGCCTCTTGCACAAGTGTTTTCAGCTGCACATTTTTGCTGCATATTGTATTGAACTGACATTGTATTGCTTCTTCATAGTTGCAGTAAATATTTGAGTTGTTGAAAAATTGTTGATATAAGTCATTGTTGATTGCCCTCCATCATTTGAGGAGAAGATTTTGTACTTTGAGATTTCCATAGTTGGAAATTCCTTTGAGTCATTTGTATTTCTTGTTGCATCACATTGTAAACGGGTGCATTTTCGGTTGAAGCCGACACCCTTTCATTTTTTTGAGCCTAAGTTGTTGAAAATGGACAAAATCAATGTGGCATTAGAGTTGTTGAATAGCCTCATTCATTCAAATGTTGATGATATGATAAAAATGAGCAAGGATGGTCTTTGTAACATTCAAAATTGTTTGCAAGATGCACAAGAAAAGATTGAGTTTTTTGCAGTTGGAATCTCAGCTTCAACAAGATGAACTTCAGCAAAAGAGTCACCATTCTGAACTTGTTTCTGTTCAGAAGATTGTGAAGGACTCTCATCAAAAGAAAGAAGATAAAGTTTCAGATGATTCCCATTCAGTTCCTTGTACTAGAGCATATTTACATGCAGATGCAGTAGTTCAGCCTGCACTTCTCAAGCCCATCATCAGACATTGGGAAGAGCTTGTCCACAACAAGCACCGAACTGGTCTTGGATATGACAAGGATGTGTCCTTTCATATTCCAGACTACACCAAGCCCATCATATTTTAGAGTGCCGGATTCCTGTATGATAGTTCACCTGCAGCTGTTCCAGATCCTGCTCCACTTCCACGACAACAGATTGTAAAATGCCAACACTGTGATCGAGTTGGCCATATGAAAGATCACTGTTTTGATCTTCATCCATGCAAGCACTGTGGTCGACACACCCATTATTCATACAGATGCTTCATACATAAGCCTCTTACAAGAACAAAGATTCATCTTGGATGGATCGCTTCTTGGCAATGGGCATCAACAGCCAAGAAGATGTTTATGACACATGTTAGAACTTGCTCACGGATATTGAACAAACTTGCAGTTGATTTTTCGCCATCATCTCACCTTGTCCCTGACAGGGCAGAAAATGGTGGTCATGTACAAGCTTTGACGACAGATCAAGCAAGCCTGAGCCACAATCTCTCATTCCATGTTCAGAGTTGTAGCTAGAGACACAGCAGTTCAAGCGAGCCTGAGCCACAATTCGTCATTCAGAGATGTAGCCAGAGACACGGATGCCCATGAGCATGCCTTCGGTTGGTGGACAACCTAAAACCACCACAGGTAGTAGACCTCCCTTCTTTTAGGTCGAAGGTCTCCCTTTCATATATGAGGAAAAATTCCTCTAGCAGAAGCCTTCAGCTTCTTGCCAGCTTTGGTTGAGTTCCAGGAAATGCTTCAAAGCATTCCAGAGTTGTTGGTAATCCTAAAACCATCACAGGTAGTAGACCTCCCTTCTTTTAGGTTGAAAGTCTCCCTTTTTTATGAGGGACAATTCCTCTGTGACTTTGACTTCTAGCCAGTTGTGGAAAGTTAGGGAAGGCACACTAACATGAATTTTTAATTCAGTGTTGGTAGTCATCATGACCTCTCTTTTTCCAACATTTGATTGGTTGTTAAGTGCGCCATGCATAGTCCCCGATTTGTATTACAACTCTTTTCTTGGACTCACACATGCCCTTCGGATTGAGATGTTGGAACACCTAATCCTACATGGGTAGGTGTGGAATGCGAAAAGTCACAATGGAGTCCAAGTGACCTTGGAATGTGAAACCAAGAGTCACACCATTGTATTATAAATGTACATCACGTATAATGGAAAAAATAAGAAAGCCTCACGCTTATCTTTCATTGTGTGTTGAGTCTCTTGTGTGTGTGTTTATTCTTCTCATACACCATGTGGTGTTTTAACACGGTGTTCAACAATGGAGAAAATGTGGAGGACTCGATTCGACCCCATGTGGACATGTACTGGCACAGTTGGAAGAAGTAGTTATGGAGTTGTATTCAGTTTAACTCAGCTAGACTCAGTTGAGCTAGTTGTATCTAGTCTAACTGATTGATACACTAGTGAGAGTGGAGTGAATTAATTGGTTAATTAATTCACAAATAATAACTCATTAATCAACTGAACAATACAACAGTTAACTACAGTGCATGGCAGTTTCAGTGGAGACCAGTGGAGAGATAGGTGAAAGGGCAAGATAAACTATCTGTTGTGACTATAGTGATGTATGAATTGCATCTACATATACAATGGAGTTTCCAATGATAATAACGCAGTCAATGAGAGTGGGATTACATTGAATTGGTGCTTTTAATCAGCTTGGATTGCGCAGTGGAGGCAGGCTAGCAGGAGGCAAAGATCGGTGCATGGATTTGCAAGATTGGTCCTGATTAGTGTATGACGATTGTACTGTACTGAGAGCTTGTGATAAGCTTTGTATGTTTGTATGAGGCAATATATGGTATGATCTCCATATGTTACATAATATATAGTTGGGGTTTTCAGCTTCATGCTTTCTAGGTTAAGCGCGCCAGTATGTGCGATTGATTATTTTTGTTTATGCTTCACATGTGTGTGCAATTAATTTTTCCGCAAAAGATTAACAAGTGGAATAGATTCAGTGTCTTGCATAAAGTTAAATAGTGTGAGATCAGGTGTATCTAGGACATATTCATTCTTAGTGCATATAATTTCTACATGGTATCAAAGCATTGTTGATTGAATATTTCAATTGTGAAGTGAGTTTGTGTTGGTGGACAATTCGAATTTGCTGCAGGAGTTTCTTGGTGCGACAGTTGAGTATACATTGAAATGTCTTTCAATGGGTTGCGGTTGGAGTATGCACTCAAGGGAAACTCTAACTACATATCCTGGAAGGACAGGATGGAGGCAGTGCTTGAAGATAATGGCTTGAAGGAATTCATCGAGAGAGATGTTCCTAAGCCCACTTCGGCGGATGCTGCAGTACTTGACGCATGGCAAAAGAAAGTAGCAAGGACGAGGAGGATTCTGTTGGAAGGTGTGAGAGACCATATTGTCTCAAGCCTTCATGGGAAAGCCACTCTATATGCTATGTGGAAGGCTTTGACATATTTTTTCCAAAGCAGAACCGACCAGAGGAAGTTGGCGCTTAAAGACAAGCTCAGAAAAATAAAAATGGAGAAGAATGACACTATTCCGGTATACTTGAAAAAGTTTGTCCAATGCAGGGATGAGCTTGGGAGCATAGGAGTCAGTGTTGATGATGATGACTTGGTGAGCTTGGCTCTCCTTGGGCTTCTAAAGAGTTGGCATAGCTACGAAGACTCTATCAATGGATGGGAGAAACTGTCAGGTTGGGAGCGACTTTAGTCGGATCTTGTGCAGGAGGAGATAAGGCGAAGTACCAGGGATGGATCTTCATCAAAGTATGATGATGAAGAGGATTGCACTTTGGTTGCCAAGGCAAAGAAGAAGAAGGGGAAGAAATTCCATTCTATATCTGAGGCCAGTGAAGATGGCAAAGAGCATGACATGTCCAAAGTGAATTGTTTTCACTGTCACGAACATGGGCATTTCGCCACAAATTGTCCACATAAGAAGAAGAACAAGATGGTTGCTGGAGCTGCAGCTGGTTAGGCTCTTGCCTCGCAATTTGAGCGTGACTTCTCATTGATCGCATGCATGGTGTCTAGTGCATTGGGATCGGGGTGGTACTTTGATAGTGGTGCTTCCTTTCACATGACTGGAGATGTGAACCTTTTCAGTGACTTGGTGGAGAAAGATCTCTAGTTGCCTGTTGATTTGGGAAAAAATGGACGATACAGTGCGACCGTCATTGGCACCATTACCTTTCAAAGGGAGTCAGGTAAACTCATTCTTTTACAAGATGTTGTGCATGTTCCAGGTTTAAAGAAGAATTTAATCTCATTCGCAATGTTAGAGGATAAAGGTTATGATGTTGTCTTTAGTGAAGGAAAAGTTTTCCTTCGGTACAAAGCAACAGGAAAAGTCAAGAAGGTTGGGATTCGAGCTAAGAATCTTTACAGACTTGAATTATATGGGATTTCTACGGAGCTTCCTACTGTTGGGAAGTGAAAGACATACATGTAATTGAAGCTTGAGAGGGAGCAAGATTTGCATGCAGGTAAGAGTGAACCTCAGGATGTGGAGCAACCACAAGATGAGGATCATGGAGTGGGAGAAACCACTCATGCAGAGAAATTTCGTGCCGGTAGGCCCGGAGAGTGCATGCGTCTTCCACCGAGTGAGAGGTGGAGGTGACATGCATGAGTAATACCAAGGATATTTCCTAGCGATTCGTGAGATGGTGTGGATCTCATGAATTGAACCGCTACGAGAGCCCCGCCAGGGCAGCGGTAACGCAGTCATTTGGATTGATGGAGTAGATCAAAGTGACGGTGTCGAATCTTTGGAGCGTGGTTCGAGTTGACGACGAAGTACGAAAGTGCCGCCAGGTGCGAGTTCAAAAAACGCAGTCGTTCTTGAAGACATGTGCGAGTTGGTACCCGGCCAATCGAAGACTTTGATGACATATGCATTATACTGATTGAGTTGTTTGGAGCCTTTCAGTTTCAGAAGTGTTGCAGCAAGAGTTGCAGAGCGGATGCATGGAGTTGCAGGGCGCTTGCAAAGGTTGCAAGGCGAATGCATGGAGTTACATGTCGCATGCAAAGATAGTCCTTTCTTGTTGAGAGGGAGTGTTGAAGTTTGCAACAAGAAAAAGTGAAGGAGGCATCCGGAAACATCATCCTTGATCCTAGTTGGAAAATAACCACCTCGGCCCAGGTGGAACTTACGAGGCTATTTTTAGGTGTATGTATATTTTTAGATATGGTGAGCATATTCTATAGCGAGGAGGCTATTTGGAATGTGGTTGGTCGAATGTGAAAAATATAGCAAGTTCTATTTTTAGAATATTGGGCGAAGTCTATTTATAGATCGTCGATCTAAAATAGATATGTCGAATATTATTAGATCTTAATAATATTTGGACTCTAAACATTATCTTATTCTCTTGGAGCACTTCAGTTAAGTGCATAGATGTGGCACAACAGCTGACAGAAGGAATTATGCTATTCTTGAGGGTTTACTAGAGCTAATGCATGAGGATAATTAGAACTTCTCGAAAATCGACGGAAGTTAGCAAGCACGGTTAGGAAGAAGTAATTGTAGGTTACGTATTTGCGTTTAACTCGACTAGACTCGATTGAGCTAGTTGTATCTAGTCTAAGCGATTGATACACTAGTGAGGATGGAGTGAATTAATTAGTTAATTAATTCACAAATAATAACTCATTAATCAACTGAACAATACAATAGTTAACTATAGTGCATGGCAGTTTCAATGGAGACCAGTGGAGAGATAGGTGAAAGGGCAAGATGGACTATCTGTTGTGATTACTAGTGATGCATGGATTGCATCTACATATACATTGGAGTTGCCAATGATAATCACGCAGTCAATGAGAGTGGGATTAGATTGAATTGATCTTTGTAATCAACTTGGATTGTGCAGTGGAGGCAGGCTAGCAGGTGGCAAAGATCGATGCATGGATTTGTAAGATTAGGCCTGATTAGTGTATGACGATTGTACTGTATTGAGAGCTTGTGATAAGATTTGTATGTTTGTATGATATTTTCATATGATATCCATATTACATAATATATAGTTGGGGTTTTCAGCTTCATGCTTTCCCGGTTAAAAATTGTGTTATGTGCGATTGATTATTTTTGTTTATGCTTCACATGTGTGTGCAATTAAATTTTCCACAAAAGATTAACAAGTGGAATAGATTCATTATACTGCATAAAGTTAAATCAGGTGGATCTTGGACATATGCATGCCTAATGCATATAATTTCTACACTTCCTCTGAGTTCACGGGGGACATATTCTTAATCCTCTTAAGCCAGTCTCTTGTGAGTTCCTTCTCCATTCTTTCTCAACACCTCTGCATATTTTTAAAGCTTCTGCTCCTTGTTTTATACTTGGCCCATTTGAAAGCCAGCGAGCCTCACAGCCTCCTGAGCCCTCTCACAGTTTGGGGGATTCACATGAATCAGGCTCAAATGGTCTTCTCCATTCTTGAATCACCAAAACCATTATTATCTTGACCCATATTCTGTCAAAGGAATTTATACAATTGTCCACATTTAACCTCTGATTTTAAGATGTCCTAGGCACTGGTATTTTGTAGCTCAAGGTTGTCTCTAGGAGCTACAACATATTTTTGGTGTCATTTTCGGGGACACGAATTAGAAAACCTGTTCCTTGGGATACGACATTATCTTCACTCTTCAATAAGGTGAGCATGAAGGGTTGAGAGTTGCATAGCCCCCACCTTGGTGACTTCACTATTATCAAAGTTCAAATTAGTTGTAATCCTAGCCAACAAAATGCCTCATGCTCGATTAGATACTTCCTAGCAGAGAACCCCTTCTGTGTCTGATCCTGAAATCAAATATCATCTCCCTTAAAATCGAAGAACATGAAGCAACAAGGATGATGGAAGAAATGAAGAAGCAACTACTTATGTAAGATGAATATTGTGAAAAGTTGAAAGGAGAAATTGTCTTTCTTGAAAAGGAAGTTGAATCGTTGAATAAAAACTTGAAAAGCTCTCAAACCCTAGATGACATCCTAAGTCAGCAAAGGTCTCCACTTGATAAATCAGGTCTTGGCTATGCGAGTGAATCCTCAAGCAAGAATGATAATGCTTCAAACAACAAATATGTGAGGAACCTAGAAAGAAATGTTGATTCTCCCAGTTCCAAAAAAGGCAAGGAGAAGAATCAAGACAACAATGGAAGAAATTCTACTTTAAGGAGACTTTCCTATGGTGTCAAGAATACAAAAGGAAATGAAAATCATCAAATAATAGCAAGGAAAAAGAACTTCAAGAGTAATTCAAGGAACTATTCATCACCCATGTACCAAATTATATTTCTTGGATATTTCTATTCTTGTACAAACTTTGGGCACGTGGAAAAATATTGTAGGGCATATCACAAAGACAAATACAATGGTCCCCATCAATATCCTCGAAGAAATTTTGCAAGAAGTCATGATTTCTTATTCATGAACAAGATATAGTGCTTCAATTTCCATAACATTGGACGTATGGCACATGATTGTAACTTGACTTGGGCCCCTACGCAAGCTAGAACCATGCCAAAAAAGAAAGCTACACAAGTATGGAGAAGGAAATAAGTTGAATCCGGAAGTCTCTTGAGCACTCCAGTGAACAACACATGTTGTTGACTTGATGAAGACATCCTTGGAAAATGTGATATTTCAAGTTTTTGATGATGAGACTCTACCAAAAAAGAGACCATGCATACTGTTAGGGGGAGCTGGTGACTCATGACTATTCTTACAGAAGTCTTACGTGAAAAGGTGTTATAAAATCCATGATGGGTCACACTTGGACAATCTTGACAAATCATCTCTCGGGAGTAACTCCATTGAAGAAAATAATGAAATTGTGGAGATTTCTTCCACTTGATCACAAGGCAACAATATTTCTTGTCTAAAGAAGCTAGAAGAGCTTATCCATGCAAGGGGAGTTGGTTCATCCATGGAGAAATGTAAACACATATATCTTGGAACACATTTACAGAAAGAAGAGCACCATGACAGGGGGAGCATTGTACCTATGAAGAAATATTATTGAAGAAGAAAATATGATAAAGAGAAGTAGCTTGATAGGGGGAGTACTTGAGCACCGCTTTTTCCATTGATGTCAAAGGGGGAGAGAATGTTGAAAGGCAAGAATATTGCCATCAATGACAAAGGGGGAGATTGTTAATCAAGGTTGTCATTGATGTCAATAGTTGAGATGGAAAATATTCTTGTGATGTCAATGAACCTCATGCAATCCCTAGGTGCTAAGGATCCCATTAATGAAGAGGTCAACCCATGAAGATGTCAAATAACTAATGAAGAAAACCTAAGAAGTCCTTGAACTAGCTATAATGTTGCATGTGCCTTGATGATCTAGACCTTAACACTTGATGACATATGGATTCATACACTTGATGATGTCATACACTAAATTAATGGCCACAATTGATGATGGCATTTGATGAAGGTTGAAAGACTAGATGATAATGTGGAAGATATCATTTGATGGTTGGAAGACTATTTGAAGTTCTCCTAATGATGCTGCACTATAACATATCACTGCACAAGTATGTGATGACATGGATGATACACTCATTGCTGAACACTATCATGATGACATGGATGTCCTACATGCTCCTATGATGATGAAGAAGCCAAATAATGGAGAAGAGAAACAATGGAGAAGCAAAACAATGAAGCCATACTGTCCTAATAATTTTATGCACTAAGTAAATTAAGGACAACCACAAAGGAAAATATTTTTTCCAACCTTAGAGGCAATATTTCAACATGGGACCTAGACCAACTTAAAGAGGATTTTTTCCTCTTTCCAATGAGCCCTTATTTGTCTCGAAACTCCTAGTAGTTTGTGAGATATTGAATTTTTAAGTCTAAGAAAATTACACCTAACAGTGAGTAGACCTACACCTTGTCCTTCAAGTCGACCTACCCCCAGAAAGACGTGTTCCTTCATCTTAACGTCAATATCATATTAAAATGAGGTTCAGACTGTTCATTTGGCCAAGGATTTTCAGTCAAAAAATCAGAATATAACCACAGAAAGGTACAGGAGGCTGAGGAGAAGAAAAGGATTACTGTTTGGGCATTTTAAAAAATCAAAGCATAAATTATAGCTCGGATATGTTTGGTTAAGACTCCATACTTTAGAATTGTTAATTGCAGTCTCAGGGTTATTGCATCAAGTATTCATTATATTTTTGTGGTTGATTGCACACCTACTTCTCATCTCTATGGAACTGAAATATCTCAACACTGTGATAAAAATTGCAGTCAAAACATGTGGTTGCATTTAGGACCTGCAGTAACATTCTTTTCAGAGAAAAGGGTTTTGAACTGTAGTACAAACTTGTGCGAAATTATTTGGACCTCTATATTCAGATCCTTGCCTAGCACTTTGTACACTTAGTTGACAGGTTTTGTAAGTGTTTGGGAATTGTTTAGGAGCATCCTATTAACAGAATTAAGGATAAATTTGGGGCAGATTAAAGTAGAATAGAAGACCAAGTTAAAATATAGACTTGGAACTACTTTACACCCTGGAGACTTTTGGAGCATTCCCAAAGTTACAAGTTTTAAACATCAGTTGGGAATTTGCAGTAGTGTTTCAACATCCTTTTTGAAGACCTAAGATAGATTCGAAAGCAAAAATAATTCCTTGGAGAAATATTAATGAAGTTTGTTGAAACACTTCTTTTAGAGCAACCTTGTTGAAGATTGTTGAAATATCTTTTGGATCTATCTCTTATCTGCATTGAAGAACCTATTGAAGACATCTTTGAGGTAGCATCGAAGTCCCTACAAAGTAGTCTTTGAAGAATATTGTTTCTACAGGAATGAAGAGCATTGGAGAGTCTTATTAGCCATATTGAGGATGATCTTGATGGACTAGCCCCTGGAACATTTGCATAATTGCTTAAGCAGATCTTGGAATTACATTTTGAAACAGTCTTGTTGAACAACCTTGGAGAATCATCAAGAAGCCTATTAAAGGCATTATTCGAACTCATGATGCATTGATGTCATCATGAGGTGACCTTGGAGTTCTTTTTTGGGTAACATGAAGAGTTGTGGACACCTTCATGTGAAGAACAAGGTTGTCATTAATGAAGTAACGTGGAGATTAAGTGAAGGCATAACTGAAGATTGACAGGGCTCGTTGAAGAAGACATTGGGAGCCGTGAAATATAACCACACACATCTAGACGAAGTTAAGCTAAGGGTTGGAGCCTCATAAGAGACAAGGTTGGTGCCTTGGAAGATAGGGTTGGAGCCCTAGAGGATTGGAGTCCTCAAGAAACTAGGTTGGAGCCTGTACCAGAGATAGGGTTGGAGCCCTAGAGGTTGGTGCCTCAAATTGACAAGGTTGGAGCCTTGGAAAGACCAAGTCAGTGCTTGGCACAATACATGTTGGAGCTTGGAAGATTGGAGTCTTCATCTAGGGTTGGAGCCCTATATCATTATTGTACTTTACTTATTGTAAAGAAGAAATTAATAAAAGTATCTATTCCATCGTTGTTCATTTTGTGTTCTAAATATATGTGATCTAAGTGGTAGAATTAACAATTGAAAATAAATACTGATTCACCCCCCTCTCAGTATTTCCAAAAACAATATGTTGCAATTGAATGCCATGCTCAATGAAAAAGTTGATAAATTTGTTGTTAACATATTCTTCTCCATTCTTTGATCTTAACTTAAGAATTTGATGTCCAGATTGTTTCTCAACTGACGCAACAACACTGAATTTGGACCCCTAAGGAGAGATGGTCACTGTAGTCGTGGCTCTGTCAGCATTTCCATTTTTAAACCTTGCACTTTTTCTCCACGTGGTCTACTTATATTTTCCTCTAAATTTTATTTATCAAATTCGTGGAATTTGATAAATAAACATTATCCACAACCCTTGCAATTTTATTTATGTCTCCGAACCTTATAACAAATGTTTAACCCTTTCGAAATTTATATTAATACTCCACGCCTTTTAAACGAATGGCTTATAATAAATCGTGGCTCCGGGCCCCACCTCTACGATCGATTGCCCAATCAAATGCTTGTGTCGCACCTTGTTTAACCTTCGTGCATCTCCATCAAGCGACCACCGTTCGATGACTTCCTTCCAGATCGACGGTGTCTGGTGATATCGCTCCACCTCCTGGTACGAACGTTAACGTGCAATGATAATACGAAAAGGCAGTTTTCGAGGTCCCACCGTATGCTACGTGTCAATTAATCTATGGAATCGCTCCAATTCTGGGAATACTGCTCAATCCGCAAAAGCGGTGCGATATGGGCTATCCGCCTTTGTGAATCCACTCGTGGTTTTGCTACAGTGATTAACCAAGATTCCTGTTGGGTTACGCTATTCTTTGACTCTTTCGCTCGAGGTTTGCCTTCGGTTAGGAAATTCAATTAACAACTAACAAACGTGATTTCCTTTATTAAGCGGGATTTCCTCACAGGGTTTATCCAAACAATTACAGGGAAATAGACAGAGAAGTGCGGACTTATACAACCACCACATTCAACGATTCCACATGGAACCAAAGTAAAAATCGTCTCACAATCAGACAATCTCTTCATGACTAACGGTTCAAGAAAACACAATGGTCAACGAGCACAGAAATTATTTAACTGGAAACAATTGTTAACACAGAGGTTTTATTACAGAAACTCTTCTCTCTGCCTCCCCCCCTCTATATACATCCGAGGGATTACATTTATATACATGAACATTTGTCTGTTCGGCTCCTCTGTGAGGACCATTTTAGAAAATCAACATCCTAATTAAAATAATTCAACTAACCGAAATATGACAGATAGAATAACTGACTATTCGACTTCTACGACTCTAACTGATCTAAATGAAACAGTCAGCTGAGGTATTGACACCTAGCTGTTACAATTCAACTGTTCTCGAACCCTCCTAGCCACAACATGTGGACAAAATTCCTACATTGTTGGCTAGTGTCTAATGCCCTTGCATCAGACTCCCGAGGGAAATTTTCTTCATGGGCTCCTGTCCATGAGCTCGTCCACTGATCTACCTATCTTTTGCAACATTCCTTCAGTCATCCAAGTGGCATCTTCCTCTGGTTTGTCCTTCCATTTGATTAGGTACTGAAAGTACTCCTGTCCTCTGGTCCTTTTGAACACTCTTTTGTCCAATATCTTCTCTGGTTGCAATGGTTGTGCTGGAGGTAGCTGCTCCTTCCACTCAATCTGTTCCTTGTTTGTTGATATTTCTTCTGCACCATCATCCTCATACTTGTACAAATATGCAACATTAAAATTGGGATATATTCCAACATCAGGAAGTAATTCAATCTCATAAGCATTTGCAGAAAACTTCCTAAGTATTTTGCATGGCCCAATCTTTTTGAACTTCAATTTGTTGTACTGCTTCTTTGGGAATCTCTCCTTTCTCAAGTGTGCCAAAACCTGATCTCCTACTTCAAAATTAACTTCCTTTCTGCTTAAGTCTGCTCTGCTTTTGTACTTGATGCTGCTGCCTTGTAGTTGCTGTTTCACTTGTTCATGTATGGCCTGGATCTCTGAAGCAAATTCCTCACCATCTGCACTCCTTAGTTCTGCTCTTCCCAGATTTGTTAACTCAGATATTCCTCTGGGGTGCATTCCATAAACAATATGAAATGGAATCTGCCCTGTGCTCCTGTTCGGTGAGTCATTATATGCATATTCTGCCTGGGGCAAAATATGATCCCACTGCTTGGGATGCTCTCCTGCAAGACATCTCAACAAATTTCCCATAATCCAATTCACTACCTCAGTTTGTCCATCAGTCTGAGGATGATAAGCTGAGCTGAAACTCAGTTTGGTACCAAGTTTCTTCCACAGTTTCCTCCAAAAATGACCCACAAATCTGGTGTCTCTGTCTGAAACAATACTCCTGGGCAACCCATGCAACCTAAAAACTTCTTTGAAAAACAAGTTAGAAACATGGGTGGCATCACTATTTTTATAGCATGGAATAAAATGTGCCATTTTGGAGAATTTGTCCACCACAACAAAGACTGCATCATTCCCTCTCTCAGTCTTGGGAAATCCTAGAACAAAATCCATACTCACCATGTCCCAAGGCCTGTCTAGAATAGGCAAGGGAGTGTACAATCCTGCGTTCTAGCGCCTTCCTTTAGCATATTGACAAATCTTGCAGTTCTTCACAAAATTGTCCACTTCTGCTCTCATCTTAGGCCAGAAATAAAAGTGACTCAGCTGCTCATAAGTCTTATCAGTACCAAAGTGTCCAACAAGTCCCCCACTATGCTTCTCTTTGATCAAATTTTCTCTCATAGAACATTTTGGTACACACAGTTGGCTTCTTCTGAATAACAAGTCCTCCTGCAGGAAATAATCCAACCACTGGCTTCTATCTGTCAAAATAGGGTTACTACATGCCTCAAATGCTTCTCTAAAATCTGAATCTATCTTATACAATTCTTTCAGAAAATCAAACCCTACAACTTCAAAATTAGTTTCTTGAACAAGCATGTGCCTCCTACTCAAAGCATCAGCTAATTTATTGGCCTGACCACTTATATGTTTCAAAACAAAATTAAAAATCTGGAGATACTCAACCCATTTAGCATGCTTATGTTTCAACTTAGGCTACTGTACAATGTACTGTAAAGCATGATTGTCATAATACAATACAAATTCCCTGGACATCAAGTAATGTCTCAATTTCTTCAGTGCCCGAACAATTGCATATAATTCCTTCTCATAAGAGGAACAATTTCTTCTGGTGTCATTTAGCTTTTCACTGAAATATGCCACAGGCCTATCATCCTGACTCAACATAGCTCCAATGGCCTCTCCACTGGCATCACATTTTACTTGAAATGGTTTTGTAAAATCAAGCAGAATCAAAATAGGCTTCTCTGTTATCTTTTGCTTCAAAATTTCAAAATTTCTTTCTGCTTCATCAGTCCACTTAAATGGATGTTTTCTCCTCTTTATTGTCTCAATTATGGGTGCATTGATCTTACTAAAGTTTCTTATAAACTTTCTGTAAAAACTAGCAAGCCCATGGAAACTCCTTACCTCAAAGACATTCCTGGGTGAAGGCCATTCCACAATTGCCTTAACCTTTTCTGGGTCCATCTTCAATCCTTCTGCAGAAACAACAAAACCCAAATACACCAACTCTTCCTTCATGAATGAGCATTTCTTCAGATTTATCAGCAGTTTTTCTTGGTGCAACTTCTTCAAGACATGATTAAGATGCCTTACATGTTCTTCTCTAGTTCTGCTAAAAACTAATATATCATCTAGATACACTATCACAAATTTACCAATGAACTCTTTCAACACTTCATTCATAAGTCTCATAAAAGTGCTAGGTGCATTTGAAAACCCAAAAGGCATTACCATCCATTCATATAATCCTTCATTCATTTTAAAGGCAGTTTTCCACTCATCACCCTCTCTTATTCTGATCTGATGATATCCACTCTTTAAATCTATCTTTGAAAAATATTTAGCACCACTCAAATAGTCCATCAAATCCTCAACTCTGGGCAAAGGGAATCTGTACCTGATTGTGATCTTATTAATTTCTCTAGAATCAGTACACATTCTCTAGCCTCCATCTTTCTTTGGGCTCAATACTGCTGGTACTGCACATGGACTCAGACTTTCTCTAATCAGCCCCTTGTCCACCAACTCCTGTACTTGTCTCCTAATTTCCTCATTTTCCTTGGGAGTCATTCTGTAGGCTGCCTTATTTGGCAGATTTGAACCAGGGATAAAATCTATCTGATGGCTGATCTTTCTCACAGGTGGCAGCTCATCAGGTAAATCATCCACAACAATGTCACGGTAATCATACTATTGTCATATTATCTCTCTTTGATAAAATCAAATCTTTGTTGAAGTAAGAACTAATTTAGGTTTGCAAACAAAACAAAACTTCCTCTTCTTCTTCTGCTCTGCTGGAATGTACACCAAGCCTAAACCCAACAAGGGTCTTTGAATTAATCACTGATTTGGATGACATCTCTTCTTCCATGGGTATCGTGTATGATGTGTGTCCTTGAAGAACTTTATAAGTGTTCTTTGCTTTCTGCATCATCACCTTTCTTCCTTTCTGTCATTTGCCAGGGTCTACCCATGGGTGGCCACATCCGCCAGGCCCCAACACCGGACCTTATCTTTGTATTTTTCCGTTTTTAGCTCTACGCGTTCTTTCACAACTAGCTGGTGCCCTTTATGCAGCCAGGACACCCTGTAGGGAGTTGGATGCTCCCTTGTCTTCAACTTCAACTTTTCTATCACCTCAGTGGAAACCAGATTGTCTGTGTTGCCACTATCAATGATTAGCTGGCAACATTTACCTTGGACTTTGCATATGCTCCTAAACAATGTCTTCCTTTGTGCAGGCTCAGTGACCTCTTTAGCTTGCTTCAACAGGACCTTATTTACCACCAAGGACTCTCCCCTCTCTAGAAGAATTTATTCTTCAATTTCTTCCTCTTCTCCAACCTGGGCAACAACATCATTTCTTGGACCAGCACGCACATTCTCTGGACACTCATAGTGCTTATGTCCCACTTGATGACATCTATAGCACCTCAATTTCCTACCTCTGCCTCTGTCTCTGCCTCCTCTTACCTTTCCTCTGTAAGAACCCCTTCTGCCTCTTGCATCATCCTCTGCAGATGCATTCTGAGGTGAGCTACTGTTAGCTCCATCCCTGGGTGTAGTAGGCTTTCCTCTACCACCCTGACTTCCCTTTCCACGGAAAGTACCTCTCTTCTTGGCAGACTGTTTCCTCAAGAGTTTATCCTCTGCTTTCAAGGCCATCTGGTAGGCCTCTTCCACTGTCCTAGGAGACAGAAGACCAATCTCATCTTGGATCTCCAGCTTGAGACCATTCACATATCTGGCAGTCTTCTCTGGTGTGTCTTGGAATTGCCCAGCCCTTATGCTTACTCTGTAGAATTCCTCTATGTATTCCTTTACTGTCAGCAACCTCTATCTCAGGTTCTGCATTTGCTTATATGATGTTAGCTGGTAGTCACTAGGCAAGAATTACCTTTTAATTTAGCCATCATTCTGGTCTAGCTCTTGATAGGTTGCTTGCCAACTCTCCTCCTTTCTGCCTGCACTCCATCCCACCAAAGTGCAGCATGTCCTTTCAGCTTTGTCTGCAGCTCCAGCCTTCTTTCTATATTACTTCATCTCTTTCATAAGGAGAAGCACTTGTTGTTCATTCATAATCCAGACCATCGGTTCTTTTCGGTTCGGTCCCCACACGTAACTCGACCGCTGATCCACCGAAACAGCGCAAGGACCCCGGAAACAGGTTCGAACACTCATATGGGAGGAATCTCAACGACACTATTCGGCTTATACATTTCGAGTTCCGCGGTGTCTTGGGGATCTGCGGGGCACATCTTCCTTCCTCCACCACGCATCATTAAACGAGCACGACCTCTGGCCCATCCCCCAACACCTCTGCGTTGGTGACGCCTTCTGCCAGCACCTCTACCAACTCAGATCACCATGTCAGCTCTCTGCAAAAACAACTCGGCAACATCCTGGCTCTGATACCACAAATGACGCAACAACACTGAATTTGGACCCCTAAGGAGAGATGGTCACTGTATTCGTGGCTCTGTTAGCATTTCGCTTTTTAAACCTTGCACTTTTTCTCCACGTGGTCTACTTATATTTTCCTCTGAATTTTATTTATCAAATTCGTGGAATTTGATAAATAAACGTTATCCACAACCCTTGCAATTTTATTTATATCTCCTAACCTTATAAAAAATGTTTAACCCTTTCGAAATTTATATTAATACTCCACGCCTTTTAAACGAACGGCTTATAATAAATCGTGGCTCCGGGCCCCACCTCTACGATCGATTGCCCAATCAAATGCTCGCGTCGTACCTTGTTTAACCTTCATGCATCTCCGTCAAGAGACCACCGTTCGATGACTTCCTTCCAGATCGATGGTGTCTGGTGATATCGCTCCACCTCCTGGTACGAACGTTAACGTGCGATTATAGTACGAAAAGGCAGTTTTCGGGGTCCCATCGTATGCTACGTGTCGATTAATCTATGGAATTGCTCCAATTCTGGGAATACCGCTCAATCTTCAAAAGCGGTGCGATATGGGCAATCCGCCTTTGTGAATCCAGTCGTGGTTTTGCTACAGTCATTAACCAGGATTCCCGTTGGGTTATGCTATTCTTTGACTCTTTAGCTTGGGGTTTGCCTCCGATTAGGAAATTCAATTAACAACTAACAAACGTGATTTCCTTTATTAAGCGGGATTTCCTCACAGGGTTTATCCAAACAATTACAGGGAAATATACAGAGAAGTGCGGACTTATACAACCACCACATTCAACGATTCCACACGGAACCAGTGTAAAAATCGTCTCACAATCAAACAATCTCTTCACGACTAACGGTTCAAGAAAACACAATGGCCAACGAGAATAGAAATTATTTAACTGGAAACAATTGTTAACACAGAGGTTTTATTACAAAAACTCTTCTCTCTGCCTCCCCCCCTCTATATACATCCGAGGGATTACATTTATATACATGAACATTTGTCTGTTCGGCTCCTCTGTGAGGACCGTTTTAGAAAATCAACAGCCTAATTAAAATAATTCAACTAACTGAAATATGACAGATAGACTAATTGACTATTCAACTTCTACGACTCTAACTGATCTAAATGAAACAGTCAGCTGAGGTATTGACACCTAGCTGTTACAATTCAACTGTTCTCGAACCCTCCTAGCCACAACATGTGGACAAAATTCCTACATTGCTGGCTAGTGTCTAATGCCCATGCATCATCAACAAAGGCCTTAAAGGCCAAGAACATGTTAAAAAAATCACTCTTTAGTTTTAAGAAGTATACCCAAGTGCGTCTGGAAAAATAATCAATGAAAGTTAAGAAGCACTTGCAACTAGAGAAAGAAACAATAGGAAGTGGACCACATAAATCACTGTGCACAAGCTGCAAAGCGGCTGAAGCGTGCCAAGAGGCATTGTTGGAACATGGTCCCCTAAAAGCTGCGAAACTGGTCCGATTTTTTATAATTTTGATTATAATTAGTCTAGTGCAGGGATTTTTGGGTGGGACAAAGCCCCGAAAGCATTGTAATGGGTTAAAGGGTAGACCTGGAGTTCGCAAACCACGGTTTGCGGACCATAGGAAAGATTAGGCTAGATTGTTATAAATATAGGGGCATTTGAATTGTAAAAGGAGAAGATGATGAGATATTGATGCGAATTATGGCTTAGTAGATCTGTTTTGGTTTTTTGGGAAAGGACTCCTGCTGGCTGTGTGCGCGGAGATCCCAAGTCCTACTGTGTGCGGACCCTGCTGCTGTGTGCGTAGGTCGAGTTTGGGTATTGTAAGAAGGAATTGACGGATTGATGAGTAAGAAAGGTTGTTTGAGTAACTGAATCTATGTGTAAATTTTTATGTGAATCTGTGATAGCTATTGTATTATGCATACTCTGTGTTAAGATGCGAAAGTACTGTGTAAGTGTTTTTACGACATCTAGATCTGTTCTGTTATATGCAATGTGGTACTACTGTCTTAGAAGTATATAATTTTTTGAGCACCATAGTATAGTTGACCTTGCGCATGTGGATGTGAAGGAGACCTATAGATCCATCTCTGAAATAGGCGATCTGGTCATTATAAAGATAGACGTAGCTCTGCTTGCCTTACCTATCCTCTCTCATGGTGCGGAAGCTTGGTTCCAACACCCACCCATACTACTTTGGGTGAGACTTTGACCTACACAAGTAGGTCACTGCCGAAAGGGCCAGTAGTATAGGGGTTTGTTGGCAAACCTTAACCTCTAAACTTGGGTTAGGACCCCTTGAGCCAACAAATGGTTCCGTTGCCGGGACTGGGAGCATTTTGAGAAAGGGATCGGGTAATGACAAGAGAGTACTAGAAGCCTGAAAAGAAGAAAATTGAAGAGTGGTTCGAAAATAAGATTCAGGAATTTGCGATAAAAGAGAATCACAACATGAGGTTAACGACAGAAAAGTGGAAAAATAGATACATTCTTACAGAAAGCTACAAAATTTTCTTTGTGAAATTTGCAATCGAGCTTCAGGAGTGGCTGGCTAGGCTCGTAGAGTTGTAGAAGTGTTGGAAGGATGAACGAGTCACTCAGTGGACTCCAGGGCTGATCCAGCAGCTGGAAAGGACTGATAATACCATCACTCGCATGGTGGATCACTGGGTGAATAGTGTGTTAGGAGGTTTTGTGACATAATTTTCCATTGATCAGTTCGTCTCCTACTCTGAAGCAGAGCGGAGATTCTTTAAAGGTTTTTGGGGCAAGTTTCTGAAGACATTGCCTTTGCTGATTAAAATATTACTATGCGAGAAGAGTATTCTATGTAGTCATACCGAGTGAATGAACTTGGATCCAGACGAGAGCATGACACGCAGTGGTAAATACTATCGAACCAACCTTGAAGGGGGAAGATTTGTCTACAACCCTCTGCAAGAGACAGATGCGCAAATCCCCCCGGCTACACTGCCATCTAGGCCGTGCAAAGGTAAGAGTTCGCCCATACCACCACCTCCACCGGAAAGTGATATGGCTGCACACCTGAAACTACCTACCTTCAAGGGCGTAGGAGATGAGGATATGGACCGATTTTGGTTTGTTGCAGATTCCGTATGGACTGCGCAAAATGTGACAAAAGATACAATGAAGAGGGAAAAACTGTCCCTGGCATTCGAAGAAAGAGTGTTGGACTGGTATATGTGATACATATCTCAGAATGGGAATGCATCTATTAAAGATATTAAGGATGCTATGAAGCAACAATTTTGAAAGCCAAAATCTTACTCTCAGCTAGTAGCAGAGGTGAAGGACTTCAAGTAAGGAGCATATGAATATGTATGGGAGGCTGATTAGCGACTGAAGAGAGAAATCAGAGAAGGAGGATTTGAGTATGACGATAGAAAACATACAGAATGGTTCATTGCTGTGTTGTTGCCCCACCTGCGCATGCCAATGATTCACCAATAGCTGTAGCTGACCAGGACTTCGCTCAAGAAGAAGAAACTACTGCGCAAGCACTGACACACCCCAAGATAGATGAGGGGGTTGAGCCCTTTCTACAGGCATGTATGAAGCTGCTACGTAACCCAAAGGCCGTACAGAACCTTCAAGAATTAATGAATAGCTGCGTAACATGGCCCGATCCGACCCTAGGGACCAAGGATGTACAAAAACAATATAGGTATAAAAAACGCATGGGAAGAGAAATGTAGCTGACTGCGCAGATTGGTGACTACGAGATGGATCAGGTTATTTTAGACCTTGGATCTGATGCGAACGTGTTACCTAAACAAAAATGGCAACGAATGGGAGAACCTAAGTTGGAATGGTCCACCATACAGTTGCGCATGTCGAATCAACAGAAGATCATCCCTCTGGGAAGGCTGCCAAAAGTCATGGTAGATATCGCAGGAGTAAAGGCCCAAGCTGACTTTGAGGTAATAGAAATCGTAGAAGCTGCGGACCCCTACCCTGCACTCCTAGGACTGGACTGGGCTATAGATATCGGGGGTGTTATCAATCTCAAAAAGCGCAGCATGGTGTTTGAAAATAACGACACATAAGTAATAGTACCATTGGATCCCGCGGAAGGCACACGGTATATAGAGCCAGCATGAGATGAGGAGGAAGTGGATCACATTTACAAGTTCACTACGGAGGAAAAATATTGGATTAACCCCACGGTGGAAGGAGTACTCTGCTAGGAAAAGGACAGTGAATTCTTTTCCGACTTCGATGGGGAACTAGAGAATTGGCAAGGCCGGTTGCATGAGCTTTCGGCACTGCGATATCTTCGGGTCACAAGGAACTTCCGCTGCATCTCCTCTGAGATAAGAGACCTACCCTACTTTGAGGATCTGGGTAACGTTAAGGAATTCTTATGTGCATTCGAAGCAGAAGTTCCCAAGGGACGCAGGCTATGGGCCCTTAAGCTAGCCCTGCGCGTAAAACCTGCGCCCTAGTGGGATACGCATGGGAAGGTATTCCGCGATTGGGAGGAATGTTGGGATAAGATGATCCTGAGATTTGAAGCTCCAGCTGGAAGATGGATCCAAAAGTTCCTTGGGTCAAAAGACCCATGCAGATATTTTCTCGCATGGGAAATGCAATGGTGCAACAGAACCCCAAAAGAATGGGTCCACCTATTTATCCATGCTCTAGGACTACGTCCAGCTGCATGGTATTTAGATGTGGAGCTACTTCAGCGCACTCGCCATTGGGAGACTTTTCGGGATGAGTTTCTGCGAACATTTAGGGTGGTAGATGGCACAAGAGTGTTAGGACCTCACTATGTACTATTTTTACTATATATTTTGACACCACCTTACCTTTATAACCATGTTTAAAAAGGATTCCATCATCATTTTCATTCACTTTATCCAAAGGTATATAAAATCCTCTTCTTTACTATATATTTTATCTGTTTACATATAATTCCATATTACTCTTATATTTCATCATTAATCGAAGGTAGTTGATGTAACATAAGTCTAAAAATATCGCAGGATAAATTGTGTGTTGGAGAAATATTGTCATTGATGGCAAAAGGAGAGGCAACACTCGAGGCAAAAGAGCGAGCGCGGAAAAGAGGAAGGCAAGAAGGCACGGTAGTAATGAGCGTGACAAGAAGAAAATTCAAAATCATAACGGTCATAGAAGCACGGTGAAAGGGCAAGTTGTCGAAGAGTGAGGGCAGAGGGCGGAGGGCGTTCCAGAAGCAACGAGAGGGCGAAAAGTGTACTAGTGACGAGAGCGGAAACCGTTACAAAATTCCGGGAATCACACACTCCAACCGGCGTTATACATATAATACATAATCCTTATTCCGGGAATCGCTTAACTCCAGCGGCAATGCAATGCATATAATACATAACCATATTCCGGGAATTGCACACTCTAACCGGCGTTATACAACACAAATATTATTTCGGGAATCGCCTACCCCGATGGAGGATACACACACACACACACACACACACACACACACACACATATATATATATATCCATCATCTTACATATAAATGCCGCGCATTACGTATGCTGCAAAGGACCAAAGCATATATATTGTGTTATATAAGTGGAGTGCATAAAACAAAGTTTATAAGGTGGGACCCCTCCCCAATCGCAATCGGAGATCGCAAGGGTAGTAGAACATGTAACCAACAGGAAGTTGCAATTGCGATTGAAGTTCGGACCCGACGGGTCTATAAATCATGGTTAACATATATTTGAGTTCCAGGTCTAATCGCATCGGAACTGGTCAATCGCATCGGAGAATATATGAGTTGCGATTGCGATTGGAAATCCGGACCCGATGGAGGTATGAATTATAATTCAAACGTGTTTGAATTCCTTTCCCAATCGCATCAGCAAAATACAATGAATAGTGGCCAATCGCAACACATATTAAAAGACTTGCGATTGCGATTAAGAGTTCGGACCCGATGGGTGTATTAATGATGGTTTATATATATTTGAATTCCGGCTAATTGCATCGGAGATTATAAGAGCATCGGAACATATGTTAAAGACTTGTGATTGCGATTGAAGCCCAGACCCGATGGGCTTATAAATTATGATTAACAAATGTTTCAATTCCATGTTCCAATCACATCGGCACTGGTCAATCGGAACACATGTTAAAGACTTGCGATTGCGATTGAAGCCCAGACCCGATGAGCTTATAAATTATGACTAAAAAATGTTTCAGTTCCATGGTCAATCGCATCGGTGGTAAAGTGGAGCATCGGAACATCACAACAGAAAGTTGCGATTGCGATTGAGATTCGGAACCGATGGACTGATAAACTGTGACTTGATAGGTTTGAGTTCCAGAACATGTTAACAAAGATTTGCGATTGCGATTGAAAGGCCGAACCTGATGGGTTTATAAGCCAAGACGGATATATGTTTGAAGTTTCGCCATAACAGTGAATAATTGCAATCGGAAGAGGCTGAGGAGTGATACATCGCATCGGAAAGATCGGCGAGTGAGCCCGAAAGGAGTTCTTATTTGTTTAAAGAGTTTTTATTATATAATGCCGAGAATTGATTTAAGTCTTTTTAAAAGGAAGGTTGTATGTATGCCGAGTGTTGAAATTACTTATATATATGAAAGGGCGTTGTTATATATATATATATATATATAAAGCTGTTGCGATAAGCCATGTGGTCTGTAGACCCACGGGCCTCAGCTTAACGGGAGGGCGATTCTTAATATACAATGACTATTATATATGTCTGTTCCGCTTGCGGAAAGTTCCACATCAACAAGACACTTGCTGCAAGTCAGCAGTCACGTATTTTTCTAAGAGGCACTGATATAAAAGTACTGTTACACATATGCAGAAAATACACCACAGCAGAGGACAGAAAAGCATACAGAGCAGAAAAGAGTCAAAACACAGTCACAGAAAAGAAAAATGCGCAGCAAACCAAGAGACAAAATAAGTGAGCTGGAATTCACATTGTAATTCAAATGTAAATGGTTTAATTGTTTTTATTGTTTGTGATGCATTGGAAAGTCTCCAAGAGAAAAAAAACTCCCACTGTAATGTTAAAATTGACACGTACAGTTATAATTTCTGAGTAAGCTGATAAAAGGAGTGAGAAGGCAGAAGGCAAAGAGACATGACTTTCCATTTCGAATTCCAAGCAGAATACAAACAATCATGTGAGGAAATCTATAAACAATATCATCTTGATATTCAAAAAAAATAAGAGAGTAAATCAAGAGAAGGCAGAATATAGAAGAGTGAGGCAGAGAAGATTAAGAAAATCAGAACAGAAGGAGAAGCTACAGAACAGGGCTGATATCTGAGGTAAATCAGCAAACTTTCAGTTTGATAAATTGAGGAAGTTGGAGCTTCCCTATCAAGTTGCAGCTTGATAGTCGTCAGTTGTAGCCGACTGAGGTTGGAGCCTCCTGTAGGTTGGTGCCTGCAGAAAACTGAAGGGAGTTGGTGCTTCCTTGCAAGTTGTAGCTTGCATAATTGAGGTAGGAGCCTCCTGTAGGTTGGTGCCTGCAGAAAAACAGTGGTGAGAGGGAGTTGGAGCTTGCCTTTGCATCACAACAATAATAAGATGTGGTTTTCTCTCTTTATGGGTTTCCACTTATATCTGGTGTCTCTGTGCATGATATTTATGTATTGATCTGATATGTATCATTTTCTTAATACCTGCTGCTCTCATATTAAGTCTACTGCTCTATTAAAATAATACTTTCTGATTACATTCTAAAATTACTCTCACATCAAATTGAGTTTGAAATGAAGGTGTAAATAAGTTTAATGAAAAGTTTTAAAAGATCAGGAATGTATTAAACTGATTCACCCCCCCCTCTTAGTTTAATTAGAGGTTCAACATTATGTGTTGTGCTGGAACAATTGGCCGTTGCTGAAACAGTCAAACTCCGTTGCTGAAACAGTCGACTCCGTTGCTGAAACAGTCAGCAGACACGCAGATTCCGTCACTACTCGTAATTTGCGATTCTGGAAGAGTGTTTTTTGGAACAATGGCAACAACATGAGACGAGCAAGGAAGTGGTTACAAGGATTATCCTAAAGATAGTACTCTTTTTGTATCTGTTGTAACAATATATTTTTATGGAAGAACAGAATAACCCTGTTTTAAGAAAGAAGAACAGATTTGGGATAAACGTAGATTTTCTCTAATGTAACTGTAAGAGATGTCTCCTCTTTAAAAAGAGGAGACATCATCATTAGAAAGGAGTTCAAAAACTACAGGAGAACATTGTGTTTGAGAGGACAGGAGCTAGACTCCATTTGTAATGTATCATTTCTTTTGACAGATGAATAAAAGTTCTTTTTGAGGCGCTTCAATTTAATCCTTTCCTTGGGGAATCTTGTGAGAAGGAAAGGGCCCACCTTCCTCATAAGATTCGCCTGACTGTTCCTGTAGTTTGTTAGATTTCTTTATGATATTCGCACTTTACTTTAATTCTGTTTGCTGAAACACGAGTTACACAGTTCTGTAGTTTATTGAGCATTCTGTTTCCTTTAACGCTGCATGTGTTTAGTACATTCAATCTTAAGAAGTTAAGGGATCTATTTCTGTTATTTGTTTGAATGTATGATTGATGCTGAGAAGCAGGTGCTGAAGATTCCTATACAAAGGAATAGGGTCCTGCTCCCATTGATTGCCTTTCTTTTCCCTGTAGTGTGATTAGAAACAGGAGACAGGTGCTGAAGGTTCCTGTTCATGGGAATAGGGTCCTGTTCTCTTGAGTTTATCTTTTCTACAGAGTGATTAGTGTCAGGCAACAGGTGTTGAAGTTCCTATTTAAAGGAATAGGGTCCTGTTCCCTGTTATGGTTGATTGGTTTCCTTTCCTGCAGAATGATTTCCTTTTATTTGGATTCTTAAAAACTGCAATAGAGGAATTACTTCTACTATAACATAAGTAACTTCAACTTTGATTAAATAGGGTGTGAATAATTAGATTTGTATGATTAATAATTGTGTGGCTTTTTACTACAACATTATTTTTGCTTTTGGAATTGAGCATATCCAGTGCGTGATTGTCTTTGGAATAAATAGACTTCCTCGGGTTGACAATTTATGTGGAGCTTGAATTGTTAAAACAATTAAAGCGACCAACATTTTGGCACCATTGCCGGGGAAGGCAATTATAGATTTCAAAAGCATTAATATTTTCTTTCTAGATGTGCAGATTGTATGAGAGGATGCGGAACCCAGAAGAAAACTAACCCCACAGGTGGCAAAGTCAAAGGAAGGGGAGGAAGAAATACTTTCATTGACGAGATTGTATCAAAGGCTGAATCATCACAGAGATTAAGTTCTCAAAGACCAAAACTTCAGCACTCCCCTCAATCAGATTACAAAACAGAGGAAGTTGTGGGCCCTGAAAACATAGAGGAGCCGGTGATTAAGGAACCAGCAGTCAGTGCTGGAGAGTCAGAAGAAAGTGCTAGCAAATCAGCAGAGCACGTTGAGGAAATAATAGAGAGTATTGGACGACCAGTGGAAAACATTGAGGAGCCAGTAGAAGATCTTGACGATCGAGCAAGTGCAGTAGGAGAACAGCCAATGGAAGGAAACAATGAAGACTTCTTTGGTGGAGGACATGTAGATCCTGAAGGAGAAGGAAAGGATGAAAATTCTCTCTCTACCTTGGGATTTCATACTAGTGATCTCCCTAGAGGAAAAACTCCTATGAAGAATATTCCATTGTCAGCTTTACCTAACTTCCATGGTTTATCCTCTGAAGATCCGGATGAATTTCTTTTTGAATTTGATATATTATGCAGAAGTTATGATTATGTTACTAATGCTCAAAATTTGAAACTGTTTCCAGCAACATTAAAAGGAAATGCTTTAAGATGGTTCATGAGCCTCGGGAGTCAGGTAATCACAACATGGGAACAGATGAAACAGAAATTTCTGCTTAAATATCAAGATTACTGTCGGACGAGAGAAAATAAGGACAAACTATTCAATATGGCACAAAAGCCGGACGAGAATCTGGAGGACTATGTAGAAAGGCTCCAGTACAATATACAGAGATCTTATCATTCGAATATAAGTAAGGAAATTCATAAAACAATATTACTTAGAGGTTTAAGGGATGATTGTTTAGACATGTTAAACATGCTTGGCAAGGGAGATATATCTAAAGAATCATATGATGAGATTGTTGAAGTTTGTAAGAGGTGTTCAAGGGGAGCTGCAAGGAACAGAGTAAGTAATAGAGATCCCACCTATTCAAGAGTGTAGAAATCAGCCAGTGGGGGAGCAACAAGAGCTGAAATAGGTAATTTACTTGAAGAATTTAAAACTGAGATGTTAAGTTCCTTTGCTTCACAATTTGACACTTTGCAGGTTAAGAATAAGCAGGCTGAAGCAGAAGCAACTATGGCTGTCTTTTGCCCGAAGTGCAGAGACAAACATCCACTAAGGGAGTGCCCATTGGACAAAATACCAATATGCACCCTTCGTGAGAAAGATCATGAAACACAACAATGTCCATCTCTACCAAGAATAAAGGTAGCATTACAGCCAACGGAAGAAGAAGCTGAAGCAATTTACTTGCTAACTCAAAGAAGACAATGGCAACCAAAAGGACAAGGTATGAACTCTAGTATGCCATTTAATCGTTGGAATAATTATTCTGCTTTCAGTCAAACAAATTACCCTCCCTTTAATCAAATGCAATACCCACCCTTTAATCAAATGAATTTCCCACCCATGCAACAATCAAACCCTCCCTTTGTTGATCCTACAATGTGGACTCCTTGGCCCCCACAGCAACCATCTTCTTTTAACCCTTGGAATTCAAATTGGAGAAGCCAACAACTCCCGTATCCAAATCAATTTCCTAAATTTCAACAACCACTTCCTCTGCCATCAAATGCTCCGCCAAATAACCAAATGAGACCCCAGCTACCTGTGCAACCAAATCCTAACCCCAATAATAAAGTTGTGCAAGTCTTTGATATTCAGAATCAGTCTATATTTCCTACTATGCAATGTAATGATATTCATTTAAGATCCGGGAAAATAGTAGAGCCTATTATTGATGACATAACTTCTTCTGATTCTGATAAAGAGGAAACTGAGAAACATAAGAAAGCACAACCACCCTCTAACAAGAGTATTGAAATAACAGAACCACCATTCCCTGAGCGTTTGGTTTTAACTAGAACGCCTGAAACACCTGCTTTTAATATTTTAGGGGAACTGCAAAACTTGTATGTTAAAATTCCACTTTTACAAGCATTAAGAGATGTACCAATTTATGCCAGAACAATAAGGGATATTTGTGTTAAGAAACCTGGTAGGAAAACTAAAGATCCCCTTACAGTACATGTGATGGGTGATTTATCTACATTAATGTCTGGAAAAACCCCTCCTGTGAAATATGGTGACCCCGGCCATCCTACCGTGACAGTTCAAATTGGTAAAACAATGATTCCTCAAGTTCTGGTAGATTTAGGTGCTGCAATAAACATAATGACTCTTGAAACTTCACAGTTGTTACAGTTGAATAACACAATCGGAGATACACCTACCATTCTAGAGTTGGCTGACCGTTCTACAATTAAACCTGAAGGAGTTGTTGAAGATCTACTTATCTCAGTTGAATCCTGGAATTACCCAGCTGATTTTGTTGTATTGCAAACTAAAACAAAGCTGGGGGGACATCCTTTAATTCTGGGGAGGCCATGGTTGGCCACAGCTGATGCCTTTATTAGTTGCAGATCTGGTTCAATGACAATTTCTAATGGTTATGAAACCAAATAGCTTACTCTTTATCCTCATGCTACACCCATAATTAATAATGAAGATTCTATGTGGATGGATTATGATGATAATGTTGTTCAACCCATTCTAACTATTGGACAAGCCTTAACTCTTAAAGACAATACAGAGGATGAAATAATTAATAATTTTATTTGTGAACCTTCCTCTGTAATTGCTGAAACACACAATCAATTGACTGCAATTTTTGAAACAGATACCCAAGAAAAGATTGAATCTGAAGACTTATCTCAGACATTAACCACCATCTCATCTAAAAGTATAACAGTTGAAATTGAACCTGGAAAGACATTAAACATAAATCCTGATCTAACAGTTGTTGAAACACAACAGTTAATGAAGTTATTGCATGAAAATAAGGAAGCATTTGCATGGGATTACACAGATATGAAAGGGATCTCTTCTGAACTATGTACTCACCGAATTTACATTAAAGAGGGATGCCGACCAGTCTGTCAACCCCAAAGACGAATGAACCCTAATTTACGAGAAATTGTTAAAGAAGAACTTCAGAAATTGCTTAATGCAGGATTTATATACCCCATATCTGACAGTGAATGGGTTTCCCCATTAGTAATTGTCCCTAAGAAAAACGGGAAATGGAGAGTATGTGTTGATTACAGAGCCTTAAACAAAGCTACTCAAAAGGATCACTTTCCTTTGCCTTTCATTGATCAGGTGTTGGATAGTCTGTCAGGGAAGAAATTCTTTTCTTTTCTAGATGGATTCAGTGGGTATAATCAAATTAGAATTGCACCCCAAGACCAGGACAAGACCACTTTCACTAGCCCTTGGGGAACTTTTGCTTATAGAGTTCTTCCATTTGGGCTATGTAATGCACCAGCAACTTTTCAGAGGGCTGTTATAGGTATTTTTTCTGATATGTTGAATGACTCTATGGAAATATTTATGGATGATTTTACTCCTTATCGTGTGTCTTTTGAATATGCATTACAAAATCTTGAGAAGGTACTTAAACGATGTATACAAGCTCACCTCTCCCTAAGTACTGAAAAATGTCATATGATGATGAGTGAAGGAGTAGTGCTTGGACATTTTATTTCATCTCAAGGTATTCGGGTAGATCCATCTAAAATATTGGTCATTCAGAATCTTTCTGTTCCTAAAACACAAACTGATGTGAGAAGTTTTCTAGGACATGCTGGATACTACAGAAGATTTATTAAAGATTTTTCTAAGATAGCTTCTCCATTATTTGTGTTGCTTATGAAAAATGCTAAATTTAAGTGGACTAATTCTTGTCAGAAAGCCTTTGTAGAACTCAAGCATCAGTTATCTACTGCTCCTATTTTGAGGGGACCTGATTGGGCCCTCCCTTTTCATATATCTTATGATGCTTCAGACACTGCAATTGGAGCTGTCTTGGGACAAGAGGAGAATCATCTTCCTTATGCTATCTACTTTATCAGTAAGAGTATGACCCCTGCTGAGCTTAATTATACAGTTACCGAAAAGGAGTTTCTCGCAGTAATTTATGCCATTAATAAATTTCGACATTATATCACTGGTTACTCTACTTTTTTCCACGCTGATCACTCGGCTATTAAGTATTTAATGAACAAATCTGTTACAAATGCTAGAGTTACCAAATGGCTATTATTACTGCAGGAATTTGATATCACAATTGTAGATCGGCTTGGTAAAGAAAATGTGGTGGCTGATTTCCTTTCACGGTTAAAAAATGATAATAATATTCCAGTAGATGATTCTTTTCTTGATGAGTATTTGTTTGCATTTTCTGCTCACTCTCCAAGGTATGCAGATATTGCCAATTATTTGGCTGCAGGAAAATTACCATCACACCTGTCATACAGAGAAAAGAGAAGAATTTTTCAACAAAGTGCCAGGTATAGCTGGATAAGTGGGTGTCTTTTCTACACAGGGCTTGATCAGGAAATCCGAAGATGCATTAGGGAAGATGAAGTGTATGACATACTGAAAGCTTGTCATGATGGCCCTTGTGGGGGGCATTTTGCTAATAAAAGAACATCACACAAAATTTTGAGGATGGGTTACTATTGGCCCTCATTATTTAAGGATGCAAAGAAATATGTGAGGGCTTGTGACAGCTGCCAGAGAATGGGTCAACCCAATCATAGAGATCAAATGCCATTAAACCCCCAGGTAGTTTCTGAACCATTTGAAAGATGGGCCTTGGATTTCATAAGACCCATTAATCCTCCATCCAATCAAATAACTTATATATTAGTCTCTACAGACTATATGACTAAATGGGTGGAGGCCAAAGCACTTATTAGAGCCAATGAAGAGGCTGTCCTAGCTTTCTTATTTGAAGAAATCTTCACTAGATTTGGAATTCTTAGAGAGCTAGTTACAGATGGAGGACCTCCATTCAATTCTCATGGTTTTAAGTCTACCCTTCAGAAATATCGTATTCATCATAGAATGACTACACCATACCACCCCCAGGCCAATGGGCAGGTGGAAAGCACAAATAAAGTATTAGAAGCCATTCTAACTAAAACAGTGAAGGACAACCGGAAGGATTGGTCTCAAAGGCTCCTTGAAGCACTATGGGCTTACAGAATTACTTGGAGAAACACTACAGGTTTTTCTCCCTATGAATTGGTTTATGGTAAAAATTTTGTTTTTCCCGTGGAATTTGAAATTAAAACTCTAAGAACTGCTTTAGCTGTTAATCTTGATTTGACTGATGTGCAGACAGCTAGGCTGCAGCAGCTTCTTGAATTGGATGAAAAGAGATTAGATGCCATTCACCAAACAACCATGATTCAACAACAGAGAATGAAGTGGCATGATAAAATTATCAAACACAAGCAGTTCCAAAAAGGTAATTGGGCCTTATTGTATGACTCTCGGTTTGAAAATTTTCAGGGTAAGCTACGTACACGTTGGCTTGGACCATATGAAGTAGATGCTATTTTTCCTAATGGAACAGTAAGACTTCTAACAATTGATGATTCTAAAAAACCTCTATTAGTCAATGGTCATAGGCTTCGTTTGTACCAGCGTCCTGTTTCTAAAGAGGATTTCAAGACTGCTTGCATGACTGATACACATTATCTTTTTCTAGGGGAGTCTTCTGCTCCTCACAACATTTAATTTTCTGCACCGTATTTTTAGTATTAGATTAGATTTAAAACTAATAATCCCTGTCAAGGGTTGGCATATTACAATTGAATTTTGCAGATTCTGGAAAGGCTTATTAAGGAGGACAAATTCATCACAAGAAGATCTGAAGCTTCAATCACAGAAGCTTGTTCCCTTCATTTTAACCCATTTCCTAGCAATATCCCTTTTATCCCATTTCTACATTACTTCCCTTTTTCCATTTTTCCCACTTCTACCATTCCTGAAATATCACCCTTCAGCTAGTATTTCCTGTTCCCTACTGCTGAAATTATCCCTCAACAAATACTTCCCCCACTTGTTTTAAACCCAAGTCATTATATCCCATTTTCCTGATTTTCCCCTTTGCTGAAACACCAGTTTCAGCAACATGTCATTCATTTTTCTGTTGCTGAAACACCAGTTTCAGAAACCTGTCATTTATCTTTTCATCATTAAAACATCATTTCTTTCCTCTGCTATACAAGCTTTTCAGTTCTCCACTTTTACTCTCCAGATCCTTTGGGTGAATATTATTCAGTATTGAGCAGATCCTGATATGCTCCTGTTCTACATTTCAGAGAAATCTACATATTCTTCCATTAATATCAAGCCATTATGAAGCACTCTATACTTCAAATTTTAAAGGCAAAGGTAAAAATATAAGGTATATGGTTTTTATGTAATGCAGTTAAATAATATTTTAAAGAGAGGATCTTGCTCATAATGATTGCAATCTCCGCACACTTAAACATCATTGCACCATACGTAAAGGGGGGAATTTTGAAAAACTGAATCATCATTCCAAACCATCCAATCCTCCGTCACTTTTCATATCTATTATTTCCGCCGTCATTGAGACTCCATATCCTCTGTTGCAACAATTAGCTTGACCAAAGCCTATGTTTCTGTTCTCTGCGCCTCTGCATGTGACTCAAGCTAGTAGCTATGGGAGGGTCGTCTATCAGACATGAGCCTGGTTTGATAACTCTTCTCGAATTGTTCCCGGAGGCCTACAAAATTTTTCAACAAGCAGGATGGACAACATACTTTGAAAGGTTAGGAGAATTTGATCAGCAGCAAGTTTTAGAGTTCGCACAAAATCTTCAGGGGAATTATTCAGTGGTTCAAGGGGTCCGAATTTCAGTCACAGAGGAAGATATAGCACAAGTTTCAGGTTTGCCGGTTATAGGGGCTCGCTGGTTCAGTAGGAAACAGGTTATTTTAAATGCACAACAAGATTTTCTTCTTCCAGATGAACCGGTTGAACTTAAAGGCCGCGGTATAAGTATGCATTTATTACCTCGACCATGGCCAACAGTAGCTGAATTCATCAAGCACTATTTGACATGCGAAGGGCGTTACCAGGTAGTCTATCAACACGACTTCGTTTTAATGAATCATTTGAGGCATGGTCGATTAGTCAATATTCCCTATTATCTGCTTGGTTGTATCAAAAACATGTCATATTATTGCAGACGCGTTAAATTCCCATTGTTATCCCTTACCCATCATCGTTTATGTCAATTATTAATTCAGAGGGGTTTTGCTCATCAAAACCCCCCTCTGAGCAAAACCCCCCTCTGAATAATCCACTCCTCATTCCCCAGCAAGCCGAAATTCCCCAGCAAGCCGAAATTCCCCAACAAGCCGGAAGTTCCCAAGAAACTCCTGAGAGTTCTTATGAAAGGCAACTGGACGATATCCCAGACCCCCTAGTAATTACATCCTCAGAACTAGTTGACCTACCCCCAAGTTCGTCCCACTTAGTAGAGTCACCCCTTCCCACTATTCCTATCCCTAGCAATGACTCTCCAACACCCCCATCTCCACCTACTCATAAAAGAAAGAGACGAACCCCAACAGTCTCTGTCTCAAAACGACAAACAAGGGCCACATCCCAAATTTTCACTTCTTCCGAAAGCCCTTCCCCTAGAAAAGAATCTTCTCCTACAAAGAAAAGGAAAGACACTGACTTCTCTGCTTTCCTACCAAAAAGGAAAATGAAAATGATTGTTGAAACAGGAGTTACTCCCATTTCCCCTGACCCCGCCACTATCCTGTTAAAACTTCAATCCTCACCACCATTCCAAATTCCCCAACCCGTCTCGTCCTGTGGCGCTGTCACACAAGAACCAGTGGCCCGGGGTAACATGACATCGTTTATTGCTCAAACAGTGACTGCCACACAAGAACCAGTCACTTACCCAGAGGCTGAAACACAAGAACCAACCACTGTGGTACAAGAATCATACACCAAGCATGATAATACAGGGAAACCAGCTGTAGCTGCTCCACAAGAACCAGCTACAGCTGTGGATCAACAGACAACTCCAGCAGAATCAACCAGCACACAGGGTTCACACACTATGGCATCTTTGTTGGAGGAAAATGAGTTTTTGAAATCAGAACTAGAGGCCTATAAGAAAGAATTAGTCATGGCACGAGAAGCCTTTGATAGAGAATTGAATCTCTACATGATCGCACACACAGCATCAACACAAAACAAGGATCCATGCAGAGAATACATGTGCCATGAGTGTGGTAAAATTTACCAACAGGCAGGATACAAAGTAGTCAAAATTCAGGTATCTGAGGCATCTACATCAGCTGCAATTAAAGAAGAATGCCCTACTGCTCCACAAGAACCAGCAGGGCCCTCAAAAAGTCTGGAAAAAGAAACTAAACCACAGATATCCAACCCTGTGTTAGTCAGCTCAGCCACTCAGACAATGCCCCAACCACAGATATCTCACCCTGTGTTAGTCAGCTCAGTCACTCAGACAATGCCCCAACCCAGTACTTATAACGCCGGGACACAGACCCTGCTATGGAAACAATTAGAACTTATGAACAATTGGAAGAAGCAATGTGCTGTAGATCAAGATAAAATATTGCAGCAGCATAATTTGGCCTGGCAGAATCACATGTATGCCAACTGGGATATTTGGGAACAGACATTGCAACAGCTCAGGGATTCCAAGAAAGAAGTCAAGGAATCAAAGGAAAAGTTGGTTTTGATGTTTTCATTAGTGCAAAAATTGATGGCTACCCGAAAACCCTCCTTGAATTATTCTCTCTTCCTCTCTGAACATTTGGTTTATTTTCAATTGAAGGCAATAAAGGATGGCAGACCTCATGAATTGCTTACTGCAGAACAATTTGTTAAGACTTTTGTTGAGGCCCCTGAAAGTGACCAACATTTGTTGTGTGAACTTTATCTCCATAACGAGGCCATGCCTGAGAATAGAAAAGTCAATCTCACTCCAATCGTAGGTGATGTACAAATTAGGGCATTCGTTTCATTCCTGGCCAATCAGCTCACCTAGCAAACTGCGTTTATTGCAAGTAGGCATAATGAGGAGAATCAACTCCTTTGGATTAGACCAGAACCTTTAAATCCGGCCATGTTTGTAGCACAATATCACCGATTCTTGCAGAAGCCAGGAATGCACAGGTACATACAACAACTATAGGCTTCAACACTTTTAAAGTGTCTATAGCTAATCAGAGTAAAGGAGACTGTTGCATTGAATGCCAACACTATGTTTTGGCAACAGTCATGTAAGGAAAGACAAGATTATCACCCTTTCAGCCCTGATAATCTTCAAGCTGCACTTTCCAGGGTACCTAATTACATCAGATGTATTCGGCATTGTGGAGAAAACTGGATTGGTTACCATTTTCATTTTCCAATTCTATGGATGCCTAGAGAAAAATACCAGTGTCACTATCAATTGGTTGACAGAGATGAAGCTGTAGCATGGCAGCAATTGCAGAAAAATCGAGGATTCTGAGCTCCGACAGAAGCCACCTTCTCCAGCTACTGCCTGAGCAACTTGCATGCACAGAGTCAGTACTCAGACTCTGACTCAGACTAGGAGTTATCTGAGGACATGCAACCCTTTCAGCTGGGGGGGATTTTAGGACCTCACTATGTACCATTTTTACTATATATTTTGACACCACCTTACCTTTATAACCATGTTTAAAAAGGATTCCATCATCATTTTCATTCACTTTATCCAAAGTATATAAAATCCTCTTCTTTACTATATATTTTATCTGTTTACATATAATTCCATATTACTCTTATATTTCATCATTAATCGAAGGTAGATTGATCCTAACATAAGTCTAAAAGATCGTAGATAAATTATGTGCTGTGTTGGAACAATTGGCCGTTGCTGAAACAGTCAAACTTCGTTGCTGAAACAGTCGACTTCGTTGCTGAAACAGTCGACTCCGTTGCTGAAACAGTCAGCAGACACGCAGATTCTGTCACTACTCGTAATTTGCGATTCTGGAAGAGTATTTTTTGGAACAATGGTAACAACATGAGACGAGCAAGGAAGTGGTTACACGGATTATCCTGAAGATAGTACTCTTTTTGTATCTGTTGTAACAATATCTTTTTATGGAAGAACATAATAGCCCTGTTTTAATAAAGAAGAACATATTTGGGATAAACGTAGATTTGCTCTAATGTAACTGTAAGAGATGTCTCCTCTTTAAAAAGAGGAGACATCATCATTAGAAAGGAGTTCAAAAACTATAGGAGAACATTGTGTTTGAGAGGACAGGATCTAGACTCCATTTGTAATGTATCATTTCTTTTGACAGATGAATAAAAGTTCCTTTTGAGCGCTTCAATTTAATCCTTTCCTTGGGGAATCTTGTGAGAAGGAAAGGGCCCGCCTTCCTCACAAGATTCACTCGACTGTTCCTGTAGTTTGTTAGATTTCTTTATGATATTCACACTTTACTTTAATTCTGTTTGCTGAAACACGAGTTACACAGTTCTGTAGTTTATTGAGCATTCTGTTTCCTTTAACGCTGCATGTGTTTAGTACATTAAATCTTAAGAATTTAAGGGATCTATTTCTGTTATTTGTTTGAATGTATGATTGATGCTGAGAAGCAGGTGCTAAAGATTCCTGTACAAAG
Source organism: Pinus albicaulis (assembly GCA_034641835.2). NCBI lineage: Eukaryota > Viridiplantae > Streptophyta > Pinopsida > Pinales > Pinaceae > Pinus > Pinus albicaulis. The sequence goes on along the minus strand of CM076574.1, from coordinate 1,417,212,316 downwards.
GAATAGGGTCCTGCTCCCATTGATTGCCTTTCTTTTCCCTGTAGTGTGATTAGAAACAGGAGACAGGTGCTGAAGGTTCCTGTTCATGGGAATAGGGTCCTGTTCTCTTGAGTTTATCTTTTCTACAGAGTGATTAGTGTCAGGAAGCAGGTGCTGAAGTTCCTATTTAAAGGAATAGGGTCCTATTCCCTGTTATGGTTGATTGGTTTCCTTTCCTGCAGAATGATTTCCTTTTATTTGGATTATTAAAAACTGCAATAGAGGAATTACTTCTACTATAACATAAGTAACTTCAGCTTTGATTAAACAGGGTGTGAATAATTAGATTTGTATGATTAATAATTGTGTGGCTTTTTACTACAACATTATTTTTGCTTTTGGAATTGAGCATATCCAGTGCGTGATTGTCTTTGGAATAAACAGACTTCCTTGGGTTGACAATTTATGTGGAGCTTGAATTGTTAAAACAATTAAAGCGACCAACAAAGATTGATCGACGCAGCTCTACAGAACACTGATGCCTTGACTCAGGATATACCACACCTATACATCGCATCCGAATCATGGGGAACGTGGGTACCACACATGGTTGAATGCTGCAGCCTTAGCCTGATAGAAGGAAAGGATGATCCTCGACCTATTCCAAACTCCAAATTGGATGAGATATGTACGGTTGCCAAGTTGTTTAGGCTGCACCTGAATTGCGTTACAACACACCCTGTTTCGGCTATAATTAAGGATGCGCAAGTAGCACGGATGCTTCATCCAAAGTTAGTAGATACGTGGGAAGGCCATAGGGTGAAAACAATGATAGTTAGAACACTAAACTCTAGTAAAAATGGAATGTTACCATTACAAAAAACAAGCGGCTGACAATTAATGAGGCAATTTATTTACCGTTTGCTTGATGGTAAGTTCCAAGTAATATTCACCTTACCATTGGATAGCCATGGGCACTATAAGGAAGAAAGGATAACTCTGACCAAGGTTCCATATCATCTCTGTACTCTGCATTTCTTGTTCTGCTACATGATTTTTTGGACCCTTAGCGTTCTGTTCGTACCTAATCGACCTACTTTCGTTGTCTGCGAGTCTCCAAATTTAGGATCCCCTCCTTACGTTTCTATGGCAGCCCCTAACCCTGCGGATGCTTCGGTGCCTACCAGTCTAGATCCTGTAGACATTATGTTGAGAGGGTCTAGGGACGCCGAGATTGATAAGCTAATTTCCCTCTGACTCCCTGAAGGGAAAATTGACTTCGAACCCTGCACAAATTGGCGTCAAAACTATATGACGAAATTTAATGCCCTTTCCAAACCTGGGATGATTGTAGGCTCTAATCGTACGGGCTCAGAAGCAGCCATGAAAGATGGTACACAACTACCGCAAATCATTGTGAGAGCTGACACAGTCGAGTCGCAGCTAATCCTGTGAACAAAAGAACTGACTAACAAGGATACTACATCCCCCCGGGGTACGAAGCGGCACAGGGATACGCTGCGCCCTACCAACAGTACCAGGCTAAGTGCAAACGAAAGCCATGCTTATCCATTTCCTAGCACTATATTGGTCGGCGCCCACCTTCCAATGGCTACGGGACTACAATTGGACTTGGCGCAACTGCCCCGCGAGGTGTTACAGGGTTTACACACAGCCGTGCTTCAAGAGATCCATCATCGCGGCTGGACCACGCAGCAACAGCTCGATGTGGCCACACTGATCATCGCACGACAGACCGAAGATGTCTCCCTTGCTATCTTGCAGATGACGCAGCTTGAAACGGTGGTCCACTAGCTCGGCACAGAGGTCCTAGATGAGCTCCCGACTTTAGCTCGCTCCAAGCTGCCATAGAAGGCTTGGTTGCAGCACTTAAGGTGTCCTAAACTGAAATAAAGACCCTCAAGACCCAAATGGCCTGCCAAATCACTGCATTACAAGCCCAAGTACAACCTGCCACACCTCTGGAGGTATGAGCATAGTGTGCTGCGATGGTAACAGAAGCTACGGACATCATTACGGGACAACTTACTGTGGATACTCAGTTGCTCGAGGCGGCCATGCAGCTCTGGACAACGGTCTAGTTAAACCTGGTTCTTCAGAACGTCAAGCATGACTTACGACAGAAGGAAGCCACTTTCGATCAGATCGAAGCTACCTTGCCCTCCCTAGTCCCTGCGCAGCGTCTGGCACTCTTAAAGACTAGAAACGCACTCCGAAACACGATTACGGATCTCTGACGAACAAAGCATGCCATCAAAAAGCGCTTGAAGACATGGGGCGACACCGCCCTCCAGCTATCACAGGGTGCTCATGGCGCAATCGAGCGACTCAACTAGATATGAGAGTGGGTTACCACTGCTACTAAAGGACCGACCTCCCAGAAGCTTGTAGACATCACACAGAGTGCTGCTACCCAGAGTCAAGAAGTGTTACCTCTACTGATCGCAGCCATCAATACCTTACGTGCGCAGATAGAGACTACACCACCACAATGACTCAAGATGAGTCACAAGATTGTGTTGGGGGACTGTTGGAACAGGGTCCCCTAAAAGCTGCGAAACTGGTCCGATTTTGTATAATTTTGATTATAATTAGTCTAGTGCAGGGATTTTGGGGTGGGACAAAGCCCCGAAAGCATTGTAATGGGTTAAAGGTTATACCTAGAGATTAGGCTAGATTGTTATAAATAGAGGGACATTTTGAATTGTAAGAAGAGAAGATGATGAGATCTTGATGCCAATTGTGGCTTAGTAGATCTGTTTGGGTTTTTTGGGAAAGGAATCCTACTGGCTGTGTGCGCGGAGATCCCAAGTCCTGCTGTGTGCGGACCCTGCTGCTGTGTGCACAGGTTGGGTTTGGGTATTGTAAGAAGGAATTGACAGATTGATGAATAACAAAGGTTGTTTGAGTAACTGAATCTATGTGTAAATGTTTATGCGAATATGTGATAGTTGCTGTATTATGCATATTCTGTATTAAGCTACGAAAGTACTATGTAAGTGTTTTTACTGCATCTGGATCTGTTCTGTTATATGCAATGCGGTACTACTATCTGAGAAGTATATAATTTTTTGAGCACCATAGTATAGTTGACCTTGCGCACGTGGATGCGAAGGAGACCTAGAGATCTAGCTCTGAATAGGCGACCTGGTCAGTATAAAGACAGACGCAGCCCTACTTGCCTTACCTATCCTCTCTCAGGGTGTGAAAACCTGGTTCCAGCACCCACCCATACTACTTTTGGGTGAGACTTTGACCTCTGAACCTGGGTCAGGACCCTTCGAGCCAACAAGCATGTTTGTCAAAACTATCCCAATGATGTTTTCTAAGTACACATTTGGAGAAAACACCAACTCAACTAGATACCATAGGAAGACCTGTCACCATATTTTCTTTACATAGATTTTGAAGAAAGTGATAGTTTAAATTACCAAATCACTTATGCCAAAGTTTTCTCACTTCAACATTATGAGCAACAAAAATGGAGGGAAGACATGATGACCCAAATTTGTCAAACTTATACAATTTTGTGGAATCATCAGCAATGCTAGTAGCTAAACTATGTCTAGGATATTTGAGGTCCTTGATTACAACATCATGAGGTGAGAATTCTATTGTTTTCCCTTCACCTAAATGAGAAATCTGATAAATAGATAGAATATTGTTGGACAAGGCAGGAACACATAATACATCATTAAAATGACCATTATCTAGATGAATGATTCCAGATCCTACAACACTAAGAGATATATCATCACCAACATAAATATTTTTGGTGTGTTAATCAAGGTTTTCATTGATGTCAATATGGCGTTGACTAAGATGTCAATATTCTTGAGATGTCTGGTTCCAGATGATGATGCCATAACCCTTGGTTGACCAGGTTACCATCAATAATGATGTTAATATATGAAGATGTCAAGATAACTCTTGATGCAATTGATGATGTCATATACTAAATGAATGACCACGATTGTTAATGTCACTTGATAAAAGTTGGAAGACTAGGAAGATATTATTTGAAGCTCTCCTAATGATTCTGCATTTGATGAAGGTTGGAAGACCTGCACTATTATTGAATACATGATAACATGAATGATGGATACTATCATGATGACATCCATAATGACACCATTATCCTATGATGAAGAAGCTAAACCATGAAGAAGCCTAACAAGAAAATCCTATCTGCCCTGTCTCTAATTCTGCACTAATTTATGACCAGTCACACTAAAAAATAATTTTTAGTATCTTAGAGACAATCTCTCAAGTTGATTCCTTTGCCATATTTTAGAGCATTATTTTGCCTTTCCAATGAGCTATCACTTAGCCTGAAACTCCAAATAAGCTGGGAGATATAGATTTTACAAGTTGAGAAAATTAATCTTGTCCTTGAGCCGACCTGTGCTACCCTACCCATGTCGGCCTACTCCAGAGACACGTCCCTTCATTCAAGCAACAAAATTTGTATATATAGAGATCGTAGACCATCATTTCAATCAATGATTTTGGTGATAATTTTCAGAGAGAAGACACATAACAACAAGGAGGCTGAGGAGAATAAAGTTTTGGGCTAATATTATGTTTAAGAATTTATGTTTGGGTTAAACATCTTGAAAACGGACAAATTATTATCCCAGTGGAAAGAACTGTGAAGAGACACTATCCCACTACAGCTCGGATAGCATAGTGAACTGTTAGCAAGTGTTTGGGTATCTTGGACCAAGAAAAAAGTTCAACTTCAGACCTGCAAACACAGTGAAATTCAGATCTGTGGTTTTTTCTCTGAATTTCGGCCCTAAGACTCTCTAAAATTTGGCCTTCTTAGAGCCTAGACTTCAACCTCTTGTTACATATCTGTGAAGCACTTTCTTTGGACTACAAATTTAGTGGAGAACTAAAAACTCAGAACTGTGACCAACAACTAGATCTCATAACTTTGGTACGATTTTTTTGGCCTATTCAAGAGCTTGTGGAGAGTAGAATTGTAGCCCTGTAGGAACAACAGATCACAACCTAGTGGAGGGCTGATTCCACCTCTATTTAGGTCAGATCTTGGCCTTGAACAAGTAGTCCTATAATCATTTCTAGAATAGCCTAATGATATATTTTAAAGAAGTCCATTGAAATCTCTTGGAGCAGCTTAAAGGCATATTTTGAAGCTATCTAAAACATTTTTTGAAGACATATTACAGCAGCGTTGAAGCCACCTTACGGAACTTTTTTGAAGGCATTCTGTGAAGAACTCTTGCAGACTTTCTGGGGCAGTTGTTGCAAACCTAGGGAGTTTTGGATTTATTTGAAAACAAAGTATTTGGTGAAAGTAGAATAATAGTAATTGTTTTTGCAGACCTATCCCTATGAACTTGTGACACTTGGGATCATTTGAGAACAAATTTGTGGGCATCTGGAAGAAATTTTTGTGTGACATTTGAAGGCATTCTTGAAGTATTGTTTGGAGGTTTGAAAATTGGAGCATCTCGAAACATAGCTTAAGATCCATAGGAGTTTAATGAGAAGATCTATTTAAGAAGTTTTTGGAGCACCCTTAGGAAACATTATTAAGGATATCTTGTTGGGATAAGCATTATTGAAGACCTTGTAACTGATCTTGGAAGCTTTAGTGGAGGCCTCATAACGCATTATTGAAGACACTCATGGAGTAACCACGGAGAAATTGTTTGGGTACAATGAAGAGTAGTGGTGACACCTTCTAAGAAGAAAAGGTTGTCATTGATGATGTGACGTGGAGACTAAGTGTAACATTGCTCGTTGAAGAATAATTTGGGAGCCATGAAGAATAATGATGCAGGAGCATCTTGCTCAGAGTATTATAGTTCCCTTGGTTGATTAGGGAGTGATGTTTTTATGAATTTTGTGTGAGAAATCTATGTGTGAGGGTTTTAATTGTAAATATTCTCAACTATGTGAGAATATCAAGGATGTTTGATGTGTGAAGATCTCATAGAGATCTTAGGGATATGAGATCCTCGAATAGAAGTTAGTTGAGTAAATTATGGAAAATATCATGGATTTAATATAATCCATAACGATGTAAATATTATTTAACTTGAGCCTGCGTATGACGAAGGGAGAGGAGTGTTAGTGTTAACATAAAGCGGATATGATTGGAAATTTGGGTTTTAAACCAAATTTAAAAGAAATGGTCAAAGTGGATATTTTATTATGGTTAGTAACCATAATTATCAATAAATGAAATAGCTTCCGCATATGGAGAAGCCTCAATTTTGAGGTTGATAAGACTTGTTTACAAGAGATTGGTTTTGGGAATGTCTAATGTGGTAAATGTGGCTTTGGATGCATCATTTTTGGTATTTGGAGAAGCAGTAGCAAAAGGAAGACAGTAACAGACTGTGAAAGTACAGCCAGTGGAGCAAAGCAGCATAAAGTGTGGAGATCTGGAGAAAAGCAACAAACAACAGAAAAAATAGATGACAAATTACAGAACAAGGTATGGGATCCAGGAAGAAAAAGATTAAAAGAACATGATCAGGAGATCATGATTATTTTTAACCTTGGGAGTCTGATGCAGGAGCATTAGGCTCGGAAAAGTCTGTGTATTTTATTAGACATTGGGATCTTTTGTTTTTAAGGAAGTTGGGTTCACTAATGTAATTATTAATGTTTTGAGTGGTTTTAAATAGGAATTAATTAATTATTGAGAGAAATTTGTAAATGTTCTTGAACGATTGGAGAACATGAGGGAAGTAGGATAGTTGAGATTTGAAATTTAATGGTAATTCCTAAAGTAGAATTGGTTCCATGATTTTATGAGTTTGAAAGGATTTTTAGGGATAAAGGATAGATTTTAGGACTAAGAGGATTCTTAGGAAATTGTTGAGTAAATTATGGATTTAAAACTAGAATTGGTTATAGAGTCCACTTGTATAAATTATAAGCCTCAAGGCATAGGAAAGTAGGGTAGTAGAGTGTATGAGCTTAGAGATTTGGGAAAACAGGAAGCCAGGAGTGGAAGTGCTGAAGATTTTTCCGAACAGATGCAGAGATTACAGGAAGAAGTCAAAGGTAAATTACAGGAGAACAACAGTAAATACAAACAAAGAGCAGACCTGAAAAGAAGAGAGAAAGAGTTCCAAGTGGGAGATTTAGTGATGGTGCATTTGAGGAAAGGGAGATTTCCTACAAAAACTTACAACAAACTAAAAATGAAAAAAATTGGACCATGTAAAATTATAAGGAAATTTTCAGCTAATGCATATGAGATCGAGTTGCCAGAAGGGTTTGGAATATCCCCCATTTTTAATGTTGCAGACTTATATTAATTTAGAGAGACAAAGACAGAGTTGTATAAGAAGATTATGCGTCAGAGCTAGAAGAAGTTTTTAGAAAATCAGAGGCATAGAGGAAGAAAAGGGAAAAGAAAAGTAGTCAGATTTAGAATTTGATTGAGGTAAATATTTTTCTTTTACTGAGTTTGGAATATTGATTTAAGTTTGAAGAATTAATGAAAAGGAGTATGGAGAATCTTAGAAAAGGTTCAGATAAATGTCAGATGAGTCAGGAAGAGCGTATAAAAATTATTGCGGTGATGAGAGCAGAGATGAATATATTACAAGAATGGTTCCAAGAGAAAGTGAATGAAGACATAATACATGGGTGGAGAATAAGGAAACAGGTCAAGTGGAATCTATTACAACAGAAATGGAATGTTATGTTGATGAAAAAACTTGAACAAATAAATATTTCTTTGATTGAGAAGGAGAGACTCATAGGAATTGAGTCACAACAAAGAGGATTTGCTGAAACCCAAAAATCCCATGGTGGGGAATTGGTGCTTGAAGCATCAAAAGAGACCAAGAGGTCTTGTATTCTTAAAACTAATAGTTTGTATGTGAATGCAGGTATGGTGATCAACACAGATATATATAACTGTGTTCCAATTCACATGGTAAAGGAATCAATGTTTTGCAGGCAATGTTGAAGTCGTATTAAATGGTTGTGCTTGTTTAGATCTTCTTGTGTGACGGGGTAAAAGTATTACCGACAAATACATGCTTATATGAAGAAAAATTGCATTTACCATATGCTTGAGTTTTATTGTTGAATGAACAATTCATAGCAGGCTTTAAGGGTTGGCTTCGTAAATATAACTCTACTGCACGACACAATTTTATTTCTATAAACAAATCTATGCTTTATTGCTTCCAATTTATATGTGCGGGCCCATAAACCACAGGATCCACGAAAATTGAGAAATATGTAGTTTCTCTACATCAAATGACCAAACATATTTTGACGAAGTGAAGTTGACGGTTGGAGCCTCACAAAGATAAGGTTGGTGCCTTGGAAGATAGGGTTGGAGCTCTAGAGGATCGACGTCCTCAAGAATCCAGGTTGGAGCATGAACCAAAGAAGGGTTGGTGCCCTTGGGGTTGGAGCCTCTAAATGCAAGGTTGGTGCCTTGGATAGATAGGGTCAAAGCCCTAGAGGTCGGAGCCTCACAATAGTCCAAGTTGGTGCTTGGCAACAGGTTGGAGCCTGGAAGATTGAAGATTGGTGTCTTCGTCTAGGGTTGGAGCCCTACGCCTATTGTACATATTTTATTGTATCTATTTTATTGAAGAATATAATAAAATAATATATTCTTATTGTTCATTTTGTGTTCTAATTATAAGTGATCTAACTGGTAAAAATAACAATTAGAAAGAAATACTGATTCACCCCCCTCTTAGTATTTCCAACAATTGGTTTCAGAGCCAGTACCTTCAATCAAAGCCTATAACTTTAAGGTTGATCATTAGAACACAAATGGAAAAGCCAAGGAAGAAAGTCTCCAATCCTCCTAAAGATGTTTCTTCCTCAACCATTGAAATTGAAGTAAATAAATTTGCGAAGGCTCCATTGTTTAATGGAAATTTTGATATATGGGTGGAAAGAATGAGGAATTTCTTGAAGACTCAAGGAATTGAAGTTTGGAAATCAGTGATTACTAATGACACGATGGACAAAGAATCCAAGGAGTACAATATAAGAGCAAAGAAGGCAGTTTTGAATGGGTTACCAAATTCTGTGAAGGCCAATTTTGAAAAATGTTCGTCAGCAAAAGTCATATGGGACAAAATTCATGATCTTCACTCAAAAGGAGCGTTGACAATGATCTCTAGTCAAGAAGATGATGGAAAACAAGAAAGAAGTCCATAATTCGTGAAGGAAGCTAAAGATAAGAGAGATGGAAACAAGGCTAAAGAAGACCTAAACGATGAAGAGAACAAATAATACTTTAAAGAAGATCTCCTGAATAAACTTATGGCTTCCATGGAAGAGATTAACAGTTTGAAAAAAGGAAAATGAGGAACTTAAGAAGAAAATGCAAGATGGTAACCAAGACAAGACAAGGAAGGAAGTTGACTTTGTCAAGCTTCAATTACAAGAAAGAGATGAGGAGCTTGCCAAACTTAAAGAGGAATTTCATCAAAACAAAATAAAGCATCATTAAGAAGTCATATCTATGAAAAATCAATTGGATAAGGCAAAGAAAAGGGAAGAAACTTTGTCAAGCCACCTTGAACAAAGAATTAAGAGCTTGAACAATCTTGAAGCAGAGATTGGTCAATACAAGGAAGAGGTCTCCTCTCTTAGATCTCAACTAGAAGAAGCAAGGAAACAAGCACAAGGAGCTGAGAAGGTGATGGAAACTTTGCCATTCATAGAAGGACAAGTTAATGAAGTAGAAAAAGAGAGAAACACCATGATATGCCAACTAGACGAAAAGGATGAAAAAATCTTGAAACTAAAATCAGACATCAAACTTCTCAAGGCCGAAACATGTGAAGCTACAAGAATAAAAGAAGAAATGGAGAGCAAACTATCAAAGGAGAATGAAGAAGTCTTCATAATGAAATCAAATATCATCTCCCTTAAAATCGAAGCACATGAAGCAACAAGGATGATGGAAGAAATGAAGAAGCAACTACTTATGAAATATGAAGATTGTGAAAAATTGAAAGGAGAAATTGTCCTTCTTGAAAAGGAAGTTGAATTGCTGAATAAAAAAATGAAAAGCTCTCAAACCCTAGATGACATCCTAAGTCAGAAAAGGTCTCCCCTTGATAAATCAGGTCTTGGTTATGCAGGTGAATCCTCAAGCAAGAATGATTCAAACAACAAAGATGTGAGGAACCTAGAAAGAAATGTTGATGCTCCCAGTTCCAACAAAGGCAAGGAGAAGAATCAAGACAACAACGGAAGAAATTATACTCCAAGGAGACTTGCATATGGTGTCAAGAATACAAAAGGCAATGAATATCATCAAAGAATCCCAAGGCAAAAAGACTTCAAGAGTACTTCAAGGAACTCTTCATCTCCTAGGTACCAAAGTATATTTCTTGGATATTGCTATCCTTGTACAAATTTTGGGCACATGGAAAAATATTGTAGGGGATATCACAAAGACATATATAATGGTCCCCGTAAATCTCATAGAAGCAATTTTGCAAGAAGAATTCATGATTTATTATTCATGAATAAGATAGAATGCTTCAATTTCCATAACATTGGACACATGGCATGTGATTGTAACTTGACTTTGACCCTTACACAAGCTATAACCATGCGAGGGAAGAAAGTTACACAAGTATGGAGAAGGAAACAAATTGAATCTGGAAGTCTATTAAACATCCCAGCCAACAACAAATGTTGTTGATTTGATGAAGTCATCTTTGAAGATATGATATTACAAGGTTTGATAATTAATTTTTTCCAAGAAGAAGACTATGCATACTGTTAGGGGGAGCTTGTGATTCTTGACGATTCTTGCAGAGGTTATCCGCGAATGGGCCCTATGAAAACCTTGATAAGTCGCACTTGGATGATCATGCTTTGATAGATCATCTCTTGGGAGCAACTTCATTGAAGAACATGATCCCTAATTCATCCGATGAACTAGTTTTTCTTCCACTCGTTTACAAGGCAACAATTTTTTCTTGAGCTAGAAGAGTTTGTGCAGGCAGGAGAAGTTGGTTCACCACATGAAGAAATGCATGGACCACATTGCTAGAAGGAAGAGCCCTATGACAGGGGGAGTAACATACATATGAAGGAATACTATTCTTGAAGAAAATAAGTAGCTTGATAGGGGGAGTTCTTGGGCACCCCGTTTTCCATTGATGTCAAAGAGGGAGAGGATGTTGGAAGGGCAAGAATATTGCCACCAATGACAAAGGGGGAGATTGTTAATCAAGGTTGTCATTGATGTCAATATGGCGTTGAATAAGATGTCAATATTCTTAAGATGTTTGGTTCCAGATGATGATGCCATAACCCTTGGTTGACTAGGTTACCATCAATAATGATGTTAATCTATGAAGATGTCAAGATAACTCTTGATGCAATTGATGATGTCATATACTAAATGAATGACCACGATTGTTAATGTCACTTGATAAAAGTTGGAAGACTAGGAAGATATTATTTGAAGCTCTCCTAATGATGCTGCATTTGATGAAGGTTGGAAGACCTGCACTATTATTGAATACATGATTCTATACCTCTGTGATAACATGAATGATGGATACTATCATGATGACATGCATAATGACACCATGATCCTATGATGAAGAAGCTAAACCATGAAGAAGCCTAACAAGAAAATCCTATCTGCCCTGTCTCTAATTTTGCACTAATTTATGACCAGTCACATTAAAAAATAATTTTTAGTATCTTAGAGACAACCTCTCAAGTTGATTCCTTTGCCATATTTTAGAGCATTATTTTTCCTTTCCAATGAGCTATCTCTTGGCCCGAAATTCCAAATAAGCTGGGAGATATAGATTTTACAAGTTGAGAAAATTAATCTGGTCCCTGAGTCGACCTGTGCTACCCTACCCATGTCAACCTACTCCAGAGACATGTCCCTTTATTCAAGCAACAAAATTTGTATATATAGAGACCACAAACCATCATTTCAGTCAATTATTTTGGTGATAATTTTCAGAGAGAAGACACAGAACAAAAAGGAGGCCGAGGAGAATAAAGTTTTGGGCTAATATTATGTTTAAGGATTTATGTTTGGGTTAAACATCTTGAAAACAGACAAATTATTAGCCCATTGGAAAGAACTGTGAAGAGACACTCTCCCACTACAGCTCGGACAACACAGTGAACTGTTAGCAAGTGTTTGGGTAGCTTGGACCAAGCAAAAAGTTGAACTTTGGACCTGCAGACACAGTGAAATTCAGATTTGTGGTTTTTTCTCTAAATTTCGGCCCTGAGGCTCTCTGAAATTTGGCCTTATCAGAGCCCAGACTTTGAACACTTGTTACAAATCTATGAAGCACTATTTTTGGACTGCAAATTTAGTGGAGAACTGCAAACTCAGACCTGTGACCAACAACTAGATCTCATAACTGTGGCAGGAATTTTTTGGCTTATTCAAGAGCTTGTGGAGAGTAGAATTTTAGCCCTGTAGGAACAATAGATCACAACCTAGTGGAGGGCTGATTCCACCTCTATTTAGGTCAGATCTTGGCCTTGAATAAGCAGTCCTATAATCATTTCTAGAACAACCTAATGATATATTTTAAAGCAATCCATTGACATCTCTTGGAGAAGCTTAAAGGCATATTTTGAAGCTGTCTAAAACATTTGTTGAAGACATATTATAGCAGTGTTGAAGCTACCTTATGGAACTGTTCTGAAGGCATCCTGTGAAGAACTCTTGCAGACTTTTTGGGGAAATTGTTGCAAACCTTGGGAGTTTTGGATTTATTTGAAAACAAAGTATTTGGTGAAAGCATAATAATAGTAATTGTTTTTGCAGACCTATCCTTGTGAACTTGTGACACTTGGGATCATTTGAGAATATATTTGTGGGCATCTGGAAGCAATTTTTGTGTGACATTTGAAGGCATTCTTGAAGTATTGTTTGGAGATTTGCAAATTGGAGCATCTCTAAACATAGCTTAATATCCCTAGGATTTTAATGAGAAGATTTATTTAAGAAGTTTTTGGAGCACCCTTAGGGAACACTATTAAGGAAATATTTTTGGGATAAGCATTATTGAAGACCTTGTAATTGATCTTGGAAGCTTTAGTGGAGGCCTCATAACACATTGTTGAAGACACCCATGGAGTAACCATGGAGAAATTGTTTGGGTACGATGAAAAGCAATGGTGACACCTTCTAAGAAGAAAAGGTTGTCATTGATGATGTGACATGGAGACTAAGTGTGACAGGGCTCGTTGAAGAAGACTTTGGGAGCCGTGAAGAATAACCAAACATATTTTGACGAAGTGAAGTTGATGGTTGGAGCCTCATAGAGATAAGGTCGGTGCCTTGGAAGATAGTGTTGGAGCCCTAGAGGATTGGCATCCTCAAGAATCTAGGTTGGAGCCTGAACCAAAGAAGGGTTGGTGCCCTTGGGGTTGGAGACTCTAAACGCAAGGTTGGTGCCTTGGATAGATAGGGTCAAAGCCCTAGAGGTCAGAGCCTCACAATAGTCCAAGTTGGTTCTTGGCAACAGGTTGGAGCCTGGAAGATTAAAAATCGGTGTCTTCGTCTAGGGTTGGAGCCCTACACCTATTGTACATATTTTATTGTATCTATTTTATTGAAGAATATAATAAAATAATATATTCTTATTGTTCATTTTGTGTTCTAATTATAAGTGATCTAACTGGTAAAAATAACAATTGGAAAGAAATACTGATTCACCCCCCTCTCAGTATTTCCAACATGGTGTTACAATGATTTAATGAAGAAAACATGGCTTTATTTTTTTCCATGTGGTAAGAAGCTCCAGAATCAATGAGCTACTCATGAGAATGAGAAGAAGAAGATACATTTAATGCATAACTAGATCTTGATGCTTGATAGCCACAAGCAGAAAGTGCCATTCCTAAAGATGAAGTTGAAGAGTTCTCCAAATTGATGTGGTGCTTCTTCATTGCTGATTCTGAGGCTTCCATCTTCTTTAAACATTTGGAATCTACATGGCCATCACAATTACAAAATTTGCAATGTCTATCTGTTTTCTTCCCTTTGTTTTTATTTTCCTTATCATTTTGGTGAGTTGCTTTTTTAGTTTGCGGCTGAAATTTCTTAAGACCCTTTTTTGGTTTAGGAACATTCTTTTTAGGATACTACTTCTTGGGATTAATTTGATATGGTTGTTGTCGGGGTTTTAAGGCTTTCTTAGAAGAGTTTCCAGTATTGATAAGACCAAGGTGTAAGATTTTTTCTTGTTCTCTTATCAAAGATCACAAAAGGCATCAAAATATGGGGACTTGTAGGTTGTTCCTTGAGAAATGAGGGCTTCTCTAGAGGAATGGAAGGTGGAAACAAATACCGAGTATGCAGGTCCAAACTTAGCAAGAATGGAATAGATAAGGCTACCATCTTCATTTTTGACCTTACAACCTTCTAAAAGAAGTCTAAGGGTCTTGAATTTGGACAAAAAATCTTCAATAGAGGAGAAATTATTGGGGTCCAAAGTAAGCAACTCATTTTCAAGCTAGTGGGCCCTGATTTCATTTTGAATGCCAAAAACAGTATTTAGATTTTTCATAGTTGCATCAGGGGTGTCAATTTATTGGATATGAAATTGAAGATATTGAGCAATGGAAATTCCTATCAACCCTTGTGCTGATCTTGTTTATTTTCTGATTTAGCAGTTTTATCTCCATCAGTAGGTTTAGTTTCTTGTCTTGAAGCTATTCTATAAATCCCTTTACTTCTAAGTAAGACTATCATGTAGGATAGCCATTGGAAATAATTGGTGTTGTTAAGAATAATCGGGCATGCACTTTCCATTTAAAAAAAAAACTGAAGTTGAAAAGGCTAAAACTAATTGCCCCAATCGAAATATCTCAAAGAATGAGGCTAGTTAAAAAAAAACGGTTTGGAAAACGGCTTCCGAATGAAGAAGTTATGCCTTTTTGAAAAAAATGTGTTGTAGATGCCGAATAGTTACGCGAAAGGTTGAAAGTTGATGATGAAGTTCTACTTTAAAAAAAAATCCCACCCCCCCCCCCACTTTTATAAATAAGTGAGTCACTTTTAAAATGTTACTTTTACATGTGATTTGGAAATAAAAACCTCTTTTTAAAACCGACAACTTGCCAAAGGGATTTGTAAGAAAAAGTAACTTAACAAAATTTTTTTTACAAAAAGAAGCTTGAGAGAGAGACTTGAACCCAAGATCTCTATTCTCATAAATTAAATTTACACCAAGTGAGCTAGTAAAAGGATTCTGTAATTGTTTGAAAGGAGGAAGGGTTTTTTTTTCTTCGATGTGCGTGCTTTTTCCGGAAAAAAAACACAAAAATCTGTGCACAAAAAAATGAAATGCATGCATTACAGCCAAACGTTAGATTTTTAGTTAGTCTTACCATTAACTATCCTTTCTTCTGCTATTTCTGATTTGCCGAGATCACACAAAGACACGGGGAAAGAATATACGTAGCAAAAAAAAATCTCGTCTTTCTGTTTTTGATTTTTTGAGATCGCACATATCACAGAGCAAAGAGAATACACAAAGAAGAGGGTATAGGTCCGACAAATAAAAAAAAATATAAACCGAAATAAACAAAGGGAACCGAAATAAATAGAATGATTAATAAATATAACTGCAAAAAAAGATACTTTATACTAGGAATTTTTCTTCTATGATACATCAATTGTGAGAAAGATACTTTATACCTCTAGATATAAAATGACATAACTCGGGCAACAAGAAACCTTTTCGCATGAAACGAAAGGGGTTCCTCACAACACAATAAAGCAGTTCTCCCGGCTCGAAAGTGGTAAAAAATAATAGATCTGGAAAACGACAGTCGCATGTAGTCAAACCGACTTTGGATTCAGATCAACAACGGATGTGGACTTCAAAATGGATCTGATACCATGTAGGAATTTACAAGGTAAGTTCCTTAGATCAAACCCAAATGTCACCCCTCACAAACAGATCACAAATCAGTACACTAGTATTTGATGTGGTTAAAACCCTCGAAGAGGGATACAGTCCACTACCTGAGCCAACGCGGCCACTTCAGACAATTTCTTAATATAAAAAGAAAATTTACATAAGTTCTCTCATAAATGGTTACCAAAAAAATGACCCTCCATGCTCTTTAAATAGATATCATGAACCAATCAGGTGTTAAGCCACAAATCAAGTGTCAGTAATACCGAGGAGAGAGTGAATCGTCAGATCACTGCATATCGTGATCATCAGATTATAAGTTAGAAATATAGATAGTAAAGAAACACACTTTACCTAAATCTACGCTAGACCAAGTTATAATTAATTATTTCCTATGTGTTGGAATATCCTAACATCCCCCCTTAAGAACAACTTGGGATAGGATTAAAGGATTTACAAAGGTGACATAGAAGGAGACTATATCTTATGTGTCGAAATATCCTAACATATATGTGACAAAAAATAGGCTCGATGGAGGTGATCTGGAATGATGGCACTTTTTTTGAGGAAACAGTTGTTGAGTAGACTCCTTTGTGGGTTATGCTGGCTGCAACTGACCTTTCTCATTTACTCTTTACTACTGAAGTTCACTTAACTTATCCCATCAATATTCATTTGGGATAGTTAAATTAATGACCTTTTTGTAAATTTCATCCACTTCAGTATCTGGAAAAAGTAGGTTTTACCACAAAGATGTGGTTTACCTCATGCTGGATGAAAAGATCATGACTCAATGCTTCCGAGAATGCTCTACCTGTCATGGTGCCTTTGATATTGGAAAATTTGGCAGTCTCTGGAAATCTAACTTAGTTTCTTCACATAGTCTTTTTGGGTCATCAACTTGTCATTAATTACAAACAGAGAAGACAGACCCTTCTGTGTTAAAGGTTCAATCCTACTGATGAATCTATTCAAAACTATCTCTAATATATGACATTTATCTTCCAGTTGAACAATCATATTCTTCTTAGTAAGAACCTTCTTCACTTCTAAAATTGTCTCTGTTCTGTCATCCACTCCCAAGTCATCCAGCTCGTTTCTTTTCTCAGAGTTTAAGAAATTTATGATGTTGTTGGCTATAGTAGGCATATCTCCAAGCTCTTCCTTGATGGTTGTAATGGCATCATTATCTTTCTCAATCAATTCTTTCTGTTCAAATATAATATGGATTCAAGGCCAGATTTCATTTATGGATTCAATGATATCAGTCCAAATTATTTCTTTGACTTGACCCAATGTCTGTCCAATGGATGACTCTCTTTCTGACTTCTGCAACCTCTCTATCGGTTTTTGTGCTCTCTGTGCTTCAGCTGCATGAGAACTTTCACTTCTAGATTTCTGGTCTTGCAATAATTTAACTTAATCTTAATGTTTCTTAATTTCCTCTGTCTGGATAGATAGATTTTGCACTGCCTTTGTTAATTGTTCTTCACCATCTGCTATACTTGTTGTAGAAGTTGTAGCTGTGGGGATGGCTGTAAGAGGTACAACCTCCAAAGGAACCATAGAAAACTTTGCAACCTGCTCCTCTTTGATCATTTTCTCCATTTCTGATTCCATTTGTCTTAATTGGGATTTTTTCACCATCATGAGCTTCATCATGTATGACTTCTGAGACTTTGTTTCTTCAATATCCTTTGTTAGAGGGTCTTCTGTGGCTGACAACTTTAATTTTTTCCTCAATGATGCTATGTCGACATTTTTATTCTTTATTGTCTCTTCTGCAACTTTAATGTTGGAAGGATCATATCCTACTCTAACCATTAAGTCTTCCACAGACTTAATTCTTATATCCTTGGCCAGAGAGGATATTTTCTCCATCTTCAGTTGTGACTGAATGTTTGCTAAGGAAACTTGCAATTTAGAAAAACTCATAGCTGTATTAGTCAATGTAGATGAAATCATTTCACCTGTTTTCTTGTGCATCTCCATTTGATCAATGGGATGTAAGTATTTTATGTCAAACTCAAACGAAGTTTTCTTGTAATATGTCGTTGTCTTGGGATCTGAAATCTGTACCTCTAGAAATGCCATTTGCATTTTTCCTTTCTCAGAGTCAATTGCTGAAAAAAGTCTACTATGAGAACTAGAAGTACTCTTCCAAAATTTATTGTAGGTGCTATACTTAAGGATTTCATTCTTTAGCTATATTTCCCTGAATGTATCAAATATTGTTTTCTCTTTCTCTCCTGTGACAAATTTACTTGTTTGAATGGCCTATTGCTGATCCTGTGAAGCTGTTGAAGTAGTACGAGAGAGAGTAGTTTTCCCACCAACTTGCGAAGAGGTAGGTGTATCCTTGGTGATTATAATGACCTTCTATTCTGTATCTTTATTGGATTAATTTTAGGATTGAGATTGGTCCTTTTCCTGTACATAATCTTAAATTCCTTGCTGGTAGTTGGTGAGCCTTGGTATTGCACCAAGAGTGCTGCAACTCCCAGGGGCTACCGTACTTTACTATATCAACCTAAGGTTCGTAGAAACTTGGAGGTGACAGTGCTATATACACAATAGATCCATTCTGTTCATGTCATCCTCTTCTGCTTTACGAAAGGGTGTTATTTCTTAAACTATGATAAAAACTGAAAAGTAAATTGCTGGAAGGAAATGGAAGAAAGGAGACTAACTTAATTTGCAGAAAGGAAATGATGGAAATGAAACTAATTTAATGTGCATAAAGGAAATGACAGAAAGAAACTAAATTAAATTGCTAAAAATAAATGACAGGAAGGAAACTAAAATTAAATTGCTGAAATGAAACTAATTTAAACCACATTAAACTTGGCCAACAGGCTAAACAAACCCTACTTATCTTATGCTCTATCTACCATGCTTCTATACATGCAACTAAGCTATCCACGACTTAATTCTAATTGAAAAAGTGTTGATTTGCAGCTTGGAGAAGAAAGGGGTAAAGGTGCTAATGGAGGGATAAACACATGAAACAAGGCTTAGAAGTGAAAAGAGCAGGTTTAAACCTTATTAAAGCTTTATTATGGTGCAAAAAGGCCATGGAGTGGAATGATTTAAAAAGTGCGATGGTGGAGTTGCGATGGATAAAAAACTGCGAAGTGAGAAAAGCAACGGGATAAAAATTGCAAAGTGCGAAATGCGATATCGCAATCACAATATCACAAAGTTGGAGGGATAGCGGAAGTGTTGTTCAAGAAAATTTGTGAAGTGCGAAGTGCGATGGGTGACGTGGCGGTGGGACCGGCGGCGAAGTGCGATGATAGTATCTCAATCAGTGAAAAGGAGTGGTAAGTCTTAAAGAAAAAGAGAAAACTATGTGAAGCGCGATGTGCAATGTGGCGGAGTTATCGCAATCGACGAAAAGGAGAGGTAAGTCTTAAATAAAAAAGGAAAACGATGCGAAGTGCGATGTGCAATGCGACGGAGTTATCGCAACCAGAGAAAATGAGTGGTAAGTCTTAAAGAAAAATGGAAAACGATGTGAAGTGCAATGCGTCACATTTATCGCA
Source organism: Pinus albicaulis (assembly GCA_034641835.2). Lineage (NCBI taxonomy): Eukaryota > Viridiplantae > Streptophyta > Pinopsida > Pinales > Pinaceae > Pinus > Pinus albicaulis. The sequence continues at coordinate 1,417,192,869 of CM076574.1, read as the reverse complement.
ATCGGCAAAAATGAGCGGTAAGTCTTAAAGAAAAAGGAAAAGGTTGCGAAGTGTGAAATGCGAAAAGGCCAAAGGTTGCAAAGTGCGAAATGCAACGGGGTAAAAGTTGCGAAGTGTGATGAACTGTGAAGTGTGGTGGGGAAAATGTTGTGGTTTGCGATGTGGTAAAATTTGCGAAATAAGAAATGCGATATCGCAGTTCGCAATATCGCAAAGTTTGAGGCGTAGTGGGAATGTTGTCCAGGAAAAGTTGCATAGTGCGAAATGAAATTGCGGGACTTTCGAGGAGGAAAGGCAGAGGTCAAAATTTAAAGGTTTTTCAAGAATTTTGTGAATAAAAATAGCGACAACTGCAATGAAAGGAGGGAATAGAGCATTACCGAGTTGGTTGGAAGCATGAAAACAGAGATGGAGAATGAAAGGGGAACACGAAGCTGCTCTGTGATTTTAGCAATAATTCCTGCAATCTCCCTGCTAAATTATTTGCAAAGAAACATACAAATGCGTAAAAATACAGTGCAAAGGAACACCGAAAAATGGTAATGCAACTCCAATTTTAATCTTAGAACAATGAACAAAAATCCATTTTTGGGTCTGTGGGACAGTTCGCCCACCTCGAGCTTGAAGCGAACAAAGTTCCTTCTCAAGTTAAATGCTCCAAAAGACTTGGAATACAAAGATATCCATGAGGATACAAATATTATATTAGATAGTATGATGAATGAGATAGATGATTGAATGTTACAAATGAGGCCTGCTTATATAGCTACGTAGGTGCCTCTTCAAGAAAGGTAATGTCTTATCAGACATGGCCTTTCAACCTAATTACTAATTAACTAATTAATCACTGTTTACATTATTTTATTTATGAAATTTCCTTCCCCTCAAAAATCTTTGTCCTCAAAGCTTGTCGATGAAAGGCCTCGATTTATTTTCCTACTACGAACATCTTCTCGTCTCGGGGCAGTCATCCTTGTCGATACAAGTTGATATGATCCTCTAAGTGACATACAAAACTATCGCACTGAGAATGGATCGGACCATCCTAAATCAATCTTCTGTGGAATCTTACGATGACTGGCAACTTGTGATGATTTGTTAGTATTCTTTGAAATATCAGCCTGTTTCGGTTCTGAATACATAGCTTGGTTGAGTTTTCTGCTCCCATGATTTGGATGTCGATAGGGAACTGTTTTGGTTTGACCTCTTTGATTTTCGACTGGCGAGGATGTTATGAGATGGTTACAAAATCCTCACATAGAATTTTCCTCATTCGTCTGGCATCTAAGTTTGTTTCTTCTACAACTTTCTTGTCGTCTTCTTTAGTTGAGACATTTACTGGATCAATGTTCGTTTTTTTGACAAGTTATTGCACCTTGTTTTCCAACGACTTCTTATCCTTCTTCAATTTCTTAATTTGCGTTAGCAATTTTTCGTTGTGGTCCTTAAGGCGAGCAACTTCGTCATTCTTGTTAGTGGTTATTTTTTCAATTTCCTTCTGCATACTTTGTATTACCTTTTTGCCTTCTTGAGAAATTGCTTTTGAAATTTCTTGAATGTCTTAAGGTGTCTCTGAATTTGCCTTTAAGTTAATGTTCTGTAGCGTTATTTCTTATTTTTGTAGGAGAATGTTAAAAACTTCTTTTTTGTATTAAGGATGAATGACCCTAGTGATTTCATCCAGAGCGAACCTAGAATTATATCACTGTTGTTACAAAATAAGGTTTTAACGGTAAATTGCGAGACCAAGGAATACTCCCCAATACGTAGGTGTAGATTCCTTATGTCGTATTGTTTTTCATTTGCGTTAATTGAATTTGTTTCAATTATATTTGATTCAGGGATCACTAATTGGTTAGCACATTCAGTACTAACATAATTATCCTTTTGATTAAGATCGATAGATATGAGAACTTCCTTTCCCACAAGTGACCCTTTGATTCTAATTAGCGCACGGACAAACATACTATAATTTTCAAGAAATCTTCCTTCTTTCCTTTCCGAATTAGATTCAATTTCCTTTTCATCAATGATTGATCCATTTTGTCTGTTGAATTGAGTTTTTCGGGTTTTTTTTTAAGGTAACCCTTCATAACTTTAATAATGATTCCTTAATATTTTAAGAAATTCTTAATAATATTTTTCCTTTCGTTTTTTTGAAAATTACTTCCTTTATATAACCTTAAATATAGTCTTTGTTTAGTGATGAGTTCTTTGACTAAGTAAATTCTAGTTTTATTTATTTATTTTTATTTTTTTTAACTCTTTTTGTTTTTTGTTTTGAAAAGTTACAACCCTAGTGAAACGTGGCTATTCACCTATATTCGCCTATAAGATATATGTCCACTTATGTGTATTTGACTAGGTTAATGTTCTCCACGTAAAAGTAAAGTTACCACTCACATAGAGGTTTTTTATTCCTTTTGTTCTTGTTTTACCTTGCAAATACCATGGGAAATTACCATGGTCTTCTAAAACCAGGAGCTTGTAAACCACTTAAAGAATAATCAAAATAACCTTATCTACTCTTCCTTCTTTCTTTTTCCTTTTTATTTTTAAATTGTCTTGGTATGTACGTATATGTACTTCTTTATATATATCTCTTTTTTTCTTTTTTCTTTTGGAACTATTTTCTTTAATTTTTTTTTTTTTTCCTTTTAATTTATTTCCCCCTTTATGTTAACTTTCCTTCTCTCTTTTATTTTTTTAATATATATATATTTTCTTCCTTTTTTTTTTCAATTGTTTATCATGGCCAAAGGCCTCTGACAAACTCAGCAATGGAGAAACTCCAAAATTTGTAGCGAATGCTTCAATCACGATGGAAAAAATGTTGACGATTTTTATGGTCAAAGACCTAGATCAGAGAGCGTGGCTCTGGGCAGTGCTTGAGCGGCCAAAGGCTCGAACTGCTCTGATACCAAATGAAGCGAACAAAGTTCCTTCTCAAGTTAAATGCTCCAAAAGACTTGGAATACAAAGATATCCATGAGGATACAAATATTATATTAGATAGTATGATGAATGAGATAGATGATTGAATGTTACAAATGAGGCCTGCTTATATACCTACGCAGGTGCCTCTTCAAGAAAGGTCATGTCTTATCAGACATGGCCTTTCAACCTAATTACTAATTAACTAATTAATCACTATTTACATTATTTTATTTATGACGTTAAATGGTGCAACAAAGATGTAGGCTTGTTGACTTAATCTTAAAATACACAAGAGGTATTGTAATAATAATATATTATATATAAAATGTATAAGAGATGATGCTCAAATGTTACAATGAGGCCCTGCTTATATACCTACGCAGGTGGCCTTTCATTAATGGGCATGTCTTTTAGATATTCCCTTTCACTAACTTAATGATTACTTACATAATCCCTATTTAACTATTAATAACTATATTTATTATATTCATAACATTGCCCTTCTCTTTAGAAACTTTGTCCTCAAAGTTTTATGGATACTAATTTTCTTTGCCTTAATTGCTTCCCAACTTCCTTCACTTTGGGTTGTCATCTTGAATGTATAATTTTTTCTCATACTCCCTTGTAATTAGGGCTTATCCCTTTTTCCTTAAAAGCTTTGTCCTCAAAGCTATAATTTTTTGACAATTTTCTTCACTTAGGATTTATCTTCTTGGCATATCATTCACCACTGGTACCTTCTCTCGTAATGTTGTCTTTGAAAATAGGGTTTTTTTTAATATTAAATTTATTAATTAAATTAATAAATTTATATATTTTTTTTCTTTCGAATATAAATTAAATTAATCTTAATTAATTCGTAATTAATTAAATTAATCTAATTGTATATTTGATTTATATTATTATGTGACTATATAATATATTAGATTATCGTTTATTTTATTTTATTTTGGAGACATGACCCCAGAGTTCACTGTCTGACCGAGGCTCCAACGTTTGACTAGGGTAAAAACAAAACGACGGATGAATGCGGTGGGAGAGTGTTGGTATGCCAGCGTTGATGGCTTGGAGCCCTCTGTGAGCCTATTTACTCCCTTCACAAAACTCGCAATGGAGAGGACGAGTTCAAACATATCCGCCATTGATTCAATAAATGTTTGACCCTTGCTGGAACGTTTGACTGCGGTAAACACACCCTAACAACAGATGTTGTGGTTCGAGTCAAAATCCCATTCAACCGGTTGTATTCCTTCCTCGTCTTGCTCAGTCTCGGAAATAGGGGATTGCATCTTCTCACCAAGAAGACGACGCTCCTCTTCCCCCAAAATTTCCAAACACTGCGGTAGCTCTGGCAGTCCTTTCAATAAATGTATAACAATATACTGAGTTGAATGGGCATTGTTCGTGATGAAGGGATGTCTCAGCAATTTCTCAGCAGACGACCTCTTCGCTGGATCATATTGCAAGCATGACGCAACCATCTCTCGGAGCAACTTGGAGAATTTTGCAGCACTAAGCTTTGGAACGATGCCTTGTTCCAGGTTTGTAATGACTTGCATCGGTTGACCCCCCAAGTAAGGAGGCCAGCCCTGAGAAATATCAATGGCAGCAATTCCCAACGACCATATGTCAACCTTACAGTCATAGCCTCCTGTCTTTCCACATAATATTACTTCCGGTGCCATCCAGAAGAAGATGCCCGTCAGCGTGTGTCTCAACATCTTGTCCCTATCACTGGACTCGTATATACACACCGATACGTCATAGTCCTCCAACTTGATCAACTCGTCGCTGTCAATCAAGATATCACCCAACTTGACGTCACGGTGAATATGACCCGCCTTGTGTAGATAATCCAAAACCTGTATAGTCTCTTTCAGAATTGTTGCCACAATTGACTGCTGGAAACCTTCACGTGCTGAGCTCTTGAGAATGCTGAAAAGGGAGCCTTCTGCCACGTAGGGCATCACTTCCCATAAGAATCGATTTGCGACGAAAGCACAATGAGCTCCCAACATGTTGGGATGTCTGAGGAGCATCAACGTTCGTGCTTCATCTTTGAGTTTATTGATATTTAATTTTGGCGTTTCGAGATCAATTTTCTTGATGGCCACCACTTCATTGAATTCCAAGAAAATGGCTTTGTATATCATCCCACTCCCACCCTTACCTATTTTCTCAATAATTTGGTATTTCTATTCCTCAGTAGGATATGTTCTATGTGACTCAGAGTCTTCGAAATGCACCACTCTTTTACCAAAAAATGATGTTTTCATAACATTCTGTAAAATAAAACTATCACAATCGGGAGTATTGACAGCCACGTTGCAATTTACCATGAATTTAAATGGTTTTGGCTCAATTCCCATGATATTTGACACTTGCACCATATTCATCTTATTTGGTGGTTGACCTGGAGGTGGGCGCAATGGAAACTCTAGCTCTAAGGGAGGACCTACTAGTTTCTCATTTTTCCTTTGCTCATATTGTTTTTCTTCTTTTTCTTCATATTTCCAATTGGATTTAGAGTTTGAGTGATATTCTTCTTCTTTAGTTTTCATATACCCACTTGGATTTTCGATCTCATTTATGTCACATTGAGGAGTTCCTAATTTAGCATTTTCAACATTCTTTTCCAGGTTAGAGCATTCTTCATTGTTAATCCCTTTCATCTTAATGTATTCTTCCTCATTGTTCCTTATCAAAATCAGCTTCATCTTTTTCTATTTCTTCAACAGTTTCCTGACTAACAGGCTCATCTTTATTTTTTAGATCACCTTCATTCTCATAAGTTGGAATTTCCGTAACCTGATCTTCTTCAGAATGTAGTGATTTTTCATGATTATCCTTTGAATTTTCTGAATCAGCTGAATTTTTTTGTTGACTATGTTCAATATTTGGGAATATTGGTTTTTGCATTAGATTTATCTTGTCCAAAATGGCGTTCATATTTTGCATTGCCTATTTATGATTGCCTCTGGACTTGCTACGGATTTTCAAAATTTGTCTTTCTATCTGATTTTTCATGTCTTGAAGTTGTTTGATGTTGTCAAAATTTCCTGTAACCTTATCCTCAAGATTGAATAATCGTTTCGTGAATTTATCGGAATTTTTATTGATCTTACTCTCAAGTTCGATCAACTTTTTGTTGAAATTAGCCATCATCATTGATGAAGACATCGAGCGGTAACAATTTCAAGGCACAACATGTAACAGTTGAAGGCAGCCAATAGTGGCGTAGGTGCTTCCTTCCAGGTGAGAAGATCGCTCCTCTGATACCAAATGGTGCAACAAAGTTGTAGGCTTGTTGACTTAATCGTAAAATACACAAGAGTTATTGTAATAATAATATACTATATATAAAATGTATAAGAGATGATGCTCAAATGTTACAATGAGGCCCTGCTTATATACCTACACAGGTGGCCTTTCATTAATGGACATGTCTTTTAGACATGCCCTTTCACTAACTTAATGATTACTTACATAATCCCTATTTAACTATTAATAACTATATTTATTAACCGGAAAAAAGGAGCGGTAAGTCTTAAAGAAAAATGGAAAACGATGTGAAGTGCGATGCGGTGGATTTATTGCAATTGGAAAAAATGAGCAATAAGTCTTAAAGAAAAAGGAAAAGGTTGCGAAGTGCGAAATGAGAAAAGGCCAAAGGTTGTGAAGTGCGAAATGCGACAGGGTAAAATTTGCGAAGTGCAATGAACTAAGAAGTGCGGTGGGGAAAAATTTGTGGTTTGCGATGTGGTAAAAGTTGCGAAATGTGAAATGCGATATCGCAGTTTGAAATATCGTAAAGTTTGAGGGGTAGTGGGAATGTTGTCCAGGAAAAGTTATGAAGTGCAAAATGTAATTGCGGGAATTTCGAGGAGGAAAGGCGGAGGTTAAAATTTAAAGGCTTTTCAAGCATTTTGTGAATAAAAAGAGCGACAATTGCAGTGAAAGGAGGGAATAAAGCGTTACTGAGTTGGTTGGAAGCATGAAAACAGAGATGGAGAATGAAAGGGGAAGCACCATGAAGCTGCTCTGTGATTTTAGCAATAATTCCTGCAATCTCCCTGCTAACTTATGCCCAAAGAAACATACAAATGCGTAAAAATACAATGCAAAGGAACACCAAAAAATGGTAATGCAACTCCACTTTTAATCTTAGAAAAATGAACAAAAATCTAATTTTGGGTCTGTAGGACGGTTCACCCTCCTTGAGCTCTATTGACAGAGATGAGAAGGGGGTCTTGATCCACAAATTTTTTATTTTTTTCCTCTATTATATTACTCACAAGCAAATGAAACCTACATCAACACACTAAAATAAAAACTAAACAACAATGAAACTATCAGAAGCAGAACTAATTGAATGACAAAAAGCAGAGAACAAATACAACAGAGAGGCTAATGCACATGGATTGGGCCCTAACCCACGAGCCTAGCTCTCTGAAACTTAAATTAGTTGAGTGAAATCAATCTGCTCCTTTCACAAAAGAATAGCCTCATACATTTCAAAGTTTGATCACTGAGTAAAATAATAAAAATCTCAATAACTTGCAACAAATTTACGACTCGAATCAACCCCTTCCTAGCTCTATCTCTACTCTATTTATTCTACAGGGAAGCTACCAAAAACTCCCTAGAAAATAGTGATTGAGTCCACTTGACTCCAACTAGACAAATATTGAGTGCACTCCTCTTTGAGTTGCTTGGCTGCCTCTGGAATTCGAATTGCTGGAGAGAATCCTTGGGGATCCTTTGGCTATCTGTGGAATTCAAACTGATGGATAGAATATTTGGGATCCTTTGGTTGCATTTGAGAGTTAAGGAGGGTTAACAATCCACTTATAATTTATCCTTGTTGTATCCTCCAAGTCTTTATGATAAAATCCTTATAAAAATGCTAATAATTCATGATTTTCTACACTCAACCTTGTATTAGGTACTCAGAGTATGTTAGCCTTAATCACCACCTATACTAGCACCATAAAACCAAACAATAATAAAAATGAAAGAAAAAAAAATATAAGAAGGCAAAAAGGTGACTATTAACCCCTCCAAATATGTCTAATGATGGATCTCATCATCACCCCCCTACTGAATGGTTGCTCATCCTCTGAGCAACTAATCCTCCTCCTGCATTTCCTTTAAGGCTTTGACAACCCCCTTGATTTCCAGAGGAAGCAGTGTGGGAGTTTCCCCAAGGGGGTAAAAACCATTATTCTTTTCTACATTCTCCTATTATCTATCTTATGCATCTATGTCCTGTTAGGGTCCTATAAGTATAGGATTCATAATTTGGAATTGAATTATGATATTCTTGTAAAAATATGTACATACCTTGCTTTCTGAAAGTTGTTTTCCCATATTTTGTAAAAAATGAAAAAAATAGAAAATAAAAAAGAGGGTAAAGTTCTAAAAGAAAGATCAACGGACTTAGAAAAAATAATATACCCCAAAAGAAAAATAAATCAAACATGAAAGTGAGCAAATCCAAATTCCACTACTTTTACTGATGATTATGGCAGAGTGTCAATAAATGTCGTAATCAATGATGAGTTGAACTGCTTAATCTTGACTTGTCATATTTCAATTTTATTGTTGTAGAATAGTGAATAAAGATTAGTCAGACAGTTTAATCCTGACTAATTACTAGATAGGTAGAGAATAAAGAGGTGCTCATCAGTTTAATCTGAGCCCTCGGATGATATAAGGTAGATTTAGATAGTTTTTATTGTTTTCAAAAGAATAACATGTTCAAGGTTGCTAGCTTAAATGCACCTGCAAAATGGAAGAAAAAATGTTAGGTTAAAAGTTGGGCAGGTAGAAAGAAGTGGGAGAATCATGTAAGTACTTTTTCACCAGGCAAGAATCACTAATTGCCCTTCCCTATAGTTATTCTACATTCTAGACTTTCAGTCAAAGAGGCTCAGAGCATTTCTCTGACTTCTGTTGGGACCGGACCCAAGGCTCTATGACTGTTAAGTTAAAGGTGTTGAATTTATATGTTAATCCCTAACTGTCATCATTTACACTACATTCATCCATTTACATTTCAAAATTCATAAGTAAAGGCCTTTTACTTAATGAAAAAGAAAAATCCCCTTTTGATTAATATCCTTCATTCATCAAAACATAAAAACCCTCCAAAAGTATTATATTCTAAGTTAAAGTGATTAAATTATAAATGGTTAAAGCTTTTTGCTTGTTATATTATCACTTTGCTTAAGTTATGTAATTACATTTTGGTGTTTTCATTGTCCCTTTTTTTCATATTAACTTCTAAATTATCTATTAATTCCCTATAAGAATCCTTGTCCTATTATTATAAATCCTTTTATTTTATTATCCCTACAAACCCACTACTACAAGATTTTATGCCAAAGTAATTACCCACATGTGAAAATAAATCCCAAAGATATCCCTTTGGCATAAAACTATAAATATTCAAATATCTCGGCCCCCTATAGTTTTATACCATTCAAAAAGTCTAAAAACTATATAATAAATAAAAATATACAAAAAGCGTTTTGTACATATTTTATATATGTCTAAGCACAAAAATATTATCTCGCTAGCCTCATTTTACCCTAAGTATTTATAAAGGTTTCATTTCATCGTGCCTTTATAATTTACTTACCTTTCCCACATAAACTCAACCCCAGATAAAAGTGACCTTTCCCATTTCTTTTCATTATATAAAACCCCACGATTTATGTAAAAATTAACCTAAAGTTTAAAACCCTCCACAGGCCACCCCCTATTCATATCTTTAACCCCAGTCAACCCTTATTAGTCTGCATCATGCACTTTACCTTATATATATAAACTCAGTTTATATGTATAAACTCAGTTTATATGTATAAACTCAATTTATATGTATAAACTCAATTTATATGTATAAACTCAATATCTTAACCCTGCGCCATATATCCTTCCCATGCATGAAACTTTGTTATAAATCATATAAATATACCAAGTTTTATTTCATATAACATTGCCCGACTCATAATAACTACCTGGGTCCCACCCGAATTTCCACTGCAGCTCTTAAAATGATCCTAACCGTTTGCATTGGCAAAACAGATCTAACGATGCATGATCAGTTTCGCGCTCCGAAACTGATCGATCAATGTTTGTTCAAAATCACGCGAAATAAGTTATTTTTCAAAACCGCCCGATGAAACGTGTCCTATTATCATTCGATTGCGTTCAAAAGTCTTGAAACCACTTACCATGTATATCCAACGCGAAACCCACTAGCTGTTTTTCACATTTGAAAAATAAATCCGCCTCCCGCCTTGGATTAGACCTGTAATAAATGCCAAAATATAACGATTTATATTGAAAAGTAAAACTTTGATATATCATTGTTATAGGTATTGTTTGCATTCCTGAATGGTAAGAGATTCCACTCCAACTTTTTTAAAGAGTTTGAGCCCCTGTTTAACCAATTTCTTGCCCCAAAGCTGGATTTAGCCATCCTCTGCGTCAAAAAATCCAGTTTAAAGCCGAAGATACCACCAGAAACCCTTTTCAGCTATCAAGACACCTGTAAATCAGGTATTTTCCTGAATTTGACCTGCAAATTTCATGATTTGAACCGCCAATCAAATGAATTAAGATACAAAGAATTGAATTTCCAATCCTAGTGTGTCCAAAACCTTGAAAAAAGAGGGCAAACCCTTGCAATTTTTTCTCAGAAATTTCCATTTGCAGAAAGCTCAGTTTTGAAGCCAATCTCTCAATTCTAGACCATTGAAAGACAAATTCCATGGTTCAAAAGGGTTTAAAAACGCACAGAAAGCCAAAAAATCCCTTTTTTCAGTCTTATCCATCCAGAAAACTTGTGTTTTCTGTCTTGAACTCTTGCTCAGATTCCCAGATTCTTAAATTGTCCCAGGTTTTCTTAAGATTCCTCTGTTTCTATAAATTAACTACTGCAAATAGTATAATCTTGCTTTAGTTATCCTCAAAATGACAAAGAAGCAGACTACACCTAAAGCTGGGGATCCCAAAGCTGCTAAAGCTATGACAATCAAGCCTTCCAAGCCTGAATCCTCAAAAATAAATAAACCTACTCCAGTAATCATTGCCAATACTGCTGCCACGGTTAATCCCCTTCAACCTCCAATTTCCACTGAAGAAAGCATTCCTTTAACTGATTTATATTACAAGATTGCAAACCCTATAGTGGAATTTAATCTACTAGAGATTCATAATTGGTGTCATGGTAAGTTTTTGGATAAAAATCAAGATGACATACCTATTTGGGAGTCCAATTTGCCTAAATATGTAGTTATTGTTACTCATCCAGTCCAAGACCTTGTCAGAGTGTGTCAACAGCATTATGTTCCTGATCAATGGTCCATTGTCAATGCAGATAGGGAGATTTTGTTTTCCATTACAACAAAATCTATAAATGAGATTCTTCAAATAAAATTTGATCCCAGAGTAGTTCTGTTGTCTATTGAAACATTGAACCAGTTATATTTAGGGATGGATTTTCCTAAGAGGTTTATGGTCTTTCAGAATTTCATGTCTGCATATGTAGACATCCCAAAGGTTAATCCTCCTTATTCCACTTCAAAGTTCCGCGAAGCTTCTAGATAGGTGATTTCCATGTTATCATTTATACAAGGATAATTTAATGATGAATTCACAGATGCATCCATCATTGGTTTTCTATCTACATTGTCTCCTGGGCAGCCTCTTGCCATGATCTTTGATTTTTCTAGATTCATTGTTGATAACATCCATCATCAGTTGACAACCTTGCCTAATGAAGGAGTTTTTAGATATTCATCATATCTATTCCATTTGTTTCTATTTTTTCAAGATGAGAATTTTCCCATTGCTTTACAAAAGATGAATGTAGAGGGCCAACCTCCATCAGTGATATTTTGGACATCCTTGCTTAGAAAGGAAGGAAATGAATTCAGTTACAAAGATTTTTCAGACTTGTTTATTAGGCCAGCTATGAATTTGATTTACAAGTCAGAACAGCCCAGAGTGAGTGAGGAAATGAAAATAATATTACAACTATGTGAACAATGCAAAGTAGGAGAGTGGTAATTATATGAGAGACACACAGAAATAAGAATATTTGGAACCAATTTGTCCCCTTATAAGTTACCTAAATTTTTAACCATCAGGGTTTTTTCATTGGAATATTTAAGGCAAGTTTTAGATGTAGATGCTATAAACTTCATGGCTTCAAAGAAAAAGACTCAGTTTAAGTTGAAAAACTAGATTGGCCCTTTCACAGTAAACAATAAGGAGGCTGAGAAAGAAATATCCAGAATATTACCAGAATATCAATTTTAAGAAAGTTTTCAGTGGAATTATGACCCCCAGGGTTTCCTCAGTGCTATAAGAATTAAATGCAAGTTTCCACCTTTTATTCATGATTCAAAACCAAATATTGATAAATTTTCCAATCAAATAGAAAAGATTCTGATATTAAACAAAAGTACAAACAAATTAAGAAGAAAAATGAGGAGATCAAAAGAGAAATTTATTCTCAATTTCTCAAAGAAAAACCAGGTAACAAGGACAGATTATTAACAAATTTTGAGTATTCAACTAATAAAATGATCATGTCCTTCCTTCAGCCAAAGATTGCAGATCCTAAAACAGTTTCAAATTATAAAAAGAGAGAATTGGAAGTTGATGCAGAGAGCATCCATGAGCTGGATCAAATAGAATTTCATAGACATACATCAGAAATTCTCTATTCAAAAGTAGTGGATAAAACCAGGAGTGCTACACAAATGCAAAACACTATATTTAATATGCAAGATCAGATGAAGTTGGACAAAGCTTCTTTACATGCAAAAGAGCTAAGGATTAAGTCCTTAGAAGATCTAGTCCTTCAGATAGGGGTGGATCCATCAAATATACAAGTTGCTCAAGCATTGATAAAGCAAAAGAAAGATAACATTAAAACTTCCTCAAAGTGAACATGCACAAGAAAAATAAATACTGAAAGAACAAACAAAAAAGGATGAAATGGAAAAATTAATACTAAAGCTAACTGCTCAAGTCAAGGATATGGAAGATCAAACGTATATCCTTATGAAAGAAAAAGAAGCTTTGAAAGAAAGTGATGTTCCCCCTATTCCCATAGTTATCCCTATTGTCACTGCTGTTGTTCCTTCTACATTAGGAGACAAGTTGGCACCCAAAGGGTCATTGGTAACTGCAGTATCAATGCAATCAAATACTACTTCCCACACAGAATCATCATCTACACAGGTACAACAAACAGGTGGAGCAATAGAGATAGTGAAAGCCATGGAGGAGATGTCCCTTAAGAATAATGGAATCAATGGTTTAAAGAATACCATTCAAACTCTTGAATCATCCAACAGAAATTCTTTAATAACATCAAAGGGACATGAACAAAGAGCAAATAGATTGGAAGAGTAGGTAAAGGCTTTGCAAAAGCAAGTGAACTTTAGTGAACAAGCGTCCTATATAAAGAATTATCACTGGACCAATATAATTGAAGGCATCCATCTCCAACGGCCATCAATTCAAATTATATATGAGCAAAGGGATTTACTTCTGGCAGCACAGGTAGAGATTCAAAAAACAAAGGAAGAACTTGAAAATAAACCATCTCAGGCTTTAAATCTTATTGCATTCTTGAACAGCAAAAACAGAGATGAACTTGAAGAGTTGAAAATACAGGATAGGACAAAAACAATACTTCAGATCAAGATAGTCCTAACAGAAAGGAACATAATGAAATATTTGGAGGAAAAGAGTGAGGCGATGAACTTATCAATAAATTTTTTTTTGACAAAATATACAATGTTGAGGAAAGCTGGCCTTCAAGACATACAGGGCTTTTATGAGAAACTGCTGATCCAAATAGACTATGATAAGAAGATAAGGGACCATGCTAAAGAACAAGTGAACAAGCCTCTACCACAAGGTTCTCCCACTGGAAAATTTATTCTACAATACTTTGAAGACTTATTTTTCTGAAAAATGAGATTAAACATATTTTCATTGTCAAACCAAATTTTTCAAAGTACACTGATGCAGATGAAAGCTACAGAAAGTTGAAAAACATGAAGATACCTAATGCAAAATAGTGGCAAGAGTTTACATATCTGTTATAGCAGCATAGAGGCAGAACAGTGAAGAAAGGCACATGTAAAACAATGAAGCTGAGAAGGAAAAATAAAATAGTTTATGTGATTTTAGTTTTTTACAGCTGATAAGTATCTTTTACAGCAGTGAAAGGGTAAAAGGAAAATCCAAGCATGACAGTGAATTAATTTTTCTACCATAGTGAAAAATTCATTTTACAGTTGTCAGAAGTTTAATATATCAGTTAAAAGTGTATTAGGCTAAACAACAGGGCCAAAAGAGTATCAGAAAAGAAACAGCCAACAAATTTTTACTACTGTAATTTCTCTATTTTTACAGCCGTGAAGAGATAAATGAACATCGTGAAAGAGTATAAGGAAGAAAGGCAGTGTTAAAGGATATAAAGTGGAAAGAGTATCCATGAAGTCATCTTTCAAAAGATATTTGAAAAGTGCCAGCAAGCATGGACAACTATTCAAACAAACAGTTTTTTGTTAGATAAGATATCACTATTTTTTCTAGATAAGAGGACAACTTGCTAAGTTGTTAAGCAGCTATCCCTCTTAATGTGTAAAGATATTTTTATTTCCTAGAGTTTTTCCTAGATTTCTCTAGGATATTTTGTAATAAAAATTTTATATAAATACTTCAGAATATGAAGTGTTTAGTGTGGAATAAATTTGCTAAGAACATTATAGACATTTTGCTGGTATGTTGGAGGCTCACATGTGTTGATTTTAAAGCCGCAGTCTAGACAATAGCCAATTGGACTTCATGATTTAGGATTCATGCGATAATTTGAAGAGTAAAGTTTAACTATCTTGTCATTGTTTACTTTCTGAGTTCCATTCATTTCATATATGTTGTTCAATATTAATTATTAAGTAGGAGTATTACTTCAAGACTAGTGTTAGAACTCCCTGTCTTAACTACTTAATCATTTAAATGTTTTCTACTGATTTCCGGATTTAGGAATTCTTAATTGCTCCTGGTCCCGTTTGAACCCTGCCTCCTTCCTCTTTTTCTGGATCAAAAGATTCTTCATTTCCCTTTATCCATAAACAAGCCATCTCATCAAAACAATTTATCCAAATCTCTGAGGGTTATCTACCTTGCTCTGAATACATTAGCATCCTCTTGGCCTTTCCTTCTAGTTCTGCTTGCTCTACTTTGACTCCGTAGCCCAATGGACTAGTAGATCCCTCTTTAATTTGTCTTCAAGTAATCTTATTTTCCACCAAACATTTGAAAACCAAAAACAAATTGAACTATCATAACTACCCTAAAACATTAAACAAAAACAAAGTTAAATCATAAAGAGAGAGCCCTCTCAGAAATTTAGGAAGGCTAGATCCTAAATTTCCAAAGTAGGTTTGTGGTTACCCCTAGTTTTCTTAAAATTGAAAAATCCAAAAGCCCACAATCTTTAGAAATTACTGGGGTGATAACATATTGGCGACCATACTGGGGACTCTAACCAATCTCCAGTTTTAAAATTAGTCTTAAAGGAAGATCTTTAATCTATCTTTTTACTTTAAGATTAGTTTTAAGGGTTGTGGGTATTCATAAATAGTCATTCTGGCTTCTAGGAAAACCTACTATACCAGGTCTAACCCAGATCCTAAGCCTGCAGTTATAGTAGATAACCCAGAACAGATAGGAAAAAACAAAAAGAAAAAACAAATTGTCAATTTAGAAGCTGAAGTGCCCTTAAGAAAAGCTAATTCTTTACCCAAAGAGTTAGTGAGCTTAACTGATATTGATTTCGATTTCAAGTTTGAACAAACATTGTTTAGAAATAAATCTGAAACTGATTTAAAAGAAACTGTCATAGATCCTGTTTTTACTTCTTTTGTGAATGAAAAACAGAAAATTATTTCAGCATCTATAAAATCAGACAAATCTGAATCTCAAAGTCAAGTAGAAAGAATTAATGTTACACGGATTAAAGACATTGATGAAGCTATTAAATTAGCTCATTTTTTATCTTAATTTAAGCCTCCAGTTTCTCAATTGCACACAAAAATCTTTCCAGCAGCAGATTCAACTCTGTATGCTGTCACTTCATTTTTAGACTCCACTGTTAGTCCATCCACAGAACCTTTTATTCCTGAGTTGCCTTTGTAGCCTAGGATTATATTTTCATCATACCCTCAATCCACTGCATCCACTGGTTTTATAAGCACTATATCATCAGCTATCATATTCAGCACTGCTCCTATAGTTACTGTTATACCTCCTAGTTCAGCAAAACTCCAAGCCATGGCTGCTAGGTATGCACCTCTTGTCTTACCCCAAAACCTTCATGATATGCCCCAAGATTATCAGAAAAATATACCTTTATTTGATGGCCTATCACAAATTACTGCTAGACAACATGTTACTAGAATGACAGACTATTTTGAAATATATGAAATAGATGAATCAGATGTTCAAGTGAGGTTGTTTGCTCAAAGTTTAACTGGGGAAGTTAAGAAATGGTTTAAAAATTTAGCTGCTGGTAGTATAGCTGATGTAGCTGCATTTCATAGAACATTTCTAAATAAATGGGAAAAGAAAAAGAACCCTTTGCAAATTTTATCTGAATTTGATTTTTTAAAAAGAGCTCCTAATGAGTCTGTTTAGGATTACTGCACTAGATACAACAGTATCTACAATTCTATTTCAGCAGATCTTAAACCTACACCATATTCTGTGCTTCTTAAGTTCCCTGATGGATTTGATCCAGATATGGCTTACAAACTAAGAGAAAGGAATGTTGAAACATTAGAACAAATTCAATTAGATGTTGTTAGTGTAGAAATTAATATTCTAGCTAGAAAAACCAGACTTAGGAATGAAAGGAAAGTCACAATCAAAGAAGAGAATTCAAACTTAGATGGTAAATTTGATTTTTTTGCTAAAACTTTAGAAATATTAGTTGAGAGATTAGACAACATTGAGAAAAAATCACAATGGGATAACCAACCCCAAATCAGAGATCTCAACTACAGAAAAAACAACAATCCCGAAAAAGGTAAAGAAACTTCTCCAGATCAAAACATTAGGCCCCTATTCCAAGAGAACTATGCTGAAAGTTCTCAAAAAAATAATGTTGAAGATGAGGATGACATCAATATAGTAATGGGGATAGCTAAAGAAAACACTATTTTCCTCACTCAGGAGGATCAATAACTCTTTGAGCTTCAACAACTTAAAGTAGAATCTAGTGAATCCTTTGATTTTAAACAAGGTTATGACTTTGTCATTAACGAAATTCACAGTCAGTATAACCTTAGAAATAGAAAAAACATTGAGCCTTCTACAAAAAAAACTTCACATAATCAAACTAAAAAGAATGTAGAAGCACCAAAAACCAAAAATTTGCAAATTCTCCCCAGGGAAAACAAGCAAAATTCCAATCCTCCCAGTCCTAAAAAAGGACCAAGTCCAAAAATTGTTGACGTCACTGAAGAAGTGGCTCAATCCTCCAATAATGCTCAAAAAGCTAACACTACCAAAGCTCCTAATTTACAAAAATCAACAATTCCTGATCCTAAGAAGAATCATGCTGATTCTAAACCAGCAAATCCCATAACTATTAACAATAAGCCTTCTGCTGAAAATTCAAAGTCTGAAAAAACTCCTGCTGCCCTTGAATCTATCCCTGAAAAGAGAACTAAATACAACAAGAATCAAGAAACTCAAACATAAAACAAAAGGACAACTCAAGAGTAGAGTACATATACTGAAACACCTGAAAACCCCACCCAGATAACTGTCACAAAATATGAACTAATTCAAATTAGTAAATCTCAACCAGCATTTGATATTCAAACTGAAATAGCAAAGTTAAAGATACCAATTCCTTTGACAGAATTGGTAAAGAATGATGTGTATAAAACAACAATTACTGAAACTTTGAACATGAATATTGGGGAAGATTCTATTAATCTAAATGATGATCAACCTGAATTAATTTTTGGTCCTGATGTTAATGGTAAACATTCAGATGGATCAGTTCCTCCCTTCTATATAAGTCTTACTATTCACGATCAAATTCTACATAATGCAATGTTAGATTCAGGAGCTTCTCACAACTTAATTCCAAAAGCTATTATGGAAACTCTGAATTTAGAAATAACAAGGCCTTATAAATATTTATTCTCTTTCGATTCAAGAAAGGTCAAATGCATAGGATTGATAAAAGACTTATGTGTCAATTTGGTTCAATATCTTGGTAAAAGTATGGTCATGGATATTGTAGTAGCTGACATCCCACCGAAGTATGGTATGCTTCTTTCACGCTCATGGGGAGCTGAGTTGCAGAGATCTCTACAATTAGACATGAGCTATGCCACCATAATAGTGTTTGGACAACCTAAGAAACTTTACAGAGAAACTCTAATGAAATACATGGTTAGCAGTGCTGAGAGATCAATCAATTATCCAATTTACTCAACACCGACTGATCTAAATTCTTTCATTTTATGTAACTCAGATAATAATGAGATCCAAACTGAATTAATTGAAACAAAACCTAAACCAAACAATGATAATATTGTCCATCAAGCCCTTTGGCATTTAGACTTTGATGGTTCAGTCAATAAGTCAGGAGTAGGAGCTGGAGTGTGGATCACAAACATTGAGACTAGTCATTCAGAAGGACATGCCTTTAGACTCAACTTTAAATGCACCAACAACATGGCAAAGTATGAGGCACTTATCTTAGGCCTTCAAATCATCCGGAATTTAGGAGGTCAAATAATTTTGATTATGGGAGATTCAGAGTTAATCATTAAACAAGTAAATGGAGATTATTCTGGTCATAATCCTAGATTAGCCAGATATAGAGATGCAGCAGTTGATTTATGTGATGATTTAATAGAATGTAAGTTTGCTACTATTCCAAGAAAACAAAATTTGCAAGCACATTTCCTAACAACTTTTTCCAGCACATGTAAATTACCTTTTCAACCAACACATAGATATACTGTTGAAGTTAAATATAGGCCCATTGTCCCTGATAATGTGAAATATTGGCAGATTTTCTCTGAAGATGAACAAATTTACCATTTTTTGAATAGTGAGGATGAATTTCAAAATTGTATGATAGACACAGATTGTAATTTAGATTTAGAATGTAACATAGATTTAGATGTTAATTGTAAGATAAATAATTTAGATGCACATAAACTTACCAAACCCACTATATTTACTCAATCTGACATAGATAACTTAGAGAAGGTAGATATAGAGGAAGTAATTGAAGATGAAATTGAAATGCTAGATTTGAAGGATAACTTTTTATCTAAGGTTTTAACTCCTTTGGAAGATTTGTTTGATTCAAATGATGTGCCCAAAAATCCTAAAATGGAACCAGTCAAGTCTGACATTGAAGAATGTAACATTAGTACAGAAAAAAAGCCAAAAATGATTAAATTGTCAAAAAATTTACCCCCTCAAGAAAAATAAAAATATATTGAACTTTTAAAGGAATACCAAGATGTTTTTGCATGGATTTACGAAGATTTAAAATCATATGACACTAACATCATTCAACACAAGATTCCTATAAAAGATGATCAGAAACCATTTAGACAAAAAATGACGAGGATTAATCCTGTCTTATTACCATTGATTGAAAAAGAAGTTAAACGCATGTATGATTCCCAAATCATTTCACCAATCAGATATTCTGATTGGGTTTCTAACTTAGTACCTACAAGAAAGAAAACTGGTGAAATCAGATTATGTGTAGATTTTAGAAATCTCAATAAAGTTTCATTGAAAGGTAATTACCCTTTACCCAAGATGGATCATATTTTACAAAGGGTAGTTGGATCTTCCAGAATTTCTTTATTAGATGGTTTCTCAGGATATAACCAGATACTTGTTCAAAAAGAAGATCAACCTAAAACAACTTTTACCACTCCTTGGGGCACTTCCATGTATGTGAAAATGCCTTTTGGTTTGATGAATGCTGAAGCTAATTTCCAAAGGGCTATGGACATAGCCTTTGCTAAGGAAATACATGAATTTTTGGTTATTTATCTAGATGATATTACTGTTTTTTCTAAGTCAGATAATGAACATTTGGATCATTTGAGACAAGTTTTCAATAAGTGTAGAAAATATGGTATATCATTAAATCCTAAGAAAAATCTTTTTGGACTAGAAGAAGGAAAACTACTTGGACACATAATTTCAAAGGAAGGTATTAGAATAGATATAGCAAGGATAGAAGCCATATTGCAAATTCAACCACCTAGGAACATTAAGGAGTTACAAGAATTTTTAGGTAAAATTAACTTTTTAAGAAGATTTATTTCTAATCTAGCAGAAGTCATCAAAGAATTGAATAACATGTTAAAAAAGGACTATGTTTAAAATTGGACGGTTGAATCAAAATATTCATTCGAATCTATTAAACATGCTTTAACAAAAACACCAGTCCTAATCAACCCAGGCTTCAAGAAATATTTCATAATCTTTTCATTTGCCTCAAAACATACCATAGCTGCAGTTCTACTGCAGAAAAATAACCAAGGTTTTGAACAGCCCATAGCATTTTTCAGTAAAACTCTTAGAGATGCACCTTTGAGATATAACATAATGGAAAAACAAGCTTTAGCCTTGGTTAAAGCCATAAAATATTTCAGAGTGTACATTCTTTATTCCCACATTATTGCCTATGTCCCCAATACTGTAGTCAAAGATATTCTTACATAGGATGAGCCAGATGGAAGAAGAGGAAAGTGGATTTCCACTATCCTTGAATACGACATAGAGATTAAACCAACCAAACTCATAAAAGGACAAGGTTTAGCCAGGTTAATGGCTGAATCCAATTGTAATGCTTTGGATATAAATTTTATTGCCCAAATTGATGACCAGGAAGAGATGGCGACTCCATCGATCAGTGAAGCCTTTCTAGACACACCATGGTACTCAGATACTATCTTTGTACTCACAAATTTATAAGCTCCTCCTAGATTAACTAGAACAAAAGCTAGATTCATCAAACTTAAAGCAATGAGATATTGTATTCTAGATAAAATGCTTTATTGGAAAGAACAAAGTGGGATTTTACTGAATTGTTTACTGAAATCAGAAGCTGACAAAATTATTGAAGATTTTCATGCAGGTGATTGTGGAGGACACTTATACTGGAAAAGCACAACGGATAAGATTCTTAGGGCTGGTTTTTACTGGCCTACCTTATTTTCTGATGTGAAAAAATTTGTTACTTCATGTCACAAATGTCAAATCTTTGAAGGAAAAAGGAATTTGTTACCACTCAATCCCATTTCTACTGAGATGCCTTTTCAATAATGGGGTTTAGACTTCATTGGAGAAATCCACCCTCCGTCCTCTGGCCAGCACAAGTGGATATTGACTGCCACAGATTATTTCACCAAGTGGATTGAAGCCATCCCAACCAGACAAGCCACTGACTCAGTCATTATATCTTTCCTAGAAAACAACATTTTATCTAGATTTGGATGCCCACAGAAAATTATTACTGATAATGTAGCTGCATTTAAATATAATAAAATGAATTCCTTTTGTCACAAGTACCATATAACTCTAGGCCACTCTACTGATTATTACCCTCAAGGTAATGGCCTAGCTGAATCTTCCAATAAAAGCATTGTGAGTGTCATCAAAAAACTACTTGAAGAAAATAAGAAAACTTGGAATAAAAAATTAGTCTATGCCTTATGGGCAGATAGACTTACTACCAAAAAGTCAATTGGAACATCTCCTTACCAGATTGCATATGGGATGGATGTCGTTTTCCCATCATCTTTTGGTGTCCCTGTTATGAAAATTATCCAAGAATCACATATAGAACTCAATGATATACAGAGAATGATAAATCAGACTATTCATCTGCAGTAGACTAGGGAAGAAGTATATGAAAAATCTCAAGTCATTCAAGATAAAATAAAGAAAATCTTTGATAAAAGAAAAAAATAAGATGACTTTGCCATAGGAGATAAAGTGTTAAAATGGGATTCTAGGAGAGAGGTGTTACACTGAAATTTGTCGCCATGACATTTTAGTACTCCCTTGAAAGTCTACAATATCAAAGTTCCCAAATTTAGGCCTTGAAACTAAGAGAAAAGCTCATAAAAGCCTTAAAACTCTGGTACCGCACTTTCTCCTGTAGCCAAGCGCACTTTCTGTTTATTAAAAGTGCAGAACCCTGTAAAAGATTAGAAAAGGTGCAAGTAAAATCTAGAAGGTCAGTTAAAGTCACTTTTAGAAGCTTCTAGAAACATTCCTGCGATGGAAAGTCCGCTCCTTTCTGTTCATGCATCCCATCCAATAAGGAGCTAACCCCTTGATGTAAGGAACTAATCCCTTTGAAGTAGAATTCTATCCCTTATTTTATGGAGTTGTAACCTTCTCTTTTCCACTATAAAAAGAGGCATAGGGCAGCCTCAAGGGGTTACAATTGATGAGTTGAAGTTTTAGTATTGTTGGAGGCGAAGTTCTATTGAAACTTAGACCCTTTTAGCTGAGATTTTATGTGGGAAGGATTACGTACCTGTATGTATCTCGGTTGGAAGAGTGCAAGGCTGATCAGAGTAAAGGAAACACCTGTTCCGGACCCCAGGAAGGCCTGTATGACATCAAGGTGGACATAGTTGTAAGGCTCTTCCTTATTTAAGTTAATACAAATAAATCTGTTTTTCCCAATAAGCTATCAATTGATTGGTTTATTTTATGGATTCCTTGATCACCATGATGGATATGATTTATGAATATATATGCTATGCAGGTGCTATTTGATGTTTGTTTGTTTGTGATTGCAGATTTTTTAAGATAACTCTTTCGGGCGACTGAAGGACTACTACTACAAACAAGCGTTGGATTAAAGGTAAGATCGTTAAACCTTTATAGAATTTAATTATGAATCGTAATATATTTAGAGAGAGATAGTTTTGTTTGTCCGTTTGTTGCTAGCTATCCGTAGGACACTTGGGAGGTTTGTCTTTTCCGCAAGAACGACTTATCCGTCCAACAAAATGGCGACTCCGCTGGGGATAGATTTGAGCTTTGATTTCTTTTACTTTTGATTTATGAACTTATGTTTCCTGATTTTGATTGATTTATACTCTCTTGGATAGTTAATCCCTGTAGAATCCCTGAGAAATATTTGAGAATTTTTTGTTTTTTCTCTTGTTGTCTTGTGTTCGCTCTTTTCCTTTAGAGACAGTGCAGGCTGTTTTGCACTTTTCCTGTACCCACAGTGCGGGACCGCACTAGATTGCACTGAATCCTGCGGACCTTGTCAAAATTTTTGAAAAATCTTAAAATCCTCTTTTCTGGATTAGTTTTTTAGGTTCTCAGTGATTACCCAGACCTGTATCTTATGTCAGAAAGCCTTGGTTAAGAGTTTGTTTCAGCATTTTATTTTTGATTGATTTTCTGAAAGATTTGCATGTTATAATGATTTTTGCTTTGTCTTACATCTTGCTCAAAGATTAAAACCCTTGGTATGCCTTTAGATCACTGGTATTCTCTTGTTTTCTTGCTGAGTCTGACATCATAGCAGAAATTGTTTTATGAGATTTAGATTCCATTTTTCTCATTTGCAAATCGTTAAAAGATTTTGTTAATAAGTTTGGAATTTCACTTAAAAAACGAAAATTGGATATTTTTCCGAGTTCTTTCTGATTCAAGCAAAGAATTTATTAGTTAGATCACAAGCTAAGTAAGGCATCCTTAAAATATTTTAAGTTTTAATTCAGATTTAGTCTTAGAATTTTTAGATCTCAATTTTAATTTTTTTTAGCTTTGAGTGCTTTTCTAGAAATTGTAGCATATTTCGAAGAAAAAACTTAGTTTGCAGTTTCGATCTTGAACAAAAAGGGATTATTATTGAGCATAGATAATTTTGAGTTCTCATTGAAATTAGATTTCTTTTCATTTATTCTTGTTTGGAAAGATTTTTTTTAAAAGATTGCATTTCTCAACTCTTCCTTTAGCTAGAATTCATTGAAAGAAAACAGATTGTTTCTTATTATAGATGCATTTTTAGTATGATTTGAGTCGGGTCACTTCATATCATCAGTTTCACTTTCGCACCTATTGTCTTAAGAAACAACCTTATAAAATCAACACTTAAATTAAAATTAATCTAGTAAATTTTATATTTCTAGGGCTTTTTCCACCAATATAGCTTAGGCTAGTGTCTTGGAGTAGGGAGTAATTTACTCTCCAAGACAGTTAAAACAAAAAAGTAGTTAATCTTGCGGTAGGAAAAAATCCAATAGTCGCTTGTATGCTCTGGGAGCTCCTCTTAAAGGAGTCAAGTACGAGGTCCTATCTGAACCAGTGAGATAATCAATTCTATCTCATTGGGAACGATATAATATTTGCGCGTATTAACAACGGTAAACCTCAGATAGACCATTATCGAGGAGCCTGGGGTCACTTGTCGGTATACCTTGGATTATGTCAAGGAGCCTTTAAGGGGATTGAGCTTTGATACTCTGCCCTTGCGCATATGTTAGACCGTAGACTGTTCCCACAGGTATATTAGTTCTTGTTGGTAACCATAGTGACCATAATCTTACGGTTTTTTCCTAAGGTGACAGTGATGGAAAGATCCCACTGTACCTGGAGTAGACGTTGACTAGACTCACTTAGAATCTCTGGAGGGTTATCTTCACTCGAGATGGTTTAAGTGGAGAAACCTGCACCGGTCTGTTTCATTAAGCAGGTTGTCGGGGTAACTGTTCCAACCGCCCTTTCTGCATTAAATACTACGACGTTGCATTTCATCACCAACTAGTGTTTTTTGTGTGGGAAGTTACTGTTTGTGTGTGATTTGATCTCCTAGATTTTTTAAGCGTGTGATTCATTTGTTTGTTTCCTTAGTGACTCTAGGATTTTTCATTGAAATTTTCATTTGATTGCGTGTGATTAATAATTTTTAATCGTGGTTGAATTACCGAGACAATCGCGCAGACTTCAGGGGAAGCCCCCTGAATATACACCAAGCCAACTTGAAGGGTTGCGAGCTCTAGTATCGCCTACTGATAGTAGAATTAGATCAACAGAAGCAGGAGAGTCATCTATAGTTTTTCATCCTGATTATCAACTACAAACAACAGAGCATATTCAAGAACTGATTTCAGTTTCCGAGCTTACTGGTAGTATTTCTCCTTCCAGTGAATTCGCTGAAGAGCCTGAAATTTCTGAACCTGACACTGAACCTGTTGTTTTGGAACCATATTCAAGATTTGTTACTCCAACTTCTAGTGATCCTGGTTCACCTAGGGTAAGACATATTATTACTGAAAATCTTCCTTCTGACCTCATTTCCATTGAATAATTTGTCGGTCCAGACGAAGAAGTAACTCTTCCCGAAACCCAACAGACTTTGAATCTTAGGGAGCGTGAATCTATATTCTACAGTCCTTTTAGAAGTGACTCTTGGTATTTGTCATTGAAAATTTTTTTAGAGAACCCGGGTCTTAGTTTTTCACCACCTCGAATTCCTTTTCATCCTACACTAAGGGGTTATTATCCTTCATCAATCATGTCAAATTGTCAAGTGAGTCATCTATGTTTTCCAAATCACCGGAAACATTTTTATACGGTGGTCCTTCTGTTCCTTTGGGGTACTAGTCACTTTCTGGTACTTTCTCAGGAGCAACTCCTCGACCAACTGAATAAGTGTTATCAACTGGTACGAATGGAGCTAAAACTGAAACGTCGAACGTAGAGAAAATTTTTATGATGTCTGGTAATATTCCAAATCCTCAACCTCAAGGTAGTTAGTTACCGCCTGGGGGGAAACCTCAAGGTAGTCAGTTACCGCATAGAGGGCAACCTCAAGGTAGTTAGTTACTACGTAGGGGGAAGCCTCAAGGTAATTTTCTACCAGGACAAACTGTAGGACAGTATTATTTACCTAGAGAACAACCTCAAGGACAATACATACCTCAAGGTTATCAACCTCAAGGACAGTACATACCCAAAGGTCAATCCCAGACTCAATATATTCCTCAGGGTCCTTTTCAACCCCAAATTTAGTACATGCCTCAAGGTTATCAACCTCAAGGTCAATACCCAACTCAAGGTTTCTAACCGCCTTCCGGTCAATCATTTGTACAAGGAGATGGAAATTTACCACTTAATTATCAACCCTACGTTCAATCAAGCTATGGTCCTTCATATGTACAACCTTTTATGGGTCAATACCCCGAAATGAACATGGTGTGGAATCCATCGCAAGTTCAATAGACTATGCAGCCTAATGTGCAGTTACCTAATCAACCTGGACAACCTTTAGTTTCTGGTCCAACCCAGCAACCTGTTTAGCCTATTGTTCAAATCCCTACACCTAGTTCTGTTCAGTAGCCTGGGCCCAGTACACCTCGAACTCCTCATCAAACTGCTGCAACTACTGCATCCTTTGTTCAACCTACAACACATGTTTTTGGAGTATCTATAGCTCCAGTTTCTTCTATCCCTGCATCAGTGCAAATTCCTCAAGCCTCTGTACCACAGTCGGGACCTACAAGTCAGACTACGACCAGATGCCTACGGGACAAGCTGGTACTAGTACGATTGTCTCTAGTCAACCTCAGTTTACTTATAAACCGTACCAGGGACAGTATCAAATTGGTCAAGCTACAAAAAATCCAGCGTATCAGTATCAGCCATACCCTGGGTATACTTATCAAATACCTCAACAACCCTAGTATGGTCCGGTTAATCCTGGTTACCTAGGAGGTTTAACGATTCCAAATGCACATCCGATTCCAGGATATCTTGGCTATCCTCCTCCTAGCACTGGTTTGATCACTCAAGGTTATCAAGACCCTAGCCATCGGTTACCATTCATAGCAACTTTTAATTTACCGGATCTGTCGTGCCTTACGAACAATCCCATTTTTTATTTCCATATTGATCGTTGATTACTAACAAGTTGCCCAGTGATATTCCAAAATTTTAAGTTAAGTCAGGAGAGGACCCATCTAATCACGTTATGACTTATCACCTCTGGTGCGCATCCAATTCACTAGTCGATGATTCTATTCGATTATGTCTTTTTCAGAGAACTCTCATTGGTCCAGCTGCCAAATGGTACATTGAGTTACCACGCGGCTCTTTTAATAATTTTAATGCGTTAGCTACTGCTTTCTGAACCCATTTTTAGTTTCCTGTCAGGTACGACAATGGCACAGAATTGCTGACTTCATTAAAGCAATCTACGTCTACGTACATATCTGATCACATTCATGAATGGAGACGTAGAAGGCATTTAGTGAAAGTCTTTATTCCTGATCAAATTTTGTTTGAATGGTTTATTAAATCATTATTGCCCAAAATTACTGAAGATGTGGCCAAAGGAGGCGTTGTTACAGAAGAGTAAGTTATTGCTCAGGCTCAGTACCTTGACCTTGTCTATACTTAGTCAGGTACTCTATATGATAAAATCTTTGATTTACTAAGACCTGGTCAATTAACTGCAACTCCTTCTGGCTCTCATGACGCTGATGGTGTAATTGGTTCTGTTAGTACTGGTAAGAGTAAGAAGAAGTCTTCCAAGACTACTTCTCCTATTATCACTTTACCCGATTTACCTAAAGGATATTCTTCCCTTGAAAATTTCGCCGATATCCATGTTGTAGAGACATCTATGACCAAATCTAAAACTAGTGGTAAGAAGAAAGGTAAGAATAAAAAGAAGAAATATTCAAAAGAGAAAACTGATATAACTAAACCAACTGACGAAAAACGCAAACCTCGATATCCTTGTCTCATCTGTGACCATGATCATTTTACAAAAGAGTGCCCACATAGAGCCGAGGTATCAAAATTAGTTAAGGGTTTGCCTATACCTGATGTCTTGAAGGATCCCTTTCCCACTCAAGATAGTAACATGGTTGGATCTTCCTCCAATTCGGTTGAGGATATTTTCATGGTTGCGACGTGATCGCAAGATTACGGTAGTAAAAATACTGGTAAAGAAGCAGAAACATACAATTCTGCATCAACTACATCTCCCTCAATTTCTGATCCATTACAGATCGAGAAACAAAATCCTGAATTAGTGATTAAACCGCCTGCAGAAGGTGTACTTTGTAAATAAACTTTTAATACACATGTGAGAGCTGCTCAGAATTACAATATTGTTGAAGATTTGGCAATTTCCCCTTCAGCAATGTCGGCTTTGTAAGTATTGCAATCATGCCCATCCCAAGGAAAATTAATTTTGTCAGTCTTAGGAGCCGTAGATCTCCAGGATTTAAACCTCATGATCTTTGATTTAGAAAATTTTACACCATGCCTGCCTCATCAAATGGCTTTTCAGATTCCGGTAATAGTAAAAAACAATCGTATCTTTCGTACTGTTGTTTATGAAGGGGCTTCTACATGTATAATGTCGATAAAATTTTGGAAATCACTCGGTTCTCAGACAATAAACCAATCACCAACTATTCTCAAAGCTTTCGACGGAAGAGGTTTTCAACCATATGGTATTTTACAGGATCTACCAATAGAGGTTGAAGGCAAAGTGGTTAATCTAGATGTAGAGGTGGTTGATGCCCCTCTAGATTATAACCTTCTACTAGGTCGCAGTTGGTCTTACACTATGACTATTGTTGTATCATCGATCTTTCATCTCATCATGTTTCCTCATAAAGGAAAGATCGTTAAGATAGATCAGCTCTCATATTATTCATCCAACCCAGCCTCTACTGATAGTATCCAACATATCAGGAAATCGACTATCCCTTGTAAGGATATCGTAGTAGGTTTGATTAAAGATTTAGCTTTAATGGGAAATTTTTCCCTGCCTCCTCCCAACGTACAAACTCCTATTGATAATATCAATATGATTACATCAAGTACTATTTCCTCTGATGATCCTTGGATAGTACCTTCAGAATCAGAATTGGATTCTTTTGAAGGCACAATGCCTTTGAGTCCTTTTGAATTAGCATATCAGCAAGTACAGTCATTTTCTGATACTCCTTCAACCGAATCTGATCCAGTGAATGTGATCAATTAGGAGACATTTTCAATATCGAGTTTAGCTTTGACACCAATTTCGGATCCTGCTCAACAAGTTTTCCATACTGATGAGCATATTCGTGAATTCTTATCGATAGATGAATTACCATGGGAAGATCTACACCATAGGTCTTCATTTTTACCTGATCTCGATCATTTTGAAAATGAAATTTCCTCCATTTTTACCACTAATTACGTCAAAGAACCTCAGAATCCTCTCTCACATGCCGATTCTGAATTGAATTTAGAAAATATTTCAACGACGGTTCCTCTTGACATTTCAGTAAAACCTGGGATTGTTGAAAACATTCACATAGGTGCTTCTTGTACGCCTGAAGAAATTCAAGCATATAAAGCCTTGTTTTAGGAATTCCGTGACATATTTCCCTGGTCATATGAAGAAATGCCAGGAATCGATCCGTCAATCATTGTACATGAAATTAAGACATACCCGAATGCCAAACCAGTCAAACAGAAATTACGTCAGATTCATCCGAGAAAAGTTGTCGCTATCAAAGCAGAAGTTGAAAAATTACTTCGTGCGGGTTTTATTTATCCGATCCCATTAACAGACTGGGTATCTAATATTGTTCCGGTCAATAAAAAACAAGGAGCAATAAGAGTATCTATCGACTATAGGGATATAAATCGAGCTTGTCCTAAAGACAATTATCCAACCCCTTACATCAATCAAATTATCGACGATTGTGTTGGAAGTGAAATGTTCTTGTTCATGGATGGATTTTTCAGCTACAATCAAATAAACATACTCCCTGTAGATCAACCTAAAACAGATTTCATTTGTCCATGGGGAAATTTTGATTATCGCAAATTACCTTTTGGCCTTAAGAACGCTGGCGCCACTTTTCAAAGGGCCATGTCTTATGCATTTCACGACATTAAGCATATTGTGAAACCCTACCTCAATGATTTTCCTACTCATTCTTCACACAGAGAAGATCATATTACTCATTTATGAGCCATTTTTATACGATGTAGGAACTATAAGATTCGTTTGAATCCTCACAAATGTGTTTTCTACGTAGAATCCGGACGATTATTGGGATTTATTTTCTCAAAGGCAGGAATTCGTGTCGATCCATCGAAGGTTGAGGCAATCATCAATTTACCTCCTCCTTCTACTCTTCGCCAACTCCAAAGTTTGCAAGGGAAAGCAAACTTTTTACGTCGATTCATTCCTGACTACACCGAGTTAACGAAAGGTTTCACTAGGCTGTTGAAATAGAACATTCCTTTCTTTTGGGACGAGGTCGCTGATAGATCTTTTGATGCTTTGAAAAACACGTTGACCCATGCACTATTACTACATCCTCCCAAATACAACCAAGATTACTTTTTGTACCTCGCCGCTTCCGATTCCACGATAGGAATGGTTTTAGTTCAAGAAGATGAATTCCATAGTGAACATGTGATTTACTATCTTAGTCGAAATTTGCATCCGACTGAGATCAAATACTCACATGTGGAGAAATTGGCCTTGGCAGCTGTTCAAGTTGTCCAACGTTTTCGTCACTACATACTTTTACGCAAAATGACAGTGATCTTTGATTGCAACCCTATGATGTACATCTTGACCAAACAATTGTTAGGGGGAAAATACTCCAAATGGATTGTTATCATGCAGGACTTTGATTTGGGGTTTGAAAAGTCTAAATCCAAGAAATCGTTGACATTTGTTGAACTTATATGTGATTTCCCACGTACTGATACAGAAACTGTGGTAGAATAACCAATCGCGGATGAATCCTTGTTTCTTATTAGTACCATTGATCCATGGTATGGAGATATTATTGTATATATTCAAACCCAATCTTTTCGGCCTGAGCTTTCATGGTCACAACGACGAAAAATTCGTTTCCAGTCTCAACAATATCACATTGTTGGCGACACACTCTATCATCGTGGTGCAGACTCGGTTTTTCGACGTTGTCTAACTAATGAAGAAATCGAAAAGGTTTTAAATGACTGTCACTCCAGAGCATGTGGCGGTCATATGTCTGGGTATGCCACAACCCAAAAGATATTGTGCGTAGGTTATTTTCTGGCCGTCCATGTTTAAAGATTGTATTTACGCGGTTTGAAAATGTCATAATTTCCAAATCTTCGATTGAAAAATGCGTGCACCACCTGCTCCTCTTCACCCCATAATTGTTGTCGGTCCTTTTTCAAAATGGGGAATCAATTTCATTACATGTAACGCTCACTCGGCCGGGGGGCATGGGTATATTATTCTAGCAGTAGACTATTTTACCAAATGGGCTGAGGCGATGCCTACATTTGCGGCAGATGGAAAAACTGCAGCTACTTTCATATTCAATCATGTGATTGCTTGTTTCGGTGTACCCCAAGCGATAATTACTGATCACGGGAGCCATTTTCGAAATATCATGATGACCAAGTTAACATACTAGCTTTGCCTGCCATGATAGTTCTACACCATATTATCCACAGGCCAATGTTTTAGTTGAAGCGATTAATAAATTTTTAGTCACCATGATCAAACGAATCATTGGAATTCATAAGTCAAATTGGCATACCATGCTCTTTTCAGCACTTTGGGCATATCGAACCTCAACAAAAACATCGACAGGTTTTACCCCTTTTCAACTGGTCTACGGTTTAGAAGCGGTATTACCCATTAAATGCGAGATACCGTCACTCCAACTAGCCATAGAGTTATTACCAGACACTTCTGAAGAGGAGAAACATTTTTTATTCTTGGCTCAATTAGATGAGAATCGGCGCACCGCTGCATTAGCTATCAAGGCTCATGCAAAAAGAATGAAAGCTCAGTATGATAGAAGTGTTACCCCTTGTAATTTTTTATAAGGAGACCTAGTTTTGATTTATGATCAAGCCAACGATAAACTAGGGGCTGGGAAATTTGAACCCATGTCGCATGGTCCTTACATTGTCAAGCGACAGCTTGAAAAATGGGCCTATGAATTGATTGATTTTGACGGGGTCTCTTTGGGTAAACCCAGAAATGGACTTTATCTGAAGAGATATTACGCTTGACTTCATGTGGAGATATTATCTATATATTAGTTACTTTTTAGCTGGTGTGCTATAGATTAGAAACGTGTGCCTAGTGTAAGTGTGCTCTTACTATTATTCCCGCTTATCTGGATACTTTTGATATCGCAGATGTCGACGTCCTTTCAAACGTATATTGGTTTTGCTGATGGCGCTTGTCGTAGTACATGGAACATCTCTTCCGTAGCTTGGGTTATTTACTCACCCACTGACGAGTTAGTATCGATGCATGGGGTAAGTCTCAGTCAAAAAAAAAACAATATTGCCAAATATAGTGCAGTTATTGAATTATTATTGGAATCCATTTCATTTGGAATTCAGAGTTTGATCGTTAAGTTAGATTTTGAACTCGTTGGATTACAGTTAAATCGAGTATATGCCATTAGAAATCCACTATTATTAAGATTATTTTTAAGGGTTCGTCTCTTGGAACGAGAGTTTGATTATATTGAATATCAACACATTTCAAGAAATTTAAATACATTAGCAGATGCAATTGCTTCTAATGTTATAAATAGACATTTGCGATAACAAAGTAACAAATCAACATTTCATAACATGATTGAACATGTAAACTGAAATAATAGTATATCATAGTATAAATGTAGTGTTCAAAAAATAGTACATCGTCTTCGATCATAGGCTCAAAACGCCTTATGATCGGAAAAAAGTGATAAAAATGAGTCTATAAGTCAATCATCCACTATCCGTGGTGATGATGACAATAATACACCACTGCTCGTGCCACCCCAGTCAATAACTTCCTGAATGGACCAGGAACACCTATGAAATATCTTTGTAGAAGGAGCGGAATATCATCTATAGTAGTCTCAGGAATATCTATAGTGAGTTGCTCCAGATGGTGCTCTAAGTCAGTCAAGATCTCTACAGTATGATCCTATGGGGGTGGTGGTGCTACTGCTGCATCCCTTTGTCTCCGATCAAAGGGGCAGAGAATGGCTGGTCGAATTGGACCCACATCTGCTTTTGAAAATTTTTGTTATCAATTTTGGATGATTAAAAACAAAATAAAAACTAGAAATTAGAACATGTCAAAAGATATTTTTTACCTGACTCGTCCCACTGAGCTCCTGGAGGAAGGGGTATCTCCCGGTCGCCACGAAAGTCCATGCCAGCATAAGGAAAATCCTCTATAACAAAAAGTTGGTGTTCCAGCCAATGAAAGTATGTAGAGGGAAATTGCACAATCTCCCCACCCTCACTATAGCGAGCCATCAAAGCAACCCAACGAACCATCCTAGGCTCTCGAGGCCGACCAGCATCAACAGGAATATGTTGCGGGGCTAACATGGGGATCCTCTCTAGAGAAAAGGTGACTACAATGGACCCATATCCAAAGTTGTTTAGCTTCCCATTCTTTTTTCTAGTAAGTTGGCCTTTCACATTTCCCAACACTGCCTCGCACCAGTTGAATATGGTGCCTTGAAAGCAATCTACTGCTATGCGCATCTGAGAACCAGTGGCTACATGCAAAGCTGCACTTCCACACAGCTTGACAACGGTAAAAGTGATCACTTTCAGCTCTGGACGGATGATAGATTTTATGTCAATCCGTTTATCCCGGGGATTGGCCTCATCGTTGTAGAACTCTAATTGTAGGTTGGGGACAGACTGGCCACCTGGCCTAGCCCCAAATAGAGATAATGGTTCACCTCTCCTGGACAAACCAGTCAAAAAATAGATGTCTTCCAGCTCAATCTCGAGCTGGTGACCTCCGATCACAAAACACTGGTCCTAGACATCCCGTTTACTTACCAGCCAAGTAAGAAGATCCACTTGAGCTCTCATGCCACTGGTAGCCCAAAATTTGTAAAGCCTGCATGCTCTTAAATCTTGCAAAGTAGGTTGATTATTTATCGTTGCTTCATCTACCTCTTCATGCTCCCTTTCTTTCCAAATAATCATTGTAGATATCCTACAACAAGTAAAATGAAGGATTAGAATCATTTTCAAGAAAAAAAATTGGGTAATTTAGGAAGAAAATATCTTTTTTAATTTGTCACAGTGCCTCCGCACTTTACACTCAGAGACAGTGTGTAGATACGCATGCGCCCTGTGTTAAAATTGTGGGGCCCCGACATTTTTCTTTGTAGAAAAATTTTGGGGTCCGCAGGTACCTAATGCATTAGGTGCGGATCCTCGAGGGCGAATTTTTCAGCATATTTTCCTCCCAAAAATGAAATTCAGACCCTAAATTAAAAAAATGATCGGATGAAATGCAAGATAAGAAGGTTGTGGATTACCTAAAATAGACAGTTTTCGATTCCGACGGTCGGTTTTCCCATAATCTTCTCCGAAGCATTTTTTGCCCAGAGCTCTAAAAACTTCACTCCAAATTCAAACGGTAAAAATGAACTTGAAAAACTCCTTTTAATAAGTTTTTTCGAATAGATGAATTTAAATTTGTTTACTTTTCACTTTAAAAATATTTTTTTCAAAATATTTTTATTATTGAAACACGTATGTTTAATTTTTCGAGTTTTTGTGCAGAATAACAGATTTTTCAGGCAAATGGTCATTTTTGACAAAGAGTAAACTTTTATCACTTTTTCGGGCTCTTTAAATTTTACGAAAAAGAGAAACCATGGAGTCCTCTTTTAAGCCCTTTTCATACTCTCTAAAAATGAAAAAATCGTCAAGTACTTGACTATTTGAACTCGTTAAAGTAAATGAACAGTCGTACCTTCAGTATAAGTTTACCCCTTTTCCAGACTGAAATGGACTATTTAAGAAAAAGGTATACGTTGACTAATCATGGTCAATAGAGTTCTCTCTTGCATTATTTTATCATTTTTCAAGCCTAAGAGACTAAATTTACGAAAAATAACACCCATGGAGTTTTCTTAAGTTTTTTCTTCTAACTCCCTAAAAATGAAAAACACCAAGTTTCTCCTATACTGGACTCGTTAAAATTTAACAGTAAAGAACCTGTCGATTACAAACAGGAAAGGACCACTCCTTCTTAGGGTTCGATTTTAAACTAATTTGGACTCATCTGAAGGATGAGCTTATAAACAAGAAAATGTTATCCTCCTCAAGCTTGTCAAAAATAAAGAGGTACTTGCCAGAAATTGTGGGGGAAAAGAGAGAAAAATAGATTCGTTTGTTATAATATATTTGTAAAAAGCATTACACCACTCTTGAACACGACACTTTTTGTCACACTTCTACCTCGGTTGGGAAATCCTTTGCCTATCAGTTAATCAAACCACATTGAAAGTCTTTAGCTGGTTTCTAGGTATTAGCTTAGGGAAACTGTCACCAAACCATCTGCAGTGTCATTATGTGTTCAAGAGGATAGTCAAACAAACCATTCATCTGCAAACACTTGTCTCCATTTGCGTTGACCATCCCTGAGTCAGTGCTTGCAAAAAATTTCTTCAAAAATTGATCTATGGTTTCGTGTCGTGAGCTTGCTTACGACGGATCGCTTTCTATCGACGACAGCTCATCATCTAGGAAGTTGATCTAGAATTCGTCATTACCTTGGAATCTGCATGCCTTAATGGCAGGTTTCTCGCCTTCGACGACAGGTTTCATCATTGACCTTCGATCGAATGATTCCGTGAAATGTTCGACTTTAGATCACTTATTCACATTTCATGGATTGTACTAAGTACTTTGAGAGCCATTGTCATTATTGGTGGTTTCTCTCACACTTGTTAATAGTTCACATCATTGAATGGTAATAAAATGGTTTCTACCATGTTCGAAATTTAACACATTTAATCGCATGGATAGATTCGTACTAGTTCGGGAAGCAGAAATCAAGACCCTGGATCTAGTTTCCACCATCCAGGCTGCGAGGAGTTTTATTATTCATTATGCAGTAGACGATTCATTACAAATGGATGCGTCCATGTTGTGTCTACACTATTGATGTAATATTAAAATCATTTGTGTATCAGAACAAGTTTAGTTAGTTTTGATCTGAGTATGGGAATTCCTACCTCAGCGATGATATATATATATGTGTGTGTGTGTGTGTGTGTGTGTGTGTGTGTTTCGTTGAATGTTTTTATAGGGTTCTGACTAGGGTGTCCACAGGCTGATCCTCGAAATGATAAAGCACATCACTCTTCGAATATTCTCAGATTTCACAATTTAGGGGGCAATTTTTTACACTGAAATTTGTCACCATGACTTTTTAGTACTCCCTTGAAAGTATACAATATCAAAGTTCCCAAAGTCAAGCCTTGAAACTAAGAGAAAAGCTCATAAAAGCCTTAAAACTCTGGTACCACACTTTCTCCTAGTTTTGCCTGTGGTCCCGCACTTTTTGGCTATAAATCATGTGTAGCCAAGCGCACTTTCTGTTTATTAAAAGTGTGGACCCCTGTAAAAGATTAGGAAAGGCGCAAGTAAAATATAGAAGCTTAGTTAAAGTCATTTTTAGAAGCTTCTGGAAACATTCCTGCGGTGGAAAGTCCGCTCCTTTCATGTTCATGCATCCCATCCAATAAGGAGCCAACCCCTTGATGTAAGGAACTAATCCCTTTGAAAAAGGATTATATCCCTTCTTGTGTGGAGCTGTAACCTCCTCTTTTCCACTATAAAAAGAGACATAGGGCAGCCTCAAGGGGTTACAATTGATGAGTTGAAGTTTTAGTATTGTTGGAGGCGAAGTGTTGTTGAAACTTAGACCCTTTTAGCTGAGATTTCATGTGGGAAGGATTACGTACATGTATGTATCTTGGTTGGAAGAGTGCAAGGCTGATCAAAGTAAAGGAAACGCTTGTTACGAACCCCAGGAAGACCTGTATGACATCAAGGAAGACACGGTTGTAAGGCTCTTCCTTAGTTAAGTTAATACAAATAAATATGTTTTTCTCAATAAGCTGTCAATTGATTGGTTTATTTTATGGATTCCTTGATCACCATAATGGATATGATTTATGAATATATGCTATGCAGGTGCTATTTGATGTTTTTTTGTTTGTGATTGCAGATTTTCGAAGATAACTCTTTCGGGCGACTGAAGGACTACTACTACAAACAAGCGTTAGATCAAATGTAAGATTGTTAAACCTTTATAGCATTTAATTATGAATCACAATATATCTAGAGAAAGATAGTTTTTTTTATTCGTTTGTTGCTAGCTGTCCGTAGGACACTTGGGAGGTCTATCTTGTCCGCAAGAACGAATTATCCGTCCAACAAGAGGAAAAAGGAAAACATGGAAAGTTTGACTTTCTATGGAAAGGTCCATATGTCATTTGTGGGTACAGAGGTAATAATGCATTTTTTATCAGAAATTTGGATGGAACTGACATTCCTGAAGGACCAGTGAATGGTAGAATGCTCAAACACTACTATTCCTCTGAGTTAACTAATATTTAGTCCTAATTTCCTTTTTATATCATTGTAAATATCCATTGCAATTTATAGATTGGATTGGATGTTTTCTTTCCAAATTTGAAGCCCAGAGTGAAGGCCCTAAGCTATGAAAAGTAAAATGTCATAAGTATGAGTTTTTGCAGAAATCAGGAGAAAGTTATAGGATCATCATGATCAAAATGGAAGGTTACTGATCTCAGAGTTCTTGACATTTCACCAGGAAATCCATCCCCATGCGAAGCCACTCTTAGGGTCCTATAAGTATAGGATTCATAATTTGGAATTGAATTATGATATTCTTGTAAAAATATGTACATACCTTTCTTTCTGCAAGTTGTTTTAAAAGAGGGTAAAGTCCTAAAATAAATATCAAAGGACTTAGAAAAAATAATATAGCCCAAAAGAAAAAGAAATAAAACATGAAAGTGAGCAAATCCAAATGCCACTACTTTTACTTATGATTATGGCAGAGTGTCAATAAATGCCATAATCAATTATGAGTTGAACTGCTTAATCTTGACTTGTCATATTTCAATTTTATTGTTGTAGAATAGTGAATAAAGATTAGTCAGACAGTTTAATCCTGACTAATTACTAGATAGGTAGAGAATAAAGAGGTGCTCATCAGTTTAATTTGAGCCCTCAGATGATATAAGGTAGATTTAGATAGTTTTTATTGTTTTCAAAAGAATAACATGTTCAAGGTTGCTAGCTTAAATGCACCTGCAAAATGGAAGAAAAAATGTTAGGTTAAAAGTTGGGTAGGTAGAAAGAAGTGGGAGAATCATGTAAGTACTTTTTCACCAGGCAAGAATCACTAATTTCCCTTCCCTACACCGGACCCAAGGCTCTATGACTGTTAAGTTAAAGGTGTTGAATTTCTATGTTAATCCCTAACTGTCATCATTTACACTACATTCATCCATTTACATTTTCATCATCTACACAGGTAAAACAAACAGGTGGAGCAACAAAGATAGTGAAAGCCATGGAGGAGATGTCCCTTAAGAATAATTAAATCAATGGTTTAAGGAAGACCATTCAAACTCTTGAATCATCCAACAGAAATGCTTTAATAACATCAAAGGGACATGAAAAAAGAGCAAATAGATTGGAAGAGCAGGTAAAGGCTTTGCAAAAGCAAGTGAACTTTAGTGAACAGGTGTCCTATATAAAGAACTATCTCTGGACCAAGATAATTGAAGGCATCCATCTCCAATGGCCATCAATTCAAATTATATATGAGCAAAGGGATTTACTTCTGGCGTTACATGTAGAGATTCAAAAAACAAAGGAAGAACTTGCAAATAAACCATCTCTGTAGAAATTAGCTGAATAAATCACTTATTCACTGAAGATTAACCCGATCATATATCAATTTCGAATTGCATACATAACACATAACCTTCTTCTACAATTAATTGTCACATGCGGAAATAACAGAAGCAATCTCACATCAATTCAATCACACATTAACTCAGTATGTGTGGGGAAAGCCTATAGCTGAAAACCCCGCAGCTATTGTGTATATTATAATGGAGAAATCAAGTAACCAAACAAGTACAATACTCCTCACAAGTACTCAGTACTCTCTCATGAAGTTACTCACAATCTGACTCAGTTTTGAACAAGTCTGAGGTTCAAAACTCCCCGCCAATCGCCTTGCCTCTATTGCGCAATCATGGCCTGTATATGAAGAGGTTCAAGGTTCGAATCCCCTTCCCTTGATTGCGTAATTGTCATGGACAATTCCTCCAAGTGTAATGCAAATCTCATGCAAAACAAATCTACCAACCGATAGCTTTACTCACCCTTTCATCTACCTCTTCCACTGGTCTCCACTGAACTGATCATGCACTGTAGTGAACTGAAGTGTTCTTGAGTTGACTAATGAGTTAATATTTAGTAAATTAAATATTATTTAATTTACTCCACTCATATCTAGTTGATTAGTTAGTTAACTAATCCCAACTAGTTCAACCAAAACAAACAGAACACAACTCCACTATCTGTCCCGTTAACTCCTCCAAAACTCCTGCCACTGAAGTCTAACTGAAGCCAACCATGCAAGATGCCATCAAACCCTGGGAACCACGTGATTCCTTGTGTCAGTTGCATGAGTCACCTCCATGACTCAAACTGAAGTGCGCCAAGAGAGTAAACTGCTGTTTATAGTCAAAATATTATTAAGGGTAAATAATATTTGACTTCCATATTTTTAGGAGATCAGTCTAAAAATAGCCTGGGTCCTAAAAAATAGGGTCACATCTATTTTTACCGACATGTCGCATCCATCAAGAATCTCCAAGTAGAATTCCCAAATTATGCTCTGTATGTCTAAAAATAGACATAGTCTAAAAATAGACTTTGCGCCAGAATTTGCCTGCGGGCCCACTTAGTGAAGGCGACTTCATTTCACTAAGCTCCATCATCTTGCTGCATTCTCAACACTCTCTCTCAGCAAGATATGGATTATCTGCAACCCCTATCCTGCCTCTGTGGAATTCGAACTTGCTCCTGGTGAGCGCCTTCGTCAGGATGTCGGCATCCCGATCCTCCGTGGGAACATATGAAAGCATCATGATTCTCCGCTGAACACAATCTCTGATACGATGATACCAATCTGTGAAGCCATGCTGCCTCAACTGATCCTCCTTTCTGTACCATGAACCATATCCCGATGTGCCTCTAATATAACGCAATACATGCTTGCCTTCCTTCCAAAAGAGCTTGGTAGGCTTAACCATAGCTTGCGAAAGCTGGTTAACTGCATAGCATATATCGGGTCGAGTATTGACCAAATACATCAACGACCCCACCAACTGTCGATAGACAGTGGCATCCACTACCTCCTCCGAAGTAGCATCTCCCTTCCTCCAACCTCCAGGAAGAGGGGTATCAACAGGCTTGCGGCCTTGCATGTTGAACCTCTCCAGAATCTCCCGGGCATACTTGCCCTGAGAAACAAACAGTCCTCCACTGCGCTGCCAAATCTCCAATCCCAGGAAATAATGAAGGATGCCGAGGTCCTTCATCTCAAACTCTCGTGCAAGATCCTCCTTGCATGAAAGTATCAACTGCTCGTCGCCAGTCAAAATCAGATCATCTACATACAGTACGATGATCAACGGCTTCCCCTCCACCACAATCTGGTACAGGTTTGGATCCGCCTCACTCTTGGAGAATCCAAGCCCGGTGAAGTAGCTGTCTATCCGAGTGTACCAAGCACGAGGTGCTTGCTTCAGCCCATACGGTGCTCTCTTGAGTCGGCACACATGCGACTCACTGCTGAAGATCTCAAAACCTTCAGGCTGCTCTATGTACACCTCTTCCTCAATAACTCCATTGAGGAACGCAGTCTTCACATCCATCTGATGAATGTGCCACCCCATCTGCGCTGAGAGAGCAAGGATCGTCCGTATGGAAGAGTACCTTGCGAAAGGTGCAAAAGTCTCCTCATAGTCAATCCCCTCGATCTGTGAGAAGCCACGGGCGACAAATCTCGCCTTGTACTTCTCCACACTCCCGTCAGCCGCCTGCTCCACCTTGTAGATCCATCGCGAACCTACAACTGATTTCCCAACCGGTCTTGGGACAATCTCCCATGCACTGTTCCTGATGATCGAATCATATTCTTCGATCATGGCATCAACCCATGCGGGTTCCTCCACAGCTTCCTCAAAAGAGGATGGCTCTGTCACAACACATTGACTCATAAGAGCCATGTATCCGGTGTACCGATCCGGTGACTGTCTCTGTCTGCGCTGTGCTGTAGGTGGTCCTACAACCTTCTCTGCATCCCGAGCCAGTCGCTCAGCTTCTGTAGTGCGCATGCGCCCTCTGATGGTTGGCGCTGCCTGGGTGGTTTCTTCCACCTTCTGAACCTCCTCTTGTGGCTGATCCACATCCGGAAGCTCCTCCTTAGGAACTAACGGCTCCTCATCTGCATGCAAGTGTAGCTCCCTCTCAAGCGAACACTGCATGGCTTTCTCCTCCTGAAATTTTATATCCCGTCGCACAACAGTCTTGCGACTGTCTGGCACATACACTCGATAGTTATGAGGTGTATCGGTGTACCCCACAAATATTCCAACTTCAGCAGTTGGATCCAGCTTCCTTCTTGCATCCTTCGTCACATGCATGTAGACAGGAGATCCGAAAATCCGCAAATGGGAAATATCAGGCCTCTTGCCAGAATAAGCCTCCTCTGGTGTACTCATGCCAAGAACCTTGTGAGGACAACGGTTATGCACATACACTGCTGTATTGCATGCCTCAGCCCACAAGTGAAGGGGTAGGCCCTGATCATGCAACATCGCCCGTGCAGCACCCACGATCGTTCTGTTCTTCCGCTCGGCCACCCCGTTCTGCTGTGGGTTATGGGGTGCGATGAGCTCTCTCCGAATCCCTTCTGCGCTGCAGAACTCCTTGAATTCAGCCGAGATGAATTCACCACCGTTATCACTCCTTAGAGCAATCACCTTCTTCCCCGACTCCTTCTCGACCGGTGCTTTAAACTCACAGAACTTCGCGAATGTATCGCTCTTCTTCGACATGAAGAAGATCCAGCACTTTCGAGAGAAATCATCAACAAAGATCACATAATACTTGTGCTTTGCTGTCGAAGCAACTGAGAAAGGACCACACACGTCTGTGTGAACTCTCTCAAGAATCGTCGTGGCGCGACTATCCTTCTCGTGAAAGGTGGCTTTCACATACTTCCCTAAAGTACACCCCTTGCACTGATCTGACTGCGCAAGGGTGCCCTTAGGAAGTCCAGT
Source organism: Pinus albicaulis (assembly GCA_034641835.2). Taxonomy (NCBI): domain Eukaryota; kingdom Viridiplantae; phylum Streptophyta; class Pinopsida; order Pinales; family Pinaceae; genus Pinus; species Pinus albicaulis. The sequence goes on along the minus strand of CM076574.1, from coordinate 1,417,150,603 downwards.
AGAAATCTGCTGCAGAATCTTCAAAGCTCCATGGTGAAGATGGCCCAGTCTCCTGTGCCATAGTTCGCCCTCATCATCCCGGCTCACCACATCTCCAGCCTTGCATGCCATAGCTGCGCAGTCATCTACCTGCAACTGATAAAGGTTCTGAGTTCGACCCCCTATCTTCCGGGTCTCTCCAGTAGTCTTACTGCGCAGGAAAGCTTTTCCTTCGCTGAAGACCACATCATAACCCTTATCCTCCAACATCGCTACTGAAATCAGGTTCTTCTTCAATCCAGGTACATGCATGACATCCTTTAAGACAAAGGGTTTACCGGACTCCCTCTGAAAGGATACGGTACCGATACCAGTCGCACTGTATCTACCGTCATCGCCCATCTCGATGTGCATACCCAAATCCTTGTCCTCCAGATCCGAGAACAACTCCCGATCTCCCGTCATATGAAATGACGCACCGCTGTCCAAGAACCACACCGATCCCATCACACTTGAAACCAAGCATGCAATCAGTGAGAAGTCAAGCTCGAACTGTGAAGCCAAAGCTTCTCCATCTGCAGATCTTCCCGCTTGCTTGTTCTTCTTCTTCTTTGGACAATTGGTAGCATAATGTCCGTGATCATGGCAGTGAAAACATTTCACTTTCGCCATATCCTGCTTCTTGCCCTTAGCTCCAGAATGAGAGGTTTTCTTACCCTTTCCTTTCTTAGCTTTGGACACCAAAGCGCAGTTTTCTTCATCAGCTCCCTTTGATGAAGATCCATCTCGAGTAGTCCTCCTTATCTCCTCCTGCATGAGATCCGCCCAAAGGCGCTCCCATCCCGACAGCTTCTCCCGACCATTGACACTATCTTGATATGAGTGCCAAGCCGTCGGAAGACCAAGGAGAGCCAGGTCGACCATGTCCTCATCTTCGACAGTCACCCCCACACTTCCCAGCTCATCTCTGCATTGAGTGAACTTCGTGAGGTATTTGGCGATACTGTCGCCTTTCTCCATCTTGATGTTCCCGAGCTTATCTTTGAGCGCCAGCTTCCTTTGGTCACTCTTACTCTGGAATAGATCCGTCAAAGCTTTCCACATTAAATATGGAGTAGCCTTTCCATGCAGGCTGGATACAATATGATCATTGACGCCCTCCAACAGGATCCTTCGACATTTCGCGATCTTCTTTTGCCATGCATCGACCAAAGCTGCATCAGTGGGCTTTGGGACATCCGCATCCACGAACTCCTTGAGACCATTATCTTCTAACACTGCTTCCATTCGATCCTTCCATGCAACATAGTTCGAACTGCCTTCAAGAGCATATTCGAGTCGCAATCCATTGAAAGAAGACATCTTTCAACACCGGCACCAAGAAAATCAACCTTCTGCAAAATTCGAATTCCAAACTCCAAGCTCTATCGCTTCCGATCTATACTTGAAAACAAATTATTTCCAAATCAGAGATTGACTGCAAGGGCATTCACCGGATCTTTCACCTTACAAAGAAGGATGAATATTCCGGAGGCTACCTGGCCCGCATGCAGACTCTGTCCGAGGAAATAAGTTTGCAATCACCGTAATAGACTTCGACAATTAATCTTGCTCCGATACCATGTAGAAATTAGCTGAATAAATCACTTATTCACTGAAGATTAACCCGATCATATATCAATTTCGAATTGCATACATAACACATAACCTTCTTCTACAATTAATTGTCACATGCGGAAATAACAGAAACAATCTCACATCAAATCAATCACACATTAACTCAGAATGTATGGGGAAAGCCTATAGCTGAAAACCCCGCAGCTATTGTGTATATTATAATGGAGAAATCAAGTAACCAATAAAGTACAATACTCCTCACAAGTACTCAGTACTCTCTCATGAAGTTACTCACAATCTAGCTTGGTTTTGAACAAGTCTCGGGTTCAAAACACACCACTAACTACCTTGCCTCTATTGCGCAATCATGGCCTGTATATGAAGAGGTTCAAGGTTCGAATCCCCTTGCCTTGATTGCGTAATTGTCATGGACAATTCCTCCAAGTGTAATGCAAATCTCATGTAAAACAAATCTACCAACTGATAGCTTTACTCACCCTTTCATCTACCTCTTCCACTGGTCTCCACTGAACTGATCATGCACTGTAGTGAACTGAAGTATTCTTGAGTTGACTAATGAGTTAATATTTAGTAAATTAAATATTATTTAATTTACTCCACTCATATCTAGTTGATTAGTTAGTTAACTAATCCCAACTGGTTCAACTAAAACAAACAGAACACAACTCCACTATCTGTCCCGTTAACTCCTCCAAAACTCCTGCCACTGAAGTCTAACTGAAGCCAACCATGCAAGATGCCATCCAACCCTAGGAACCACGTGATTCCTTGTGTCAGTTGCATGAGCCACCTCCATGACTCAAACTGAAGTGCGCCAAGAGAGTAAACTGCTGTTTATAGTCAAAATTTTATTAAGGGTAAATAATATTTGACTTCCATATTTTTAGGAGATCAGTCTAAAAATAGTCTGGGTCCTAAAAAATAGGGTCTCATCTATTTTTACCGACATTGTAGCATACTTCAAGAATCTCCAAGTAGAATTCCCAAATTATGCTCCGTATGTCTAAAAATAGACATAGTCTAAAAATAGACTTTGCGCCAGAATTTGCCTGCGGGCCCACTTAGTGAAGGCGACTTCATTTCACTAAGCTCCATCATCTTGATGCATTCTCAACAATCTCAAGCTTTAAAGCTTATTGCATTCTTGAACAGCAAAAACAAAGATGAACTTGAGAAGTTGAAAATACAGGATAGGACAGAAACAATACTTTAGACCAAGAAATTCCTAACAAAAAGGAACACAATTAAAGATTTGGAGGAAAAGAGTGAGGCCATGAACTTATCAATAACAAATTTTTTGACAAAATATACAATGTTGAGGAAATTTGGCCTCCCAGACATACAGGGCTTTAATGAGAAACTGCTGGTCCAAAAACAGACTATGATAAGAAGATAAGGGACCATGCTAAAGAAAAAGTGAACAAGCCTCTACCACAACATTCTCCCACTGGAAAAGTTATTCTACAATAATTTGAAGACTTATTTTTCTGGAAAATGAGATTAAACATATTTTCATTGTCAAACCAAATTTTTCAAAGTACATTGATGCAGATGAAAGCTACAAAAAGTTGAAAAACATGAAGATACCTAATGCAAAACAGTGGCAAGAGTTTACAGATCTGTTATAGCAGCATAGAGGCAGAACAGTGAAGAAAGGCACATGTAAAACAGTGAAGCTGAGAAGGAAAAATAAAACAGTTTATGTGATTTTAGTTTTTTACTACTGATAAGTATCTTTTACAGCAGTGAAAGGGTAAAAGGAAAATCCAAGCATGACAGAGAAATGATATGATAGTGCGATAATTTGAAGAGTAAAGTGCATCTATCTTGTCATTGTTTACTTTCTGAGTTCCACTCATTTCATAGATGTTGTTCAATCTTAATGATTAAGTAGGAGTATTACTTCAAGACTAGTGTTAGAACTCCCTGTCTTGACTACTTAATCATTTAAATGTTTTCTGCTGATTTCCGGATTTAGGAATTCTTAATTTCCTCTTTTTCTGAATCAAAGGAACCTTCATTGCCCTTTATCCCTAAATAATCCATCTCAACAAAACAATCTATCCAAATCTCTGAGGGTTATCTACCTTGCCCTGAATACATTAGCATCCTCTTGGCCTTGCCTTCTAGTTCTGCTTGCTCGACTTTGACTTCGTAGCCCAATGGACTAGTAGATCCCTCTTTAATTTGTCTTCAAGTAATCTTATTTTCCACCAAACATTTGAAAACCAAAACCAAATTGAACTATCATAACTAGCCTAAAACTTTAAACAAAAACAAAGTTAAATGATAAAGAGAGAGCCCTCTCAAAAATTTAGGAAGGCTAGATCCTAAATTTCCAAAGTATGTTTTTGGTTACCCCTAGTTTTCTTCAAACTGAAAAATCCAAAAGCCCACAATCTTTAGAAATTACTAGGGTGATAACATACTGGCGACCATACTGGGGACTCTAACCAATCTCCATTTTTACAATTAGTCTTAAAGGAAGATCTTTAATCTATATTTTTACTTTAAGATTAGTTTTAAGGGTTGTGGGTATTCTTAAATAGTCATTATAGCTTCTAGGAAAACCTACTATACCAAGTCTAACCCAAATCCTAAGCCTGCAGTTATAGTAGATAACCCAGAACAGATTGGAAAAAACAAAAAGAAAAAACAAATTGTAAATTTAGAAGCTAAAGTGCCCTTAAGAAAAGCCAATTCTTTACCCAAAGAGTTAGTGAGCTTAAATGATATTGATTTTGATTTCAAGTTTGAACAATCATTGTTTAGAAATAAATCTGAAACTGATTTAAAAGAAACTGTCATAGATCCTATTTTTACTTCTTTTGCGAATGAAAAACCGAAAATTATTTCAGCATCTATAAGATCAGACAAATCTAAATCTCAAAGTCAAGTAGAAAGAATTAATGTTACACGGATTAAAGACATTGATGAAGCTATTAAATTAGCTCATTTTTTTATCTCAATTTAAGCCTCCAGTTTCTCAATTTCACACAACAATCTTTCCAGCAAAAGATTCAACTCTGTATGTTGTCACTTCATTTTTAGACTCCATTATCAGTCCATCCAACGAACCTTTTATTCCTGAGTTGCCTTTGCAGCCTAGGATTATATTTTCATCATACCCTCAATCCGCTGCATCCACTGGTTTTATAAGCACTATATCATCAGCTATCATATCCAGCACTATTCCTATAATTACTGTTATACCTCCTAGTTCAACAAAACTCCAAGCCATGGCTGCTAGGTATGCACCTCTTGTCTTACCCCAAAACCTTCATGATATGCCCAAAGATTATCAGAAAAATATACCTTTATTTGATGGCCTGTCACAAATTACTGCTAGACAACATGTTACTAGAATGACAGACTATTTTGAAATCTATGAAATAGACGAATCAAATGTTCAAGTGAGGTTGTTTGCTCAAAGTTTAACTGGGGAAGTCAAGAAATGATTTAGAAATTTAGCTGCTGGTAGTATAGCTGATGTAGCTACATTTCATAGAAAATTTCTAAATAAATGGGAAAATAAAAAGAACCCTTCGCAAATTTTATCTGAATTAAATTTTTTGAAAAGAGCTCCTAATGAGTCTGTTCAAGATTACTGCACTAGATACAACAGTGTCTACAATTCTATTTCAGCAGATCTTAAACCTACACCATATATTGTGCTTGTTAAGTTCCCTGATGGATTTGATCTAGATACGGCTTACTAACTAAGAGAAAGGAATGCTAAAACATTAGAAAAAATGCAATTAGATGTTGTTAGTGTAGAAATTAATATTCTAGCTATAAAAACCAGACTTAGGAATGAAAGGAGAGTCACAATCAAAGAAGAGAATTCAAAATTAGATGGTAATTTTGATTTTTTTGCTAAAACTTTAGAAAGAGTAGTTGAGCGATTAGACAACATTGAGAAAAAACCACAATGGGATGACCAACCCCAAATCAGAAATCCCAACTACAGAAAAAACAACAATCCTGGAAAAGGTAAAAAACTTCTCCAGATCAAAACATTAGGCCCCCATTCCAAGAGAACTATGCTGAAAGTTCTCAAAACAATGATGATGAAGATGAGGATGACATCAATATAGTAATGGGGATAGATGAAGAAAACACTATTTTCCTCACTCAAGAGGATCAAGAACTCTTTGAGCTTCAGCAACTCAAAGTAGAATCTAGTGAATCCTTTGATTTTAAACAAGGTTATGACTTCGCCATTAACGAAATTCACAGACATTATAACCTTAGAAACAGAAAAAAAACTGAGCCTTCTACAAAAAACACTTCACAAAATCAAACTAAAAAGGATGTAGAAGCACCAAAAACCAAAATTTTGGAAATTCTCCCAAAAGAAAACAAGAAAAATTCCAATCCTCCCAATCCTAAAAAAGGACCAAGTCCAAAAATTTTTGACATCACTAAAGAAGTGGCTCAATCCTCCAATAATGCTCAAAAAGCTAACACTACCAAAGCTCCTAATTTAGCAAAATCAATAATTCTTGATCCTAAGAAGAATCCTGTTGATTCTAAACCAGCGAACAACTGTTAACAATAAGCCTTCTACTGAAAGTTCAAAGTCTGAAAAAAAAATCCTGCTGCCCCTGAATCTGTCCCTGAAAAGAGAACTAAAGACAGCAAGAATCAAGAAACTCAAATAGAAAACAAAAGGACAACTCAAGAGAATAGTACAACTACTGAAACACCTGAAAAACCCACCCAGATAATTGTCACAAAAGATGAACTAATTCATATTAGTAAATATCAACCAGCGTTTAATATTCAAACTAAAATAGCAAAGTTAAAGATACGAATTCCTTTGACAGAATTGGTAAAGCATGATGTGTATAAAACAACAATTACTAAAACTTTCAGCATGAATATTGGTGAAGATTCTATTAATCTAAATGATGATCGGTCTGAATTAATTTTTGGTCCTGATGTTAATGGTAAACATTCAGATGGATCAGTTCCTCCCTTCTATATAACTCTTACTATTCACGATCAAATTCCACATAATGCAATGTTAGATTCAGGAGCTTCTCACAACTTAATGCCAAAAGCTATTATGGAAACTCTGAATTTAGAAATAACAAGGCCTTATAAAGATTTATTCTCTTTCGATCCAAGAAAGGTCAAATGCATAGGACTGATAAAAGACTTATGTGTCAATTTGGTTCAGTATCCCGGTAAAAGTATGGTCATGGATATTGTAGTAGCTGATATCCCACCTAAGTATGGTATGCTTCTTTCTTGCTCATGGGGAGCTAAGTTGCAGGGATCTCTACAATTAGACATGAGCTATGCCACCATAAAAATGTTTGGACAGCCTAAGAAACTTTACAGAGAAACTCTAATGAAATACATGGTTAGCAGTGCTAAGAGATCAATCAATTATCCAATTTACTCAACACCAACTGATCTAGATTCTTTCATTTTAGGTAACTCAGATAATAATGAGATCCAAACTTAATTAATTGAAACAAAGCCTAAACCAAACAATGATAATATTTTCCATCAAGCCCTTTGGAATTTAGAGTTTGATGGTTCAGTCAATAAGTCAGGAGTAGGAGCTGGAGTGTGGATCACAAGCATTGAGACAGGTCATTCGGAAGGACATGCCTTTAGACTCAACTTTAAATGCACCAACAACATGGCAGAGTATGAGGCACTTATCTTAGGCCTTCAAATCATCCGAAATTTAGGAGGTCAAAGAATTTTGATTATGGGAGATTCGGAGTTAATCATTAAACAAGTAAATGGAGATTATTCTGTTCATAATCCTAGATTAGCCAGATATAGAGATGCAGCAGTTGGTTTATGTGATGATTTACTAGAATGTAAGTTTGCTACTATTCCAAGAAAACAAAATTTGCAAGCACATTGCCTAGCAACTTTTGTCAGCACATATAACTTACATTTTCAACCAACACATAGATATACTGCTGAAGTTAAATATAGGCCCATTGTCCCTGATAATGTGAAATATTGGCAGATTTTCTTTGAAGATGAACAGATTTACCATTTTTTGAATAGTGAGGATGAATTTCAAAATTTTATGATAGACACAGATTGTAATTTAGATTCAGAATGTAACATAGATTTAGATGTTAATTGTAAGATAAATAATTTAGATGCACATAAACTTACCAAACCCATTATATTTACTCAATCTAACATAGATAACTTAGAGAAGGTAGATATAGAGGAAGTAATTGAAGATGAAATTGAAATGCTAGATTTGAAGGATAAATTTTTACCTAAGGGTTTAAATCCTTTGGAAGACTTGTTTGATTCCAATGATGTGCCCAAAAAGCCTAAAATGGAACCAGTCAAGTCTGACATTGAAGAATGTAACATTGGTACAAACACAAAGCCAAAAATGATTAAATTGTCAAAAAATTTACCCCCTCAAAAAAAAGAAAAATATATTGAACTTTTAAAGGAATACCAAGATGTTTTTGCATGGAGTTACGAAGATTTAAAATCATATGACAGTAATATCATTCAACACAAGATTCCTATAAAATATTATCAGAAACCATTTAGACAAAAATTGAGGAGGATTAATCCTGTCTTATTACCATTTATTGAAAAAGAAGTTAAACGCATGTATGATGCCCAAATCATTTCCCAAATCAGATATTTTGATTGGGTTTCTAACTTAGTACCTACAAGAAAGAAAACTAGTGAAATCAGATTATGTGTAGATTTTAGAAATTTCAATAAAGTTTCATTGAAAGATAATTACCCTTTACCCAAGATGGATCATATTTTACAAAGGGTAGTTGGATATTCCAAGATTTCTTTATTAGATGGTTTCTCAAGATATAACCAGATATTTGTTCAAAAACAAGATCAACCTAAAACAACTTTTACCACTCCTTGGGGCACTTTCATGTATGTGAAAATCCCTTTTGGTTTGATGAATGTTGAAGCTACTTTTCAAAGGGCTATGGACATAGCCTTTGCTAAGGAAATACATGAATTTTTGGTTATTTATCTAGATGATATCACTTTTTTTTCTAAGTTAGATAATGAACATTTGGATCATTTGAGACAAGTTTTCATTAAGTGTAGAAAATATGGTATATCATTAAATCCTAAGAAAACTCTTTTTGGACTAGAAGAAGGACAACTACTTGGACACATAATTTCAAAGGAAGGTATTAGGATAGATCTAGCAAGGATAGAATCCATATTTCAAATTCAACCACCTAGGAACATTAAGGAGTTACAAGCATTTTTAGGTAAAATTAACTTTTTAAGAATATTTATTTCTAATCTAGCAAAAATCATCAAAGAATTGAATAACATGTTAAAAAGGACTCTGTTTTAAAATGGAAGGTCGAAGAAAAACAGTCATTCAAATCTATTAAACATGCTTTAACAAAAACACCAGTCCTGATCAGCCCAAAATTTAGGAAAGATTTCATAATCTTTTCATTTTCCTCAGAACATACCATAGTTGCAGTTCTACTGCAGAAAAATGACCAAGGTTTTGAACAACCCATAGCATTTTTCAGTAAAATGCTTAGAGTTGCACCTTTGAGATATAACATAATGGAAAAACAAGCTTTAGCCTTGGTTAAAGCCATAAAATATTTCAGAGTGTACATTCCTTATTCCCACATTATTGCCTATGTCCCCAATACTGTAGTCAAAGATATTCTTACACAGGATGGGCCAGATGGAAGAAGAGAAAAGTGGATTTCCACTATCCTTGAATATGACATAGAGGTTAAACCAACCAAGCTCATAAAAGGACAAGGTTTAGCTAGGTTAATGGCTGAATCCAATTGTAATGCTTTGGATATAAATTTTATTGCCCAAATTGATGACCAGGAAGAGATGGCGACTCCATCGATCAATGAAGCCTTTCTAGACTCACCATGGTACTCAGATACTATCTTTGTACTCACAAATTTACAAGCTACTCCTGGATTAACTAGAACAAAAGCTAGATTCATCAAACTTAAAGTAATGAGATATTGTATTCTAGATAAAATGTTTTATTGGAAAGAACAAAGTGGGATTTTATTGAATTGTTTACTGAAATTAGAAGCTAACAAAATTCTTGAAGATTTTCATGCAAGTGATTGTGGAGGACACTTATACTGGAAAAGCACAACAAATAAGATTCTTAGAGCTAGTTTTTACTGGCCTAACTTATTTGCTGATGTGAAAAAATTTATTACTTCATGTCACAAATGTTAAATATTTGAAGGAAAAAGGAAGTTGTTAACTTTACCACTCAAACCTATTTCTACTGAGATGCCTTTTCAACAATGGGGTTTAGACTTCATTAGAGAAATTTACCCTCCGTCCTCTGGCCAGCACAAGTGGATATTGACTGCCATAGATTATTTCACCAAGTGGATTGAAGCCATCCCAACCAGACAAGCCACTAACTCAGTCATTATATCTTTCCTAGAAAACAACATTTTATCTAGATTTGGATGCCCACATAAAATTATTACTGATAATGTAGCTGCATTTAAATCTAAGAAAATGACTGCCTTTTGTCATAAGTACCATATAACCCTAGGCCACTATATTGCTTATTACCCTCAAGGTAATGGCCTAGCTGAATCTTCCAATAAAAGCCTTGTGAGTATCATCAAAAAACTACTTGAAGAAAATAAGAAAACTTGGAATAAAAAATTAGTCTATGCCTTATGGGCAGATAGACTTACTACCAAAAATTCAATTGGAACATCTCCTTACCAAATTGTATATGGGATGGATGCAGTTTTCCCATCATCTTTAGGTGTCCCAGTTATGAAAATTATCCAAGAATCACATGTAGAACTCAATGATATACAGAGAAGGATAAATCAGACTATTCATTTGCAGTAGACTAAGGAAGAAGTATATGAAAAATCTCAAGTCATTCAAGATAAAATAAAGAAAATATTTGATAAAAGAACAAAAGAAGATGACTTTGCCATAGGAGATAAAGTGTTAAAATTGGATTCCAGGAGAAAGGAAAAAGGAAAACATGGAAAGTTTGATTTTCTATGGAAAGGTCCTTATGTCATTTATGGGTACAGAGGTAATAATGAATTTTTTATCAAAAATTTGGATGGAACTGACGTTCCTGAAGGACCAGTGAATGGTAGAATGCTCAAAAAATACTATTCCTCTGAGTTAACTAATAGTTAATCCTAATTTCCTTTTTATATCATTGTAAATATCCATTGCAGTTTCTAGATTGGATTGGATGTTTTCTTTCCAAAGTTGAAGCTCGGAGTGAAGGCCCTAAGATATGAAAAGTAAAATGTCATAAGTATGAGTTTTTGCAGAAATCAGGAGAAAGTTACAGGATCATCATGATCAAAATGGAAGGCTACTGATTTCAGAGTTCTTCACATTTCACCAGGAAATGCCATCCCCATGTGAAGCCACTGTTAAGGTCCTATAAGTATAGGATTCATAATTTGGAATTGACTTATGATATTCTTGTAAAAATATGTACATACCTTTCTTTCTGCAAGTTGTTTTCCCATATTTTGTAAAAAATAGAAAATCAAAGGGAGGGTAAAGTCCTAAAAGAAATATCATAGGACTTAGAAAAAATAATATAGCCCAAAAGAAAAAGAAATAAAACATGAAAGTGAGAAAATCCAAGTGCCACTACTTTTACAGATGATTATGGCAAAGTGTCAATAAATTCCATAATCAATGATGAGTTTTACTGCTTAATCTTGACTTGTCATATTTCAATTTTATTGTTGTAGAATAGTGAATAAAGATTAGTCAGACAGTTTAATCCTGACTAATTACTAGATAGGTAGAGAATAAAGAGGTGCTCATCAGTTTAATCTGAGCCCTCGAATGATATAAGGTAGATTTAGATAGTTTTTATTGTTTTCAAAAGAATAACATGTTCAAGGTTGCTAGCTTAAATGCACTTGAAAAATGGAAGAAAAAATGTAAGGTTAAAAGCTGGGTAGGTAGAAAGAAGTGGGAGAATCATGTAAGTACTTTTTCACCAAGCAAGAATCATTAATTTCCCTTCCCTATAGTTATTCTACATTCTAGACTTTCAGTCAAAGAGGCTCAGAGCATTTCTCTGACTTCTGTTGGGACCAGACCCAAGGCTCTATGAATGTTAAGTTAAAGGTGTTGAATTTCAATGTTAATCCCTAACTGTCATCATTTACACTACATTCATCCATTTACATTTCAAAATTCATAAGTAAAGACCTTTTACTTAATGAAAAAGAAAAATCCCCTTTTGATTAATATCCATCATTCATCAAAACATAAAAACCCTCCAAAAGTATTATATTATAAGTTAAAGTGATTAAATTATAAATGGTTAAAGCTTTTTTATTTTTATATTATCACTTTTCTTAAGTTATGTAATTACATTTTGGTGTTTTCATTGTCCATTTTCTCATATTAACTTCTAAATTATCTATTAATTCCCTATAAGAATCCTTGTCCTATTATTAGAAATCCTTCTATTTTATTATCCCTACAAACCCACTGATACAAGATTTTATGCCAAAGTAAAAACTCTGGTAAAATTTATAAGTGTATATTATTATTGATAAAGATGAGATATGAGATATGATTACAATGGGGAATCACCGAGGCTTTAAATATAGCCTCATGGTGTCCCTTGGTGAAGAGGCATGATCTTTGATCATGCCCTTTCACTTAATAAAACCTAAGATAACTATATCTAACTAATAATTAATAAAATATACATAACATTGCCCCTCTCTTAAAGATGCTTTGTCCTCAAAGCATACGTAATGATGGACAATGTTGACGAACGCCTGGGTTTCTTGAGCGGTTTGCTCTTGCTTCCCACATTCTAAAAAGATCGTGGAGCATATTCTCGAGTTCAATCTTTTGTTGATCTGGATAGTGAAAAGATCTGATATCGACAAGGTCAGATCCTGTCTTGACTTCTATTAGATGTTTGATTTCCTATCTGGAGGCACTTTTATGGGTAGATCCTGGAATACTTTTTCGTGTGTCCGAACTAGTCCTTGTTCTTCTGGTGACTTTTCGTGGCTCCCTTTTGAAGATAACATTTCTAACTGATGACATTGTACTGTAGATGTTGGCGCTCCTATTTGAATCATCTTCGTCATCAGAGAGGAAGATACGACTTGATCTTCTCAGCTTGGAATCCATACAACCTGTGTTTTTGCCCTTTCCACTTAAAAATTATAAACTGCTTCTAATGGTTGGCGGAATAAGTACCTAAAGTTTGTAGCCATTGAATTCCTAAGACCACATCTACTCCTCGTAATGGAACGATGTAGAATGGAGATTCTAAATGAAAGTTTTTTATCTATAGTTTGACCTTATGGCATTTCCCTACTTTCTCAATCTTCTCACCATCGGCCACCATTACCTTCATATTAGGCATGGGGAAGGTAAATATGTTAAGTCTTTTTGCCATGGTTGAATCTAGATAATTGTGAGTACTGCCAATGTCGATGAGAACCATCACGTTGTTGTTCTTGACATGTCCTCTTAACATTAGGGTTTGAGGTTGTGATATGCATGTCATAGTTGATAATGACACTTGCGGAATAGTTTCGCCATCCACTTCTGGAGAGAACTCTAAGTTGTCTTCTAATCCTTCTATATATGAATCATTATTGTTAGCATCATTAGTTGCTTCACAACTGTATAGATGTTTCGCTTTTCCATTAGCACATCTGTGCTTAGGGTCCCAGTTTTCACCACAACGCTTGCACTTGCCCTCTCTCATTCTTTGTTTTTCCACACTAGATTTTTTTTCTTCATGAAGATGGAATGGGACATATTTTGTGTCATCTATATTTTCAGATTGAGGAAATCTTTGTCTTGAATAAAATTTTTCTGGTTTTGATAATCTTTCAAATTTCTTTTCAGCAACTTTTGCTTTTTTCCTTGTTACTTCTACGGATGTAATTTCATGCAGTTCGAGCTCTTCTTGTATATGGATTTCAAGTCCTGAGATGTAAGACTGAATTAGACGAGATTCTGACAATCCCGGTACTCGTGTTGCCAAGGTCTCCCATTCTCGAGTGTACTCATCCACATCTCCTTTTTGGCGTAATTTGATAAACGTTGAAAAAAACTTTTCTTCTTTTATGCCTTGAAACCTTTTGAAGAATGCATCCTTAAATTTCCTCCAACTGATAGCAAGCGTCTTCTTTTTCCACCACATATACCAATTATATGCTTCTCCTTCCATTTTCATGGAAGCATGCTTAATTTTTTCGTCATCACTAGTAATGTCATAAACCTCAAAATATTCTTCCGCTTTATTAAGCCATGCAATGCTATTTTTTTCATTACCATCAAACTTGGGTAGCTCGATTTTGGATTTTTGCTGATATGCTAATGGTGGAACAAGAAGAGGATATTGATTAGCAAATGCATTCCAGAGCTGCTTATTTTTAAAATCTGCGTTACTATCTTCTTGATGATGTGGAGAATTAGTTTTTTCCTGATGCTCTTCTGAGTTCCCTGAATCTGCAGAATTGTTTTGTTGATTTTGTTCCATGTTAGGAGATATTGGGGATTGTGTCTGACTTAACTTATCTATCTTATCATTTAGCTTATTGAAGAGTTCTATCATCTTGTTCATTGCTTCGTTATGCTTTTCTGTGGCCTCGTGATGATTTAGCCACATTTGTCTTTCTATTCGATTTGTCGTATCATGAACTTTTTTGATGTCGTTGGAGTGTCCTGCAACTGTACCTTCAAGATCGATTAATATTTTTCCGAATTCTTCAGAATTATTATTGATTTGTTTCTCGAGATCCACCAATTTCTTCTGGAATTCGACCATCGACATTGAACGTGTATGAGGTGGAGAATATTTTTCTGCCAGTTTTTCCCTCTCTCTTTTTTTAAATTAATTAATTAATTAAATTAATTTTTTTTAAATAATAATAATAATTTCTATTTTATATATATATATATATATATATATTTAAATAATAATTATTATTATTATTATTATTATTTTATTATTTGAATTATATATATATATATATATATATATATATATATAATTATGGGGAAAAAAAATTTGTTAACCTTGAAAAGTCACGTTGTTTTTAAAAGTCACTTTGTTTTGAAAAGGCACGTTGTTTTGAAAAGGGGAAATGGGTTTTAATACCATGGGCAATTACCATGGGCCCAAAAACCACGAGCTTGTAAACCACAAGCAATTACTCTTCCTTATTCCTTTTTACTTTGTCTTCACATGTACGTATATGTACTTCTTTATATATATATATATATATATATATATATCTCTTTTTACTTTTTCTTTTTTTTCTTTTAATTTATTTCCCCCTTTATGTTAACTTTCCTTCTCTCTTTTATTTTATTAATATATATTATATATATATTTATTCCTTCTTCTTTTTTAAAAAAACAAATGTTGTTGCCCACAAGCACTTGATTTTAAAAAAAAACTGCAATTCTGGAATTTCCTTGTAATTTCTTAATTCTGGGTGATCACATAGATCCCGAAGAGCGATGGCTCTGATACCAATGGAGTGTAAAAACTTTCGTAAACTTTAAGTGTATATTATTATTGATAAAGATGAGATATGAGATATGATTACAATGGGGAATCACCGAGGCTTTAAATATAGCCTCATGGTGTCCCTTGGTGAAAAGGCATTATCTTTGATCATGCCCTTTCACTTAATAAAACCTAAGATAACTATATCTAACTAATAATTAATAAAATATACATAACAGAATCCTTGTCCTATTATTATAAATCCTTCTATTTTATTATCTCTACAAACCCACTGATACAAGATTTTATGCCAAAGTAATTACCCACATGTGAAAATAAATCCCATAGATATCCCTTTGGCATAAAACTATCAATATTCAAATATCTCGGCCCCCTATAGTTTTAGACCATTCAAAAAGTCTAAAATCTATATAATAAATAAAAATATACAAAAAGCGCTTTATACATATTTTATATATGTCTAAGCACAAAAATATTATCCCGCTAACCTCATTTTACCCTAAGTATTTATAAAGGTTTCATTTCATCGTGCCTTTATAATTTACTTACCTTTCCCGCATAAAATCAACCCTAGATAAAAGTGACCTTTCCCATTTCTTTTCATTATATAAAACCCCACGTTTTATGTAAAATTAACCTAAGGTTTAAAACCCTCCACAGGTCGCCCCCTATTCATATCTTTAACCCCGGTCAACCCTTGTTAGCCTACATCATGCACTTTACCTTATATATATATAAACTCAATTTATATGTATAAACTCAATATCTTAACCCTGCGCCATATATCCTTCCCATGCATGAAACTTTGTTATAAATCATATAAATATACCAAGTTTTATTTCATATAACATTGTCCGACTCATAATAACTGCCCGGGTCTCACCCGACTTTCCATCGCAGCTCTTAAAATGATCCTGACCGTTCACATTGGCAAAACAGATCTAACGATGCACGATCAATTTTGTGCTCCGGAACTGATCGATCAAGGTTTGGTCAAAATCACGCAAAATACGTTATATTTCAAAACCACCCGATGCAACATGTCCTATTATCATTCGATCACGTTCAAAAGTCTTGAAACCACTTACCATGTATATCCAACGCGAAACCCACTAGCTTTTTTTCGCATTCGAAAAACAAATCTGCCTCCTGCCTTGGATTAGAGCTGTAATAAATGCCAAAATATAACGATTTATATTGAAAAGTAAAACTTTGATATATCATTGTTATAGGTATTGTTTTCATTCACGAATGGTAAGAGATTCCGCTCCAACTGTTTTAAAGAGTTTGAGCCCCTGTTTGACCAATTTCTTGCCCCAAAGCTAGATTTAACCACTGTTTTCATATCCGGAGCCCATTGAAGCCATCCTCTGCATCAAAAAATTCAGATTAAAGCAGAAGATACCACCAAAAACCCTTTTTGGCTATCAAGACACCTGTAAATCAGGTATTTTCTTGAATTTGACCTGCAAATTTCATGATTTGAACCACCAATCAAATGAATTAAGATACAAAGAATTGAATTGCCATTCCTAGTGTGTCCAAAACCTTGAAAAAAGAGGGCAAACCCTCGCAATTTTTTCTCAGAAATTTCCATTTGCAGAAAGCTCATTTTTAAAGCCAATCTCTCAATTCTAGACCATTTAAAGACAAATTCCATGGTTCAAAAGGGTTTGAAAACACACAAAAATCCAAAAATCCCCTTTTTTTAGTCTTATCCATCCATAAAACCTATGTTTTTTGTCATGAACTCTTGCTTAGATTCCCAGATTCTTAAATTGTCCTAGGTTTTCTTAAGATTACTCTGTTTCTATAAATTAACTACTGCAAACAGTATAATATTTCTTTATTTATCCTAAAAATGACAAAGAAGCAGACTACACCTAAAGCTGGGGGTCCCAAAGCTGCTAAAGCTATGACAGTCAAGCCTTCCAAGCCTGAATCCTAAAAAATAAATAAACCTACTCCAGTAATCACTGCCAATACTGCTGCCACTGTTAATCCCCTTCAACCTCCAATTTCCACTGAAGAAAGCATTCCTTTAACTGATTTAGATTACAAGATTGCAGACCCTATATTGGAATTTAATCTACTAGAGATTCATAACTGGTGTCATGGTAAGTTTTTGGATAAAAATCAAGATGACATCCCTATTTGGGAGTCCAATTTGCCCAAATATGTAGTTCCTGTTACTCATACAACCCAAGACCTTGTCAGAGTGTGTCAGCAGCATTATGTTCCTGATCAAAGATCCATTGTCAATGCAGATAGGGAGATTTTGTTTTCCATTACAGCAGAATCTATAAATGAGATGCTTTAAATAAAATTTGATCCCAGAGTAGTTCCATTGTCTATTGAAACATTGACCTAGTTATATTTAGGGATGGATTTTCCTAAGAGGTTTATGGTCTTTCAGAATTTCATGCCTGCATATGTAGACATCCCAAAGGTTAATCCTCCTTGTTCCACTTCAAAGTTCCCCGAAGCTTCTAGATAGGTGATTTCCATGTTATCATTTATACTAGGATACTTTAATGATGAATTCACAGATGCATCCATCATTGGTTTTCTATCTACATTGTCTCTTGGGAAGCCTCCTGCCATGATCTTTGATTTTGCTAGATTCATTGCTGATATCATCCATCATCAGTTGACAACATTCCCTAATGAAGGATTTTTTAGATATTCATCATATCTATTCCATTTGTTTCTATTTTTTCAAGATGAGCATTTTCTCATTGCTTTACAAAAGATGAATGTAGAGGGCCAGCCTCTACCAGTGATATTTTGGACATCCTTTCTCAGAAATGAAGGAAATAAATTCAGTTACAAAGATTTTTCAGACTTGTTTATTAGGCCAGCCATGAATTTGGTTTACAAGTCAGAACAACCCAGAGTGAGTGAGGAAATGAAAAGAATATTAGAACTGTCTGAACAATGAAAAGTAGGAGACTGGTACTTATATGAGAGACACACAAAAATAAGAATATTTGGAACTAATTTGTCCCCTTATAAGTTACCTAAATTTTTAACCATCAGGGTTTTTTCAATGGAATATTTAAGGCAAGTTTTAAATGCAGATGCTATAAACCTCATGGCTTCAAAGAAAGAGACTCAGTTTAAGTTGAAAAACCAAATTGGCCCTTTCATAGTAAACAGTAGGGAGGCTGAGAATGAAATATCCAGAAGATTATCAGAATATCAATTTCAAGAAAGTTTTCAGTGGAATTATGACCCCCAGGGTTTCCTCAGTGCTATAAGGATCAAATGCAAGCTTCCACATTTTATACATGATTCAAAACCAAATATTGAGAAATTTTCCAATCAAATAGAATGGGTGGAAAACACATTAGTAGACCTTACTGCTAATACAGAAACAGTGGAAAAAGCAGACAATTCATAGGTAATGATGGTCTTCAAACAGGAAGAAACTTCAAGTAAAAGAGACAGAGAGGAGCAAGGTTATTCAGCTGAAACTATTACTGAGAACAAGTTCAAATTGATTTACAATAAAAGGGCCAAAATTATTACTGTTGAAAAGGAAAAGGCTGTTGAAATAGATGATACCAATGATCAGCAAGAAAATAATGAGTCCACAGTAATAGTGAATGAAACATTGACAGAAATTGGAAAAGAACAGGGTGCAGTAGATAAGCAGGGCAGGAAAATGACTGAAAAGCAGGTTGATTTAGAAATTCCCTCTTCTTCCAAAACAGCAGAGGGAAAAGATTTTGATATAAAACAAAAGTACAAGCAAATTAAGGAGAAAAATGAGGAGATCAAAAGAGAAATTTATTCTCAATTTCTCAAAGAAAAACCAGGTAACAAGGACAGATTATTAACATCTTTTGATTATTCAACTAATAAAATGATCATGTCCTTCCTTCAGCGAAAGATTGCAGATCCTAAAACAGTTTCAGATTATAAAAAGACAGAATTGGAAGTTGATGCAGAGAGCATCCATGAGCTGGATCAAATAGAATTTCATAGACATACATAAGAAATGCTCTATTCAAAAGTAGTGGATAAAACTAGGAGTGCTACACAAATGCAAAACACTATTTTTAATATGCAAGATCAGATGAAGTTGGACAAAGCTTCTTTACATGCAAAAGAGCTAAGGATTAAGTCCTTAGAAGATCTATTCCTTTAGATAGGGGTGGATCCATCAAATATACAAGTTTCCCAAGCATTGATAAAGCAAAATAATGATGACATTACTGCTTTGAGGAAACAATTAAAACTTCTTCAAAGTGAACATCCACAAGAAAAATAAATACTGCAAGGACAAATAGAAAAGGATGAAATGGAAAAATTAATACTAAAGATGACTGCTCAAGTCAAGGATATGGAAGATAAAATGGATATCCTTATGAAAGAAAAAGAAGCTTTGAAAGAAAGTGATGTTTGTAACAGCGGAAGTTATAGATTTTGAATACTGTAGCAGAAGACTTGCAGATTTGTAGATTTAATAGAAAAAGGCTTTAATTATAAAAATACACGGGGTATTTATAATAATAATATTTATTGATAAGATATGACATGATTGAAAGTTTACAATGAGGTCCTGCTTTTATACCTATGCAGGTACCTTTTCATGAACAGGCATGTCTTTTAGACATGCCTTTTCAGTTAACTAATCATTACTTAACATAATCCTAACTGATTATTTAGTGATTACATTTATTCTATTTTATTCTATTAATACTATATTTAATACTTTAGTTATGAATTAGATTCATAACATTGCCTCCTTCTTTGAAAAGATTTGTCCTCAAAGCTTAACTTTCGACAACTTTCCTTTACTTGAAATTATCTGCTAAGCATGTCTTTAATCACTAGTACCTTCTTAATTACTTTAGTATTAATTAATTAAATTAAATATAGTATTAATAGGATTCTCTCGTTGAGACCCAAAACACAGAGGACCATACACACAGGAAATATAGAAATGATTTATCAATGAAGGAACCTGTTAGAGCCATGGTAAGTGAAGGTGCTGGTAGTAAAGCAACTCCCGCTGCTACTTCCAATAGCTTGGCCAGCATAAATGATAAGTTTGAAATGAAGAGAATTCTATTGGTTGCAAATGCTGGATACAGTCGAGCTGTGTTGTCTAGGCATGGAAAGGCTGTTGAAATGTCAAGGAATCACAGGCCTTGTTGCATAAGAGAGAGAAAACATACTGAAAGTATGAAAAATGTTGGTGCTAGTGGTGGGCCTGTGAGTGCAGAGCCTGAGATAAAGAAGGCAAAATTGTCAAAAGATGAAGAAATTCTTATCGTGGGATGTGATGGGATCTGGGAAGTTTTTACAAGCCAAAATGCAGTTGACGTTGCCAGACGGAAGCTACAAGAACACAGTGATCTGGAAACACGCTGCAAGGAACTTGTCGATGAAGCTATAAAACGTGAAACTATGGATAATACTTTGCAGTCAATTCCATATTCGAGGGGTTGCTTGCCGTCTCTAGACCAGAGAAAGCTGCTCCATGATTCTATTTATATCGACATTAAATATTCTACAGCAGGATGGCATGCTATACGTGATATGGTGGTTCGTGGTGCTTCTGCAATTGCCATATCGGCTGTAGTCTCACTAGCAGTGGAGGTTGCTAATTTGGGTCTAGCGGATTGGAGTGTGAATGATGTTATCTCGTTTTTGCAAAAGCATTTAGAATTCCTTGCTTCTAGCCGTCCAACAACAGTCAATCTTTCAGACGCTGCAATAAAATTGATAGATGGAAAGGCAACGCCTGTACCTTACAGGAATTCAAAACTTAGTCGTCTATTGCAAACTTCACCGTATCGAACGTTTGATGCAAGTGGTTGGCCCGAGTCGCCTTTCAGACCACAACCTGAGCCCAAATCATTAAAATATCATCAAGAAGATAGTCGACCGCGACTATTCAATAATCACGCCAAAGAATGGATGATTCATAAAATGAAGGAAGCTCTGTTCGAAAGGACTGAGGTAACCGCCGCGGAAGAAACCAGGAAGGCTGTGAAGGCATGGTTAATGCAGGTGTTATTGAAATGCTATTTATACGTGTTCTTGACCGCTGCCATCGCTATCCACGTCATGCACTTGCAGTCATCGTCAAACGACACGTGGTCAGATATAGCCTTGGAAGCGGGATTTCTGCGTACAAAGTCTTCTGGGCAATTAAACTGATACGGGTCATCGAAATAAAAAAAATAAACGTCGTTTTGCGGGATAGTCGTAACTCGTTTAATAAAAAGTCATGACCCATGGTGGTAGATTTATATATATAAATATATTATAATATTAAAAAATATTTATTAATTTAATTAATTAAAAATTACTATTTAATTAATTAAATTAATGAAAATTTGTTTATATATATATATATATATATTAATTTAAAAAAAAAAAAAAAAGGAAAACATGGATGGAGTTTAAAGAGAATGTACGAAGAGATTCTACAAAGAAGATATATATGCCTCACAAATAATCCAAAGTAAAAAAATTAAAAAAATAAAAAAAATAATAATAAAAGTAAGGAAGATGGAAAACCACTGGATACTTTCAAGAGGATTTATGGATGGGAACAACTATGAACCTTATTTACTACAACGGAACATTCTACGCTATACCATCCGCCCTTTCAATGTCATTCCTCGGCCAACAGTGAGCGTAGAATGTTCCGTTGTAGTAAATAAGGTTCATAGTTGTTCCCATCCATAAATCCTCTCGAAAGTATCCAGTGGTTTTCCATCGCTTTTGTGACAGTTCGTAAATTTCCACCAACTGTTCCAAAAATCTATCTTCACATAAGCGTTTCCCAACAGATGCAAGTTTGTATGCAGTGGCATTATCTTTCTTATTCACAACAATGCAATCTGAGAAGATATGACTTCCCCAAAGTGGGGCCGGAGAAGATGTTATAGGCTTTACACAACTATCTTCTGTAGTAAAAAGAGTTTCAAAATGTTCATTTGGGGGTCCCCGAGCCCCAGCATTTAACTTCTTTCCTTCTACATGCAATGGCAAGGTAGTTTCTTGAATGATGCTATTATCACTCTTAACTGGGAATTTCTTCACCTCTATAGACTCTTCCTTGTCCAGAGAAGAGCAGCTAGAGTTACAAGTCTGTCCCTGAGAATTATTGGATATAATGGAAGGCATGCTTACTTGCAATTGTTCTAGTTCATTTTTATCTTGCAAATTATTTTTATCTGCATCAGCATCATCTTTTTGTTTTTTTTTTTATTACTGGCAATGATATTTCTTGTATAAAGTGCACATTTATGTCCTGTGAAGTATATGTCTCCACATTTCCAACAATTCTCTACCTTTTTACTTTTATTACGCATTGGTGGGGGAATATATTTGGTTGACTTTTCCATGGATGTTTTACTTGATTTCCCTTTATCATAACTAATTGCTTTCTCATTTTTACAACATTTTTCATCTTCTTTATTATGGACTATTGCAGAAAATTCTGCACATAACTTTTCTAAGTGCTCAATCTTTTCTAAAACTTTTCTAATTATTTCGGGCTTTTCACGTAATGGCACATTATATGGTAAATAATGTGCTCGGGCTTGTAAACTACATTCGTAGGCTTGTAGAACAATGTTGTGTGCCATTGCTTCAACTTGTCCTCAATATGGCTCCGATACCACTGTAACAGCGGAAGTTATAGATTTTGAATACTGTAGCAGAAGACTTGCAGATTTGTAGATTTAATAGCAAAAGGCTTTAATTATAAAAATACACGTTGAGACCCAAAACACAGAGGACCATACACACAGGAAATATAGAAATGATTTATCAATGAAGGAACCTATTGGAGCCATGGTAAGTGAAGGTGCTGGTAGTAAAGCAACTCCCGCTGCTACTTCCAATAGCTTGGCCAGCATAAATGATAAGTTTGAAATGAAGAGAATTCTATTGGTTGCAAATGCTGGATACAGTCGAGCTGTGTTGTCTAGGCATGGAAAGGCTGTTGAAATGTCAAGGAATCACAGGCCTTGTTGCATAAGAGAGAGAAAACATACTGAAAGTATGAAAAATGTTGGTGCTGGTGGTGGGCCTGTGAGTGCAGAGCCTGAGATAAAGAAGGCAAAATTGTCAAAAGATGAAGAAATTCTTATCGTGGGATGTGATGGGATCTGGGAAGTTTTTACAAGCCAAAATGCAGTTGACGGAAGGCTTTAATTATAGTTATGAATGGTTAAATGAGGATTCTCTCGTTGAGACCCAAAACACAGAGGACCATACACACAGGAAATATAGAAATGATTTATCAATGAAGGAACCTGTTGGAGCCATGGTAAGTGAAGGTGCTGGTAGTAAAGCAACTCCCGCTGCTACTTCCAATAGCTTGGCCAGCATAAATGATAAGTTTGAAATGAAGAGAATTCTATTGGTTGCAAATGCTGGATACAGTCGAGCTCTATTTAGTTGAGAGATTTGTAGATTTAATGTTATGAATCTAATTCATAACTAAAGTATTAAATATAGTATTAATAGAATAAAATAGAATAAATGTAATCACTAAATAATCAGTTAGGATTATGTTAAGTAATGATTAGTTAACTGAAAAGGCATGTCTAAAAGACATGCCTGTTCATAGTACACCATAGGTATAAAGCAGGACCTCATTGTAAACTTTCAATCATGTCATATCTTATCAATAAATATTATTATTATAAATACCCCGTGTATTTTTATAATTAAAGCCTTTTGCTATTAAATCTACAAATCTGCAAGTCTTCTGCTACAGTATTCAAAATTACGAATTCCGCTGCTACAGTGGTATCCGAGCCATATTGAGGACAAGTTGAAGCAATGGCACACAACATTGTTCTACAAGCCTACGAACGTAGTTTACAAGCCCGAGCACATTATTTACCATATAATGTGCCATTACGTGAAAAGCTTGAAAAAATTAGAAAAGTTTTAGAAAAGATTGAGCACTTAGAAAAGTTATGTACCCAGGAATTTGACTTAACGATAGTCCATAATAAACAAGATGAAAAATGTTGTAAAAATATAGAGAAACGAGTTAGTTATGATAAAGGAAATCAAATACAAAACATCCATGGAAAAGTCAATAAATATATTTTATTAAGTAATAAAAGTAAAAAGGTAGAGAATTGTTGGAAATGTGGAGACATATACTTCACAGGACATAAATGTGCACTTTATACAAGAAATATCATTGCCAGTAATAATAAAAAAACACAAAAAGATGATGCTGATGCAGATAAAAATAATTTGCAAGATAAAAATGAACTAGAACAATTGCAAGTAAGCATGCCTTCCATTATATCCAATAATTCTCAGGGACAGACTTGTAACTCTAGTTGCTCTTCTCTGGACAAGGAAGAGTCTATAGAGGTGAAGAAATTCCCAGTTAAGAGTGATAATAGCATCATTCAAGAAACTACCTTGCCATTGCATGTAGAAGGAAAGAAGTTAAATGATGGGGCTCGGGGACCCCCAAATGAACATTCTGAAACTCTTTTTACTACAGAAGATAGTTGTGTAAAGCCTATAACATCTTCTCTGGCCCCACTTTGGGGAAGTCATATCTTCTCAGATTGCATTGTTGTGAATAAGAAAGATAATGCCACTGCATACAAACTTGCATCTGTTGGGAAACGCTTCTGTGAAGATAGATTTTTGGAACCGTTGGTGGAAATTTACGAACTGTCACAAAAGCGATGGAAAACCACTGGATACTTTCGAGAGGATTTATGGATGGGAACAACTATGAACCTTATTTACTACAACAGAACATTCTACGCTCACTGTTGGCCGAGGAATGACATTGAAAGGGCGGATGGTATAGCGTCTTTCACCATTCCCTTAGAGGAGGAGGGAATTGGTTCAACCATAACCATTCCCAACCGCATTCCCATGCGTTTTGTACCATTCCCTCATAAATTGCGGAACAGTTCTCAAAATTTGCGGATGATTACCTGCGGCTCCCGTCTCCTATTAATCTTAAGCCGACAAGGTTTGCAACCTAAACATGGACAACAACCGAAGATTACTTACACACAGATAAGGAGCAGAGATTCATAACAATGTTCCCCCTATTCCCACAGTTATCCCTATTGTTACTGTTGTTGTTCCTTCTACATTGGGATACAAGTTGGCAATCAAAGGGTCATTGGTAACTGCAGTATCAATGTAATCAAATACTACTTCCCACATAGAATCATCATCTACACAGGTACAACAAACACTTGGAGTAGCAGAGATAGTGAAAGCCATGGAGGAGATGTCCCTTAAGAATAATGAAATCAATGGTTTAAAGAAGACCATTCAAACTCTTGAATCATCCAACAGAAATTCTTTAATAACATCAAAGGGACATGAACAAAGAGCAAATAGATTGGAAGAGCAGGTAAAGGCTTTGCAAAAGCAAGTGAACTTTAGTGAACAGGTGTCCTATATAAAGAACTATCTCTGGACCAAGATAATTGAAGGCATCCATCACCAATGGCCATCAATTAAAAATTATATATGAGCAAAGGGATTTACTTCTGGCAACACAATTAGAGATTCAAAAAACAAAGGAAAAAATTGCAAATAAACCATCTTAGGCTTTAAAGCTTATTGCATTCTTGAACAGCAAAAACAGAGATGAACTTGAGGAGTTGAAAATACAGGATAGGACATAAACAATACTTCAGATCAAGAAAGTCCTAACAAAAAGGAACATAATGAAAGATTTTGAGGAAAAGTGTGAGGCCATGAACTTATCAATAACAAAGTTTTTCACAAAATATACAATGTTGAGGAAAGCTGGCTTCCCAGACATACAGGGCTTTAATGAGAAACTGTTGATCCAAACAGACTATGATAAGAAGATAAGGGACCATGCTAAAGAACAAGTGAACAAGCCTCTACCACAAGGTTCCCCCACTGGAAAAGTTATTCTACAATATTTTGAAGACTTATTTTTTCTGCAAAATGAGATTAAACATATTTTCATTGTCAAACCAAATTTTTCAAAGTACATTGATGCAGATGAAAGCTACAAAAAGTTGAAAAACATGAAGATACATGATGCAAAACAGTGGCAAGAGTTTACAGATCTGTTATAGCAGCATAGAGGCAGAACAGTGAAGAAAGGCACATGTAAAACAGTGAAGCTGAGAATGAAAATAAAACAGTTTATGTGATTTTAGTTTTTTACTGCTGATAAGTATCCTTTACAGCAGTGAAAGGGTAAAAGGAAAATCCAAGCATGACAGAGAAATGATATGACAGTAAATTAATTTTTCTACCATAGTGAAAATTTCATTTTACAGCTGTCAAAAGGTTAATATATCAGTTGAAAGTGTATCAGGCTAAACAACAGGGTCAAAAGAGTATCAGAAATGCAACAGCCAGCAAATTTTTACTATTGTAATTTCTCTATTTTTACAGCAGTGAAGAGATAGATGAACAACGTGAAAGAGTATTAGGAAGAAAGGTAGTGTTAAAGGATATAAAGTGGAAAGAGTATCCATGAAGTCGTCTTTCAAAAGATATTTTCAAAGTGCCAGCAAGCATGGACAGCTATTCAAACAAACAGTTTTTTGTTAGATAAGATATCACTATTTTTTCTAGATAAGAGGACAGCTTTCTAAGTTGTTAAGCAGTTGTCCCTCTTAATGTGTAAAGATATTTTTATTTCCTAGAGTTTTTCCTAGATTTCTCTAGGATATTTTGTAATAAACATTTTGTATAAATACTTCAGTTTATGAAGTGTTTAGTGTGGAATAAAATTGCTAAGAACATTATAAACATTTTGCTGGTACGTTGGAGGCTCACATGTGTTGATTTCAAAGCAGCAGTCTAGACAATAGCTAATTGGACTTCATAATTCAAAATTCATGCGATAATTTGAAGAGTAAAGTGCATCTATCTTGTCATTGTTTACTTTCTGAGTTCCATTCATTTCATATATGTTGTTCAATATTAATGATTAAGTAGAAGTATTAATTCAGGACTAGTGTTAGAACTCCCTGTCTTAACTACTTAATAATTTAAATGTTCTATGTTGATTTCCAGATTTAGGAATTCTTAATTTCTCCTGGTCCCGTTTGACCCCTGCCTCCTTCCTCTTTTTTCGGATCAAAGGATTCTTCATTGCCCTTTATTCTGAAACAAGCCATCTCATCAAAACAATCTATCCAAATCTTTGAGGGTTATCTACCTTGCCCTGAATACATTAGCATCCTCTTAGCCTTGCCTTCTAGTTCTGCTTGCTCGACTTTGACTCCATAACCCAATGGACTAGTA
Organism: Pinus albicaulis; assembly: GCA_034641835.2. NCBI lineage: Eukaryota > Viridiplantae > Streptophyta > Pinopsida > Pinales > Pinaceae > Pinus > Pinus albicaulis. The sequence continues at coordinate 1,417,123,197 of CM076574.1, read as the reverse complement.
GATCCCTCTTTAATTTGTCTTCAAGTAATCTTATTTTCCACCAAACATTTCAAAACCAAAACCAAATTGAATTATCATAACTAGCCTGAAATATTAAACAAAAACAAAGTTAAATCATAAAGAGAGAGCCCTCTCAGAAATTTAGGAAGGCTACATCCTAAATTTCCAAAGTACGTTTATGGTTACCCCTAGTTTTCTTAAAACTGAAAAATCCAAAAGCCCGCAATCTTTAGAAATTACTAGGGTGATAACATGTCATTTTCATCATCTAGCCCCAGCAGCAAAGGTGGGCTAAGCTTTAGTCCCAACCATTGGATCTTTTTGGCCTGCATGGCCCTCTTGTATAATGGTGCCATTTCCAATGAACCCCTCAGTATTTCTAGAGTATGGTACTCCCTGTTCTTGAGGCTGTGAGGGAGGTTGTTCCACCTCCTCTGGCTATCCATAATGCACTCATCCTCTATCTGCCTAGAAACATCATCAAAGTGGCCTATTACCTGTGTTTAATTCTAAAGGTAGCTTTCAACTAGTGCAGGGTCCCTTTCAATCTCTCGACGGTTAAGGATGACTCCTCTTGGGCTGAACAATTCTGGTCTGATATTTAGGGGTTCTCTAGTTCTTCTTCCCATGAACCCCAATATGTCTTTTGCTCTAGTGTCCTCATTCGTCATCCAAGATGCTAGAGCCATTAGCTGTGTATCCCCCATTGTGGAATTGGGGTCCCAAGTATCCATATTTGTCAGCACAATTTTATGCACATAAAACTCTGTCATTTTTCCTTGATCAACCATGTTAGCTTGCTTGTAGAAATCCATGAATTTCCAACAATCATGGAAAGGTATTGATCCATGGGAGGCTAGAGTTTTGATCTGAAATAGGAGCCATTTCTCCTTGAGGTACACAACATATGAGTCAGAAGGGAATCTGTGCTGAAGGGCTTCTATGCATAAGTCTACCATGGTGGTTACTTGCTGCCCCTTTTGATGCAATTGCTCATTCAATGCTACATCCTCTGTTTGTGCCTTCTGCAGTTGCTCCTTCAGAATTGTTTCTTCGAGTCTTTCCTTATCCCTTGGTGATTGTTCAATTATAATTGGGCTCGTGGGAGGAGTTTCTAGCTCTCTCCGACTTATCCTTTGACTCTTGTCAGCTTTGAAATACATAGAGGTCTGCCTTTTTCTCTTTGCGCTTTGAGGAGCTAAGGTGGAAACTACCTCTGTCTTGAGAGGATGTGGTGTTGTGTTGTGAGTCTACTTCTTTCTCACTTTCTGCTACCTCTATGACTTCTATTTCCATCTCTTCCATTTTTCCTTGGCCCTTTGTCTCTTCCTCTTCTTCTTCTGGTTCTTCTTCTCTAAGGTTAGGAGTAGAATTCTTCCTTTTTTGGGTTGCTATAAAAGCTTCCCTTGGTCCCTTTATACTGTGTCTGATGTGTGGTATACTTCAGAAGATAGCTCGACTGCTGGTGATGTTGTTCTTGTTAATCAAGGTTGTCATTGATGTCAATATGGGTTTGACTAAGATGTCAATATTCTTGAGATTTTTGGTTCCAGATGATGATGTCTTACCTAAGAATTTTCCAAGTGTCTGATTGGTGATCTAGTCCCTAAGTACAAGCCCATGATGTGAATAAATATACTTAATTAATCCATACTTGTGATGATGTTATACTCTTATATGACCACACTTAATGATGGTGTTTGATGGAGATTGGAAGACTAAGTGATGATGTGATTAATGATTTAAAGAGAACTTCCTAATCATATTACCTATAACATAACACTGTGCCACTATGAAATACACTCATTTCTAATGTCCTACCATGATCCTATGATGAAGGTGTTAAACAATGAACATGCCAAAACAATGAATAAGCCTAACAAGAGAAGCATATCTGCCCTACCTCAAATTCTGCACTAATTAATGACCAGTCACATTAAAAAATGATTTTTACTATCTTACATGTAGCCTTTCAATTTGATACCTATGCCATCTTTTAGGGCATAATTTTTCCTTTCCAATGAGCTATTACTTGGCCCAAAACTCCAAGTGGTTTGGGATATATCGATTTTTCAAGTTAAGGAAATAAATTTGTTCTCGAGCCGACCTGTGCTTGTCCTTCATGTCGGCCTTCCTCTAGAAAGACGTGTCCCTTCAATTCAACGTCAGACTCATATAAAAAGGAGTGTTGAACCATTCATTTGACCAAGGATTTTTGGTGAAGATATTTAAGGAGACAAGGAACAACAACAGGAGGTCGAGAAAAGAAGTTTGGGTTGATTTTAGAAGGCTGGGGTAATTTTCTGTGATTGACTTATTATTCAAGACCAAAACATCTATCACTGTAGAAGCTCTGATTACCTTTAAAAAATTATCACTCAACCTACAAAAAACCTATGAAAAGTCTCTTGTGAATGGACTACACCCTCTGTCTTAGCATGTCTCCTCATCTTGGTGTGTGGACAGTTTTGTGGAGATTGACTTGGTGAAGAATTCATAAACAAGTGGACAGAAAAAGGAGGAGGCCGAGAAGGATATTTTTAGAGAGAATAAGAAGAATTTGAGGTCGAGGTACAACAAAGGTTATCTAAATTATTTCTGGCCTGTTTGGTGCATATTTTAGGGTATACTTTTTTTTATTTTGGAGGGTTGTAGGCTCTGTGAGACAGTAGAGAAATCACGGGCCTATTATGGGCTTGCTAGAGGGGTCGTAGGGCCTATTACCAAGCTCAGAGATAAGGGAATAGGCAACATGGGATTCATCTAAACAAGGAAAGGAAGTCACACTGATTTTGAGGATTTTTGTAGTGGTAAGAGAGGGTTGTCATGGACTGAAATGATGCCCTAACCAGATTTATATTCTATAGTAAGTGCATCAACTCATGAGTACAGTTATGTGGATGATTTTGAGTTGAATTTGTTGCTAGGAGGATCATATTGCATCCTGTGGAAGCCAATTGGAAGAGAACAGGCTTGGTTGTTAGAAGCCCTTCGCTAGTTTGACATTTGAAGCAGTAAGGGCTAAGACACCACAAGCAGCTAAACTTGGACCTGTGACTACTAAACATCTCAGACTTGTACCATAATTGAACAAGTATCTTGCGAAATTTGGGTCAGTCATTGAGTTAAATAGGAAGCTTGTTGAGAACCTACCAAAGCTAGATTGAAGACTAAACTTGAAGTAGACTTTGGTGCTACTCTTGAAGAGACTTGTTGAAGAACCCTTGAAGACAAGTTTGAGGCTTGTTTGAACAGGACGTTGGAGCATCTTGGAGAAAACTTGAAATAAATCTTGTAGTGTCTGTGAAGTTTTGTTGGGGATATCCTTGAGCATACCTTGGAGAATACTTTGGATCTATCATTGAAGATCCATTGAAGGGAATTGGAAGCATAATAGAGGCAAATCTTGAAGGTGCCCTTGGAGACATGACGTTGTGTTGAAGCCTTCATGGAGTGACCTTGGAGAAAGTGTTTGAGTGACATGAAGAACAGTGGTGACACCTATTGAGAAGAAAAGGTTGTCATTGAAGAAGTGATTTGGAGGAGGCATAGTTGAAGATTGACAGGGCTTGTTGAAGAAGACTTTGGGAGCTGTGAAGAATAACCAAACATATTTTGACGAAGTGAAGTTGAGGGTTGGAACCCAGGAGGTTGAAGCCTCATAGAGACAAGGTCGGTGCCTTAGAAGATAGGGTTGGAGCCTTAGAGGATTGGAGTCCTCAAGAAACCAGATCGGAGACTGTACCAGAGATAGGGTTGGAGCCCTAGATGTTGGTGCCTCAAATTGACAAGGTTGGAGCCTTGGAAAGACCAAGTCGATGCTTGGCACAATACAGGTTGGAGCCTGGAATATTGGAGTCTTCATCTAGGATTGGAGCCCTATATCATTATTGTACTTTACTTATTGTAAAGAAGATTTTAATAAAAGTATTTTTTCTATCATTGTTCATTTTGTGTTCTAAATATAAGTGATCTAACTACTAAAATTAACAATTGAAAAGAAATATTGATTCACTCCCCTCTCAGTATTTCCAATAGTTTTGTTGTTGCACGCTTCTCAAATACGTAGCCCACTCTCGGTACTGCTCTGCAGCGGGCTCCCTTCGATATCTTTCCCTAAAAAATTCTCAATTCACTGGTTTGGATGAGACAGGATCTCTTTTTATTAGATTGCACACCTAATTTTGGAGCACTTATGTAACTCGGCCTCAGCTCCAGTTTTCGTTAGAGACCGTGGTTTCCTTCTCTCTATTAATTCATGATGGACTATGTGTTTCCTCTCCTCATTCTCATCTACTCCACTTGATTTGAATTTTTTTCTTTTGCATGTCAGGTGGCGTGACTTTGCAGTTCTCCCTAGTCATACTTCACGATGGTGGCCAAGCTAACTGGCCACCTTTATGCCCCTTAAACTTTAAGTCTGCAAATTTAATTATTTCTGGCTATTATGGATGCATAGCGAGCGGTGAGAAGCTATACCTGAGTTTACCTGTTGTTTTCAAGGCGTTTGTAGGAGCTGGAATTTGGAGACAAGCCTCTTATATGCTGCGTTCTTCCTTATTTTCCTATTTTCTGAGGGAGCATCTCACTAAATGAGAAACTCTCTGAGTGAGCTATTGATCTTTCTTTCTGTTTCTTCCCATTTTAGATGCTACATGGGGTTGCTCCAGATGCCATGGGTGGCACTCCTGTCTTTCCTGGGGTCTTCTTTATCAGCTCCTCCTTGTTTTTCTTGCAACCTGTGAATGAAGGAACTTCTTGATGTTTGTAGCAGTTTGTGGCTTTCTTTCTTTTGCTAAATTGTGCTCAGGAATGGAGGAATATGGTGTATGGAGGTGATGGAAGGAGTTATGGAAATGAATGGAGTGAATGATGGGATGGATGGTAAAATAGAAGGGGAGAGAAGATGCATGCTTCTCTGTGTTTCCAAAAACCATTAATAACTTGTAAAACAACAAACACATAAAACACAGAGATGCAGATGTATTTTTTTGTTTTTTTTTTTTTAAAAGAAATTGGGCTACCTCCATGAAGGTTTTCAACCCATGAAATTGCCTTGGGTGCCTCAGAGAGGTTTTCACCCATGGATCTGTATTCCCTTTTCTTATTTTTTCTCTTCTTTTTTTTTAGCAAGTGAGCTGCCTCCATTGAGGTTTTCAACCCACAAGCTTGCCTTGGGTGCCTTAGAGAGGTTTTCATCCATGGAGTTCCCATCACATACACCTCTCTACTTATTGAATTTATGAACTTTGCCCTTGACAAAGGCTTCTTGTAAATTTTAAGTCTATGACCATTGACAAGCAAGGGTATTCCTTCCTCATCTATGGTTTTGATTTGAATTGTGCCATTATCAAAACATTTTCCCACTTTGTAAGGTCCCAACCATCTTATCATCATCTTGCCTTTGAAATATTTAAACCTTGAATCATAAAACAACACCCAATCTCCTTGTTGGAAGGTCTTTTCTTTGATGTTCTTGTCATGTCAGACCTTCCTTTGTAGCTGAGCTACCTCCGTGTGAAGAAGTGCTTGCATTCTGAACTCATCCAATCCATTTAGTTGCAGGAACCTCTCTTTTTGGGTGTTTTATAGATCTAGATTTAATTCAGCTTCCATCCTTAAATTATTTATTTCAAACTCAACTGAAAGTAGAGCCTTCTTGCCATAGACTAGTTCATAAGGAGTGAATCATGTTGTCTTCCAAGTAGTGTTGTAGGCCCAAGTAGCTTCTACCAATCTATCTGCCCAATATTTTCTGTTGCTGCTCACAACCTTGGTGATGAGGCTCTCTAAAGCTCGGTTAGTTACTTCTACTTGGCCATTCACCTGAGGGCGATAGGCGGTAGAAGTTCTATGCTTAATCTTGTGCTTCCTCAAAAGATTATCAATGAGGTGAGAGACGAATTGTGCTCCCTGATCAGTGACTATTTCTCTGGGGTAACCAAATTTGTAAAACACATTCTCCCTCAGAAATTCTGCTACTTTCTCCTCGGTTGCTACCTTCACTGCTTTTGTTTCAGCCAACTTTTTCAAGTAATCAGTGCAGACTATGATATACTTCTTTTTTCTGGATGGTGGATCGATATGTCCAACAAAGTCCATGCCCCACTTGCCAAATGGCTCAAGAGCCACCTGAGGGTGCAAAGGCATCTCATCACTTTGCATGGGTTTGCCCATCCTTTGGCACTAGTCACACCTACTGGTGGATCTTCTAGAATCTTGGTGAAGGGTAGGCCAATAGTATCTTGCCTACAAAACTTTGTAAGCAGTTCTCTTTGCAACAAAGTGGCCTCCACATGGTCTGTCATGACATTCCGAGAGGATATCAAAAAAAAAATCCTCCCTCATGCATCTCCTTAGAATTTGATCAGGGCCTAGCTTGAAAAGTTTTCCCCCAATCCATGTGAAAGGGGAGCTTTTTCTAATGATTCTTCTCCTCTCCCTGAATGAAATATTAGGAGGGAGTCTCCCAGCAACCAAGTATTTGGCTATATCAGCAAACCATGGTGAGAGTGATGATATAGAAAATAGATGCTCATCTGGCAATTGGTCATCCACCATTCCTTCTTCACTTGCAGGGAGAGCCAACCTGGACAAAAAATCTACAACAACATTCTCCTTTCCAAGTTTATCAATAATAGTCAAACCAAATTGCTGCAAAAGTGACAACCACCTAATTATCCTAGCATTAACATCCAGTTTGTTCATTAAATACTTGATGGCTGCATGGTCAATGTAAACAAAGGTCTGATATCCAGTTACATAATGCCTGAATTTGTTCCAAGCATGGACAATGGCTAACATTTCCTTCTCAATAACAGTATAATTCAATTCAACCTTGGACATGTTCTTGTTGATGAAATAAATGGCATAAGGGATTTTGTCCTCTAATTGTCCTAATGTTTCCCCTACAGCTTTGTCGGATGCATCAGTGTGGATGTGGAAAGGTAGAGTCCAATTTGGGCCTCAGAGGATGGGGGAAGTAGTCAAATTTCCCTTAATGAGCTCGAAAGCCTCTTGACAAGGACCGGACCAAATAAACTCAGACTCCTTGGCCAATAACCCAAATAATGGTGAAGCCATATTGCTGAAATATTTGATGAATCTTATATAGTAACCAGCTAAGCCCAAGAAACTCCTGACATCTTTCTACTTTTGAGGAGCAGGTACCCTTTTGATGATAATAATTTTGTTAGGGTCTACCTATATTCCTGCTTGGGATATGGAGCGTCCTAATACAACCCCTGCTTTCTTCAGGAATTCACACTTTTCTGGGCTCAAGGAGAGATGCATATCAATGCACCTTCTTAGTATCTTACCCAAATTGGAGAGAGCTTCCTGGAAGTCATCCCCATATGGTGTGAAATCATCCATGTAGATTTCGACAAATTCATGGACTAACTCAGAAAATATGCTCGGGACAACTCTTTAGAAGGTAGCTGGGGCATTGCACAACCCAAAGGGTAGGACTCTATAAGTGAAGGTACCCAAAGGGCAGGTGAAAGTAGTCTTATCCTAGTCTTCAGGGCTGATTTGAATCTGATTGTACCCACTGAACCCATCTAAGAAAGAAAAGAACTTCTTCCCCACAAGGCCATCTAGGATTTGGTCTATAAAGGGCAAAGGGAAATGGTCTTTCTTGGTGGCTTTGTTAAGTTCTCGATAATCAACACAAATTCACCACTTCCCATTTTTTTTGGGATTAGGACAAGAAGAGATACCCACTCACTATCAGATATAGGATATATGAACCCTGCATCCAATAGTTTATGCACCTCTTCTTTGACTATGTCCTTTAGAGTCGGGTTCATTCTTCTTTGGGGTTGTCTCATAGGCTTGCATCCTTATTTGATGTAAATAAGATGTTTGCACATTGAAGAATGCACCCCTTTTGATCTGAAAATGGAAGGTACTTGAAAAGGGTGCAAGGTATCCATTTTCAATTATGTAAATGAGTGCAAAAATACTTTAAGTCGAAATCTGAAAATGTGAGAACTTCATATTTCTAATACAGAGATAGACTGTAGGCGCATTTACCGGATATTTCACCTTTCAAAGAAAGGATGAATCCGGAGGCTACCTGGCCCTTCTACAGACTCTGCCTAAAGAAATAATATGTAATCACTGAGATCCGATCAATGAAAGTATTTGTTTTAAGTGCAAAGTATTCATTGATCCAGCTTTAATGTGTGAATAGGCAAGTATACATATTCTGCAAATGAAGTATAATGGTTTGAAGATGAACTAATAAGTTTTGTTCACTATTTAAACCTGCTTGGGAAAAGTTTGCTTATAAAAATTTACTTTTTAAAAGAGCAGAATCTGAAAATATGCAGCAAAATTATATAGTATGACAGCAAATAATTGTTTAAGCGGTTCACCCCTCTCTTGGGCTACCTCCGCTGGGTCCAAAAGCCTCTAATTAGGCTTTTCCCTCTTTGATTAAATGCTCAAAATGTGAATACAACTATATAGAAGCCTCAAATGGAAAAATACACTGCAAATTAAGATTCAGAAGGCTGAAATCAGTATAAAATGACTAAACAAACACCTCCATTGGATGAAGATAGTCCAAAACAGCTCTTCTTTGCTTAGGCCCTGGTGGCTCCACGACCAAAAACGCTGGTAAATTCTCTGTTAGAGCACCCTGATGGTTCTGCAAACACTCCCAACAGCTCTAGCATGATCGAATACCCCAGAATAAAAAAAAAATTCGTCCCAAATGGACTTCCCTAGCCAAAGTTATGGCTCTTTTATTCCAATTGCCAGTTTGGCCTAAAAACACTCCAGCTAAGTCTGGCTAACTGCCAGATAGCTCCGACAAAATAGGGGTGGCGCCTAAATAAGTGGAATCCGCCATAACTGCCACCGAATTGGAGGGCTAAAGAGATAAGGGCCACGCGACCAAATCCGTCGGAGTTTGTTTGAAAAACTTTGAGTTATCAACGGAAAACTTTAATGTTTTAACAAAACATTTAAATGTGCAAACGCCAGTCCATGAGACCACGTCCCCGCCACCTGCGCGCTAGGAGATTTGTGCCACGGTTCTGAGTGACTGGTTATATGATGGAGGGGGCTAGCCCCCATTCGGGCCCCGCACAATTTAAAAACAAGCCTTATATAAAAATTTGCGCCCATGTCTTAACAAGAACCAACATAGCCCATGTGGTTGGGCCGCTCGGCTGTTCCACCGTCGACCCGGGGTCGAATCCTGCCCCGACCATAATAAAATTTTGAACGCAAATGCAATTTCAATACATTCCGCCTTGGGGCCATGTGGCGGCCTCCGGGCTGGCCACGTGGCGCTCTCTCATTGGCCGTCTGCAGAATATTCTGTGGAATATTCTTTTTTTAATAAAAGATTTTTATAAAGTCAAATTGGCCATTTTTTTACTGAAATTGAAGAATTTCAAAGTTGAATATCTTCTTCATACGACGTCGGTTTTCAGTGCCGTTCGCGGCGTTGGGATCGTATCGCCGAGGCCTATCCCGTCGCTCAGGTTCCAAACCAATTTGAGCACTTTAATTTTTGAGCTTTTTCCCAAGCTCAGATTTGAGCTCCTGATCACACCTCCCAAATGAGAGGCTTTTGGTCCCCAAAAGCTTACTGAAATGGAGAACTGAACTATAATACAGCAAATGAGAGAATAAAAATCCTCTTCTCTTCAGCCCTTCAAACACTTTTGCCTTACAAAGCAAGTGAATTTGAACCACAAATGAAAAGAAATCGACATTTCCCTTTCTGAATGCGCTTGTCCACAACTGACCTTCTTGAACCCACACAGAAATTTCTGGCGAGAAATTTACAGATTGAAACTGTACAACGCTGCCTTGATCAATGATCTAAGGTGGCTCACAAACAAACAAGATATTACAGCATAAAATACATGCATACATCCGAAATTTGCGTATGTACAAAAGGAGTACGTCTTACTGTGTCAAGAAGTCCATCCACTTCTCACCAAGCCACTTCCATGGTGACTTTTGCTGCTGCAACTTTTCCTCATGTGAAACTTCCCTTTCCACATCAATAATGGAATCCATGATTCCACCTTCGCCAATATTTTTGTCCTCTTGCTGCATGTGCGTGGGACGACGAGTTGGATGAAAAGTCCAACAATGAGAGACAACATGTCCCTTCTTTTGGCAAAAAGTGCAAATCATATGCACATTCTTTGAAGGTAGTCTTTGCTTCATCTGCTTCTTGTGTGCCTTCTTCCTCAAACAGCATCTCGAAACATGATGGTTAAATCGACCACAAAATGTACAAGAAATCCTCTTATGCTGCTTTGCATGCTTGCCATAAGCTACATGTCTACCATCTTCTTGCTGCAACAAAGGCTTCAAACTATGGTAAGGAAGATTGCCATCATGACATTGATGTAATTGAGAACTTGGGAGAAATGTTCTCTTCAAATTTGCATCACATTCTTGAATGCATGTGCTCAAAGCTTCGCCATTAAGCTGCTTATAGCCAAGACCAATATTCTTGGGACGCTCCACAACACAAATAGGCTCAACAATGCCTTGTGCATGCTTGCCCAAACCTTTGCCTTCTTCATAGCCCATTTTCAACATCAATTTGGACCCAATACCTCTTGTATGTCGTTCAAAAGAACCAACACAGTTTTCAATAGAGGAAACTGAAGACAAATCAGAATGATTTACCTCATGATTTTCATCCTGAAGATGAGGTATTTTCTTGGACAAAGCTTCTTGAGCTTGAAGAAGCTACAACTCCATATCATGCAATTTTTGAAGAATGGCTTCTTTCTCTTCCTGCATAGCTAGCAATTGTGCACGAAGTTGAACACTTTCCCTTTGATCCTCAAGGAGAATTTGCACCATGTCCTTCACCTTAAAGAACTCATTCTTCATGTCATCATTGAAGAATCTCGTGAAGGAGGAAAATTCACTTGTAGCAGAAGTTGACATTATGTAAATGGTCAAACAACCAAAAGGAACTTCCAAAGAAAAGTCCTCAGCGCTTTCTAACAAATGACAAGCTTTTAACTAAATGTCAGTAAAGACCCCTTCTTAATCAAGCAGCCATAAAACAGTGAGATTGACTGTTTTAACACCTTTTGCACACAAAAAAATGCTCAACCCGAGCTCTGATACCATCTGATCTGAAAATGGAAGGTACTTGAAAAGGGTGCAAGGTATCCATTTTCAATTATGTAAATGAGTGCAAAAATACTTTAAGTCGAAATCTGAAAATGTGAGAACTTCATGTTTCTAATACAGAGATAGACTGTAGGGGCATTTACCGGATATTTCACCTTTCAAATAAATGATGAATCCAGAGGATACTTGGCCCTTCTACAGACTCTGCCTAAAGAAATAATATGTAATCACTGAGATCCGATCAATGAAAGTATTTGTTTTAAGTGCAAAGTATTCATTGATCCAGCTTTAATGTGTGAATAGACAAGTATACATATTCTGCAAATGAAGTATAATGGTTTGAAAATGAACTAATAAGTTTTGTTCACTATTTAAACCTGCTTGGGAAAAGTTTGCTTATAAAAATTTACTGTTTAAAGGAGCAGAATCTGAAAATATGCAGCAAAATTATACATTATGACAGCAAATAATTGTTTAAGCGGTTCACCCCTCTCTTGGGCTACCTCCGCTGGGTCCAAAAGCCTCTAATTAGGCTTTTCCCTCTTTGATTAAATGCTCAAAATGTGAATACAACTGTATAGAAGCCTCAAATGGCAAAATACACTGCAAATTAAGATTCAGAAGGCTGAAATCAGTATAAAATAACTAAACAAACACCTCCATTGGATGAAGATACTCCAAAACAGCTCTTCTTTCCTTAGGCCCTGGTGGCTCCACGACCAAAAACGCTGGTAAATTCTCTGTTAGAGTGCCCTGATGGCTCTGCAAACACTCCCAACAGCTCCAGCATGATCCAATACCCCATTCTTTTTTTAATAAAAGATTTTTATAAAGTCAAATTGGCCATTTTTTTATTGAAATTGAAGAATTTCAAAGTTGAATATCTTCTTCATACGGCGTCGGTTTTCAGTGTCGTTCGCGGCGTTGGGATCGTATCGCCGAAGCCTATCCTGTCGCTCAGGTTCCAAACCAATTTGAGCACTTTAATTTTTGAGCTTTTTCCCAAGCTCAGATTTGAGCTCCTGATCACCTTTCATGTCCTTGTAATCCCAATAAAACACTTTTAGATTCTCTTTCAAAAGCTGGCATAGCTGCTTCTCTTCTTCATTCGAGAGGTTTGGATTGATTTTAAGAGATCTAGAGAAGCCTAACTCAATAGCCTTGGTGGATTTAGAGGTTTAATCAAATGAGTTCACTTCCATCCAAGGTTGGCTTTCAAACTCTTTGATTATGGTTTCGAGAGGAATGTTAGTGGAGAATTGATTTTGAATGGCATGGTTGATGAGTTCATCTTCATCAAGCTTCCCCCCTCTAAGAATAGCATCTATGGTAGACATATGGGCAGTGTTATGTAACTCATCTTCTTCATCCTCCAACCATATAGGGAGATCATGATCAATGGAAGGCTAGGTTGGAGGATATAACACTAGCTGTTTAGACACAGACCCATTTTTTATAGTCATGTTTCCGGCCCGAAAACTAATATAAGCATCTGCAATGGCTAACCAAGGTCTCCCTAAGATGAGGGGGTAACCATTAAACTTGGTTTTTGGTTGCAAGACCAGGAAATTTGTAGGATACTCCCAAGAGTCAATGGTAACCATAAAATCATCAACAATTCCTTCCGGAGTTACTGTGGATCGATCTGCAAGTTGCAGAACTGTTGTGGTTTTCCTCAAAGTCACTTGGAGGTTAAGTTTCAACATAGTTTCCTTGGTCATGATATTGATGGCAGCCCCTAGATCAATCAAAGTGTTGGGGACTATGACACAATCTATATGCACATCAACAACTGGACTACCAGGGTCCAAGTACTTTGGAAATACCACCTTCCCTAGCATCAGGTCAGACAGTTGTCCTACCACATTGAGGGTGGGGGTATCTCTCTTCCTTCTCCCAGGTTTCTTGAAACACTCTTCTTTGATGAGCCTATTGTAGATAGGGACATACTTAATGACCTGGAGAAGTGGTATCTTTACACACAAATTTTCCAATTCTCCCAGGATTTCAGCCTCCTCTGAGGTATGCTGACTAGGGTGGATCAAGCGCTCAAGAAAAGGAGGTTGTTGGATTTAAGTGTTACCTTATGCCTTTTCCTCCTCAACCTCTATAGGTGGAGATGGAGGATGGTTGTCTGGGAATACTCTTCCTGACCCGAGATTAACCTCTTGTATCTCCACAGCATAAGCTGGATAGGATGTTTCTCAAATGGGAGCCTGTTGCACCTGTCTGTTGTTCAGGTTCGGATTGGGTTGTGCAGGTATAGGTAGCCTAGGTGCAGCAGCATGAGTGAGCTGAAGTTGAGGTTGGGGTGGAGGCATTAGAGCAGGTGGTTGATTTTGTTGAGGCCTCCACCCTTGGGATCGATTTTTCCACTGAGGTTGTTGTGGAACATACTTCTGAAATGGTTGGTTTACTCGCTGAGGATGATATGAATGGTTGTAAGGCCAAGTAGGAGGTGCAGACCGGGATGGGGGAGTGGGGGTGTACCAAGGTTGCATGGGTGCGCTCTGATTGTTGTGATAATAAGAGTAAGGTGTACCTGGCATACCTTGTTGATATGGCCTAGGGCCTTAAGGCCTTCTCTGGTTGATGAAATAGAGTTGCTCTGATGTTGCTTCCCCATCTCGATATACAATCTTAAGTCCAGGTAAGGAGGGACACTTTTCTGTAGCATGACTCTCCTCACAGACTAAGCAAACCTCTATGACACCCAATGGACATTCATTTCTTGGATGCTTCCTGGTACATCTAGGACAAAATATGAACAGGGCTCTCTCTGCTTCCTCTTGCTTCCTTTTGACCTACATTGTGTCCATTTGCAAAGCAAAGGTGTGCAGCTTGTCACTCTTGAAGTCCTCTAGCATGTTTACAATCTCATGTTTTATGAAGGTGGAAGAGGAAGGGGTATTGGATGTGTTTTGGCCAGCTCTGCCCTTCTTCCTGAATGCCCTAGAATGGTTTCAGAAGACATTTTTGATTGTTTCATAAGGCAGTTGGTAGATATCTCCTCCTGATAGCATATTCAAGGTTTCTATCATCTCTTCACTGATCCCTCAAAGAAGTACAAGTTTAAGTGATGCAAGATCAAGAGTACAATTGACTCTCTTATAGTTTAATTGAAACCTCTCTTCATAGTCCTCTAGGGATTCATCAGGTCCTAGAGTCATACTAAATATTTCATCCTTAGTTTCCTTGGACCTACAGTAGTCTCTGTATTTGTTGTTGAAGGTTTCTTCCATCTGTGCCCAGGTAGTGATGCTATCCCCAGGTAGACCCATGAACCAGCGCAGGGCTGCATCCTTAAGGGTGGATGGGAATAGCTTCAAATTTTGATCATCAGAGGTGTAGTCATAAGTCCTACAAACAACATCAAATTCAAACATAAATGTGTTAGGGTCCTCAAAGGTAAGTCCATGAAAGTGTGGAAGAGCTGAGGGGCTAACGTTTTTCATCTTAGTTTCCCCATCTACCTCTCTTATAGGAAAGGCTCTCGCGATCTCAACCAGGGTTAAGATAGGTGAAACAAGTCCCTCAGTTGAAACATGGTCTTCATCTTCTTCCCCAATAGGTTCCTCAGAGTATTTAGAAGGCTCTCCTATAGGGGGTTCAATCGCACTGCGACTCAAAAATAGTGAAGGGTGGCTAGGAGGTGATGTGGGGGTTTTAGGTAAGATTTATCTTCGAGTATTCCTACTCCTACGAGGCATGAAATTCAAATATTTTTGTATTTTTTTTAATATTTCTAAATGACATGAAAAGAAAAGAAAGTAGAAAAGAATGCTAAAACAAAATCAAAACATCTACTAGACACCTCCTCGACAACAACGGCAAAAAGTGGTGAGCCTTGGTATTGCACCAAGAGTGCTGCAACTCCCACAGGCTGCCCTACTTTACTTTATCAATCCGCGGTTCGTACAAACTTGGAGGTGACAGTGCTATATACACAACATATGCATTATGTTCATGTCATCCTCTTCTGCTTTACGAACGAGTGCTATTTCTTAAACTATGATAAAAATTGAAAAGTAAATTGTTGAAAGGAAATGACAGAAAGGAAACTAACTTTATTTGCAGAAAGGGGAAATGAAACTATTTTAATGTGCAGAAAAGAAATGACAGAAAGAAACTAAATTAAATTGTTGAAAAGAAATGACAAGAATGAAACTAAACTTAAATTGTTGAAAGGAAATTAATTTAAACCACACTAAACTTGGACAACCAACTAAACAAACCCTACTTATCTTATGCTCTATCTACCATGCTTCTAACCATGTAGCTAAGCTATCCAAGACTTAATTCTAATTGAAAAAGTGTTGATTTGCAGCTTGGAGAAGAAAGGGGTAAAGGTGCTAATGGAGAGATAAACACATGAAACCAGGCTTAGAAGTGAAAAGAGCGGGTTTAAACCTTATTAAAGCTTTATTATAGCGCAAAAAGGTTGTGGAGCGGAATGATTTAAAAAGTGCGATGGCAGAGTTGCGATGGATCAAAAATTGCTAAGTGCGAAATACAACAGGATACAAACTGCGAAGTGCGAAATGCGATATCGCAATCGCAATATCACAAAGTTGGAGGGCTAGCAGAAGTGTTATTCAGGAAAATTTGCGAAGTGCGAAGTGCGATGGGTGACGTGGTGGTGGGACCGGCGGCGGAGTGCGATGACAGTATCGCAATCGATGAAAATGAGTGGTAAGTCTTAAAGAAAATGGGAAAATGATGCGAAGTGCGATGTGTGATGCGGTGGAGTTATCACAATTAGCGAAAAAGAGCGGTAAGTCTTAAAGAAAAAAGGAAAACGATGCGAAGTGTGATGTGCGATGCGGCAGAGTTATCGTAATCGGCGAAAAGGAGCAGTAATTCTTAAAGAAAAAAAGGAAAATGATGCAAAGTCTGATGTGCGATGTGGCGGATTTATTGCAATCGGCGAAAAGGAGCGGTAAGTCTTAAAGAAAAAGGAAAAGGTTACGAAGTGCGAAATTCCAAAAGGCCAAAGGTTGTGAAGTGCGAAATGCGACGGGATAAAAGTTGTGAAGTGCAAAGTGCAGTGGGGAAAAAGTGGTGATTTGCGATGTGGTAAAAGTTGCGAAATGCGAAATACGATATCACAGTTCGTAATATCGCGAAGTTTGAGAGGTAGCGGAAATGTTGTCCAGGAAAAGTTGCGAAGTGCGAAATGCGATTGCGAGAATTTCGAGGAGGAAAGGCAGAGATCAAACTTTAAAGTTTTTTCAAGTGTTTTATGAATTAAATGAATAACAATCCTTCTATAATTTCTCCTTGCTGTCTCCTTCAAGTCTTTATGATAAAATCCTTATAAAAATGCTAATAATTCATGATTTTCTGCACTCAACCTCATATTAGGCACTCAGAGTATGTTAGCCTTAATCACCAACTATACTAGCATCATAAAACCAAATAATAATAAAAATGCAAGAAAAAGATATTTAAGAAGGCAAAAATGTGACTATTAACCCCTCCAAATATGTCTAATGTGTTGGACATTGGGTTCAACGCTCCCCGTGTATTTCGCGACATGGACTAATCGCCTCTCGTGGATCCTAACTCTGGCGATTGTAGCAGAGACTAATGCCTGCGGGTTTTGGTCTAACAACAATCTTGATTCCAACAAGTGATATCAGAGCGACATGTCTCGAGTTCGAAACTCACCTGGCTCGTGTTGGGGGGGGGGGGAGATTGTTGGACATTGGGTTCAACGCTCCCCGTGTGTTTCGCGACATGGACTAATCGCCTCTCATGGATCCTAACTCTGGCGATTGTAGCGAAGACTAATGCCTACGGGTTTTGGTCTAACGGCAATCGTGATTCCAACATAATGATGGAGCTCATCAGTGGTTTCAATCACTGAAGGTGACTCTTCTTCCCTCAGTCTTTTTCCTGCTTTCTCCTGTGGGACGAGAGTCTGTGATGTAAAAGAGGATACTAACTGCTCCTCAGCCTCTTGCAGAGTGTTTTCAACCCACTCTATTTGTTTCATGTACTTCTCTATTTTTGGCTTGTGTGTATGAATGTAAGGAGTAGACTTGTTTTTTACCCTTGGTTTTGAGATGGTTCCTAATGGATCATAGGACCAAGTGAAACTGAGGCCGAACTTCATTCCTTCAGAATTATGTCTGCTTCTTCCCCTATTGTCCTGCTGTTGCAAATAAATGGTCCTATTTATGTTTTAATTCTGAATTGTGACTTCTTCTTTGCTGACACAAAGTGGACTTCATCAGCATTCAACATTTTCCTGATGTATTCTAAAGAAAAAATCTTCATTGGACGGAATTTTGGGAGCTTGTAGGGAGCAAGCTCACAGCAATAAATCTTCAACTCAGTGTAGTTCAGGTATAAATACCAGTCACCTTTCTTTGCTTGATCTGATAGTTGTAAAATTCTTCTGACATCCTCACTGACTCTTTGTTCAGGTATACTGCTAAGAAGGTTCACTGTTGGATGTACAAACAGTTCAATAAACTGTTTGTACGAATACTCCTTCAACTCTTTCATCACCATGGTATTCCAAAAGATGACTGGCTACTAACTGTCATCATCATCATCTAATTTATGCGTTGCAAACTTACAGTTGTCTCCCTGAAAATATAAAAACATATAAACTAGAACATAGGCATATATAAACACCTCCTCTATTTGGAATCTGACAAATTGGTCATGGATAGCATCTGCTAGGAACTGGCTAAAATTGAAAAGGATGGTTGGCTTAGAATCTTTAGAGAAAATGGAAGGAAACCTATGATTGGCTCATTTACCCACTGTTCAGAGTAGTATACAAGGAGGTAAGAAATGACAGTGATAATGTGCTTGGCTTGTTAAGGGAAAATAGAGGAAGAATAGGGAGGATTCTTCTTAGGCAATTGGGTATCTTCAACTAGAAAAAGCTCAAGGGTTTTAGCCCTTTTGGCAAAATCCAACTTCTGATACAACTCATTGAGGGCTTCATGTGAGAAAGGGGTTCCATTTTCTACAACAGGGGCTTGCATCATTTGGTCAATAGATTGGGCAGTGATAGTGAACAGAATTTCTCCTGTGGGAGCAATTATGGCTCTTTGGCTGGGTATGTAACATGCCTGGCACTTACAGATGAATTCAGGGGCACTGTGGGTATGGGGAAAAATATAATGAGATAAATTTGACTCCCACAATCCAATATCATTGGACTTGTCTTTGTACTTGTCTTCTAGCCAACAATACATCTCAAAAATCTCTAATTCACAGAGGGTTTAGTGAATTTTGTAGTCTCTGTCGGCTAAAGGGATATGATCTAGGTCAACAGGAGGATGGATCAATGGGTTTACAGGCTCCTCCTGACCTTTCTTCTTAGGAGGCATGATTCAGTTAGTTTCAGAGAATTGAAAAGGGTTTAGGAAGGAATTGGTTTACTGAGATTGTGTAAAAACTCTGGGATTGGGGAAGAAGGCACAGTGGAAGCAATGCTGGGTTTGGTAATGATTAAATCAATTGCTCCAATACTCTGTAAACTTGTAACAAGTATACACATTGTAGAGAAATAATTAAGGTAAAATTTCACAGGTCCATTGTGCATAGCTTTATATGAAATTGGGCAGTTTTCGTTGATTGTGGCGTGAATCCGTTGCATTAATGGTCAATTATGAATTAAATGTTTAACAGATTTCTTTTCGTGGGAAGGGAGTTAATTGGTAATGAGTATGATCGCGTTGGCATGAAAAGATTGGCGCTCAGCAAATAGAATAGCAGTTTTGGTAGCAGAGGGGAAAACAACTTTCTAGGGGGGGGAGCGGGGGAGTGGTGCATGAGGCGGTAAGTGGTTTGAGTGGAGGGCAGTGCGAAATACGGAGGAAGTGCCATGTTAGTGTGGGCTCGAAAAGAAAAACTCCTTTTCTTGGATCCCCTCCCCGACAGTAAAGCTCGAATGGAGAGGGGGGGCTAAAAACAAATAAGAACCGTGGGATTGAGGGTGGAAACAATGATGGGTGAATAAATGTGCAGGGTTTAAAGTGATATGAAATGACAGTTTGTCAGGTAGTGGGAGGGTTAAATGAATGTATTAACTTTAGGATATATAATGATATGTCAAATTTTGTATTCATGCACTGACTATTTAGACTTGGGATAAAGTCATTTTACCATTTTTTCTCTTCATATGCATAAAACCTTTGAAAAGCAAAAACTTAGGATAGGCATTTTAATTCTTTTCAAAGCTCCAACACAACCTCTACCTACCCATTTAATTTCATTTCTTTTACTAAACTAACATTTTTTCTTATTTTCCTTAGGGTGCATTTAAGCTAGCAAACCCACATCAATTTTTTTTATAAAACATCTAACCTACTCTATCACTTATTTCTCCTATTGATTCAGATTAAACAGTTAAATACATTTTTTTCTACTTAACTACTAATTTGCCAAAATTAAATTGTTTAAAAAATCTTTATTCACTAACCTAATCAACATAAATTCACAATTGTTCAATCATGATTAAGTTGTATGATTTGAACAAAAATCTAGTCATTGTGGCATTTTAAAACAAGCTGCACACAATCTTATTTGATTTTGACATAAAGAAAACTAATCGATCAATAGTGGCATTTGAATTTGCAGCACTTTCAGTGTTATTAGATTTTTCTTTTGTGGGATTTTTGTTCTCTTTTTATTCTTTTCAACTTTCTTTATTTTTGTCTTTTTCTTTGTATTCATTTTTTGACATACCATCTTTTGATTTTCTTTTATATATAATTTTTTTTGGAAATCATTTGCATATCGAAAATTATTTACAATGTAAAATTACAAATATAAAACACTCAATCACCTTGAGATCCTATAAAATATAGGACCTTAACATAAGGTAAAAGTCAGAATCATTTTTTATGTTAATTTGTATATCTTTGAGGATCACCACAGATTAGAAGTCAACATTGTACATATTACACATCAAATTCAAGGAACAACCTCGAAGTTGAATATGATTTAGCAAGGATATGAATGATCGTGTATTGTTGTAATTGGATCACTGTCCCTGGTGTGGGAGCCCAAAAGTTCATCGTGTATTGTTGTAATTGGATCACTGTCCCTGGTGTGGGAGCCCAAAAGTTCTTATTCTATCTTTTATTGTTAAGGGTGGCAAGGTGGTGCTAGCCAAGGAAGTTGTAGCTTCCTTCAGGAATTTGTTGCCTCCTTCCAATGATGTTGGTAAACCATGGGTTGTGGCTCTTTTCAGTAATGGCTAGTAAAACCGAAAGTTGTAGCTTCCTTTAGGAGGTTGTTGCCTCCTTCCAGTGGATGCTAGTAAACAAGGGGTTGTAGCTCTTTCCAGTAATGGCCAATAAAACCAGAACTTGTAGCTTCCTTTATGATATAAATAAATTGTTAATATTTATGTTGGAACACCTAATCCTACATGGGTAGGTGTGGAATGCGAAAAGTCACAATGGAGTCCAAGTGACCTTGGAATGTGAAACCAAGAGTCACACCATTGTATTATAAATGTACATCATGTATAATGGAAAAAATAAGAAAGCCTCACGCTTATCCTTCATTGTGTTGAGTCTCTTGTGTGTGTGTGTTTATCTTCCTCATACACCATGTGTGTGCTTTAACATGGTGTTTAACATGGTATCAGAGCGGGCGATTGCTAGCCCTGCTCCAAATTGAGTGAGCCATTTGTGTTTATGGTCTGTGCATATCTGCATTTTTGCAGCATTTAGAGAGTTTTTGCAGCAGTGATTTTGACATTTTGCCGCATTCAGAATTGGTTTTGAAGAGAAGCAACATTCAAAATCCCAGCATTCAGAAATTGGCAGCATTCAGGCATTGGCTTTAAAGAAAGACAGCACTGCCCATCTGAAGGTTTTCATTCTAATTTTTCTCTGCAATTTCTGCTTATTAAAATCTACATTTTCAAGAGCTGCTTGATACTATTTATATTGGGTTTCTGAAGAAAATTTCCGAGTTTTTCAAGTAAAATTTCTGAGTTTTACCATTGGAAAATTTCTGCAATTTTGGGTTTTTTCTACTGCTGGAAAATATTTTCTGTTGTTGGGCTATTGGAAAATTTTCTAAGTCTCTAGACTGCATTTCTCTGCTGTTGTTTTAAAGTGAATCTCTCTCGGCTGTTTAAAAAAAAAAAAAAATTCAAGCTCTCCCCTCACACATCTGCGCCCTCGCTCATACCTCCCTGCAACATTCTCACCACACCTCTGGGTGTTCGGCCTTCACAGCTCTACAAACGCACCCAGACCCACCGCTCATACGCCCTACAACCTACGGCAGCACACATCCTCACTTACACCCTCAACTCCTACGCGACATCCCTCACGCGCCCTCTCCTGCGCAGCCTCCTCCATGGCTCGCTCCTCCTCAACGACCCTCCCTACGCTCTACGCCTATCTCCCAACACCTCACACCATGACGCTCTCACTTCTTACGGCTTTTCCCTCCATGACTCCCCACTCGCATTAACTCACAACACTCTCACTTCTTACGGCCCTTTCTTTACTCATTTTTTTAATTTAAAATTCGTTTTTATATTTTTAAATTTCTTTTAATATACCCCCCTCCCACATATAATACGCCTCCCTTACGTATATCATTTCCATCTTAATTTTTTATTATTAAAAGCTCCCTTTCCTTTTTAAATTACTTTCCCCTTTTCCCTTTTAATTTTTTATTATTAAAAATCCCCTTTTCCCTTTTAATTAATTCCTATTTCAATTAATTCATTTTTTAATTCATTTTTAATTTAAAATAACAAAAAAAAAAAAAAACAGCAGAGAGAGAGGAAAGAAAGAGAGAATATGAGCAGCAGAAAAGAGGAAATGACATGTGAGTAGATGCACTGAATACATAGAGAAATTTGCAGATTTGACATTGTGTAATTTGTGGCATTGATTTGAAGGGTGATTTTTCTGAAGAATTTTACATGAGAAGACTAGTTTGCAATCATTTTTAAAACAACTATTTGAAGAAGAGAAATCAGCTGCCCCAAGGACCTCTTGCACAGTTGTTTTTGCTGCACATTTTTGCAGAAATATTGTATTGAACTGACATTGATTTGCATCTTCATTCAAGACTTGAAGTGTATTTGAGTTGAAAAATTGTTGATTGCCCTCCATCACTTGAGGAGCAGATTTTGTACTTTGAGATTTCCATAGTTGGAAATTCTTTGGAGTCATTTGTATTTGTTGAATCACATTGTAAACGGGTGCATTTTCGGTTCAAGCCGACACCCTTTCATTTTTTGAGCCTAAGTTGTCAAAATGGCTAAAATAAATGAGGCATTAGAGTTGTTGAATAGCCTCATTCATTCCAATGTTGATGACATCATAAAAATGAGCAAGAATGCTCTTTGTAATATTCAGACTTGTTTACAAGATGCACATGAAAAGATTGAGTTTTTGCAGTTTGAATCTCAGCTCCAGCAAGACGAACTTCAGCAAAAGAGTCACCATTCTGAACCTGTTTCTGTTCAGAAGATTGTGAAAGACTCTCATCAGAAGAAAGAAGATAAAGTTCCAGTTGATTCACATTCAATTCCTTGTACTAGAGCACATGTACAGACAGATGCAACAGTTCAACCTGCACTTCTCAAGCTCATCATCAGACCTTGGGAAGAGCTTGTCCACAACAAGCACCGAACTGGTCTTGGATATGACAAGGATGTGACCCTTCATATTCCATACTACACCAAGCCCATCATATTTCAGAGTGTCGGATTCATGTATGACAGTTCACCTGCAGCTGTTCCAGATCTTGTTCCACAACAACAATCACAGATTGTAAAATGCCAACACTGTGATCGAGTTGGCCATATGAAAGATCATTGTTTTGATCTTCATCCATGCAAGCACTGTGGTCAGCACACCCATTCTTCACATAGATGCTTCAGACACAAGCCTCCTGCAAGAACCAAGATTCATCTTGGATGGATCGCTTCTTGGCAATGGGCATCAACAGCCAAGAAGATGTTTACGACACATGTTAGAACTTGTTCAAGAATATTGAGCAAACTTGCAGTTGAGTTTTCGCCATCATCTCACCTTGTCCCTGACAGGGGGGAAAATGGTGGTCATGTACAAGCTTCGACGACAGATCAAGCGAGCCTGAGCCACAATCTCTCATTCCATGTTCAGAGTTGTAGCCAGAGTTCAAGCGAGCCCGAGCCACCAAATAATTCCAGTATCTGAGATATGCCAGAGACACGGATGCCCATGAGCATGCCTTCGATTGGTGGACAACCTTAAACCATCATCTTTGGTTGGTGGATAACCTAAAACCATCACAGGTAGTAGACCTCCCTTCTTTTAGGTCGAAGGTCTCCCTTTCATATATGAGAAACACTTCCTCTAGCAGAAGCCTTCAGCTTAGCAGCTTTCAGCTTCTTGCCAGCTTTGGTTGAGTTCTAGGAAATGCTTCAAAGCATTCCAGAGTTGTTGGTAATCCTAAAACCATCACAGGTAGTAGACCTCCCTTCTTTTAAGTTGAAGGTCTCCCTTTTTTATGAGTGTCAATTTCTCTAGCAGAAGCCTTCAGCTTCTTGCCAGTTTTGGAAGAGTCCGGGAACTGCAACAATTATTGCGTTCCAGTGTTTGTGGTCATCCTAAAACCACCTCTTTTTTCCAACATTTCAGAGAGTTGATTCAGCCCAAGTGTTGCCATGCATACTTTGCAGATTTGTATTACAACTCTTTTCTTGGACTCACACATACCCCTTCGGATTAAGAGGGGATGTTGGAACACATAATCCTACATGGGTAGATGTGGAATGCGAAAAGTCACAATGGAGTCCAAGTGACCTTGAAATGTAAAACCAAGAGTCACACCATTGTATTATAAATGTACATTATGTATAATGGAAAAAATAAGAAAGCCTCACGCTTATCCTTCATTGTGTTGAGTCTCTTGTGTGTGTGTGTTTATCTTCCTCATACACCATGTGTGTGCTTTAACATGGTGTTTAACAATTTATATCTTGTATTTCTTTGATGTGATGTGATTGGTTAATGTTTTGTGTTATTAAATTGGAAGAAAAAGTGAAATATTGATTCACCCCTACTCAGTGTTTCCAACAATACACTCAGACTACAAGCCAAAAGAATGTTGACTAAATCTATTTTTGTAATTTTGTTTATACAATTTTTTTCCCATAAAAAATAAGAAGACGATATAAGATGGAAACATTAGGTACCTTTACCTAAAACATGAAAAAATAAAAGATATATCATGTTTTCTTGTAATCAAACAAAACAATTTTGTAGAGTCTTGACGAAGCCTTGTGCCAAAATCTCTTCATCAAAAGATATAGAAGATGTATCAATTTTGACCGTTTGACACAATCAACAATGTCGGCGAAGTAAACGAGATCAAAGGAACAAAATGCAAGATTTTGACCAAGGTTTTAGCGTAAAAAGGCAAGGAAATTTCTTGTCTAAAAATTCAAAACAACGTCGTACTGCAAAAGTTATAAAATTTAAACAAACAAAACAAAAACTGAAAGTCAAAATTGTTGGCAAAGAAACTTTGGTCAACCCAATTGAATTGGGATATTTTTAAAAATCAGAAAACAAGTTACAGATACAAAAACCTTTGAAAATCCAAGTATTACTACTAATCGAATACCAACAATTTAAAAAAAAAAAGACGAACGTATAACAAAGACATAACGCCTAAAATAAACAAAGGGAACCCAAAATCTAACACCTTATCGACATTCTATTAAGAGTCATTGCAATTGCCTATTAACTTATTCACATCGTTCTCTATTAAGAGTCATTGCAATTGCCTATTAACTTATTCACATCGTTCTGAACAAGGAAAATACTCTGTTCTGAAAAATCTTAATTCACACAACTTGATCTCACAATCAAAGTCATCCCTGGAACTGCAAAACAAAATGTTGCATAAGAACCCTGTCAGCAAACAGTGCCAAAGAAAATAGACTTATGATGGATTGATCCATCCATAATGCACCAATATTGTTCAAAACTTGGAAGACCATTTCATTGAATTTAAACTACTTCGAGGATAAAAACAATTTGAGTATAGGGTGACATGTAATGAACATAAACACATCATTAGTTCTAATGTATTATGACCTAAGGTTATATCCGTTGGCCAATATATAATGAGTTCTATTGAACACCTTTCAATCATTGTCGTGTCAATCATTTTTATCACTTTTACTAAATATTATCTGTGCTGTTTGGGCCTTATATAATGGACACTCATCTCTTTTTATGTGAATAGCTTAGTTAATGAATTATATCCATTTGATTCATTATAAGTGTCTCATGACTCTGCAGAATTTTATGATCTTTGTATTTTTACTTCTACTGTTCATATATTAAGAAGAAAAGCACAATCATTCATTTATTATTGAGTATTGCCAGATCAGGTTTCCCACAATAAAAATTCCGTGCACGGTGTTCCAATTGTGTCTCTGTTATTGTAATTCTGCTTTTATATCACGGTTGCTAAAGAGATTGTATAGGGTACTTTGTTTTTCGGTTGAATCAATGAGATTCAACAATTGATCCGAAACTAGTTGTAGCAACAGTAGTTTAAGATCCATTCTGGCAAGCTAGACATCGAAATATCCAAGGCAGTTTGCAGATTGGACATTGGAGGAAAAGTTAAGTTTATATATTGTATAACTCAAGACTAAGCAGTTGACATATCCAGAAAGACTTCAAATACTGACCATTGTAGTGGAGCATTAGACATAATGGTCATGGGGTCAAAGAAGTGTTGCTTGTTCATCCCAGAGCTCCATGTTAAACTATAATCTCTGATGTTCACAAGTTCTCGTGTGAAAAAATCAATATGCAACCGTCTACACTTGCAACTTGAAATTGGATGTTGTTTGGATGTGGCCAAAGTGGCACCACACCATGTCATAAGAGGAGAATTTAAAAAAATGGAAAATTTTAGATGACACTCACGGTGGTTGTAGTTTTGTATTTAAATGGAAAATTTTAGATGACACTCATGGTAGTTGTAGCTTCGTATTGTACATACTTCTCTTTGTAATGCAAGGTTCATGAAATTGCATCAGTTTATGGAATTCAAATTTCCATGTTCATGGAAGTGTTCATACTTAAATTTTACTGGGCATTTTATTTCACCACCATCACTCTTCAATGTGACTCGAGTTCACACTAATTCACCCACAGACATGAACACCAACCAATAATGATCAAAGCCTGTACATAACTAAAGTACAGGTAGCACAATCTGCAAGCCCATAAATCACTGCTTATTTATGCTGGAACTATTCTACAAAAAATGTTTTTCAAGAGATACAAACTCAATGGACTGTCAGAACCTCTCCGCCTTTATTGATAAGTAACTTCAATGTAGCTGGATGAATAATTTGAATAAATGGTACATACAGGACTCCTGCTCGTACCAGAAAAAAAACCTTACAATCTTAATTGCGCTCTGAAGTAACAAGGTCAATAAAGTTAAAATCTGTGTCAAAACTTCTGGTTGCATACAATCTAAAAAATCATTTTGAATGAATTAATCATCTCTCAACCCAAAAATGTCGTGGAAGCTCCCAAAAGGGGAACTTCAAACCACACTCAAAATCACCTGCATATACAGAGTTTCAGATATCAATAAACATAGAAATTGTAGCATTCAACAACAAAAAAACTTGAAAAAGTGAACTAGCAACAATGCTTACCTTATTAGCTAATCAATTAGAGCATTTCTCTCGCTTCAACAACTAAATTTGTTTCAGAGTAAGATATTTAAAACCTCACTGTGAAAGGAAGACTCTTACTTTACATTGAACACATAGAAGAATCCCTGTCAGATGATCAGATAATGGCTGCTCTTCAAGACATTAGAACCTCCCAATATTGTCTACAAATAAAGATATTTTCACTTTATCCATAGCATTAGGTGTAAAATGAAATATTCTTCAGAAAGCCCATTTGTAAATGCTAGCTTCGAGTTATAAAAGAAGCAAGAGCATTAGCAAGTTGAGGTGAAAGGCTGTTCAAAATAGGTTGCATTTGATCCCCATATTGGGACAAAAGATGAGAAAAGGCCATGCCTATTCCAGCCTTCACTTCTGAACTTTCAGCAGGAGATGCAGCAACTTGAGCAAAGATTTGCACAACCTGTGGTATTAGTGAAAGAATCTGCATAAAATAAAAGGATAGGTAAGAGTATAAATGACACCGAGGTACACAAAAGTTCCAAGGGAAATCACTATTATGAAGAATGTCATTTTCAGTGGCCTGTGAATGCATCACCTCAGGTTTAGAAGACATAATTAAGTTGCATAAGCAGCTGTAAACAGCTAATGATTCTTCTAGATCATCTTTCAATGGCAGTACCTTGACAAAAACAGGTAAAACCTGCCCACAAGATGCAAAATGTTTGACTATTAAACATCCTATTAACATAGAACTCAAGCACACAAAAATTTATTATAAAATCACATCTCTTTGGATTGGAACCTGGTTCAATGGAATAGCATGTGGCTGTGCCATGATCATTCGCGCAACTGCACCAGCTGCATTGTCTCTAACAGCATCATCAATTTCTGAATCTCCAAAAAGGGGGTGTAGGGCACAAAGAATGTCATTGTAGTACCTAATATAACTTAAGGAAAGCCTTATGCAATTATATTAATATGTGAACCTGTCTGACCAGAACTAGAGTCATGAACTATTAACTTTGACAATAGGATACTTTAGGGCAGCCTCTCCACCATTTTTACACAGTTCTCCAACACAGAAAGCAGCATTGCGTCGATTTGCAGCCTCGGAGGAAGCTATTTCTTTTAAAACCAACGGCATTACATTCTGAGCATCAATAGAATTTTACATGAGAATTAATCAGGCCAATAAAATCAAATAACGCTAGCATAGTCAAACAGTGACAAGTTGTAAAAAAACATGAATCATTGCATTTGCATCTTCAAGATCTCACATCTATGTAATCGGCAATTGGAGAACCCATCTCTTGGGCAACCTCCGCAAGGCAAGCGACAACCATTGTTCGATCTTCAGGGGGATGAGAAGCTTTCTGCACATGCAGATGTATTAACAAGGAGAACATTTTGCTATTTAAATCCAAAACTCAAATGCTTCCATACTCTAAAATACACCCAAGAAAATGAAGTAATACCCACCGCAAACTTCATCAACGGTTCAAAAAATCTTCCAAAAAGCGACTTGAATTGAGAACCCATGCACTTTGCAAATGCTGGAAGAAGATCCGTGACAGCATCCATTAAAACTTCATCATGTTCACAGTCTTCATCATCCACATCACTGTCTGTCTCATCAGTTTGTTGACAACATGCTTTTTGACACAATAACTCTAAGGTTGCTTCAGATAAAGCTATTAAATCTGGCATCAAAAGAGAAAATTGTGAGAAAACCAGAGTCAATATTCTTCTTATGATGATTAAAAGGAACTGAAGCAAGTACAATGGATAAAATCAACAAACAGCATCCAACTGTAAGTACTTCCAACTTACAGGGTTCCATTGCACTGTAACCAAATGATGTCATGACCTCTGCTGTGCACATACATGCTTGGGAAACTACTTCCTTGTCATCATCTTCACGCATAGCCCTGATATAGAGATCCATCACTGTGTCTGCAGAGCATTACAATTGCTAATTACATTTGCAATCATACAAAGGAGCTTTCATGGTAACATTTTACTATATTTTGAGAATCATTGTAGGATTTTAGCATACCAAGGACATGCTTAGTTTCAGGGGACAGCTGCTGCATGCATGCACAGAAAAAAGAGAATTCACATCAGATTATCTCTCTCAAAAACCAGGAATGCTTTTCAAAAGTAGAGTGAAAGATGTATGAAATAGTAGAAATATACGGCTAACAAATTTAAAAGAAACACTTTGAAATGTTTCAACGCTTATTATTGAACTTTGCAACAGCAAAAACGGTGTAACTTATCTTACATTTGAACTTGGAAAAGCCTCCCGGGTTGCTGTTAGTAAATCTGCAGTATAGTTCAAAGGATAAACAGAGATGCCCACCTGAATAGTTAGTTTTCAATTGCAACAATATATTTGAAAAAGGTATTACAGCCTATAACTTGAAGTGAAAATTTTCTATCCAACATTAACCTCAATACACCTACTGCCATATATGAACTACAAATATAATCATAGAAAAATCATGACCGGTTGTGGGCACCAAAGCTAAACAAATTGACTACTTTCTAATACAATTAGAACATATTGTACAGGTCAGTCTATGAACATTTTTATATTACCCATAGCATGAAACAATATATATTACCTATGCTGCACAACGCTCCACAAAATGGGTACAGGTGTCCAGACTGGTTAAATGTTTTACCCAAATTTGCAGGAAACAATGGGCTGGAAGTGGAAATAATATATATATAAAATATATGAAATAAAAATATTTCATCAAAATAATAAGGAAAAATAAAAAATGGGAGAGCTGGGTTGCATTAGGTAGCTCTCTAATGTGCTTAAAACATGCATACAGTTGATGAAAGAAAGTCAACTGGATGTCATTAAGCAGTTGCTCAAATTTCATCATAATAAATCATCTATCCAGCCACAAGATGCCATAGTGCTGGGTACTGATCCAAGAAATTGCTTTTGATGTCCCTTCACTAATGATTTGAGAGAGGGACAATTAACATATCAGCAGTGTTAATTTTCTAACCCCAGAAAATGACAAATTGTTTCCTAGCACTTTTTCTTGCTGTCGTAATTTAATTTTTCAACTGCCTGAACAAAATGTACTACCGGGATTTTAACTGGTAAATAAAAATTTAATATTCAGTGGAAGCAAAAATTCAATCAGCCAATTTCATTAACAACAAACTTAAAAAAATTCTTTCAAACCTGCTGTTTGGTTTATAAAATCTTCAGCATACAAAGGCCTTCCCAACAAGGAAAATAAATGGCCACTAAGGACAAACCACATACAGCAAAATCTGCAAACTTCCAACTGAGAAATTTGTCTGCAGCTCACATGCTGCAGTAGTGAGAAATATGTCATCATCATCACCAAATCTCCCCAAAAACATGGCAATGCCAGCCTGGGGGCATCTTATCAGCTCTGGGCTGCATCAGTGATCAAGGCAATGTCCTAGCTCTGGAGTGCAGCGTTTCAAGTCCTGGGGGGAGATAAAGGTGTTGTCAACTGTGCTAAAGGCATCCAAAGGTCAACACTCCTTAATAAGTGGTCAATGTCTTATGTCAGTGCCATGTTGGAAATTCTCTCTAAAGTGCTGGAGAAAAACTAACACATACAAAGTCAAGTGAGATCGACATTATAGGTGCACAAACCATTAGAGTATCAGAGTGAGCCATATTTAATGCTAAAGTCATCAAAGCACTCACAAACATCATCTTCAAATGTCCTCCTAGCTTATGATTTGTAACAAGTTATCATGCTTATATATGGGAGGGTTATCATAAGGCCCTACCGACCCATCAATCAGTAGGTGCAAGTGCTCAATAACATGACGTGAGGTTTACTTCATAGAGGATGCCATTATCTTGTAACAACTATGGAATTCCAACATCCTTGAGCATTATGATGTGAAGAGGGAGCAATTGTGGGACCTAAATTACCCCTTTTTGCAGCCTATTTTTACCTCCCCTATTGTGCACCTTTTTCATCATTAATTTTCCTTTTTTACATATATAGCTCAGGTTACAAGCTTTCATTGATTCATCACTGACCCTTAAAGATGAAGCATTTCTTTGCTCATGCAAGTTGGGATATTCAAAGTTCCTTTCATTTAGATAATTCATGCTTTGGCCAAAAACTGTGTGATAGCTAATGGGGGTGGATAGAGCTCATGCTAGGATTTTGTCCACACACATCCTTTTATCCCTCCTGCCAATCTCTTCAATATTAGCATTATGGCTCATGCTTTTCTTTTTTCTGTTGCATCAACCTGTTAAAGCAAAGCTTCCAAACCCCTATTCAGGGATGAGGAATAGGGAATCCATACTGGTGATCGATAACAATCAACTCGAAAATGGGATATGGATATGAGGGGAAGATGGAAGGTGTTAAGTAGATCACACTAGACTAGGGGGTAGTGATAACCACCGAGGTGAAAGCATGGGAACAGGTGTACAACCAAAAGCAGTCTATCATCCAATTCAACCTATGATGCAAACTATAATTCCCTTAAACATTAAATGAAAGTGCGCTGGAATAAAAAAATGGTTAATATACCTTACAAAAGATGACCTACCTTCATCAGATGAGCAGGCTAGATGAAAGAAAGAATTTACTGAATTTTTCAAAGGCTCAGAAGTTGAAAGCCAACAAATTGTCATCATAAGTTACAATGCAACTCAATCCCAATAGACACATCATGCACCCAAATTATGATCTCTCGCATGCTAGACGTTTGTTTGATGAGGCCTCACAAGGAAACCTAGATGTCAATGGGGCTCGGGGTTGGCTTATTATGCTCGACTGTGTTAAGTAAACAAGCTTAGAATATAAAATCACACACAATATATCCAATGCTCTTCACTTTATTATTCTCAAACCCTTAAGGTAGGGTAACACTTTCCTCTTCAAGGAGGAAAACTCCTAATGAATTAAGCTCCAATTACAATACTCTTTCATGCCTCACAAGGAGTTCTCCATCCCTATTTATAATTATCAAGAGAACTCTAATCATAACAAACTCCTAACTACCTAGCAGACCTTCTATACTGAGGCGTCGTTACATGTATTCAATATTAACTACCTTTATTCAATACTAACTGTTAAATTTTGTTCCTAGCATCCAACAATTAATTCCTAGCAAATTTATCACATATCTATTGAATAAAAGTGCATAACTAGGTTCTTAACAAAATATTCAGCGGAAGCACTATTACACAACCAATCTCAATCACATGTGACACATACAAATTCTGCCTAGTCAACAGTTCTTCATTAAATTAAAATTCGAACCTACTTGAGCCCCCATCTTGAGATAATCGCCCAACTGAGGAATTGAAAAATAAAACATGCTCTAGATTTGATCCAACTAATCAAGCCCTAGATCTATTCTTGATCTGCTTGGTTGATCTAGATCTCCTATGCTACATCCCTACACCTTCCTCGAACCCAACACACTTATCTCACTCCTTATTTGAGAAAATCTATTTCCAAATCTCTTGAGTCATTGTATGATGTGCCTTTCTCCTCTTCTTACCCTTGCATTTACAACTTCTCATTGAGCTAAATCCCTAACCCTAATCTCCAAAGCGATGGATGGTCGAGATTAGATCTCCCCTCACTTGATATCAATGGTTGAGATTGAAACATAATCACTAAAGTAAATGCTACTTTTCTTAAGTTTTTTCACCTCAATAACCAACATAATTAATTATGTCATTTTCCTAAGTTATATTTAGGCTAAATTACAAAAGCAACTTACTCAATGCTTGAGCAAGTGTCCTAAAGAGACTTTGGGTGACTTTTACACGCCTAAACACTAAGGCCATCTTACCCACCACCTGTGGGTGATATCCATAGGAGAAAATTTTCTCCTAGATGGTCCTCAGCCGACAGCCAAAAGTCCCTTGTAGCCACTAGATAGCTCGATGTGTTGTTTTCTTTGCCACCTGAGCCAGCCATGTGGTCCCTCGCCTATCTGTTATGATCATGTGTTTGAAGGTGGGCCTTCCAACCCCGAAGGTATGGATTTTCATTGTGTAATTGGGTATTTTTGTTTACTTATCATGGACACTTTTGGGCATGGATTAGTGGGGGATTTGGCAAAAAGAGTGGGTTGGGTCTGTACTAATGTCTCATGTGCTCAATTTGATGGTTAACCTTGCATCCTAGTCTCGTGGTATCTCCTTTATTGGCTACTAGCTTTAAGGATGGCACTACATGGGAAACACTGATTTTTGGTGCGTGGTCCCACTTCCCGACACCATATACCTCCCCTCCCCTCTGCTTACTATAACCCCATTCATCACTTTTCCCATCTGGATCCACATTTGTCCACTGGGTTCACAAGGAGTTAGCTTCCCCCTCCCCTTGTCCACACCTTGGGTCAGGCCTGGAACGATGTCCCAGAGGTTGATGCAGCTAAAAAGAAAGTAAAAAAAAGCATAATTTGGCCACTCTCAACACAAAATGTACCATAAAATGAAAAAGATGGTCGGGGCACACAAATTTAGCACGTGGGCAAAAGCCAAACATGAGCTCTACCCCTATCATTATGGCAATCGTTCCTAGGGCCACTCAATATTGGCCCCTTACATCATTAAGAAATCCATGATTGTCCCAACCCCTGATGGGCAAGAAATTGCCCCACCTTAAGGAGGTAAACACTGTTATATCCTACGCATCATGTTGGAGCCCCAAGCAGTTATAAAAAAAAATCAATCAAAGGCAAAAAGCAGTCAGATAGCCTATCTTTTAATAAGTTATCCTCTATGAAGAATCTACAGGGATCTTCTAGTAAAATAAGTTGCAGCAACTTTGATAATGAATGCAACACATCTGAAGCCCTCACTTTAAGAATCATCTAGAAAAAGTTCACGACACTGTAGAACAATTTCTTTTGTGACATCAGAAGTGCCTTGGAGAAGTTACATGTCTGATACTTTGTCCTAACAAGTACAATAAAAGGGAGACCCTAATTTTGACACCCAGGTTGCATTAAATTAGAGGATCTCATGAGGAAAGATCATTACCTTTAAGGAAGAAGCTATAAAATTCCTGGATTAATAGCCAATACAGATGGGTGGATTGAAAGATATTCAAAAGGGAGCTCAGATGTAGGTATTGATGATGTTTGATAGATGACCTTCTCTTTTATCAAAGCAAGAGGGAGATGACTTTTAAAGTCAAAATAAACACCCTAGCCCTGATGCATAATTTCTTGCACTTAAAGGTTTGATAAAATGGAAAAGCTACTAGTCTTCATTAACAATCTATCAGTTATATGCCACGCTATGAGGACTCTGAATCAACCTATGGATGAGCCTCCTTCATATTAGATACATTGGGGGATCTAAGATTCCTTGGATATTCTCACATTGGCTCAATTGACAGTATAATGAATGCACATCTAGTGCTACACTACTTGATTCTGTTCTCTGGGAGCACTATTAAATCTAAATACATGGCTTATTATTGTAAAGCCTATTGGTTGATTGAAGCTCTATGAACTCATGCTAGTAACAACTGTTGTACATTGTGATACTCCTAACTAGGATTCATTTTTGAATCCATGGTCCACGGAAACTCCTAGTATTGGGTACTTATTTGGATATGGTACACTGGAGAGCTGTCAAACTCCTTCATTATTGGTTGGGTGAGCAGATTACTGTCATCCTTGCATAGCCTCCTGGTAAGGTCAAGGTTATCTTTCTTCAAAAGAGGTTGGGTGTCGTGATTAGACCCTACTTGGAGGGTCTCGGTTGAACAATGAGCTCTAGGAGCTCTAGGGGGATTGGGGTACTTGTTGAGCTATGAGCGACCATAAGGTGAGTGGTTCACCTTCCCCTATGATACCCCATGGTGACTGATATGTGTGTAGGGTGAGTGGTTCAACTTCCCCTACGATTGCGGACACGTGTGTAGGGTGAGTGGTTCACCTTCCCCTACTGTTTATGTCATATGCATAGGATGAGTGGTTCACTTTCTCCTATGGCATATGAGCAGGATGAGTGGTTCACCTTCTCCTGCGGATACCCCAGTGAGAGATGCATTCAGGCATCTGTTTTTAGACATGTCAATGTCATGCAGGAAAATCCTCTTTGCGGACAGAGATGATCCCTCTAGCCCTAGGATGGGTCTAGTAACAATAGGGAACAATTTAAAGCCTACTTTCCTAGATTGCAAATGGACACAGATCGTGAATAGTTCACCTACCTCGATCTGATGTTGTTCCTCGCTTGAATCCTTTGATCCTTTGCACTCCATAGTCAAATCCTCGCTATCGCGAGTGCTTGGTTACCTACACAAGAGATCAAACAGCAGTAAACGTGAAAGCATAACATATATCTCACATAAACAATCTACCTAGTTGATCAAGGAGAACTAGAAATCCAAAAATACATTAAAGACGAGAATGGAAAGCAAGAATCAATTATATTATATTAATATAGAGAGGTGGAGTTAAAATCTATGCCTTAATGTCGCAACTCTCCTTCGACGGGTTCGGATCTAGGCACGTCTCCAAAGCGCTCGTTTCAACTTGATATGAGGGGGCCGAAGGTCTCAACTCTCGCTCGATGCCTATAGCAACAAATATCTCTTTGTTGTTCTTCTATCTCTGTTCTAACTAGCAGAGCTATGGGAAGATGTCCATTTTATAGCAAGGGAAGAGGGAACATGGATCCACTTAAGGTGGGGAAATGGGTTATCACTTTGGGTGGTTCCACTTTTGTAGGAACAAGAAACCCAAAGGGAGAAGCTCGGCTCTATCCTCAGGAACAAACAACCAGCTCTCTGCCACGAAGCTTCTAGATCTCGAAGCTTCACTTCCATTTTTAAAAAGCTTTCCAGAAGAGGATCGACGCAGGTATGATTCTCATTCTAACGTCGATCAGTGCTGCCCCAGACCAAAAAAGAGCCATAGGCGCGAGCAAGACACGCAGAGGACCTCGCAGCCTAGACTTTATCAGACAAAACCCAGGGTCTTGCGTTCCATTACGACCTGATCAAGTACAAATTCAGGCATGTGAATAAATTAGTTGAAGTCGAACATGTAAGAAAATCGCCTGATTACCAGTCAATGATGTAAACCGTTAACAGGCGTGAGAGACACCACCAATAATGACAATGGTTCTCAAGGTACTAGTAGTACAATCCATGAGATGTGAATAAGGAGCTAGCGTTGAACACCCATGAAATCATCCGATCGAAAGCCAATGATGTGAGCCTGTCGTCGGATGCGAACAACCTGCCATTAGGGCATGCAGGCTCTAAGGTATTGAAAAAGGGATCTTTAGATCAACTTCCTGGATAATGAGCTGAAGTCGACAGGAAACGATCCGTCGAAGGAGGGTCATAATGCATCCCACATCATTAACACGAGATAAAGGCAATAAGATAATAATGAAAGTGATCGGAAAACCGGGTAATGAATAAGACGCAGAAGGAACTTCTCTTGAACATATCGGCGACACGACTCCAGAGTTTAGCAGTATTTGACTCAAATGGAATCAAAGGTCATGTTGACGAAAGTGGTAATGGCATGAGAGGCAAAACACAGTTCACAAACCCATGAAGGCAAAGTGACGAATGTAGGATGTCCCCAACCCGAAACAAAACAGAGGATGTATCATGTTCAAAAGTGACATACTACCAACACAACTGATTAATACTTTCCATTTTCCCCCGCCATTTCTGGCAAGTACCCCAATTATTTTTGTATACAAGCCTGAAGGGGATAGCATATGCTTGTCATATACGTTTGTCTTTCAGACAAATCCATCCTAGTACATTTTACGAGCCCTAGGAAGGAGGAACTCGATGTCGTCATGATGACAGATCCAATGTCGTTAAACTTTAATGAGCTCGACAAAGGTGGAACTCGACGTCTTTTCATGTTTAGAGAGTTTGAAAAGAGTCGAAAAGAAAACTCCAGATGGCCCTTTTTGTAAATAGTCCCTCATATCCGAAAAGGTAGAAAACAAAGTCTGAGAGAACCTCTTAGTCGCGACTGACTAAGGTATTCTTTTTTCGTAAATAATTTATCCCAGCTCGAAAAAGGGGTAAACGCATACTAGATAAAAAACGTTTTGTGCACTTTAACAAGTTCAAAATGACAAGAACTCGACAATCTTTTCACGTTTAGAGAGTCAGAAAAGAGCTGAAAGATGACTCCAAGGGGTTACTTTTTCATTTATTTTTAATTGAGTCTAAAAAAGTAGTAAACTGGAACTCGTAAATATGTCATCCGTGAAGAAAATAACCTTGTTGCTGCACAAGAACAAACCCATAATATGTTTTCGAGGTAAAAATATTAAAATATGATTAAAAACCCTAAAGTGACTTTGAACACTTATAAAAATAGGGAAAGTAAAAAACATTTCACTTTTTACCTTCACACTCTTGAGAAGAACTTTTTTACCCTCTTTTACCTCAGTTCTTCAGGAGCAGTTCGCGGGAGATCTGAGAGGTCAATCAACGAAATGTCAACGCCAAGTAAGAGGCACACTCTTTCCTTGCATTTCAATACATGTTTTGTTTTTTTTCATGGCATGATTAAATTTTGGGAGAAAGATTTTAAACTGATTGTCGCGACGGATCGGCGCAGGTGTCCCATGTCGGGATCGCGTTGGACTGTCGTTTTTAAAACGAGCAAGGTGTCAATCGGCGCTGTTGTTCGTCGCAATGCGCAAAAACACGACAAATTCCTCTCAAAAAACCCATTTAAAGTCAGTTTTTAAGCATGAATACTGATAATGAACCATGTGAACATTGTTTGCAGGAAGGAAAAGCAGGCCATCATGGTGATCGAGTGGAAAGTGAGAGATCATGATGATGTTGACAGAGCGCCGATCGGCACGACTGTCAGAGCAATACCAACGTCGATCGAGGAGAAGACTTGAAAATAAAAGGGTTTGCTAAACTAATGCCAAGCTTATCACTTCAACAGAGAGACAAATGTCTTTAAGCAGTTACAGAAGCTACAGAGACAAGGAGATGGACACTCAACAAAAATTGATGAAAAAACAAAAAATAAAAATTGAAAACAAGAGACTTAAAGGGAAGCAATCCCTAGTGGAGTCGCCAATTTGTTATGCAAGCAAATCCTCTCTGCGGACAAAGACAATCCCTCTAGCCCTAGGATGGGTCTAGTAACAACAGGGAACAATTTAAAGCCTACTTTCCTAGATTGCAAATGGACACAAATCATGAATAGATCACCTTCCTCGATCTGATGTTGTTCCTCGCTTGAATCCCTTGATCCTTTGCGCTCCGTAGTCAGATCCTCGGTGTCGTCGGTGCTTGGTTACCTGCACAAGGGATCAAACAACACCAAACGTGAAAGCATAACATATATCTCGCATAAACAATCTACCTAGTTGATCAAGGAGAACTAGAAATCCAAACATACATTAAAGATGAGAATGGAGAGCAAGAATCAATTGTATTATATTAATATAGAGAGGGGGAGTTACAACCTGCGCATTGATGTCGCAACTCTCCTTCGACGGGTCCAGATCCAAGCACGTCTCCAAAGCGCTCGTTTCAACTTGATACGAAGGGGTCGAAGGTCTCAAATCTCGCTCGATGCCTATAGAAACAAATATCTCTCTGTTGTTCTTCTATCTCTGTTCTAACTAGTAGAGCTATGGAGGATGTCCATTTTATAGTAAGGGAAGAGGGAACATGGATCCACTTAAGGTGGTGAAATAGGTTATCCCCTTGGGTGGTTCCACTTTTGTAGGAACAAGAAGCCTTAAAGGGAGAAGCTCGGCTCTATCCTCAGGAACAAACAACCAGCTCTCCGCCACAAAGCTTCTAGATCTCGAAGCTTCACTTCCATTTTTAAAAAACTTTCCAGAAGAGGATCGATGCAGTAATGATTCTCATTCTAGCGCCAATTGGCGCTGCCCCAGACCAAAAAAGAGCCATCGGCACGAGCAAGACACGCAGAGGGCGCGCCGCTCCAGATAACCATGTTTTTAAGGAGTTTCTTCAGGAATGGTCAACAGAGAGTTTAATCAGTATGCTGCAAGGGATATAATGGCACATTTTCATGATGGAAAATAGACACAAGAGTCATTGTTAAAGGTCTCCATGATCAAGAACGGGGAGTACAGGGGCAGTGACAAATTGTTGTGTAACAGTTAGCGGGACGTGTTTCATCCTTTCCCCACCTGTAGGATGCTCATTCCCTACGATTGATGGTTGACATGTCGATGGAATGCGGTTCATCCTTTCCCCACATGTAGGATTCTTTCTGTTGTTGCTGGATTGCATGCGTATAAGACGTGGTTCATCCTTTCCCTTCTCTCATTGTTTTGCATGCGTGTAGGAGGTGGTTCATACTTTCCCTACATATGGTTATGATATGTGTTTGTAGGATGTGGTTCATCCTTTCCCTACATGTGATTATGATGTGTGTTTGTAGGATGTGGTTTCTCCTTTCCCTACATGTGATTGTGTGCAGGATATGATATATTCTTTCCCTGCTAGTGTTCTTGCATCATCCTACCCATGTTGTCTAGGACACATGGGAAGTACCTCTCATCTGGAAAATGAGTTAGCAAAAGTGGATAGGGACCATAGCACTACCGATGGACGCATCGGATAGTGCCCTACTCCCTATGTCTAGGATGTGTAATGTTTCTCCAACATGATCACTTGGGATCAAGTCCGATGGTTATGTGAACTGACTTTTGTCAGTGGAGAGTGGAAAGGTCTTGTGACTCACTCTCAATCAATTCTTCTTTATTATTCATATCAGGGTTCAACAAAGCAGAGTTGAGCTAAGATGAGATACAGAGATGGTTCATGACAACAAGATGGCATGATGATCTATGATGAATTGGTAGGTGGAATACTACCTAATTGAGAGGGAGTGTTAAAATTGGCAACTAGGGCCAAATTCCACTTTGGTCAACTCCTATGGAAAAGATAATTGCAACATTGAATTCCTCTCGACAAATGATCTAAAGATCATTAAATTTTGGACAAGGAAAATATTTGTTTATTCAAAAATAAATTCTATAGGTCATGATTTTGTTTAGGCGGGAAAAATTGAAAATTTGAATTATGAATTTGCCTCCAAAAGTCAAGGTTGATTTCACCTTCTTAAAGTCAAATCATCATGTCCAAATTATATATAAGGGAACTCTCCAAATCCCATTTGTCACATCAACATCTCATGAGCACCTATATCTGAAATAGGGCAGCAGATCTATTGCTAAGGCAAGAGGCATCTTGCGCGAGTTTGAGGAGAAGATTGTATTCTCTTAGATGCGAAGGTCTAACGAAGAAAGGCTACAGATGTTTTGGTCAGCGAGGATGAGCCTTAAGGGTTGTTTCATGATGATTAGGGCAACGGACCTTAAGGGTTGTTTCATGATGATTAGGGCAACGGACCTTTGGCCACATTAGGACACTTTAGCAGAGGTTAGTTGGGTGTGTTTTATGGTCTATCATCTCAGATTAGTGGGCTGCAGGGCAGAGCTACTATAACATCACAATTGAGGGTTATTTTGAGAACCCTACAATCCTCTTTTGGATCCTTTACCCTAGCCATAGTCAACCCACAGCTAGTCATACCCTAAGCAGGCCGCACTCCCGGGTTGGACATTCTCTCTAAAATGCTGGCGAAAAATCATACAATTCCTCAAGGGATGGCAGTTGTATTTGGGAGCGAATATCTAACACATACAGAATCAAGTGAGATCGACATTATAGGTGCACAAACCATAAGAGTATCAGAGTGGGCCATATTTAATGTTAAATTCATCAAAGCACTCACAAGCATCATCTTCAAATGTCCTCCTAGTGAAGTGAACAAAGTTCGTACTTCTCGTTAAATACTCCAAAAGACTTGGAATATGAAAATATCCATTGAGAATATAAATATTATAATGTATGAGGAATAATTATTAATTGATACAAATGAGGCTTGCTTATATACCTAAACAGGTGCCTCTTGACGAAAGGTCATGTCTCATCAGACATGCCTCTTTAGTACTAATTACTAATTAACTAATCATTATTTATTGGTTAAATTATTTATATTATTTTATTCATAACATTGCCTTCCTCCTTAAAAAGCTTTGTCCTCAAAGCATGTTGATGAAAGGCTTGATCTCTTTTTCTACTAGGAATGTCTTCTCGTCTCGAGGCAGTCATCCTTGTCGATACAAGCTGATATGATCCTGTTGTAGCTGCTACAACACCACCCAAAATTTTGGGTATATTGAAAATTTCGGGTCCGCCTCTGCTTGCTTAACCCATTAAGTTTTCGACTCAGCCTTCAGTCGGTAATATCCCTATGACCTATTTCTACCCAGCCCTGTCACCTCACCCACTTGTCTTGCTGTCTCTCGACTGTGCTAAATATATAAGTTTTTAGCCGGTTTTCGGACTTAGGGATGCTCAACAATTGACTTAAATTGCAATATCTCAGTCTG
This sequence comes from Pinus albicaulis, assembly GCA_034641835.2. NCBI lineage: Eukaryota > Viridiplantae > Streptophyta > Pinopsida > Pinales > Pinaceae > Pinus > Pinus albicaulis. The sequence goes on along the minus strand of CM076574.1, from coordinate 1,417,081,951 downwards.
CATGTTTCAATGTTGTTGCCCCTCTAATAAGCTATTTTTTAGTCATTTGTTTTTCTCATTATCATTGACAGCTGACTTATTCTCATACTATTCCTTTCAGGAAATCGATCAAAGATGTCATAACCATTGCACACTGACTTATGTAGCAATTTCATGAAGGTTTTAATTGTTCATTTGAACTTTTCGAATCCTCGAAGGAGTTTTTGGGTACACAAGGGTATCCACTCTTCAACACGTGTTAAGTATTCGACATATGGTGTGGTGGGAGTTCGAGATAGGCCAAGGGTTAATGCTATTTGAAATGAGCATTACCACAGAAATTTGGAATTCGTGCGAGTAGCCGCCATAAAAGACAAACGCACTTCAAAGATCATCGATAGTCCCTTCGTCGATTCAAAGGTTTTTTAATAGATTTTCCTCCGCAGCATATGAAGGAGCTTGAAGTAGGGTAAAGTCGTTGTCATTTATCGTGAACTTACGATGGCGACATAGACATCAAGCCACGACCCACGTAAATAGAGACTGGTAAATGGTGAAATGGGGATTATATCGCGCAGGCTTGTCTCCTATGCTGAATCGCACAAAGTACATGTTGTCCATGCATACCATTGAGGTAGTTTCTCTTGCACTAGCGATAAGTTTTGTTGCTACACGCAAACAAAGGGTAGCACCAGCCGCCTGAGGGATTTATTAAGGTTGTGCGTTAGGAAATATTTGATAAAAGGTCATGATACAGCATGGGCATGAATCCGTCTCCACAAACTACGCGCCTTATTGGCTGCCCGAGGAGTCATAATTCGTGAAGCCTGAAAACGTGGCACATAATGAGCACATATGTGTATGGAACCTTGTTAACAAGAGAGCGGTGTGGTCAAAAGTATTTGCACAGTAACATACGCCTTAAGGTTCTTATACGAGACATCCGCGGCATTCAAATTTGTCATGACTCTGAGCCACACAAAAGGAAAGAATGCATTTGTCCGGGGATGGCGAGTTGCGAATGGATCAAGATGGCAAGAGCGACTGGTCGCCAGGTTGCATACGTCAAAAGATTGACCAGAGCTGCGACTCGGCGACCCCATTGAGTCACGTTGCCGAGATCTCCACCCACACAACATATGGTCCGATCATGCAGCCAAGCCATGAGACCATGTTCTTGCTTTTCTTTTCCATCATAAAGAAGACAACATATCATTTTCTTTTCGAAAGAGTAGCAATGAGATTTTGCCCAGCCTCCCCTTATCAATGTCCACTGCCATATCAGATTCAAACATATAATCGCAGTGGGCACCCAACAACCTCTCCAGAGTCATAGCATGAATCAAGTTCCGTATACATGTCCACTATTAGCTCACATCTCAAATCTCTGTAAATACATTGTTTGTTGTTGTTTCTTTGTCTGGCGAAATCCACTTTGGGGAGACGCACCTGGCTTGTGACCTTAGATAGGGCGATCCAAAGGTGTTCTGAGCAGCCACACTCTCCCTCCACAGTTGCACAGTCACCAGTGTTACCACGAGCATGGTTGCCAAAAGAGGCACGCATAGTCGCAGAGAGGCACTTTCATTTCGCCCAGTCGCAACCTGCGCCATTGGTTAAGGGTTGTGACCCACCTTAGCGTGACTACGCGACCTCTACCAAGTCGCAAGGTCGCAAAACATTGTGCCCAAGGGAGCCTACAACTTATGCGACTACCCGATTGTGCGACTGCCACCCAAGTCGCAAGGTCGCATAACATTATTCCCAAGGCAGTCCGCAACATGTGCGACTACCCGACTGTGCCACCTCCACCAAGATTGCGACCTCACGTAAATACAACACCCATGCCCATCAAGTGGTCAGTCACATTCTCGGGCATTCGAACCGCATAGGGTGGGCACGCACTTAGTTTACACGAGGTGGCAAGCACCTTAAGAAAAGAAAGGGAACGTTGTGTGTTATGCAGAAAAGAGCATTATCATAGGAGGCGAAGTTGTATGAGGATAAAGGGCATTGGTCGTTACGCTTGCTGGACCATATACGGTCGACGTGCCATAAGAATAAGAAGAAGACCCACCCTCATGCACAGTTGAGAAAAAACCAGGAATGCGCCAAGGAAATGTGCGCATGCACACATAGTAGCTTTGTCAAGGACGTAATGGCACACCGCATTTTAGCCATGCGAAGATTATACAAGGCAGTAACCAAGGAAGAAACGCGTAAAATAGAAGTGTGCTAGGTGCAAATCAGCTTTTCTCGTTACCGTTACGCCATAGAGAAGAAATAAATCTTGGGTAAAAGGGCACAGGGCCACCATATGCAAACCACATACACCAATAATGTTGCGATGTGACAAAAGAATACACAGGGGTCTAAGCTAACAACTTTTGTTTGAATCGCTCTTGCAATTAATTAAATGCACCTCTAGCATTATTATTCGATCATAAAGACATGTGACCTATGTTATTTGGTTGCAGGTGGAAGCTATTGGTTTTCACAAAAAGCCAGAGCGAGGTGGATCCTCACGAATCCCTAAGAACCTCACTTTAAGCTCAAAGACACCTGGTCACTTGCACAAGACTGATATGCAGGAAAAGGCATCTTGCTGTGAAAACCGGAGATCACCGAAAGAGGAATGCAGAAGGGATAAAACTCAAAGGTCGCAGGTCACATGTCACAAATGACTCAAGGTCGCAAGTCGCAAGTAACCCCAGGCCGCAAGTCGCAAATGACCCTAGGTCGCAGGTCACATATAACCCTGGGTCGCAGGTCACAGTCGACTCAAGGTCGCATGTCGCAGATGACCCCAGGTCGCAGGTCACAAGTAGTAGATGACCCCAGGTCGCAGGTGACCCCAGGTTGCAGGTCACAAGTCGCAGATGACCCCAGGTCGTAGGTCGCAAATGACCCCAGGTTGCAGGTCGCATATAACCCTGGGTCGCAGGTCGAAAATGGACCAAGTCACAAGCCAGCCCAACAGTCAGGAAGACCAAGAATCAAGGGCAACTCAAAGGACATCTCAGCCTATATATACAACTTTGGGAAATGACCACAGGGACTTTTAGCTCTGCAATCGAAGCCAGTATACAGAGGAATTGGTGCTTGAGAGCTAAAGGCACTCAGCTCTTAGTATCAAGTAGAGAGAGAGGTAGCGAGGCTAGGGTTTTGGTATCACGCATTAAGATGATTAGCCCACGTTCCACTATTGGGTTTTGACAAGTTGTAAATATGTATTTGACGTTGCAACAGCATTAATAATATATTCTCTTTTCCGGCACTGATTCGCGTGTTTGTTTGTGGTGATAGTACTAGTTGTCTAATATTTCACTATGTTGTACGGATGCTTTCATGCATGCAATTGATTATGAGCTAGTTCACAGCGGTTGCGTGTACGTTTGCTCTTGAATCAGTGTTTATTTGTTCCTTGCCATGTTAGTGATCTATTGTGAACTATTTTGCAATTAACTTCTGGCGTGTTTTCTTCCATGTATGTCTGACTGGATTTTCGGCTCACTGATCCCAATCACGGCGTACCCCCCTTTTATTTTGCTGCTTAGACTTGCTTGTATCTTTGTTTATGATTCATCAATCTTGCGCTGATTTTGCTTCACTGATTGGTCATTTCACCTTTTCCTCTGCTTCATCATCTTCCCATCCGACAACCAAGAGTGGAAACATTTATGGCGGCAGCCGGGCCCACATACCAGATGGGGCTCCTATCCCAAACGGAGTGAGGTCTAATTGGGACCTTTCACCGAGGAGACCCCCTTGTTGTCGGCAGTACAATTTTGCCCGTCAACAAATTGGCGCTAGAAGGAGGGCCTGAACAAGCTGAGCCCTTAGAGCCTGCGGTTAGTCTCATATCTGTAAATCGCTCGTCCCCATATCATTCTCCCAAGATGTTTATCGGATTTATCTAGTTCTTGATGCTCAATCCCTGATGAACCTCTGTATCACTTGTCCCGACTCCCAATTAAAATTTGATGGTGAGAATGGAATTTCCATAACCGAGCACCTTTCGGCTTTCTGTGAGTGGTGTGAGTGTTATGAAATTGACGATGAGGAGTTGGCTTGTCTGCTTTTCTCCCTCACTCTCGAAGGTCGCATTAAGCAATGGTGTCGCACATTGCCATCAGCTTCCATCCATTCATTCAAACAGCTTGCCGGTGAACTACAACAAGCTTTTCACAGGTACGATTTTCAAAATGTACTAATAAGGTTAAATGAAATCAGAATGGAACCTCAAGAATCTCTAGAGGAGTTTTCTATCATATTTGTTCATTTTTGTTTTGAGTTCCCTGAAAGGGATGTTGATTGGACATCTTTAATTGAACAATTTCGGCAAGTGGTTTTCATTTCACAAGAACACTTTCAACCGGCAACAAAGCCTAATCCCAGTGTTTGTTATGATAATCCTCAAGTTTCCAGTTGTTCGGACTCTGTCCCTAATATTTCCTTGTCTATCTCCCCGATTTCGGAACACATTCAAGCCTCCAAGAAGATTATTACTATCTGTGACATTCCTTTTCCCCCTCCTGAATTGCCGTGTAATGGGGTTTTGGTCGCAAAAGTTTCGAGTGATGATAGTCGTGTACAGGAAAATAAAACATGTTGTACCACCCCTGAATTTTTCATGCATCCTGTCAAATCAGAACTTGAAAACCACATTGGCCTAAAATCTCTCCCTGTTGATGAAACCAATCTCGAGTCCACTGCACATTTGCCTAGGTCCAGTTCTAAATGTCATTCGGATACCGACAATGAATTGGGCCTTGTCCTGGATAAAGTTGATTGCCCTGCAAAATCCTTGGACCATGATGTGCATGCAGGATCCTTGGCCTCTCTGGATGACATTGATGTGCGAGATGAAGGTCCTTGCATGGTTGATACCCCCGCATTTGAATCATTTCATCCATTAGTCCCTGATTCATTTCTTGAGCCTGCCACGCCAGAGATTTCTTCAAGTCTTTCGAAATTGTCTTGTACTGATATTGGCAACAACCATGAGCACGTGGGTGGTGTTTCACAACCACATTACAAAATTGATGAATCTCTTATGTCTGATCTTTTTCATCCAAAATCTATAAACAGCGAAAAGAGTGACTTCCTGTCTCGGCAACCTCAAGATGTATCTTTTATTGATTCATCCCAACTATTAACCCCAGGGGAGCCTAACATGCCAGGTACTCAACCTGATCAAATTGATGGTCCCAATGATCGCTACTTATCTGAAGACATATTCACTCACGTCTCTGAGAACTGTCATTCGTATCTATCAGTCGACCATATGAAGCCACCGAAATTCGATGATCCACTTTGTGATGATCCAGGGACCCATCAGGAAATCGAAGCAATTCAGCTTCTACTGTCGGTTATCTCAAGTTCTCACGATCCTGATGAGGGCCCTAAAACAAGTCAAACTAGGGTTTCTCGAATTAGGGTTTCTGAAATGGCGGTTCCCACGTATCACACTCCTCTCAGCATAACCGCGTCGGATGTCAGCTCATCTGGGCAAGCCTTCCTTCGAGTGATGTTTCTCTGAGCACATATTTCTATCCCCTAACAGCTGATATGCAACCACCGATATACCCTAATTTATTCACTGGAAGGAGAACATCGACCATTGTCTCTAATCTTTTTAGTTGTTGCCCAACTAGTACCAGTCACATTCAAGCACCAGCGTGTGATGCCTTGCAAACCTCTCTATTGGCTGAAAATTTTCCGGTCAATTCATCCCATCCTGGGAAATCTAAAGAATTTGATACATTGGATTGTCAATCTGTCAGTTCGCAAACATTTGGCCGAATTAATAATAAGCCCACTAACGATCGTCCAATCACCACAATTAATGATCACACCCATTCGCCAATTGATCTCACGAAACCATCGAAGTTTGGAAGCCCCTCACTCGAAGGCCTAGAGTTTGTCCAGGACAGTGTGGCATTTCAACCTTCGCTAAAAGTCACTTTGGCTCCTCACATCCTCGACAAAACCCAGGGACAACTCCGAACTAGGGTTTTCAAAATTAGGGTTTCTGCACTTCGATTCGGATCTCCTCAAATTCGCTTGGTCGATACTTATTTTTTCCATTCCATCAAATTTATCATGCTCGATATCATGATGAGATTCCCGACTGGCTTGACGGATTCCATCCAATGAATATACCTGCAAATAGGCAATGTCTTACCCCGCTTCCGTTAGACCTAGGGTTGTGCATGGATGGATGTGTGTCATTTATAAATGATTTTAGATTACAAGTACATATTTCTGTGTATCAGGATGAAAGTGAAATTCAGCTTGAACAATCCATTCTGGTACGTTCTCTAGTAAGTAGCCATGACCTTCTTATTGTTGCACATGCTCTTCAGGTAAGCCTTGTTGTTGGTGCCCAATTTCGTATGCTGGCTCTGATTGCGAACATTGTTGTTCTTGCAGGACGGGAACTAATGCGATGGCTGCACTGGAAAGCTGATTTCACATAACCCGGCCGCCTCTTTGGTTAAACTAGGGTTTTAGGTTTAGGCTAGCTAGGATCTGTTAATAAAAGTTTGTTAGTTCAAGTTGTTAATTAGGTTTACTTGCGAAAGTTTTGCTTTATGGTTTAAAATTATGTTTGTTGTCTTCTCTTATGGTCAGTAGATTTATGCATTATAATTTTCCATTTATTTCACACTCATTTCTCTTTCAGTTTGCTTATTGCTGCATAATGATCAGATAATCACTACATGTGCTTTTCCTTGTTTTTTCCACCTGCAACTAGTTGATCTTTCTCGCACATGGCATTGCATTGCGTCATAAGCCTCGTATATTGCATCGCGTTGAATGCATTCTTCCTCGCATCATTTGCACTAGCTGTTGAGATAGCTATGAATGTTTCCATACATTGCATACCACTGCATGAGCCCTCATTGAACCCGGGGCCTTGAAACCCTCGGTGCCCAGACTAGCCTTCTTACTCCCCCTTGCATGGGTTTAAAATCGGATGGATTGCTTTTACCTCTTTGCACGCATCGAAATCCTGATGATCTTTCTCACTTGTTTTGCCCTGATTGCTAAAACCCTAACTCCATTGTTTGCGCGAGGTTGCGGTGATTACCTCAAGAGGCAGCTTCTCTCATAACATATCATCAAAGTCACGTTCTCAACATAATACCTATGAGTTTAAATTCATTAGCCAGGGAGATACGAGTTGGTAGCTTGTGGGGAACCCTAACGAGTTTGAATGGCCTATACCTGTAACCTGAGCCTTGTGCCCAGCATAGTCTCGAACATCTTAATGATCTATTTTGCACTTTTCGCCTGTGGGTGGTAGATGGGATGTGAAGGCTTGGCATGAGGGCAAACCCAAATCAGAATACCTTTCAGTTTCTATCAAACAGGAAACAACCTCTCTTGTCCGTAAAATAAGTCAGGATCCCTCATCCGCCCATGTAAAATAAGTGCCACGAGCACATGAAAATAAGTGCTACAGGCACATGAAACAAATAAGGGTAAAGGATTGAGAAAGACTTCCTGTGCAGAGAGGTAACGCAACGACTCCGCCAGGGTACTGACCAGGCTCGCTGGTAGTGGAGCAACGTTTGTGATTTCTTGAAGTGACTCTGTCGAGGTACTGTCTAGGCCTGTTGGTAGCGAAGCAACACCAGAAACTTATTTTGAAATTCTAAATATAATAAGCCCGTTGCCATGCTCTCTACATCATCGTCAAACTACTAGCATCCTTGAACTCCCACTTTGACGTTTTCTAATTAACAAGACCTAGCTGAGGCACAAGGATTGGGCATCTCTGTAAAGGTCAAAGTAATGCAAAGGGTACCCACAAAACCTGTTCAATATTCCCTTGCATCACTATCCAGACTCAGATTATTGTTGGGATTTTGACAGAGATGATGGATTCTACCATCGGTTCGCCATTTGTTGTAGCCGCTACAACACCGCTCAAAATTTTGGATATATTCAAAATTTCGGGTCCCCCCTCTGCTCGCTTAACCCATTAAGTTTTCGACTCGACCTTCAGTCGGTAATATCCCCATGACCTATTTCTGCCCAGCCCTATCACCTCACCCACTTGTCTTGTTGTCTCACGACTGCGCTAGGGTATATAAGTTTTAAGCTGGTTTCCGAACTTAAGGATGCTCAAACAATTGACTTAAATTGAAATATCTCAATCTGCATGTTTCAATGTTGTTGCCCCTCTAATAAGCTATTTTTTAGTCATTTGTTTTTCTTATTATTACCGAGCACTGACTTATTCTCATACTATTCCTTTCAGGAAATCGGTCAAAGATGTCATAACCATTGCGCACTGACTTATGTAGCAATTTCATGAAGGTTTTAATTTTTCATTTGAACTTTTCGAATCCTTGAAGGAGTTTTTGGGTACACAAGAGTATCTGCTCTTCAACACGCGTTAAGTGTTCGACATATGGTGTGGTGGGAGTTCAAGATAGGCTAAGAGTTAATGTTGTTTGAAATGAGCATTACCACAGACCTTTGGAATTCGTACGGGTAGCCACCATAAAAGACAAATGCACTTCAAAGATCATCGATAGCCCCTTCGTCGATTCAAAGGTTTTTTAATAGATTTTCCTTGGCAACATATGAAGGAGCTTGAAGAAGGGTAAAGTCGTTGCCATTTATCGTGAACTTACGATGGCGACATAGACATCAAGCCACGACCCACGCAAAAACCAAGAATGCGCCAAGGAAATGTGCGCGTGCACACATACTAGCTTTGTCAAGGACGTAATGGCACACCGCATTTTAGCCATGCGAAGATTATACAAGGCGGTAACCAAGGAAGCAACACATAAAATATAAGTGTGCTCGGTGCAAATCAGCTTTTCTCTTTACAGTTACGCCATAGAGAAGAAATAAATCTTGGGTAAAAGGGCACAGGGTCAGCATATGCAAACCACATACACCAATAATGCTGCAACGTGAGAAAATACTACACAGGGGTCTAAGCTAATAGCTTTTGTTTGAATTTCTCTTACAATTAATTAAATGTGATTCGAGCATTATTATTCGATCATAAAGACATGTGAACTATGCTATTTGGTTGTAGGTGGAAGCTATTGGTTTGCACAAAGAGCCAGAGCGAGGTGGATCCTCACAAATCCCCAAGAACCTCACTTTATGCTCAAAGACACCTGGTCACTTACACAGGACTGATATGCAGGAAAAGGCATCTTGCTGTGAAAACCGGAGATCACCAAAAGAGAAATGCAAAAGGGATAAAACTCAAAGGTCGCAAGTCGCATGTAAACCCAGGTCGCAGGTCGCAAATAACTCAAGGTCGCAGGTCGCAAATAACCTTAGGTCACAGGTCGCAGATGACCTTAGGTCACAAGGCACAGGTCGCAATCGACCCAAGGTCACAAGTCACAATCGACCCAAGGTCGCAGGTCGCAGTTGACCCAATGTCGCAAGTCGCATATAACCCTGGGTCACAAGTCACAAATGGACCAAGTCGCAAGCCAGCCCAACATTCGGGAAGACCAAGAGTCAAGGGCAACTCAAAGGACATCTCAGCCTATATATACAACTTCGGGAAATGACCACAGGGACTTTTAGCTCTGCAATAGAAGCCAGTATGACAAAGGAATTGGTGTTTGAGAGCTAAAGGCACTCAGCTCTTGGTATCAAGTAGAGAGAGAGGTAGCGAGGCTAGGGTTTTCGTATCACACATTGAGATGATTAGCCCACATTCCACTATTGGGTTTTGACGAGTTGTAAACATGTATTTGACATTGCAGCAGCATTAATAATATATTCTCTTTTCCGACACTGATTCGCGTGCTTGTTTGTGGTGATAGTACTAGTTGTCTAATATTTCACTATGTTGTACGGATGCTTTCATGCATGCAATTGATTATGAATTAGTTCACAGTGGTTGCGTGTACGTTTGCTCTTGAATCAGTGTTTATTTGTTCCTTGCCATGTCAATGATCTATTGTGAACTATTTTGCAATTAACTTCTGGCGTGTTTTCTTCCATGTACTTGCTTGTATCTTTGTTTATGGTTCGTCAATCTTGGGTTGATTTTGCTTCACTGATTGGTCATTTCACCTTTGCCTCCGCTTCATCATCTTCCCATCCGACAACCAAGAATGGAAACATTTATGCAGGCAGTCGGGCCCACATACCGGATGGGGCTCCTATCCCAAACGATGTGAGGTCTAATTGGGACCTATCACCAGGGAGACCCCCTTGTTGTCGGCAATACAATTTTTCCCGTCAACAAATCCTCTAAGTGACAAACAACACTGTTGCACTGAGAATGGATTGGACCATCCTAAATCAATCTTTTGTGGAATCTTGCGGTGACTGGCAACTTGTGATGAATTGTTATCACAAGTGGATTGCACTAACATTAGTATTCTTTGGAACATTAGTTTGTTGTTTTTGTTCTGAATACGTAGCTTGATCAAGTTGCCTACTCTCGTGATTAGGATGTCGGTAGGGAACTTTTTTGGTTTGACTTTTTCTTATTAGGTGTGTGGTAATTTTTTGATTTTCTTCTGGCGAGGATGTTGTTCCTTCAACCCGCTTGTTTTCTTTTTGAGTCGTGATATTTACTGAATCAATGTTCGTTTTTTTTCAACTTAAATTTCTACATTAGAAGATTTCAACGCTTCCTTTTTGACAAGTTGTTGCACCTTGTTTTCTAATGACTTATTGTCCTTCTTAAGCTTCTTAATTTGCGTCAATAGTTTTTCACTATGGTCTTTAAGTCGAGAAACTTCTTCATTTTTGTCAATTGTGATCTTGTCAACTTCTCTTTGCATATTTTGTATTGCCTTTTTACTTTCTTGAAGAATTACCTTTGAATTTCTTGTATGTCTTCAGGCGTCACGGAATTTGGCTTCAAGGTAAGGTCCTGTAGCGTTATTTTTTTCTTTTTGTGGGAGAATGTCAAAAACTTATTTTTCATATTTAGGATAAAGGACCCTAGAGTTTCCATCCAAGGTGAGCCCAAAATAATGTCATCTTGATTGCTCCATAGGGCTTGAACTGAAAATTGTGATATAAATGTATAATCCCCAATGTTTAACTGTAAATTGGTTATGTCATATTTTTTGTTGCCAAAATAGTCTAATTTTTCGATTATATTTGACTACGAGATCACTAATTGGTTTGCGATTTTAGGTGTTCCATAATTTTTATCTTCGGCAAGTGAGAGAGCAATATTGACATTTTTTCCCGCAAGAGACCCTTTAATTCTATGAACACTTTTAAGTTCATATAATTAGATGTCATTTTTCTTGTTAGGATGAACTTCGTCAATGATACTTTTATTATAAACTTTATATATTCTTTGTATGAGATGCTTTTTAATATATATTCTTGTATGAGATACTTTTTAATATATATTCTCGTATGAGATACCCTTCTTGGAAATATAACAAGGTCTTTTTTTTTCTTAATTAATAATTTTATTTTATTTTATTTTTTTATTTTTTTAAAACTTGGAATTCAACCTTGATATCTTCTTTTATTGTACGAACGCGCCTGTTTGCAAAGGTTTCGTATATATACAGATGTGAATTAAATTACATAGCAATACGTGGTCACACACTTAATTGGTAGGGTCAATTAATTTTTACTAGTTTTATTCAATTGTACATCAACAATAGTTGTGTTGCGTCAAAACTCTGGGACACGATGTATATGATGTTTGCAGTGGAGAAGCGTGGTGATCGGGACAATAGATTACCAACAACGGATTACAGGGTTTGGTCGCAATAGAGTTACAACTGGTAGAAGATTTCGGCAAGGGAAGCGACGGTCGAGTGAAAAGTTTGGGCAACAGAGTTGACGGGGAAGATAATGGTTGGATGGCAGAGAGCGGCTGCAACAGTGTCGACGGGTCACTATCCTTGGAGGTTGAGTTTAAGCCAAGAGAAGAGCATAATGTGTCGACTTGAATGGAAGATTGGTCGATGTTGTTTTGGGGAACTCGGCTGCACAGGCTGTGTGGCAGAAGTTGAGAAGCGTTGTGGCGGGGCGGTGTTTATAACCAGCGTGAGCTAGAACGGTCGAATATTTTTTTAATTTTGATTCTGATATTTTATTTTATTTTATTATATAAACCCTTTTCTATCAATTTTTTTTTCCAATTATTTTTAATTTTTTTTTAAATATAAATTATATATATATATATATATATATATATATATATATATATATATATATATATATATATATATATTTTAAATTATACTTTTTTTATTTGTTTTTTTTTACTCTATTTTTTTAAATGGCCAAGGGCCTGGTGGCGAAAAATGGAGAATCTCCCAATGTGTAGCGAAATGCTTCAACTATGACAACAAAAGGTTGACGACTTTCAATGGTCATAGACTTGGATCAGACCGACTTTGTGCAGCGGTGAGCGGCCAGAAGATCAAACTGCTCTGATATCAAATGAAGAGAACAAAGTTTGTACTTCTCGTTAAATACTTCAAAAGGCTTGGAATATGAAAATATCCATTGAGGATACAAATATTATATATTAAAATGTATGAGGATTATTGATTGATATAAATGAGGCTTGCTTATATACCTAGACATGTGCCTCTTCACGAAAGGTCATGTCTCATCAAACATGCCTCTTTAGTACTAATCACTAATGAACTAATCATTATTTATTGGTTACATTATTTATATTATTTTATTCATAACACCTAGCTTATGATTTGTAACAAGTTATCATGCTTATATATGGAGCGTTATCATAAGGCCCTACCAATCCATCAATCAGTAGGTGCAAGTGCTCAATAACATGACATGGGGTTTACTTCATAGAGGATGCCATTATCTTGTAACAACTATGAAATTACAACATCCTTGAGCATTATGATGGGAAGAGGGAGCAATTGTGGGACCTAAATTACCCCTTTTTGCAGCTATTTTTACCACCCCCTATTGTGCACCTTTTTCATCATTAATTTTCCTTTTTTACATATATAGCTCAGGTTACAAGATTTCATTGATTCATCACTGACTCCTTAAAGATGAAGCATTTCTTTGCTCATACAAGTTGGGATATTCAAAGTTCCTTTCATTTAGATAATTCATGCTTTAGCCAAAAACTGTGTGATAGCTAATGGGGGTGGATAGAGCTCATGCTAGGATTTTGTCCACACACATCCTTTTATCCCTCCTGCCAATCTTTTAAATATTAGCATTATGGGTCATGCATTTTTTTTATTTTTTTTGCATCAACCTTTTAAAGCAAAGCTTCCAAGCCCCTATTCAAGGATGAGGAATAGGGAACCAATACTGGTGATCGATAACAATCAACTCGAAGATGGGATGTGGATATGGGGGGAAGATGGATGGTGTTAAGTAGATCACACTAGACTAGGGGTTAGTGATAACTACCGAGGTGAAGCATGGGAACAGGTGTACAACCAAAAGTGGTCTATCATCCAATTCAACCTATGATGCAAACTAGAATTCCCTTAAACATTAAATGAAAGTGCACTGGAATAAAAAAATGGTTAATGTACCTTACAAAAGATGACCTACCTTCATCGAAAGCAAGCTAGATGAAACAAAGAATTGACTGGAGCATGGACGAGAGGCATCTAAGGCTAGCTATCTATGGATCATGAGAGGATTGTTGGTTGGTAGGCTAAAACAATGGGAGGAAAATTTTTCCCCTGGAGGTTAGCCATATAGGTGGGTAACAGTTCCCATACATCCAAAATAGTATCTGCAATAAAGCAATCTCAACATATTGCTTATCATTAATACCTCGCAAGGTGAAAACTTCATTATGAATTTTATCACCCATAAATTGCAATAAAGTATGTTTCTTCTCCCAAATCTTCTAGAATTTGTAAAGAGAAATTCTCCATCCTCGTCAAGATCAACCATTATGGTGAAAATGGGGTCAACTACAACTATCAAAATAAAGAGATTAAATTGCTAATTAATAAGTGGGGCACACCTAGTGGTAAGTCCCCCACAAACACCAATGATGCTTAAGGTAATAGAATCCCCAACCTCAAGGAAAAAACTCAATTAAATAGAAAGGCACATGCTACTTGCTTGAGATGAAGTTCACCAACGCATGAAAAGTCAAGAAACATGGTTAGATGGGGGGAATCAAAACACCTTTTTTCATAAAAGCTACAACACACAAGGAATTTAACTCAAATTAGATGTTCATAATCCACACGAGAACCCTATGCAAATCTTTTTGACCCCATCAAGGAAATGGGGGTCTCTCATTTTAAGACTTTATATACTTAGCCCCCAAGACAAACCTAGAGGAACATATTGACTACAACCATTGTTTTTCCCAACTAGATAGATGAGGATACAAATAGCTCCCTAATGGAGCCGATCCACCTAGAATTAACTCAAATGATCCTACATAAAATGAAAAATGACAAATCCCTTAGACTAGATAAGCTTTCAACTGAATTTTTCAAAGACTCAAAAGTTACAAGTTGAAAGCCAACAAATTGTCATCATAAGTTACATTGCAACTCAATCACAATGGACACATAATGCACCCAAATTATGATCCCTCACATGCTAGAAGTTTGTTTGATGAGGCCTCACAAGTAAACCTTAATGTCAATGCGGCTAGGGGTTGGCTTATTATGCTCAGTTGTGTTAAGAAAACAAGCTTTGAATATAAAATCACACACAATATATCCTATGCTCTTCACTTTGTTATTCTCAAACCCTTAAGGTAGGGTAACACTTTCCTCTTCAAGGAGGAAAACTCCTAATGAATGAAGCTCCAATTACAATACTCTTTCATGCCTCACAAGGAGTTCTCCATCCCTATTTATAATTATCAAGAGAACTCTAATCACAACAAACTCCTAACTACCTAGCAGACCTTCTATAATGAGGCGTCATTACATGTATTCAATATTAACTACCTTTATTCAATACTAACTGTTAAATTTTGTTCCTTGCATCCGACAATTAATTCCTAACAGATTTATCACAAATCTATTAAATAAAGGTGCACAACTAGGTTCTCAACATAGTATTCAGCGGAAGCACTATTACACAACCTATCTCAATCACATGTGACATACAAATTATGCCCAGACAACAGTTCCTCATTAAATTAAAAATTTGAACCTACTTGAGCCCCCATCTTGAGATAATCGCCCAACTGAGGAATTGAAAAATACAACATGCTTTAGATTTGATCCAACTAATCAAGCCCTAGATCTATCCTTGATCCGATTGGTTGATCTAGATCTCCTATGTTACATCCCTACACCTTCCTCAAACCCGGCACACTTATCTCACTCCTTACTTGAGAAAATCTATTTCCAAATCTCGAGTCATTGTATGATGTGTCTTTCTCCTCTTCTTACCCTTGCATTTATAACTTCTCATTGAGCTAAATCCCTAACCCTAATTTCCAAAGTGATGGATGGTCAAGATTAGATCTCCCCTCACTTGATATCAATGGTTGAGATTAAAGCATAATCACTAAACTAAATGCTTTACTTTTCTTAAGTTTCTTTACCTCAATAGCCAACATAATTAACATGTCATTTTCCTAAGTTATATTTAGCCTAAATTAAAAAAGAAACTCACTCAATGCTTGAGCAAGTGTCCTAAATAGACTTTGGGTGATTTTTACACGCTTAAACACTTAGGCTATCTTACCCACCACCTGCGCGTGATATCCATAGGAGAAAATTTTCTCCTAGATGGTCCTCAGCCAACAGCCAATAGTCCCTTGTAGCCACTAGATAGCTCGATGTGTCGTTTTCTTTGCCACCTAAGCCAGCCATATGGTCCCTCGCCCATCTATTATGATCGTATGTTTGAAGGTGGGCCATCCAACCCCGAAGGCATGGATTTTCAATTGTGTAAATGGGTATTTTTGTTTACTTATCATGGACACTTTTGGGCATGGATTACTGGGGAGATTTGGTGGAAAGAGTGGGTTGGGTCTGTACTCATGTCTCCTCTGATCAATTTGATTATTAACCTTGCATCCTAGTCTCGTGGGATCCCCTTTATTAGCTACTAGCTTTAAGGATGGCACTACATAGGAAACCCCGATCAAGCTTTTTCATGGACAGAGGATCAAGCCCTTTCATCAACAAGCTTTGAGAACAAAGCTTTTTGAGGAGGAAGGCAATGTAATGAATAAAATAATGTAAATAATGATTAATTAGTTAATTAGTAATCAGGTTGAAAGGGCATGTCTGATGAGACATGATTTTTCGTGAAGAGGCTCCTGTCTAGGTATATAAGCAGGCCTCATTTGTAACATCATCAATCAATTCATTCATCATACTTTTAATATAATATTTGTATCCTCAATGTATATTCTGATATTCCAAGTCTTTTGAAGAATTTAACTTGAGAAGGAACTTTGTTCACTTCATTTCTCCTTTCCCTACGTGTGATTATGTGCAAGATGTGATATATTCATTACATGTATTCAATATTAACTAACTTTATTCAATACTAACTGTTAAATTTTGTTCCTAGCATCCAACAATTAATTCCTAGCAGATTTATCACAAATCTATTGAATAAAAGTGCACAACTAGGTTCTTAACATAGTATTCAGCAGAAGCACTATTATACAACCAATCTCAATCACATGTGACATACAAATTATGCCCAGACAACAGTTCTTCATTAAATTAAAAATTTGAACCTAATTGAGCCCCCATCTTGAGATAATCGCCCAACTGAGGAATTGAAAAATACAACATGCTTTAGATTTGATCCAACTAATCAAGCCCTAGATCTATTCTTGATATGATTGGTTGATCTAGATCTCCTATGCTACATCCCTACACCTTCCTCAAACCCGGCACACTTATCTCACTCCTTACTTGAGAAAATCTATTTCCAAATCTCGAGTCATTGTATGATGTGTCTTTCTCCTCTTCTTACCCTTGCATTTATAACTTCTCATTGAGCTAAATCCCTAACCCTAATCTCCAAAGTGATGGATGGTCGAGATTAGATCTCCCCTCACTTGATATCAATGGTTGAGATTAAAACATAATCACTAAACTAAATACTTTACTTTTCTTAAGTTTCTTTACTTCAATAGCCAACATAATTAATATGTCATTTTCCTAAGTTATATTTAGCCTAAATTACGAAAGCAACTCACTCAATGCTTGAGAAAGTGCCCTAAATAGACTTTGGGTGACTTTTACACGCTTAAACACTTAGGCCATCTTACCCACCACCTGTGCGTGATATCCTTAGGAGAAAATTTTCTCCTACATGGTCCTCAGCCGACAGCCAATAGTCCCTTGTAGCCACTAGATAGCTCGATGTGTCGTTTTCTTCGCCACCTGAGCCAGCCATATGGTCCCTCGCCCATCTATTATGATCGTATGTTTGAAGGTGGGCCATCAAACCCCGAAGGCATGGATTTTCATTGTATAAATGGGTATTTTTATTTACTTATCATGGACACTTTTGGGCATGGATTACTGGGGGGATTTGGCAGAAAGAGTGGGTTGGGTCTGTACTCATGTCTCCTCTGCTCAATTTGATGGTTAACCTTGCATCCTAGTCTCGTGGGATCTCCTTTATTGGCTACTAGCTTTAAGGATGGCACTACATGGGAAACCCCGATCAAGCCTTTTCATGGACAAAGGATCAAGCCTTTTCATCAACAACACTTTTGGGCATGGATTAATGGGGGGATTTAGCAGAAAGAGTGGGTTGGATCTGTACTCATGTCTCCTCTGCTCAATTTGATGGTTAACCTTGCATCCTAGTCTCGTGGGATCTCCTTTATTGGCTACTAGCTTTAAGGATGGTACTACATGGGAAACCCCGATCAAGCCTTTTCATGGACAAAGGATCAAGCCTTTTCATCAACAACACTTTTGGGCATGGATTAATGGGGGGATTTAGCAGAAAGAGTGGGTTGGATCTGTACTCATGTCTCCTCTGCTCAATTTGATGGTTAACCTTGCATCCTAGTCTCGTGGGATCTCCTTTATTGGCTACTAGCTTTAAGGATGGTACTACATGGGAAACCCCGATCAAGCCTTTTCATGGACAAAGGATCAAGCCTTTTCATCAACAAAATTTGAGAACGATGCTTTTTGAGGAGGAAGGCAATGTAATGAATAAAATA
Organism: Pinus albicaulis; assembly: GCA_034641835.2. Classification (NCBI taxonomy): domain Eukaryota; kingdom Viridiplantae; phylum Streptophyta; class Pinopsida; order Pinales; family Pinaceae; genus Pinus; species Pinus albicaulis. The sequence goes on along the minus strand of CM076574.1, from coordinate 1,417,063,857 downwards.
ATGTAAATAATGATTAATTAGTTAATTAGTAATCAGGTTGAAAGTGCATGTCTGATGAGACATGACCTTTCGTGAAGAGGCTCCTATCTAGGTATATAAGCAGCCTCATTGTAACATCATCAATCAATTCATTCATCATACTTTTAATATAATATTTGTATCCTCGATGGATATTCTGATATTCCAAGACTTTTGGAGCATTTAACCTGAGAAGGAACTTTTTTCACTTCATTTATCCTTTCCCTACGTGTGATTATGTGGAGGATGTGATATATTCCTTCCCTGCTGGTGTTTCTGCATCATCCTACCCATGTTGTCAGGGACACATGGGAAGTACCTCTCATCTGGCAAATGAGCTGGGAAAAGTGGAAAGGGACCATAGCACTACTGATGGACGCATTGGGTACTGCCCTACTCCCTATGTCTAGGATATGTAATGTTTCTCCAACTTGATCACTTGGGATCTATTGAGATTTTGTACAGTTGGTGTAGCATCGGGTGTGCTCTAGCCCTGAAATTTTGTGGAGGGGCTAGGACACACTTGAACTCCAAAACCCAGAAGGTGTTTTGAGAAATTTCAGTTGGTGTTCAAGTTATTCAAATAATTAATTATTTTAATGGATTTCGTAAGTCTAAACTTAGGAAAATTAAATAATTAAAGTGAATTAATTAACACATGGGCTGAAATGTTCTAAAAGACACAGATCAAGCAGACTTCTAATTTCAGCCGTTGATGAATGATTTAACCTCAGTCGTTGAAGGGTTCAACGAAAAAGTATAAGAGAAAGGAGAAATAGATCTGGAATTCTAGGGAAGGGTTTACTTTAATAATTTTCGGAGGAATTTTCTGCAGCGAGGGGTAGTATTGGCTGAGGGGATGATCTGATCCCGGAGCCAAGAGGCAGAGGAGCAGCAAACAAGGACAGTGCAGAGAAGTAGACGGTAGCTACGCGGCTGCTACGCAGCTACTACGCAGGACAACACAGAGGCTCCAGAGGGCTTCAGAAATTACGCAGAGGGTCTCCAGGGCTAGCGTAAGGCCTGTGTCACCTTCTCGAGGGTTACGCAGTCCCTCTCTGGACAGCGCAGTGGCATTCTAAGACGAGCAGGGTTGATGTTGGGGCTTTAGGGGCAACGCTGGGGTTTCTAGGGCCAGATCCAGGCTGAATCTTGTAAATCTTGTTTGAGGGTGTGGATCAGTTAGATATTTGGTTCCACAACAACAGGTTAGCTACAGATTTTATTTCTTTTATTCTTTGTTGGGTTTTCCAGACCTGGAACCCAGATTTACTGTACTCAAAATCTACTTAATAAGATAAACCCTCATATCTGTTGCACCACTTTTCCTGCTTTGGGTTTTTCCGGGGACTTATGTCCAAAAATCCATTATCACTTTGTTGGATGAGTGTATTATTCAGTAAATGATCTGCAGGTGTAGACTGTAGTTGTGTTTATTTCGGTATTTTCTAAATCTAATTTCTGGAAATAACTTGTAATAATTTAAATCAATTAGGAGAAATAAACCATGATACTATAGGAGAATTTTCACATGGTATTAGAGGGATAGCAGATCAAGCTGAATCTCGAGCAATCAGCTGAAGAAAATTTTGTCTACAGGGTGGCAGCAGATCCGGAAAGGGCAACTTGATAGCAGAAGAACATAGATCCAAGAAAGGACAACGTTGTAGCTGCAAAAGGCCATCAGGCTTACGCAGAGCCTTCCCAGGCCAGCGTAAGGATTGCGTCACCCAATCTGGGTTTACGTAATCCACTTCTGAACATCGTTGAGGCTATGCTAGGCCAGTTAGTGAGACGCAGTCTAGTCATTTCTTCAGTTGCAGAAAAGTTTTGCCAAGATCTTCAGCAGTGCTGGTGTGGTGGAGATTCTGCAGGTGCAGAATTGTGCCTAGCTAAGTCAACAAAGGAGGGAGGAAGACATTTACTCAACAAATCTGAGTCAAACAAATATGGGATTCGATTAGGAGGATCAAAGAGTGCTATCCGATTGTGTTTGGGTGAAATATTTCTAGAAGAGAAATCAGTCTTCAGCAGAAGCAGTTACTAGAGGGTTTCTAGTCACTAAGAAACCCATATCCAGAGTTTCTGTAGCCATAGAAAGAGGGAGAAGAAGTATTGTTTCTGACAGATCTGAGCAAGATGGCACGATATGGACTAAGAGATCAGGATAGGTTGGACGGCATGTCCAACTATGTTATCTAGAGGGCCAGAATCCTGTCAATTCTGGATGAGTATGGTCTCAAAGATCATGCAGAGAAGGTTCTTCTTGTACCAACCGATGCAGATCCTCTAAATAAGTATGAAGAAAATCAAGTGCGGACTAAGCGTTTGATCATAGACAGAGTCAAGGAACACGTTATACCTCATATTGCTGCAAAGACTACAACAAATGACATGTGGGTAGCCTTGGACACGATGTACCAAGGAAGCTCTGTCCAACGAAGGATGCCTCTGGAGAACCAGATGCGGTTGTTCCAAATGATGAAGGGTGAAGAGATAGATCCATTCCTCTTCAGGATTCAAGCTATTCGAGATCAACTAATTGGCATAGGTGCTACTCCAAATGAGGGGCTCTCATTGAGGACTGCCCTGAATGCAATCTCTGAAGAATGGGAAATGTTTGTCTAGAGCATTTTGGGAAGGGCAATGTTACCATCATGGGCATACATGTGGGCTATTCTTCGCCAAGAGGAGATCAGGAGGATCACTAAGAAGCGTAACATCAGTGGTGGAAGCGGAAAGGCCAGAATAAAAGAGGAGGAGGATGATGCAACCCTTGCATCAAAGGAAAAGAGGCAGCAAGGGAAGAAGAAGAAGGACCTTTCCAAGGTCTGGTGTTTTAACTGTGGTGATCTTGGGCACTTCGCCAGCACTTGTTCTAAGAAGGAGGACAAAGGATCTTCTAATTCCAAGGCTGCAACAGTAAAGGAAGATGGCTCTGATGATGATGCAGCCATGAGTGCTCATGTGCCTCGAGAGAAGAGGTGGGGTGACATGGATTTGTAGAGCATCAAAAGACAATGGTGGGATCCTTGAGTCGGCCCTACTCTTGGATCACATACGAGCTACGGGAGCCTTAGGACAGTAGCAGGATGAGTCGGGAGATGGTTGTAGAAGATCACATTGAAGCAAAAGAGGGAGTTGAAGAGCTGAAGATGTAGCAGCGTAATGCAGAGGCAACAACAACGTGAAGGCAGCAGCGCAGAGTGGTTGATGGGACTTCAGCAGTGCAGAGAGGTTGTGCTCACGCAGTGCAGTGTTGCAGCATAACACTGCCTCCAGGAGGACAGCATAAATCAACATCCAGGGAGCTTCAGTGATGGAAGGCAACCTGACTTATCTATCAAACATTTGGGCATAAGTCTTTCAGTTGCTTATTTCTCAGCAACTGAGTTGCAGTGCAGCAGTTAGCAGTGGCAGTGCTATGGGCAGCATGATGCAGCAAGTTGAGAGGGAGCTGCAGTACAAATGTGGCAATGTCAGTGGCAGTGACATGGGCAGCAGCACAGAGAGCAGCAGTGCAGTGGATGGAGGACAGCAGGCCAAGCATCAGCAACACAGAGAGCAGCTTCAAAATCTTGTAGTGCATAGTGTGGATGCATTTCTAGAGCACACTCCGTGCTAAAAGGGAGTGTTGAGATTTTGTATAGTTGGTGCAACATCAGGGTGTAGCATCAAGTGTGCTCTAGCCCTGAAATTTTGTGGAGGGGCTAGGACACACTTGAATTCCAAAACCCAGAAAGTGTTTTGAGAAATTTCAGTTGGTGTTCAAGTTATTCAAATAATTAATTATTTTAATGGATTTCCTAAGTCTAAACTTAGGAAAATTAAATAATTAAAGTGAATTAATTAACACGTGCAGAAATGTTCTAAAAGACACAGATCAAGCAGTCTTTTAATCTCAGTCATTGATGAATGATTTAATCTTGGCCGTTGAAGGGTTCAACAAAAAAGTATAAGAGAAAGGCTTAAGGGTCAGTTGGGGACACACACACAGTTGTAGAGCTGAGAAATAGATCTGGAATTCTAGGGTAGTGTTTGCTAAGAATTTCCGAAGGAATCTTCTGCAGCAAGGGGTAGTATTGGCTAAGGGGATGACCTGATCCCGGAGCTAAAGAGTTAGTAAGAGGTAGAAGAGAAGCAAACAAGGAGAGCATAGAGAAGTAGAGGGCAGCTACGCAATTGCTGCGCAGCCGCTACGCAGGACAGCGCATAGGCTCCAGAGGGCTTCAGAAATTACGCAGAGGGTATCCAGGGCCAGCGTAAGGCCTGTGTTACCCTCTCAAGGGTTACGCAGTCCCTCTCTGGGCAGCGCAGTGGCATTCTAAGGATAGCAGGGCTGACGTTGGGGCTTCAGGGGCAGCATTGGGGTTTCTAGGGACAAATCCGGGCTATCTTGTAAATCCCGTTTGAGGGTGTGGATCAGTCAGATATTTGGTTCTAAACAAAAGATTAGCTGCAGATTTGATTTCTTTTATTCTCTGTCGGGTTTTCCAGATTTGGAACCCAGATTTACTATACTCAGAATCTACTTAATAAAATAAACCCTTATATCTGTTGCACCTGTTTTCCCGTTTTGGGTTTTTCCGGGGACATATGTCAAAAAATCCATGTGTCACTTTGTTGGATGAGCGTATTATTCAATAAATGAGTTGCATGTGTAGACTGTAGTTGTGTTTATTTCAGTATTTTCTGAATCTAATTTCTGGAAATAACTTGTAATAATTTAAATCAAGTAGGAGAAATAAACCATGATACTGCAGTAGAATTTTCACATGGTATCAGAGGGATAGCAGATCAAGCTAAATCTCCAACAATCAGCTGAAGAAAATTTTGCCTGCAGAGTGGCAACAGAAGCAGCAGATCCGGAAAGGGCAACTTGACAGCAGAAGAACACAGATCCAAAAAAGGACAGCAGAAGAACGCAGATCCAAAAAAGGACAGCATTGTAGCTGCAGAAGGCCATCAGGGTTACGCAAAGCCTTCCCAGGCCAACGTAAGGACTGCATTACGCAACCTGGGGTTACGCAGTCCACTTCTGAGCAGCGTTGAGGCTACGTTGGGCCAGTTAGTGAGACGCAGTCCAGTCAGTTCTTTAGCTGCAACAAGGTTTTGCCAAGATCTAGAAGCAGTGCTTCAGATCTTCAGCTATGCTGGTGTGGTGGAGATTTTGCAAGTGCAGAATTATGCCCAGCTAAATCAACAAAGGCGAGATGAAGACGGTTACTCAACATATCTGAGATCCGATTAGGAGGATCGAAGAGTGTTGTTCGATTGTGTTTGGGTGAAATATTTCCAGGAGGGAAATCAGTCTTCAATAGAAGGAGTTACTAGAGGGTTTCTTGTCACCGAGAAACCCAGATCCAGAGTTTCTGTAGCCACAGAAAGAGGGAGAAGAAGTACTGTTTCTGACAGATTTGAGCAAGATGGCGCGACATGCACTGAGAGATCAGGATAGGTTGGACGGCATGCCCAACTATGTTATCTTGAAGGCCAGAATCTTGTCAAATCTAGATGAGTATGGTCTCAAAGATCATGCAGAGAAGGTTCTTATTGTACCAACCGATGTAGATCCTCTAAAGAAGTATGAAGAAAATCAAGCGCGGACTAAGCGTATGATCATTGACGGAGTAAAGGACCACGTTATACCTCAGAAATTTCGATTTTAGGAGGTCGTACAGCTAGGCACTAAAATCGAGGAATTATGGGATGTTTGACCGAAGCCCTAGTTTGCTGTGATGACTTTTTTGAAGCTGCCTGCGTTGAATTTTATGTGTTGTCCATGTTTTGACTTCCGTTGACTTGTGATGAGCTGTCTTTGAGGGTTGTGGGTGTGACACATGAAAGTGTTGGCTGACCAAGAAAGACTTTGTTGGTTGAAGCATCCTACTGACCGTCGTAACGCCAATATCTCATATCTTTGCTAGACAAAAGGAATTGTAAATTTGATCTATATTTTAGCTTGTCTTCTATTGATCTATTATTATGTTCTATCAGCACTTTACTTTCAAGTTTATGTGATTGCTATTTTGTATTGGGCCTAAGAAAGATTGAAGTAAAAGTGCATCAAGCATAGAACATCATGGTTATCTAAATTTAAAATGGTATCAGAGCTAAGGTGAAGACAAAGTCCAAAATTCCAAGCTGGTGTTAGAAGCTATCTCTGAAGGAAGAAATCCTATCAAGGACAAATGGCCTCCTCAACCTACATGGGTTTCAAGGCTGATGATAAATTGACTGATAAGTCTAATTATCATGCATGGAAGATGTCCTTGGATTTGGCGCTAGAAGATCAAGATATCATGGACTATGTACAGGGGAATATTCAAGAGCCTCCATCAAATGCAGTTGTTGCCACGAAAACGAAGTATAGAAAAGGGGAAATCAAAGCAAAGATGATTATCCGGGATTCTATTCATAAGCACTTGGTTGCTTACATTTCTGAGCTGAAGACATCTAAGGAGATGTATGATAAGCTTATCATTATCCGGGATTCTATTCATAAGCACTTGGTTGCTTACATTTATGAGCTGAAGACATCTAAGGAGATGTGTGATAAGCTGGTGAGCATGTTCAAGGCTAGCAATGCAAATCAAATCCTCTTCTTTAAGAATCCATTGAAGAATATCAAGAAGGGTAAGGATGAATCTATTCAATCCTATTTTATGAGACTCACTGAAATTAGGAATAACCTCCTAGCTATTGGGGAAGCAATATCTGATCGAGAGATGGTTCTTATTGCACTTGGTGGTCTCCCCCGTGATTGGCATGTATTCAATACCACTATTCTTAATAATAATGTGATTCCTGATTTTGATGAAATATTGATGAGATGCACTCAAGAGGAAACAAGAATGATGGAGTATGCCTCTAATGGTAATGGAAGTGACCCTACTGCCTTCGCCACTCATGCAAAGAAGAAGAACCATGGTGGTCCGAAAAATCAAAACCATGGTAGAGCAGGGGCCTAAGGAAGGAAGGGAAGATGTTACACTTGTAACAAGACTGGTCACTATGCAAGAGAGTGCACTAATAGAAGGGACTCTCCCAGGGATGATGACAACAACAACTAGAGAAGGAATGGCAGGAACAACAGGATCCAAGGAAAAAGGAAGCCTCCCTATGATCGTAATGGAAATGGGCAACCTTTCAAGAGGACAAGAAATTCCAGGTACGATGAGTCTAATGTTGTTGATAATAAGAGAAATGATTTTATTCTTGTATCTTCCCTCTTTGCTGCATCTCAACCCGACACCCTGGATGTTTGGTTAATTGATAGTTGTGCTTCAAGGCACCTCACTAGTTATAAAGAAGCCCCTTCTGATTTGGTTGAGAAGGATACTGATCTGGAAATTATCCTTGGAGATAATGCCACCTATCTTGTGAAAGGGACAGGGACTATGACCCTCCATTTATCTCAAGGTCAGGTCATCCGATTGCAAGATGTGTTGCATGTACCTAATTTGAAGAAGAACCTTGTGTCCATTTTGGCAATGGAAGACAAAGGGTTCAAGGTGGCATTCGTTGATGGAAAGGTACTTATCTGGAAGAAGAACTTCAAGGAAGCTCTATTCGTTTTAGAGTTGATACACTCTACCAATTTGGAGGAAGTCCATTGGGGGCTATGACATGTAATACAACTCTTCAAAAAGAGTTATGGCACCGGAGGTTTGCACACCTTCATTACAAAGCCCTTCCCGAAGCAAAGAAGGTGGTGACAGGGATGCCCGAATTGAGAGATGATTATGAAGGTATATGTCAGGGTTGTGTCAAAGGGAAGCATACAAGGGGACCATTACCCTCAAGTGTCACAAAGACAACAGATATCTTGCAGTTGATACATTTGACTTATCTGGTATGCTGCCTGTGACATCCATGGGAGGATGTTCCTATTACATGACTTTTACAGATGGCTTCTCCCGCAAGACCTAGATATATTTTTTGAAGAAGAAGGATGAAGCATTCAAATGGTTCTGTACCTTCAAGGCCTTCGTGGAAAATCAAACCAAGAAGAAAATCAAAGTTTGAGGACTTACAATGGGACCGAGTATGAGTCAAATGACTTTAATGACTTTTGTAGAATAGCTGGCATTAAGAGGGAGACCACAACTGCGTACACTCCTGAGCAAAAATGGTGTTACCGAAAGAAAGAACAGGACCATTGTGGAAGCTTCCTGCGCCATGCTATGTGACCAAGGTCTTCCGAAGTTTCAATGGGGAGAAGTTGCGAACATGGTTTTGTATGTTCAAAACAGATGCCCGCATTCCGCTCTGGACTCCAAAAGTCCTAAAGAACTCTTCTTTGGTAAGAAACCTGATGTTTCTCATTTTAGAGTTTTTGGTTGTCCTGTTTACTTTCATGTGCCAAAAGAAAAGAGAAGCAAGCTGGATGCTTCTGGAAAGAAGGGAATGTTTGGGGCTACAGTGAAACTTCGAAGACATATAAAATCTATGTGCCTGGTCAAAGAGAAGTGGAGATATGCCACAATGTCACCTTCGATAAAGACGTTGCCCTCAAGAAAGTAAGAAATCTTCCTGCTCCAAGGAAGACAAAGAAGATGAAGAAGCAGGGAAGTTGGAAGAGCCGAAGGATGACCTGATGCCCGATGTTGAAGGACCTATGGATCCCATTGATCCACCTCCTTCAAATAAGAGAATACCCTTATGGCTTCGGGATACTCTCGAAGATGCCGAGAGACATATTGCCCTAGGGGGGGCATTCCGTGAAAGCCAGAAGCCGAAGAGATACCAAGGGTATCTAGCAGCCATGAGTACAATAGTACAATCTGAGCTTGGAACATTTGAAGAAGCCGTAAAGGATGCTATGCACGAAGAATATGAGTCCATTATGAAAAATGATGTCTGGGAAGTGGTCCCAAGACCAGAGGACAAATCTGTTGTCACCTCGAAATGGCTCTATAAGATCAAGCATGGATCTAATGGAAATGCTGAAAAGTACAAGGCAAGATTCGTTGCTCGAGGCTTCTCTAAAAAATAAGGCATAGATTATGATGATATATTTGCAGCTATGGCTCGATATACCACCATCTGATCTATTATTGCCCTTGCTGCTACGCATGGATGGAGTCTACATCAAAGGTTCGAAGTCCGAGATAGAGCAGCCTCTGGGGTTCGAAGTCAGAGATAGAGACACCCATGTATGCAGGTTGAAGAAAGCCCCCTATGGGTTGAAGCAAGCCCCCAGGGCTTGTTATGAGAGGATAGATAGCTACTTGATGAAGTTGGGCTTCACTCGAAGTAATGTTGATCCGAACCTTTATTTTAAGGTTGATAAAAAAAGAACTCTCATTTTGTTTCTCTATGTGGACGATCTCTTCCTGAAAGGTGTTGACCCTCTCATTCATCAGTGTAAGAGGGAGCTAGCTTCCAAGTTTGAGATGAAAGACCTAGGACTGATGCACTACTTCCTAGGCTTGGAGGTCTGGCAGAGGCTAGGCGAGATTTTCCTTTCTCAAGGAAGATATGTCGTGAAGCTGCTGAAGAGATTTGGCATGGTGGACTGTAAGTCTGTGTCGACACCGATGGAACTCAACTTTAAGAAGTTGAGTGGAAACGTTGTTGGGCCCGTGCTAGCAAATCCTATCGAGTATCGACAACTCGTGGGGGCCCTGATGTTCTTAGTGAACTCTCGTCCGGACGTTCGGACGTATGTTTTGCAATGAACATTTTGAGTCAACATATGGTTGAACCTCATCACATTCATTGGATTGGTGCCAAGAATCTATTGAGATATCTTTGGGGCACAATCAACCATGGGGTGAGATACATTGTCGAGAGTTTGAGACTCCATGGATATACTGATGCCGATTGGGCTGGCAGTGTGGTGGATCGCAAGAGCACATCTGGATGTTGCTTCACCTTGGGTTCTGCTTCGATATCTTGGATGAGCAGGAAGCAGAAGTTGGTGGCTTTGAGCATCTCTGAGGCCGAATACATTACAGCGAGTATGGCCTGTTGTGAAGTTGTTTGGTTGCGAAAGCTCTTCAGTGAGTTGTTCGGGCATGTGCTAGATACCATCGTTATCCTTTGTGATAACCAACGTGGGATTCGTCTTTCTGAGAATCTCGTGTTCCACGACCAATCAAAGCATATTGATATTAGGTACCACTTTATTCGGGTTATGGTACAGCGAGGCGCCGTAAGGCTCAATCATATAGGAACTGATGAGGAGGCCGTGGATATTCTCGCGAAGCCCCTAGGTAAGGTCAAGTTCCTAACCTTCCATGAGAAGCTTGGAATCGTGGAAAGACCATATTTTGAGGGTCCTACTTGAGTTGGACTATGAGCTCTGGAAGCTCCAGGGAGCTTGGGGACAGCTTCTTGGAGCTATAAGCACATACTGGGCTAGGCTTGCCGAAACTTGTGCTTCTGCCCCACCGTTATGATATTGAGTTGGTTCGCCTCTCTCTGATCAATGCCTCGCACACATCCTACCCATGGAGTTTCGGACTCATCGGAAGTACCTCTCATTTGGCCAATGAGGTGGGAAATGTGGATAGAGACCATAGCAAGACCGGTGGATGCATCGGAGATTGTCATACTCTCTATGTCTAGGATGGCACGTGTCCAACACCTTGATCTAGGATCAAGTATGATGAGGTTTTATCCTCTAAACTGACTTCGGGTCAGTAAACTAACTTCGGGTTAGTAGGAGACTCTTTTTGAGTCTGAGAGAGGTTTTCACCTCTAAGCTAACTTCGAGTCAGTTGTGTGTGATATCTTTGTGACTCACCTTTTGTTCTGAAATAAAGAGCCAGCAAAGCAAGTTACGGCGGGATGACGCACGATGTTTGGTTTGGTACATGATGGATGGCACTTGTGGACAGATGGAGTTCTCCCTAGTTGAGAGGGAGTGTTAATTTTGGGCAACTAGGTCCAAACTCCATGTTGCACTGCTCATATGACGATGTTCATATTTTTGTTGGATTCCTCTTTCGAAGAGGTGCAAGATTGATTAAAGATCAATCTGATCGAATGAGTAGAACATTGATTTTGAATTTATTTTCCACATGTGCAAGGTTTGCCAAATTTATCCCACATGCCTAAGAGATGTGTCACACACCCTCATTGATGAATCTAAATTAGAGAGACTTGGAGGTCATTTTCTCATCATCTCATCACACATTCTCTCATTGTGATCTGATTGGTTTGATAGCCTTTGGAGGCCTTTTTCCCTCACACATGTGGAGCGAAGCTACTGTTTTCTGCGCTGATCTATTTAGGGCTTTTTGTTTTCTGCGTTGATCTGTTTAGGGCTTTGTTGTTGCAGCATTGACCTTGGTCAACCCTTGGTCGTTTGACATCAATCTTCTGCAGAAATTCCAATTTTAGGAGGTCATATAGTTGGGCACTAAAATCAAGGAATTTTGGGTTGTTTGGCCGAAGCCCTAATTTGGTGTGTTGACTTTTCTGAAGCTGCCTTTGTTGACTTTTCTGCATTGTCCCTGGTTTGACTTGCGTTGACTTGTGATGCGCTGTCTTTGAGGATTGTGGGTGTGACAAATGAAAGTGTTGGCTGACCAAGAAAGACTTTGCTAGTTGAAGCATCCTGTTGACCGTCGTAATGCCAATATATCATATCTTTGCTGGACAAAAGGAATTATAAATCTTATCTATATTTGGTTTGTCTTTTATTGATCTATTATTGTGTTCTATCAGCATTTTACTTTCAAGTTTATGTGATTGCTATTTTGTATTGGGCCTAAGAAAGATTGAAGTAAAAGTGCATCAAGCATAGAACACCATGGTTATCTAAATTTAACAAGAGGTCTAGCGAAGAAAGATAGCAGATGTTTGGGTCAGCGAGGAGGAATCTTAATTAGGCAGAGGATCATTTCCCCCTGGAAATGAAATGGAAACGCGTTTCCCTGTACCGTACGGCTTGGAAACGGGTTTTCGTCGGTACTAGGCCATTTTGCATTGAGGAAACGTGCCTAGTACAGACGGAAACACGTTTCCAGGCCGTATGGGCGAATTTCTGGCATTTAATATTCTTTTATTGTGTGTTTTTTTCGTTTTTATTTTTTTGATTTAGGGCGGCCTAATGTTCAAGCCTGAGGCCCTAGTGTTGATATGTCGTTCATGGTAATGTTAAATGTGGAGCAACAAAGTTGTAGGCTTGTTGACTTAATTGTAAAATACACGAGATATTCGTAATAATAATATATTATATATAAAATGTATAAGAGATTATGATAAAATGTTACAATGAGGCCCTGCTTATATAACTACGTAGGTGGCCTTTCATGAATGGGCATGTCTTTTAAACATGCCCTTTCACTAACTTAATGACTACTTACATAATCCCTATTTAATTATTAATAACTATATTTATTTTATTTGTTATGAATTATATTCATAACATTGCCTTCCTCTCGAAAAGCTTTTTCCTCAAAGCTTAATTTTTCGACAATTTTCTTTGCTTGGGATTATCTTCTTGGCATATGTCATTGAGCACAAGTACCTTACCATGTAGAGTACCTTGTAGAATTCTCTCGTAATCTTGTCTTTGAAACTAAGGTTTTTGTTTAATTTTTTTTTTTAAATGATGTCTTGAACCCCCCTTCTTTTTTTTCTTTTTTTTCTTTTTTTTTTAATATTAAATTAATTAATTAATAATTTTTTTATTATCTAAGGTAACTTTATAAAATAATAAAGTTACTTTATAATTTAATAAAGTTACTTTAACAATTTTTATAAAGTACTTTATGATTTATTATAAGTATTTTTGTTTATCTATAATTAACAGCAATAACTAAGCCCAATTCCGCTCAACGCTTCAACTAGAGTTGCGTCCACAGGTCATTTTTCTCATGCACTCCGTTGGAAGCCAGGACGTGTGTATTTACACTATCTGCATGACCAAAATTTATATCTGCAACCAAAAGCCTAGATTCTTCGTCAATGAGTTGTAAACAGTGATACGAGTGCCCTGGTCTTGAAACACAGCAGGTAACTTATACAAATTCAAAGCAGTAGCAAGTAATCTGTGAACTATAACATCTGCATATCGGCGAATTGGTGATGTAAAATGGGTATACAAGGGAGATGCAAGACCATAATGATGGAATTCCGGAGGAGTGAGATCTCCACTGCAGAAATAAATTGCCTGGGTCATGCATCGTGTTGTAAGAATTCGAACCAGCTTGTTAAAATATGGATCATCGTCCATAGCCCAATCAAGAGAATCAGCGAATGCTTTTGAAGATAAAATATCCAATTCAACTCCGACAGACGTTGTTATGCACAACAAAGGTTCAAGCATTTCTGGCGTTGGACTTGGATGACGCCTCAGAAGTGAACACAGAGGGAAGTGTTTTAATATTTTCTCAACAACTAAAACATTTGCAGCTAGCATAAACTCCTCAACCATTCGATTTGCCTCACAAATTTGATAAATACCAATATCAAGATGATCATGCGTTTCAGTATCTATGTCAAACTTAACCTCTGCAGATGCAAGAGTCAGAGCTCCTCTCTCAATCTGTCTGGCCCTCATGATCTTTGCTAATGAATTCATATTCCGCAGATCAACTATTATAGGATCAGCCAAGCGACTGTCATCCATCCGTGCTTGAGACTCAATGTAAGACAATGTTGCACATGACTTGATAACACTTTTGGTAAATCTCACAGAAACATTATCTGCTGAAGGAGTCATTTCCCAAAGAACTGAAAAGGCCAATCTTTCAACATTTGAATGGAGGAAGCATATATCTTCAGTAAGTGGTTTTGGGAGCATATCTATTCTCCGCTCAACCAAGCAAACAGATGTGCCTCGTTCCGAAGCTTCTTCATCAAGAGGTGTACCCGGGAGAACAAAATTTGTAACATCAGCAATATGGACTCCAACATCGAAATTTCCATTTGGGAGTGCTTTGCAGCACAGTGCATCATCAATATCCCTGCAACCAGGTGGATCCACACTGAATACTTTCAAGTGACGTAGATCCTCTCTATGAGGATCACTCAAATCTTCTGGTTGTAATGTCTAGGGCAAGGGTGGAAGGCAAGCTAGAACCTGTTCAAAAAATGCTTGTGTTGATGTCGTTCTCAATTAACAAAACCTCAGTTTCTGTAGCACGATCACCTATTTCTCCTATCGTTCGCACATAGTGACCAGATGGATACCGTGATAACCGATCCCATGAATCAACAGCTACAATGATCCGCTTGTCAATGAGATTTCCAAGTTGGCGGGTTTGAATTCGGATCTTAGGTAATCTACGATCAGTAGATCCAAATAAAGCGTTGACAATTCCAATAACACGCCCAGTTGGACGGGCCGTAATATGACCTTCAACCCCTTTGGAATTCTGCTCCAAAATGGCATCACAAGGAGCATCATCAGCACTATTCGAAACTAAGTGGACCTACTCCTCTTCATCTTCTTCATCTTCTACAATTTTCATTGTTTTTCCTCCATTATTAAATGTAATGTTTTGTGCATTATTCTCACCATTTTGGTTATGGTTTTCTTCCTTCACATCACCTTTGTCTGGATCTGAAATTTTCATAACTTGATCTTCTACCGAATGTAGTGATTCTTCATGATTATCTTCTGAATTTTCTGAATCAGCTGAATTGTTCTATTGACTATGTTCAATATCCGGGAATATTGGTTTTTGCATTAGATTAATCTTGTCCAAAATGGCATTTATCTTCTGCATTGCTTGGTTATGATTGTCTGTGGCCTCACTATGATTTAGCCAAATTTGTCTTTCTATCCGATTTGCTGTGTCTTGAAATTTTCTTATGTTGTCAGAATTTCCTGTAACCTTATCCTCAAGATTGATTAATCTTTTAATGAATTTATCGAAATTATTATTGATCTTACTCTCAAGATAGATCAACTTTTTGTTGAAATCATCCATCGTCATTGATGAAGACATCGAGCGGCAGCGATTTCGAGGCACCACATGTAACAGCTGAAGGCAGCCAGCAGTGGCGTAGGTGCTCCCTTCCAGGCGAGAAGATCGTTGCTCTGATACCAAATGGAGCAACAAAGTTGTCGGCTTGTTGACTTAATTGTAAAATACACAAGAGGTATTCGTAATAATAATATATTATATATAGAATGTATAAGAGATGATGATAAAATGTTACAATGAGGCCCTCCTTATATACCTACGCAGGTGGCCTTTCATGAATGGGCATGTCTTTCAGACATACCCTTTCACTAACTTAATGACTACTTACATAATCCCTATTTAACTATTAATAACTATATTTATTATATTTGTTATGAATTATATTCATAACAAAATGCTTAAAGTAAAAATGACATTCTCCTTTATCTTTCAAAGTCATCCTTTTACTTCAATTTTTAACATTACCATGAAATGACTCAGGATGTTTGAGAGTGGTTTCGCCCTCATTGGATTTCATATGGAGAAAGTAGAATTTTAGATCTCACTCAAAATCCAGTAGACTTATCATTTTTTCAGGATTTCAAGATTGGGGGATTGCAATGTTTCCATTGGATTTTGTCATGTGCTAGGGTATGGAACTTGCATTTAATCAAGAGCACTAAGGTCATTCGACTATGCAGGAGGAGACTCCCAATCAAGCACGAGACAAGAAATTAGAAATTTCTCGTGGCTGATTTTGGATATTGCTATTTTCATTATGTGATCATTCATGAGTAAATGTGATGTAAATTTAGAGACTTATAGTTTATGCATTGACATTGGACAATTTAATCATAATGTAATAAATTATAATGTATCATGTATGCTTTATGATTGCACATATTTCTTAAATGTCCTAACATATATATATATATATATATATATATATATATATATATATATATATATATTGTGTTTCCCCGTTTCCAAATTTGGGGGGTCACGTTTCATACCCGTACCCGTTTCAGAAACTCATACTCACTTCCCTGTTTCGTGCAACTTAGGTTTCATGATGATTAGGACAGTGGACCTCTGGCCACACGTTTAATGATACCAAATGTTAACTACCAAAAATATACAAATAGAATAACATACAAAATATCATAAACACTCTACTCTTTATTAATATGAAAACCCTTAAGCTAGGGAAACACCTTACAATTGATCCTTTTATCGAAGGAATCCACTATTGTACACTTGCCTCTTAAAGGGGGAAACCTATTAATGAGCTAAAAGCGCCAATTACAATAATCTTGCATACCATACCCATTACATTGCTTATATTTCTATTTATGATACTCTCTAACTCCTAAGACTATTCTAGAGAAGAAACCTTCTAGAAAGCTTTCATACATTATTTGTGTTTACACTACTACATAGGCCTTATTTACTAATGAGAGCCTTCATTACATAGTAACACTTAAACATCTATTATTATTCCTCTTGGGTATTGTTACCCATCAAAAGTGCGTAACACCTAAGAGAAAAAAATTCTCCCCATTGGTCAACCAACCAACAGCCATATGATGCTCCATAGATTGGTTTACTTAAAAGCTCTCCACCTATGCTCTAGTCATTTATCTATCCCATCTAGTATACTTCTTGAAGGTAGATCATATATTAGAAGGTACTCTAACCATTTCTCTATTGAGAAATTTAGGGTAGCTAGATTAGGTGATTTCTCTTCTTTGATAACTGCTTGTGATGTATTTTTACTTTACTTGATTAACTTCTTCCCTTTATTATTATTAGTGTTCTCTATTATCAAACTAGCAAATCATAAAGAAGAGTGAGACAATAAGACACAAAATGTAGGTGATCAGCCAGGGCCAAAATCTCTCCAACTAAGAGGAAAACCCATCAGAATTCTTCTCTTCTTATAGAACTTCAATTGACGAATGTTATGTATATTTTATTAATTATTATATAGATATAGTTATCTTAGGTTTTATTAAGTGAAAGGGCATGATCAAAGATCATGCCTCTTCACCAAGGGACACCATGAGGCTATATTTAAAGCCCCTGTGATTCCCCATTGTAATCATATCTCATATCTCTCATATTTTATCAATAATAATATCTACTTATAAAGTTTACCAGAGTTTTTACACTCCATTGGTATCAGAGCCATCGCTCTTCGGGATCTGTGTGATCACCCAGAATTAAGGAATTACAAGAAAATTCCAGAATTGCAGATTTTTTTAAAAACCAAGTGCTTGTGGGCAACAACATTTGTTTTTAAAAAAGGAGGAGGAAGAAATATATATATAATATATATATATTAATAAAATAAAGAGAGAAGGAAAGTTAACACAAAGGGGGAAATAAATTAAAAGAAAAAAAAAAAAAATATATATATATATATATATATATAAAAGAAAATAGTTCCAAAAGAAAAAGAAAAAGTACAAAGAGATATATATATATATATATATAAAGAAATACGTACATGTGAAGACAAAGTAAAATTAAAAAGGAAGAGTAATTGCTCGTGGTTTTTGGGCCCATGGTAATTGCCCATGGTATTAAAACCCATTTTCCCTTTTCAAAACAACGTGCCTTTTCAAAACAAAGTGACTTTTAAAAACAACGTGACTTTTCAAGGTTAACAATCTTTTTCCCCATTATTATATATATATATATATAATTCAAATAATAAAATAATTATTATTATATTATTATTATTATTATTTAAAATATATATATATATAATAATAGAAATTATTATTATTATTTCAAAAAAAAAATTTAATTAATTAATTAATTAATTTTAAAAAAAAAAAAGGAGGGAAAAACTGGCAGAAAAATTTTCCCCACCTCATACACGTTCAATGTCTTCATCAATGTCGATGGCTGAATTCCAGAAGAAATTGGTGGATCTCGAGAAACAGATCAATAATAATTCTGAAGAATTCGGAAAAAGATTAATCGATCTTGAAGGTACAGTTGCAGGACACTCCAACGACATCAAAAAAGTTCATGATACGACAAATCGAATAGAAAGACAAATGTGGCTAAATCATCACGAGGCCACAGAAAAGCATAACGAAGCAATGAACAAGATGATAGAACTCTTCAATAAGCTAAATGATAAGATAGATAAGTTAAGTCAGACACAATCCCCAATATTTCCTAATATGGAACAAAATCAACAAAACAATTCCACAGATTCAGGGAACTCAGAAGAGCATCAGGAAAAGACCGATTCCCCACATCATCAAGAAGATAGTAATGCAGATTTTCAAAATAAGCAGCTTTGGAATGCATTTGCTAATCAATATCCCCTTCTTGTTCCACCATTAGCATATCAGCGAAAAGCCAAAATCGAGCTACCCAAGTTTGATGGTAATGAAAAAAATAGCATTGCATGGCTTAACAAAGCGGAAGAATATTTTGAGATTTATGACATTACCAGTGATGACGAAAAAATTAAGCATGCTTCCATGAAAATGGAAGGAGAAGCATATAATTGGTATATGTGGTGGAAAAAGACGACGCTTGCTATCAGTTGGAGGAAATTTAAGGATGCATTCTTCAAAAGGTTTCAAGGCATAAAAGAAGAAAAGTTTTTTTCAACGTTTATCAAATTACGCCAAAAAGGAGATGTGGATGAGTACACTCGAGAATGGGAGACCTTGGCAACACGAGTACCGGGATTGTCAGAATCTCGTCTAATCCAGTCTTTCATCTCATGACTTAAAATCCATATACAAGAAGAGCTCGAACTTCATGAAATTACATCAGTAGAAGTAGCAAGGCAAAAAGCAAAAGCTGTCGAAAAGAAATTTGAGAGGTTATCAAAAACAGAAAAAGTATATTCGAGACAAAAATTTCCTCCAACTGAATATATAGATGACACAAAATATGTCCCACCCCATGTTCGTGAAGAAGAAAAATCTAATGTGGAAAAACAAAGAATGAGAGAGGGCAAGTGCAAGCATTGCGGTGAAAACTGGGACCCTAAGCACAGATGTGTTAATGGAAAAGCGAAAAATCTATACAGTTGTGAAGCAACTAATGACGCTAACAATAATGATTCATATATCGAAGGATTAGAAGACAACTTAGAGTTCTCTCCAGAAGTGGATGGCGAAACTATTCCGCAAGTGTCATTATCAGCTATGACAGACATATCACAACCTCAAACCCTAAGGTTAAGGGGACATATCAAGAACAACAACGTAATGGTTCTCGTCGACACTGGAAGTACCCACAATTTTCTAGATTCAACCATGGCAAAAAGACTTAACATATTTACCTTCCCCATGCCTAATATGAAGGTAATGGTGGCCGATGGTAAGAAGATTGAGCAAGTAGGGAAATGCCATAAGGTCAAACTACAGATAAAAAAACTTTCATTTAGAATCTCCATTCTACACCGTTCCATTACGAGGAGTAGATGTGGTCTTAGGAATTCAATGGCTACAAACTTTAGGTACTTATTCTGCCAACCATCAGAAGCAGTTTATAAGTTTTAAGTGGAAAGGGCAGAAACACGGGTTGTATGGATTCCAAGCCCCAGAAGATCAAGTCGTATCTTCCTCTCTGATGACGAAGATGATTCAAACAGGAGCGCCAACATCTACAGTACAATGTCATCAGTTAGAAATGTTATCTTCAAAAGGGAGCCACGAAAAGTCACCAGAAGAACAAGGATTAGTTCGGACACACGAAAAAGTATTCCAGGATCTACCCATAAAAGTGCCTCCCGATAGGAAAATCAAACATCCAATAGAAGTCAAGGAAGGACCTGCCCTGTCAATATCAAATCTTGTAGCTATCCACATCACCAACAGATTGAGCTCGAGAAGATGCTCCACGATTTTTTTAAAATGTGGGAAGCAAGAGCCCGTCGCTCGAGAAAACCAAACATTCGTCAACGATGTCCTTCATTACCTATGCTTTGAGGACAAAGCATCTTAAAAGAGGGGCAATGTTATGTATATTTTATTAATTATTAGATAGATATAGTTATCTTAGGTTTTATTAAGTTAAAGGGCATGATCAAAGATCATGCCTCTTTACCAAGGGACACCATGAGGCTATATTTAAAGCCTCGATGATTCCCCATTGTAATCATATCTCATATCTCTCATATTTTATCAACAATAATATCTACTTATAAAGTTTACCAGAGTTTTTACACTCCAACGAATTCCACAACCTATGACCCTTTGACAAAGACCCTCCAAGACCAAGTCAACTTCCAGCAACTTCTCCAACAACTTCGACCCTAGCAACAATTTCTACAACTTTGACATTGATGAGACTTTAGCAACTTTGACCCCAGCAACAATTTCAACGACTTCGACATTGATGCAGCATTAGCAACTTTGATATAGCAACTTCACAGCTTCGACCTAGAAGTAGCTTCACAACTTCGACCTAGAAGCAGCTTCACAGCTTTGACCTTGCAACTTCACAGCTTTGATGCAGCTTCACAACTTCAATGCAACTTCAAAATTTTGTCTTGCCTAGTAACTGTAGAAACCCTAACAAAAGAGAGAGAGAGAGAGAGAAACGCCCAAAACTTCGAACTTGTTATTCTTCTCCTTCTTCATCCTTTTCCAGCTTCTATCTTGAGAAGATCGAACTTACTTGATTGAGTGTCCAAATGAGGTCGAGTTCCTTCTTATTTAAAGGCTTGTGAGGGGTACGAATTGCTCTCTTTAGTCCAACTTGTCCCTCCATGTAGGCTGACTTAATTTTTGCAACATGACGAGGTCTTGGAATTTTTTACTCTATTTTGACTTAAATAATTTTTCTTTCCAATATGTAGCATGCCCAAATAGGTCTTCAATACATGAAAATGACTCAATTGACTTTATGACAAGCCTAGAAGCACTCAATGAGTGCTTGACCTAAAAATAAATTTCCCTCGAGCATAAAACCCATTCCTCAAGAATAACAATAGTAAGTTTATTTTTCTCTTTTCATTAAATACATAAATTCATGATCACACATGTCATTATGAAGACCGAACCTAGTTACATATTTCAACACAACCTCTTAACTAGGGAGGTATTCATAATCCATACAAGGTACTTGGACATTCTCAATCTAAAGAATTCTCATCAGAAGAGTCGGATTGGTAACCCATTTGTTTAGCATCATATCATCTAGCATCGTCACATCGCAAGGCCTTGACTAACAGCTCTATCTCGATTCTCTCCAGAAGATCAAAGCACAATGCTTGAGAGACCAATGATTTATAGACACCTTCATCATTATCTCTCCAGGAGCATACCCCACCTGGGTGTTCAGAGGGTATGTCCTTACAGGACTATCCTTATCTTGGATTCCCAGTCCTCAAAGAATATCGGTCCTCTACGACTACTCTTATCTTAGATGCCCTACCACATCCTCAAAGAGTATCGGATGCTAGATTCTTACCCAATCCTCCATTCTTTTCTTCCCAAGTGAAGACAAGAATGATAAGTCTATCTCTCCCTCTCAACTAGGGAGGATATACCTATTCCAATGAAGGAATGTTCGCAAGCTTCCTCTTATCCAAGGGCTTGCTTCCAATTTTTTTCTTAGTTAGAAACTTGCTTTCAAGCTCCATCTTAATTAGGGACCTGTTTCCAACAACAGTTCTTTATTCGTTGGTGGAGATCATGGGACCTTCAATTGCTTGTAGTGCTCCTCCATTTGATGTCATGAATTTTATTTTTACCATTATGGAGCCTTCATCTTCGAGACTCCTTCGTAGGACATCGGCCATCCATCACTTTCCTTCTCAAATCATAGTAGTCATGTCTTTCTTCCTTTTATTGGAAAGTGATCCATTAGACCATATCTAGATTTTCCACATACAACTACCATTTTCCACATCATGTATCCTTAAGGATCTTTCATCCTACAACACAAGTACCAGTTGTAGATGACATCCACACCTTTCTTTTGGTAGCCCTGTATTAGCCCATCCAAACATTGTTCAAAAATCAGAAATGAACATCAAATCAAAAATTACCTTTTGTGATGGCCCTTCATCATGACAATTGCTTGCTGCAACATCAACATCTTGCATTCATATTGACACATCTCCAACATATTCATTTGTTAAGGGTCTTCTTTCTTTTCAAACTTTTCCACGGTCCTCATATCTTTCCCATGGATATATCATAGTCAATCTTCTAGTCATAGGATGTAGATTTCCTTCTCCATAGTTGCATTTTTCATGATCTCTTCTTTTCTCTTTATTCCAATATTACTTCCCAGGAACTCCCAATCATAGTTCCTTCATATTTGTTAACCACCTCATATTCCATATGAGGACATATTATGTTGATTTCATCTAGTTAATATGTGACCCATGCCTTTATGCATCCTTTTAATGAAAGAGATCATTTTCCCTCAATCATGCTCATGACATATCCTTACTATCTGCAACTATATAATGACATGACTTGACTCATTGAACACATGCATACATACCTCTTTTCTTCTTTGGTCATCTAGACTTTCTTCAACAACTTCCTATCCTTGATTGAGAGTGCTTCAATCATCTTTCATGTGTTGCATTCCTTTGGCATCATACCATCATTCTTCTAAACAATGAATCCCATCCCAAGTGGAATTATTAGCAAGACATCTTTCAAGAGATGAACTTTCTAATGAAAATTTCAATAGAGGATTCTGATTATCCTCATCTTGCAGATGCTCCTTTTCAATGGTGTATGATGAGCTGCATATTAGATGACTCTCTTCTATCCATAAGTACTACTTATTCTTCTAGCGAGGTTATCAAGAGCTACTTTCTAATAATGACTGCCATAGACTTCAACTATCTTTCAAGCTTCCCATAATGATGTCGTGAGCTTTTGTTTTTAACCATATGTCATTATGATGCCATCCGCTAAAAATGATGCATCATATCATGCTTCTAATGCTTCCTACCTTTATAGCTATATTTTACAAAACACTGAAAAAACTAGGTGGAGAAGACTTATCTCAATCATAGTAGATATATTTTACTTCTTCCTTCTTGGATTTCTTCTTTTCAGCTTCTTCCACTTCTTCAGTGATATGGGCTTCTTCCCCTCCTCTTTTGTTGTTGTCCTTCTTGAGCTTAAGACAATATTTCTTGTAGTGCCCATATTCTTGACATTCATAACATTGAACCTTCGCCATATTCTTCTTCTTTCTCTGAGGACCAAATTTTCCAAACTTCCCTGTCCTCTTTGCCATGGCAGCATATGCTTGAGTTTGCTCATTTGATCATTTCTTGCCTTCAATTTGGTTTCTTCTATCTTGCATAGCGGCCATAGTTCATTAAGTGGAGTAGCTTCCTTCTTCCCATAGATGCTTGATGTGAAGTTGTCCCATTCCTCCAGCAGTGCATTGAGCACTATGGTCGTCATTTCCATGTCAAACATTATTTCTCCCAACTCTTGTAGTTTATCCCTTATTTCAGACAACCTCAAAGTATGAGTTTATTCCTTCTTTCTTTGATATCTTCATCTTGTCTATATATTTTCTCTTTCATGTATTATGTTAGAGCTTGAGCTTCTTCCTTTGGTGGTTTGACAATTTAACCCTTAACATGCTCAACGACTTCAATTTCTATGAGGATCAAATCTATCCTCTTTGGAGTGTAAAAACTCTGGTAAACTTGATAATTATATATTATTATTGATAAAAGATGAGATGATTACAAATGAAGATCACCAAGGCTTTAAATACAGCCTTTATGGTGTCCCTTGGCGAAGTGGCATGATCGTTGATCATGCCCTTCCACATTAATAAACCTAAGATAACTATATCTAACTAATAATTAATAAAATATACATAACATTGCCCCTTTCTTAAGATGCTTCGTCCTCAAAGCATACGTAATGATGGACAACGTTGACGAATGCCTGGGTTTCTCGAGCGGCGAGCTCTTGCTTCCCACATTTTAAAAAGATCGTGGAGCATCTTCTCGAGTTCAATCTTTTGGTGATGTGGATAGTGACAAGATTTGATATTGACAGGGTCGGGTCCTTTCTTGAATTCTATTAGATGTTCATGTTCCTTATTAGGAGGTATTTTTATTGGCAGGTCTTGGAAGACTTTTTCGTGTTTCCGAACTATTCCTTGTTCTTCTGGTAATTCTTCGTGGTTCCTTTTTAGATTTAGAGGTAAGTTACCAACAATTATCGTTCGATGCAACTTCTCGCCATCATCAAATGCTTCCTTACTGAAGAGTTTGCCGGATTAGTGGCTTCGAATGTGTTTGTCTCTTCACATTTTTCTTTCAATTCTGGGGATGAAACATTTTGTTGTTTATAAGAATCTGTATGTTCATGGTTTCTTTCATTTTCAAGGACTATGTTTGTTGTTGCATTTGTGATAGCAGTCACGCTGAATTCTTTATGTGGCTCATTCACCGACCTTGTTTCTTTTCCTTACCATTGGATTTTCATTTATATAAAAGTTCTTAATAACTTCTATTACTGCATTACTGGCTTTATTAGTGGATTGAGTTGCATTTTCTTCTCTTGGTTTCTCAGCTCTATAATTTTCATGGTTGATTTCAGAGTCTCTGCTTCTAGGTATTTCAACACTATAACTTTCATGTGAGTTGATTTCCAATTCAACCTCATTTAATTGCTCTTTTTCAAACATGTTATATTCATGATGATGATCTGAATTAGCTGAATTGTTCAGTTGATTATGTTCAACATTCGGGAATATTGGTTCTTGTGTCTGACTTATCTTATCTATCTTATCATTTAACTTATCAAAGAGCTCTATCATCTTGTTCATTGCTTCGCTATGCTTTTCTGTGGCCTCGTGATGATTTAGCCACATTTGTCTTTCTATTCGATTCGTCATATCTTGAACCTTTTTGATATCGTTGGAGCTTCCTGCAACTGTACCTTCGAGACCGACTAATCTTTTTCCAAAGTCATCTGAATTATTATTGATCTGTTTCTCGAGATCCAGCAATTTTTTCTGGAATCCGGCCATTGACATTGATGACGACATACTCCTCATACTCCTTGTTAGGGCTTATCCCCTTAAAATTTTTGTCCTCAAAGCTGTATTGTTTTGATAATTTTCTTCACTTAAGATTTATCTTCTTTGGCGTATGTCATTCACCATCGGTACCTTCTCTTGTAATGTTGTCTTTGAGAATAGTTTTTTTTTTTTTTAATTAATTAATTAATTTAAATTTATTTTTTTTAACTAATTTTTATATAAAAATTGAATGTGTATATATATATATATATATATATATATATATATATATATATATATATATATGTTTTGTTTTATTTCTTTTTTAAAAAATATCAATTTTTTTTTTTTTGAACGTCACGTTGTTTAGAATTATTTTTCGATTTCCTTTTATTTTAAATTTCAAAGGTGGAAGGGTGGATTGTGGCGGCAGGGAATGGAATGCACGGGGGGCGGAGAGGGAGGGGGCAGGTTGACGGCGGGAGGGCCGAGGATCCGAATGGGAGGCAAACAGCGGAAGGGAGTCGGGTGTATTGCAGGGAGGGGGAACGTAGGGATGGTGAGAGGGGAGCGGCGAGGGCGGAGAGGAGGGTGGCGAGGCGGGGGAGTACAGTGGGGGCAGCGTGACTACAGGCAGTGAGGGGCAGCGTGACTGCAGGCGGGGGTGGGGGTAGCCGCAGGTGAGGGCGGGAAAGGTGAGGGTAGGGACGGGTGGGACAAGCGAGAGGGGACGGAGTGATAAGGGGAAGGGAGTTGGGAGTGTGGATTTGGGAGTTGGGAGTGTGGATTTGGGAGTTGGGAGGACCAGCGGCAAGAAGGGGCGGCAGAAGGAAGGCGGGGTGTGGAGGGACGGGGGCCGAAAGGCCGTGAGGTTGGAGTGGTGATAGCGTAGGGGAGAGGGGGTAGCAAGGGGGACACGGGGAAGGTGGGGTGATAGCATAGGGGAGAGAGGGCCGGTTTGAGAATCGTAGGTTGTGAGGGAACGCAGAGTGGGAATGAGGGGGGTTGGGGAAAAATTTGCAAAAAAAATTTTTTTTTTTTTTTTAGAGTGCTATGTGCGGGGGAGAGATTTTTTTTAAACAAATGCTGCTCAGAAGCCTTGAAAAAAAAATTATGCAATTTTGGAATTTCTTGTAATTCCTTGATTCTGGATGATCACACAGATCCTGAAGAGCGACTACTCCGATACCAATGGAGTGTAAAAACTCTGGTAAACTTGATAATTATATATTATTATTGATAAAAGATGAGATGATTACAAATGAGGATCACCAAGGCTTTAAATACAGCCTTATGGTGTCCCTTGGCGAAGAGGCATGATCGTTGATCATGCCCTTCCACATTAATAAACCTAAGATAACTATATCTAACTAATAATTAATAAAATATACATAACACTCTTCTTCCATGCAAGAAAATTTGATGACCCAACCAATTTGTTGCTTTCCTTGCAAAATGAAGTCATATTGACATATTCAAATATAGATATAAAGATACTTACTTGTCAAGTGAAGATACTCCTAGATGATGAAATCTTCAACTTGATGCCTTCTTGATTTTGATGATGATGTAGATAATATATGTCTTCTTGGTGAAGATGTCATCCTTCAAAAGTGATCCTTGGCTCACAACGAGATCACATTGATTCCTTGATGATGACAACGCTTTTTCCTGCTTTTCTTCCTTCAAATCAATGCTAGTCAGGCTTGTTTCACAACCTCAAATTTTCAACCCTTGTGCAAAATTTCAGCTTGTTGTAGCAGGTCTGCAATTTCAGCCTTTTCTGCAGTAACCCTAGTTCATACGAGTGGCTAGAAGATGGCCAACTACTTCGCTTGAATTGACTTATTTTTCTTGTTATTAAAGGAGACCTTTCTTGGCACAAAACTTAACCTTTGATGGTGGTTGCAATTCGATACTTGCTGCTGCAAAAGGATGTCCTAATAATTCGCACGTGTGGAGAATATTGCCCCGAAAATAGACCCAAAAGTACTTCGCTCTTCCTTCTTTGTGGATGTGAGAGTTTCCCAAGCACGCTTCAAGTGTGGAACCCTTCTTTGGATGGGCTAGGGTTTTGAGGTCTTCTTTGTTTTCTCTTCTTGATGATTGATGCTCTTGATGATCTCTTCATACTTCAGCCCTTGAGTATCCTCATTTGTGCTTCCCTTCCTTAATGTAGACACCTTAGCTCTAATTCCATGTTGAGAAATCTAGGGTATCTAGATTAGGTGATTTCTCTTCTTTGATATTTGTGTGTGATGTATTTTTACTTTACTTGATTAACTCCTTCTTTCCTTTATTATTATTAGTGTTCTCTATCATCAAACAACTACCAAATCATATAAAACGGTGAGACAATAGGACACAATATGTAGGCGATCAGCCAGGGCCAAAACATCTCCGACTGAGAGGAAAACCTATCAAAAATTTTCTCTTCTTATAGAACTTCAATTGACGAATTCCAAGACCTATGACCCTTGATCAAGACCCTCCAAGACCAAGTCAACTTCCAGCAACTTCTCCAACAACTTTGACCCCAACAACGATTTCTGCAACTTCGACCTTGACGCAGCTTCGACTTAGAAGCAACTTCACAGCTTCGACCTTACAACTTCATAGCTTCGAACTTGCAGCTCCACAACTTCAATGCAGCTTCACAACTTCGATGCAACTTCAAAATTTCGTCTTGCCCAGTAACTATAGAAACCCTAACAAAAGAGAGAGAGAGAGACCCAAAACTTCGAACTTATTCTTCTTCTCCTTCTACATCCTTTTCCAGCTTCTATCTTGAGGAAATCGAACTTGCTTGAGTGAGTGTCCAAATGAGGTCAAGTTCCTTCTTATTTCTAGGCTTGTGAGGGGTACAAATTGCTCTCTTTAGACAGACTTGTCCCTTCATGTAGGCCAACCTGATTTTTGCACCATGACGAGGTCTTGGAGTGTCTTTTGACTCTATTTTGACTTAAATAGTTTTTCTTTACAATATGTAACATACCCAAATGGGTCTTTAATACATGTCAATGACTCAATTAACTTTATGACAAACCTAGAAGCACTCAATTGGTGCTTGACCTAAAAATAAATTTCCCTTAAGCATGAAACCCATGCCTCAAGAATAAAAACAATAAATTTATTTTCTCTTTTCATTAAATACATAAAATCATGATTACACATGTCATTATGAAGACCGAACCTAGTTACAAATTTCAACATTCTCTAATCATGCACTTTCATTTAATGCTTGGGGGATGTTAATATTGATCACCGACCAAGCTGGATGATTGATCGTTCTTGATTGTACCCTTGTTCCCATACTTTACCTAGGGGATCATCCTTTGCCCCTAATCCAGTGTGACCTTCCATAAGGACCTTTTCTTCCACTGTTAGGAGGGACACTAATAGAAAACAGTGATTGATATAGCATGCCCAAGATAATCCATATTTACCACCTTCACTGTCCCACTTATATCCACCTCCATTATTTGGGTTGATTGTCATTAGTCATTGGAATTCACACCCTTTATCCACATCTCTGAGTCAAGGCCCAAAAATTTGCCCTTGGAGATTGACACAGCGAAAAGAAAGACAAAAGTATATGAAGCCACAAATAAAAGAAAATGAAAAATGCAAAAGATGGTTGGGACATAATAAGCACATGGGCAAAAACCTAGCATGAGATCTACCCCCTCATTAGCCATCACATAGTGCCTAAGTATTGCATTCTCTGTCTAAACCGGTGTTATTAGAACTAAACCGAAATCGGTGGAACCGGCCAATCCAACTGTTTTTGGCCCAAAACCAGTCTGAACCGTGCCTCCAAACCGGAATAAGCTGATTCCGTACCAAACCGGCCGGTTCAAGACTGGTTCTGTGTACCTAGGCTAGCATAATATTCAAGCCTATGGCCCTAGTATTGCTATGCAATTAATGGTAATGTTAAATTCTTAAAGTAAAAGGATGAAAATGAAAGATAAAGGAGAATTTAAATTTTTAACATTACCATGAAATGACTTAGGTTGTTTGAGTGTGGTTCCAACCTCATTCAATTTCATATGGAGAAAGTAGAATTTTAGATTTCACTCAAAATCCAGCAGACTTAACAGTTTTTCAAGATTGGGGGGATTCCAATGTTTCCATTGGATTTTGTCATGTACGAGGGTATGGAACTAGTATCTAATAAAGAGCACCAAGCCCTCTATATACTTTGACGTTAGTGGCATTGGTTGTCAAACTCCTTTATCATGACTCTACTAAAAATGTACCCATCACTCAAACAAAATCTTGACATGATATGCTATGTTTTTTCCATCTTATTTTAATGCCTAAATGGTTATATTGATGACGAAGGCACCAATATAAGCAATGATTTTGAAAATATGTAGGTGTTTGTTGTAGCATGATTTTTTTTGGATGCTAGAGGCCATCTAGAGCCTATTTGTTGATGTATTTTAGGTTCAGAGATGGATTGCACTCGATGCTATTTTGGTTATGTGCACCCTTTATGCTATGTAAATGAGAACTTTTGCATATTTGTGTATAAATAGTTTGGATTCATATGCATGCACATGAATATATATGTTTTTCTTTAAAATATGAATATTTTGTGTGTTTTTGGTAAGCCAGTTTTTTTCCCGGTTTTTTACTGGTTCCAGTCCGGTTTCGACCAGTTCCCGATCCACAAGGTTTTTCGTTTCAATCACCTGTTCGGTTCTAATAACATTGGTCTAAACAAAGGAACTGATGAGTGTGATTGCTGAGTAGTAAAGAATAGAAAACTTGGAATTATATCACATCTTCAAAGCTGTTATTTAAAGTCTTTCTTTTTCAAGACAAAGGAAAACCATTTGACCTCCTGTATAAGATTGTCAAAAAGGTAGTTCTTAGTTTTGTTTTTGAAAATAGAAATCCCTTTCACAAGCGAGACAATTATATCATCATAGTATTGGTATTGTTGTCCTCAAGTAAAAATTATTGCTATATTCATAGTGAAAAATGAAGCACAAACAAGAAACAATTTACATGACAGTCATCTTCCCTGCCAAACACTAGCCTACTTTTGAGTGCACAACTTGTATAATCTAAATGTGTGTAGTTTATAAGGTGTGCTGCTTATCGATTAGATATTCTTATGCCTAAGTGTTTAATAGATTAATTATATCAGAGATGCACAGCTTAGCATTTTTCTTGCTTCTAATAAAACTGTATAGATTGGATTCAAATTTTCTACAATTTTGTGTGTGATGCAATAACATAAGATTTCCAAAAAAATGCCTTGCATTCCTTTTACAAGTGATAACCACTACTATTGTCCTCAAGTAAAAATTAGAGACATATTCATAGAGATAATGAACTTAAATGAAGTGCAAACAACATACAATTTACATGGAAGTCATCTCTCCTGCTAAACACTAGGGTACTTTTGAATGCATGACTTGTACAAAAACTTTGTGTGTGTAGTTTATAAGGTGTACAAATTAACAATTAGGTATTTTTGTCAAAGTGTTTAATTATTTCAGAGCTACACAGATTAGCATTTTTATTGTTTCTCCCTAAATTGTGTAGATTGCATTCAAATTTTCGACAAATTTGTGTTTCACACAGTAACATAACAATTTCAAAATAATGCCTCATCCATTGACCTATAATAATAATTCCAAAAAATGCCTCATATCCATTGAGCTTTTGTGTTCATTTGCTGGACATTAATGTAGTTATCTTAACATTATTAACAGTTTTGATACTCACGCTGGAATGCAATAATAGCCTGGAGACGAACATCTTCATGAAAATAACCAACATGTTTTGTTAAAATCCTCAATGCCTCCTCAAAGTAGCTTAGCTATCATCAAGGAATGGCAAGAAATAATTTACAAACAAAATTTATCAATTGACAATGAAAAAGCATAGTGTGAGGATACGGTGTAAATGCACTCTTTGTGTGAAGCGCAAACAAACCAATAGCTTGAGTAGCAGCTGCTTTTTCATCCAAGACTCCAGTTCTAACACTAATGTTGCGGACTCTTCTATCATCTTGAGCTTCTTCATCAGAAGATACACCACCGAATCCATTTGTGGCATCGTCACCATCAGACTCATCAATATCCACAGCTGATCCATCATCAAGGTTGCATGAAGAAAATGCCAAAGGAACAACACGAGGGAGGTACTGGGATGATTATCAATAGTAAGTTAGATATATTCACAAACAAAAACTATTAAATATTTCAACAAATGTAGATTATGCTTCAAGGCATTGATGTTGACAAGGACAAAACTAAATTGTCAAGACTCAAACACATTCCATCTACCTGTGTAAATCCTTCACCCATAACCTCTGCTATGTTACTAAAGAAACCATGAGTATATTCCCGAAGCTCACTGAAATCCAAAGCAAAGCCCTGAAATATTGAACGAAAAATAGATAAGCCACCTTTCAATATAAATACAATCTGGTTAGAAAATCATTATGATATGGCACTTACGGCAATAGCAGCTTCAACGAAAGGAGGTAATATTGGCTCAATTCTTGCCCGTCCAACAGCCATTGCAATTATTCCTACAAGCTCAGTAGCTCTTGCCCGTGCACGAAGATCTTCATCCTTGGTAAGCACCATGAAAATCTTCATCAATTCTAGAACACCCTCGGCATATGGAATGAAAGCCAATTCTGCAGCGGCAGCAGCTGACCCAATTGCAGACTGTAACAACAGAATACCACTCCAATATTAATAATAGGAGAGATCTAACAAGGGTGCTTGTATTTCCTAAATCCAATAAATTCACATTTTCCTATCATTGCTATTAATTTTAAAGCAACTAAAAAAATGGCTACCAACCCAATTGCAGACTGTAACAACAAAATAACACCACTATTAATAATAAGAGAGATCTAACCAGGGTACTTGTATTTACAAAATCCAAAAAAATTGAAACGTTCATATCATTACTATTAATTTTAAAGTAACCAAACAAACACATGGTTTATTAAAATAGAAAAAGCCACTCTAATACCATGCATGTCTCTTGTAATTCACGACGATTGCTATGCAATCCTTCAAGCAGCTTTCCCATGAGAGGATCAAGATAAGGAAGGATCTCTGCTCCCATATGCTCACAGAATGCAGCCAATGCATAGTATGATTTTTCCTGTAGAAAATCAGAATTAAGATATCATAAGAAAAACTCATAGTCCTAATAAAGTAAGGATAATAAAACATTACAATTTTCTGCAAACATTTACCTGCACTTCCAGCGACACATCCCCAAGAGCATCCAGAATACAAGGAAGAACAATTTCATAATGTGCCACAATTTCAGGCTGTAAATGCTCTGCAAACTGTCCCAATGAGAAAGATGCTGCTCCACGTACAATATGGTCTGGATCTTTTAGGGATTGCAAGACAATAGTTAAAATCTTTTCCAACTTATTCTTCATTACCTCAAAGCAGCCCTCTGATATCACTCCTAAGGACATGACAGAAGCTTCACGGTATTTTGGATCTGCATTTTGAAAATTTGATATAGAAAATTCAAGAACAGGTGGGAAAACATGCTTCCTTGGCAGGCTCATAGCCATTGTATCTAGAACTTCTGCAGCAGCACGATCAGCAGAAAGGTCATCGTCCTCATCTCTGCGAGCTTCCGCAAGTAAGGGACACATGACTGCAAGAATAGGATTTACCACTTTGTGCTTAATGAGAGATTTGGGCTTGTATTTAGCCAGCCATGAGATAATTTGTATCGCCTGGTAGCAACAACAACGTTCAACCAAATAAAGCAATGGATAAGATAAGATAAACTTATTAATGTCCACAAATGACTAAGAAATAGGCCAATAGGATTAGACAGTGCAATAAGCAACCACTAAAATCTAAGAGTGCCTAGAAAACTCCTAGAGCTGAAATGTTATCAAAATAAGAGATTCAAATGATAATAACAGAGAGATAGCATGAGCTAGGAGAAAACAGAAGTGAAAAAACCTAAACAGAAAGAGGCTCTAGCTCAACATCAACTTAAGAAATGGAAATAACAGTAGAGGCAGAGGTAACAGAGTTAAAAAATTTGCAGAAAAAACAGTTCAGAATAAGGAGAGAAAGTAGCAGGTTTAGTTATCAAGGTTCAATCTACAAGAACTGACCTGATGACGGGTATTTACTTCTAAATCCTTGCTTGAGCAAACTTCAAGAGCAAACTGAACAATAGGCTGTATAGATGAACCAAGAACTGGTGCTGGCGACTCTACCAGCTCATCAAAAATTTCAAAGGCAATAATAGCTACCTCCTCATCTCCATTTGCAAGACATTGCCTTGAAACATTCAAAATGTGTGGTACAAGTTCCCGGAACAACAGCTGCAGAATGAATGCAATCCATATGTCAGTTTAAAGTTTAAACAAATAGTAAATACAAAAACATTAAGTTGCATTTACAGAAGTTATTAAATACAGCAAAGCTACATGCACAATATTCAATGTAGCTCAAAAATATGGCATTTTTTCTTGAATATAACATGAACAACTTGGTTCACAAACTGAATATCCAAAATAAATGGGATAACATAAAAGAATCCATTTGGATTAAAATATTATATTGAATAAAATATGAGAGATAGATGACGGTAACATGCCATGTAATGGTGTACTTATAGCTTCGGCTAGTCACAATGATTAATAGGTCGTGTCCCCATTTAGTCATGACTTTTAGGTAGAATGTGTCATTTATTTATTATTTATTATTGTTATTTTTTACAAATGCTGATATAGTTAAGCATTTATGTTCAATAATTTGCCTACAATGTGGCAACAACTTCTGTTTTGAAACAGAATTGTACTAGAATTAATATTCTTCAGAATATATTTTGAATATATTGTCTTTGTTCCAAACAATGTTGATACACTAATTGGTTAAAGTAATGGCTCTTGTGATTAAGGTGTCAATGTTACGAATAAAATATATATAAAAATAATACAAATGATATAAATAATAATAATGATGAATAATTATTAATAACTAATAATTAGTATTAAAAGAAGCATGTCTCTAAGGACATGGTCATTCATGAAAGGGCACCTGCCTAGGTATATAAGCGGGCCCTCATTTGTAACATCCTCATCATATCATCCCATATCTTATGTTCATTCTTATATAATATATTTGTCCTATCATGGATATTTATATATTTCAAATCTTCTAAGTATTCTACTGTGATTATGAACTTTGTTCATAACATTGATATTAGAGTTGTTCAATCCTCTGACTGCTCAACCGCTCCATAGAGTCAGTCTGATCCAGCCTTTGGCTATCACTCTTCGTCAAGTTCATTGTTGTTTGATTGAGGCTTTTAGCCAAACAGTTTTTGGAGATTCTTAATTTTGCCATCAAGCCCTTGGCCATTAAAAATATAAATAAATAAATATATATATATATATAAAGTACAAAATTATATAGAAAATAAATTATATAACAAAATATATATATATGAATAAAAATTTAAAAAAATAAAACAAACACAAAGTTTTTGGTTGCATCTGATAGTCGTAGCCCCGACACAACTCGCTATACGCCAACAAAGTCGTAGTCCTCGTTGTATTCATGTTCACCTGTCTCCCTGTTCCTTCCATTCGTGACAACCGTCGCGCACAACCTGTCCACGCTGCGACCGGTGAAACCCGACCATCCTCTGCTCATGCACACTGTCGCCACTAGAGCCTTGGCTTCTCTACTAGCCGACCTTGTTCCGACCGCAGCTAGCCACAAAGGTTGTCTAAACCACCACCATCCAAGCGGTCATTGTTAAGTTCATTTCTATGTAGTCAGTCGCTTGCACAATAGCCACGAAGGACGTCACTATAGTTTATTGAAACAATACGTTGTCAATTCCTGTGCCATGTAACCAAGGCCCGAAGGGATCAATTATAATTTTTGTGACATCGCGTGGGGTATGTTACCCACCACTTGTGGGTGGTATATATAGGAGAAATTTTGTTCTCCTACATGGTCCTTGTTACCGCTCAAACTAGCAAGGGTCCCAGGAGGGGATCATATAGGGAAAATATTGGTCAAAAGAAACAATGGAGCTATAGCGCACTGTCACCTCAACTAAGGCTTCCTACTCTTTACGGACTTTCACAAATGGGAGGAGACCTAATATAAGAGGAATCACAAGGACAGAGGGTGATTCCTACAGCCTATTCACAAGAGGGACTCAATTATATGGCTTTCTTGCTCGAGCGGCAAGGTGATATGCTCTACATATAACACCAAAATAAGAGGCTCATTCTCTACTGTGAGATAGTAGAGATTGGGATCAACGTCACTCTTGACAAATCCCATCTTCTGCAAGTATCCATCAATTCGACCATACCATGCTCTAGGTGCCTGTTTGAGTCCATACAGGGCTTTCTTCAGTCTACATACATGAGACTTCTTCTCATGTGTTTCGAAGCCTTCCGATTGTTCGGTGTAAACCTCTTCTTCTATCACCCCATTCGAGAATTCAGTCTTGACATCCATCTAATGAATCTCCCATCCCATCTGCACTGCAAGGGATATAATGGATCTGATAGAGGTATATCTGGCTACAGGGTTGAAGGTTTCTTCATAGTCTATCCCTTCATCTGATCATATCCCTTAGCCACGAACCTAGCCTTGTACTTCTCTACGTTGTCATTTGCAGCATACTTAATCCTATAGATCCATCTTGAATCTACAATTGATCTGTCCTGAGGTCTTGATACGACTTCCCAGACACCATTGATTATGATAGAGATATACTCCTCTACCATAGCATCTACCCAGACTTGATGCTAAATGGCTTCCTAAAAGCCAGAAGGCTCGACAACCTGTGCTACCCGAGCTTGGTATTTGTTAGGCTGTCTACGCTGCCTTTTCTCGGTCCTGGGAGCCCCAACAAACTCCTCTGTGTCCCTCAACGTCTATCGTACTTCTTTATTGATTCTACCCTTGGTAGTGAGTGGCTCAATCAT
The DNA here is from genome assembly GCA_034641835.2 of Pinus albicaulis. Classification (NCBI taxonomy): domain Eukaryota; kingdom Viridiplantae; phylum Streptophyta; class Pinopsida; order Pinales; family Pinaceae; genus Pinus; species Pinus albicaulis. The sequence continues at coordinate 1,417,027,980 of CM076574.1, read as the reverse complement.
CTCTTTGTCCTGTTGTCCCATCTGCTGCGATCTATCTGGATTTTCTTCCCTAGAAGAAATACTAGTACTGTTCATAGTGCTAGATCCTGATGGTTGTCCATCTATTGGATCTTCTCCTAGCTGTTGTTGGACAAGAGTTTCATCTTCAGATTGTTCTTCGGTAGGCATCTCATGGGATCTTCTGAAGGCTCGATCCTCCATAAATTTCACATCCCTGCTTCCTACAACTTTCTGATTACCCGGAATGTAGATCTTGTATGCCTTGGATGTCTCGCTCTATCCTACGAGATACCCTTTCTCAGCAATCTGATCTAATTTTCTTTGTTTCTCATCTGGAACGTGGTAATACGCCACTCCCGAAAATCCTAAGGTGGCTTACCTCCGAGTTCATTCTTGTGAAGGCACTCTCGGGCGTTGTCTTTCCCAATGCTCTGTGAGGGGTCCTGTTCTGAATATATACAGTTGTGTTGCATGCTTCTACCCACAAAATTCTAGGAAGATCCTAGTCATATAGCATTGCCTTTGTTGCCCCAACAATAGTCCTATTCTTCCGTTCTGCAACTCCATTCTACTCCAGATTTTAAGGAGCGGTCCATTCTCTCTTGATACCCTCCTTTGCACAGCAATCTGTGAATTCCTTATCAGTGTATTCACCACCATTATTTGATGGAAATACTTTGATTTTCTTCCCCGTTAGATTTTCTACCAGAGCTTTAAATTCTATGAATCTGTCAAAGACCTCATCCTTGGTCTTAAGGAAGTAAATCCAAGATTTCCTAGAATGGTCATCTATGAAAGTGACAAAATATTCACTTCCACCAAGAGCTCTAGTGGACATCGGTCCACAGATGTCTGAGTGTATTAGACCCAATACACTTTTTTCCCTATTGTTGCTCCTAGAATATGTTGTCTTGGCGTATTTGCCTAGAACACACCCTCTGCATACGACATCATGTTTGGTACCAAGAACTGGAACTCCTATGATTGTTTCTCTGAGCATTCTCAGAGCTCCATGGTGTAGATGCCTCGTTCGTTTGTGCCATAGCTCATTCAGATCTGACTCACTGCTTAGATTGTTTCCTATCAGTGCCATTGGAGACTTGAGTTGCAACTTGTATAGTCTGTTGCTTCGAGTCCCAATGGTCATCTATGAAAGTGTATTAGACCCAATACACTTTTCCTATGTCCCTTAAGACCATCTTGTCTTTGTAGTATTTGCCTAGAATACCTACATAGACATGTATTTGGTATAAAAGAGCTGGAGCTCATGATTAACATAAAACATTCTAGGAAGCTCTATGATGTCGTCCTTTATGATTATTTGTTGATTGTAAAACTGCAAGTTTTAGTAACGATAAATATATATTATTAATGATGACTCCAATTGATTGTGAAGGTGCTTTAAACTTTAATATAGCCTCAAGAAGGTATATAGAAGGCATGATCTTTGATCATGCCCTTTCACTTAATAAAACCTAATATAACTATATCTAACTAATAATTAATAAAATATACATAACATTGCCCCTCTCTTAAAGATGTTTTGTCCTCAAAGCATATGTAACGATGGATAATGTTGACGAACGCCTGGGTTTCTTGAGCGGTGGGCTCTTGCTTCCCACATTTTAAAAAGATCGTGGAGCATATTCTCGAGTTCAATCTTTTGTTGATCTGGATAGTGAAAAGATCTGATATCGACAGGGTCGGATCCTGTCTTGACTTCTGGTGACTCTTCGTGGCTCCCCTTTGAAGATAACATTTCTAATTGATGACATTGTACTGTAGATGTTGGCGCTCCTATTTGAATCATCTTCGTCAACAGAGAGGAAGATACGACTTGATCTTCTGGGGCTTGGAATCCATACAACCTGTGTTTCTGCCCCTTCCACTTAAAACTTATAAACTGCTTCTCATGGTTGGCAGAATAAGTACTTAGAGTTTGTAGCCATTGAATTCCTAAGACCACATCTACTCCTCGTAATGGAACTGTGTAGAATGGAGATTCTAAATGAAAGTCTTTGATCTGCAATTTGACTTTATGGCATTTTCCTACTTGTTCAATCTTCTTACCATCGGCCACCATTACCTTCATATTAGGCATGGGAAAAGTAAAGAGGTTGAGTCTTTTGGCCATGGTTGAATCTAGAAAATTGTGCGTGCTGTCTGTGTCTATGAGAACCATTACATTGTTTTTCTTAATATGTCCTCTTAACCTTAGGGTTTGAGGTTGTAATATGCCTGTCATAGCTGATAATGACACTTGCGGAATAGTTTCGCCCTCCACTTCTGGAGAGAACTCTAAGTTGTCTTCTAATCCTTCTATACATGAATCAGTACTGTTAGCATCGTTAGTTGCTTCACAACTGTATAGATTCTTCACTTTTTCATTAGCACATCTGTGCTTAGGGTCCCAGTTTTCACCGCAACGTTTGCACTTGCCCTCTCGCATTCTTTGTTTTTCCAAACTAGATTTTTCTTCTTCACGAATATGGACAGGGACATATTTTGTGTCATCTACATTTTCAGATTGAGGAAACCGTCGTCTTGAATATACTTTTTCTGGTTTTGATAATCTTTCAAATTTCTTTTCAGCAGCTTTTGCTTTTTGCCTTGCTACTTCTACGGACGTAATTTCATGTAGTTCTAGCTCTTCTTGTATGTGGATTTTAAGTCCTGAGATGTAAGACTGGATTAGACGAGATTCCGATAATCCGGGTACTCGTGTTGCCAAAGTCTCCCATTCTCGCATGTACTCATCCACATCTCCTTTTTGGCGTAATTTGATAAACGTTGAAAAGAACTTTTCTTCTTTTATGCCTTGAAACCTTTTGAAGAACGCATCTTTAAATTTCCTCCAACTGATAGCGAGCGTCGTCTTTTTCCACCACATATACCAATTATATGCTTCTCCTTCCATTTTCATGGAAGCATGCTTAATTTTTTCGCCATCACTAGTAATGTCATAAATCTCAAAATATTCTTCTGCTTTATTAAGCCATGCAACGCTATTTTTTTCATTACCATCAAATTTGGGTAGCTCAATTTTGGCTCTTCGTTGATATGCTACTGGTGGAACAAGAAGGGGATATTGATTAGCAAATGCATTCCAGAGCTGCTTATTTTGAATATCTGCATTGCTATCTTCTTGATGATGTGGGGAATCGGTTTTTTCCTGATGCTCTTCTGAGTTCCCTGAATCTGCGGAATTGTTTTGTTGATTTTGTTCCCTGTTAGGAGATATTGGGGATTGTGTCTGACTTAACTTATCTATCTTATCATTTAGCTTACTGAAGAGTTCTGTCATATTGTTCATTGCTTTGCTATGCTCTGTCATCTTGTTCATTGCTTCGTTAAGCTTTTCTGTGGCCTCGTGATGATTTAGCCACATTTGTATTTCTATTCGATTTGTTGTATCATGAACCCTTTTGATGTCGTTGGAATGCCCTGCAACTGTACCTTCCAGATCGACTAATCGTTTTCCGAATTCTTCGGAATTGTTATTGATCTGTTTCTCGAGATCTACCAATTTCTTCTGGAATTCAGCCATCGACATCGAAGAAGACATTGAACGTGTATGAGGTCGAGAGTATTTTTCTGCCAGTTTCTCCTCTTTTTTCTTTTAAAATTAATTAATTAATATTTAATTAATTTATTTTTTATTTTTATTTTTTTGAGTTAATTAATTAATTAATAATAATAAAAAATTTAACTATATAATTATTATATATATATAATTTTTAATTAAAAATTATATAACATATATAATTTAATTATATAATTATTATATATATAATTATTAAATGGGAATTATATAATATATAAATGAACTATATAATTATAATATATATATATAATTATCAATTAAATTATATAATATATATTTTATATATAATTAAAAAAAATCGTGTTTTTTTTAAAATGTGTCGTTCCGTTTTAAAACGACACACTGTTTCACGAAATTTTTTTCAAACGCAAATTCCACGCTCACCGCAGCACGTTGACTGTAATAACATACGATTGCCACGATGGGAGTGTAAATCGTTTTTTTCTTAAAATGTGCCCGTTCGGTTTAAATGACACACTGTTTCATATAATTTTAACAATTCAATTTGTTTTTTTCCACCGTCACCTGTTCACGATTTGAAATGTAATTTTTTTTTAAATACACGCCCTTTCTATTTGGTTAATTGTTGTGGCACAGCACCGGCCGTTCTGACGTGGATAGCACCCGTCTGACGTGGACAGCTCTGACGCTGGGTTAATAAGATCACACCGATTAATTTAGACGCTATATACCTTGTTTCTGATTTACGACTTAAATTATTGGTCAAAGTAACTTTAAGTCTGCTGACCACGCCGGTTCGATGTAGAGTCACGATTTGCTATGATTTAATTCCACGATACCAGATGAAGTATAACCAATAACCAAATGGAGTATAACCAATAACCACGACGGCAAACAGAACGAATTAGTCAATGTTGGTATTGCAGCTTGGTAGTGATAATGGAAGACAATTTGATGGTCAACAGAGCATTGCGTCGTTTTGGAAGGAATGGCGGGTGACGCAACGGACGACGAGGGAATTGGCTTTGTCGAGTTCGAGTAGAAAAACGAGCGATTACGGTGATGGTAGTGGATGTGTAGCGACCGAGTTTCGTAGAATTAAGGCGGTGTGGGGGGGGGGAAGGGTAGTAAAGTGACAACACAATCAGACAAAAGGCATGCAGTTGTCTGTTGTCTCGATGTCTGAAATAGAGGAACACGACAATAAATTTTGTATGGACTGCGATGGCAGTGGCAATTCGAATATACAGTTGCAGCGTTGATAACAAGTTGTGGACAATGGTTGCGAAGGATAGGAGTGTCGAAAGGGGCACGAGAAGATGAATTCGTATTGGTTGTTGGATTCAGACGACGACAATTGAGGCGATGTGGGGGCGGTAATATGAAACAGTAGAGTTGTGAAGGCGGAGCGAATGTGTGGACAGTGGTGAATTTAATGCTGTGTAAGGTAATAATGCACAGGGAGAAGGCTGGACGGGGAACTGGGCAGGAGAGAAGAGCCCTTTAATTATTAGTGATTTCAGCTCCAAATAACAACACACCCGAGTGCAAAAAAAAAATTCTGAAATTCCTTTGAATTCTGTACTTGGTGTTTTTAAAAAAAATTCTGAAATTTCCGTTGAAATTCTTTAACCTGATGATCACACAGATCCAAAGAGCGATGGCTCCGATACCAATGGAGTGTAAAAACTCTGGTAAACTTGATAAATATATACTATTAATGATGAAGATGAAAGATGATTACAATGAGGGATCGCCTAGGCTTTAAATATAGCCTCAAGGTGTCCCTTGGCGAAGAGGCATGATCTTTGATCATGCCCTTTCAGTTAATAAAACCTAATATAACTATATCTAACTAATAATTAATAAAATATTCATAACATTTGTGCCATAGCTCATTCAGATCTGACTCACTGCTTAGATTGTTTCCTATCAATGCCATTGGAGACTCGAGCTGCAACTTGTATAGTCTGTTGCTTCGAGTCCCAATTTGATCCTTTTTCTTCCAACTTGGATGTTTGACATAGACCTTTATACTGATAAAGTGTACGTCGTATCCCTTGTCCTGCAATTGAGACATTGAAAGTAAATTCATTCCCATACCTGGCACATGCAACACATTAGTGGCTCGGAGACTCTCTCCTACTTTTGTCTGAAATGCTACGGTCCCTTTTCCCGCAGGGGTGCATTTTAGTTTGTTTCCCATAGTAATTTGAAAATCCATCCGTTCTTCTTGATAGCTAGAGAAATGATCTCTTTCTCCGGGTCGTATGAGTTGAAGCTCCGCTTTCAATGTACCAATCATCTGATGATGCAGTGCTCGATAAACAAGCACATTCATTTTCCAACCTAGAGGCCAACTCTGACAAAACTCGATCTTCCATCTTCTCCTTGTTTTTCCCTTTTCCGACAGCTTCTGCAGAAGGAATGCGTAATCCCTTCAGGAATGTGCTTTTTTGCTAAGGCAGCTGCACGAGTTCCCTTTGGCGTAGACCCTCCTGCTTGCTTGCCTAACCTTGCTTTGATACCAAGTGCAAATTTCAACTTGAAACTTTACTCCATTATCTGATATTAGTTCTTCTACTTATATCGAAATAATTTCAAATGCAGACTTCACAATCACTGAGCAAATCAATAAGAAAATACTAGCAGAAGAGTGACAAAGATATTTTGTACAATTGTCCCCGGAAAACTCAATGTGGGAAAACCGGTGCAGCAGATGAGGGTTTCTTTTATACTTCAGCAAAATCTTTTTGTACAATTTACAATCAACAGTAATGAAGAGAAAATTCTCTACTAATAACACTGGAGGAATTCCTCACAAATTTTTCTATGAGAAATGACCCCGGAATGGCTCTCCTAGGCCTCCTGCGCTAGCTCTGCGTGAGGACCGTACAGATCTGCGTCACCCCTGCGTTGTCTTCTGCATTGTCCCTTCCAGCCACTGCGATGTCCCTTCCTGCTGCTGCGTCACCTGCTCATGTACCCCGGATTGATGTTGAATCCTCTCTGTCTCTCCTCCACTTGCAACTCTCCCTCTGAATCGATTTTTCTTGCCGAACTTCAGCGACTGAGAAAAACAATTTTACTTGGGCAACTGAGTATCTGCACTGGTGTATCTTCCAAATGACCCTAGAGTCTTCTTTTATAATCTTCTCGTTGAGATGTCAACGGTCGAGATTAGATCTCTAATCAACAACTAAGATCATAACTTGACTTGATCTGTGTTTTCTAGAAGATTCACACTCTGCTTTATTAATGCCCCTTAATTATTTAATTTCCCTAAGTTTAGACTTAGGGTCACCATTAGAATAATTAATTATTTTCATAAAACATGTTCCAAGTGGGATTTCCACAAACGATTTCTGGGTTCTTTGGAATACGTGTGTCTAAGCCTCACAAAATTTGAGACTTAGAGCACTTCCGATGCAACCAAAAATCAACATGTGGCACCATGAGTGCCTAAACTGTTGGAAGACATTGGATAGATTTCCCTGGTCAAGAATCTAGTCCATGGAATTGCGGTGTGCCTAAACTCTTCATAGTTCATATGTTTTGAGACCTCCCTTGTACTTGTATATGTTATTATGAATACCTCCCTAGTTAAGAGGGAGTGTTGAAGAATGTAACTAGGTTCAGCCTTCATAAATATATTGAGTCATTATGTAAACTACTCATCACAAGAATGAAAAAGAAAATTTGTATTATTATTGCAATGACTTATTAAAGCATGGGTTCCATGCTTCGGCCATATTTTATTTAGTCAAAGTCCCCATTGTGGACTCCTAGGATTTATATTGAGTCATTAGAGTCATTATACATTTTATGAGACCCTTCTTGGGCTTTTGAATCATGTAAAAAAAATTATTTTTGAGTCAAAAATGAATTTTGTCACCTCCACACCAAGTCGACCCTTGCCTGATGAAGTTGCCCTCCAAGGAAGCAATTCGGCCCACAAGAAGCCTATATATGCAAGTGCAATTTGATCTACTTGCTCACTAACTCAACAAGTTTGATATACAAGAAGCGGTGCAAGAAAATGTGCGAAGTGCAAGAAGGAGAAAGATAAGTGCAGGATCGAAGTTCTTGGGCTAGTTTATCTTTCTCTCTCTACGAAATCGTTGGGCAATTGCAGTATCGAAGTTGTTGGAGTTGCAAGGTCGAATTTCTGCAGTTGTAGTAGGTAGAAGTTGCAAGAGGTCGAAGCTGCAGGCGGGACGAAGTTGTTAGTGTCAAAGTGTTGTTACTGCATAGGTCGAAGTGTTGTTGTCGCATAGATCGAAGTTTTGTTGCTACAAGGTCGAAGGTCTAGATTGAAGCTGCTAGAAGGAAGGGTTGACTTGGTGGTTGGAGGAAGTCTATGTCTAGGTTGAGGAGTCTTGGATTATCCCAGGAAAACTATTGGAGGAAGAGATTTTGACCAGGTTTTTCCCTAGCAAAGCGCCCACATCTTGTGTCTCTTGTCTCGTGATCTTCATACAGATATAATTTGGTAATTGCTTGATGAAAGATAATATAACAAAGTAGTAAAAGAAGCCAACATAACTCACAAGTAATTATCAAGAAAGAGGAATCAAACCCTAAGTCTACTTACATTGATTTCTCAACAGAAAATAGGTATGTGATGAAGGTTGTGCTTCAGTCCATAAGGAGAGGCCAAATATGAGAAGGAAGGCTAGAGCCTCTTCCCAAACGGAGCCTTCAAACCAAAATAATATTACCAAAAAAACAACCCTCTGCAATTCCTCAGGTGGGCCGAAAATTTCTTCCACAAGTAGATGAAAATTTCAGAGTAGATATCATAAGATCATATGTAGAAGTTTTTATTTTTAATTTAAGTTCATTAGGTCTTATTTTATAGAGTTTGGTTGGACTAATTTGGGGCTCTTTGAGGATAGACGTTGGAGTAGATTAGGATTTTAAAGTGTTTTTTTATTTTTTATATTTTTTATTTTAAATTATTCACTTAACTAATTTCTATATTACCTTAACCCCTAAGCAAACCCTTTGGATGTTAAATATGATTTTGAAAGGCATTAGGTCTGTTTTAATAGTGTTTTAGATAGAACTTCATTAAGTGAACGTTGGAGCACCTTTAGAAAGTTTAAGAACTAGTAAATGTGTTGACTTGTTAAATTGTTTAATTTACATCACCAATGGATTAACTTAAGCACTAAACAAAGTCTATTTGCCCTATAATTAGGGAATCAAGTTAGCTAAGAGGTTGATTTTACAAGGTATGATGCGGGGTTCTTCTTGCTTGAATTTTGATGCCCATAACCAATAAAATTATGCCATGCCACTATCCCTTGGGGTTTTAGGCTTTTAGCCCACCAACTAGGGTTATCAACTTCAATAGTGAATATCTCGCAAACCAAGAGGTCGTTTGAGGCATACCCCATACCACCAAAAACATCTTTCCGAGGAGAATCCAATGACATGGATCTCCAAGTCAACTCAATATTTTGACCCTTCAAAAACCCTCAACAAAGTCAGGGTACACCCTTAGTCCAAGGAACTCAAACCCTAGGACTTGGGTTTTCAACCATCCATTAGTGTAGTTTCCAACTTGATATAATCTAACAATTAATAATAAGCGTTCATTAACCATTTGACATCAATGACTAGTGTTTTTAGTCAAAGTCAAACCCAGTCAACTCCATGGGTTGACATCAATGACAATGCCATCCAACAATGTCATCCTTTTCTTCATCAAGAAGTGACCTTATCTGCCTATCCTTCATACAACTACCTCTTCCAAGTAATGTTTGTTTCAGGATCTTCCATCCAATCTCATAAGTACTAGTTGTAGGTGACTTTTACAACCCCTTTTCGGTAGCCCTATTTCAACCCAACCAAATTTTTTTCTCAAAAATCAAAATGAACATTAAATCAAAGTTACCTATTTATGATGGCCTTTCGTCATGACATCAACTTCTTGCAATATCAACATCCTTTTGCACATTGTATGAATCCATCTCCAAGACATCCAAGGTTCTCCTTTTTCCAACATTCACATCAGGGTCTTCAAACCTTTTCTATGGAGATGGCATAGCTAATCCTCCTAGTTATCAGAAGTTGATCACTTATCTTATCTTACATGACTATTTTTCACAAACTCTTCTTTTAGTTTTTCTTCACATATTGTTTTCTTCTAGAAATAGTTCTTTCATCATAGGAACCATAGTTGCCAACCACCTCATATTCTTCATGAGGTCATATTGATTTCATTTTGTCATTATGTAGAAGAGTTCAAGGTACATTGTATTCATGCCTTCATATATCCTTTCATAAGGAAGAGTTCCATTTTCTTTCATCATGCTCATTAGACGGAGCATTCTAACCATTCTATTTGGTACCATATGATGACATGACTTTATCTATCAATTACCAAATATATACATACCTCTTCCTTCATGTGGACATCTAGACTTTCTTCTAGCAGCTTCCTTTCCTTGCTTGAAGATGAAATACTTCAACCAACTTGTCAATGGTCATGTATCACATCTCTGTCATCATACCACCATCTTTCCAAATTGTGGATCCCACACAAGGTGGAATGTAGACTATCTACGAGACATTTGCTTCTTCTAAGTAGAGGTGACTCTTTTAACAAAGATTCCAATGGAGGATCTTGATGGTCCACATTCTGAAAATGCTTCTTTCTAATGATGATGAAGTGAGACAAACTTTTATTTTCCTATTGTGCTAGATGACTTTTTCCAACCATATAAATTGCTTACGTCGGGTTGCCTTCTATGCTTCTAATGAAGATGCCATGAGCTAATTCCTTTCTATCATGTACCATGATTGCTTCAACCATATAGACTTCTACTTCGGTTATCCTTCCATGCCTTTATGATGAAGTCATCTCTATCTTGGCTATAATGCATCCTATCATACTTGTGATGCTTTCCATCATGATTGCTATCTTCTATAAACTAAAAAGAACGAAGTATATGATATTATCCCTGTCGTAGTAAAGGTCTTTCACTTCTTCCTTCTTTGACTTCTTCTTTTCAGGTTCTTCTATTTCTTCAGTGACATGCGCTTCATTTCTTTCCTTTCTCTTCTTGTTGTCCTTCTTGAGTTTAGGGCAATTCCTTTTGAAATACCCATATTCATTACATTCATAACATTGAATCTTAGACATGTCAATTTTCTTTTGAAACTTCTTCTGAGGCTCAAACTTTCCAAATTTCCCTTTCTTCCTAGTCATTGATGCATAAGCTTGAGTTTGTTCATTTAACCCAACATCGTTCTTCACCTTTAATCTACTTTCTTCAATCTTGCATAATGACCACAGATCGTTGAATGGAGTGGTTTCCTTCTTCCCATAGATGCTTGATACAAAATTCCCCCATTCATCTGGAAATGCATTGAGTACTAGGGTGCTCATCTTTGTATCAGACATTGTTTCTCCAAGTTCTTGTAGTTGGTCTTTAATTTGAGATGCCTTCATGAGATATGAAGCTACCCCTTTTTCCCTTGAGACTTTCATCTTGTATAGTTCAGTTCTTAGAGATATGATTTCTCCTACAGTGCTTACAGAAAATAACTCCAATTTTTCATAGATCTCTTTAGATGTCTTCAACTTTGCTACATAAGGGATGAGAGAATCCTTGATTGACTCTATGAGGATTCGAGACCTTATTTCTCCTTTCATATACTTTGTTAGTGCTTGAGATTGCTATTGAGAAGGTTTCGTGATTGATCTTGTGACATATTCACCGACTTCATTTTCTAATACGATCAAACCTGTTCTATTCTTCCATGCAAGGTAATTCGATGTCCCAACAAGTTTGTTGTTCTCCTTGAAGAAAGAAGTCATTGTAGATTGAGACATAAAATATAGAATAGTTACTTGTCAAGTGAAGATGCTCCTTTGATGATGAACTTGATACCTTTTTTATGATATTGACTTCTACTACTCCTTTGTTGTTGACAATTGAAGATGCCTCCTTTATGATGATTGCCTTCTTAATGATTTTCTTTCATCAAAATACAATGCTTCTTCTTCAAGATGGGGAGAGATGATCTTCTTCAAGGATGTTTGAGATGTGATCCTTTCTTCGATGTGAGGGACATCATTTTGATTTCTTTGGTGATGATGAAGTGTTTTTTCTTGCCTCCTTTGGTTGATGATTGGAGAATGTGTAAGTGTTAAATTTGGCAACTAGGGCCAAACTCCATGTTGCACTGCTCATATGATGGAGATGATATTTTTGTTGGATTCCTCTTTCGGAGAGGTGCAAGATTAATCTAAAGATCATCTTGTTTGGATGAGCAGAACTTGTATTTCGAATTTATTTTCCACACGTGCAAATTGTCAAGGTCGGCCAAAATTGTAATGTTGGCTCACAAGCCCCAAAAGATGTGTCACACACCCACAGTCATGGATATAAAAAGGAGAGACATGATGCTCATTTCATCATTCACTCATCTCACACATCTCTCTCTAGTCTAATTGGTTCATACAGCCTTAGAGGCTTCTCTCTCCTCCACACGTGTGAAAACAGGAAGCTGCAATTTCGGACTGGTTTAGGGCAAATCTGGACGACGTTGACCAGCATTGACTTTGGGTCAACCTTCATCGTTTGATTGCGTTTTTTAGGCAGGAAGTACTATCTTGAGAGGCGGAAACTAGAGGCACAGAAATCAAGGTCAAATGTTGACCTTGACCGTTGACCTTGACCGCAGCATTGACTGGTTTGACTACAGAATTTTAAATTTTGCATTCACTGTTTTGAGGGATGATTTTTGGGATGTGTGTGACACTGAAGAAAGGCCGAATTTGACCAAGTTTGATTGAACCTGATTGGGAGTTGAAGGATTGGTTTGACCAACAGAGTCTTTGTTGGCTAGGGAATCCTAGAGACTATGGTAAAAGACATTTTCTCTCTCTTTGCTGAATAAGAAGAATTATACAAATTATTGCCTCTTGTCTTGGCTTGTCTTCTGTCAATTTATTTTATGTTCTATCAGCATTTACTTTCAATGATTATGTGATTGCTACTCTGAACTTGAAGCGGGCTAATAAAAAGAAAGGTTGAAGTAAATTGCTTTAAGCATAGAACATACCATGGTTAACTAAAATTGACAGTAAGCTTCCCAAGAATGCTTCAAGTGTAGAGACCTTTGAATGGAGGTAGGGTCTTTGAAATCTTCTTCGTCTTCAAAGTGGTGTTCTTTCTAGATGATATGATCCTAGTGATGAGATGGATAGTCCTCCTTGATGCTTCCTAGTTCTCCTTGTGTTTGTCCCTTATGTATCCTTCTTCAATTGGATAATCTTCAAGCTGCCTCTTCTTCTTCTTCTTGTCAACTTAGCTCTGATACCATGTTAAGAAATCAAGGGCAACTAGATTAAGGTGATTTCTCTTACTTTGATAACTTCTTGTGATGTTCTTTTACTTAACTTTATGTACTTTGTAGTTAGCTTCTTCTTTACTTGATTATTATATTGTTCTTATCATCAAACAGCTACCAAACATAAAAATCAATGGTACACAAGGACACAAGATGTAGGTTGCTAGCTAGGGCCAAAACTTCTCCTCCTAAGAGGAAAGCCCACAAGAATTCTTCTCTTCTTATAGAATCTTCAAATGACGAATTCCAAGACCTAAGACCCTTGACAAAGACTCCTCTAAGACCAAGTCAGCTTCTCCTTTCGATGAGCTTGTGGTTCACAAAGTCAACCCAAGTCAAACTTGCTTCAAAATTGATGAAGCTTCTACTTCGACCTTAATTTCGAACCTGCAACTTATGACAACAATGTTCGGCCTTCTTGCAGAAACACTAGCTCACACATGTGAGTGGAATACAGTAGAATATGTCTCCTTTCTTCTTCAGTTGAGGATCTTCTTTCTCCTTAGCAACTCGACCTTCAAACTTAACCTTGATGAACACAAACTTTGGCTTCTCATGACAGGTCTGCAATTTGTTCTTGCAACAATAAATGTTGCCCTTATTTCTTCGCACATGTGGGAGATTTCAGTCCTAAAATTGTCCTTAAATACTTTGATTTTCCTTCCCTCTTGTTCTCCTCTTCTTCGCTTGTCTTGTAGGTCTTTTTCTTGTCTTAATCGAACTTGATTGATGCCTCCTTCAAATGAGGTTGAACTCCTATATATAGGGTTCTTGAGTAGGTCGAGTAGCCCTAATGAGGCCGACTTGTCTCTTTATAGGCTGACTTGGTCTTGGAGGACATTTGACTCGAAATAACTTTCTTTTACATGATACAAAGTGCCCAATGGGGTTTTCATATATGATAATGACTCAATTGACTTCTTGACTCTATGACAAACCATAGAAGCACTCAATGGACGCTTGACCTACAAATAAATTGACCTTGGGCATGAAACCCATGCTACAAAAATAATCATAATATTTTTTATTTATTTTTATAATATACAAGAATCAAGAGTACATTTCATATTTATGAAGATCAAACCTAATTACATACTTCAACACGAGGCTTCTTTTTGAGGTCATTTTCTTGCAGTTGTTTTTCGGCCATCTGTGGTATTTTGGCCCCCCTTTCCTGAGGCCTACTATGGCCTCATCTTAAGGCTATCATAGTTATGTGTTTTCATTGTTGAGCTATCTATAGTATAAGTTGATGCAACATGCAAATTGGATATTGGACATAGGACAACACTAAAGTTGTTTGAATATTTTTGTATTTGGGTCATTGTCCCTGGTACGAGAGACTAAGTAGATTTTGTTTTATTTGTTACTCTATAGGGTGGCAGGGTGGTGCTAGGGAAGGAAGTTGTAGCTTTCTTCAAGAGGTTGTCGCCTCCTTCCAATGGGAGCTGATAAATTTTTGGGGTTGTAGCCCTTCTAGTTGTAGTTGTAGATTGAATCCTTGTAATATAAAAATATTGTTCATATATATCTTGTGTTCACTCGATGTGATGTTATTGGTTAATTGTTTTGATACTTAAATTGTTGAAATTTACGAAACACTGATTCACCTCCCCCCCAGTGTTTCCAACAGTAGTTGTGTATTTTAGTGTGTTTATGATCATGATTAGACAAATACCAAGTCTGCGATACCAAGGGGAAGTGTGCCTTATGGTGCTTGAATGATTTTCTTTTCTTGTGAATAGTGTAGCTAGCTAATTTCCCGTTCAAGCAGTTCTCTAGATTAGATTTAATTTTTCAATAGTTAGATTTGTTTTTGCAATAATTAATCTACCTTCAACTTTGTTGGTTGAAGTACTAACTTAAGGACCCTCTTCCCCCTAAGACTTCTTATTATGAGATTAGGGCCCCAACGAGGATAAGACCTACGAAAAGAGTTCAATTGCAACTTGTTCAATCTTGCAACTAACTAATTGACGAACTAACTTAACTTTAAAATAAATCAAGAATACATTCCACTATATTTATCTTGCAACATTGGTACTTGGATTCTTATCTCATTTTCCCTCTTATTTTACAAAGTTTATTTTTTTTGGGTGATTGTCATTACTTCAAGTACACACATTTTGTTTAACAAAGCATCTTGCTCCAAGTATTTACATTTCTAAGAACAACATATTGAGCACCCTTGTACTTGCTTATCTTTTATTTCCATATTTACTTTCCAAGCATTTATACATTTTTTTTAAAAGGAACGGTTATAAGCTTTATATTAATGCAATCTGGTTTGAAGGTCAGAACCTTTTACATTAGTGACACGAATTTCTTCCTCTGCATTCAAAAAGTTCCAAAACACGCTACTTTTGTCTGCTCTTCTGATACATCTTAGTTTCCTAAAGATGTTATCTTTATAGATTTTCCAAAAAATACCTAATATAACTATCACTTACAAAACATTATTTAAAGCATCATGAAATAAAACTATTTAGCATGACGAACCCCTTGTACAAGTGGCTCTTCAATTCCACGATTTTTTTGAACTACACAACGAGGATTTTGTCGCATGAGGATCCGATGTCGACTCCTGCTGCACTCCACAACCTTCATCTTCCTCAAGGCTCTACCCGACTTCGCCAAATTCGAAAGGAATGTCCATGATGCCAATTTTGAATTTCAAGCAATTAGACGACACATGTAGCCTTGTTAGCTTACCCTCCAACAAGTCAATCTTTTGATTGACCAACTCATTATGTGCTCTGGATTCAACTAAAATCATATCTCCCTACCTGTAAATCAAATTGATTAAGAACTCCATTGATGTCGACAAGCGGGCTAAGTGATAGCCATTCTCCTCCTGCTCCAAAATTCGATGATTCTCCATTAATACAGAAGCAATTCTTTTTTATATATCTTGTAGGAAGAGAATATACCAATTGGGTGACTCATAACTTCCAAGAACACACCTTCTCTTTTTATAGCCAGAGCATTCTACTTTTGCCTTACCAACATTCATCCCTTCGCCTTGATTTCCACATTGATTTCTTTGCATCCGTCGGACGTGAGGATCCATAGCCATGATTTCCAACCTGTAATCTAAGCCTTCCTACATTAATGTTTTCTTTTTCAAGCATGCTTTTGGGCGATTCTTCGCAGGGTTGCTAACATCGCACTTCAATTCATAATTAAAATCGAGGAGAAGCATCCTCCATCTGTCCCCTAACAAATCTGGGGATGTGTGGGAACTCCAAGTGGGTACACGAGTCCTACCACTTTGAGAGGAGAGGCTCGCCATAATAATATGACTGACGGGTTGTTTAACGAAATTGTTGAGTTTGCTCTAATAATGGGATTACAAATGTCCCTTCCTTTGATTCGGATAGTGAGACCAATAGTGACATATAGATTCATACTTGATTTAATACCTATCATCGCAAAGCTTTGAAGGTGGCATTACCATTCATTACTAATGTTCCTTGTTCCATATTGAAACCCTTATTTGTCATTGCATCTGCCGACGAATTGTGATTCCTCTTTAGATGGAAGAATTCCACACTGTGGAATTTAGCAATTTGAAGACTTATCCGATAGAGAATGGGAGGATGTATCTTCTTAGAATTCTCTTTTAGCCTCACCACCTGCTGAATAACTATCATCGAATCCCCAATGGATTCCCCTTTCTATTGCTAGTGTTAGGATATTTCGACACATAGGAAATAGGCTCCTTTTGTGTCACCTTTGTAAATCCTTCAATCCTAACCCAAGTTGTTCTTAAGGGGGGATGTTAGGATATTGCAACACATAGGAAATAGTTAAGTATAACTAGGTCTAGTGTAGAGTTAGGTAAAGTGTGTTTCTTTACTATGTACATTTGTAACTTATAATCTAATGGTCACGATTTGTAGTGATCCGACGGTTCACTCTCTCCTCGGTATTAACGACACTTGATCCATGGCTTAACACTCGATTGGTCCATGATCTCTATTTAAAGAGCATAGAGGGTCATTTGTCCGATAACCGTTTATAAGAGAAACATATGTAATTTTTCTTTTTATATTAATAAATTGCCTGAAGTGGCCGCGTTGGCTCAAAACATGGATTGTTTCCCTCTTCGAGGGTTTTAACAACGTGATATATTGGTGTATTGATTTGTGATCTGTCTATGAGCGGTGACCTTTGGTGTTTGATCTAAGGAGCTTACCCTATAAATTCCTACATGGTATTAGAGCTATTTTTAGGGCCGCATCCGTTGTTGATCCAAATCCGAAGCCGGTTTGACTGCATGCGACTGCTGTTTTCTAGATGTACTATTTCTGAACATTTTCGGGCCTGGAGAACTGCTCTGTTGTGTCTGGAGCGTCTGTTACAGTGAGGAACCCCTTTCGTTTCATGCGAAAAGGTTTCCGGTTGCGCAAGTTATGTCAGTTTAGATCTAGAGGAATAAAGTATCTGTTTTGCAGTGATATTTGTTAATAGTTCTACTTATTTCAGTTCCCTCTGTTTATTTTGGTTTTTAGGTTTTATTTTTATTTGTCGGATCTATACCCTCTTCTCTGTGTATGCTCTTTGCTATGCACTGTGTGCGATCTCAGCAAATCAGAAAGAGGAAGAAGGGAAATTTTTTTTGCTATGTATACTCCCCGTGTCTTTGTGCAATCTCGAGAAATCAGAAATAGTGAAAAATAGATAGTTGTCTATAAGGCTAACTGAAAATGTAACGTTCTGCCGCAAGGCTTTCATTTCGTTTTTTTTTTTTTGCTCGATTTTTGTTTTTTTTGTGCAAGAAAAAGCATGCACACTGAAGACTAATAAAAAAAAACTTCCTCCTTTCAAACAATTACAAAATCCTTTTACTATCTCTCTTGGTGAGAAGTTAGTTTATGAGAATAGAGGTCTTGGGTTCAAGTCTCTTTCTCAAGCTTCTTTTGTAAAAAGTTTTTTGTTAAAGGGGTGGGATTTTTTTTTTAAGTTGAACTTCATCATCAAATTTCAAACCGTTTCCATAACTATTCAACATCTACAACTCAGTTTTTTTAAAAAGGCATAACTTCCTGATCGGAAGCCGTTTTTTTTTAATCAGCTTAATTTTTCGAGATCTTTCCATGGAGCAGTTAGTTTCAACCCTTTTCAGCTTCATTTTTTTTTTAAATGGAAAGTGCATGCCCAGTTATTCTTAACAGCACCAATTATTTCCAATGGCTACCTCACATGGTAGATTTACTTAGAAGTAAAGGGCTTTATAGAATAGCCACAGGACAAGAAACTAAACCTTCCGATGATGATAAAGCCGCTAAATGGGAAAATAAACAAGATCAAGCACGAGAGTTGATAGGAATGTCCATTGCTCAAGATCTTCAATTTCATATCCTTGACATTGACACCCCTGATGAAGCCCTGAAAAAGCTAAATATTGTTTTTGGCATTCAAAATCAAATCAGGGCCCACCAGCTTCAAAATGAGTTGCTTAGTTTGGACCCCAATAATTTCTCCTCTATTGAAGACTTTTTGTCCAAATTCAAGACCCTTAGACTTCTTTTAGAAGGTTGTAAGGTCAAAAAGGAACATGGTAGCCTCATCTATTCCATTCTTGCTAAGCTTGTCCCTGCATACTCTGTATTTGTTTCCACCTTCCATTCCACTCGAAAAGCCATCATTTCTTCAGGAATCACCTACAAGAACCCCTCTTTTGATGCCTTTTGCGATTCTTTGATAAGAGAACAAGAAAAACTCTTACACCTTGGTCTTATCACTTCTGGAAACACTTCTAAGAAAGCCTTAGCAGACCAACAGCAACCATATCAAAAGAATCCCAAGAAGCAGTATCCTAAAAAGAATGGTCCTAAGCAATTTCAGCGGCAAACTGAAAATGCAACTCACCAAAATGATAAGGCAAATAAAAACAAAGGGAAGAAGGCAAATCGACATTGCAACTTTTGTAATCGTGATGGACATATAGAGTCCAATTGTTTTAAGAAGATGGAAGCCTTGGAAGTAGAAATGAAGAAGCACCACATCAATTTGAATTTTGGAGACCTCTTCAACTTCATCTTTAGGAATGGCACTCTCTGCTTGTAGTTGTCAAGCATCTAGTTATGCATTAAATGTATCTTCTTCTTCTTCTTCTCATTCTCATGAATGGCTCATTGATTCTGGAGCTTCTTACCACATGGCCAAAAATAAAGCCATGTTTTCTTCTTTAAATGATTGTAACACCAAACATATTTATGTTGGTGATGATAGATCTCTTAGTGTTGTAAGATCTGGAACCATTCATCTAGATAATGGTCAATTTAATGATGTACTATGTGTTCCTACCTTGTCATGCAACCTTCTAACTGTTTATCAGATAACTCATTCAAGTGAAGCGAAAATAGTAGAATTCTCACCTCATGATGTTGTAATCAAGGACCTCAAAGATCCTAGACATATTTTAGCTACTGGCATTGCTAATGATTCCACAAGGTTGTATAAGTTTGACAACTTTGGGTCATCATGTCTTCCCTCCATTTTTGTTGCTCATAATGATGAAGAGAGCATACTTTGGCATGAGCGATTTGGTCACTTAAACTATCGCTCTCTTCAAACTCTATGTAAAGAAAATATGGTGACAGGTCTTCCTATGGTATCTTGCCGAGATGGAGTTTGCTCCAGATGTTTACTCGGAAAACATCATCGGGATACTTTTGACAAACATGCCTCTTGGCACGCTTCAGCCCCTTTGCAGCTTGTGCACAGTGATTTATGTGGTCCACTTCCTGTTGTTTCTTTCTCAGGTTGCAAGTACTTCTTAACTTTCATTGATGATTCTTCCAGACGCACTTGGGTATACTTCTTAAAACTCAAGAGCGAAGTTTTTAACATGTTCTTGGCCTTTACGGCCTTTGTCGAGAAACAATCTGGACATCCAATTATTAAGTTAAGATCAGCCAATGGAGGAGAATATGTTAACAACAAATTTATCAACTTTTGCACTGAGCATGGCATTCAATTGCAACATATTGTTCCATATACTCCACAACAAAATGGTGTAGCTGAAAGGAAGAATCGCACCTTAAAAGAAATGGCTAATTGTTTGCTTCAATCTAAAGGACTTGGTCTCAATTTTTGGGCAGAAGCAATTAACTGTGCAAATTACATAGTAAATCACACTCCTACTAAGGTTTTAAAGAATATAACTCCAGAAGAATCCTGGAGCTCAATCAAACAAGATGTAAGTCACTTTTGTGTTTTTGGAAGTGATGCTTGGGCCCATATTCCAGATGCGAAACATAAAGCCTTAGAACCTAAGAGTGAAAAATGCATTTTTGTTGGATATTTTGAAGATGTCAAAGAATATAGACTTCTTCAACCAAAATCCAAAAATATAATCATTAGAAGAGATGTAAAATTTGCGAGCCTGATTCGGCATATGTGCCACCTCTCTCTATCTCTTCTACTTTTGTCAGCATTCCTTCTAGTTTAGATGACGACAACGAGGATGACAATCCTCCTCCACCTCTTGAAGATATTCCTTCAGCTCCGCAGCTTCCAAGATGGGTCCGCTCTACTCGGGATGCAACAGGTTCTCTTGCAAGTGACCCTACAGATCGACAATGTACACGTTCTCAGTTCGAAAGAACCTCTTCCTTATTGGCTCAAGTTCCAGAAAATCCTGATCCAGACACCTTTGAAGAAGCTTCCGGTTATCCAGATTGGGATGAAGCTATGAATGAAGAATATCGTTCCTTATTGGCAAACGATACTTGGGATCTTGTTCCTCTTCCAAAAGGAAGAAAACTTGTCAAATGCAGATGGGTTTACAAAACAAAGTTTGGACCAGATGGAAAAGTGGATAGACATAAAGCTCGTCTTGTTGCTAAAGTATTTTCACAAGTTGGAGGCATTGACTATACTAAAACCTTCTCCCCTGTTGCAAAAATGAACTATATCCGCCTTGTTCTTTCCATTTTTGCCTCCTTTAAATGGGAAGTCCATCAGATGGATGTTAAATCCGCCTTCTTACATGGAAATTTGCATGAAGAAATCTACATGGAACAACCCCCTGGCTTTATCCAAAACGACTCTAGCCTTGTTTGTTGCCTTAGGAAGTTTCTCTATGATCTCAAACAAGCTCCTCGGACTTGGTATGCCAAAATGGATAGATTTCTATTAATAATGGCTTTTCTAGGTGTCATTCTGACAACACTGTCTACACCAAGAAAGTGGGTAAGTCCTGCACCATCCTTGTTCTTTATGTTGATGATCTTATCCTTACTGGTAGTGATCCCAACCATATAAACCATGTGAAGTCTAGCCTCAAAAAGAAGTTTGAAATGACAGACTTAGGACACTTGCATTATTTCCTTGGTCTTCAAGTCTTGCAATCCAAAGAAGGTATTACCCTCTCTCAGTCCAAGTATGCCTGTGATCTTGTACACCACTTTCACATGGAAGACTGTAAGCTAGCCCCTTCTCCCTTTCAGTCTAGAGTCAAGCTTTCAGTCACTTGTACTACCCCTGAAGTTGATGCTACCTTATACCATCAACTTGTTGGTAAACTTTTGTATCTAACCCATACCCGTCTTGACCTTTCCTTTGCCATTGGTCTTGTTGCTCGATTTATGCACCAACCTCTTGAAAGTCACTGGAAAGCAGCTAAAAGAATACTTCGATATATTCGAGGTACAGTTCAATTCGAGATTCATTACAGTGCAAGAGCATCTCCATTGTTGATTGGTTTCACTGATTCTGATTGGGCTGGTGGCCCTGATGATCAAAAGTCTACAACAGGATATGTATTCACTCTTGGTTCAGGACCTATTACATGGTCTTGTAAGAAACAAAGTGCCATCTCTCTTTCTTCAACAGAAGTAGAGTATCGTGGTGCAGTTGAAGCCAACAAGGAAGCCATGTGGCTTCATCAGATCCTGTCTAAATTTGGTCTTCATCAGCAGCATCCAACTACACTTTGGCGTGATAATCAGAGTGCCATTTAGCTATGTAATGATCCAGCTCAGCATCAGCGTATGAAACACATTGAACTCCATATACACTTCATCAGAAAGCTCATTCATGATCATGTTCTTGAAGTGCAGTATTGTCCAACCAATGATCAAGTAGTCGATATCTTTACAAAGGCTCTCACAGAAGCAAAGTTTACGAAACTTTTATCCATGCTTGGAGTTCAGGAAAGTTATCATTAAGGGGGGATAGGCTCTAATGCCTCCTTCCTTATCCTATTGTGTCACCTTTGTAAATCCTTCAATCCTATCCCAAGTTGTTCTTAAGGGGGGATGTTAGGATATTTTGACACATAGCAAATAGGCTCCTTTTGTGTCACCTTCGTAAATCCTTCAATCCTATCCCAAGTTGTTCTTAAGGGGGGATCTTAGAATATTCCGACACGTAGGAAATAGTTAAGTATAACTTGGTCTAGTGTAGAGTTAGGTAAAGTATATTTCTTTACTATGTACATTTGTAACTTATAATCCGACAGTCACGATTTGTAGTGATCCAACAGTTCACTCTCTCCTCGGTATTAACGACACTTGATCCGTGGCTTAACACCCGATTGGTCCATGATCTCTATTTAAAGAGAATGGAATGCCATTTGTCCGGTAACCGTTTATGAGAGAAACATATGTAACTTTTCTTTTTATATTAATAAATTACCTGAAGTGGCCACACTGGCTCAGGTCGTGGATTGTTTCCCTCTTCGAGGGTTTTAACCACGTGATATACTAGTGTACTGATTTGTGATCTGTCTGTGAGCGGTGACCTTTAGTGTTTGATCTAAGGAAATTACCCTGTAAATTCCTACAGCTAAGTCCAGACCTAGCCAAAGTGCTAAAAGTTCAAACTTGTTCTTAGTTAGAGATCCTAGCCCCCAAGCATATTGTATCTCCTTTTCTTCATCAGGGTGAAAGAGAACCCCTCTCGCTCCAGCCTCCCCAATTTAATATATATATTCTTTTAGTTTTTTGGTTTGACCCGCGAGGGATTTTAAACTTGAATCACATGGTTTACACAATACCTAATAACATGAAAATTGCCAATTGAGCTACCCTTGTGGTCTCCAAGCATTTATATATTGGGCATTAATCTTTGAGTATTTATTCCCAACCTCTACTTTCACGATCATCTCTTTACTTGGAATATTTACTTTTGTAAGTACTTTAAATTTGGCAGTGGTGAACTTGTTTACTTATTGCAATATCCCTACTTGTGGATGGTCATTATTACTATGCTCATGGAATTGATGCTTTGAATTCAATTGCTGCAAATTATATATTAATTTAATTTGCATGTATCTTTGATCATTAAATTTTAACTCCTAGAGTTAAACTTATCTAGCATAGATTAGTTGAGCCTTAGTTATTTAATTTTCATAGGGTCCACCCCCCTTGGCCTCGCTAGGAGTTTGCCTAGATGGAGGAGTTGAGAATTGAGTGACAGCAACTCAACTCGAAACTTGCCCCCAAGGACACACCAAGTGGAGTTAAAGATTTTCTCCACGACTACCCAGGACTGGATTCAAGTAGCAACACGCTACATTGGACAAGTTGTGATTTTTATATGGTATGAACTTCTTGTGGAAATGGTATTTTGCATGGCAATGTTTTTGTGGGATTGAAAGAAGTGCTTCTTTGGAAAATTTTGTAAGTTTCATGCTTTATCTTTAATACTTGCATATTGTATGCATGAAGTAAGGTTTCTATTTATGCCATGATTAAATGCTTAATTTATGTTGAAATATTGCTCCATTGTAGGATAAGGCACAAATCATTGTTGTGTTGATCATCCATAAACTTTCTTAAATTTCCTTCTCTTTTCCTTGCTCCTAAACATCTAGGGTTAGCTGCTAGGGTTTTAGGGCACATATATGCATAGAAATTAAGTTTGTGTTGGATGTATATAGCTCATGATCTAGTAATTGCATTTAGAAAATACATAAAAGAAAAATCTAGCATAGTGCATGGTTAATCCCTCCTATTTGGGGTTGGCATCTCACCTACTTGCTATTTATGCATACCTTCCATCCATAAAAACAAATTGTTAGTTTTTGTAGCATTGGAAGTGTTCTAGTCTCGAGACTTTGTGGAGAGGCTAAAGCACAAGAGTTCTCCATAACCCAGAAATCGTTTCTGGAAATTCCACCTAAAAGTGTCTCAATTAGATTATTAACCAATTATTTAATATTTCCCAAGTCTAAACTTAGGAAATCTGGTTAGTTAATCAGTATTTATTGAAAAAGATGAGAATTATCTAGAAACTCATACCGATCGACTAGGAAATAATCTCAGCCATTGATTAAGATTTAATCTTAGTTGTTGGAATCCCACAGTGATTATAAGAAGAGGTCTATGGGTAAATGGAGAAATAAACATGCGACACTTGAGATTGATTTCCTTGGGCAATTTGCAGCAGCAGTTGTCGGAAGAGTTTGAGCCAGAGAAGAGAAGCAAAGACAGAGAGGGCTAGAGACAGTGAGTCCGAGAGAATTTTCTAGTTCCTGAGAGTTAGAAAGAGGAGGTCGAGATTTTCTCCAGGAGGCTGCGCAGAGGCAACACAAAGCCTCAAGAGGGCAACTCGATCCAACTGAATAGTAGCTCATTTTTAGTTCCACAAGCCGAGAATATTTTCTAGAGTGTCGGAGAGATAGTTTCTCAATCAGCAACAGGAAAGACGGCTAGATTGGCAATTGATTCAGGCAGAGCATCTTAGTGACTGCGCTAGGGTGGCACAAGGCCTGTGCAAAGCTAGTTGGAGGGCTAGCTTTTTAGAGGCATTCAAGTATCAGGATTGCTCAAAGAGAGGGAAATTTCCCTTAGAGAATTTTTGCCAGCATACTCTTGGATTGATTCGGCAGTTTGGTGATATTTATTGTACTCATAATTTTATGGTTAATAATAAAAGCCCTCAACTTTTGCACGGATTTTCCCAAGTTGGGTTTTTCAAGGGACTTTTGTCCAACAATAACTATCATAATTTTATGTGTGCGCCAGAATTTTATTAGTTTCCATTTTATTGTCCGTAGTATTTTTATTTGTGAAGATTGCAGTGTGATTAATTCGCTGTTGTCGTAGCAATAAACTGCATAATTAATTTATCAGTTAGAAAAATTAATTCCAATTGCTGCAATAGAGTGATTTTGTTAAGACTAGGAAGCTCAGAAGTGGAAGAAGAAATTTGTTATTCAGAGGGAGCAGCAGGATGAATTTTTGGGGGCTACATAGTGCCCAAGCCAGGCAGTACAAATAGTTTGGCAGTTCGATTTTTTAGTGCAGGTTGGCAGAAAAATTCAACTTGCCAGTTCGAGTGGTTCCAATAGGAAGAGGGGCAGTTGTAGCTCAGATTTTCGCTAATAAAATTCCTTGTTTGGGCGTAGAAAGGTTTTGCAGCAGCAGAATCTGTGTGGAGTGGAAGAGAAAGTGCACACACACAGGGAATTTCTCTCAAAGGGTTTCTAGTTTAGAAATCCAAATTTCTAGTTGTAACCGACAATAGCTGCAAGCATATTTTCTCACTCCAAAAGGGAGTGCGAATAGAAGATTCAGTAGTCGAGCAGGGGGAAGAGGTATATTTCCATACCAGATTCATAGATGGCCACAGATGGGCTTAGAGATCAGGATAAGTTGGAGGGAGCCTCCAACTATGTCATCTGGAAGGCTAGGATGTCCTTCCTGCTATATGAATTCGGCCCCTATGCAGAGAATGTTGTGGTAGTATCGACTAATGCAGATCAGCTCAGAGAGTATAGGAAAGAGATGCAAAGAAGAAGCGAACGATCTTGGATGGAATTTGAGACCATATAGTCTCGCATATATCTAGCAAGAACACTGCCAAGGAGATGTGGGATGTTCTCGCTCAGCGATATCATAATCCTTCTGAGCAATAGAAGATGTTCTTGCAAAAGAAGCTAAGAAAAATCAGGATGCAGAAGGGTGAAGGAATAGATCCCTTCCTCCCCAAAATTCAGGAAATCTGGGATCAACTTGCAGTAGTTGGGGAGGCACCTCAACCTACATAGCTTGTGTGTTTGGCCCTAAACAGTGTCTCAAAGGAACAGCAAGTCTTTGTCCAAAGCATCTTGGGACGAGACACATTGCCAGGATGGGGCAGGATGTGGTTAGACCTGCAGCAGGAGGAGATGAGGCGAGCTCTACTAAAGAGCTCCATCAGCTGAAGCATCAGCAAGGGTTTGAAGGGTGAGAAGGAAGAGGAGAATGTGGGCCTTACATCAAAGGGTCCTAGTCAGGGACAGGGGGAGAAGAAGAAGAAGAAGGAGCTATCTAAGGTAAAGTGCTTTAGGTGTGAAGATTTTAGCCACTACAGCACTCAGTGTCCTCTCAGGAAGAAGGACAAGCAGGAGAAGCAAGACCAAGTGGCAGCGTCCGCAGAGATAGACAAATTGCCCTCCAAGTTGGAGGAAGACTTCGCCATGTTTACAGTGATACCTCCAAGAGTGAGGTGGGGCGATATGGAGTTATAGTCCCAGACTCCCAGAGTTCTAAAGGATGGGCAGGGTCCATTGAGGTGTCTTCCCCATGGATCATTACCTTGCTACAGGGGCCCACAGTATTCAATAGCAAGATGGATCAGTGTCAACGATGGAATCAGATTCCCAAGTGACAGTTGCAAACTAGTAGCAATCAGGTGTTGAGTAGCACAGAGCAGTGTTGACAACAAAGCAGGGGGCTCAGTGGCAGAGTCAACAGCAACACAAATTCTTCAGTGGACAGCTAGTAGCAGTCAGATGCTCGAGAGACAAATGCACCATCAAAGTTGTGCAGTGGTTGGTAGGTAGTGCCAGTCAATCACAGTGGCCAGACATCAGCAGCATACAAAGGGTGATGCAAAGACAAGGTGATGTACCAATCCAACACTAAAACACCTTCCTCGCAAAGAGGGAGTGTTAATTTTTGTAGCATCGGAGGTGCTCTAGTCTCGAGATTTTGTGGAGACGCTAAAGCACAGGAGTTCTCCATAACCCAAAAATCGTTTCTGGAAATTCCACCTAGAAGTGTCTCAATTAGATTATTAAACAATTTTTTAATATTTCCCAAGTCTAAACTTAGGAAATTTGGTTAATTAAACAGTATTAATTGAGAAATATGAGAATTATCTGAAAACTCACACGGATCGACTAGGAAATAATCTCAGCAATTGATGAAGATTTAATCTTGGTCGTTGGAGTCCCACAATGAGATTATAAGAAGTCGATAGATAGATGGAGAAATACACTTGTGTCACTTGAGATCGATTTCCTTGGGCAGTTTGATTTCTCCATAGAGCAGTACCAGTTCTCGAAAGAGTTTGAGCCAGAGAAAGGAAGCAGAGACAGAGAGGGACAGAGATAGTGAGGAGGCCGAGATTTTCTCCAGGAGGCTGCGGAAAGCCTCAACAGGGCAATTTGATCCAACTAAACAGGTTTTCATTTCCAGAGGCCGAGAATATTTTCCGGAGTGTCGGAGAGACAGTTTCTCAGTGAGCAGCAGGCAGGACGGTTAGATTGGGAGTTGATTCAAGCAAAGCGTGTGAGGGACTGCGCTAGGGTGACGCAGGGCCTGCGCAGAGGTGGTTGGACGACTAGCTTTTCAGAGTCAATCAAGCGACAAGACTGCTCGGAGAGAGGGTAATTTCCCTCGGAGAATTTTTTCCAGTATTTCTCTTAGATAGATTCGCCAGTTTGGCGATATTTATTGTACTTAGAATTTCACACTGTTGCTTAATAATAAAAACCCTCAACTGTTGCACCGATTTTCCCAAGTTGAGTTTTTCCGAGGACTTTTCTCCAAAAATAACTATCATAATTTTATGTGTGCGCGCCAAAATTTTCTCAGTTTCTAGTTTATCTTCCGCAGTACTTTTATTTGTGAAAATTGCAATGTGATTAATTTATTTTTGTCGTAGCAATAAACTGCATAATTAATTTATCAGTTAGAAAAATTAATTCCAGTTGTTGCAATAAAATTTCAGTGGTGAAATTGAGTTTGTGTTGGATGTGTATGGCTCATGATTTAGTAATTGCATCTAGAGAATACATAAAAGCAAAATCTGGAATAGTGCATGGTTAATCCCTTCCGTTTGGGCTCACGTCTCACCTACTTGCTATTTATGCATACCTTCCAGCCATTAAAGCAACTTTCCTAACCCTAATACTAATTGGAAGGCCTTTGTTCATTTTTGTTGGTTACCATTAAAAGGACTTTTCTTTGGCTGCTTTATGACATTGTGCACCTTATCATTGCATATCAATCAAAAACCTTAACTTATAACAACCTTATATTTAGTCTAGAAATAGAGTAATTGTGCTATGGAATAGAATATTTGGGCCTCTCTAGGCTTTGCCAGTACTTTGTGCCATATTATTGAGCTATTGTTCTTCACCTTGAGCCATAGCATTATAATATTCTTTAGGTGATCTAGGAAAGCCCCCTTTGTGGTCAAATACCACTTAAGAGCAAGAGAAAGGTTGTTAAGGTGATAGTGGCAACCCTTTCTCTTGCTTCCATAAGGTCTAGCCCCACCTAGTTAGGCTTTGCACTAGGCCTACTATATTTTGCACCAACAAGAACCTAGGGTTATCTTCCTCCCTTTGAATATCCAAAGAAGATAGAAAGAAACCATGTTTCAAGGGATTGAGGAACACAAGTTTGTCTTCCTCATTCTCGTTGAAATCATTTCCATCAATCCTCTTCCATAGATTTATTTACTCCTAGACGCCATTAGCCCTTCATTGAGAAAGGCATTTGTCTTATGTCTTGTGCAAATCCCATTAAAAGAAAACAAATTAAACCCTAAATTTTACATCTTATGTTTTTCTAAAGTAAATTAGGGCTAGATTACAACAAAATCATCATTTTTCAGCATTATTTTCCAGGGACCTTATTGTCCTAGGGTTAATATTTGCATGCATTCAACTGGAACAATGAAAATATCATTTTACATGCATTTTTCAGCCATTAATTAGGGCTGATGTCTAGGATCTATTTTGTTATGTTTTTCAGCAATTGAAAATTGTTATAATTTATTCTCTTGTTTACTCATTAATCAGTTGTAATTTTACACTTGTTTATCATAATTTCTAAGGTTGTTCTTTTATTGTTGTTATAAAAAATTTGTATGTTGTAAATTGCTGATTGAGACCCTAGTTTATAACAAGAAGGTGTAATTTCTTGATTGCATGGATCTGGTAACTTATTTGAGCCTCTTTAGATCACACTAAGCCCTCTAGATTTAGCCACAAGGTCCTTTGAACTTGCTCTCTTGGAATTACACTGTAAATCACCTGAAAAGCCTAATTATTGCATACTTGTCCTTGGTTGAATCATGTAGTAGAACCCTTAGGGGGTATTTAGCCTAGGACCATTTGACTTACTTGATCCTTGAGAGCTATTGGGGAAGCCTCCCTTGTCGGGATTGTATCCAACCACAACAACAATGGGAATAGTTGTTAAGGTGACAATGGTAACACTCTCATTTGTTGCTCTCAATCTAGATTGCTTGGTGAGGATTTGCACTAGGGTGCTAGATTTTGCTTAAGGGGAACTCATATCATAGATGCAACCAAAGTTGAAAATTCAACGAATATTTATATATAGTTGGCAAGACATCAATCAATTAAGCATCACTTACAAATCCAGTTAAAATTGAAGGTCCATCTTTTGCCACTAACAATCCTATTATATCATAAGGAAGTTCAACTATAAAACTCTATCATCACCCAAATCATAAATTCCATTGCACAAATCAAAAGTCAGTTTGCATTTTTAATTATTGGAATACCAATTCAACTAATTTCAAAAGCCATACCAAGAATTGCAGTTAAAAAAATCCCTAATAAAATATTTCCCATACAATGTTACAAAAAATCAAATTACAATCAACTGACCCTTTCACAATGCAACATTTTTGTCTAGCAATTTCAAGGTTGTACTGTTTAGTTGCTTCAACCATAACAGCATCAAGTAAAAGCATTACAGGCAAGAACAAAATCAAATTAGGATGAACTGACCCTTGGGCCTTTTGCAATGCAACATTTTCTCCGGAGCTTCAAAGATCATATGAATTAGTTGCTTCAAACTTGGCAGCAACAAAGAAAAAGCATCACAGGCAAGAACAAAGATGTAGCATTTTCTAGATTATGCTTTGAGGACAAAGAATCTTTGAAGGGGGAAGAAATGCAACATACATAAAGTCATCTATAATAATAAGTATTAACAATAATAACAATTTTAAATAACCAAATGTCACATAACTAAAAGGCATGACTATTCAAGTAGGTGACCATTCAATGCATGTTTATGCAAAATGTCACATGTTATTGTAATCATCAATCATTTATATATTCAATACATCATATTTATCCTATATGGACTTCTCATTGAATTCATATTTATTTTGAATGTTCAATTTTTAAATCCATTGGTCATTACATAACGTAAACAATGTATCTATTGAGAAATGCAAAAGTTTTAACCAACAAATCAGTAGCATAATATTTTGGCAGGGTCAACATAATAACAACGAACGTGTATAAAAAAAAAAATTCTCTCCTATAAAAGTGCACATAAGAATGTGTATATAAATATTTTCAAGAATAATCCACCAGGTATTGAATACAACCAACTTAAGGGAAGAACTTTTCATTTTTCCTTCTCAAGGACCATGCAGAAAAATTATAACCTACCACTTCATTCTCAGTTTGAATGTATTCCACAAACGACCCGACAGCCCTGCAAGATAAAATTATATCTTTAAAATTTCATATTTTGACCTAAAATTTGCAAATGTGATGCATAACCATTGAATTTATCCAGTAGTGAAACATTAAAGTTTAACTGACTAATTAGAAGATCTGAATACAGGATAAGTATCTTTGTCTTTCATGTAAGACAGTTAATTTCCTAAACATTAGTTAGTAGTGCTACTATCAAAACGGTCATATAATAGTACAGTACACAACTCAGAGGCAAGTAAAGAAAATGGCACTTACTTTAATGCTGCAATCCTAACGCGATTGCTGCTTTCATCTTGTAGGCATTTTATGAATACCGTTTGTAGTGTAGAAAAATGTGGTCTCAAGGAATCTCCTATAGTCTCTGTTAAAGAGCTGAAGAGGATCAAAGCAACCTGATAACAAGAGATTCACAACATGGCAAAGGGTATTATACATGATTGCAAATACCGCAAAACAATGATGCATATAAAGAATATTTGAAATCAATAAAACCATCAATTCAATATGTAAAACATCATGAAAGGAAGATTGATGTTCAAATGATGGACTCAACTCTATAAGAATCCTAGGTACATTAACACATTCAACTTTGTAAACCAGAAGCTACAAAAATTATTTAGACTGTAGTGCCAACTTGGGAAGCATAAAATAAGAAATCTAAGTCCAAGTTCCAAACTGCATAAAAAATTTTATCCAAATATTCCATGCAAGAATAAAGAATACTATTAAAAAAATTTACTGACGTGATGCATGTTTACATTCCAAGCAACTTATGAAGTCCATGTGGGATAATAAGAGACATGGGATTTACCAAGGCCACTCACTCAAGCTTAAGAAACATAACCCATGGATATAAGCAATAGACACAAGTAAAGCAACCTACTCCCTATAAACAGATATACTAGCATATGAACTCTTACCCATGTACATACAGGGATTTTTCTCCAAACATGCAGATTTCCAGCCAGCAGCCTCATATGATCCTCAGATAGCAGTTTCTGAGATGCCTCTCACTCATATATTGATCAGCTCTTCCACTTGATCAGATTGCTAGCCAAATTATGGTAGGTCGACAAACATGAGGGACACTTTACACAAATTGCTTAAATTTAATGTTTTCGAACATCTAAGTAAGGATAATGCACTGAAATCAAATAACGGAGAATGATGCTTGGAAGTTGTACTTGTTGCTGTAGAAATTTGATAACCCAACCCCGGTTTTCAGTTTCTCCTTATTTCTCCCATAAAGTTAAATGTTCATTCTCATAGTCATACATTCAACAAGCTGAAAAAATACATATTTTCTGAAAACACAAATTCTAGAAATTTCACAGTGCTAAAATGCAGAAATAAAACTCAGAAAATAAATCAGCCACACACAGAAAATAGACACGCTGATTTTTGGTCAAGATGACTCTGGAAAAACCCCCTACAACTCTTGGGGAAAACCAGTTCGAAAGCTCTCTTTTATTTCTGATAAATATCTTTTATAGTGACACAAAAATACACAGTAGAAAATTACAGCAACCTCTTAAATGTACTTATCTCGAAAACCGTGCAAAACTCCACCTCGATTTTCGTGCCCACACAAAACAGAAATTACAGAAAATTGTGCAGCATTAAATGTTGTATGTACATCATAGAAAAACGTGATGTACAGCTACACAGCCTCCTCGAAAATAGTGTTGTACGAAACTGCTATATGGCTGCCTCGATTTCCGTGTTGTACGACTGCCTTGAACCTATTGTACGGCCTCGATTTCTGTGCTGATTTTCTGCTGTACGGAAATCAGAAAAACAATCCCTCAAATTGTTGTACAGCCTCCTTGAGAATCGTGCCAATATAGCATCAATAAATGTTGTTCTTCTCTCCTCGATTTTCGTGCCCTCTTGCCTTGAAAACCGTGCTCTGTTTTTGCTGTACGGATTTGTTGAATCTCCTTGTTGTTGTCCTCTTCCTCTCACTGCTCAGAAATATCCTTTGTTTTCTCTTCTCCTCTCTCAATTTGCTCATGAAATAATGAATGACTTTTTCCCTCCTTTTCCTCCTTTAACCTAACCCTAAGTGACTTTTGGGAAATCCCTAAATGTAATAGCTAAGATAGCTTTACATCTAGGGTTGAGATTAAATGTTCATTTAAATCTCACTTTCTATTTTTTAATTCACCCCACTTTAATAAAGATCCACTTACTCATTTATTTCCAAAGGCACTTTTCCCTTTCTAATTTCACTTTGACTTTATTAAGGTCACTTTAAAATTTGAATTAATAACTTTATCACTTAAAGTCACTTTTAAATTAGATTTGACTTTATAACTTTATAAAGTCACTTTAGGAGAAAAATTAAATTCTCTTGGACACTTTTCACTAGGGCAAAGATCAAAGCCTTAAGGAACCACCTGTCCTCCAATAACCAAATTTCAACACTCCCTCTTACTGAGGAAGGTGTTCCTCACCATACCCATCTTGTCTCTGAAGTAGACATGTTTGCCCCGTGGTAAGGCTTTGGTAAGAATATCTGCAACCTGCTCATCAGTGGGAATATACTCGAGCTTCACAGCTCCCTTCTGAACATAGTCTCTGATGAAATGATATTTGATCCCAATATGCTTTGACCTGTCATGAAATACTGGATTCTCCTGAGTTTAAGGCAACTCTGATTATCACAGTATATCATTGAAGGTCTCAACGGCTGACCAAATAAGCCAAACAACATCTTGCGAAGCCAGATGGCCTCACAACTAGCTAGACTGGCTGCCATGTACTCTGCTTCCGCTGAACTCAATGCTACTGACTGCTGCTTTCGGCTGAACCACGACACCACTGCCGAACCCAACCCAAAACAGCACCCTGAAGTGTTCTTCCTATCAGAAGCACAACCTGCCCAATCAAAATTAGTGTAACCTGCCAATCTCACTCCATCCCCTTGCCTATAATCCAAACCATAATCCACTGTCCCCTGCAAGTACTGCAAAATGTGTTTTGCAACAACCCCGTGCACCCTCTTGGGCTCACACATGAACTAGCTCATCGTGTTGACTGCAAAACATATATATGGTCTGGTGTTGACCAAATACATCAAGGAACCAATCAGCTGTCTATACAATGTGGGATCCACCAACTCGAAATCTAAAGCGTGAAGCTTCTTCCAGTTAGTGATCATCGGTGTCGACATGGGTTTACAATCCTCCGTGTGGAATTTGCTAAGGATGTCCACAATATACTTCCCCTGCCCCAAGAAAAAATGCCCCTCCTCCTGCTACACCTCCAAACCCAAAAAGTAATGCATCAAGCCAATGTCCTTCATCTCAAACTCCGACGCAAGATCTCTCTTACAGCTCTTTATGAGTCTCTCTGCACCCGTAATGACCAACTCATCCACATACAGCACTAGAATGAGAGGCTCCTCACCTATCACAATAAAGTAAAGGTTCGGATCTGCATCACTCTTTGTGAATGAGAGGCTCCTCACTCCTTTGCTTTCTCTTCTCCTCTCTCAATCTGCTCATGAAAGAATGAATGACCTTTTCCCTCCTTTTCCTTCTTTCACCTAACCCTAAGTGACTTTTAGGGAATCCCTAAATCTAATGGCTGAGATAGCTTTAGATCTAGGGCGGGGATCAAATGCTCATTTAAATCTCACTTTCTATTTTTTAATTCACCCCACTTTAATAAAGACCCACTTAGTCATTTATTTCCAAAGTCACCTTCCCTTTCTAATTTCACTTTGACTTTATTAAAGTCACTTTAAAATTAGACTTAGTAACTTTATCACTTAAAGTCAATTTTATATTAGATTTGACTTTATAACTTTATAAAGACACTTTAAGAGAAAATTTAAATTGTTTTGAACACTTTTCCCTAGGCCAAAGATCAAAGCCTTAGGGAACCACCTGTCCTCTGGTAACCAAATTTCAACAGTTGCCTTATTTCACCTTGGTGGTCATCATTTCTTTCACTGTCTAGGAAGGGCACAAACAGGAGGCCTTGATTGATGTAGTGTGTCCTACTTCACACTTACCAAATGTCCTTAATTCTTTTGTTTGGTTGTTGTTGGTTGCTTGTACTAGTTCCCTGATTGCTTCATTCAATGAGAAGAGGGGCTTGGAAATCACTCCCGGGTTGATGCATCTGCTTAAAAAATGAAAGATAAAAGCTTATGCCACTATGCCAAAATGCAAAAGAATGGCAAGGGATGATTGTTAAAATGCAATTAAACTTGAGCACAACTTTTATATGGATTTGAGGTTTGGGGTCATAGATTACAAGAGTCTCATTGGTCCTCCATACAGAGAGTACAGACCATCCTCCTTTGTTGCTTCATTCAATGCAGAAAGAAAATTCCTCAGCACATCATTCTCGCAGAGTTTGGCACTCAGCCCTTCTGACTTGAGGCAATGTGCAATCTCATCTCACTTCTACAATGTGTTTGGAGTTTTGTTGATATAGCACAAGCACGTGACAAATATCCATACTTGGCCTTACGCTAATTAGAGTCCATTATAAAAGCTAGTCCTTCGGCTCGATCCTAATGCTAGTATATCGAAGTCACAAATCTCCTTACTTTAGTTGGTATTACGTTGAACTGGCTTCCTCCATTTAGATATCTCTTATGTGCATTCAGCCAACTTTTACCAACCAAGCAAGAGATGAATACAATCATTTGTGAGGATATCTATAAGCAATATGTATAGGTCACTTGGAAAAACCGTCAAGGTGGGTTACAATTAAGGATGAACTTCTATGTTGAGCACTTCGTGATGATAAGGGACAACTTATTGTTCATCCCCATTGCCTGTTTTTCCATTGAATGCACACCCTACAAATTCCCTTAGGATAGTTCAAAGTTGGATCTCATCGACTGCAAATTGAGACGAACCACCATATAGACCATTTAGACAGGATTTGTCAACTATGTCATCTCTGAGTGATTGAGTCATCTCTGAGTGATTGAGTTAGAGGAGCACCTCATCTTCTGTTGCCCCATATTTTACGAGATATGTGGGAGATTTCATTTCCTATTTTGGGGGATCTAAACCCTTTCCAGTTCCTTTCAAGACTCAAACCAAAGATGTCTATCCCTTTACACACAGGAGGCCCGCAGACTTCATACCCACACTCTCTATCCTCCTCCTAGGTCGAATCCTACTCAATGGATTACCTCCTCCTATACAATGCTCTCATCAGCTAGGGTCACTAAGAGATAGGTTGATGACACCATTGCTTCTAACTCTAGAATAGTGCGGAGTAGAGGGAGCATTCCCCCTCCTCAAAGACCTCAGAGATGTCACCAAACCTAATGTTGAATGGTGTTATCATTGATGCTAACATCGGTGATTGAACGCTCTTAATATATGTCATGGATTGCACTAATTGGAAGCTCCAATGGACAAGAAGTCCCAAAAGATAGCAAGCCCCTATGGTGTGGTCATGATACCCCACGTTTAATGAAAATTTTCGCTAAGAAGATTTGTAAATCAGCAAGCAAGACCATCATCGTTGTGTAGTGCTTGTCATGTTGATTCCAATAATAGGTGGCATGCCTCATGACTCCTCATGGATGAACAGTTATGCTACTTTGAAGAATATTGGATCCCACTTCCTATTGAACCCCACTACCTAGGTCACATTTCCATCGATTGGTCTGCCTGAGCCAAATTTCCACTGATTGCTTTGATTACCTTTGAAAATATTTGTTTATGATCAAGTTATGATAATTTTTGAGGTCGGCCCTAAACTATGGGATTTTTTTTTTTGTAAATGGATGTTGTCGACCCAATATTAAGAGCGTTTTGTTTCTAAAAACAAAAGGTTTAGAATTTACAAGGTCAATCGTATTGAAATAAGATTAAATCTTTGATCAAGCCCAGACAATCACTCATGATCAACCCTATTATTATGGCATTTTATGGAATATTAACATTGATTGATCAACCCATATCATTTTCTTTCACCACGAGACCATGGGGTTGCTACTTAAACAGCTTGAAATATTTGGCTTAGGTGATATGACAAACGAACGAGTTGTTGC
Source organism: Pinus albicaulis (assembly GCA_034641835.2). NCBI lineage: Eukaryota > Viridiplantae > Streptophyta > Pinopsida > Pinales > Pinaceae > Pinus > Pinus albicaulis. The sequence continues at coordinate 1,416,991,296 of CM076574.1, read as the reverse complement.
AACTTTGATTGAAGTTTTTGGGTGCTACGGAGTTCAACGATCTGGTTCATGGAAGCAATTCTCATCGATCGTATATACTCTATCATTAACAAACATGAACGATGTATGCAATAAATAAAGATTTGAAGCAAGGTGTACGTAGTTGAGCAATGTACATGATTTCTGAACAATAATGCGATGGTTTGCAACCTGCAATAGTGATGAATGGGGATCTACACATGCAATAAGTGATGTGATTCTTTGTGTATAACAGAGTGATGGTCTGTCATGATTACGCTAGGATACGAATGCAAGGGTGGCATTAATCTAGCCTTGTTGTGCTATTTTTGCGTTGCAAACACCAAAGCCTTCATGAATCCCATCAAAACCTTTTTGTATCGCAATCATCTTCCTATAAAGAATTCAAATGGGTATATATGGATGAATTGTTAATTGATCTCAATCTGGCATGCAGTATCAAATTGATCAAGCAACACAATATTTGGTCTCTAGTATGTTCGTGACATAGCAGAGTATCTCTCCTCTATTTTGATGCAAGCGTATGATCGCATGTCCAAGGTGTGAAGTTATGATACAATGCCATGTGCAAAGAACTTGCATGAAAAGGTTGAATGTGTTATGATCAGTGATCTTTGTTCTTGTGTGTAAGATCGAGATTATGTCGCTTAGGCTCTAGATTTGATGCAACTCGTTCGATGGTGTTTAAGATTGATCCAATGGTCTGCAGCCTAAGTTGACTTGATTTGGTAAGTGGAAGGTGTCTTGATTTGCTTAATCAACAGTGTGTGTGCGCAATATCTTCATGGAATTAGCAACGATCTAGAGGAAAGCAATGAAATGAGGTTCATGCCTGATACAATTGATCTGGTATGTATGATTGTATTTAAGTTGTAACCCTTGCAAAAAATGTTTCCCATTTACGCTGAGTTTTGTAAAGAGCCAAAGGTTGTCAAAGGAGTTTGTACTGCAAGATGTTATTGTTGCACAGTTGGCATTGTTAGGATGGTTGGTGGCAGCCAATGTTTTGGCATTGATGTCAACCAAACTAGTAACGATGACAACTAGACTTGCATTGATGTGCATGGTGAGTGTCAAGGTCAGGGGAGTCCCATGGTTGGTGCAGTCCTTGGTAGAGAACCATCATAGTAGCAGGATGAGGTAGGAAGCTAAAAAATTATACCTATGATGGTTAGGGAGTCCCAAGCTTTGAAGTCAATTCTGCCTTATGTAATATTCCCAATTAGCCTTGCTAATTGGAATATTGCATTTTTGCTTTATTTTGCCGCTTTAGATAGAAATAATAAATAAAGTGAGAAATAAGAGGGGTCACCTCACTTTAGTCACCTCACTTTATAATAAAGTGTTCCTTTTCCTAGTAGATTGACGTTGTAACTTAGAGAGGGGGCCTTGGGGGTCCACGTGGATATGATGGGGAAGGCATCAGGCTAACCCAATGTAAACTGCGCAGATCCAGGGAGAGTTAAGTTTTGGAGGGAGTTTGATGTTATAAAAGGAGAGGCTCTCACCTCATTTGATCATTCATGATTTGATATTCTTATTGATAGCTGGACTTTGTCTGCTTCAGCACGCCGGTTGTTTAGTCGGTCTGCAGCACTGTTTAGTGCACGAGTGTCCCCGGTCGGAGATCTCACCCTTAGCCTCGGGGGACTTCGAGTGCCTGCCCTGGTAAGGTTTTTCTGGTTTCACCCTTAGCTTCGGGGGACTTCGAGTGCCCGCCCTAGTAAGGTTTGTCCTGAGTATACTTTTCAGTTCCAGTAGCAGCAACAGCAGTTTCTGAAGCATATCTGAGTAGGAGAAAAGCCCTCTTGTGGCTGCGCAGAGCAAGAGAAGGAAGGACGCTGATTCTTGAAGGAGAAGGACGTTGTCTCATCTGGAGAGAGGACGCTGATCCTTTCAGGAGAGGAAGGACGCTGTCCAAGGAGGACGCAGTTCTGGTTTGGCAGAGAAAACGCTGTTTAGGGAGGCAGAAGGACGCTGTCTAGCCCTAGAGTGAGGACGCTGTCCATTTCTGAAGGTAAGGGTTGCAGATCTGACGACTTATTGTTAGATCCAGCTTTGGGAAGGATAGATCTTGCAGATCTAGTCTTGTATGTTGCAGATCTAGTCTTGTATGTTGCAGATCTGGGGGTTTAGCACTAGATCCAGCTTGAGGAGTGACAGATCTGAGGAGATATTGATAGATCTAGTCCAGATCTGAAGGGATAACACCAGATCTAGCCCTAGAGGCTGTAGATCTGAAGAGGTAGTTCCAGATCTAGCATAGATCTGAGGGTTTGGCAGTAGATCTGGTATTGGAGGACGCAGATCAGGAAGGGAAGGACGCAGATTTGATTGGAGGTTTCAGATCCATCAGGTGGGACGCAGATCTGAGGAGCAGACTATTGTGAGAGGAGCTCAACAGCGTTTTCCAGTATTCTGTAGCTGGTTCATCTGTCTGGAGGGCTGAGGGGCTTGTGCTTCACCTGTTTCTGCGCTGTCACTAGCAGAGACAGCGTTTTCCATTTGTGAGGGTTTGCAGCTTGAGATCAGCCCCAGTACCAGCGCAGTTCATCTCCAGTCTTCACAGCAGCTAGGACGTTGTCCTTGTTGCAGCCATTTTTCTTGTATGAGAGGCTCATCACTTGCCTAGGGCAAGGATAGGTGCACTGATTCTGATTTACTCCTCTCTAAGTACTTTCTGATTAATAAAATGGCTCAGTTTCTGGTATTACATGTGTCATGATTCAGTGATCTGGTTCAGTATTGTATTTTCTATATCTGTCTGGCATATTTCTGTTCATTACTGGTTATTTCCCCTTTGGGGATATTACACCTTAGGAGATCAGCTCAGATGTTCCCAGAAGTGGCGTAGTTGGGTTGTGCTCAATAAGAACTTTCCAACGGTATGCTAAAGTTTGCCAATGGCTTCCTCAATCGAAAGTTATTGCCAATCAAATATCAGTGCCCCTCAAAGCCAAAAGTTGTTGAGCTAAGCTGGTGGAGGACCCTATGGGGCAGTTTAGTTTGGTGGCATTGCCAAACTAAGTAGAGCAGTATGCGGAGCAACTAACAGAGAGCTTGGCGGACATGGGCAAACCGAACAGCGACAGTGTTATGAAAATAATTCATAACGTATAGTATAAATAGAATAAATACAAATAAATATAATTATTAATAGTGAAATAAGGATTATGTTAAGTAGTCATTAAGTTAGTGAAAGAGCATGTCTAAAAGACATGCCCAGTCATGAAAGGCCACCTGTGTAGGTATACAAGCAGGGCCTCATTGTAACATTTCTGATGACATATACATTTTTATATTAATAAATTATTATTACAAATACCTCTTGTGTATTTTACAATTAAAGTCAACAAGCCTACAGTTTTGTTGCTCCAGGCAACAAGCGTTTTTATTGGCTAGTGGAGGTCCCAGTTCACAACTCATCCCGGTGGAGTTTATCCCAAAAGTTTCAAAGGGTGCACAAGAGCTAAGTCTCTGGATGACTAAGTAGTGGGTTTGCGTGGACAGTCCACATAGCAGCAGAGCAAATGGTGAAGGCAGTGATTGGCGGAAATCTGCAAGAGGTGGTCCCCAGTGCCACATCAGACTGGTAGAGTTTGTTGGAAGGTTCAAAGGCACGCATTAGAGGGGTGAGCGGGATGACGTAAGCCAAGGATGACATCAGCATGCTGTGGAAGTATGGAACAAAGGACACATGGCAAGCAAATTCGTCATTTTTAGGTACCCTAGGGGGAAAATCCGAGTGACACATGTCACCACTCAAGGACACCACGTGGCTTTAATGACATAAGCATGACATCATTCTAGAGGCTTCATCCCAGAAGGGTTGCCTCGGAAATTTTTTAAAGGTGCAGCAGGTGCAGGACCAACCTTGGGTTGACTAGGCACCAAGTTGGCGTGGAGTACATCTCATCCCAACTGGCACTTGAATGGTTCGCAAGAGCAGTGATAGGTCCCACTGGGACATGTCATCCCGAAAGAGCTACCCAGGAAGGTTTCGAAAGAGCGCAGAGAGGGAGCTACGTGTTGACAAAGCAACACGACAACAGACAGTGAGACGGCATAGGACCAATGAAATAGGCGTCGGGCAGACCCATAGAACATGTAAGCCCGAAAGGCTTACCCCGAAGGAAGAACAAGGGTGCATTGGGAATCTGGCCGAGGTAACAGAGTCGGGGGACGGAAATAATGCCAACATTTGACGGTTCCATCAAATAATGAAAAGGAGCGCCCAAGAAACTGTTTTGCGAAGGTTTTCGCGTTTTGAGAGACCATCACCCTTCGGCCTATTTTCAATGAAAAATGATGTGGGTTGAGGGCTATATGCTTAGTTCCTAACTTCCTATGGACGTGTGTTTAACGGCATTTAACGGGTCAAAAACTTTTTAGCACAGTCTCCATATTTGATAGATATGCCAAACTGTCTATTCACCACAGTTGGTTATGCAAGCATAGAACAAGTCAGTAGCTTTGGTGATGATCCCTTCACAGATGGTGGCTATGCTGAAAATGGTTATTTGCCATAATAGAGTTTATGCAGGCATGGATTGGATCAACAACTAGAATTGCTAATGGAGTCAATGGCGAATGACAAAAGCTTGAATCAAGACAGAAAAGGACCACGATGCGCATAAGTGAATTAATGGAGAATGCCTTGAACAGAATTAGCCATCCCTGATTTTCCTTGCACGCAAGGAAGAATTAAATGGAAAAGAATGTTGAGTGTAGAATATCTGACCACAGACCAAGAGCGTCATGTTTGTAGTAAAATCTGAGCTTTTAGGGAAATTAATAAGCATGGAATTCCTTACTACGGTGCATATTTTTACAGAGAGTTAATTCTCAGTATGAAAAATACTCAATGTCCATTCTCTGATTTAATGCAATTGTAGTGGCTGAGCAACAGGACAGTACAGCAAGACAGCAAGCCATGTTGTAGTTAAGATATTGAACAAGTAGTCATGTATGTAGAACGGGAAGCCATGCTGGAGGACTCACTCAGGCAGTCTGAGATTAACAAAATGGTCATCATCATTCCCTGTGTTGCATAGGAACAAAACCCAGGATGGCAATTGTGCAATTATGGGGGCATGCAGCATTGTTGCGAGCTGAAGTTAGAGCTCTGTATAAGTGAGCTATTGTGAGAGGCAGAGTGATTGTGTAGAAGGGTCGAGAGTTGTTGTGTGTTGATGAATGTGGGCTAAGAGTTGAGTTGAATATTGTTGCAGTGGTGTGAGCAACGTGAGCAGAAGACAAAGGGTTGTGTGGGTTATGAATGAGTGAATGCAGCTAATGAGAACAAAGAGGTCGAGTGTATGTTGTTGAGCAGAACAGAGGGTCGAGTTAATGAAAACATAGTTGAAACAAGGCAGAGTGGCTACCAAAAGTGGCTACCAAATACAGAAAGCAATAAGTTCCTTATTGAGTGTGGGATGATACTACAAAACAGGGAGCTGGTGCTTCCATCTAAGTAGATGTCTGAGTAGTTCCTAAGAAGCTACAAGTTGGTGTTCTTGCAACAAATCCATGAAGTTGGTGCTTCTGGTAAGTTGATCAGGTGTCTACAAAATAACGGAGTTGGTGCTTCCTACTAGTGGGGTTAGCAGACAATCTAAGGGAGTTGGTGCTTCCTGTGAATGGTGGCTCACAAATAAATTGATGTAATAGAGTAGGAGCTTCTATTAACATCATAAACAAGATTGGTGGTTTTTCTCTTTTGGGTTTCCACGTTAAATCCTTTGTGCCATATGTGTTGTTGATCATGATGTGTGTGTATGTGTTTATTCATATTGCTTCCACATAATATGTTGTTGATGGTTCATATGAATGGTTTTCAAGTGTGAAGGAACACACAAATTGCAATAAAAGTAAAATTAGCTTTAATATTGATTCACTCCCCCCTCTCAGTATTAAACATTGTTTCCAACAATATTATGTGGACTTGTGGACTGGAGTAAGTTCGTAGAAGGGTTGTTGTGATGACTGGACTTTAAGGTATGCATAATGCATAAAGATTGGAAGTATTGTGCAAAGGTAGAACTTGTTCTGTTGAAAGCACAATGATGACAAGCAAGGATAATAATACCATGGGTAATTTCATACTGTTGTGTATGTGTTAGTTGTGCACATCTTTGTTTATTAGACTAAATGGATAAACAGTAGTTGAAGTGTTGCCAGTATCAAAGGTTGGTCATTGTTGCTGAGAGTGAAGCCTATTTACTGTTTTGACAAAACCTATTAATGGCAGTGTTTGACAATGCAAGGACTGACAGTGTCCTATATCCCTGAGCAAAACTAATTCGATGTTTATAGCAAAGAATATTGATACTACATTAGGCAGATGTGCCAGTGGTTGTATTGCATAGCAACTCTTGAATGGCGCTGACATTAGTTGCTAGTACAAATTCACATGTGTGATGCCTCTAGGGTTTGATCAATTGAGCAGAAGCATAGCAGAGTTGCTAGAGTTTTCATGTTGCAGTGCGTTGATGGAATGCCGAGCAGAGAGGTCGATGTATTCAGCTGAACATGGAATACCATTGATGCATTAAGCAGGTTCATTTGAAAGTGGTTTTATTGAGATTATATTACAACTGGATAGTTGCAACATTGTATTTGTAATTTTGTATTGCTGTTTTAGCTGTTGAGGTGATTGTTTGTATTGATGCTACTAGGGTTTTATGATGTCTTTATATATATATATATATATACAGAGAGAGAGAGAGAGAGAGAGAGAGAGATTTTGTAGGTTTGATGCATAGTTGAGAAGACAGTACATTGACCCTAATGTATTCATGGACTAAACTATCCATGGTTGTGTTTGACACTAGGGTTTTCATGTATGAACTTTGATGATGAGTCAAAATATGTTGTTATAGATGTGTTAAGCAGTAAGAGTGTTGGCTATGGTAAGCATTGTTGAGCCTAGTATTGTCATATATTGCTTTGAGTTATTCCTTCGTATGCAACTAATGGTAAGTGTGTGTTGAGCAAAGGGATGAGTAACAATTATTGCTATGAATGTTGCTAATATGGAAAATCTGTTTGATTCAAGCCTTGTGCTGATAGGTTCTGTCAGAGTTTTATTATGAGCAGAGATTTTGCTATTGATGTACATGTCAAGGAAAAGCAGATATTGATTGATAAGCAGAGATCATATTATTATGAAGTATTGAAAATTGTAACTAGGTTTGGTCTTGATTATGATGTAATTATAATCATGACATTGTATATTCTTTATAAAGAAAGAGAAATTATATTTTATTTTGGAGTATGGGCTTCATACTCAAGTTTGAGTCAAAAACATGTTCTTCATGCTTTTAGGTCTTGTAGGTCTTTCTAGGATAAAGAATAATATTGGTCATGTGTCATAGTCCCATTGGGACTCATTGTAATGAAGGAAAATATTTATTTTATCATGTAAAAGCCATTGATAAGCCCAAGATCAAGTTGGCCTAAGGGAGGGTTATTCGACCCTCAAGAAAGGCTATACATAGAAGAAAGCTCGACCTCATTTGGACAGACATCTCACACAAGTTCGATCTACAATAGCGAAGGTGAAAAGAGCAGTTGGAGGACAAAGAAAAGGAGCAGAAGTCGAAGTTGGTTAAAGGATATATCTCTCTCTCTGTCTCGCTAGGGTTTGTGAAGCTGCCTGCTTCAAGAGGACGAATTTTTGGGGCAGTTGTTGGGGGCCAAAATTCTGTTGCTGGGGCAAGGGTTGCAGTAGCTAGGTTGCAATATCAAAGTTCTGGAAGTTGTTCTTAAGCAGATCTTGTTGGGGGTTGGCTTGGGTCTTTGGGTCTTGGAAGTCTCTTTTGTAAGCAGATTCTAAAGAAGAAGAGAAGCATTTTCCAAGTTTTCCCCTTTGAGGGATTTTTCCCTGGCATGGAGCCTATATCTTGTGTACTTTGTCTCTTTGTGATCTTTTTGTTTTTGGTAATTGCCTGATGAACATAATCAATGAAGTAATAAAAGAACATCTATCATCACAAGTAATTATCAAGCTAAAGAAAATAAGTTATAATTATCAAGTCTCCACATTTTCCACATGGTATCAGAGCTAAGGTTCAAGAAGGAGACTGAAGATCACAAGTTGGTTGGTACAATGTCAAGAATCATGAAGAAAGTTTTCAGGTTTCCTGAAAATCTCGTTATCTCCATTAAGAACTACACATTGAAGATCATCTCCAAGCTAATAAAGGAAGCAATAGAAGGAAGTATGTTCTCTTCTTTATCTCGCACCTTCAAGGATGAGAATGTATGGGTTATCGACAGTGGTGCTTCTAGACATATGACGAGAGAATGCAGTCAGCTTCAGACCTTGTCAAAGGGAAATTCATCTCATTCTATCAGACTTGGAGACAACAAATGCTATCCAGTGAAAGGCATTGGGTCTACATCATTGGAGCTCGAGTCACGAGGAAACATTCACTTCAACAACATCCTATATGTTATAGGTTTGAAGAAAAAACTATTTTCTATTTCTTGTCTAGAGGATAAGGGTAATAGTGTTGCTTTTGTTGATGGCAAGGTTTTGGTTTGGGATAAGGGCTCTAGTATCAATAAAGCAAGGATGATTGGGGTTTGTGAGGGGACATTATATAGATTCTATACACCTCTAGCTCAAGACGTAGTTCACCTGGGAGTGAGTCCTTTCGAACTATGGTATAGAAGGTATGGACACCTTCATTATAATATTTTTCCATCTATGAGTCAAATGGCCAATGGCATCCCGAAATAAAGGAAGATCATGAAGGAACCTATAAGGGATGTGCTCTAGGCAAGAATGTAAAGAAACCATTTGCAAGTAGTGAAACTAAACCTAAAGAAATTTGTACACTCAGATGTATGTGGACCTATGGCAGTTAAGTCTCTTGAAGAGCATCAGCATTATGTAACCTTCATTGTAGATTACTCAAGGAATACTTGGCTATACCTTCTCAAGAACAAGGAGGAGGTATTCGAAAAGTTCTAGGAGTTCAAGAATGAAGTGGAAAACCTAACCGAGAGGAAGATCAAAATTCTAAGGTCAGATAATGGTGGAGAATACACCTCCAAAGAATTAATAGCTTTTTGCAAGGAAGCAAGAATCAAGAGGGAGCTCATTGTTCCCTATAATCCTGAACAAAATGGAGTAGCAGAGAGGAAGAACTGTACTATTGAAGAATGTGTCAAAGCTATGTTACATGGTCAGGGTATCCCTCAATTTCTATGGGGAGAGGCATGTATCATAGTTGTTTACTTGCACAACCGAGGTCCTCACAGGATCCTCAACAACATGACACCAGAAGAAGCATTTACAAGAAAGAATCCAAGTGTGAATCATCTTCATATATTTGGGTGTCCTATGTACATTCATGTGCCCAAGAATAAAAGAAAGAAGTTAGATCCTACAATCTTAAGGGGCATATTTGTGGGGAATAGTGCTTCATCTAAAGCCTACAAAATCTACATCAAGAAGGACGGTCGAATTGATGTAAGCATAGACGTCATCTTTGACGAGAATATAGCTAACAAGAAATCGAAGGATGTTCCAGTTGACTCTGATGGAGAAGAAGTTCCTATCTTTGAGAATCTTTCTAGGGATAATGATGGTCAAGAATCAAGACCTACTCAAGAAGATGTTGAAGGTCCTTGTGAGCCTATACAAAGATTAATAGTTCCAGAAAATCAGAAGAGGCTTGTTTCGTTGAAAACTACTCTTCAGGAGGTAGAAGGACACACAACATCAGGGAAATCAAGGGAAAGTAAGAGACCAAAGAGTTATTCCGAATATGTTGCATACATGCCAAAATTGATTGAGACAAAACCTCCCTCCTATGAGGATGCAAATAAGCATCAAGAATGGAGGAATGCAATGCAGGAAGAATACCAGTCCATAATGAAGAATGATGTATGGGAGATTGCCCCTAGGACAAGTAACAAAATCAATAGTCACTTCAAAATGGATTTATAAGATAAAACACGTTGCAGATGGGCGCATCAAGAAGTATAATGCAAGGTTTGTAGCAAGGGGCTTCTCAAAGAAATAAGGGATTGGTTATGAAGAAACCTTTGCTCCCACAGCTAGGTATACGACAATAAGATCACTTGTTTCATTGGCTGCCTCTATGGGATGGAGCATTCATCAAATGGATGTCAAGACAGCTTTCTTGAATGGGACCATTGATGAGGAAGTCTATATTGAGCAGTCTCAAGGATTTGAACTAAATCAGAGGGAAACTCATGTTTGCAGGTTAAAGAAAGCTCTATATGGCTTGAAGCAAGCTCCGAGAACATGGTATGCAAGGATGGATGCATACCTCCTAAGACTTGGTTTTACCCAGAGTACTGCAGATCCAAATCTATATATCAAGGTGGTCCAGGAGGAGCCATTTATTATACTCTTATATGTGGATGATCTACTAGTTACAGGTGTAGATCAACGGATTCAGGAATGCAAGAAGCAGTTAGCAGTCGAGTTCAATATGAACGATCTTGGAATTAGCATTATTACTTGGGACTAGAAGTATGGCAGAAGCCGGGAGAGATATATCTTGGTCAGGGTAAATATGTGATCAAGATGCTTCAAAAATTCGGCATGATGGATTGCAAGCCTATGATGACTCCTATAATTACAAATTTGAAAATATTGAGGAGTTCAGAGTATAGTCCAGTAGATCCTACTTGCTACAGACAATTGATTGGATCCTTGATGTATCTGGTGAATACCAAGTCGAACATTTGTTTTGCAATAAATGTCCTTAGTCAGTTTCAGAGGCAGCCAAAGCATGATGATTGGATTGTAGCTAAGCATATCTTCAGATAATTGTGTGGGACCATACATCATTGCCTCAAGTATACTGGGAATGAAATCCAACTCATGGGATATACAGATTTAGATCGAGGAGGCAGTGAGTCAGATGGTAAGAGCACAACAAGAGGATGTTTCAGCCTTGGATCTCCCATGGTTTCATGGATGAGCAGAAAGCAGGATACAACTGTTTTGAGTAGTGTTGACGCTAAATATGTTGTTGCAAGTGAAGTCTGCAGGGAAGCAGTTTGGCTCAGGAAGTTGTTATCAGATTTATTTGAAGGATCGCTCAGCCCTACATGGATATATTGTGATAATCAGAGTTGCATAAGATTGACCAAGGACCTTGTGTTTCATGCTAAGACGAAGCATATAAATAACAAGTACCACCACATCAAAAGCTTGGTACGAGACAGGGTCATGGAGCTACATTATCTACCTACAGATGAACAAGTAGCTGACATATTGACTAAAGCATTACCAAACAAGAAGCTTGAGTACTTGAGAGGTAAGCTTGGTTTGGTGAATATCTCTCCCTTGGTTGAGAGGGAGTGATATCAAATAGTTCTTGTCTTTATGGGTAGGGCACTAGACTAGGACTAACAATCGTAAGTCTTAGTGAAGGCCATAAAGAAAGAATGGAGTCTGGAAGATTGGATAAGCATCTCGATTGAAACTTCTTATGGATGGAGAATCCATGGAAAGAAGTTGGTGATCAATGCTCTTTGAGGATGAGGTAGGACATCCAAGATAATAGTAGTCGAAGAGAACTGATATTCTTTGAGGATCCAAGTTTGGGAATCCAAGAGAAGAATAGTCCTAAAAGGGCATACCATGTAGACATCCAAATGGGGTATGTACCATGAGAGGTAGTGTGGTAGCTCACGTAAATCCTCCCAGCATAATACTCATAATTAAAGATGAGCTTGTCTAATTAAGGCCTTCGGGGACAATGTTAGTTATGATATAAAGATGCTTTACAAAATATGGCTTATCAATCTAACTCTTCTTATGAGAATGCTTCAAGATTGAGATTCCTTGTACCATGAATACCTCCCTAGTTAAGAGGGAGTGTTGAAAATTGTAACTAGGTTCGGTCTTCACTATGATGTAATCATAATCATGGCATTGTATATTCTTTATAAAGAAAGAGAAATCATATTTTATTTTGGAGTATGGGTTTCATACTAAAGTTTGAGTCAAAAACATGTTCTTTGTGCTTTTAGGTCTTCTAGGTCTTTCTAGGATAAAGAATAATATTGGTCATGTGTCATAGTCCCATTTGGACTCATTGTAATGAAGGAAAATATTTATTTTATCATGTAAAATCCATGGATAAGCCCAAGACCATGTCGGCCTAATGGAGGGCTATTCGACCCTAAAGAGAGGTTATAAGAGGGAGTGTTGAAAATTGTAACTAGGTTCGGTCTTCACTATGATGTAATCATAATCATGGCATTGTATATTCTTTATAAAGAAAGAGAAATCATATTTTATTTTGGAGTATGGGTTTCATACTAAAGTTTGAGTCAAAAACATGTTCTTTGTGCTTTTAGGTCTTCTAGGTCTTTCTAGGATAAAGAATAATATTGGTCATGTGTCATAGTCCCATTTGGACTCATTGTAATGAAGGAAAATATTTATTTTATCATGTAAAATCCATGGATAAGCCCAAGACCATGTCGGCCTAATGGAGGGCTATTCGACCCTAAAGAGAGGTTATAAATAGAAGGGACCTCAACCTCATTTGGACACACATCAAACACAAGTCTGATCTGCAATAGCAAAGGTAAAAGGGAGTAGCTTGAGGACAAAGAAGAAGAGCAAATGTCGAAGTTTGTCAAAGGATACCTCTCTTTCTGTCTTGCTAGCGTTTGCGAAGATGTCAGCTTCAAGAGGACGAATTTCTGGGGCCGTTGTTGGGGGTCGAAATTGCAAGGCCAAAATTATGTTGTTGGAGTCGAAGTTGCAGTAGTTGGGTTGCAGTATTGAAGTTTTGGAAGTTGTTCTGAAGCAGATCTTTTTGGGCACTGACTTGGGTCTTGGTGGGTTTGTTGGCTTTGGTCTTTGGGTCTTGGAAGTCTCTTTTTTAAGTAGATTCTAAAGAAGAAGAGAAGCATTTTCCAAATTTTCCCCTTGGAGGGGTTTTTCCCTGGTTTGGAGTCCATATCTTGTGTACTTTGTCTCTTTGTGATCTTCTTCTTTTCGGTAATTGCTTGATGAACATAATCAAATAAGTAATAAAAGGGCATCTATCATCACAAGTAATTATCAAGCTAAGGAAAATAAGTTATAATTATCAGCCTCCGCATTTTCCAACATTAAGCACAGGTGGATCTAGTTTGAAAATGAGATGAAATCATGGTCCAAAGTGATGAGTTGAAGGTCAGAGCCTTCAAGGCAAGTGGTGGCTTTCTAAGCAAGAAGTTAGGGTGGTGTAAGGCGGAGACTGGAGTCTCCTTCAAGTCGAAGCCTAAGAACACTTTAGGGCGGCAGGGTGGTGCTCGGGCAGGTTGGAACTTGTGCAGGATGTTGGAGTATCCTTGCAATTGGAGCTAGTAAACCGAGGCATTGGAGCGTTCTTCCAGTTGGAGCTTGTAAATCAAAGCATTGGAGCGTCCTTCAGATTGGAGCTTGTAAACCAAGGGGTTGGATCCTCCTTCAATTGATGTTGAAAATCTTGGAAATTGGAGCTCCCCATTGATGTAATCTTGAAAAGACCTTTATTAAAAGCGTTGAGTGGTTTTTCTCCTGAAAGGGCTTCCACCTAAAAATCTCTAGTGTATTATCTTTGATGTTGTGCATTGTTGAATGTTGTTAACTATTTATGTTTGATCTAATGCTAATGCTAATTAATGCTATGAAGATTAAAATTAACTAATTGTAGTGAAATACTGATTCACCCCCCTCTCAGTATTTCCAACACCTAATCCATTACTAGCAAGCAGATCAAGGCACCTAGGCATCAACAATGAGTTATTGTACCCAACAATCCCATTGACCTATTTTTGTGGTCATTTGTTGGACATTAATATAATCATCTTATCTTACCTTATCTATCTACCTCCTCATGTGAGACCATCACCCTAAACCCATGCTTATCACGCCCATTGAAGTAAAAAGGACCTATGAAAACATCCCTACCCAAAAGAGCAATAAATTGCCTCATCCTAAAAGGGGTCTTAAAAGAAGTCAATGACAACTTACCAAGCCAAATCAAAGCAAAGAAAAAAAGGCTAAGGGTGGAATAAGCATTGTCAGGATAAGGCTAACTCAAGTAGAAGCACACACTCCCTCCGTGTTCATGGTCTAAGGTCTAGCATAACCTAGCATAAGATAATGAGACCTCCCATTAAGGACACCCCAACCATATCACTAATCACCTACACTTATCGATTTAAGGGTCAACCTAGACATTGTTCCTCTCCCCAAGTTTGGAAGCACCTAGTAGGGGCAGTTAATGATCCTCCATAACTAAGTTTGGCAACTTGTATGATTTCTTAAGCTAATGTGAAATTTGAAGAACATGGCCTTTGAGATATAATTTTCCCTCGAAAAAAAGCGTACTTTTATTATTGAGCAAATATAAAATTACATGTTTTTTATACATGTCTCGCATGTATTCAAAAATATAGCTTCAAAAAGAGTGGATCTTACTTAAATAAAGTTGTGCCTTTAAAAAAACCACCAAAGCATCAACTACGGGGCCAAAACCCCCTAAAAATAATCGGTGGAGTGTAAAAACTCTGGTAAACTTGAATAAGTATATATTATTATTGATAAAAGATGAGATCATTACAATTGGGAATCACCAAGGCTTTAAATACAGCCTTACGGTGTCCTTTGGCGAAGAGGCATGATCATTGATCATGCCCTTCCACTTAATAAACCCAAGACAACTATATTTAACTAATAATTAATAAATTATACATAACATTGCCCCTCTCTTAAAGATGCTTTGTCCTCAAAGCATACGTAACAACGGGTGTTGCTGACGAAACGCTTCAGATTCCCAAGAGGCTTCTTCTACGAGCAAATCCTGCCATTTGATTAAATATTCCGTAATAACACGAGAGCGTAGCTTCTTTTCTCAGGTAGATAGGATACTTTCGGGTTCCAAAATGATCCTTCCTTCATCATCCAAAATTAGGAGTGTCGTTTGGGATGATTGACGGTCACCCAATGCTTTTTTTAAGCATGACAAATGGAAGATGTTGTGAACACGACTTGTATCGGGAAGGCTCAACCCATAAGCGACTTGACTGATCTTTTTGATGATTTGATACGGACCAAAAAACTTCGGAGCTAATTTATGTTTCCCTTTTTGTTTCAGGGACAACTGCTTGTATGGTTGGAGCTTGACAAACACCCAGTCTCCAACTTCAAATGATCTCTCAGTTCGATTACGGTCAGCCTGTTGCTTCATACGATTCTGTGCAATATTCAGATTTTCTTTTAGAACTTGGACGACCTTTTGGTGTTCTTCTAGCTGATTTTTAACTGCTGGTAGGTTTGACTGGATTGAAGCGAAATCTTTCCACTTCGGGGACTCGTATCCATATAAAGCTTGGAATGGAGTCATTTTTGTCGATGTATGGTAAGTAGAATTATACCACCATTCAGCGAGATGAAACCATTGAACCCACTTATTTTGTTTTTCCGTAGCATAACACTGTAGGTAAGCTTCCAAACATTTATTGACAACCTCTGTTTGTCCATCTGTTTGGGGGTGGTAAGCTGAGCTCATGTTGAGGTAGGTTCCTATATGGTTGAACAATTCTTCCAAAAATTTCCTTTAAATTTGGCATCCCTGTCGTTGACAATGACTTTCGGAAAGTCGTGTAGTTTATAAATATGTTTACAGAATATCTCAGCAATTTGCTTTGCAGAGTCCGTTTTCTTCATAGCAATAAAATGAGCATATTTAGTGAATCTATCCACTACTACGAAGATCTTATCCTTTCCATCAGATACAGGTAACCCTTCAATAAAATCCATCGATATTTCTTCCCATTTCTGATTCGGAATATTTAAGGGATGAAGTAACCCAGGTGTCATAATATTTTCACTTTTATTTCTTTGACACTTGTCACATTCTGCTACATATTTTTGAATATTGTGACTCATACGCTTCCAAAAAAATGACTGACGCGCATTGTAGTAGGTTTTAAAATATCCTACATGCCCGGATGACATGGAATCATGTGATTCCTTGAGTATTTTTGATATAAACTTGGATTTGGAGTTTAGATAAATTCTTCCTTTGTACCATAAGATATTGTTCTTCCACTCAAATTTTGAATTTCCTGGGAGATTATTGATTATAGCCGACATTTCTGGATCTTTGGCGTACTCACTATGAATCTCATTAAGCCATTCAGGAACAACAACTGAGACTGCAAGTAGTGTTGGTTCTTCATCTTTCCTTGACAGGGCATCGTCTTTTCCTTTCTTATGTAATATCTCCATGTCGAAAGCGGCAATTTTCTCGATCCATTTTTGTTGTTCTTCAGAGAGTGTTTTTTGTTGAAGGAGATACTGAAGAGTGTTATGATCCATTCGGATGGAAAATTTACTCCCTAACAGATATTGTCTCCATTTGGCTAATGTGTGCATAATTGCGAGCATTTCCTTGCTATATGTAGACTTGAGACGCTCTCGCTTATTGAGCTTCCTGCTTTCAAAAGCGATAGGGTGTCCTTCTTGCATTAATACTGCACCTATACCGAATCCAGAGGCATCACATTCGATGATAAATGGTTTAGAGAAGTCAAGAGTTGCCAATACTGGTGTACTAGACATTACTTCCTTCAATTCTTCAAAACTTCCTGCTTCTTCATTCCATTGAAACGAATTTTTCTTTAAAATATTTGTAAGAGGTGCAGTTCTATGTGCATAGTCTTTAATAAATCTTCGATAATATCCCGTTAATCCTAAGAATCCTCTTAGCTTAGATATATTTGCTAGTTTATTCCATTCCCTTATAGCCTTGATTTTAGAAGGATCCACTTTTACCCCTTCATGGGATATTATGTGTCCCAGATATTCGACTTCTTCTTTTCCAAAGGTGCATTTGGATTTCTTAGCATAAAACTGGTGATCTTCTAATAATGTGAGAATTTGATCCAAGTGTTGCAAGTGCTCTTTCCAATTTTTACTATAAATCAAAATATCATCAAAAAATACTAGTAAAATTTCCTAAGATAGGGACGAAATAATTCGTTCATAGTAGCTTGGAACGTAGCTGGTGCGTTTGTCAATATAAAGGCATTACTTTAAACTCATAATGACCTTCATGTGTTTGAAACACAGTTTTTGGTCTATCCTCCAATCTTATTCAGATCTGGTAATAGCCTGACATTACGTCTAACTTATAGAAGTATTTTGCGCCGTGTAGCTCATCTAGCATTTCACCAATAAAGGGAATTGGAAACTTATTTTTAATTGCTATTTTATTTAATCCTCTATAGTCAATGCATAGCCGGAATGATCCATCTTTTTTCTTACCAATATAACTGGGGCGGCATACGGACTCTTGCTTTTTGAGATGACCCCACATTTTAAAAGGTCTTGGATTATGTTCTCAATTTTAGTCTTTTGGTGATGCGGGTAGTGATAAGGCTTGATGTTGACAGGGTCTGATCTTGCCTTGACTTATATTGTATGTTCGATTTCCCTATTAGGAGGCATTTTCATTGGTAGGTCTTGGAATACTTTTTCGTGTTTCTGAACTAGTCCTTGTACTTATGGTGACTCTTCGCGGATCCTTTTTGTAGATAACATTTCTAACTGATGACATTGTACTATATAGGTTGGCGCTCCTTTTCGAATCATCTTCATCATCTGGGATGACGATACGATTTGATTTGTTGGTGTTTGGAATCCATATAACTTGTGCTTCTACCCTTCCCACTTAAAGCTTATAAACTGCTTCTAATGGTTGGCAGAATAAGTACCTAAGGTTTGTAGCCATTGAATTCCTAAGACCACATCTACTCCTCCTAGTGGTACAGCATAGAATGGAGATTCTAAACTAAAGTCCTTAATCTATAATTTGACCTTATGGCATTTCCCTACTTGCTCAATCTTCTTACCATCGGCCACCATTACCTTCATATTAGGCATGGGAAAAGTAAAGATGTTGAGTCTTTTGGCCATGGTTGAATCTAAAAAATTGTGGGTGTTGACAGTGTCAATGAGAACCATTACGTTGTTTTTCTTAATATGTCCTCTTAATTTTAGTGTCTGAGGTTGTGATATACCTGTCATGGCTGATAATGACACTGGCAGAATGCTTTCATCATCTACTTCTGGAGAGAACTCTAGGGTGTCTTCTAGTCCTTCTACATCTGAATCATCATTGTTAGAGTTATTAGTTGCATCACAATTATACAGATTTTTTTCTTTTCCATTAGCACATCTGTGCTAAGGGTCCCACTTTTTGCCACAACATTTGCACTTGCCCTCTCTCATCCTTTGTATTTCCATGTTAGATTTGTCTCCTTCACGAAGGCGTGGTGGAACATATTTCATGTTATCTACATTTGTAGATTGAGGAAACCTTCCTCTCGAATATTCTCTTTCTGGTTTTGACCAAGATAACCTTTCAAATTTCTTTTCAGCAGCTTTTGCTTTTGGCCTTGCTAGTTCTACTGATGTAATGTCGTGAAGTTCGAGCTCTTCTTGTATATGGATTTTAAGACCTGAGATGAAAGACTGGATTAAACGAGATTCTGACAATCCAGGTACTCGTGTCGCTAAGGTCTCCCATTCTCGAGTGTACTCATCCACATCTCCTTTTTGGCGTAATTTGATGAATGTTGAAAAAAACTTTTCTTCTTTTATACCTTGAAATCTTTTAAAGAATGCATCCTTAAATTTCGTCCAACTAATAGCAAGCGTCGTCTTTTTCCACCACATATACCAATTATATGCTTCTCCTTCCATTCTCATGGAAGCGTGCTTAATTTTTTCGTCATCACTATTAATGTCATAAATCTCAAAATATTCTTCGGCTTTATTAAGCCATGCAACGCTATTTTTTTCATTACCGTCAAACTTGGGTAGCTCGATTTTTGCTTTTCGATGATACGCTAACGGTGGAACGAAAAGGGGATATTGATTAGCAAATGCATTCCAGAGCTGCTTATTTTGAGAATCTGCATTACTATCTTCGTGATGATGTGGGGAATCGGTTTTTTCATGATGCTCTTCTGAATTCCCCAAATCTGCCGAATTGTTCTGTTGATTATGTTCCATATTGGGAAATATTGGTCGTTGTGTCTGACTTATTTTATCCCAGAGTTCTGTCAGCTTTTGCATTGATGGCTATGATTTTCTGTGGCCTCGCTATGATTTAGCCAAATTTGTCTTTCTATCCAATTTGTCGTATCTTGAAGCTTTTTGATGTCGTTGGAGTGTCCTACAACTGTACCCTCGAGATCGACTAATCTTTTGCCGAAGCCATCGGAATTATTATGGATCTGTTTCTCAAGATCCAGGAATTTTTTTTGGAATTCGGCCATCGACATTGACGAAGACATTGAACGCATATGCAGTGGTGAATATTTATCTGCCAGTTTTTTTCTTTCTTTCTTCCCTTTTTTTTTTTTAATAAATTATTATTATTTTTTGGTTATTATATAACTATTATATAAATTATATATAAATCTATAATATATATAATCATTAATTGTAAATTATATAATATATATATTATATAACTCCAAAAAAAAAATTTGTCTGTTCTAAAAAAAATTAAACAAGGACACCTTATAACTTACGATTTTGATTATTCTACTTATACCGTGACCTGTCTCCTTAACAAGTTAATTTAATTGTCAGCGTAAACTTTTAATCACGCCTATTCGTGTAGGGTCGCAATGTTTTTTTTTTTTTTAAATCCACGTTCCTACAGCCCGAATGATTTGACGGCACAGTGGTGGATGGTTGACGGTACAGCGGCAGCTGAATGGGTGACGGGGAGACGGGAGACGGCTGCAGATGAATAGCCGACAGGGAGACGAGGAGATAAGGACGGCGGCAGCGGTGGGGAGACACGGCAGCAGAAGAGGGGGCAAGGAAGAAGCAACAGCAGGGATGAGGGAGCGGTGAAGTGGGCAAGGAGAATCGGTAGCAGGAAGAGGTTTCAGGGGATGGACAGACAGTGTCTGGTATGGGGGCAGTGGAAAGAAGAAGAAAAGAAAAAAACTTCGACATAACCCAACGGAGAAGGAATCACGTGCTGTTGGGGAATGGTATTGTGGAGACAACGTTTGACCAGCCTTGGCAGCGTTGAATTTACCAGCGGTTAATCTCAGTGGATTGATGGTAGCCAACAGGAGTGGCGTTGTTTTTCTTTCTTTTTTTTCTTCTAGGCGAAAAGATCACAGGCTTTCATACCAATGGAGTGTAAAAACTCTGGTAAACTTGAATAAGTATATATTATTATTGATAAAAGATGAGATGATTACAATTGGGAATCACCAAGGCTTTAAATACAGCCTTACGGTGTCCTTTGGCGAAAAGGCATGATCGTTGATCATGCCCTTCCACTTAATAAACCTAAAACAACTATATTTAACTAATAATTAATAAATTATACATAACAATCGGATAGACCGTCCAAACTGCAAATAAAAAGCAGGGCACTAAGGCTCGCATACAAAACCCATAAGGGTGCATAACATCACATGGGGCAAAACCTCAAAATGGACAAAATTAGGTCCACTAGTCAGCGCAAAACACAGAGGTACAAATGCGAAGGCTGCAAAATGCAGTGTCAACATAGACCACCAGCATCAAGACCATGAAGAACGTCAACACAGAGAGTCCCAGCCATGAAAATTCCACAATTGGAATCCTACTGCAACAACTGATTAAGTTTCTTCTATTTGTTAAATAACTGAACAAATTATTTATTGTGTTCTACGGTAAATATCGAAACTAATACACTGCAGCCTTAACAAATAAAAAATACTGCGGAAGAAAATAGTGTTGGAAAGATACATGCACACACACAGAAATAACATTGTTACTTTTGGACTAAGTCGCCGAGAAAACCCAATACGGGAAAATCGGTGCAGCAACTGAGGGTTTGTTTATTATGCAGTAGTAAATCTGAGTACAAATCTATGGTTACTCAAATCTAGCAAACCATACAGAGAAATAACTGACAAAGAATCTAGTGAGAAAAATCTCACTCCCATTGGCGATCTGGCACTGACCTTGGCTCAAGATGAGCTGCTCTACACTGCCTCTACGCAATCAATGCGTCCCCGCAGCTAAGAACAACTTTCCCTCTCGCTAACTGATCAGCTGTTGTCTGGAAACTCAACCGTCCTGGCCTCTAGACTCTCTCTCCGGCTTCTGGTACTGAATCAACTTTGTCTCCCAGCAAAAACATGGATCTCCTTCTCTGCGTGGCCTCTACGCTGCCTCTCTGTGGCACTCACTGCTTCGAGCTCACTAGCTCTCTCTCCAGCAACCCAGCGCTAGTACTCTGGAAATTGATTTGCCAGTGAAGTATATCTCTACAAGTGTGTTCTCCAAGCCCCATCGAGTTTCTCCTTATAATCTCTCGTTGAGACATTAACAGCCACGATTAAAACTTAATCGATGGCTAAGATTAACTAGAACTCGATCCATGTCTTTTTCTAGAAGATTCGCACCTGACTTAATTAATACATTTTAATTAATCATATTTCATAAGTTTAAACATAGGAAATATTAAAAAGCAATTAATTATTTTAATTAAGTCGTCTCTAGGTGGAATTTCCAAAAACGATTTCTAGGTATTGGAGTACTCGTGTATTCAATCCTCTCTGCCAAATCTCGAGGCTAGAACACATCCGATGCTACAAAAACTAACACCAACTAGAGGATCAACGACGACATCATATACTACTATAGGACATGAGTTAGCAACAAAGAGCAAAGTCGACGAAAAGGCCAATGGAGAGACCCAACACCTACACGAACCACGAACCCCCAAGTATCGAGCCACGCATACACTACTAGGCAATGCACTAAAGGAAGAAACCGAAAACGGAGCATAGACGGCGACGGTAGGTAGAACAGGGCAACAGCACATCCAAGCAAACCCGTATCAGTTTCGGCCCGAACCAGAAGCACCGACAATAGAGAGGTAACCCCAACGAAAGCACAAAAGGCCACAACCCAAGCATGCACTGAAGGTCGTGACAAATCACCCAAAAACGCCATAGAGAGAAACCTACAAAAGGCAAACGCAGTTGCACCAGCAAGAGAAGAAAAACCCCAACCATCGTGAAGAAAGGAGGCTGCCCCCATGTTGCTTCTCATTCATAGCCATTGTGATATACTTACATGAGTTTGATATTAAATATAGTCCACCTTTACGTTTCAATCATGTTGATGACCATGCTACTCGATCTTGACTCATTAAGCTCATGCCTCATGATGATTTGAACATGCACACAGTCCTTTGGAAGAAGTTAATGATGTTACGCTCACACTTCTTCGACATTGATGACACACCCTTGTGAAGGACCTTCCATTAAACATTGGGCATTGCACCCCTATAGATAGACATTAAGCTTGATGGCAACTTAGCATTCACCATGGGGGGATACTTTTACACCTCTAACACCTTAGACATTTCCCACTAGAGCTATGATGTTGCTCCAAGATTGTGTTATATAAAATAAATAATAAACAAACTAACTACACTTCAATGGGCATCGTTGCCACAAAATCTAGCAAGCCTTTGGGACTCGCAGGGCGCGGGCCACACACTATGGCAACAATGAAGAAGGATTGCCAATGTCACCTCAACAATCTTCCTCCTACTATTTAGGGGAATTTCACCACAAGGGAGGTTTCCCTATATTCACCAATAAGGGTATACTAATTAGAGGGCTCAATGTGATATGAATAGGCTAGTGAAAGATACCTTGAAACTAAAGTAGGCTCAAATTTTCTTTATAAAGGAGCAAGTATTCTAACCCTAGATTAGCTAAGCACCACTACAAGCTAGGGCTTATTGATATGCAAAGACAAAGGAGTATCTAGGCATGTAGAAGTCAAAAAAAGGGTTTCCTTAATGATTAAAATCAACGAAGTAATATGGAAACCCTCAAATAGAATTCAAGTTGAAACTTGGCTAGGGATTAGGGTTTTGACGACATAAAGGAGTTTGTAAAGGATGACGTTAGCCCTACTTAGGAAGGTTTTACCAATATTAAGGCTAGATTTTGTGCTCAAAAGGTTTATGGAGAAAAACCTTGGAATTCCATCCACCAACATCCACTCAAACTTACCCTATTGACAAATCAACCAAAGAAAAGCCCTAGTGGCTTGCCTTAAAAATCCTAGGAGAGATAAGAAAAAGGTAAATATTTAAGTTTTAGTAATTTTTTTATCAAATTAACCATGGCTAGTGCCTAATCCTACTTGAGAAAATGGAGTTTTAGGGCAAATTTTAAAGGAAAATGAAATTTGATTGGAATAAGGGGAGAAAAATAATTTCCTCTTGAAAAATCCTAGCCATCTTTTTTTGTGACGAGAAAAATTAAATATAGAAGATGCACCTTAGGAGTTCTTCTATAGGTTTCAAGGAAGAATAATTTTAACAAGCAAAATTTTACCAAGATTTCCAATAAACAATATGCACTTAATCATGGAAAATTTAGAAACCCTGACAGAAATCCATTCACATGCAAAATATAGAAGAATCAACAATAAACTTGCAAACTCTTCCAAAGAAGCCTTCTTTCAATCCCAAAAAGACATCTCCAATATAAAGATACTCCACAAAAATCACATTTTTACCATGTACAAAAATAGACAAGTCAATTTCCACTCTCTAGGGAAGCCAAATTCACATGTGTGATGATGAAAAGACTAAGTGGAGGGATCATTTATTTAAATGATGTCCATCCCTTCCCTTTTATAAAATAATAATCTTACGAGACCTCAAACAAGTTTGAATTTGAGTGTTTTACAAGACAGGGGAATAGAAGCCACCCTAATAGCTCAAAACAATAAAACAATGCCATAAATGCCCACACACGGGTCAATATCCTCCAAAAGTAGGATGTCATCTCCTTTTCTAGCAATAAATGCCACAAAAAAAGTGTGGAATGGGCTAAGGAGATGCCCCATCACCATAATCAACTCCAAATATTAAGGGGAAGCCTGAAGAAGTGCCTCAAAGTGCTTCCATGTCCAAAAACCATGGTTTGGGTGCCTACATGACCCTCTTAAGGGCTAGATGGTGATGTGGCACTATTTCTCTCAAACATTGGGGCTCCAAGAATGACTACAAATCCTCCCTTATCAGTCTAGGGATGACCATCATCATCTAGACTATGGAACATGCAACACCAATCAAACAATGTCAAGGCCAACATAGGGGCATCTTAGGTCTGTTGGGTACAATATCAATTAAGTCCAACAACAAGCAAGAGGAGATCTGCATTTCAGCATCTAGGGGTACTCCAGGGTGTTAATCATCATATGAAACCATCAAAGTGCCCAACGCTATGCTCTAGAGGGGTAAAGTTGCATCTACAAGGTCATCACTGCTCTCTGAGAGGCGCAAAACAGTGTAGGCAAATTGTCTAGTGGAGTGATGTAATGTTTCCTCAAAAGCCTTCGTTATTGTGTGAAGAATCATCTGACAAAATCATCTCAAGATCAAGTGAAATCCCCCAAGCATTAGGGACAATGACCATAGATGCAACATAGAAGACCATACTTAATTGGTAAAGGCATAATAACACTTCAAACCATGGTTACTTGGGAGCGGGAGCGAGAGCGAGAGCGCCATTTTCAAAAGCTTCTGGTCCGGAGCGTTTCGAGGAGCATTTTATATATATATATTTTATATTTTTTATATTTTGATGCATATATGTCAACAAAAGCATGTAGAATGATGAATTAGACATAAAAAACATAAAAACATAGATTGAATCATATAACATCAATCATCTAGAAGTTATAATCTTCATCGACCACGCCCACAAGTTGGAAGCATACAACATATTGACTCTTGAGTCTCGCGAATCATCAATATGAAGGTTTCAAGCTTTCAAAATTCAATATATAACATTTATCATCATTGATTTCATATTTCAATATATAACATTTATCATCATTGATATATCTCATTTATCATCATTGATTCATTGATTTCAAAATTCAATATATAACATTTATCATCATTGATATATGTCATTTATCAGCGTTGATTCATTGGTTTCAAAATTCAATATATGACATTTATCATCTCATTGATATATAACATTTATCATCATTGATTCATTGATTTCAAATTTCAATATATAACATTTATCGTCATTGATATATATCATTTATCATCATTGATTCATTGATTTCAAAATTCAATATATAACATTTATCATTATTGATATATAACATTTATCATCATTGATTCATTGATCACCATATAACTTTCATGAAGCATCATATTCATAATTCACAATGACTTACCAACTTATAAATGCCAACTTCAAAGTTTCACCTTTCAAATTCAAACTTCCCAAACTTAAATTGTCATTGTAGAAATTTGATAACCCAACGCCGGTTTTCAGTTGCTCCTGATTTCTCCCATAAAGTTAGATGCCCATTCCCATAGCCATACATTCAACAAGTTGAAAAATAAATATTTTCTGAAACACAAATTATGGAAATTTCATAGTGCTGTGCTGAAATGCAGAAATAAAACTCAGAAAAATAAATCAGCCCCACACAGAAATTTGACACGCTGATTTTTGGTCAAGATGACCCTGGAAAAACCCCCTACAACTCTTGGGGAAAGCCAGTTCAAAAGCCCTTCTTATCTCCGATAAATATGTTTTACAGTGAGAGAGAAATACTGAGAAAAATTTAGCAAGTAACAAATACAACTTATCTCGTTTTTCGTGCTTAACCATCGCCTCGGAAAATGTGCAAACAACAAAATAGAAACAACAATAAATGCTGTAGGACCTCCTTGAATTTCGTGCCCAAAAATTACAACAATAAATGCTGTTGTACGACCTCCTTGAAAAAAGTGCAAACAACAATAAATGCTACTATACGATTTCCTCAAACTGCGTGCAGAGAAACAATAATAAATGTTGTATGGTTTTTTGCCTCGGTTTTTGTGCACAGGGACAACAACTCACTATACAGACTATCTTGAAAATCGTGCCTCAAAAACCAACAAACTGCTCCTCGAAATCTATGCCAAAATCTGCTGTACGACCTCCTTGGAATACGTGCCCAATCTGCTGTACGATTTTGCCTTGAAACTTGTGCCCAAACTACCTTGAGCTGTGTTCCTCTCCTTGCTGTACAGATTTGCTGAAGTGCTGCCTCGGTATGTGTGCCAAGGTTTTGTTCTCCTTCTCCTCACTGCTCAGAAATCTCCTTTGCTCTCTTCCTCCTTCTCTCAATCTGCGCATGAAAGAATGAATGACCTTTTCTCTCCTTTTCCTCCTTTAACTTAACCCTAAGTGATTTTTGGGGAATCCCTACATCCAATGGCTGAAATAGCTTTAGATCTAGGGCTGAGATTAAATACTCATTTAAATCTCACTTTCTATTTTTTAGTTCACCCCACTTTAATAAAGACCCTCTTAGTCATTTATTTCCATAGTCACTTTTCAGTTTCTAATTTCACATTGACTTTATTAAAATCACTTTAAAATTAGACCTAGTAACTTTATCACTTAAAGTCACTTTTAAATTAGATTTGACTTTATAACTTTATAAAGTCACTTTAGGAGAAAAATTAAATTCTTTTGGACACTTTTCACTAGGCCAAAGATCAAAGCCTTAGGGAACCACCTGTCCTCCGGTACCAAATTTCTAGATCATCATTTAATACAGTCAGTTGGTTTGAACAACGGAGTTATAAAAGTTAAAAACTACTAGAAAATAGAAAAGACTAGTAAACTGTAAATCTATTTTATCTATTGGCTGGTCCCTTGCCATGCCCACGAGAAATGTCTAATTTGTGAGAACCACGAGGCAATGGTGGTCTTCTAGTACTCTCAGGAGTACCACGTCCACGACCATGACTAGAAGGCGGAGGGCAACGTGAGGATGTAGGTGGAGGTTGAATTTGCAAAGGAACAATAGTTGGATATCGAGCACTGGCACTGGCACCCGCACTGCTACTGGATGGTGGGACTGGCCCTGTGTGTGGCGGTGGCATGGCTACTAATGCTTCATCATCATCCCTCAAAAGTTCTGCTTCCATTTCTTCCATATGTACAGTGTCGTCCTCCAAATTATCATCCTCTGGGTTGTTGTCCCGGACTTTATATGATTGATCCTCATATGCCCGATCACAGCGATGACTCAACAACCTCAAGTTGTAATGCACATAAACCAAGCTTTCAGCTCGGTTTTCATTCAGCCTGTTTCTTCTCACATTATGTATGAAGTTGTAGGTGCTCCAACACCTCTCTGTAGAAGAAGTATTCACAACTTGTGAGAGAACTTTTTTTGCCAACTATGGCAAAAGTCCCATGCCGCCATATGCTTCCCACCATGTGAGAGCATCAAATTTGTCTTTGTCTTCCATTCCATGGAAAGAACCAAAGTTACCAGTGCAACTAAAGTATCTACCTAATTCAAGGCGCAATCTAGCACACTCCTCCCTGTCGAAGACCAACTTGTCTAATACCTTCATGAACCCCACTTTTACCTCTGCATCTGTGTGAGGTTTGATCCTAACCCCACCTCCAGGTGCAGGTTGGCCCAACCAAGATGGAGAGTAGTATTTTGGCATAAGGATATATGCCAAGGCATGTAGTGGAACATTGAGTTTATTCCACCGTGCACACACACAGTGATGAATCATTGCATACAAGTTGGGATCATTATCCTTAACAACATCTTTTATTTGGCCCAACATGCTATCCATCTGCTCATAAACCTCCCCAATCACTGGTTTATCTGTATCTGAAAAATGAATCATGTGATAAATGGGCTTGGTGAAATTCAAAATTTCCCTCACACGTGCCCAAAACAAAGGATCAAGGGCGGTCTCCTCCACATGTTCAAAACCTTGCCTGTCAACTATTGTTGCTGCCCTGTCCTTTAATACCTGCCAGTGTGGACTTGATACCATTCCTGCCAATGACTCTCTTACCTACAAAAGGCGCCTGAAGGTGAGGTAATAGCTAGCAAATCTAGTCTTTGCTATCTTCAACAACTCCAATTTGGAGTGAGTACGGAAAAGCCCATGGATATTGCTATGATTTGTAATAAATTTTATCATTTTTTTACCTCTCTTGTACAAATCACCAAGCCATTTGAATTGAGGTTGTTTGTTTTTAATGATATCATGCATCAAAAGGTTCATTGTGTGAACCAAACACCCAAACCAAAATATGTTGGGGTATTTATCCTCAATAATTGCTCCTGCTGCCTTACAGTTAGCAACATTATCAGTGATGACTTGGATGACATTGTATGACCCAATACTTTCAATTGTTTCAAGTAATGGTTCTGCAATGTTAATGCCGGTCTTGAATTTGTCTGAATAATCATATGCTGAAAGGAATATTTCACCACTAACAGACACAACCAGAACACTTATCAATGGCTTTCCTTTTACATTGGTCTATCCATCAGATACAATGGACACCCCATGCTCATTCCAAGAATTTGTCATTCTAGCCAAAGAATTATTTATTTTAGCTTTTTCATGATCAAGTCCCATGGTTCTGGCCTTGTCATACCTAGGGCTCTTGTATCCTTTGGGGGCATCATTAATGGCAGAAACCATTTCATGCCAATAAGGTGAGCGAAGAACATTGAATGGCACCCCACATGCATATAGAAACCAGAAATTTTTTGAATCCACATCATTCCTACACCCTTCGTCAAGGAAATCGGATATGGTTCTACGCCTTAAGGAGATGTTTGGTCCAGGTGTGCCTCCATATCCACTACCATGGGTGGAAGTTGATGGACTTCTTTGTCCATGATGTGATGGACCTGATGGTGTATAAGAATCAATGAAACCCCTAGATCTTTTAGATCTCTATAGGGCAGCCTCCTCTTCCTTTCTATATTTCTCTCTCTGTGTTGCTGGCACACTTACACAAATTTTGATTCCTAGATTTTTGTCTCCATCCCCTGGCATTTTCCCACAAAGGTGCCTTCTGGCACGGGTGTATGAACCTATGTATTCTTTATTGCAATGGGGGCAAAGAAATTTAGTGGTTCCACCACCTTTCCCTCCTTCCTGCCTCTGAACATATTTCCACAATGGTGTTTGACTTTGGTCTTGTCTAGTTGGGGTCTCTGTGGCCTCATGTTCTCCACTCTCCCCTTCCTCAGCATACTCCTCCTCTTCAGGATTTTCATCAAATCCACTATAACCCACTTCTTCATCCTCCTCTTCTCTAATGGGCCTCTTTCTTCTACTCTCCAACACCATTATTACAAAGAAAGGAACCAACATGAAGAAAATCCCTAGTCATATAGCCATGATGTTTCAAGTTTCAAGTTTCTAGCCTACAAAAAAAATGGAGGAATGCCAAATGGGAATAGGAAATGCAACATAGGAAAAAAACCAATTCAATTTTTCACTTTTCAACACACTAAAATGCAACATTGAAAAAAAAAAAAATCAAGTTTTCATTTTTGAACATAAAAATGATTCCTAGAAAATAAAAAACTAGATTAGAAGTCCTACCTCTTTGTCCCGACTCCTGACTCCTTCAATCCTCCTCTTGCTCTCTTGCAGCTTGCTCCTTGCTCTCTCCTTCTCTCCTTGCTCTCTCGTTGGCACTTCCGCTCTCCAAACTCTCAAGCTCTTTTGCTCTCCAACTCTCAAGCTCTTGCTCTCCAACTCTCAAAATAAAACAATGAAAAACAAATGAGGGTGGGCTTTTATTTACCCAACCCCCCCCCCTCCCTCCCAAAAAATTCGGAAATTTGTCGTCCAAATTTTTTTACGCACCGAGGAGCGTTTTCTTTGTCGAGGAGCGTTCAGGAGCGAACGCTCCCCGACCGCTCCCTTCATTAAAAAAACGCTCCCGAATCGTTTTTTTAATGGGGGAAGTGCTTAGGGAGCGTTCGCTCCTGAGCGCTCCCTGAAACACTCCCGAAAAAACAAGGAGCATTTTTTCAGGCTCGAAAGCACGCTCCCGAAAACACTCCCCTCAGGAGGCATTTTCGGGAGCGCACTCCCAAAAGAGCTCTTGAACGAAGTGCATTTTGGGAGCAGGATCGGGAGGTGAAGCTTTCCCTGCAACCTTGCTTCAAATTGAGATCACCTTCATAATATCTAACTAGATCAAGTCTCGTAACACTGTTCCCTACCCTTTTGTTAGGGATGGCTAGGTGGCCAGCCCTGTTAGGTGTTTGCAACCCTTAAGGGGAAGTGACAGGTCCTAGGTCAACCTTTCAATCCACAAGTGCTTGAAATAATAGTGGCAATGGAGGGGAAGGACTTTGGGGCAAGGTGCCATGGTCATGGGACTAGTTGATAGAGGTCCATCATCCTGAGTGTATGGATGTAATGGGGGAACAATCGTGGAGGCATGAGTTACCCCTTTCTGCGGCCTACTTTTTCCACCCCTCTGGTGTGCATTTTACTTCCTTTTTTATAATGCTTTCCCTAGGGAGCATAACTTAGGTGCCCAAGTTTGTTTTAAATGATTTACCATTTATTTACCCTTAACGATGAGTCAATTTAAGGTTGGTATATGCAAGAGTTCCTTTATGTTGAAATTTGATGACTAAAAGGTTTCCTGCAATCCCAACCCGGTTTTAAATTCACCTTATCACTCCCATTCAGTTAAATGCCCTTTCCCATAAACATACATTCAACATATAGAATTCTGGAAATGAAATTTTCAGATTAAAACACATGGGACTGTCAACACATCCTGAAAATAAATATGGACATGAACAGACCAGCAACACATAAAAATACACACAGATTTTGGTCAACTTAGACCCAGGCAAAACCCCTTCAATCTTCTCCGAAGAAAACTTGTTAGAGAGCTCTTCAAATTTATTTATAAATCAATTTCAAGAAAAATACATTTGCAGACAAAACAAAACAGCAAAATACAACTTATCTCTTCAGCCCAAAACTCCTTGAAAATCGTGCTCACTTTGTCTTGATTTCGATGCCCACTTGAAGCTGAAAATATGTATTGTACAGATACAGACTATACAGACTATACTATACGGATTTTGTACGGACTGTACAGTTTTCTGTACCGTTGTACGCACTGTACGAATTTTATTTAAAAAACAAAAACTTCTCCCGAACTGCGTGCAGCTCACAGCATTAAAGGATGTTCGTACTGTACCTTCTGTTGTCCTCTATGCCTTGACTTTTGTGCCCAGCTTTGCCCAAAAATCACTCCTTCAATTTGCTAGAACAAATTTCTACTTCAAAACTTTTCTCCAACCTTCAGCCTCCTTTCTCCAATCTGCGCATGAAGAATGAATGCAGTCTCTCTTTTCTTTTCCCCTTTTTGTTTCCCTAAATGACATTTGGCCAACCCTAAGATCTAATGGCTCAGATTCATTTAGATCAAGGGATGAGAATAAATGTGCATTTAATTCTCACTTTCTATTTTTTAATTCACCCATTAAATAATGTACCCACATTGTACTTTATGTCTAAAGTCACCTTTCACTTTATAATTTAACATCGACTTTACCACTTGTAAAGTCACTTTCACTTTATAAAGTCACACTTAGGAAAAGAATTATTTTGGACACTTTTCCCTAGGTAGAGACTAACCCATGGGAAACCACTTGTCCAAGGTACATTAAAAATCAACACTTTATTATGTGATGGAGCATCAACTGCTCAAGGAAATAGGTGATGGCTAATGACAAGGGGTAGAGCAAATGTTAGGCTTTTGCACATGCACTAATTAATGTCCCAACCATATTTTGCATTTTAAATTTCTTTTTATTTCACTATGGCCATTTTATGCTTTAAACATTCTTTTCAACCTTCAAGAGAAGGTTTTCAGCCCAGACCCAAGAATGAGGATAAGAGGGTGCCAATCCTAGTGAACCAATGACCACAAGCCCGAAGAAAGGAGGTGAAATGTAGGGAATGACCCTCCTATAACCCTAAAGCCTCAGAGGAGGTCCCACTACAATAGGGTCAAAAATTAACCTCCCTAGTAAAGTGAGAGAATAGTTTACAGTAAAAAGATTTTTCAATCATCCAAATCAACCCTTAATCCATGTTAGAATGTCCAAAACATTTAGTAAAAGCACATGATTGCAATATGGTTAGAGTACCTACCGAAAGATTACCCACCTTCCTTCAAGAGAAATGTCGAATGGTGGCAGTTTTCTAATCGATGCAAATGGTGGAGGATCCTCACATAATGTCATAGACAAACCAACACATGGTTGTTGACTAGTTGGGTATTCAAAGAAGAAAAAAGTAAAATCCTATCTGGTTACCCACATTTTGGTGGGTAACATGCACCTTTAGGCTATATTAAGTTGAACCCCTTCATTGTACAAGGATCACATTCATATTCATTTTTATGAAATATCATATTATATTGAGCACTTAATTATTATTTTGCAACATAATCATTAGAGAAAATCAACTTTGTTGTTGCAGTCCATACTAGAATTGCACAATCCGCAAAGCAATCAATTCCGCCATACAATTGTCGACAAATCGTCATACATCCTTGTTGACAAACTGTTACCAAGACATCGTATAGCCGTTGTACTTCACAACAACCATAAAATTGTATAGTAATTTGATTCATTGTACACATCCATACAGTTAATTAACCAACACTTCGTACATAAAATTAATAGCAATTGTACAATATTTTGTACAACTAATTATTTGAAGTTTGCACAGCAATTAGTCACCCATATGGCCCATACACTAATTAACAACAACAACAACAACCATAGAATTGTAGTCAATTAGAGAATTTGTTCAAAAATTCAAAAAAAATCATGATAGCAATAAATTGTCTCAATCAAAATTGAGTCAAAATACACTCCTCTCGTAACAAGAAAATTTATGGAAATTATTAAAATTAGAATTACCCAAATTTGACAGAAATGAAAAACAAAGCTTGGCTTGGATCAACAAGGTAGAAGAATACTTTGTAATACATAACATTCACTTCAATGAGGAAAATGTAAAATACGCTTCTATGCAACTTGAAGGTCATATATATAATTGGTACATGTGGTCAAAGTCTACAACCAAAGTAGACTACTATAGTTGGGTCAGGTTTGAATATGATTCCTTGAAAAGTTTTTAGGGTGTCATGGAGAAGGACTTCTTTACAAAAATTACTTCAAACATGTGTGAAGATTAAAACCCTACATAATGGAAAAATCAGAAATACACAATATCACATCCATGGATAAGCTAGAAGTAAGGCAAAAGTTGTTGAAAATAAATTAAAGAGATAATCCCAAAAATTGATAAGGTTTATATAAGGAAAAATCCCACTCAAACTATAGATGTGGAAAATCCAAAGTACCTTCCACCTCATTTAAAAGAAATATGTAAACTTAAATTGGAATCCCAACAAATAAAGAACTTAGAAAAGGAAATGTAAACATTGTGGAGAAAAAAGGGGCCCCAAACACAAATGTTTCAAAGGAAATAACGGCAAAAATGTATATAAATGTGAGGTGAAAGATGATTCAAACTGTGAGAAATAAGATGAAGGAGAAGTCGAGGACCCTCAAAAATTTTCCTTAGATTAAGATTAATTGTGATAGTCAAACCTGTCTTATGAGTTAAAATGTCCAAAAGATTTGGAAAATTAAGATATCCATTTGGATAAATAACAATATGTATAATAATGTATGAGAATAATGATATAATTTGGTTACAAATGAGGGCCCTGTTGACCACTTGAGTGGCACCTGATGATTATATGAAGACTCCATGTCCAAGGATAAACCAAAGGACACTTGTACCATCAAATATCATTATATATCATCAGTTCAACAGAGTTTTTAAACTCTACTTCTACTTCTTATCATTTTCTCTTATACCCAAATTCCAAGCCCTACAGGGAATTGTAATAAGTGATGCTAGAAATGATGAATGTGAGTCAGTATTGAATCTGTAACAGGCCTAGGTAACTTAGGACCTTGCCAACAAGTGAGTATTACTCTCGGAAGTTTTTTTCACTTGGTTAATTATCATCTCCCTACTAGGAGTTAATAATTAATTGAGCTTTTTCCTCCAATTTTACCCCAAAGTCGGAGTACGGCTTGATGGTGAGGCCTTGGGTGAGTCCTAGTGTCTTGAGTCAATGTATATCCATACTAGATCACACAAAAAATTTCTTCGAATTTGGTTAGGTCTAAGTAATGATTTTTTAATTTTTTAGATTTCCCGCAAATCGAAAATTGGAATAAAAATTGTAATTAAATTGTAATAAGTGTTGACTAGAAAGTTGTATGGGGTATAAGTAATCAAAATTACACCTCACCCTCAACGTTCTACTATGACACACTTTGAGGGGTTAAAAATGTGTTTTGAACCCTCAAAACCCATTTTTCCTAAGTTTAGTGGGAAATATGGCAGTTAATTAAGCCAAAAATTTAATAAATGGAGAAAAATAAATATCCACACATGCTAAATGAGGTGGAAATGAGGAGGAAAATTATGGAGGAGTTAAAGTGAAGTCCTAAGGTGATGTGGACTCCTAAATTCAAGGAAAGAACATGTGCTCAAATAAAATTAAAATTCTGGCATTAAATGAGAGCTGCTTACTTGGAAATTCGAATTTGTGAAGTTAATGCATATTTGGGAGGATTTGAGAGAATATTTGGTGGAGATTTTTGTGGGAAATTGTCCCCACATGGGTTACCACCCATATACACTTGTCATTCCATCATAAATTCGAATTTGGCACACAAGGGAAGAATAAAATGATGTCCACTTGCCAAAATCCAATTTTTACACTTGGCAATGGAGCTCCACATATCAAATTCGAATTTGCCTTGTGATCTCCTCTCTCTCACCACTAGGCATTTGGTTCTTCATTGGGATTTGCTCTCAACTTTTTATATAATGGAGCCATGGACTCTCATATTGAAAATATTGGATACGAACTATTGTATTTGCGGAAGCACTGCTACTTTGTACATTTTTCAAGAATATCAATAAAAAGACTTAGGGGGTCCATTCATGAGTGTTCTTCTTTTAGAGCATGGTGCATTGGGAGCTATTGGTATAATATTTTCTACGCTTTGAGTTATTTCATTTTCCATGTATTCTTGTGAATTTGCTAGTGCACAGCTATCTTGTATTTACATTTGATTTGAAAGTAGGCTCTAGAAGTTGAAAGTTTTAGTTTATTTTCAAATAAATTTCTAGAAGCTTCAATTCATTGTTTGCTTATCTAAATCTATATGGACTAATGTGTGACTTGAGTATTGTAGAAATTTGATAACCCAACCCCAGTTTTCAGTTTCTTCTTATTTCTCCGATATAGTTAAATGCCCATTCTCATAGTCATACATTAACAAGCTGGAAAAATAATTATTTTCTGAAAACACAAATTCTGGAAATTTCACAATGCTGAAATGCAGAAATAAAAACTCAGAAAAATAAATCAGCCAAACAGATTTTAGACACGCTAATTTTTGGTCAACGTGACCCTGGAAAAACCCCCTGCAACTCTTGGGGAAAACCAGTTCGCAAGCTCCTTAGCTCTGATAAATACTTTTTATAGTGAGAGAGAAATACTCAGAAAAATTTTCTGCAAGTAATTAATACAACTTATCTCGTTTTCCGTGCTTAACCACCGCCTCAGAAAATGTGTACACAACAAAACAGGAATAGCAATAAATGTTGTACAGTCTCCCTCATTTTTCGTGCCCAGAAATTACAGCATTAAATGTTGTTGTACGACCTCCTCTTTTGCATGCAAAACAGCAATAAATGATGTTGTACAGCGTCCTTGGAAAGTGTGCAGATTGTAATAAATGCTATTATACGGAAACTGCCTTGATTTCTATGCACAGCAACAACAACAAGCTGTACGGCCTGCCTAGAAATCTGTGCCATAAAAAACAACTTTCCTCCCTTGAAATCTGTGCCAAAAAGTGTACGGCTACCTACGAATGCGTACGTAAAGCTGTTGTACGGAATCTGCCTTGAAAAACGTGCCAAAACTGACTTGAACTATGTGCCAACCCTGCTGTACAGATTTGTTGAAGTGCTGCCTCGGTATGCATGCCAAGGTTCTCTTCTCCTTCTCCTCACTGCTCAGAAATCTCCTTTGCTCTTTTTATCTCCTTCTCTCAATCTGCTCATGAAAGAATAAATGACCTTTTCCTTCATTTTCCTCCTTTAACCTAACCCTAAGTGACTTTTGGGGTATCCTTAAATCTAATGGCTGAGATAGCTTTAGATCTAGGGCTGAGATTAAATGTTCATTTAAATCTCACTTTCTATTTTTTAATTCACCCACTTTAATAAAGACCCACCTAGTCATTTATTTCCAAAGTCACTTTTCCTTTCTAATTTCACATTGACTTTATTAAAGTCACTTTAAAATTAGGCTTTAGTAACTTTATCACTTAAAGTCACTTTTAAATTAGATTTGACTTTATAACTTTATAAAGTCACTTTAGGAGAAAAATTAAATTCTTTTGCACACTTTTCCCTAGGCCAAAGATCAAAGCCTTAAAGAACCACCTATCCTCCAGTAACCAAATTTCAACACTCACCACTAGGCATTTGGTTATTCATTGGGATTTGCTCTCAACTTTCTATATAATAGAGCCATGGACTCTCATATTGAAAATATTGGGTACGAACTATTGTGTTTGCAGAAGCACTGCTACTTTGTACACTTTTCAAGAATATCAATAAAAAGACTTTGGGGATCCATTCATGGGTGTTCTTCCTTTGGAGCATGGTGCATTGAGAGCTATTGGTATAATATTTTCTACGCTTTGAGTTATTTCATTTTCCATGTATTCTTGTGAATTTGCTAGTGCATAGCTATCTTGTATTAACATTTGATTTGAAAATATGCTCTAGAGGTTGAAAGTTTTAGTTTATTTTCAAATAAATTTCTAGAAGTTTCAATTCATTGTTTGCTTATCTAAATCTACATGACTAATGTGTGACTTGAGTATTGTAGAAGAATTCTTTTTGGATCAAGCATGAGGGGAAGTCTTTGGGAGATCAATCCACTCTTGAAGCACCTTCAAAGGAACTCTCATTTGTTATTTGGATTTGCATTGTTTATCTTACGAAAAAATGTCTTGCAGGGATTCGTTTGGACATAGTTTGTATGCATGCAATCATTTAAAAATATTTTACTTTTCATTGTGTGTCATTGGATCATATTTTGATATTTAAAGAGCTTAAGCATGGCTAGACAAAGAGGAGAGTTTACTCATCCTCTTTGGCTTAGCCCTTTGTAGATTATTGTGCAATATTTTGTGATTTTCTTTGTCTAACACTTGGTTGGTTTTTTGTACCCTTCTTTTTTCTAACTTGTTTTCTTGTAGCAACTTGTATGATTCACCTGCAAGAAACTACTAACAAATTGTGACAGGACCTTTGAGCTCTAATGTAAAACGAGGACTCTCGCTTTTTCTGTTGGTCGTGGGCAATTAAGTAGCTTCCTTGAGGAAGGCTTTGTTCCTTTTGTGGCTTCTTCTCTCTCTTAGCCGTGAGCATTGAGGAGGCTTAGCCTTTCTTCTTCACTTGTAAAAATTTGATTTCTATTGAGTCTTTATATTGCAGAAATTTATCATCAAGGATAATTCTAAGACCTCAAGTTTCATTTGTAAAGGTTTTCCTTGAGCTTGTAGGAGGTTTCATAGTCTCTTACCTCTAACAACAAATAAATTTATGATTTTGGGAGCGTGGGTTTTAACTATTGGCATCTCAATCTCTCCATTTTTTGGAGAGGACTTGTGGTGTGATTTGTTAATGTCTTTAAATTGCATGCATCTCATCTAATTGATCAATTAACATAACCATGCATTTCAATCATTCAGTAGCTGTTCACTTTCATTTGCTACAAGTTTTAAAAGCATTTACTTTCATAGCAAATTCAGATTTTTTATATGCAAGCATCTTTATTTGAGTTCATTTAGCTTGAAATCATACTTCAAATTTGCTTATGTTTCACCATTGAGCACACTCTACAATCTTAAGTTTGACGCATTAAGTAAAGCGACATTTTATTTCATGACAAGCAAATATATTTCAAGTTGAAGCTGAATTTTGATTTTCTTGTTAATTTACTTTTAGATCTTACATGCCCCAAGCATCACTAAATTTTACCTCCAATTTAAGTTGGTTGAATAGCCATTTTAGGGACCCTCTACATCTATGGACTCCTCACAGTGAGATCCAAACCTTTGGGCGAAGGTGATGCCTGAGGATTAGAGTTCAATTGTAATATTGTTTTAGAGCTAACTAATAAAATAAACCAAGAGCACTATCTCATCACATTTACTTGCAAATTTCTCAAATTTTTTGTTATCTTGATGGTTTGAAGTTTCACATGCAAATCTTATTTCAAGAAGCACTTTGGATGCAAACATTTTAATCTCTTAAATTTTGGAACAAGTTTAATTCTATGGTACTTGAAAATTTGTTTATTTTTGCAACTTCATTGCATGTTGTCATTTTAATGGTCATTATGCTTTATGGATGATTGATATATCTTGTTTCAATGGCAACTACCCTTATTTGGTGTTGCAAATTTATTTGTATGTTGCTATCTTGGTTTAACATTTGAGTTTTTCTATCATCTCATTTACATTCTCCAAAGTAGATTACTAATTGTTTGTATTTTGGCAAGATATCTTCATATGTTTTGATTCACCTATTTATTTATCTTAAATGCATTCTTGTATCTTGCATTTATAATATCTTGTGCGAACAATTTCTTGTTTCACTTTTCAAGATTACTTTTGCTTTCTATTTGAAAGCATTTCACTTCATTTAAGCAAATAGAATTTCATTTTAAGAGCATTTCTCTCAAGGCACTGGTCTTTCATATGTTTCATGCTTATCTTATGTATTGATGGTTATTGCTCATATCACTTTTTTGCTTATAAATCTTAAGAAGTAATCTATTTAACTCTAACAACTCTCCTAGAAAACTCACATCTTTAACTTAGTTTTTCTTTAGGGACCACCTCCATAGCTAACCTAGGAGATAGCATAAACGGAGAGAGTCAAGTTTAGTGTAACAACCCTTTCTCTGAGGTTTCTTGCCACCAACCACACCTTATGGGGTTAAAGGCTTTTCTCACTAACTTGTAGGTAGGTGTAGGCGGCAAGCGATAACAAGCCCCATATATATACCTAGGTTGGATGCCCTTTCATGAACCATCATGTCCTTTGAGACATGTCCTTTCTTAATGATTAATTATTATTATTATTATTATTATTATTATATATATAGCATTCCATTCCCTTTTAGAAATGTTTTGTCCTCAAAGCATATTGATGAAAAGACTTGATATATTTTCTTTGTCTTGCAATGTCTAAACAGCTTTCCCAATTCTTAGAGATGCAATCTTCAATGATACAAGAAGGTATGAACCATTGAGTGTTGTACAAAATTTTCAAACTATAAAATGATCTAACCATCCTAATTCAATCCTTTGTGGACCATTGTGCTTATAGGCTTCCCACAATGAATTGTTATCATGAAAGTTGAAACTTAATAATATCGGTATCGATATTCTTTCGAAGATATGATAATTGTTTTCCTTCTGATTGATGTTGATACCCAAACTAGTTAATGTACCTGCTCTTGTGATTAGGATGTCAATAAGAGTTCTTGTAATATGATTTTCGCTTATCATGCAGAAATTTCAACCCCCACTCCGGTTATCAGTTTTCCTTATCACTCCATGCATATAGTTTTAGATCTGAACATGACATAAATACTAAAATCTGGAAATGACAAAAATTTCTGAAAACACAAATTTGGAGATTTCACAACTGCTAGAAAATGCAGAAATAAAACAGAGTAAAATATGACAGCCACACACAGAAAATAAAACAGTGACTTTTGGTCAATGCGACCATGGAAAAACCCCCTACAACTCTTGGGAAAACCAGTTTGAGAACTCTTCTTTATTTCTGAAAACACTTTTACAGAGAAATTGAAAAACACAGTAAAAATTCTAGCAACCACAAATACAGACTTATCTCAATTTCCATGCTTGAACTCCGCCTCATAAAATGTGCCAATCAGCAAACTAACAAAACAGAAATTTTACAGCAAGAGATACCAGCATCAAATGTTGTATGGTCTCCTCGAAATCCGTGCCTATAAGTTTCGTACTACTGTACAGACTGTACGAAATTTACAACAGTCACTTCAGCATGGAAATATGTGCCTAACTCAGCCTCGAAATGCGTGCTGCATGTTGTTTTTCTTTCCCCTCAAAATTTGCACTATATGGACCTCGAAATTTGTGCCCACTGCTATTGTACAAAATCTGCCTTGGTAAATGTGCCCAATATATGTTGTTTTATGGACTGTTAAAATATCTACTTGGGATGCGTGCCAAACATGCTGCTCTGCTTCAACTTCTCACTGCTCAGAAATTTTTCTCCTTGCTCTCCCTCTCTTCCTCTCAATAGCTCATGAAACACTGAATTGGTCTTTTCTCTTCTCCTCTTCTTTTACCCTAAATGACCTTTTGGGTAACCCTAAGATCTAAAGGTTGAGATTCATTTAGATCTAGGGATGAGAATAAATGTGCATTTAATTCTCACTTTCTATTTTTTAACTCACCCACTTAAATAAAGACCCACTTAACCTTTTATTTCCATAGTCACTTTTTCACTTTCTAATTTTTCATTGACTTTAATAAAGTCAATTTAAAATTAGAATGTAACTTTACCACTTATAAAGTCACTTTAAAATTAGATTGACTTTATCACTTATAAAGTCACTTTAGGAGAAAAGTACAAATAAATTTGAACACTTTTCCCTAGGCCAAAGATCAAAGCCTTAGGGAACTGCTTGTTCTCTGGCATCCAAATTTTAACACTCCCTCTTACCAAGGAAAGTGTTCCTCACCACTCCCATCTTGTCTTTGAAGTAGACATGCTTGCCCCGTGGTAAGGCTTTGGTGAAAATGTTCGCTACCTACTCATCTATGGAAATATACTCAAGCTTGACAGCTCCCTTCTGGACATAGTTTCTAATGAAGTGATACTTGATCCCGATATGCTTTGACCTATCATGGAAAACTCTGATTATCACAATAAATCACTGAAGGTCTCAATGCTTGAGCAAATAGACCAAACAACATCTTGCGAAGCCATATGGCCTCACAACTAGCCAAACTAGCAGCCATATACTCTACCTCTGCTGAGCTCAATGCAACTCATTATTGTTTTCGGCTGAACCACGACACAACTGTCGAACCCAACCCAAAACAACACCCTGAAGTACTCTTCCTATCAGAAGCACAACCTACCCAATCTGAATCAGTGTACCCTGTCAGTCTCACTCCATCTCGTTGTCTATAATCCAAACCAAAATCCATTGTCCCCTGCAAGGAACGAAGAATGTGTTTTGCAGCCACCCAGTGCACTCTCTTGGGCTCACACATGAACTAACTCATCGTGTTAACTGCAAAACATACATCTGGTCGAGTGTTGACCAAATACATCAAGGAACCAATCAACTGTCTGTACAAAGTAGGATCCACCAACTCGGAATCTGAAGCGTGAAGCTTCTTCCAATTAGTGATCATAGGTGTAGAAATGGGTTTGCAATCCTCCATGTGAAATCTGCTCAGAATGTCCACAATATACTTCCCCTGTCCTAGGAAAAAATGCCCCTCCTCCTGCCACACCTTCAATCCCAAAAAGTAATGCATCAAGCCAATGTCCTTCATCTCGAACTCTAAAGCAAGATCTCTCTTGCAGCCCTCTATGAGTCTATCTTCACCTGTAATGACCAAGTCATCCACATACAACACCAGAATGAGAGGCTCCTCACCTACCACAATGAAGTATAAGTTCGGATCTGCATCACTCCTTGTGAAACCCAACTCCTGCAAGTACGAATCAATCCTCCAGTACCAAGCTCTAGGAGCTTGCTTCAGGCCATAGAGTGCCTTCTTCAATCTGCATACATGGGACTCCTTCTCATGCACCTCAAAGCCCTGCGGCTGCTCAATATAAACCTCCTCCTGAATGAAGCCATTGAGAAATGCGGTCTTCACATCCATCTGGTGGATCTGCCAACCCATCTCTGTTGTTACCGATATCATGGAGCAAATGGATGTATACCGAGCTACGGGAGCAAAGGTCTCCTCATAGTCAACTCCCTCTACCTGTGAGAACCCTCTCACCACAAACCGAGCCTTGAACATCTCAATGCTGCCATCTGCAGCATGCTTTATCTTGTGAAGCCATCTGGAAGTAACCACTGATTTACCTTCAGGCCTCGGCAATACCTCCCAAACCTTGTTCTTCATAATAGAAGAATACTCCTCCCTCCTGCATGGCCTCTCTCCAGACTTGCTGCCTAGCTGCCTCCTCATAGCTAGAAGGCTCGGAGTCAACGATGCTAGTTACCAATGCCATGTAACTACAGAACCGCTCAGGTGGTTTACTCTCTCTAACCTGTATCTTTGGTCCAACAACAGATGTGGCCTCGCGCAAGGTGTCTTGAAGACACTTAGGCTTCCTCTTCCCTGAGCATGCTTCTCCCACCGAAGTGAAAGAATCCTCATCATCATCAAAAGCCTGAACTCCTGAAGTCCTGCCAACTGACCTCATGCCTGAACCTGTGCTTGCAGAAGCTGAAGTATCGTGCGAACTGTCCATCAGTGGACTACCCTATGAATTGCTCTGTGGACTGCTCTGCATGCTGCCCGAAGCACCACCCACCTGACTCTAAGAGCCACTGCTCACTGAAGGACCTGACACTGTAATCGATGTACCTCCTAATCCCTGTCCACTGGATCCCTGTGACTGACTCAGCTACTCCTGATGGTCTGGTGAATACAGATACTCTAACTCCCATGACCTCCTGAAGGCCCTCTCCTCCTCGAACTTCACATCCCGCCTGACAACAACTTTCCTCTTCGCAGAAATATAAATCCAATAAGCTTTCGAGGTCTCGCTATAACCCACAAAGATGCCCTTGTCTGCAGTGGGCTCTAGCTTGGTCTTCTTCTCCTTGGGAACATAAGAGTATGTAATGCACCCAAAGATACGAAAGTGACCAACATCAAGCTTCTTCCCAGAGAAAGACTCCTCCGGAGTCACATTGTCCAAGGCATGATGTGGACTCCTGTTCTGCAAGTACAAAGCAATGTTGCAAGCCTCTGCCCACAAAATAAAGGTAACCCCTAATCATGAAGCATGGCTTTGGCGGCCCCTACGATGGATCTGTTCTTCCTCTTTGCAACCCCATTCTGTCGAGTGTTGTAAGGAACCGTGAACTCCCTCTGAATGCCTGCCTCAGCACAAAAATCAACAAACTCACCAAGGGTATACTCCCCTCCATTGTTTGACTTGAGGACCTTGATCTTCCGACCTGTTTGGGTCTCCACGAGAGCTTTGAACTCTTGAAACCGCTTGAAGACCTCACTCTTGGTCTTCAAGAAATAAATCCCAAGTCTTCCTGGAGTGATCATCAATGAATAACACATAATACTCATAGCCA
Organism: Pinus albicaulis; assembly: GCA_034641835.2. Lineage (NCBI taxonomy): Eukaryota > Viridiplantae > Streptophyta > Pinopsida > Pinales > Pinaceae > Pinus > Pinus albicaulis. The sequence goes on along the minus strand of CM076574.1, from coordinate 1,416,947,805 downwards.
CTGAAGGATACATGAGACATCCAACCACTCACATCGGTATGAATCAAGTAAAGGATCCTTGTTGATCTGTTGTCACTGCTGGGAAAAGGGGATTTGGCAAAATTCCCCATAGCACATCCTCTGCACACATCAAGGTGATCAGAACTGAAATCTGGCACACCAGTGGTGATCTCCCGCAATGTCCTAAAGGCCCCATGATACATGTGCCCCATCCTGCGGTGCCAAATCCCACACAACTCTAAACTGCTAGATCTGGTGTTGGTACTGCTACTCAATGCCATCAGGGGCTGGAATGAGAACTTGTACACCTTAGTATGGCGCACACCAATAACTCTAGCTAAATCAACTGGAATTCCCCTAGGATATATAAGCACCTGCCCTCTCCTGAACAACACCTCATACCCTCTGTCCTATAGTGTTGAGACGGATATCAGGTTCTTTTTCATTCCAGGCACATATAGAACATCTGACACTTTCAAGGGAGGTTTGGGTTCCCTATCAAATGTCAATGTCCCCACACCGACTGCTCTAACAATGATGTCATCTCCAAGTACAACCTCAATATCAGTGTCACTCTCTGAAAGCTCTGAGAAGTACTCCCTAACTCTTGTCATATGACGAGAATCCCCACTGTCAACATACCAAATACCAGAAGATGCTTTGCTAGTAGAGGGGAGTGCACACTCCCTCTGAACCTATATGGTAGGTGATCCTGCACTAGTGGCCTCACAAGCTATGAACCCAAACTCCCGATCAAAGCTCTCTGAGAAGCCCTCTATCTCTGCAGAAGCTGCCATGGTTTTTTCTTTTCCCTTCTTGTTCTTCTTCTCCGGACACACAACTACATAATGTCCCAACTTTTGACAATTCCAACATTTTACTTTGGAATAGTCCTTCTCCTTGTTTTGCTGCTTACCTTTACCTTTGCCTTTGCCTCTACCTCCACTGGTGGAAGCTTGCTTCTTTCCTTTGCCCTTCTTGCCTCTTGCCAACAATACCACATTATCTTCCTCCTCCACCTGTTTGGCTGCCCCAAGATGGTTCTTTTTTATCTCATTTTGAATGCAATCATCCCACAACCTCTCCCATCCAGGAAGGTTCTCCCGTGCAACAATGCCATCCACAAAACTCTCCCAAGTCTTGGGAAGACCATTTCAAGGCTATCCTCACCAACTCAGTGGGTGTTATGGTCTCACCTACGGCTGCCAACTCATCTCTCACTGAAGTGATCTTTGTGAGGTATGTTGTAGCAATATCAGTCTTAGCCATTTTAATGGCCTTCAGTTTCTCCCTTGGGATAATTTTTCTGTTTTCACTTGAGCTCTGGTAAAGACTGGTCAAGGTTGTCCACATTTCATGTGCATAAGTCTTTCCTCTCACATGAAGAACGACATGATCTTTAACTCCATCCAGAATCAGAGTTTTTGCTTTAGCATTCTTTTTGTTAAACTCTGCCAATTGTACAGGGTCAACAGGTACTGCTACTGGGTGTTGTGTGGTATGTACCATAATGCCCCAGACTTCTGCTTCCTCAAAAATGCTCTGTATTCTCTCCCTCCATGCACTATAGTTGCTATGCCCATCCAACCTATCTTCAACCCTCAAACCCAAAGACATGCTTGCTGTCCTAAAAAACTGAAATTTTCAAATCTGTGGTAAAGGTTCAATTTTCTGTGTGAAAATCAGGTTGTTGTGATTTTCACTTTGTTGTCCCAAACTGCACTTTTCAGCCAACCAAGCTCTGATACCATGTAGAAATTTCAACCCCCACTCTGGTTATCAGTTTTCCTTATCACTCCATGCATATAGTTTTAAATCTGAACATGACATAAATACTAAAATCTGGAAATGATAGAAATTTCTGAAAAACACAAATTTGGAGATTTCACAACCGCTGGAAAATGCAGAAATAAATCACAGTAAAATATGACAGCCACACACAAAAAATAACACACTGATTTTTGGCCAAAATGACCCTGGAAAAACTCCCTACAACTCTTGGGGAAAACCAGTTTGAGAGCTCTTCTTTATTTCTGAAAACACTTTTACAGAGAAACTGAAAAACACAGTAAAAATTCCAGCAACCACAAATACAGACTTATCTCGATTTTCGTGCTTGAACTTTGCCTCAAAAAATGTGCCAATCAGCAAACAAACAAAACAGAAATTTTACAGCAAGTGACACCAGCATTAAATGTTGTATGGTCTCCTCGAAATTCGTGTCCAAAAGTTTTGTATTGTTGTACGGAACTTGCGACAACCACTTCAGCCTCGAAATTTGTGCCCAACTCAGCCTCAGAATGTGTGTTGCCTACTGCTATTCTTTTCCCTCGAAATTTGTGTTGTACGGACCTCGAAATTCGTGCCCATTGTTGCTATACGGAATATGCCTTGGTAAATGTGCCCAATAAATGTTGTCGTATGGACTGCTGAAATATCTCCTTGGGATGTGTGCCAAAGATGCTACTCTCCTTCAACTTCTCCCTGCTCAGAAATTTTTCTCCTTGCTCTCCTCTTCCTCTCAATAGCTCATGAAAGATTGAATTGATCTTTCTCTCTTCTCCTCTCCTTTAACCCTAAATGACCTTTTGGGTAACCCTAAGATCTAATGGTTGAGATTCATTTAGATCTAGGGATGAGAATAAATGTGCATTTAATTCTCACTTTCTATTTTTTAACTCACCCACTTAAATAAAGACCCACTTAGCCTTTTATTTCCATAGTCATTTTTTCACTTTCTAATTTTTCATTGACTTTACTAAAGTCACTTTAAAATTAGAATGTAACTTTACCACTTGTAAAGTCACTTTAAAATTAGATTGACTTTATCACTTATAAAGTCACTTTAAGAGAAAAGTACAAATAAATTTAGACACTTTTCCCTAGGCCAAATATCAAACCCTTAGGGAACCACTTGTCCTTTGGTACCCAAATTTTAACATATCATACTTGTAATGTTTTCTTGCTTACTTCAAGTAAATGATTTTCTTCAAACACTGGATCTTCAAATAGAATTTCCATTGTTTGTACTGCAATATCCAAGTATGTCTTCACTTCAATTGGATTGGAAAATTTCTCAACTACGACATTAATGGGATCTGTAGTTATTCCCATTTCTTCAACTTTAATTTTCACATTTGAAAATTTTGATGCTTCCCTTCGTTAGAAAATCAAAAGGCAGAAAGATTTTCTTATCATGATAGTTACATGTGATTATCGTTGAATTCTTATTATCTTTTTATGTATCTTCTTAACATCAAACAGCGACCAAAAACATAAGAACATGAAGATCAACATAACCAAGACACGGGATATAGGCTCTCAGCTAGGGCTAAAAACCCTCTTCTACAGGAAAACCCAAAAATTCTCTTATCTTCCTTTAAAACCAAATCAAATGAGATAACCAAGACAAATACCTCCTCCAATTCACCAAGTCAACCTCCCAAGATGATTAGTCAAACTTCAATGGTCAACTCTAGCCAAACTGCTTCAATCCTTCAACAAACTCAAATTTTGTCCCTCCTGCTTTAGATCTTCGGCCCTATTGTAGACATGCAACTTAGGCCCTCTTGCAGCAACCCAGAAATTCACACGTGACAAAAAATAGAGTTTTGGCTTTCTTTTTGCTTGACAAGTGTCTCCCTCTTCTTCACTAGGGTTTTCTTCTTCTTTTCCAAGTATTTCACACTTCTTATATCCCTTGCAAATTGCAAATCAAAACTTGCTTGATTGATCTCCAAATGAGGTCGAGTAGCATTGCTTTTATAGAGATTCTGTGAGGTTGACTTCCTTCCACGAGGCCAACTTGGTGGAGGAGGCACAAAATACATTTTTAACACAAAAATAAATTTATTTCTTGACATACAAAGCCAAAGAAGGGTCTAGATCATAATGACAAGGACTATGACTCATGGCATAAACCCTAGAAGCACTCAATGGGTGCTTTGACCTAGAAATATAATAAATGAAGCATGAAACCCATGCTACTAAATAATTTTTCTTTTACAATAAATTTTCTTTTCTTTCTTTTTGACAAATACATTACATCATGACTCAAATACAATTATGAAGACCCATACTAGTAACATTTCTCAACACCCTTTTGATCAATTGTTGTACTTTGATTTCCCATAATTGTTTATCACTCTTAAGCTTCTTAATTTGCATAAGTAGATTTTGATTAAGATTTTTTGTACATGAAAGTTCTTCGCTCTCTGGATTGTTGACATTATTCTCAATGTCTTTACTCTCATCTCTTAAACTTCTGATTTGTTTTAATAATTTGTGATTAAGGTATTTTAAGTGAGAATTTTCTTCGTCTTGTTTTGATAGGCCTTCAATGAGTTTCTTCTCAAGACCTTCCTTTTCCTTTTCTAAATTTTGCTTCACAACCTTGGACTTCTTGACTTATGCAAGAAACTTTTTCTTGTGATCTTTTAAGCCAAAAATTCTTTGTCTTTATCCGCGATGACTTCGTTAAGATCTTTTTGCATCTTTGATATTGACTTTTGAATTTCCTAATTGATTACCTTTGACATGTATTTCAAGTCTTTGGATGAAGGTAGTATCAAATATGACTTCACTGTAATGCCCTGAATAGTCACCTTCTGCTTCTTATTGAGAAAAGTCAAAAACTTTTTCTCGCTGTTTAATATGAAGGTACGTTGTTTTTCAAAGCAAGGTAACTGAGAACTATGTTAATCTTTTTTTCAAATATAATCATGACACTAAATCGAGCTATACATTCATAATCATCAATTGTCACTTGTAAGTGTTGATTTTCCTTAATATCCTAGATTTGGTCTATGTTTGATCACAACCATAAACACACTAAAATACACAACTACAAGCACTTTGCACAGAGTTAATGTAACAACAGTGAATCGATGAAATACACATAAATATAAGTGAGCCAAAACTTGTTTTTATTAGTCCTTCAATAAAACAAATGTAGGGCTCTCGTACCAAGGATCATGGGCCATGGCCCTTACAAAGCCCTAATACAAGACTAGTATACACTAGGGCTTGAGGTCAGCTCCTCTGACCCTCAATCTGCCCAAAAGAACAAGAAAAAGACTTGACTTGGTGTAGCTAACTTCCAGCCCTTTCTGTCCACTTACTCTTGACACATGGTAGTCCTTTGCCTCCTTCACTCACAGAGAAATTGCTCCTTTAATGTCTTTGTATACCAGTAGCTCACAAGGTATTTAATCCTTCAACTAACTTGCATTTATCAGCTTCAACAAGCTCAGCCACTCACCGAATTAGCCCTTCTAGATCACAGCATATCAGCCCTTAAATAACATTGTTCAATTGTCCTTGATGAACAAACTTCAAGAGTCACACTCAGCAATCATTCAACACTGAATACAAGCCTTATTGGCCTCTTCCTCAAGCTGAGACACCTTTGCACATACTTTGAAAGGTTTTGAGGCCTCTGAGCCTGCTTTCCACTGTCTGCAGTCAAGTATACAAGGGTTGCATCCTCTTTGTCCTACACTCGGAGCCCTTTTGGCCAGCCTAAGACAGCTCTTAGGGCTTTATCCCCCCTGGTGCAAGCAACACAGAATCTCGACCTCTCAAATAGTAGACAAGATCCTTCAAGTCTTGGCAGACAAAACTCGTCGTCCTAGGGCACAATCCAAAGACAAAAAACAAGCCATAAACTTCCTCTTCTTCTAGTTATGGCTATCTTTGAGGATCTGAAGCTCTCCTTTGGTATGTATTCACACAAGAATGATTTGCTATAGTGTGTCTAGACCTCTCATGGTCTCTTATATTTATACCTCTCTAACTATTGACTTGGGAGCCCTTTACTCCATTAAAGTGCCTCCACAAAAATAATTGAATAAACAAATATTACCTATGGGTCTTTAGCCCACAACATTGGGTCCAAATTCCACTAGCTTGGGTACTTTGCCCACAAAAGTCTATCTTCGTAGGTTTTCTCCACACAAATGAAGTACCCTAGATTTGTAGGAGTACCTCCCAAGCTACACTTTTCAACAATAAGTCCCTAATTTCATAATGTTTCTTGCAAAAAATATCTTTCCTTTCACCTATATCTGATTCTAGAATTGATAATTGATTTGTCAAAGTAATATTGATGCAATTTTCCTTGTCACTCGCATTAATAATGATAAAAAAAAAAAAAAAACTATTTTCCTTGTATGCTCCCTTTTAGTAACTAATCTACAATGGGAATAACTTTATAAGAAAGTATTCCTCCCTTCATTTCTAAATTATAATCAATTCTTGGTCTTGAATAAAAAAAACTTTTGAACTTTTTTCCTTTTTCCAAATAATAATTTGTTTCTTCCCTTGTTCTTTTATTTTTTTGTTTTTAACTTTAATGTTTTACTTCTAATATTTTTTTTCCTTTGCTTTGAGTACTAATCTTTTTAGTAATCTTTCCTTCATATTTTTAGATTTCCTTACAACCCAGTGAACTGATTTGCAATTTTCTAACTGTAAACACCCATAAACACAAATAACTAATATTCTGGAAATTTAAATCACAAATACACTGAGTTTTCTAATTTAATATGCACAGCGGAAAATAAATCAGAAGACAAACACATAAAACCATTGAACAAAAGATATATCCAAGAAACCCCAACTCCAGAGAAAACCTGCAACGCTGTGTGTTTTATTATTCTTCTGAAGCAAAAGATTTTCTTCTAAGAATTACAAGAAGGAAGAAACTTCCTAGTTTATCATAGAAATACAATTGATCAATCCTCCAAGATAAATCGATTTGATCACTGCCTCATCTATCTATCAAAATACCACGCGAATTTTCCTGTCTACTCACACATGCAAGCACAAATTCTCTCCTCCAACGCATACGTGTGAACTGTAGTTGCACAACTAATCTCGGGGCTAAGGTAATTCGGCCTTTACTTGATCTGAATCTCTCCTGGAAGTTGAACCTCTGCGAACTACTAAACTCTCAACTCTTCCTTCGATGCGCTCTCACACTTGCTTGTGCTCAACTGACTTGCCACAAACTCACTATATGTCCTCTTACAATTTCGATCTCAACCCTAATCTCCTTCTCAATGACTAAGATTAAATCGTGATCAATGGATGAGATTAAATCATAAGTTAACTTAGGAACTTTTACTTTTTCATAAGTCTAACTTTAGGAAATAGTTAAATAAATTAATATTCTACTAAAGTGGTAGTCTTATGTATTCTTCTGCTAGTCATAGCACTTAGACAAGCAGAACACTTATTCTCTACTCCAATAAACATTTCCTCTTAGAGAGGAAGGTGTTATGCACTACACCCAACTTCTCTCAAAGGTAAACAAATATGTTCCCTAGCAAAGCGTTGGTCAAAATGTTTGTTGTCTGCTCCTCTATTGGTACGCACTAGAGTGTAACGATACCTCTCTGAATAATATCTTCAATGTGGTGATAACATACGTCAATATGCTTGGAGTGATCATGAAACACTAAATTTTCAAAGAGCTTGATACAACTCTGATTGTCACAGTGTATCATTAGAGGCTTCAACTTTGTCCTAAACAAGCCCACAAGAAGTTTCCTCAACCAAATAGCTTCACACCCCGCCTAACTGGTAGTCATGTACTCGACCTCGGCTAAACTTAATGTGACTGATCTTTGCTACATGTTGAGCAAGGAAACAACGGTTCATTCAACATTGAATGTGCATCCCAATGTGCTTTTCCTGTATGTGGAGCTCCCTGCCCAATCTGCATCATTGAACTAGGTTTGGTCTTCATTAATGTATTTGACTCATCATGTAATGTACTTATCAAAAAGAATGAAATAGAAAAAATTTATTATTGTTACAATGACTTACTAAAGCATGGGTTTCATGCTTGGGTCACCATTTATTAGTCAAAGTCCCCATTGTGGACTCCTAGGATTTATATTGAGCCATTAGAGTCATTTACATTTTATGAGACCCTTCTAGGGCTTTTGAATCACGTAAAGTGACCAACATCAAGCTTCTTCCCAGAGAAAGACTCCTCCGGAGTCACATTGTCCAAGGCATGATGTGGACTCCTGTTCTGCAAGTACAAAGCAATGTTGCAAGCCTCTGCCCACAAAATAAAGGTAACCCCTAATCATGAAGCATGGCTTTGGCGGCCCCTACGATGGATCTGTTCTTCCTCTTTGCAACCCCATTCTGTCGAGTGTTGTAAGGAACCGTGAACTCCCTCTGAATGCCTGCCTCAGCACAAAAATCAACAAACTCACCAAGGGTATACTCCCCTCCATTGTTTGACTTGAGGACCTTGATCTTCCGACCTGTTTGGGTCTCCACGAGAGCTTTGAACTCTTGAAACCGCTTGAAGACCTCACTCTTGGTCTTCAAGAAATAAATCCCAAGTCTTCCTGGAGTGATCATCAATGAATAACACATAATACTCATAGCCACTGAAGGATACATGAGACATCCAACCACTCACATCGGTATGAATCAAGTAAAGGATCCTTGTTGATCTGTTGTCACTGCTGGGAAAAGGGGATTTGGCAAAATTCCCCATAGCACATCCTCTGCACACATCAAGGTGATCAGAACTGAAATCTGGCACACCAGTGGTGATCTCCCGCAATGTCCTAAAGGCCCCATGATACATGTGCCCCATCCTGCGGTGCCAAATCCCACACAACTCTAAACTGCTAGATCTGGTGTTGGTACTGCTACTCAATGCCATCAGGGGCTGGAATGAGAACTTGTACACCTTAGTATGGCGCACACCAATAACTCTAGCTAAATCAACTGGAATTCCCCTAGGATATATAAGCACCTGCCCTCTCCTGAACAACACCTCATACCCTCTGTCCTATAGTGTTGAGACGGATATCAGGTTCTTTTTCATTCCAGGCACATATAGAACATCTGACACTTTCAAGGGAGGTTTGGGTTCCCTATCAAATGTCAATGTCCCCACACCGACTGCTCTAACAATGATGTCATCTCCAAGTACAACCTCAATATCAGTGTCACTCTCTGAAAGCTCTGAGAAGTACTCCCTAACTCTTGTCATATGACGAGAATCCCCACTGTCAACATACCAAATACCAGAAGATGCTTTGCTAGTAGAGGGGAGTGCACACTCCCTCTGAACCTATATGGTAGGTGATCCTGCACTAGTGGCCTCACAAGCTATGAACCCAAACTCCCGATCAAAGCTCTCTGAGAAGCCCTCTATCTCTGCAGAAGCTGCCATGGTTTTTTCTTTTCCCTTCTTGTTCTTCTTCTCCGGACACACAACTACATAATGTCCCAACTTTTGACAATTCCAACATTTTACTTTGGAATAGTCCTTCTCCTTGTTTTGCTGCTTACCTTTACCTTTGCCTTTGCCTCTACCTCCACTGGTGGAAGCTTGCTTCTTTCCTTTGCCCTTCTTGCCTCTTGCCAAGTGAACCTATTCAACCTGTGATCATACCGAACATGAGGAAAAGGCCAAATTGGTTAAAAGCTACTCTTAAGGATGTTGAAGTACATGGAGCTGCGAAAGGAACCTTTAGGGAAAGCAAAAGACCGAAAAGATATTTTGGATATGCTACATACATGACAAAACTAATTGAAGTTGAACCATCTACATTTGAAGAAGTTGTTCATCAAGAAGTATCGAAGAAGGCAATGCAAGAAGAATATCAATCCATCATGAAGAATGGGGTTTGGGAAATCGTTCCTAGACCTAGTGACAAATCGGTTGTCACATCAAAATGGATCTACAAGATCAAGCACGTTGTTGATGGAAGTATAGACAAGTACAAAGCTAGATTTGTTGCAAGGGGATTTTCTCAAAAGGAAGGCATAGATTATGAAAAAACCTTTGCAGCTACTATAAGGTATACTACTATTAGATCCTTGGTTTCATTGGTTGCTAAAATGGGATGGAATATCCATCAAATGGATATAAAGACAACATTTCTAAATGGGACGATCAATGAAGAAGTATACATTGAACAACCTGAAGGCTTTGACGTAAATAACAAAGACACTCATGTCTGTAGACTCGAGAAGACCCCATATGGTTTGAAGCAAGCTCCTTGGGCATGGTATGCAGAAATTTGTGATCATGGATTCCAAGCCCATGACTACTCCCATGATCACAAATCTCAAGAAGTTGAGAAGCTCTGACTCAAGTCTCGTAGATCCTACCTCCTATCATAAGTTGGTGGGTTCTCTGATGTATCTAGTAAATACTAGGTCGGATATATGTTTTGTTGTGAACATTCTTAGTTAGTTTCAGTTGGAGCCTCATCGTGATTATTGGATAGCTACCAAGCATATCCTGATATATCTTCATGGCACTATACATCACTGCCTAAAGTACAATAGGAAGGAAGTCAAGATGAATGGCTTCACAAATTCTGATTGGAGTGGTTGTGAGACCGATCGAAGAAGCACTACAGATGGATGCTTTAGTTTGGGATTTGCCATGATCTCAAGGATTAGTAGAAAGCAAGATCGTGTTTCTTTGAGTGGTGTTGAAGCAGAGTATGTGGCTACATGTGAAGTAGGAAAGGAGGTTGTATGGTTGAGGAAGCTTCAGACATATTTGTTCAAGAAGCCTTTGGGTCCTACTATGATAAACTGTGACAATCAAAGTTGCATCAAGATGTATGAAGATCATGTGTTTCATGCTAGGACGAAGCATATCAACAATAAGTTCCACTACATTAGGAACTTGGTGCAGGATGGGATCATAAAGCTACAGTGTGTCTCGTCCGATGATCAGGTAGCCGATATAATAACAAAGTCTCTTCCTAATAAGAAGTTTGAATATCTTAGAAACATGCTTAGTTTAGCAGATATTGTTAATTTTGTTGATGATGATAAAAGTTTGGATCCAAGAGATCAGTTAAGGCTTTGTGTGTGACACATTGCCTGGGAGGACATCAGGTCGGCACTATGTGTTGATGTCTAGATCCCAAAGTAGGGAGGGTGGCGTTGGTCATGGAGCTTTGACCTCAGATATGCACCTCGATCCCTGAGTTGATGGTTAGCAAGTAAGTCCGATGGTACCTAGAGAGGCTGAAAGCTTTAGTCCGTCTTAGTCCAACCCGGATAGATTGCTCTGGTCAGGAATCTAGTCTGTGGCACTACGAGTGACTAAATTGTTGAAGGGCCTTGGATAGATTGCCCTGGTCAGAAATCTAGTCCATGGCATTGCGGTGCCTAAACTCTTAATAGTTCATATGTTTTGAGATCTTCCTTGTACTTGTTATTATGAATACCTACCTAGTTAAGAGGGAGTGTTGAAGAATGTAACTAGGTTCGGTCTTAATTAATGTATTTGAGTCATCATGTAATGTAGTTATCAAAAAAAATGAAAAAGAAAAAAAAATTATTGTTAAAATGACTTATTAAAGCATGGGTTTCATGCTTGGGTCATCTTTTATTAGTCAAAGTTCCCATTGTGGACTCCTAGGATTTATATTGAGTCATTAGAGTCATTGTACATTTTATGAGACCCTTCTTGGGCTTTTGAATCATGTAAAAAGAATTATTTTTTAATCAAAAATGAATTTTGTCACCTCCACACCAAGTCGGCCCTTGCCTGATGAAATCGGCCTGAGATGGAGCAATTTGACCCACAAGAAGCCTATATATACAAGTGCAGTTCGATCTATTTGCTCATCCACTCAACAAGTTCGGTACACATAAGAAGCAGTGCAGTAAAAAGTGTGAAGTGCAGGAAGAAGGAAAAGTGCAGGATCAAAGTTTTGGGCTCTCTTTCTCTCTCTTTTCTACGAAGTTACTGGGCAGTCGCAGGATCGAAATTGTTGGAGTTGCAAGGAAGTTCTACTATTGCAGTAGGTCGAAGTTGCAGGAGGGTCGAAGTTGCTGGGGTCAAAGTGTTATTGTTGCATAGGTCAAAGTGCTGCATAGGTTGAAGTATTCGTTGATGCATAGATCGGACTCTCGGAGTTTTGTTGCTACAAGGTCAAAGGTCTAGATCAAAGTTGTTGGAAGGAAGGGTTGACTTGGTGATTGGAGGAACTTTGTGTCTAGGGTGAAGAGTCTAGGATTATCTCAGGAAAACTATTGAAGGAAGAGATTTTGACTAGGTTTTTCCCCGCAGGGTGCGTACATCTTGTGTTTCTTGTTTTGTAATCTTCATGCACACATAAATTGGTAATTGCTTGACGAAAGATAATATAACAAAGAAGTAAAAGAAGCCAACATAATTCACAAGTAATTATCAAGAAAGAGGAATCAAAGAACCAAGTCTACTTGCATTGATTTCTCAACACAATTAAGTTAATTGATCAATAATTAAATATTTCCTAATTCTAACTTAGGAAAAGTGATTATGTGACAACATTAATTGAGAAAGGTAAAAATGCTCTAGAAACTCACACAGATTGAGTTTGAGATGATCTTAGTCGTTGATGGGGATCTAATCATGGTCGTTGGTTCACCAACGAGAGATTATAAGAGCAGGTCAATGGGATGGAGATAGACACATCAAGAGAGCGAGTTCCTTGGGTAGATCGAGCTATCAAGTGCAGTGATTAAGTAGGAAGAGGAGTTTGAGCCAAAGGAAGGTTGAGGGAGTAGCAGAGTTTCTCAACAGCAAAGTAGCAATAACTGGCAGGCTGAATTATTTCTACAGAGAGGTCGAGCAGCCAGTGCGAACAGCCAAAAACCCTAGTTCAAAATGTCAAAAAGTGATTGATTCAGTCGTTGGAGGCCAGAAGATCACTCGGAAGGCAAAGCGAGTCACTTCCAGGGCTAGAGGGAGGCATGACGACTCATCTAATGCCAACTAGCAAGAGGTGCATATTAACAGGGCCAAGTAGTGTGCATTTCTGGCCAATGCGAGTTGTTAGGAGGAAGTGCAAGCAAGGCCGGAGGGGCCGAGTTTGATTACAGAAGGGAGGAATTCCTCCAAATAATTTCGGCAATATATTTTGTTGGAGGATAGCCAGTTTGGCATCCAAATTTGTACACAGATTTTTTGTTGTTGCATGTTAATAATAAAACCCTCATATGTTGCACCGATTTTCCCACATTAGGTTTTTCCAAGGATATTTGTCCAAAAGTAACTATGTCAAATTCATTGTGTGTGCATTTAATTTCTTAGTTCCAGGCAATGTTGCAGGAAACATCCCCCCCCCCAAACCCTTGAAACGCGTTTCGAAAAAAAAATTGTTTTTCTTGGTTTTTTGGAACCGTATGGTCGGATCCGCGTTTCGTACAGCAAATCACCATACGGAAGCGTCGTGATTCTTGTACGGATCGTGATCGGTTCTGTACAGCGCCATACGGATCCGACTAACGCAACTCAGAAAATAGATTTTTTTATTTTTGTCTTTGGTTGGGTTAGAAGGTGAGTTAGTGTTGAGTTAGGGATAGGATGAAAAAGATATAAGCTCTCTTTTACCTCCTTAGATGTTTCTTAGATGCTCCCTCATGGTAATGTTAAAAATTTAAGTAAAAGTGACATTCTCATTTATTTTTCATTTTCATCCTTTTACTTACATTTTTAACATTACCATGAAATGACTCAGGATGTTTGAGAGTGGTTCCAACCTGATCGGACTTCATATGGAGAAATAGAATTTCATATCCTATTCAAAATTCAGCAGACTTAACAGTTTTCAGGAATTCAGGATCAATGGTATGGTTGCATTTCATTAGATTATATCATGTATGAGGGTATGTGATTAGCATTTAATCAAGAACACCAAGCCCTATATGTACCCTAGTGTTGGTGGTGTTAATTGTTGAACTCCTTTGTCATGTCATTAGCAAAAAATTACATTTCAATCAAGTCAAAATAATCGATCAAGCATGTTAAGTTCTTTCTACCATATTTTAAGGCTTGCATTAGGTAGTTTGATCAAAATTGGGCAATTTTGACTAATGTCCCTAGGTAATCGAGATAGAGGCAAAGGCTCGGCAAGAGGAGAAGAATCTAGATTATAGATGGTTGATGCATCTATATGGTTGATGCTCAAATAATTAATCATTAATGTACAATGGATGTCATATCTATCTTGATTTATGTACAAATATGCATGCTTCCATACCTTCTACAATTAATTTGGTATTTTGGATGTTTTTTTAATATAAATGCAAAAAAACAAAAATAAATATATATATATATATAGTAAACGCTTCCGAGATGCTTCGCTTACTAGATTTTTTGGAAATGATGCTTCCGCGTCCCCGCTTCCAAAAAACGTCCCTGCTTCGTCCCCGCTTTGTGCAACATTGGTTCCAGGTTTATTTCCGCAACGTATTTTAATATTGGTGAAAAGTGCAGTTGTGATTTTATTTGTTTTTTGTCGTAGCAAATAAACTGCACTTAATATTAATTAGTTAGGAGAATAATTTATAATTGTTGTAATGTATTGGAAATTTCACATGGTCTCAGAGCAGTGTTGAAGACAGATCAGGAGCTCAAAAGCGAGGAGCAATTTTGCAGCTTCAAAGGGAGTCTCTGAGCAAAAATTTTGGGTCTGCGTAGAGGTCGAGCCAGGCAGTGCAAATTGTTAGGCAAAAGAGTTTGATTTCTAGTTACAAGTGCAAGAAAAGTTCAAACAGCCTAGTAGCATTTCACACAAGCAATGGTGTTGCCGAGAAGCAGTTCCAGTGCGCAGATCAAAGATTTCGTTGAGCACATCTAGATGCAGTTGGTTTGCAGCTAGACCAGCAGTAGCAGATCAGCACCAGGTGGAAGAGAACAACACACGAAATTATACTCAAGATGTCTTCAATAAATTTTCTAGAATTCTCCAGTATCGCCATAGACAGCTTTGATATTCAGGGGGCTATAGAATTGTCTTCCAGATTGTAGAATGAATTTGCTTGCTTAACTATCTCAGCTTCACGGGGAGTTTGGTATATACACAGTGGAGCGCCAGCTCACATGACAAGAGTTAGAGAATATTTCTCCAGCTACAATGAGGTGGAGATGGACTTCTGGATAACGATGGGAAATAGGACTAAATGCAGTACAGTTGGGAGAGGTACCATTGACATTCGAAGGGAGTCAGGGAAAAGCACCAGTGTTACAAATGTATTGCATGTGCCTAGTTTAGGTATGAACATGATTTCAATATCTCAATAATAGGATAAGGGATATGATTTTTTAGTATGAAGGGATATCTTCATCAAGGGATATGGTTTCTGCTTTGTAGGGAAGGTGTTTATCAAACACCAAAACTAGAAGAAGGTGAAACAGATTGGGGTACGAAGCAACAGAGTGTACAAGTTGCAGTTTGACTCTCCAATGGCACTAGTGAGCAATGGCAGTAACAGTGGGAAAGCCCTGAATGAGTTATGGCATAAGAGGATGGGACATCTACATCATGGAGCGCCTTAGAATGCTTGGGGAGACAGTAATAGGTGTTCCAGAATTAGGCACGAAACATGATGATGTGTGCAAAGGGTGCATGCATCGAAAAAATGCTAAGGCAGTTTTCCCAAGAAGTGATAGCAAATCAGATGGGGTGTGTTGCAGCGTATACACTTAGACATTTATGGTCCTATGTCCACTAGATCTCTCAGAGGGTACAAGTACTTTGTTACCTTCATTGATGATCATTCCAGGAAATCATGGATCTCTTTCTTGAAGACCAAGGATGAGATCTTTGGTCGCTTCAAGAGTTTAAGGCACTAGTGGAGAATGTGACAGAGAAGAAGATCAAGGTGCTTTGGTAAAATAACGGAGGTGAGTACATAGATAGTGACTTCACGGGTTTCTATGTGAAGGAAGGCATAAGGAGGGAGTAGAATGCTCCATACAATCCACAGCAAAATGGGGTAGCGGAGCAACAGAACAGGTCTATAGTTGGGGTTGCCAAGGTGATGTTATATGACCAAGATTTACCCAAGTTCTTAATGGTAGAGGCATGTAACACGGTTGTATATATTCAAAACGCGGTTCCTCACAAGGCATTGGGGAAGATAACACAAGAAAAAGAAATTCAGGGAAGAAGCCAAGAGTTAGTCACTTCAGGATCTTTGGTAGCATCTCTTATTGCCATGTACCAAATAAGAAGTGTACCAAGTCAGATCAGACTGCACATAGGGGATATTTTGTTGAGTATAGCAAAGCCTCTAAGGCATACACGATCTATGTTCCTAGCAGCAAGAAGATTATTGTGAGACAGGACGTGAAATTTATGGAGGATATAGCCTTCAATAAATCTCGCAAGATGCCAGCAAGAGATCGAAGTGAGCTAGCAGAAGCTCCGTTGGTCTAGTAGCAGGGGTAGCCGTTAGGACCATCGCAAGGCCAGTCACAAAGATCCGGTGCAATCACTAGTACCAGCACATCATTGGGTACAAGAGATCTAGTGAGAGCAACAAAGGCAAGATGAGGAGTTGGTTGATCCTCCCACCACTAGTGGTCGAACCAAGCAGGAAAGTTCGTCAAACATTGACAGATGTAGAGTTTATCAGAGCTCCTAGGAAGAATAAGAGAGAATGCAGACAACCAAACAGGTACCAAGCATTGGTGGCACAGGTTGTAGAGTCTTCCAGCTACCAGGAGGACACACAGCTTCAGGTGTGAATAGATGTCATGGTGGAAGAGTACAATTCCATCATGACAAATGATGTTTGGGAGGTAGTGTTGAGGCCTGAGGATAGGTCAGTTGTCGACTCTCGATGGATCTATAAGATCAAGTATGCGGCAAATGGCAACGTGGAGAAGTACAAGGCTAGGTGTGTGGCAAAGGGGTATGCCCGAAAAGATGGGATAGACTATGAGGAGACTTTGCTCCAGTTGCCAGATATACTTCTATCCGATCAGTTATATCTCTAACAACACAGATGGGATAGCAGATTCATCAGATGGACATCAAGATAGTTTTCTTGAACGGGGTGATAGAGGAGGAGGTATATATAGAACAACCAAAGGGCTTCAAGACACATGAGAGGAGTACACTTGTGCAGAATAAAGAAAGCTTTTTACAGGCTCAAGTAGGATCCCAGGGCATGCTATGGTCGGATTGACAGTTACTGTAGCAGATGGGATTCGTCAAGAGTGGCACAAATCCCAACCTTTACTATTTGATGGCAGAGAATGAGCCACTCATCCTAGTGTTCCATGTGGATGACCTCTTCTTCACAGGGTCATCAGCGGTCATAAAGGATTGCAAGAGGAACCTGGCAATAGAATTTGACATGAAGGACTTAGGGTTGATGCATTACTTCCTAGGCTTGGAAGAATGGCAGAAGGACAGGGAGATCTTCTTGGACAAAAGAGATATGTCATAGAGATTTTGAAGAGATTAAGGATGCAGGATTGTAGACCCATGTCTACGCCTATAATCACAAGCTGGAGGAAGATAGATGCATCAAAGGACGAGGACGTTGATCCCACCTTGTATAGATAGCTTATTGATTCCCTCGTGTATCTAGTCAACACTAGGCCAGATATTTGTTTCGCGATCAACACTCTCAGTCAATTTATGGTCGGACTGAAGAGAGTGCATTAGACAACAGCAAGGTACATTCTGAAGTTTTTGCGCGGCAAAGTTGAGTATGGATTGAAGTATACTTGAGGTGATGGTGTCAGATTATGTTGATTCACAAATGCAGATTGGGTAGGCAGTTCAGTGGATACAAAGAGCACATCAGGGTGTTGCTTCAGCGTTGGATCAAGGGTGGTTTCCTAGTGCAACTGGAAGCAAAAGTCAGTAGCACTAAGCTTTGCAGAAGCAGAGTATATGGCAGCCAGCACAGCCACGTGCAAATCTATATGGATTCGGAATTTGCTAGTGAGCTTGTTCAGTCAAAGGATGGAGGTGACCAATATCTACTGTGATAATCAAAGTTGCATCAGGCTCTCTGAAAATCCAATGTTTCATGACAGGTCAAAACTCATAGATATTTGATATCACTTCATCAGAGATTGTGTGGAGCAATCCAGCTACAACATGTTCCTACAGAAAAGTAGGTTGCAGTTATACTCACGAAAGCTTTGGGGAGAGCTAAGTTCATTTATTTCAGAGAACATATGGGTATAGTGGAGAACCCTTTTTAATAGCAGGAGGATTGGTTCTTGTAGAAATTTCTGAATCTTACATCTTATGCAGAAATTATCATTGTTAATCCGGTTAAGCTCCTCCTACTTAGATAAGTTATCAACTGAATAAATTCAGGTTAACATCGAAGCAAAACACATAACAGATCTCTACCAATTCAGATCTAGAATAAGCACATGCACACATTGACAAAGTGACAGTTATTTCTGGACAAATAGTCCCCAGAAAAACCCAAGGTGGGAAAATCGGTCTCTGGCTGCTTGAGGGTTCTATTATTAAGAATATTTTTGAATACACAACTCTGGGCTCCAGATCTAGAAAACACGACAGAGAAAACTCTAGATCTACAGCTCACTAGCTGATCTAGGGCCAAAATAATGACTGATCCACACCCTCAAATAGAATTTACATAACTCGGCCAAATCTAGGCCTAGAAACCCCAGCGCTGCCCTTGAAAGGCTTTGTGTCAGCCTCTGAAGCCCTTGAAAGCCTCTGCATCAGCCTTGGATGGCCTCCAAACCCTCAGCGTTGCTCCGGAAGGGACTGCGTTACCCCAGAATGGGTGACACAGTCACTACGCTGCCCCTAAGGGTCTCTGCGTAACCCCTGAAGGGTTTCTTGAAAATTACGTTGTCCTTGCCGCTGCTGCCTTCCTCTGCGTTGTCCTTGCGCTGATCTCTTCTCTGTCGATTGTGTATTCTAGACCCTGGGATCAGATCATCCCCTTGGTCTAAATTCCCCTCTCTACAGCTGAAACACTTCTGAGTATTCTTAGCAACCCCGCCCTAGAATCTCAGCTTAGCTTCAGTGCTCTACCTCTGTGGTTTTTTACAAATGACCCCAAGCCTTTCCTTTATACTTTTCTCATTGACAAATCAACAGCCATGATCAGATCTTGAATCAATGGCTAAGATTAAAAGAAAGCTTGATCCGTGTGACTTAAGACAATTTCATCACATGTTTAATTAAATTCACTTTAATTATTTAAGTTACCTAAGTTTTAACTTAGGAAATATACTTAAAATAATTAATTAATTTAATATCTCGTAAACCAGATGAAATTTCCCAAATCCATTTCTGAGTCTAGTAGATCAGGTGAACTCTAGTCCCTCCACCAAGTTTGGGAGCTAGATCACAACTGATGCTACCCCAAATACACAAAATCTCAACAATTCTCAGTTGCAGCAACAGCAGCGTGAGATCAGTTGCAGTGTAGGTTAGAGTTGGTAGCAGTGTTAGCAGCAGCGCAAACGTAGAGTGGTTCAGCTACAAAGTGGCAAATGAATCAGAGTATGTGCAGTGACTTGGTGGGCAATGGCATATTGTCACAGTTGTCAAACATCAACAGCATATGGGAAGTATGTTATGAGACAGTAGAACACCTTCCTCGCTAAGAGGGAGTGTTAGTTTTTGTAGCATCGGACAGGCATTCTAGTCTCGACTTTGGTCAAAGAGGCTAAATAACACAAGTTCTCCGAAACCCAGAAAAAGTTCCAGGAGAAAACACCTAGAGACTGCTCAGTTAAGTTAACTGATCAATAATTAAATATTTCCAAAGTCCAACTTAGGAAAAGTGATTAATTAACAACAATTAATTGAGAAAGGTGAGAATGCTCTAGAAACTCACACAGATTGAGTTTGAGATGGTCTTAGCCATTGATGGGGATCTAATCATGGTCGTCGGTTCACCAACAAGAGATTATAAGAGCAGGACAATGGGATGGAGATAGACACATCAGGAGAGCAAGTTCCTTGGGTAGATCAAGCTATCCAGTGCAGCGATTCAGTAGGAAGAGTAGTACGAGGCAGACAAGGACGATTGAGGGAGCAGAAGAGTCATTTCTAGCAGAGTTTCTCAGCATCATAGCAACATTAGCTGGGAGGCCGAATTATTTCTGTAGAGAGGTCGAGCAGCCAGAAACCCCAGTTTGAAGTGTCAGAAAGTGATTGTTTCAGTTGCTAGAGGTCGGGAGATCACCCGAAAGGCAGAGGGAGGTGGGACGGCTCATCCAGCTCCAACTAGCAAGCAGTGCAAATTAATTGGGCCAAGCAGTGAACATTTCCTGCCAGTGCGAGTTGTGAGGAAGAAGTGCAAGTAGGGCCAATGGGGCCGAGTTTGATTGCAGAAGGAAGGAAATTGTTGAAGAATGTACCTAGTGTCGGTCTTCATAATTGTATTTGAGCCACGATGTAATGTATTTATCAAAAGAAAGAAAAAGAATTTTTATTATGAAAGAAAATTTATTTATTAAGCATGGGTTTCATGCTTTATTAATTTACTTCTAGGTTAAAGCCTCCATTGTAGGCTTCTAGGGTTTATGTCAAGAGTCCTTGTCCTTGTCATTATGTAAAAGACCCATCTTGGGCTTTATCAATCTAGAAAGAAATTTATTTAGGATGTAAAATAGGTCATTATACGGCCTCAACCAAGTCGGCCTTAAGGAAGACAAGTTGACCTAATTGGGAGGCAGAATCCACTATATAAAGGCAACAACTCGACCTCATTTGGAGCATATACACAAGAAGTTCGATCTGCAGTTGCTGGAGAAGAAAAGAGAATGTGAAATTCAAAAAAGAAGGAGAAAAAACCTAGCAAAGAAGTTTGGAGACCATTTTCTCTCTCTTGTGATTGACATGTGTGAAATTCTAGAGCTGCGGGAGGGTCGAAGTTGCAGAATTGAACCTGGGCCGAAATTCTAAAGCAGTAGGGCCGAAATTCTAAAGCAGTATTGTTGTAGTTGATCTTTAAAGTTTGGAAGGACATTTTGAGGGCTGACTTGGTGGAGGAGGAAGGTCTTTTGGTCAGGTCTAAAGTCTTGGTTTGTCTCAATTTTATTTGAATCTATTAGTAGAAGAATTTGACTGGGTTTTCCCCTGTATAAGCGTTTTAGCCCTGGTTGAGTGCCTATATCTAGTGTCCTCGATTTTCACATTTTGATTTGATGATTGCTTGATGAAAAGAAGATCAAAGAACTTACGGAAAGCTAATAAGAATACAAGAATATCACAAGTAATTGTCAACATAAGAAAATATTTCTGCCTTTCTAGTTTTCTAACAGAAATTCCTCCAAATAATTTTGGCAGTATATTTTGTTGGAGGACAGCTAGTTTGGCATTCATATTTGTACACAGAATTTTTGTTGTTGCATATTAATAATAAAACCCTCATCTATTGTGTCAGCTTTCCTAAAACCCTCACATGTTGCGTCGGTTTTCCCACATTGGGTTTTTTGGGGACATTTGTCCAAAAAAATGTCAATTTTATTGTGTGAGAATTATTTTCTTAGTTCCAAATTTATTTCCACGACATATTTTAATTTTGGTGAAAATTGCAGTTGTGATTTTATTCGTTATTTGTCGTAGCAAATCAACTGCACTTAATATTAATCATTTAGAAGAATAATTTCCAGTTGTTGCAATAGATTGAAAATTTCACATGAAGGTTGTCTTGACATCCATCTGGTGGATCTTCTAACACGTTTGTGTTGTAATCGCCTTGACAAACAAATACCTGTCAACAGGGGCAAAGATCTCATCATAGTCAACTACCTTTATCTACGAGAACCCCTTGGCCACAAATCTTACCTTATACTTCTTGATACTCCCATCAACTCCATGCTTGATCTTGTAGACCCAACGAGAGCCTTACCACATATTTTCCCTCTAGCCTCGACACCACCTCCCAAACATCGTTCTTCATGATAGAGGCATACTCCACCATGGCATATCTCCACACCCGTTGAGTGGCTACCTATTAATAATTGAAAGGAAGCATCTATCAACTCAATCACAAGTGCCATGTATCCCGTGCACCTCTAGGGTTGTATACTTTGTTGAACAAGTATTTAGAGCACCAACTTGCTCCTGCGCCTCCTAGATCAACTGATTTGCCCATCTCGCTCTCCTTCTCCCTATGTTAGAAGTCATTGACTGAGTGGCATCTACTCGCTCTTCCATCTGCGTGTCTTTCTCATCGTCATCTTGCTCACACACAATTTTGGTCTAAGGTACTAGTTGGGTTTCCTGCTTGGAATCCCACTGCTCCTCCCCCTGCACAGTGGCCTGCTCACGCTCTAAGGACTTTCTCAAAGCCCTATCCTCCTCAAACTTCACATATCTCCTGATGATTGTCTTCTTGTGTGTAAGAATGTACACCCTATACACCTTGTATGTCTCGTTGTAACCCACAAAGATGCCATTCTCTATTGTGGGCTCCAGCGTCCTCCTTTTCTCCTCTATTACATGGTAATATACAAGGCTACTAAATATGTGGAAATGAGATACATCTGATTTCTTCCCTATAAACGCCTCCTCTAGTGTAACTCACCCCAACACTCTGTGTGGGCTCTGATTTTGCAAGATAATTGTCATATTGCATGCCTCCACCCAGAGAAAATTAGGCAACACCTGGTCATGAAACAAGGCTTTGGCCGTTCCAAATATGGCCCTATTCTTGCACTTTACCACCCCGTTCTACTGAGGATTATATGGTGTGGTCAACTTCCTCTTGATGCCCTCCTTGGCACACAACTCCTTGAAAGTGTTTGAAGTGTACTCCCCACCATTGTCCGACCTTGGTGCCTTAACCTTCCTATCAGTCTAGTTCTCAACCATGGCCAACTCCAGAAACTTTGAGAACACTTCATCCTTCTTCATGAAAAATATTCAGGTCTTCCTCAAGTGAACATCTATAAAGGTGACATAGTACTTCTATCCATTAAGGAATATTATAGAGAAAGGACCACATACATCAAGTGAACAAGGTACAAGATTCCCTTGGGCTTGTTGTCTCTGCTAGGAAAAGAGCACACCTCATGTCGATCCATGTTGCAATGTGGTAGCCCTGTCCCTATCTCCTTAAGAATTTTCAGTGCTCCATGGTGCAGATGCCCCTTCTGCCTATGCCACAACTCTCCAAGTTCATTGTCTGAGTCACGACCTCCTCTGTTAGTCAATGTTGCGGTTGTTTCAAATTGTAGTATGTATCAGCTCTTATGCCTAAACCCGATCTACTTCAACACCTTGGAGTCTAAGGGTTTTATAAAAACCCTTCCCTGTCTAAAGGTCACCTTGTACCCATTATCCTCCAAAGCTGAAATCGATGAGATTCTTCTTGAGCCTCGGTATGTAAAGAACATCTCTAAGAGATATAGAGGGTTTCCAGACTCCCTATCAAAAGGAACTATACCAGTAGCCTCGAGCCAGTACTTCCCATCATTTCGCATCTCAATATGAAATTATATGTCCTTCTCTGACAGTTTGCTGAAAAACTTCTTGTTTCCCGTCATATGACAGGACGCGCCGCTATCCACATACTATAAACTAGTAGCCACTAAACTTGCCATACAGGAAATGTGTGAGAACTCAAAATGAGAGGAAAACTCATCTATCTCTGTAGAGGTTGCTACTTGGTCCTTGGACCCTTTCTTCCTGTTAGGGCATTTAGTAGCGTAATGCCCAAACTAGTGGCATGAAAAACACTTGATCTTCTTGAGATCCTTTTTCTTCTTCTTACCCTTCGAACTCTATTCTCTGTTGAGTTTTCTTGAGTGATTGGGTAGCATCGGATGTGCTCTAGCTCCCAAATTTTGTGGATGGACTAAACTACATGAGATATCCAAGACCTAGAAAGGGATTTGGGAAATTTCATCCTGTTTGGGAGATAGTTAATTAATTAATAATTTTAATTATGGCCCCTAAGTCTAACTTAGGAAAATTAAATTATTAAAGGTAATTAATTAAAACATGTGATGAAATTGTCTTAAGTCACACGGATCAAGCTTTCTTTTAATATTAGCCATTGATTCAAGATCTGATCATGGTCATTGGTTTCCCAACGAGAAAAGTATAAAGGAAAGGCTTGGGGTCATTTGGAGAACACACACACAGAGGCAGAGCACTGAGACTAAGTTGAAATTCTAAAGCAAGTTTGCTAGGAATTTTCATAAGTGTTTCAGCTGCAGAGAGGGGTAGTTTAGGCAAAGGGGATGGTTTGATCCTAGTGCCTAGAATCAGCAAGAGGCAGAGAGCAGCTTCCAGAGGCAGCGCAGAGAAGCAGAGGCAGCAGCAGCAAGTACGCAGCAGCAGCACAGTGCAGAGGCAGCTTCAGCTACACAGTCCCTTCTAGGGCAGCGCTGGGCAATAGGGAACCCATCTGGGTTACGCAGAGACCCTTCTAGGGCAACATAGGGTCTGCGTCACCCATTCTGGGGTTACGCAGCCCTCTCCAGGCCAGCGCAAAGGTTGTCTAGGCTGATGCAGGGGCTTTAGGGGAAGCGTTGCGGTTTCTAGGGCCAAAATTTGGCTGAGTCTTATAAATCTCGTTTGAGGGTGTGGATCAGCCAAGGTTTTGGCTTCAGAAAAGCAGGTTAGTTGTAGATCTATCTTTATCTCTGTCGAGTTAACCAGTGTGGTGCCCAGATTTGTTGTATTCAGAAAACTACTTAATAATATAAACCCTCCAGCAACCAGAAGACCGGTTTTCCCGTATTGGGTTTTTCTGAGAACTATTGTCCATAAAATCTTGTGTGTCACTTTGTCTATTGTGCATGTACTTTTCTGATTTAGATCTGAATCGGTGAAAGTTTGTTATGTGTTTACTTTGATGTTAATCTAAATATTTCAGCATTAATAACTTGTCTAAGAAGGAGAAATATAACCAGATCTAACAGTAGATTTCTGCATAGAGTAACTTTCAGAAATTTTCACATGGTATCAAAGCGATTGCAAATCTAGCAGGGTCACCAGCAAAAGACTGAAGAATCTTGATGCAGAAAGCAACAAAGAGAGCAACAGAAAGCCAGATCTAAAGGGACAGCGCAGTTTCAAAGGGAGTAGAGCCACGCAGAGGTCAGGGTGACACAGTCCTACGCTGTCTCCACACAAACCCACGTACTTATTGCATAGAGGAAACATTCGGACTCTCTGCTCACGCTAGGGCTAGCTAAGGTGATGCAGATCTGAAGCTGTTTGGTTCAGAAATGCCGAAAGCAGAGCTGCATAACTTCAAAAGGAGTTGGTGGGGTTAAATTTCTGAAGATTCAGAATTTAGCCTAAGCACTAGTGACAAAGAGCGGGACGAGATCAACTTCTCAGAGGGTTTCTAGCCAAAGAAATCTGCAAATTGATCAGTGGATTAAAAGAGTTGTTTCGTTGTTGATTGGTGGATTTCCAAGAGAGAAAATCAGTTGTCAGAGGGAGCAGAGGGTGCCTTTTCACCAAGGACCCTAGATCTGAGCTTCAGTAGAGAAGCGAGGAGAGGAAGATCTATTCTGACAAAGTAGATCTGAGCAGATGGCACCTCACGGACTACGTGATCAGGATAGCTTGGACGGCCTGTCCAACTTTGTAGTCTAGAAGTCCAGAATCCTCATAGTCATGGAGGCATACGGTGTAAGAGACCATGCAGAAAAAGTCTTGGCCACGCCAACCTATGCAAATCTCCTGAAGAAGCATGAGGAAGCTGCGGCACATGCCAAACGTTTCATAATGGATGGGGTTAAGGACCATATAGTTCCACATATAGTTGAGAAGAAAACAACTAATGAGATGTGGAAGGCCTTAACAGCACTCTATGAAATGATCGATCAGAAGAAGACGTAGCCATGAGCGCTCATGAACCACGAAAGTGGGGCGACATGGATCTGTAGAGAAGCTATAGAGTGGTGGCAGATGATCAGGCAGAAGATGACGTAGCCATGAGCGCTCATGAACCACGAAAGTGAGGCGACATGGATCTATAGAGAAGCTACAGAGTGGTGGCGGGATCCTTGAGAAGCTCATCTCTTGGATCAAATCAGAGCTACGGGAGCCTTAAGACAGTAGTGGGACAAGTGGAGCACTTGGTGCAAAGAATAAGCAGAGGTGGAGCTAAAGGTTGAAGGAAGTAGCGCAGTGCAGATGCAACAACAGCGTAGGGGCTGATGTGACTTCACCAACGGAGAGCAAAGCTGCAGCAGCATGGAGGCTTCAGGAGGACAGCGCAAAACAGCAGCAGCATGAGAGATTTCAGCACAAGGGGTTGATGTGACTCCAGCAGTGCAAGGAGTTTGCTTACGCAGTGCAGAGCTGTAGTTGTGCATCATCCTCCAGATGGCAGCACAGATCAGCAGTCGATGGAGCTTCACTAATGAGGATACAACCCAACTGACTTATTTGTCAAAGAGTTGGCAGGAGCTTCAATTGTTTTCTCTCAACAATTGAAGTTGTCGTGCAGTAGTTGGCAGCATGATGCAACAGATTGAGAGGGAGCTACAATACAGATGTGGCAGTGGTGGTGGCAACGTCATGGGCAGCAGTATAGAATGGTAGCAGCAGCACAGTGATGTAGGGTAGTAGGTCTAGCATCAGTGCAAAGACCCACACCAGAGATCAGTGCAAAGCTTCAGGGTGAAGCAGAGTTGTACTAGAGGACACTCCTCGCTAAGAGGGAGTGTTGAGTTTTCTTAAGTGATGGGGTAGCATCGGATGTGCTCTAGCTCCCAAAATTTGTGGAGGAACTGGAGTACATGAGATCTCCAAGACCCAAAAAAGGGATTTGGGAAATTTCATCCTATTTGGGAGATAATTAATTAATTAATAATTTTAATTATGGACCTTAAGTCTAACTTAGGAAAATTAAATTATTAAAGGTAATTAATTAAAACATGTGATGAAATTGTCTTAAGTCACACGGATCAAGCTTTCTTTTAATCTTAGCCATTGATTCAAGATCTTATCATGGTCGTTGGTTTCCCAACGAGAAAAGTATAAAGGAAAGGCTTGGGGTCATTTGGAGAACACACACACAGAGGCAAAGCATTGAGACTAAGCTGAAATTCTAGGGCAGGTTTGCTAAAATTTTCATAAGTGTTTCAGCTGCAGAGAGGGGTAGTTTAGGCAAAGGGGATGGTCTGATCCTAGTGCCTAGAATCAGCAAGAGGCAAAGAGCAGCTTCCGGAGGCAGCGCAGAGAAGCAGAGGCAGCAACAGCAAGTACGCAACAGTTGCGCAGTGCAGAGGCAGCTTCAGCTACGCAATCCCTTTTGGGACAGTGCTGGGCAGCGAGGGGGCCCATTTGGGTTACGCGGAGACCCTTATAGGGCAGCGTAGGGTTTTCATCACCCATTCTAGGGTTACGTAGCCCTCTCCAGGCTAGTGCAAAGGCACGCAGAGGCTGTCTAGGCTGACGCAGGGGCTTCAGGGGCAGTGTTGGGGTTTCTAGGGCTACAATTTGGCTGAGTCTTGTAAATCCCGTTTGAGGGTGTGGATCAGTCATGGTTTTGGCTTCAGAATAGCAGGTTAGTTGTAGATCTATCTTTATCTCTGTCGGGTTAACCAATGTTGTGCCCAGATTTGTTGTATTCAGAAAACTACTTAATAATATAAACCCTCCAGCAACCAGAAGACCGGTTTTCCCACATTGGGTTTTTCCGAGGACTATTGTCCAGAAAATCTTGTGTCACTTTGTTTATTGTGCATGTACTTTTCTATTTTAGATCTGAATTGGTGAAAGTCTATTTTGTGTTTACTTCAATGTTAATCTGAAGATTTCAGCAATAATAACTTGTCTAAGTAGGAGAAGTATAACCAGATCTAACAGTAGATTTCTGCATAAAGTAACTTTCAAAAATTTTCACATTCTCCACCACCACTACTCTTTTTACCCTTGGACTTGGTCCCTTTCTTGGCTAGAGAAAAATTTTCTTCATCTTCCTCGATTTTATCACGAGATCCAACTTGAACTTGTATGCGAATGTCCTCTCGGACGCAGCCACCCCACAACTGTAATGTAAAAAGGTAATGTTGCATTATAACATCTTCAATAGTTAGGGTTTTAAATAAAATTTCTTCCTTGCATAATCATTTCAATTCAACACATATTACATAATTTTTCAATAAACAAATCAACTTCAAGTATTAAATAACCCAACAATGCAACCACACAATGTAATAGATTCAGTTCCAACCGATCTCAACAATGTTGGAAATACTGAGAAGGGGGTGAATTAGTATTTCTTTTCAATTGTTATTATAACCAGTTAGATTCTACACAAAAATAGAGAAATGAATAATTTATTATAAAGGAAGGATAATGATCCTTTTACAAATTAATGAGTACAATGATTGCCAGGCACCAACTTGGACTTATATGAGGCTCCGACCTCTAGGGCTTCGACCCTATCTTTACCAAGGCACCAACCTTGAGTTTAGGGGCTCCTACCCCAAGGAAACCAATCCCTCTTATCTTCTTTTGATATTTGATTTCAAAGATGCTCCACTCCCCAAAGTGTTCACTGTACTTTGTCCGGATTCTGCACCATTAATTATGCACTATGTTGTGTCAACACTTCAACAATTACACCAACACTTCTGCAGCAACAGTTGCACCCCCACTTTTGCACCAACAATTGTATCAAAAATGTGAACAACACAAACAAGTGCTGGAAAGATCCAAGTCACTACAATAAGGGTCTGAGACTGTTATATTTACTTCCACATGTCTGAGGCAGATAGATCCGAGATAGTTGTATATACTGCACAGGTCCGAGGGAGATGTATACTTCATAGATCCGAAGTTGATATGAATTATAGGTTGTTGTATATACTGCACAACTTTGAGGACTGTAAAGAGCAGCAAATCAAGCTCCATGCAATTCTATGCAGCAGACTTAGACTCCACACAACAGATTCTATGCAACATATTTATATCCTAGAAATTACGTAATAGATTTGGATATTTCCTTGTCCGAAATCACAGTTTGAATCCTTCTTCAATTTTCTTGCATTCTCCTTGATAGTTCACGAGTTGTGAACTTGTATCTATGCTTCTACTTCTTCATTGAACTGATGATGATGAATGAGGTACGAGTTCCTTATGCTTATAGTGATTTTATAGTGGATAAATGAAGGGGCACGTCTCCTAGGTAGGCCGACATGAGAGCCCTAGCACAGGTCGGCTCAAGGACCAGATAAATACCATTAACTTGAAAAATCTACATCTCCCAAACTATTTGGAATTTTGGGGTGTGTGAGGGCTCATTAGAAAGGCAAAATTATGCTCTAGAGGATGGTGAAGGTCTCATAGAGAAATTATGCCTCTAAGGTAGAGAAAAATAAATTTTAATGTGACTGGTCATTTATTGGTGTAGAAATTAGGTAGGGCAGAATGTCTTGGGCTTCTTTATCGTTTGATTCTTCAATGTTTTCCTTCCTCATCATAAGGTTACCATGCCATAGTGATATATGTCATCATGTAGTCTTCCATCATCCAGATGACCAAAGGACATCATCAAGTCCTTCAACAAGTATGGTCATCCATCATTATTCATCAAGGTACATGACTGACACTTCCTCATCATCATCTACAATCCTATTGCCATATGACATCAATGACAACCTAGATTAACAATCTCCCCCTTTGTCATTGATGGAAATATTCCACCTTTTTCTCCCCCTTTGACATCAATGGCAAATGGGATGACAACGTACTCCCCCTGTCATGTTGCTCCCTCTGTTACATTGCTCCTTTGTTTGGTTTCTTTTTAATGTGATGCAAGAGCAATAACCCCCATCTTTTGGCGAAGATATTCAAATGCTTCTCGTGGAAGGGGTTTTGCAAAGATATATGCAATTTGCTCCTTTGTATTGACGTATTCCAACTTGATATTTTGTTTAGCAACTTGGTCATTGAGAAAATGATATTTGATTGGAATATGTTTGGTCTTTCAGTGCATCACTGGATTCTTTGAAAGACTGATGGCGCTAGTGTTCTCACAAAAAATAGTGATTGGTTGCTTAGTTTCTATGTGGACATCCTTCAAAGCTTCCTTCATCCATGGTATTTGTGTACAACAATCAACAGCAGCTATATATTCGGCTTCAGTTGTAGAAAGAGATATAGATGATTGCTTTTTGCTGAGCCAAGATACAAGACAATCTCCCATGAAGAATGCATTTCCACTAGGAAACCAAAGACCAAAATCAGTAGTTCCTTTCAAATATCTAAGTATTCGCTTAACACCTGCTAGATGAGACTATTTAGGACTTGATTGAAATCTTGCCACCATTCCAACTGCTTGCATAATGTTTGGTCTTGTGGCAGTTAAGTATAGGAAAGCTGCAATAATTGACCTGTAAAGAGTTGCATCGATGAGAGGGGAATCATCATCTTTGCTTAATTTACAATCCGTGGTCATTGGTGTGCTCATAGGGGCACAATCTTCCATCCCGTATCTCTTGAGCATGTCTTTAAGATATTTTGCTTGAGATAAAAACATGCATGCAGTGGTTTGAGATATTTGTAGCCCAAGAAAGTAAGATAACTCACCAATCATTGACATTACGAACCTTTTGGACATATTTAGAGCAAATTCATGGCTCATCCCATCATCATTGTTGGCCTAGATTAGATCATCAACGTATATAAGAGTGATCAAAAGTTTATCCTTGTCTATCTTCATGTAGAGATTGCTTCCTAATACTCCCTTTTTGAAACCTTCTTGTTGCAGATAGTGATCCAACTTTACATACCAAGCTCTAGGGCTTGTTTCAACCCATACAAGGCCTTTTTTAACTTGCATACAAAGTCTTTCCCTTACACTAAATCAAATCCTTCCGGTTGCTCCATGTAGACTTCTTCCTTGCGGTCTCCATTCAGAAATGTTAATTTTACATCCATTTGATAAACCTTGAATCCTTTTGAGCAAGTAAATGCCAAAAACATTCTTATAGCTTCCAATCATGCTACTGGAGCAAAAGTTTCTTCAAAGTCAACTCCTTCAATTTGTGAGTATCCTTTCAAAACAAGTCTAGCTTTATTTCTGATAAATTTTTCCATCCTCATTCATCTTGTTTTTGAATACCCATTTTGTTCCAATTATATTTTTATCTTCTGGACGAGGTACTAGCTCCCAAGTCTCATTCTTTTCAATTTGAGACATTTCTTCTTCCATGGCCTTTATATAATGAGGATCTTTACTTGCTTGAGAAAAAATTTCAGGTTCTATTAAAGATAAGAGAGAAACATCAAATTTTCTTGGAGTGTTTGTCATCCTTCTTCAAGTTTGAATTCCTTCATCTATATTCTCGATAATCTGTTCTTCTGGATGATGTTTTTGAAGGAGTTTGTGAAGGTTCACTTTGAGGTTCTTCATCCTTTTCTTCTTTTCGGGTTCTTCTTCGCTTTCTTCAAGGAAGGGCTTGACTTCATGATCTTCAATTTCTTTTTCTGGAAGGGGCTTCATCGATCTTCACATCAATGCTTTCCACTATTTTCCGTAGACGACTGTTGTAACATTTGTAAGCTTTGCTCCTAGTGGAATATCCAAGAAATATTCCTTCATCAACCCGAAAATCAAATTTTCCTGGTGAGTCATCATTGATCTTTATGAAGCATTTGCTTCCCAAAATCCTGAAATATTTTACTAATGCAGGTCTTCCTTAATTCATTAGGAGTCTTTTCATTATTTGGTCTTAGTTGAGTTCGATTTAAGGTATAAATTGTTGTCCCAATTGCTTCTCTTCAAAATTTTGGCTGCAAATTGTCGGGTGTGGAGCCTGATTATCTTCATTATTCAGATGTATCACTGCGTTGGACCCCTGTTCTTAACGAGGTACGAGGGGGGGGACTTGTCCCCCCCCCCCCCCGCGGGGGTCCGGGGAGGCCGATCCTCCCAGGCTGTGGGGGCCGATCCCCCCGGGCTGGGGGGTCCGGGGGCCAGCGGTCCCCCGGCAGGGATTTCGGGGGCAGCACCCCTGAAGCTAAAAACAGATGTAAAATTGCCTTGTAAAGTATTGTAATTTCGTAATCAATTTAGGCCGTTCATTAGGCGTATGATCTGACGATAGAAGTTATATTTAATTTAGGGTTTTTTGCCCTAGAAGGGAAACCCCTCGTTTTGTATGAGGGTATTGTATTATGGCTGTGAATTGTATGTGGATCATGAGCGAGAAACAGAAAGGGGGACTGTGAAAGAGAGTAGAGGATATTACAGCGAATCTGTTGTAGGTTGTCTCTTCATCTTGCTGGATAATATAAAGGAAGGACTGGTTGTTCAGGGTGGACGTAGCCCAAATTGGGTGAACCACGTATATCTGTGTCTCTCTTGTTTTATATGTTTTCTATGTTTGTGTTTCTGCACATTTTGTGTTCCATTACTCTGTAATATATAATTTTCTAACACAAATCAACTACTAATAGCATTGTCCTTGCCATTTCTTGAAAGGTTCAGTTCCTTCTTTCAACTACTCCATTTTGCTTAGGTGTCCTAGCAGTGGAGAGTTCTTTTTCGACTCCATGCACTCTACAGAATGTTGAAATTTGGTTACTGGAGGACAAGTGGTTCCCTAAAGCTTTGATCGTTGGCCTAGGGAAAAGTGTCCAAAAAGAATTTAATTTTTCTCCTAAAGTGACTTTATAAGTTATAAAGTCAAATCTAATTTAAAAAGTGACTTTAAGTGATAAAGTTACTAAGTCTAATTTTAAAGTGACTTTAATAAAGTCAATGTGAAATTAGAAAGTGAAAAGTGACTTTGGAAATAAATGACTAAGAGGGTCTTTATTTTTTATTTTCTGAATAAGGCTAATTCTATTAAGAGAAAACATATAGTACAATCAGAGCTTGCATGCAAGCGAAGCTGAAAAGCAGGGGAGTCGGAGGTGAAAGACTATCAACCCCGCTCCAGAATAACAGCTAAGGAAAGAGAAACAAGATAACAAGGAAGCAGATAAAACGAGAGTTGGACAGAGGTATCTACCCAGCATGGGTGGATACTTCCAAACGACATTTTTTCCCTTTTTTCTGGCTTACTTTGACCCAATCATTGGAACTTGGCTGGGTCGTGACCTGTTGTAGACTATTCTGCACTGAGGGTGGAATATCCTTATCAGAGTCGAAGGAAGAAGACACATGTGAGCGTTTCTGGGAGATTGGAGGGGTAGAGGGATCCGCAGGACTGGCTGAGGGCGCGTCCATCGGAATCCCAACATTCTCCCCATCCGCATCAATTTCCTCCTCATCCGAGCTGGAGGAGTCTGTGTCTTCCAATGGGGGGGAGGAACACAGGAATTCCAATTCTTAGATTTGGATTTGCGATTGGGATTCTTATTTTTGTCGGGAAACTGAATGCAAGTATTTTGGAGATGCCCTGTTTGATGGCAATGGCGACATCAGAAGGTTGTATTCTCGTAGTCCAAGGTTTGTGTCCAATGGAAGTCCCCAATTTCGAGGTTGATCTGATCTGGAAATCCTTTGCTGATGTCTATTTCCGCGCATAATATGCCATAGGTGTAGAGTCCATTCTCCCTTCTTGAGGTATCTGTAGCGAGATAGAGGCCTAAGGTGTCTCCAATGCTTAAGAATACAGAGAAATGCCATAGATGCGCTGGAAGGTTCAGGAGTCTAACCCAGATGGGTATTTTGGTGATGACCGTTGTAGAGGGGTCGAAATCTGGAAACCAAGGGGTGAGGAAAAGCCCTGCCGAGCCCCAGAACCAAGGGCCTCCCGTTAAGGCTTTCTCGTAATCTTCATTTAGGGCAAAAGCCACAATGAAGAAGCCTTTGGAGCATAAGAAGATCCTGCATTTAATAGTCTAGTTGGAGTGAATCCATTGGTATAAATCTGTTGTACGAGGCCATAGGCCATTGAATCTACATATGATTGCGGTTTCTGCAAATGTCTGGTAATGATCGGCAAGCGCAGGATGAGAGAGTTCAATAGAAGGAACTTCCTCCAATTTATCCACCAAAAATGGTTTGGAAGCCATAGAAGATTGAACAGCCTTTGAAGAAGACTGAGGGCGGACTGCGTCTTTATGAACTGCATCTTTGTATGAGAATGGAGGGACAGAGGAGGTCTGCCCAAATGACCCTCCTCTTAGATGAAGGGTGAATACAATAGAAGCATCTCTTTGAATACAATAAAAGGAGAGGGGAAAAGGGTCCTCTAACTTTTTACCTTTATACAGCAATCTCTGGTAAGAGGAGGGAATCCCCAGCCAAAGTTCAAGTTTGCGCAAAAGATCCTGCACTAGATCTGTAGCACGCACCCATTGCAGCAACGTTTTGCCAGAGAGGAGAGTGATTTGGATCTGACAAACTGGTACTTATGCGGTTTGATCTAGCTGGTCCGAGAAGCAAGACCGCTTCTTGCATACGGTAGAGGCGGAGTCTGAAGGCCCACCCACTTGGAACTCATATTCCTTGTGGACATGGTTTTCTGAAACATCCCCTCTCCAACTACTAACCGTCGTTTTGCTGTGGAGACATGTACTTGCTTGGGCATTCTCTAATGCGGCAGAATCACCAGTGAAAACCCTCGATTTCTTTCTCTCATCAAAATCGGCGGCAGCCTAGAGAGGTGGAGAATGACTCCAATACTGAGCTTCAGCTGAAACCCTTAGTGTTACAGTAAGGGCGGCGGTAGCAGAGCCTCCAGAAGAAATTGCAAAGAAAGGATACTCACCCACCTCGTCTGCATCTGCACTGAGGAGAAGCCAGTACCGAATCAAGCATCCCTGCAGACTTAGGATTGCAACCAGGAGTTTGAGTGAGCGGAGATTCGCTATCAGAGCTGTTATGAAGGAGCAAAATGCTTTATCTTTGTTGGTCGTGCTGGATTCATAAGTTACATAGGCCAAACGAAGCTTCAGGCAAAAGCAGGGGCTCAAACAGCTTGAGTCTGCAGAAAGTTCAAAGCAACGAATACTGCGAAAAAATGGAGATTTGTCGAAAATGGGCAGCCTGCAGATGGGGCCCAGGACCTTCAGGCCGGTGATGAGCTGCCAATGTCCAAAGTGCTTGAGAGCGGTCGTCCCAGCGCCGTTGAAAAACTCATAACAACAAACCCTAGTCGCTTCGCTCGCCATCGCTCTCCCACCGGATATCAAACTGAAAAATATATTCCCTAAGAGGGTCTTTATTAAAGTGGAGTGAATTAAAAAATAGAAAGTGAGATTTAAATGAGCATTTAATCTCAGCCCTAGATTTAAAGCTATATCAGAGATTGCATTTAGGGATTCCCCAAAAGTCACTTAGGGTTAGGTTAAAGGAGGAAAAGGAGAGAAGATCATTCATTCTTTCATGAGCAGATTGAGATGAGAGAAAAGAAAGCAAAGGAGAAATTTCTGAGCAATGAGGAGAAGGAGGGCAACAGCGAGAGACTTCAGCAAATCCGTACAGCAGTAAAGAGGCACAGTTCTCAAGGCAGAAATCTGTACAACAGGAGTGTGGCACAATTTTTTGAGAAAGGAGGCACAGTTTTCTAGGAATCCATACAGCAGCTTCAACACAGTTTTCTGGGCAGATTTTGGGCACGAAAATCGAGGAAAGGGACTATTGTTTGGTGGCACAAATTTCAAGGAAATTTGTACAGCAACCGTACAACAGCTTCAGCAAGTTTTCGAGGCAGGAGGCATAGAAATCAAGGAGGCTATGTTGTACCTTCCATACAATCCGTACAATAGTACGATCGTACAGTTGGGCATAAAAATCGAGAAAGGCAATCAGCGTTTAATGTTGTAATAAATGTTGTACAAAATTTTGTTTTGTTAGTTTACTGTTCGACACGTTTTCCAAGGCGAGGTATAAGCACGAAAATCAAGATAAGTACATTTGTTAAGTTGCTGAAATTTTTGCTGTAATTTTTGTCTCACTGTAAAAGCTATATTCAGAAATAAAGAGGAGCTTTTGAACTAGTTTTCCCCAAGAGTTGTAGGGGGTTTTTCCAGGGTCATATTGACCAAAAATCAGCTTGTCAAATTTCTCTGTGTGGCTGATTTATTTTTCTGAGTTTTTATTTCTACATTTTCAGCACTGTGAAAATTCTAGAATTTGTGTTTTCAGAAAATATTTATTTGTCTAGCTTGTTGGATGTATGGTTATGGGAATGGGCATTTAACTATATGGGAAAAATAAGGAGAAACTGAAAACCGGGGTTGGTCTTAAAATTTATACACATAATTCATCAAATTCTTTTGAGGTGAATTCTCTGTGCTTGATGATTCTCCTTTGAAACCAATTCCAGATTTGTCATGTTGAGATTTTTGAGTATTATGAATGTAAGTGCTAGAGAGCTTTGCCAACTCCTTTTGACTTGCTTCAATTCCTTTCTTAGAGATATTATTTCAGCTTCATGTTTTTCACATATATCATCCTTCTTTTTTAGCTTGTTGTTCAAGAAGCCTTCCCTTCTTTTTGCTTCCTCTTTTTCTACTTTGAGAGAAATGATCTTTCGTAAATTCTCATTTTCTTCAATGGCAATTATTAGTATTTTATCCACATTTCCTTCGTCTTCCAGTTCTGAATCATCATCATTTGTGAATGCCATGAATAACACTTCTTTGCTTCCAACATAGTCATTTTCTTCATCTGATTCATCATCACTTCCTTTGTGATGAGGGATATGAGGGATATTTCTAGTTGATTTCTTCTTGATGACTACAAATTCATCTTCATCAGACTCATCTTGTTTGGAGAAGAAGTTCTTCTTATTAAACCCTTTCTTTTTGTACACCATCCTTTTAGAATCCTCTTCATCATCACTATCATGTTTATGAGGACATTTTGCAGCATAATGACCTATTCTTCCACATTTGAAACAAATGAGAGGGTACTTACCTTTTAGCTTGGATCCCTTCTTTAGTCTTCATACACATTGTGCTAATTTGGTTTCAGGATTGGAGTCATCACTGTTGTTATTCCATCATTTTCCCTTTTTAGATCTTGAGGCTTTGAATGTTGCATGTTTGGAACTCAAGGTTCCTTTTCTCATCTCATAAGCAATGAGGATTCCATGAAGTTCGTCCATTTTGAGAGTATCTCGATCCTTTATTTCCTCTATATCACTTACTTTGGAGTCAAATCTGTCGAGAAGAGATCTTAGGACCTTTTGAACAATTGTGCTTTCCTCAACATTTTCTCCCAATCCTTTAAGAGAGTTGACCACTTCAACTACTCAGAGAAGATATGATGCAATATCTTCTTCATCATCCATTTTCAAACTTTCAAATTGCCTTCTATGAGTTTGAAGTTTTGCCTTCTTAACTTTGGAGTCCTCGTCATATAAAGCAACCAGCTTATCCATGTTTCTTTGGTTGTATCACAATCCATTACTTTTGTAAATTCAGAGTCAGAAATTCCACTAGTGATGGAATTTAGAGCTTTGGCATTAGCAATGTAAGCTTTCCTTTCATCGGGATCAGTTGGAAGGGTGGAGGGAACTTTGTACACATTCAAAACCGAGTGCCAAACTTCGGGTCCAAGGGACATTAAATAGTAGGACATCCTCTTCTTCCAAAAATCAAAGTTTGTTCCATCGAACATAGGAAGTTTTCCTGTCACGTCTTGATTCTTCATTGTGGCTAAGAATCCTTCTTCCAGCTGTTAGGCTAATAATGAAGAAGCTGGCTCTGATACCAATTGTTGGAAACACTGAGAGGGGGGTGAATCAGTATTTCTTTTCAATTGTTATTATAACCAGTTAGATTCTACCCAAAAATAGAGAAACGAATAATTTATTATAGAAGGAAGGATAATGATCCTTTTACAAATGAATGAGTACAATGATTTCCAAGCACCAACTTGGACTTATATGAGGCTTCGACCTCTAGGGCTTCGACCCTATCTTTAACAAGGCACCAACCTTGAGTTTAGGGGCTCCTACCCCAAGGACACCAATCCCTCTTATCTTCTTTTGATATTTGATTTCAAAGATGCTCCACTCCCTAAAGTGTTCATTGTACTTTGTCTGGATTCTGCACCATCAATTTAGCATTCTGCACTATGTTGTGTCAACACTTCAACAGCTACACCAACACTTCTGCACCAACAGCGGCACCACCACTTCTGCACCAACAGTTGTATCAAAAATGTGAACACAAACAAGTGCTGGAAGGATCCGAGTCACTGCAATAAGGGTTCGAGACTGTTATATTTACTTCCACGGGTCTTAGGCAGATATATCCGAGATAGTTGTATATACTGCACAAGACTGAGGGAGATGTATACTTCACAGATACGAAGTTGATATGAATTATAGGTTGTTGTATATACTACACAAGTCTAAGTACTGTAAAGAACAGCAAATCAAGCTCCACACAATTCTATGCAGCAGACTTAGACTCAACGCAACAGATTTATATCCTGGGCGTTACATAACAGATTTGGATATTTCCTTGTCCGTAATCACAGTCTGAATATTTCTTCAATTTTCTTGCATTCTCCTTGATAGTTCACGAGCTGTGAACTTGTATTTGTGCTTCTACTTCTTCACCTAACTGATGATGATGAATGAGGTACGAGTTCCTTATATTTATAGTGATTTTACAGTGGATAAATGAAGGGACACATCTCATAGGTAGGCCGACATGAGAACCCTAGCACAGGTCGACTCAAGGACCAGATAAATACCCTTAACTTGAAAAATCTATATCTCCCAAACTATTTGGAATTTTGGGGTGTGTGAGGGCTCGTTAGAAAGGCAAAATTATGCTCTCAAGGATGGTGAAGGTCTCATAGAGAAATTTTGCCTCTAAGGTAGAGAAAATTAGTTTTTAATGTGACTGGTCATTTATTGGTGTAGAAATGAGGTAGGGCAGAATGCCTTGGGCTTCTTTATGGTTTGATTCTTCAATATTTTCCTTCTTCATCATAAGGTTACCATGCCATAGTGATATATGTCATCATGTAGTCTTCCATCATCCAGATGACCAAAGGACATCATCTAGTCCTTCAACAAGTATGGTCATCCATCATTATTCATCAAGGTATATGACTGACACTTCTTCGTCATCATCAAGCATCCTATTGCCATAGGACATCAATGACAACCTAGATTAACAAGCAATTCAATAGTAAAACAAAGATCTAAATTTATAAGCAACTAGTAAAACTTTCTACGAGTTCTATTGATCAAATGCGCTAGAAATCTTGGAGTTGTTTCAATTAGGATTTCCTTACTTCCACAAATTTTGCTACATAATATTGTGCCTCGTTCTAGTGGACCACTTGCTTCAAGCTTATTAATTCTGACCAACCTCAGACTAAACAATGAACTTCAAGGGTCTTCCTTAGGTGTTGAGTTGTGACTACAAGAGATTTGCGTTCTCTGCTTCGGTACTCCTACAAAAACTCATCCAAGTTATTCCACTCTATTCCACATCATGGACTATTGAATGCTTTCCGCATGTGATAGAGGGGCAGTCGAAGACATATTTATTCCTTAATAAAGGTCAAATCTGGTCAAATATGCTGCACGGACCCACGTAACACCTCCCATGGCCACGCTCTATTCGAAACATCAATTTTAGTGTCGCGGATCTTACCTCGTTCGATGCTTAGTTGTCCCTCAAAAAAAGCCCAATCTACCACAGGGACCCACATAACACTTCTCACAGGGACGTTGTCAAGATCACATGGTTAGAAATCGTATATGAGTTTTGTCAAAAGTTTACTACAAATTAGTACTCGTTTTCTACCCTTCGTA
The DNA here is from genome assembly GCA_034641835.2 of Pinus albicaulis. Lineage (NCBI taxonomy): Eukaryota > Viridiplantae > Streptophyta > Pinopsida > Pinales > Pinaceae > Pinus > Pinus albicaulis. The sequence goes on along the minus strand of CM076574.1, from coordinate 1,416,908,342 downwards.
ATATCTTTGAGTCTTCCCAATTGTCTGCTTGGACCTCCTCAACAATTTGTGCAAACTTCAAACTTCACAGGTCTTGAATTTTCTTACAGGAGGTCAAATTCCCTTCAGGACTTCAGATCTTCTTATAGAACAGGCATCAAACACTTCGTATTTACCACAGTAGCAACAGAGGAAGTGATTCATCCTCAAAAGATACTTCCCTCTGCTCAAAATAAACTTTGAGAGGTTTCCTTGCCTCAGAAAAATAGGATTTATTGCCTCAAACAAATTTTCAATGCCTTAGATTCCATCTCACTAGCTACCTAAGATGATGATTGCCTTAGAAAACTCATCACTTAGCAGGAATTTCGCTCAACCTTTAGAGGAGCTTGAATTACTAGTAGCAATGCTCAGTCTGTCACAAAGTTCGACCTAAGTACTTCAAAAACCATAGAAATATAAAACACTCTTCACACAATCACAGAGGTTTCTGGTCCAAATCTTTGCTAACTTCAAGAAAAATTGTTTCAGGAGTATGACATAATAGTAGGCTATTCCAAAACTTCATCTAACCTTTAAATCGACTCGCATGGCCCAGAAAGGTGCTTGGATTTGTCTTGCCACAGATGAAGTTGTCTTGGAACGATTTACCTTGATGAACCTCCTCAGACCAGAGATAATCTTATGCCAGAACAAGAAGAAAACAGGAAAATAGAGAGAAATAATTTTATTAATTATTCACCACCAAAATTGATAGGAAAAATGGGTCTTAAAACCCTCAGAGCCTCAAGCTGAAGAAAATCAAAGATAATTGATCCCATCCAATGATGATCCAATTGATTTCATCCCTATTGTATTTATATATTTCTTTGAAGGGATCGTCCTCCTTAATTGATAGAGTAAATTTTACTCAAGACCCCAATTTTGGGTTTCTTTGCCCAACTTCCCCAAAACTTGCCCAACATAGAACATTTGGGGTTTTTCCCATTTATTGAGGACTATAGCCTACGGGGATTGATAGGTTATTTCGTCCTTCACTCTTCCTCAATTTGAAGAGAACATTACAGTCCCCCCTGCCTGAAATTGCTTGCCCTCAAGCAATTGTAGATTTGGTCGCTTCTCTGATTCTACCCTAGCCTTGGTAATCTCAATTGCTTGCAAGGATATCATTATTTCGTGGACCTTTTGATCTTTCTCTTTCAGCTCAAGATTTACTTCTTGTAATTTGCCCCGAGCACATTTCAATGATGCCACACTTTATGTTGAAATATAATCCTATTATCTCTTTGTTGCATTTTCTTAGCCACGAGGATTGCATCTACAAAGGCAATGACTAGTGCATTTTGTTAGAAAACTATATATTACAGAGCAATGCAACACATAGAATATGCGGAAAACACAAGCACACAAAACACATAAATCCAGAGAGACACAAATACATGTGGTTCACCCAGTTAGGGCTACATCCACCCCGAACAGCTAGTCTTTCCTTTCTATTATCCAGCAAAATGAAGAGACACAACCGACAGCAGATTCGCTGTAATATCCTCCGTTCTCTCTCACAGCCTCCCTATCTGTTTCTCGCTCTAAGAATACACATACAATACACAGCCACAATACAATACCCTCATCCAAGCGAGGGGTTGCCTTCTAGGGAAAAAAACCCTAAACTAAACATAACTTCTACCGTCAAATCATCTACCTAATGAATGGCCCGGATTGACTAGAAATTACTATACCTTTACAAGGCATTTTACATCTGTTTTTAGCTTCGGGGGCGCTGCCCCCGAAACCCCCTGCCAGGGGGGGTCTCCATAAAGTCGCAGCCGCCCCCCTGGACCCCCTAGACAGCGTTTAATTACAGGCGGCGTTGCCACCCCATTAAGGTACAGGGGTCCAACATTGTGATACAAAATAAACAAGATAATCAGGCTCCACACCCAACAATCTCCCACTTGGAGACTAATTGTAGCAACTCCACCGTTGCTTCATTTGTTGGACAATGACTCCACTTTCGACCTGGTTGTTTGTCATCTTCATCATCATACTTGAAGACCAATTGAAACTGAGCATATTCTCAGTTTCTCCTTGGTTACAACTTTTGTTAGCATATTCGCAAGATTCTGGCTAGTGTGTATCTTTTCCAGCTTCAACTATCCATCTTCCAACACTAGCCATATGAAATGGTACTTGAGTTGTTTGTGTTTAGTCCTGGAATGAAATGTTGAGTTCTTTGCAAGATGAATGGCACTTTGGCTATCATTGTATAACGTGCCCATATCATGCTTCTTACCCAATTCATCCATAAACCTTTGTAACCAAATCATTTCCTTACTAGCCTCTGTAATAGCAACATACTCTGCTTCTGTTGTTGAAAGTACAACAACACTTTGGATTTTCGAAACCCAACTAACAGTTGTTCCACCTATAGTAAATACATACCCTGTAGTGCTCCTCCTGTTATCTTTGTCACCTGCCATATATGCATCAACATATCCCTCTAGAGCAATGTTTGAACCACCAAAGCATAATGCTTGATTTGTGGTACCTCTCAAATATCTGAGAATCCATTTCACTGCCATCCAATGTTTTTTTCCTGGATTGTTTATGTACCTGCTTACAACTCCCACTGCATGTGCAATATTAGGCCTTGTGCAGACCATTGCATACATTAAGCTTCCAACTGCTGATGAATATGGAACTTTAGACATATAATCCATTTCTTCTTGGGTCTTGGGGCACATCTTCTTACTAAGTTTGAAATGGCTGTGAGGTGTACTAGCTGGTTTGCATTTTGCATATGCAAATCTTTCTTTGTATGTACTCATTACGAGATTAGTCATTAATTTGCGATTTTCATATACAATTATTCTCATCTAGGTTGTTTGTAGCTCTGATATTGTTAAATGATTGCCAATTTTCTTTTGAGCACATTTCTTCTTGCATAGACCATGAAACACGTCATCCTGCAGTAACAATATAATATAGCTGCCATCATTTTTCCTTTTTAGATAAACACAATGATCAGAGTGACATCTAGTATAACCTTGTTCAGACATAAACTTGTGAAATTTTAGATACCACTTCCTTGGAGCCTGTTTTAAGCCATACAAGCTCTTCTTTAACCTGCACACTAATTTTTCTTTCCCTTTGAACTCATATCCTTCTGGTTGTTGCATATAGATCTCTTCCTCCAAACCTCCATGGAGAAATGTTGTCTTTACATCTAACTGTTCAAGATGTAAATCTTTCGCTGCTACAAGACTTAAAATAGTTTTGATTGAAGTCATCTTAACAATAGGAGAAAATATTTCATCAAAATCAATACCTTTCTTCTGTGCAAACCCCTTCACCACAAGTCTAGCTTTGTACCTCTGTCTTCCTCCATCTTCTTCCTTCAGCCTGTAAACCCATTTATTCTGCAATGTAGTTTTACCTGCAGGCAACCTGACTAAGTCCCAAGTCTGGTTATGCATTAAGGAGTCCATCTCTTCTTCCATGGCTAGCTCCCACTTCTTCTTGCTTTCAACCTGCATTACTTCTTCATAACATTCGAGTTCACCAGAATCAGTCAACAATAAATAATATAATGAAGGAGAGTATCGTTCAGGGGGTCTACTTATCCTGGTAGATCTTCTAACACCACTTTCAGGTGTTTGAGGTGCCTGTTGCTGTTGTGGTGGTTGTTGCTGCTGTGGTTATTGATTATTATTATTTTCAGGCACCTTTACTTTTTCAGTTATCTCATCAAGAACCGTGTATTCCTTGCTTTCTTTTTCCTGTTTCTTTTCCTGCAACTGATTCTTATACAAGACCTTTTCATTGAATATTACATCTATGCTCCTAATGATTTTGTGATTTTCATAATCATATAAGTGATAACCAAAATCATTAACACCATATCCAATAAAGGTACATTTCTTTGATTTTGCCTCAAACTTTGTTCTGTTTTTTATTAATATGGACAAAAGCCTCACAGCGAAAAGGCTTTAAAAAATAGTAGTTTACCTTTTTACCTGTCCATGCTTCCTCTGCAATACCACCATCCAAGGAACTTGAAGGCCCTTTGTTTTTTAGATAAACAGCAGTATTGCTAATTTCTGAACATGTTCGATGCCATTTCAGTTTAGGGCACACAATACTGAAGCAGATAGAACATACTAATAGATCGATGGAAGACAAGCCAAAACATAGATAATAAATGGTGGCGTTACGGCGATCAGCAGGATGCTTCTACCAGCAAAGTCTCCAATAGGTCATTCAGCCAAGTGTATCACACACAACCCCAGAACAACCCAAACAAAGAACACTCCATAAATATGCAGCTCCATCACCAACAAGAGAGAAGAAAATCCTCCACACAATGTGTGTATAATGAACTCCAAGTCTCTCTAATATATAGGCATCTTTGGGGGTGTGTGACACGTCTTTTAAGACATTTAAGTCTATATTATATTCCAGGCCGACCTAGCACATAAGTGGATTAAATTCAGAGTACATGTTATGCTCATCCGATCGAGATGATCTTTAGATCAATCTTACACTTCTCCGAAAGAGGAATCCAATAAAAATATTGGGATCGTCATATGAGCATCACAACCCGAAGTTTGGACCTAGTTGTCCAATTTTAACAAGTATTTACAGCATCTGCCCAAAATTGTAAAGACAATCCTGCATGCAATCTCATGCATCTTGCACGCTCCATGATTGTTCTGTTCATCCTTTCTGACACACCATTTTCTTGTGGTGTTCTTGGAACTGTCTTCTCATTGAGAATTCCATGCTCTGAACAGTACCTATCAAACTCTTTGCTCCAATATTCACCTCCATTGTCTGATTTGAGACACTTCAACTTCTTTCCTGTCTCAATCTCAACCAAAGCTTTCCATTTCTTGAAAGTATCAAATACATCCGATTTATTCTGAATATAATAAATCCAAGTTTTTCTAGTTGCATCATCAATAAAAGTAACATAATAACGAGAGCCACCGAGAGATGATACCTGAGCAGGTCCCCATACATCTGTATGCACAAGCTCTAATTTTTCACTCTTCTTTTCTTTCCCAACTTTGAGAAATCTAACTCTCTTCTGTTTTCCATAAATACAATTCTCACAGAAATCCAAATCAACATTCTTCAAACTCGGCGATCTTTTGGATTAAGCAAGCTATCGCCCGCTGCTCTGCCTGCGCGTTGCAGTCCCTGCAAACCCTAGCCGCTCTACCTACGCGCTGCAGCCTCTACGGCTGCGCCTGCTCTGGCAGGGCCTTCTGCCTCTGTCACGGCTCTGGCCTGCACCTCTGACCTCTGGCTGCGGCGTTTCTCTTTGCCGGGAAAGGGAGATAGTAAATATTCAAGTGCTGGAACAACAATAAAAAATTCGAAGAAGCAGGCCGCCCGGCGGGATTGATCCGTGCCGCGTTCTTGCTAGGGCTTGCGCCCATGGAGGGGCTGGGCTCTCCCCAGGGGCCTCCTCCTCCCCCTCCCCCGCCCTCTTCTGCCGAGGCTTTCGATCGCTTATTGGCAGGACTTCCTAAGAAGAAGAATGTTGAAGCTGCGAAATTTGTTAAGAAAATTGATGATATACCTGAGATCTGTCTCCCAGCATAGACCCTGATCCAGGTTGCTTTATCACTGGCCGAACGAGCTCTCATAGGCCAGTTCACAGGGCTATGGCCATCTTCCAAAACCACTGAGAGCTGGGTCAACAGAAACTGGGCGCCTCTGATCAAAGAAAGCGTTACTTCTTATTTTTTGGGGAGAGGTTAATTTCTCTTCGAGTTCACTTCAAAAGATGACAAAGATCTGATCTTCCAGAACGGCCCCTACTTCATGGGCCCTCAGGGTTTGTATCTGAATAAGTGGACTCTGGACTTCGATCCTGCTGTGGATGTGCCCAAAGCAGTCCTGGTGTGGGTTAGACTTCCAAATCTACCAGTTCACTGTTGGAATTGGGACTCTCTGATGCATATTGGAAATTCCCTAGGGAAGTTCATCGATCGAGCAAACAACAAGGACCAATATGACTGCGCTAGGATCTGCGTGGAAGTAGATCTGGAGGTTGGGCTACCAGAGGCCATCAAAATCAAAGTCGGAAGTTGGTCGCATGTGCAGAAGCTGGACTATGAGCAGCTACCCTTCAAATGCCGGAAATGCCATGTCTATGGCCACTTTGCCAGAGGCTGTCCATCCAACAACGAGGCTGTGCAAGGGAAGGAGGACGGATGGAATCAAGTCAAGCGCTCCAAAACCTCCCATAAGGCTCAAAATCCGGGAGGCCCTATTGGCAAAGGTCCCCAACATGCCTCTTCTCAGCAGATCCCGTCTAAGCCTGATCTTGAAAACAAGTTCGAACTCCTAAGCTCGCACCAAGAGGACACCCAGGAGGTGGAGGTTCAAAAGACAGCATCCCCAGACAAAGGGACTCCTCCATGTCTTCCAAAGACGTAAGTGCCGTTAAAGCTCAAAAGGAATACCTCGTTGAAGACGAGGAAGAGGTCCAAGAGTCGGAAGATTCAGAGGGAGGAGGGAGAAATAGGAGAATCCCAAACCTCGATACGAATATCTACAAGAGGCCGCAAAACTGATAAGGAAAAAAGAGAGCAGGAGACTTATAAAGATAAGCTACAGGGTAGCCAGCCAACTCTGGAAAAAATGCTAGCCTCAAAGTCTAGGATGTCAAAAAATCAGCCCCAAGGCTCCAAGGGAGCCCACCAGAAACATAAATAATGAAGGTCATCTCCTGGAATTGTAGAGGTATGGGGAGTAAAGTTAAGGAAGAAGCCATGAGAAGCTTAATAAGAACAGAAAATCCAGACATACTTCTCGTCCAGGAGACTAAGCTGGAAGACGTAGTCTTCCTGCAAGCAAGCAAGAAACTATGGTTCAAGAGTGAAGCAAGAGCAAAGCATCAGGAGGGATTGGCACTCTATGGAACCCCAGCAAATTTGCAGTCACTTTTGAGGCTAGAAATACTCACTGGTTGCTGCTGAAAATGTAGAATCTGGATATTAAGGAAATATTTTGCCTCTTCAATGTATATTCTCCAGTCAATGTCGGGGAAAAAAAGGATTGTTGGGATTCTATAAGGCACCAAGCATACTTGAAAAATATGGAAAATATAATTATTGCCGGAGACCTCAATCTCACTCTCCACTTGTCTGAAAAAAGAGGAGGCAGCGCTGTCCAAGATCCGGCAAGGGAATGGGTGGAGGATTTATTGCAGGACTGGGACTTGCTGGATATTAAACCCTCTTCTGGTAAGTTTTCTTGGTCTAACAAAAGAGTGGGCCCTGGTCATATTGCTTCCAGATTAGATAGATTTTTCATTCAAAGATCCTATCTGTTACTAGGTTTAGAACCCAGAATGCACATCCTTGCTAACAGCATCTCGGACCATAAGCCTATAAAGCTTGAGCTCCTAGCCCATCTAGATCTGGGTCCTATTCCTTTCAGATTTAGTCCCCTCTGGGTCAAGGAACCAGACTTCATGCAAATAGTCAAGGATTGTTGGAGTCAGCCTGTCAATGGATCTCCTTTCTATATCTAGGAGGAAAAACTTAGAAGGGTAAAAGGCGATCTAAAACAATGGCTCAAAACCCTGTCCAACCTAGCTACTGAAAGAAAAGCCATTAAATTCTCTCTTGCCTCTCATCAAACTCATATGGTGCATGCTATAGTCACAGAGGAGCTGTTAGACCAAGAGGCTCATCTGCAACATTGCCTTCATAAGGCCTGCCTAGCTAAAGAAGAATACTGGAGATTAAAATCTTGAAATCTCTGGCTCAAAGCTGGGGACAGGAATTCTGATTTTTTCCACAAACAAGCCCAGGCCAAGAAATGCTTCAACACCATTTCTGAGATTAAGGAGGATAACGTCACCTACAAGGATTTTGAAGACATAAAAAAGGCAGCCTCTTCTCACTTTCAAAACTTGTATAGCGAAGATAAGGACCCGAACCAATACTCAGATTTGCTAGAAATTATTCCTTCTGCAATTTCTCCTCGTATAAATGAGATCCTTGAGGCTAAAGTCACCAAAGACGAAGTCAAAAATGCCCTTTTTGATATGGATCCGGATAAGGCCCTTAGGCCGAATGGCTTTTCTGCCAGATTTCTTCAAGTTTGTTGGCCGATTGTTGAAAAGGATTTGTTCAAAATGGTTCAAAAGTCTCAAAATACTCAGAAAATAGGAGGCAGCAAAAACTCCACTTTCCTAGCCCTCATTCCAAAGGAAAAAGGCGCCAACAATTTCAACAGATTCCGCCCGATTTCCTTATGCAATATTGGGTACAAGTTAATCACTAAAGTAATTGCAAATAGACTGAAGCTCATTCTTCCTAAAATAATTCTGGAGAATCAAGGAGGCTTTATCCAAGGAAGGCAGATCGTGGACAACTTTACCCTTGTTCAAGAGGCAATTCACTCAATTCTTCTTCGAAAAGAACAAGGTATGGTGATTAAACTTGATTTAGCAAATGCTTTTGATCGAGTAAATCATGGATTTCTTTTAAAAGTCATGAGCAAGTTTGGTTTTGGAGCAAATTTCATCAAATGGATCCGGGCATGCCTCTCGGAGCCATGGATTGCTCCTCTTGTAAATGGTAGAGCCACTGATTTCTTCAAAGCCTCAAGAGGGCTAAGACAGGGGCATCCTCTTTCCCCTCTGCTTTTTGTCATCCAAGCCTCTGTCCTCAGCTCCCTGTTAGACAAAAAGATGCAAGATCAAGATATCAATGGACTGTTTATTGCAAGAGGGATCAAAAACATAAACCACGCCCTATTTGTAGATGACACTCTGTTTTTGGGAGTTGCCTCTCTCTCCTCTGCCTCCAAATTCAAAGCAGTTTTGGATGAGTAAATAGAAGTCTCCGGCGTCGTGGGTAAACAAGAACAAATGCCATCTGGTAAGCCTGGACAGCCGCATTGCTCTCCGCTATATCTAGATGTTTAGGTTTTGTCATTTCTCCTCCAATCGGGATCTCCTCTTTCAAATACTTGGGCCTTCCTGTTTATCATAAAAGACCTGCAAGCAAAGACTGGCTTCCACAACTCGAAAAATTCAATACCAGGATCCAAGCCTGGGGTTACTCCTGGCTCAACACTGCTGCTAAATCTGTCCTAATAAAATCTGTGCTCACTAGCCTCCCTCTATTTCATTTTGTTGTGCTTCTCGCTCCGGCAAGTATATTAAAAAAATGGAAGAGTTCATGCAGAGGTTCTTTTGGAAGGGAGGCAAACAGAATGAAAACAAGATTCCCCTTATCAGTTGGGAAACCATCTCCAAGCCATTGTGGGAGGGTGGCTTGAATTTCAAAAATATCTGTCAGCAGAATGTAACTATGGCAGCGAAGATTATTTGGAGGATCATTGCGCCCAAGTCTGGCTGGGCCCAATTGGTTCTCTGGAAAAAGTATTTCAGAGGTCCTCGTTCTAGCTGTTTAAACAATGTGATTCATCTGCCCAACTCGTCCTTCCTTAAACTGTATGTTAAATCTGCTCCTTTAATCAATGCGCACTCCTACTGGATTCCAGGAAATGGCAAAAAGATCAACATCTGGACTGATAAAGTCATGAATATGGACCCAATTGAAGACAGAGCCTCCATTAGAGCGCTGAGATGTTGGATGGATAGAGAGGGATTGTGTTCGTTATGGGATATTTCGTTGTGGAGCGATTCTATTTGGGCAGGTTGGAAACGTATTGAGGTGCCGGATCATCTGATCAATGAATGGTCCATGCTGCTTGATCTCCTTGATGGCTTGGCGCCCACGCACATGAGGAAAAGAGATGTGAAAGGTTGGGGGCCAAATGCTAGAGGCTACGTTGTCTCCATGGGATATGCCAAGCTGAAAGAGAGGCCATACGTCCCCCCTGGCCCAGCACCTTGGCATGGTGTCTGGCGTTTACCATCGTGGCCCAAAGTCGACTTCTTTGCTTGGCTCCTTTGCTATGGAAAAATTCTAACGTATGACATACTACAGAGGATAGGGTTCCATGGTCCCTCCATCTGCTCGCTGTGCAACGAAAATGCAGAGACAACAGTCCATTTAATCCTTGAATGCAGTTTCTCTAAGCAGATTTGGTTCTCCTTCATCCACAATCTGGATCCCAACATTTTGCTTCCTCATTCCACTGTTGATATTTTTTCTAATTGGGCGAACAGATATCCTGGCCCTCCTCCTAAAAACCAGATAATCAAAACTGCATGGGCTGTCCTTCCAAAGGTTATTTGTTGGCAGATATGGCTAGAACGAAACAGAAGAATTTTCAGAAATACTAAACTGAATCACAAGGCCTTAGAAATCAAGATTAAATGTCATTTAAAGGAGTGCTTGACTAATGTAAAAGATGATTCTAATCTTAGCCAGTAGGACATTGCTTGGGGATCATTCCTGGACTTGCAATTTCAAACAGCAGCTAGAAACGTCCCTCCTCTCAAAGACTGGCAAATAAGGAAATCTGAAACTGACTTTCAAGACTGGCTCACATCGCATTCAAGGCACTCTCTCTTTTTTGATGGGGCAGCAAAGGGCAATCAGGGCAAAGCTGGTGCAGGAGGCGTTGTTGTAAGCCCAGCTGGGGAAAAAATTCATTCCTTTGCTTGGGGGCTTGGACATTCATCCAGCATTCAAGCTGAAGCTTTGGCTCTCTTTCAAGGTCTCAAGATCCTCAAAGATTTAAATATAAGTGAAGCTAATGTTATAGGCGATTCCCAGATCATTATAAACGCAATGGTTTCCAACTCCCCAGCTTTGGATCTTAAACTGGCAAGGCTGATATCCAGAATTAAGGGTTTGGAAAATGCTTTTCAGAAGTTGAACTACTACCATGTGCTGAGAACTCATAATAAAGAGGCAGACATTGAAGCCAACAAAGCTGCCCTCCTCTCTGTTGGGGTCAAGATGAAAGACGAAGAAGAATCATGGGAACCCATTCCATAAGCTGATTCTTGTCATGTTTTATAAACAGGGCGTCGTCTAACAAATTTGTTCATTTGCATCTTCAAGTTAGGGAAAATCTCTCGAAACTCAAGTTTTAGATAGTCTGCCATGGAAGAAATTTCCTTTTGCACAAGCCTACGTATTAGCCACTGTGAATAGGGTTACCAACTGATTTAGACATCCTCAATGTAATCAGATTTCTGGCATTCAGGCCAAGATGAATATTAATACCACATAACCGTTTCTGTCAAAAAAAAAAAAAAAAAACATTCTTCAAACTCGGCAGCAAATTTCTTGAGTGAAGAATCTTCATCCCCTTCTCACTCATGTGTCTGAGCCTGTGATGCCATATTGTTGCATCTGCTCTTTGGAAGTTAAAGCATTAACAGAGTTAGAAATACCATTGCATAAATACAATGTACCAACCTTTTCTCCTTTTGCTATTACCAGGGCTCCTTTGGTGACCTTCCAAGTTTTATCTATGAAAGTTGTCACACGACCTTCACCGCCTAACTGCCCTATTGAAATCATATTTTTCTTTAGATCTGGAACATGCCTTACCTCCTTTAATAGCCATTTGTTTCCATTCTATTGTTTTTCAAGAACCTTACCCATTCCAACAATTTTATAGGGTTTATCATCACCCAAACAAACTTGTCCAAAATATCCTTGAACATAGTCATGAAATAATTTTTATCGTGTGTGGCATGGAATGAGGCCCCTAAATCTACCACCTAGAATATAGAATATCTCTCGAAAGAAAGAATCAAAGCATCTTGTAACACATCACCGTCGTCACATTTGCTTCATGATTGTTTTCTTTTGTTGTGCCTCTCCTTTTCCTTTCCGAGATCTCAGCCTTTCTTCGTGTGTCCTTTCTTTTCGCATTTCCAACACACTATACCCGATCCGGGACTTGATCCGCCTTTCGACGATCGTGATATCCCCGAGCTCTTTCCTCTTTCCATTTTTCTTTCCCCTAGGCCTCGACTCGAAGGTCACCCGATGGCGTCTCACCGGGAGCTTTTCCGTCGCATTTCCTCGCTAAGGACAGCACCGAAAACATCATCAAACTTTAAAGTACTAGATCCAGAGACGTAGTTACTAATGGACATAACTAAACTGTTCCAAATTTTTGGAAGTGAGCATAAAAACAATAGAGCCCTAACTTCATCATCAAATTTTACCCCTATAGAACTTAACTAACTCATAACTGTATTAAAATCATTTAAATGGTCTGCAATAGATCCACCTTGCGACATCTTCATATTAAATAAACGTTTCATAAGAAATACCTTGTTTGAGGCTGGGGATTTTTCATATAATTTCGCCAATGCCTTAATCAAACCCTCTTTTGTTGTTTCCTTCGAAATATTGAAGGCCACCGATGCCGTGAGGCACAACCGTATTGTTCCGAGTGCCTTTCTATCAAGAATATCCAATCTGCATCTATCATAGCTGTCAGCTTCTTTGTTTTTCTGCTCAATGGTAGGTACAGATCTTTCTGATACAGGTAATATTCCATTTGCATCTTCCACAGTGGGAATTTTTTGCTATTAAATTTCTCGACCCTAAACTTATCATCTTCCGCTATTTCTCCCACTCGAACCAAGAACCCTTCTTTCCTACGAGATTATCAGCCAAATAGACCTTCGGCTCTTATACCAGTTGTTTGAAAATTATATATTTCAGATCAATGCAACACATGAAATATGTGAAAAAAAAAGCACACAAAACACATAAATCCAGAGAGACACAGATATACGTGGTTCACCCAGTAACGTCAACCCCGAACAGCCAGTCCTTCTTTTCTATTATCCAACAAAATGAAGAGACACAACCTACAGTAGATCCACTGTAATATCCTTTGTTCTCTCTCATAGTCTCCCTATTTGTTCCTCGCTCTAAGAATACACATACAATACATAGTCGCAATACAATACCCTCATCCAAGCGAGGGGTTGCCTTCTAGGGCAAAAAACCCTAAACTAAATATAACTTCTACCATCAAATCATTCGCCTGATGAATGGCCCGAATTGACTAGAAATTACTATACTTTTACAAGGCAATTTTACATCTGTTTTTAGCTTCGGGGGTGTTGTCCCTGAAACCCCCCGCCAGAGGGGGCCTCCATAAAGTCGCAGTCACCCCCCTTGGACCCCCTAGGCAGTGTTTAATTACGGGCAGCATTAAGGTACAGGGGTCCAACGCTGTGATACAAAATAAACAAAATAATCAGGCTCCACACCCAACACATTTTCTTCCTCTCGGTTATCTTCTAGATTTGCCGCAGCTATTTCTATCTCTTTTGTTTGATTATTAATTTTGTAAAGGAGATTCTCCTTTAGATCATGCACATCTTCAAATTGTTCTTGAACTTGCCTGTTAAAAGGGGTACTTGCATTGAGTCTTTCAGCAAATAGATCCTTCTCACTACCTGTAGAATACAAATAAATAATGGCCTCAAGCTCAAAAACCTTTTGTCGTGATTTCTCAACTTGGTCTTCCACCTTTTGCAAGGCCTTCTCTATGAGTCCTACTATCATCTCAACAGTTTTCACATTACTCTGCTCTAAAGCTAGTGCTAGCATGAGTTCCTTCCTTCCTCCCTACTACTTCAGAGAAACAACTTGCAATCTTTCTTCAAAATATTCATTATTCAAATCTTGAATTAAATTATCCTTCTGACTACTCACCTCCAATGCTTCCTTGAAATGTACCACTGCTCTTTTCTCTACCTCTACCGAAACCTCTTTTATCTCAGTAAGTTTCTTCACCATAATGAATGCAACAATAGCACATTTGTCTGCCTCTTTTATGTTTCCTTTGTAATGTTCTACCATACTTTCTAATTCTTGAATGATGGACAATTTCTCATTGAGCTCTGACCTCATTGTAATTGCCTCCCTAGTCATCTCATCATCCTCTTGGTGTTGTACCCCTGTAATTGCCAATGTTGCCTCCTTCAAGGACTTAATCTTTCCTTTTGTATCACAAGCTAGATTATGCACATGTGGCAGTCTTTCTTAACAGACAGCAATTATTTTTTCCCTTTAGCAAACTTCATATTCTTTGTGTGGATGCGAAGAACCTCCAGTTGACCAACCTCATATGGAACCCCAATGTTAATTCCACAATCCAACCTACCAAACCTTCTAAGTGCTATATCAATGTTGTTAGACCTATTTGTTGCTCCTGTGACAATTACATGAGATCAAGATTTTAGATTGTCCATCAATGTCACCAGTTGAGATACAATGCGCCTCTTTACTTCCCCATTTGTTTTATCTTTCTTTGGAGTCATGTAGTCAATTTCGAAAATGAAAATGTTAGAAGGAGCATTCTTTACTACTTCATCCAAAACCATTCTAAGATTACTTTCACTTTCTCCGACAAGTTTTGACATAATTTTTGGACCATTGATTAGGAAAAAGAAGGCTTAGTCTCATTTTCCACAGCCTTACCAATCAAGGTTTTTCCTTAAGCAAGAGGACCATAAAGCAAAACAACCTTTGAGGGCTTAACACCAATAGCTTTGAAAAGTTGGGGATGCCTTAGTGCTAATTCAAATAATTCTTTGATCTGTTCCATTTGTTTTGTTAATAGTTAATAGTTTTAAGGCGATGACAATTTCAGTGTCCGGGCCAATTTGTAAAAAATAATATAAAAGCGCTGACAAATAAAATATTAGCGCTATTGTCGATTTGTAAAATAAAAATGCATTGACAACCAAAGTAGCAGTGTAAATCTGTAAAATTGGCAAATTAAAAGAAAATTTTAAGTTTGGATGGTCAAGATTAAAAGGGGTTGATGGAGCACACATCAGCGTAGGAGCGGGCACTTGATCAAGCGAGCACTGAGAATTAATCTATCAGCGACAAAACTCTGTTTTACTCTATTTTTTCTTGTAAAACACAGTAACTTTGGACGCAGATTCTGAACAGTTGGAAACGAAATTTTAAAAACCAAAAGTGGTTTTTGTTGGTAACAAGCTTATTTAAAAAAGCCTCTTTCATTTTTTAAACAGGTGTAAAGGTTTGAGAGATTCGAAGGGATCTTTGAAGCCTATTTTTCAGGATTTTGCAATTCAATTTTTTCCTATATTAGACATTGTTTTAAAAATTAGTTTTCGAACAACTTGGGATGATTTTTTGAAAACCCAAAGAGGTTTTTGTCAAAAACAGGCCCAATAACAAAAACCTCTCTCATATTTTGCACAACTATCACGGTTTGAGAGATACGAAGGAATATTTGGAGCCTATTTTTCAGGACTTCGCCAAAATTAGAATTTTCTATATTTAGAAAAATGCCTAATCTACTTTCAGTTGGAAAGCCACCTCATTAGATTCGACTTGAGCATTAAATCAACAGATGGGAATCAAATCCACATCCTCAGGCAACACCTTAGTATTCAAATGCACAATTTTGGTGAAGGATCAATTCCAGCATTCGAGACTTTTTGCAACTAATTCTAGATTTAATTTAATTTTAATTTATGCTTTGACTTTGTTTCCAGAAAGATAGAAACAATTTGGGATATTATTTTTATTATTTAAGCAAGGCTAAGTAATGTAATAGGGGTTTGGTTTTTGTTGAAAAACCTATTGTGCTTTGTATATTTTGGGATATTTTTTAACGAATAAAGCCTTAAGCTACAGCAAAGATTCATATGTTGGGTGTTTTGAATTTGTTTTCTCCAGTTTGATGTGTTTCTTCTTGCCGTGATGTATCATCTTCTAATGATTGAATGAAAGAACATAAACAGAATTCATTCATTGCAATGCTTTTTTCATAGATTCAATTGTTTGCATTCTTCTTTCTAAAGCTGGTTTTGGAATTCATTTATTTGATGCTCCTTCTCAGTGGATTGTTCCTCTCATATTCTGCCTTTCATTACAGCAAATTAATGATTCAGAGTTGCTCAACTACCTTGCCTTTGTTGACTGTTTTAGTGTGATCTTACATTAAACCAAAATAGACTCTATCGCCCAATAGTGTTACTTTTTCCTCATATTCCAACCAACACCAGCAATTTTTACATTAATCTGCCCATAGAGCATTTAACAGAGACTTGT
The DNA here is from genome assembly GCA_034641835.2 of Pinus albicaulis. NCBI lineage: Eukaryota > Viridiplantae > Streptophyta > Pinopsida > Pinales > Pinaceae > Pinus > Pinus albicaulis. The sequence continues at coordinate 1,416,892,344 of CM076574.1, read as the reverse complement.
TACCGTTGTGACCTAGGGTAGTTGAGTTTGAGGAGAGATCCCCCTCTTGATTGAGGGGCCACCTTCAATCCCCAAGTGGTTAGAGGTTACCTTAGAGTTGTTCCCCTACAGCCAGGATTTTTTCTAAGTAATAACATTTTGGCATCATTGCCGGGGAACGAAAGTGAAATATTCCCTGGGAGAACGACAAGATCCAGATCTGATTGCTGATGGTGAACAACAGTGAGACACCATTGAGTTGTATATCATTCACCTACCGACTCCATTGTCAGATTCTAGAAGTCAAAACTTTCATGGGAGCTCCATTGTCCGAAGAATTCAGAGCTTGAACTGTAGATCCAGTTGCCTAATCAATCAAGATGAATGTGAATGTTGGAGAATCGGAGATCTTTTTTCTATTGAAGGTTTTAAGGAATATTGGGACAATTTTGATGATGATCAAATTGATGAAGCCTTCTCAAGTTTCTTACCTATTTATTTAAAGTCATGTGATTGTAGTTTTGAGGATAAAATTCATTTCTTAAAAGCATTTACTGAGAAACTTGAAAAGGATCTCGAAGCCTTAGAGATTCAAATACAATCCCATAATTCCCAATATCATAATTAGTCTTTTGAAAGCCTTTTTCAGCCAAGTCAAGAGGAGGTAGTGTTGCCCTCAGTTGTCAAGATTGAAGAGTGTTTTATTTTTTGGAATGTGTTTGACAATTCACAGTTGAATTCATGGTTTGACATAGTGAATAGATCTAAGAAATTCAAACATGATTACCCAATCATTCAATACTTTGAGGGTCATCAGATAGATCATCATTTTTATGATCTCGTAGTTGACTACATGGAGGATTTTTTAAGTTTGAATTTTCAGCCATTTTTTCGCTGTGGAGACAAATTACATCATGAGTTGCCTTTGCCACTATATTGTCCAGTTTTGATTTTGTTGAAGCATAGTAATAAAGCCATGGTATTTGAGCAACTACTAGATTGGTTGCATTGACATTTTTGTATTATTTGATTGAGCAGTTATTTCAGCAGTTTAGGGTATAGGATGAGTGTGCAATAAGCTTGTTGAGGCAAGCATGAATTTTAAGTTTCAGTTTGCAGTAAGTAGTGTGTGGTTTTCAGTTACAAAGTTAATTAGTTGCAAGTAAGGTTGTCGGTTTCAGGTAAGAAGCTGGAAATAGCCCAATGGACCATGCCTCTGGTCTATAGAGGTTCTTGTTGCCATCTACAAGACATCATCCCCGTGGAGCCATCTATTATCACAATTTTAGTTAATAGTTTTAAGGCGCAGACAGTTTCAGTGTCAGCACAAATTTGTAAATGAGAGAAAAAAAATTAAAAAATTAAAAAAAAATGACATATAAAATATCAGTGTTATTGTGGATTTGTAAAATAAAAATGCACGAAAAACCAAAGTAGCAGCGTAAATCTGTAAAATTGGAAAATTAAAAGGAAATTTTAAGTTTGGATGGTCAAGATTGAAAGGCATTGATGGAGCACATGTCAGTGAAGGAGTGGGCACCTGATTAAGAAAGCGCTGACAATTAATCTATCAGCGACAAAAATCTAATTTACTCTGTTTTTTCCTATAAAACACAGTAACTTTGGGCGCAGATTCTGAACAATTGGAAACGAAATTTTAAAACCAAAAGAGGTTTTTCTTGGTAACAAGCTCATTTAAAAGGCCTCTTTCAATTTTTACACAAGTGCAATGGTTTGAGGTATTCGAAGGGATTTTTGAAGCTTATTTTTCAAGATTTTGCAATTCAATTTTTCCCTGTTTTAGCCATTGTTTTAAAAACCAGTTTCTGAACAACTAGGGATGAATATTTGAAAACCCAATGAGGTTTTTGTTGGGACCGGGCCCATCAACAAAAACCTCTCTCAAATTTTGCACAACTATTACGATTTGAGAGGTACGAAGGAATATTTGGAGCGTATTTTTCAGGAATTTGCCAGAATTAATTTTTTCAATATTTAGAAAAATGCCTAATCTACTTTCAGTTGGAGAGTCGCCTTATCAAATTCGACTTGAGCATTAAATCAACAGATGGCAATCAGATCCACATCCTCATGCAACACCATAGTATTTGAATGCACAATTTTTGTGAAGGATCAACTCCAACATTCGAGACTTTTTTGCAACCAATTCTAGATTTAGTTTAATTTTAATTTATGATTTGATTTTGTTTCCAAAAAGATAGAAACAATTTGGGATATTATTTTTATTATCTAAGCAAGGCTATTTAATGTAATAGGGGTTCGATTTTTGTTGAAAAAACTATTTTTCTTTGTATATTTTGGGATATTTTCTATGAATAAAGCTTGAAGCTATGGCAAAGGTTCATGTGTTAGGTGTTCTAAATTTATTTTCTCTAGTTTGATGTGTTTCTTCTTGCCATGATGTATCATCTTCTAACGATTGAATGAAAGAACATAAACAAAATTCGTTCATTGCAATGCTATGTTCATAGATTCAATTGTTTGCATTCTTCTTTCTAAAGTTGGTTTTGGAATTCATCTATTTGATGCTCCTTCTCAGAGGATTGTTCCTCTCATATTTTGCCTTTCATTACAGCAAATTAATGATTCAGAGTTGCTCGACTACCTTGCCTTTGTTGATTGTTTTAGTGTGATCTTACATTAAGCCAAAATAGACTCCATCACCCAATGGTGTTTCTTTTTCCCCATATTCCAACCAACACCAGCAATTTTTACATTAATCTGGCCATAGAGCATTTAACAGACCTGCTACCATTCTGACCTAGGGTAGTTGAGTTTGAGGAGAGATCCCCCTCCAGATTGAGGGGCCAGCTTCAATCCCAAAGCGATTAGAGGTTACCTTAGAGTTTTTCCCCTACAACCGGGGTTGTTTCTAGGTGATAACACCTTACATCCCCAACATCATCATAGTTAATCAACTTGTCCTCATCTTCTTGCTTTATTGGCTCCCCCTCACAAAGAATTTTAGTATCCAGAAAAACAACACAATATTCACCGAAATATGTCTTAATGAGAGGAAAACAATAGGGCCAAAACCTCTCCTATTGAAAGGAAAACCCGCAAATCTCTTCTCTTCCTTATAAATTCTTGAATTGACGAATTCCATGACCTTAAGACTGAGACCAATACCCTCCAATACCAAGACCAACCTCTTCGGATGATGTGCTAACCTTGAACCAGTCAAACCTAGTCAAATATCTTCCAGTAACACTTATTCGACCTCCTGCAGACCTGAAATTTCAGCCTCCCTGCAGTTGCAGCTTCCACAGGTGTGACCTATGATCCTCCTTTAGAGCATTCCCTTGACCTTCGCTTGCCTTTCCCTGACTTCTAGAGCTTGAGGATGACCCTTGGTGACCTTCGCTTGATCTCTTTGCCTTCTTTTCTCCAAGATCAAACTTGTAGATAGAAACCTTAGGTCTGTTGTAGAAACCCTAGTCTTCCTTAGACGTGCGAGAGAAAATAGCCCAAACAAAGATCTTCTTCGTCCTCTTCCTCCTTCGTTGCCTTCTTCTTCCTCTTCATTCGCAAGAATGAGAGGTGAGTGTATGTGTTTCAAGTAGCACGAGTTCTCTTCTATTTATAGGCTCTTCGAGGGTGGATGTGGTTCATTTAGGCCGACTTGCCAGTTGCCAGGCTGACTTGGTCTTGGAGGGTATTCTGACACTTTTAAAGACAAAAAAACAATTTTCTTTACAAGTTACAATATGCCCGATGGGGTCTTCAATTTATGACAATGACTCTTTTGACTTCTTGACCTAGGACAAATCCTAGAAACACTCAATGAGTGCTTGACATATAAAATAAAGACCTTGAGCATGAAACCCATGCTCTAAAAATAATAATAATAATTATCTTTCATTTTATAATTTAAAAGAATCAAAAATACATTTCATACTTATGAAGACCGAACCTAGTTACACACTTTTCAACACTCCCTCTTATCTAGGGAGGTATTCATAAGAGGTACATCGACATTCTCAATCTGAAGAGATCTCATAAGAAGAGTCGGATTGGTAACCCATCTGTCTAGCATCATATCAACCAGCATTGTCACATAGCAAGGCCTTGACTAACAGCTCTATCTCTCCACAAGATCAGAGCACAATGCTGGCAAGACAAATGATTTATAGACACCATCATCATTGTCTCTCAAAGTGCATACTTCACCCAGGTGTTCACCGAATATGATCTTCTTTGGACTAGTCTTATCTTGGATAGCTAGTCCTCAAAGAATATCAGTCCACGACTACTCTTATCTTGGATGCCCTACCTCATCCTCAAAGAGTATCGAATGCCAAATGGTTACCCAATCCTCCATTTTGTCTTCCCATGCGAAGACAAGAATGATGTGCCTATCTCTCCCTCTCAACTAGGAAGGATATATCAATCAAACCAAGCTTGTCTCCTAAGTACACAAGCTTCTTATTAGGAAGACATTTCGTCAATATGTCAGCTACCTGCTCATCGGTGGAGATATGTTGTAGTTGCAATACACCATTTTGAACTAGCTCCTGAATGTAGTGATACTTGTTGTTTATATGCTTTGTCTTTCCATGAAATATTGCGTCTTCAGACAATCGTATACAACTAGTGTTGTCACAATGTATCACTGTACGGTCCATCGGTCCTTCGAATAGGTCGACAGCAGCTTCCTCTACCATACCGCTTCTCTTCTTACTTCACATGCTACAACACACTTAGTGTCAGCACTACTCAAAGCAACCGTGTCTTGCTTTTTTCTCATCCATGAGATCATGGAGGATCCTCTACTGAAACATCCTCTCGTAGTGCTTCTTCTATCCTGCTCACTTCCTCCCCAATCTGAATCTGTATATCCAATCAGATGGACATCATTCCTCCTATCATATTTCAAGCAGTGGTGGATAGTTCCTCGCAGATATCTCAGTATATGTTTCACTTCTATCCAATGATCATGTCTTGGGTCTACTTGGAATTGACTGAGAATGTTTACTGCAAAACATATGTTTGGTAGAGTATTCACCAAGTACATTAGAGAGCCAATCAGTTGTCTATACTTGGAAGGATCCACAGGGCTTGATTCGGAACTCCTAAATCTCTTCAAGTTTGTGATCGTCGGAGTGGTCATTGGTTTGCAATCCATAATGTCCAACCTCTTCAACATCTTGATCGTGTACTTTCCTTGACCCAGATAAATTTCATCAAGTCCTTGCTGGACTTCTAGTCCCAAATAGTAATGCATCAGTCCTAGATCCTTCATATTGAATTTTGCTGCTAGTTGCTTCTTACATTCTTCAATTCGACCTTCTACACCTGTCAAGAGAAGATCATCTACATACAGAAGAATGATTGCAGGTTCTCTCTTCACAACCTTGATATAAAAGTTCAGATCAGCATAACTTTTTGTGAAGCCTATTCTTTGTAGGTATGCATGCATTCTAGCATACCATGCCCTTGGTGCTTGCTTGAGGCCATATAATGCTTTCTTTAATCTGCAATCATATGCCTTCATGTCTTTAACTTCAAATCCCAAGGGTTGCTCTATATAGACTTCCTCAATTGTGCCATTCAGAAACGCAGTCTTGACATCCATTTGGTGGATGTTCCATCCCATCGATGCTGCCAAACAGATCAATGAACGAATCGTTGTATACCTTGTTGTCGGAGTAAATGTCTCTTCATAGTCGATGCCTTCTTGTTGAGAGAAGCCCCCCACAAATCTTGCCTTGTACTTACCGATACTTCCATCTGCCGCATGTTTGATCTTATAGATCCAATTGGAAGTTACCACAGATTTGTCATCGGGCCTAGGTACGATCTCCCAAACTCCATTCGTCATTAAAGATTGATATTCTTCATTCATGGTGTTTGACAACCTCTTCAAAAGTGGATGGATCAGCTTCTATTAGCTTTGTCATGTATGTTGCATACCCAGAATATCGCTTGGGTTTCTTGCTTTCTCTGAATGAGCCTTTCGCTGCTCCATGACCTTCTGCATCAAGTAGTGTAGATTTCAACCAGTTAGGTCTCTTTCTTGATTTGGGAACCATAGGTTGAATGGGTTCACTGGGACCCTCATCTTCATGATGAGATTCTTCTTCTTCCCTGTTAACTTCCTCTTCAAATACTGGAAGTTCTTCGTCATCAAATTCCATGGGAAGTTCCTTTGATTTCTTGAATGTGATACTCTCATCAAATATGAAATCTCGACTTACTTCTATATGGTGTCCTTCCTTTATGTAGATTATATAAGCCTTAGAGGAGTTGTTGTAGCCAACAAATGTTCCTCTCATGCCTGATGGATCCAGCTTCTTTCTTTTGTCCTTTAATATATGAATATATATGGGACACCCAAAGATACAGAGATGTTCTACAGTTGGTCTCTTCCCTGTGAATACTTCTTCGAGAGTCCTGTTATCCAGCGACCTGTGGGCACTTCGATTTTGAATATATATTGTTGTCTTTGTGGCTTCTCCCCATAGAAATTTTGGTAGATATTGATCATGTAACATCACTTTTACACTCTCTTCAATGGATCGGTTCTTTCGTTCTGCAACTCCATTTTGTTTGAGATTATATGGAACTATCAACTCCCTCTTAATCCCAGACTCCTTACAGAATGCTATAATATCCTTGGATGTATACTCTCCTCCATTATCGGATCTTAGTATCTTGGCTCTTCAAGGGTGGACGTGGCTCTTCCTTTTACGCCGACTTGGTCTTGGAGGGTATTTTGACACTTTTAAAGACAAAAACAAATTTCTTTACAAGTTACAACGTGCCCAATGGGGTCTTCAACTTATGACAATCACTCTTTTGACTTCTTGACCTATGAAAAACCCTAGAAGCACTCAATGGGTGCTTGACCTATAAAAAGAAAGCCCTTGAGCATGAAACCCATGCTCCAAAAATAATAATAATATTTTTCTTTATTTTATAATTTACACGAATCAAAAATACATTTCATACCTATGAAGACCGAACCTAGTTACACATTTTTTAACACTATGCTCCCTTCTTGCAATCTTTTAATAGCTTCCCTTTGTTGCTCTTCTAACTTCCGCCAAAACTGCAAATTCCTTGCCAAAGATTTTGTCTAGTTGCTCCATCTTCAAACACCTTCCAGGCTGACAGGAATTTCTACTTCGATACCACTATATGTAAAAAGGGAATGTTGCCCTAAAACTTCTTCAGTAGCTAGGGTTTTAAATAAAATTTCTTCCTTGCATAAGCAATTCAATTCAACACATATAGCTGATTTTTTGATAAACAAATCAACTTCAATTATGAAGTAACCCAGCAATGAAACCACCCAACATAATAGATTTATTTCCAACCGACCACAGCAAATTCAACAGTGAAACTCAAGTCTGAATTTATATGCAACTAGTAAAACTTTCTACAAGTTTTGTTGATCAAATGCCCTAGAAGTCTCGGAGTTGTTTCAATTAGGAATTTCTTACTTCCACAAGTTCTCCTATAGGATAATACGCGTCATTCTAGTGGGCAACTTGATTCAGGCTTATTAATTTCGACCAACCTCAGACTAAACGACGAACTTCACGGGTATTCCTTAAGTGGTGAGCTGAAACTACAGGAGATCTGTGTTCTCTGCTTTGATACTCCTCCGAAAACTTGTTCAAGTTATTCCCACTATATTCCACGTCGTGTACTGCTGAATGCTTTCCACATGGGATACATAGGCAGCTGAAGACATATTTATTCCTTAATAAAGGTCAGATCTGTTGCATGGACCCACATAACACCTCCCATGGCCACGCTCTATTTGGAACATCAATTTTGGTGTCACAGATCTTACCTTGTTTGATGTTTATTTGTCCCTCTAAAGCTCGATCTACCACAAGGACCCACGTAACACTTCCCATGCCCATGCTCTCAAGATCACTTAGTTAAAAATTGTATATGAGTTTTGTCCAAATTTTTCTACTGTTGAAATTTGGTACCGGAGGACAGGTGGTTCCCTAAGGCTTTGATCTTTGGCCTAGGGAAAAGTGTCCAAAAGAATTTAATTTTTCTCCTAAAGTGACTTTATAATTTTTATAAAGTCAAATCTAATTTAAAAGTGACTTTAAGTGATAAAGTTACTAAAGACTAATTTAAAAGTGACTTTAAGTGATAAAGTTACTAAAGTCTAATTTTAAAGTGACTTTAATAAAGTCAATGTAAAATTAGAAAGGAAAAGTGACTTTGGAAATAAATGACTAAGTGGGTTTTTATTAAAGTGGGGTGAATTAAAAAATAGAAAGTGAGATTTAAATGAGCATTTAATCTCAGCCCTAGATCTCAATCTATTTCAACCATTGGATTTAGGGATTCCCCAAAAGTCACTTAGGGTTAGGTTAAAGGAGGAAAAGGAGGAAAAGATCATTCATTCTTTCATGAGCAGATTGAGAGAAGGAGAGCAAGAAAGCAAGGGAGATTTCTGAGCAGTGAGGAGAAGGAGGCAGCAGCTTGGCACACATTCCAAGGCAGTATTTCAGCAAGTCTGTACAGCAGAGTTTGCACACAGTTCAAGGCAGATTTGGCACGATTTCCAAGGCAGAATCCGTACAACAGCTTGTGGCACGTTTTCCTAGGCAGCCGTACTATTTTCTGGGCACAGATTTCGAGGGAGAAGTTGCTGTTTTTGCTGCACGCTTTTCTAGGCAGGCCATACAGCCTGTAGCTGATTGCTGGCACAAAAATCGAGGCAGATTTCCGTACAGCAGCATTTAATACAGCTACACGCATTCCAAGGAGGCCGTACAGCAGCATTTATTGATGTTTTGCACGCAAAAAGAGAAGGTCGTACAGCAGAAATTAATGTTGTAATTTCTAGACACGTTTTTCAAGGAAATACGCACAGCATTTATTGCTGTTCTGTTTTTGCACATTTTCCGAGGCGGTGGTTAAGCACGGAAAACGAGATAAGTTGTAAAAGTCTGTTTGCTGATTTTTTTGCTGAATATTTCTCTCATTGTAAAAAGCATTTTTCAGAAATAAGAAGGAGCTCTCAAACTGATTTTCCCCAAGAGTTGTAGGGGGTTTTTCCAGGGTCATGTTGACCAAAAATATGTGTCAAAATGTGTGAATGACTGTTTTTATGCTTGCTGATTTTTAATTCTGCATTTTCCAGCATTCTGAAAATTTTCCAGAATTTGTGTTTTCAGCAAAATTTATTTTCCAGTTTGTTAAATGTATGGATATGGGAAAGGGCATTTAACTATTTTGGAGTAATAAGGTGAAACTGAAAACCGGGGTGGGAAAACAAGAAATTTCTACATGGTATCAGAGGTTGAGTGCTGAAGAGCAGTTTGGGACAGCAAGGAGAAAAATACAGCCTGCTGATTTTTCACTCAGAAAATTCCAGCAAGCTGACTTTTTCACAAACAGAATTTTTACCTTTACTACAGCAGTGCTATTTTTCAGTTTTAGGACAGCAGGATGTCTTTGGGACTGAGGGTGGAGGATAGGTTGGATGGGCATACCAATTACAGTGTTTGGAAGGAGAGAATGCAGAGTATCTTTGAGGAGGCAGAAGTCTGGGACATTATGGTGCATACCGCACAGAACCCTGTAAATGTGCCTACTGATCCTGATGAGTTGGCAGCATATAATAAAAAGAACAACAAGGGTAAGAGACTGATTCTAAACGGAATCAAAGACCATTGCATTCCTCATGTGAGAGGAAAGAGAAATGCTCATGAGATGTGGACAGCATTGACCAATCTCAACCAGAGTACCAATGAGAACCGGAAAATGGTCCTGAAGGAGAAGCTGAAGAACATTAAGATTGGTAAGACTGATAGTGCAGCTGGATATCTCACAAAGATTACTAATGTGAGAGATGAGTTGGCAGCGATTGGAGAGGCCATTCCACCCATTGAGTTGGTGCGAATTGCAGTGAATGGCCTCCCCAGTTCATGGATGAACTTTGCTGATGGGGTTTGTGCACGTGAGACCCTTCCCACATGGGAGAGGTTTTGGGATGATTGCATTTAGACAGAGATCAAGAAAGGTCAGCTTGGGGCAGCCAAGCCAGTTGAGCAGGATGAGGATGTAGCACTGTTGGCAGGACGCAAGAAAGGCAAAGGGAAGAAGCAGGCTTCCACAAGCAATGGTGGGAGCAAAGGCAAAGGTAAAGGTAAACAGGATAACACACAGAAGGACTATTCCAAGGTAAAGTGTTGGAATTGTCAGAAGATGGGACACTATGCAGTTGTGTGTCCGGAGAAGAAGAAGAAGAAGGGGAAGAACCAGAGAATGGCAGCTTCAGCAGAGGTTGAGGACTTTGCAGATCGTTTTGACCGGGAGTTTGGGTTCACTGCGTGTGAGTCCTCTAGTGCGGGATCATCTGCCATAGAGGTTCAGAGGGAGCATGCATTTCCCTCGATTAGCGGAGCATCTTCGGGTATCTGGTATGTGGACAGTGGGGCTTCACGTCACATGACAGAAGTCCGTGAGTACTTAGAGCTTTCAAAGAGTGGCACTGATATAGAGGTAGTACTCGGTGATGACAGAGTTGTTAGAGCAGTCGGTGTGGGGACATTGACATTTCAGAGGGAGTCCAAACCTCCCTTGAAGGTGTCAGATGTTCTTTATGTGCCAGGGATGAGGAAGAACCTCATATCCGTCTCAGCTTTGGAGGATAGAGGATATGAGGTACTGTTCAGGGGAGGACAAGTGTTGATGTATCCCAGGGGCACTCCAGCTGATTCAGCTAGAGTGATAGGTGTACGCCATGCAAAGGTGTACAGGTTTGCATTCCAGCCCCTTTTGGCATTGAGCAGTAGTACCGACAGCAGAGCTAGCAGTTCTGAGTTGTGTGAGATTTGGCACCGCAGGATGGGGCACATGTATCATGGAACCTTGAGGACTTTGCGGGAGATCACTACAGGTGTGCCAAATTTCAGTATTGATCACTTTGATACTTGCAGAGGATGTGCGATGGGCAAGTTTGCCAAATCCCCTTTTCCTAGCAGTGACAGCAAAGCGACTGGGATACTTGATTTGATTCATTCCGATGTGAGCGGTCGGATGTCTCATGTTTCCTTGAGTGGATATGAGTACTATGTGTTATTCATTGATGATCACTCCAGGAGGACCTGGATTTATTTTTTGAAGACCAAGAGTGAGGTCTTCAAGCGGTTTCAGGAGTTTAGAGCTCTTGTGGAGACACAGACAGGTCGGAAGATCAAGTCCCCGAGGTCGGACAATGGGGGAGAGTACACCCTTGGAGAGTTTGTTGACTATTGTGCGGAGGCAGGCATTAGGAGGGAGCTCACTGTTCCTTACAACCCCCAGCAGAACGGGGTTGCGGAGAGGAAGAACAGATCCATCGGAGGGGCTGCCAAAGCCATGTTACATGATCAGGGGTTGCCATTGTTTTTATGGGCAGAGGCCTGCAACACAGCTGTTTACTTGCAGAACAGGAGTCCGCATCGTGCCTTGGGGCACATGACTCCGGAGGAGGCTTTTTCTGGGAAGAAGCCTGATATTGGTCATCTTCGTATCTTTGGGTGCATCACATACTCCTACATACCCAAGGAGAAGAGGACCAAACTAGAGCCCACCGCAGAGAAGGGTATCTTTGTGGGCTACAATGAGACCTCAAAGGCCTTTCGGATTTACATTCTTGCACAGAGGAAAGTTGTTGTCAGGCGGGATGTGAAGTTCGAGGAGGACAGGGCCTTCAGGAGGTCACGGGAGTTAGAGTATCTGGATCAGCCAGACCCTCAGCAGCAGTTGAGTCAGTCGCAGGGATCCAGTGGGCAGGGATCAGGAGGATCCGGAGGTACATCTATGACGATGTCAGGTCCGTCAGTGGGGAGTGGCTCGCAGAGTCGGAGGGGTGGAGCTATGGGCAGCACGCAGAGCAGTCCACAGAGCAGTTCACTGGGGAGTCCACTGATGGACAGTTCACACGGTACCTCAGCATCTACAGGTTCAGGTGCAGGCAGGAGGACAGCAGACAGACAGTCAGGAGTTCAGGCTCCTGATGTTGAGGAGGAGTTTTATTCTCCGGCGGGAGAAGTGCACTCAGGGAAGAGGAAGCCCAAGTGGCTTCAGGACACCTTGAGAGATGTCACATCTGTTGCTGAGCCTAAGAGGCCGGTCAGAGAGAGCAGACCACCTGAGAGGTTTTGTAGCTATATGGCAATGGCTACCAGCATCCTTGACTCTGAGCCTTCTAGCGATGAGGAGGCAGCTAGCCAGCAGGTCTGGAGAGAGGCCATGCAGGAGGAGTATTCTTCTATCATGAAGAATGATGTTTGGGAGGTGGTGCCGAGGCCTGAGGGCAAATCCGTGGTTACTTCCAGATGGCTTTACAAGGTAAAGCATGCTGCAGATGGCAGCATTGAGAAATTCAAAGCGAGGTTTGTGGCTAGAGGGTTCTCCCAGATAGAGGGAGTTGATTATGAGGAGACCTTCGCTCCCGTGGCTCGATATACTTCGATCCGCTCCATTATATCGATAGCAGTAGAGATGGGTTGGAAGATCCACCAGATGGATGTGAAGACCGCATTTCTCAATGGCTTCATACAGGAGGAGGTGTACATTGAGCAACCACAGGGCTTTGAGGTGCATGGGAAGGAGTCCCATGTGTGCAGACTGAAGAAGGCCCTTTATGGCCTGAAGCAAGCTCCCAGAGCTTGGTACTCCAGGATAGATACATACTTGCAGGAGATGGATTTCACAAAGAGTGAGGCAGATCCGAACCTTTACTATATTGTGATAGGTGAGGAGCCTCTCATTCTGGTGCTGTATGTGGATGACTTGGTCATTACAGGTGCAGAGAGACTCATAGAGCACTGCAAGAGAGATCTTGCGACGGAGTTTGAGATGAAGGACATCGGCTTGATGCATTACTTTTTGGGTTTGGAGGTGTGGTAGGAGGAGGGGCATTTCTTCCTGGGACAGGGGAAGTATATTGTGGACATCCTTGGCAGATTCCACATGGAGGATTGTAGACCCATGTCGACACCGATGATCACCAACTGGAAGAAGCTTCATGCTTCGGATTCCGAGTTGGTGGATCCCACATTGTACAGACAGCTGATTGGTTCCTTGATGTATTTGGTCAACACTAGACCAGATATCTGTTTTGCAATCAACACGATGAGTCAGTTTATGTGTGAGCCTAGGAAGGTTCACTAGGTGGCTGCAAACCACATTTTGCGATACTTGCAGGGGACAGTGGATTATGGTCCTAGACTGAAAAGTGTGGGAGTATAGGATTAAGGTGTTACACTGATTGACAAGTAGGAAGAAGCTTCAGGAAGAGCACTTCAGGGTGTTGTTTTGGGTTGGGTTCTAAGAATGTCATGAAACCAGCCGGGAATATCAGCGCAGCCGCAGGGCACGAGTTCGCCGAGCGTGAGTATATGGCGCCCGCCTAGCTAGTTTGTGAGGCCATCTCGGCTATAAGATATGTTTGGCTATTGGCCTAGCCTATTGAGTCCTCATGATTTCATCGTGACAATCGAGCTGTATTAAACTCACTGAGAATCCAGTATTTCATGACAGGTCAAAGCATATCGGGATCAAATATCATTTCATCAGAGACTATGTTCAGAAAGGAGCTGTGAAGCTTGAGTATATTCCCACCGATGAGCAGGTTGCAGATATTCTTACCAAAGCCTTACCACGGGGCAAGCATGTCTACTTCAGAGACAAGATGGGTGTGGTGAGGAACACCTTCCTCGGTAAGAGGGAGTGTTGAAATTTGGTTACCGGAGGACAGGTGGTTCCCTAAGGCTTTGATCTTTGGCCTAGGGAAAAGTGTCCAAAGAATTTAATTTTTCTCCTAAAGTGACTTTATAAAGTTATAAAGTCAAATCTAATTTAAAAGTGACTTTAAGTGATAAAGTTACTAAAGTGATTTTATAAAGTTATGAAGTCAAATCTAATTTAAAAGTGACTTTAAGTGATAAAGTTACTAAAGTCTAATTTTAAAGTGACTTTAATAAAGTCAATGTAAAATTAGAAAGGAAAAGTGACTTTGGAAATAAATGACTAAGTGGGTCTTTATTAAAGTGGGGTGAATTAAAAAATAGAAAGTGAGATTTAATGAGCATTTAATCTCAGCCCTAGATCTCAAACTATTTCAGCCATTGGATTTAGGGATTCCCCAAAAGTCACTTAGGGTTAGGTTAAAGGAGGAAAATGAGGAAAAGGTCATTCACATGAAGCTGATTGAGAGAAGGAGAGCAAGAGAGCAAGGGAGATTTCTGAGCAGTGAGGAGAAGGAGGCAGCAGCTTGGCACACATTCCAAGGCAATATTTCAGCAAGACCGTACAACAGAGTTTGCACACAGTTCAAGGCAGATTTGGCACGCTTTCCAAGGCAGAATCCGTACAGCAGCTTGTGGCACGTTTTCCAAGGCAGCCGTACCATTTTCTGGGCACAGATTTCGAGGGAGAAGTTGTTGTTTTTGCTGCACGCTTTCCGGGGGCAAGCGCGTCACCGGCCTGTGGGCGGTGCGGCACAAAATCGGCGGGCCCTCTGTATTGTATCGTTTAATGCGAGCACGCATTCCAAGGAGGCCGTACAGCAGCATTTATTGTTGTTTTGCACGCAAAAAGAGGAGGTCGTACAGCAGAAATTAATGCTGTAATTTCTGGGCACGTTTTTCAAGGAAATACGCACAGCATTTATTGCTGGTTCAGTTTTACTGTCTGCACATTTTCCGAGGCGGTGGTTAAGCACGGAAAACGAGATAAGTTGTAAAAGTCTGTTTGCTGATTTTTTTGCTGAATATTTCTCTCACTGTAAAAAGCATTTTTCAGAAATAAGAAGGAGCTCTCAAACTGGTTTTCCCCAAGAGTTGTAGGGGGTTTTTCCAGGGTCATGTTGACCAAAAATATGTGTGTCAAAATGTGTGACTGTTTTTATGCTTGCTGATTTTTAATTCTGCATTTTCTAGCATTCTGAAAAATTTCCAGAATTTGTGTTTTCAGCAAAATTTATTTTCCAGTTTGTTAAATGTATGGATATGGGAAAGGGCATTTAACTATTTTGGAGTAATAAGGTGAAAACTGAAAACCGGGGTGGAAAACTATAAATTTCTACATCTACAAACCCATACTCGTTTTCTGCCTTTGTAATATCTTTGAGTCTTCCCAACTACCCACTTGGACCTCCTCAACAATTTTTGCAAACTTTAGACTTCATGAGTCTTGGATTCCGTTACAGGAGGTCGAATTCCCTTTCGGACTTCAAATCTTCTTATAAAACAGGCATCAAACACTTCGTATTGACTACAATAACATCACAAGAAGTCATTCATCCTCAGAAGATGCTCCATTCTGCTCATAATTAACTTCGGGAGGTTTCCTTGCCTCAAAAAATTCGTATTAGTTGCCTCAAACAAATTTTTGGTGCCTCAAATTTCGTCTCACTACTTATTGAAGACTATTGACTGCCTCAGAAAACTCATCACTTACTAAGAATTTCGCTCAATCTTTAGAGGAGCTCGGATTATTAGCAGCAATGTTTGTCACAAAGTTCGGCCTAAGTACTTAAGAAACTACAGAAAGACAAAACACTTTGCACACAATCATAGAGGATTCTGGTCCAGATCTTTGCTAGCTTCAGGAAAAATTGTTTCAGGAGTACGACACAATGTTAGGCTATTCCAAAACTTCATCTAACCTTTAGATCGACTCACATGGCCTAAAAAGGTGCTTGGATTTGTCTTGCCACAGATGAAGTTGTTCTGGAATGATTTTCCTTAATGAGCCTCCTCACACCAAAGATAATCAGAAAAAGAAGAAAATAGGAAAATAGAGAGAAATAACTTTATCAACTAGGGTGGACTCTTTCACCATCAAAATTGATAGGAAAAAGGGGTCTTAAAACCCTCAAAGCCCCGGGCTCAAAGAAAATCAGAGATAATCGATCCAATCCAATGATGATCCAATTGATTTCATCCCTCTTGTATTCATAGATTTCTTTGAGGGGATCTTCCTCCTTAATTGATTAAGTAAATTTTACTCCAAACCCCAATTTTGGGCTTCTTTGCCCAGCTGCCCCAAAGCTTGCCCAACATAAAATATTTTGGGGTTTTTTCTCCTTTATTGAGGACTATAGACTATGGGGATTTATAGGCTATTTCATCCTTCATTCTTCCTCAATTTGAAGAGGACATTACAACAACCTCTCCCAATCTCGAAAGTTTTCTTGGGCACATATTCCATCGGTGAAGGCTTGCCATGACTTGGTTAAACCCAATAAAGAAAAATTCACTAGATCTCTATCTAGAATTGTCTCACCCACACCAGCCAACTCTTCCTTTACTTTAGAAAACTTGGTGAGCTAAGAAACCACCGAATTAGACTTGGACATTTTAATGCTCTTGACCTTATCCTTCAGCACCAGCTTCCTAGCCTCGCTCAAACCCTGATAGAGACCAATGATGGAAGTTCACATTTATTTGGCTTTCCTCTTCCCAGCCAGGTGAGGGATAATGTGGTCTTTGACTACCTCTGAGATAATCCTTCTTGCCCTGTCATCCATCTTGTTATGTTGAGCCAATTACTAAGGATATGTGGGTGCAGCTAGGACATTATCAACAAAATCCCAAACACCTTGTTCCTCTAGCACCATTGTTATCCTTTCACGTCAGAAACAGAAGTTAGACACATCATCCAGTTTGTCTTCAAATCTGAGACCTTGATATCCCATACTGCCAAATTAAACTATTGAATACAAATCACACTGGTAAAATCAATGCGCACACCTCAGAACTCTAACGACCAAATTGATTTGATGACTTGCTCCTTCTGAATCACAAAAACTTCTCCTAAAGATAAAATATGTGCTTGGTCTTCAATCAAAGACTGCGCTCTGATACCATGTTAGATTTCCTTAAAACCCAGTAAACTGATTTGCAATTTCTAAGTGTAGAACCCAGAAACACAAATAATAGATACTTTGGAAACTTAAATCACAAATACATCGAGTTTTCTAACTTAATATGCACAACGGAAAATAAATCAGAAGACAAACACATCAAACCATAGAACAAAAGATATACCTAGGAAACCACAACTTTGAGGGAAACCTACAACGTTGTGTGTGTTTTATTATTCTTCTACAACAAAAGAATTTCTTCTGAGAATTACAACAAGGGAAAAACTTCCTAGCATTTCATAGAAATATAATTGATCAATCCTCCAAGATAAAACAATCTGATCACTGCCTCCTTTATCTGCAAAAAGGTCGCAAAAATTTGTTTGTCTACTCACACATACGAGCGCAAATTCTCTCCTCCAACGCACACGTGTGAATTGGAGTTGCGCAACTGATCTCAGGGCTAAGGCAATTCAGCCTTTACTTGATCTAAACCTCTCTTAGAAGTTGAACCTTTATGAATTGTTGAACTCTCGACTCTTCTTGCGTTGCGCTCTCATGCCTGCTTGTGCCAACTGACTTGCCACAAACTTGCTTTATCTCCTCTTATAATTTCGATCTCAACCCTAATCTCCTTCTCAACAGTTGAGATTAAATTGTGAAAAATGGATGAGATTAAATCATAAGTTAACTTAGGAAATTTTACTTTTTCCTAAGTCTAACTTTAGGAAATAGTTAAATAAATTAATATTCTACTAAAGTGGCAGTCTTATGTGTTCTTTTGCTAGTCTTATGTAATGTCCCCAACCGCTTATGAGAAATAAGAAGGGGGATCTGCTAGCCTGATAAGGTTTCAGTATGCTAGGATAGGAAGAATTAATCAAGGAAACACAATTTGCCTAGGAGAAAACATTACAAAAGATAAAGTGGTGAAAAGAGGGACATGGGTCCTAGGCTAATGAAAAGTCACTTTTAAATTGTAAAGTGAGAAAACCCACTAGAGTTATCGAGTGTAAAAACTCTGGTAAACTTTATAAGTATATATTATTATTGATGAAAGATGAGATGATTACAAGTGAGGATCACCGAGGCTTTAAATATAGCCTTATGGTGTCCCTTGGCGAAGAGGCATGATCGTTGATCATGCCCTTCCACATTAATAAACCTAAGATAACTATATTTAACTAATAATTAATAAAATATACATAACATTTCCCCTCTCTTAAAGATGCTTTGTCCTCAAAGCATACGTAACGATGGACAATGTTGACGAACGCCTGGGTTTCTTGAGCGGCGGGCTCTTGCTTCCCACATTTTAAAAAGATCGTGGAGCATCTTCTCGAGTTCAATCTTTTGGTGATGTGGATAGCGACAAGATTTGATATTGACAGGGTCGGATCCTGTCTTGACTTCTATTGGATGTTTGATTTTTCTATCGGGAGGTACTTTTATGGGTAGATCTTGGAATACTTTTTTGTGTTTCTGAATGCGTCCTTGTACTTCTGGCGACTCTTCGTGGTTCCTTTTTAGATTTGGAGGTAAGTTACCAATAATTATTGTCTGATGCAACTTCTCCTCATCATCAAACATTCCCTTCTTAATAACCATATCTGCTTCATCACCGAAGGCCTCAACAGCTTCTGGCGCTGTATCAGTGGTTTCGGCTGTGTTTGTCTCTTCCCATTTTTCTTTCAAATCTGGGGATGAAACATTTTGTTGTTTATAAGCATCTGTATTTTCATGGTTTCTTTCATTTTCAACAACTATGTCTGTTGTTGCATCTGTGATAGCAGTCATGTTGAATTCTTTATGTGGCTCCTTCACCAACATTGTTTCTTTTTCTACCATTGGATTTTCATTTATATAAAAGTTCTCAATAACTTTTGTTGTTGCATTACTGGCTTTATCAGTGGACTGAGTTGCATTTTCTTCTCTTGGTTTCTCAGCTCTATAACTTTCATGGTTGATTTCAGAGTCTTTGCTTCTAGGTATTTCAACACTATAGTTTTCATGTGAGTTGATTTTCAATTCAACCTCATTCAATTGCTCTTTTTCAAACATGTTATATTCATGATTATGATCTGAATTTTCTGAATCATCTGAGTTGTTCTGTTGACTATGTTCAATATTTGGGACTATTGGTTTTTGCGTCAGATTAAACTCGTTCAACATGGCGTTTATTTTCTGCATTGCTTTATTCTGATTATCTGTGGCCTCTCTATGGTTTAGCCAAATTTGTCTTTCTATCCGATTTGTCGTATCTTGAAGCCTTTTAATGTCGTTGGAGTATCCTGCAACTGTACCTTCAAGATCGACTAATCTTTTGCTAAAGTCTTCGGAATCCTTATTGATCTGTTTATTGAGATCCAGCAATTTCTTCTGGAAATCGACCATCGACATTGATGACGTCATACTCCTTGTAATTAGGGCTTATCCCCTTTTCCTTAAAAGCTTTGTCCTCAAAGCTGTATTTTTTTGACAATTTTCTTCACTTAAGATTTATCTTCTTTGGCATATGTCATTCACCACTGGTATCTTCTCTTGTGATGTTGTCTTTGAAAATAGATTCTTTTTTTTTTAATAATAATAATAATAATTATTATTATTATTTTATTATTTGAATTATATATATATATATGGGGAAAAAAATTGTTAACTTTGAAAAGTCACGTTGTTTTGAAAAGGGAGAATGGGTTTTAATACCATGGGCAATTACCATGGGTTTTTGTAACGACTTGTTCTCAAGTTATACGCAAAATAATATTAGCATGTATACGATATACGCATTTGATAGCTACACATGCATATATCGCGCACATCGCACTAGTACACCTACCTACTAATATCAAGATTACCTAAGTTAAAGATTTAATATTAAGATTAAAGATTAACTAAGTATAAATTATATGAAAAATGACTAATAAAAGAAAATAATTTAATTTAATTAAAATATAAAGTTAATTCATTAAGTTAAAAATGAATATTCAAATATTAAAAATTAATCTTAAAGAGTACTTAAATGTAAGTCAAATGCTCCATAAAGAAAACAACCGTATATTCCACCTCCATAAATATATTCATATCCACGTTAATGTGAATCACATCACCATAAATACATATAATATCAACATTAATGCGGATAAGATCTCGAGAGGTAAGAGGCGGTGGAGGAGGGTTATTTAAGTGATGAAATATGGAGGAGAGGGGGCATGTGTTTTGGGCAAAAACAAATTCTGCTTGAAAGAGATAAACTGTCTAGGAGGGAGACTCGGTGTTCTTGGAATTCTGGGCACGGGGGCAGAGGAGGCATCCTCTGGGTTTAGGATTGTTTCCTAAATTTGTTGGGAGGAACCGAGTGTTTCTGTAATCTGTCTGCTGCGTTCACGAGAGAACCACCGCTCAAGAAATCTTCAGCTCACTTCAGGTTTTGTTTCTGGTTTTCAGGTATTCCTCTATGTATAGATAATTACTTTTGTAAGTTGAAATTTCAATTTAAGCTATTACGCTCCTCTCATTAGATTTTATACTTAAATCAAAAATCAGATAAGTGCATGTAAGAAATCATAGGAACGAGTCTTTACAGCTTTCAAAACCACGAGCTTGTAAACCACGAGCAATTACTCTTCTTTATTTATTTTTCCTTTTTAATTTTAATTTGTCTTGGTATGCACATATATGTACTTCTTTATATATATCTCTTTTTTCTTTTTCTTTTTTTTCTTTTGGAACTATTTCTTTTAAATATTTTTTTTTCCTTTTAATTTATTCCCCCCTTTATGTTAAATTTCCTTCTCTCTTTTAAAAATTTCTTCCTTTTTTTTTTAAAAACAAATGTTGCTGCCCAAAGCACTTGGTTTTAAAAAAAATCTGCAATTCTGGAATTTTCTTGTAATTCCTTAATTTCTTCAGCAATTGTGCACTTAGTTTTAAAAATTTCTGCAATTTCCTTAGAAATTCTTTAATTTGATGATCACACAGATCCAGAAGAGCGATGGCTCCGATACCAATGGAGTGTAAAAACTCTGGTAAACTTTATAAGTATATATTATTATTGATGAAAGATGAGATGATTACAAGTGAGGATCACCAAGGCTTTAAATATAGCCTTATGGTGTCCCTTGGCGAAGAGGCATGATCGTTGATCATGCCCTTCCACATTAATAAACCTAAGATAACTATATTTAACTAATAATTAATAAAATATACATAACAAGTTACTATTACAATAAAAGGGTAAAAAGGTGGCAAAAGTGGCAAATGAGTTATAAAAAGGGAAAATGAGGAGTCTCTCCTCATTTTTGCATTTATTCACTTGAAAAAAAGAATTTTGGACAGCTCTTGAGAAAGAGACTACGGTTTTTGGAAACCCTCATTCTGGTTGTTGGTTTCAGTGTTGAAACTATACACCCTAGCTAGTGTTGGGGCGGAATCACTTAGATTTCGTCATTAGGCTTCATTGTTTGAGAAGATAAAGGCATTAGCAAAAAGGAGTCCGTTATAATGGTGTTATCAGTTGATTTTACATTTTGTTATTGTGTATTCTATAATCTCTTTGTCGACCAAGACATCTTAGTGCTTATGGGCCAAAATCTGAGAACCCTTTCTCCTTGTTGGTCAAGTTTGTCGACTAAGGAGGGTTGTTATATATCATTCCGCATGGCCGAGTTAATACTGAGTTTGTAGGCCGAGTTTGACTTCCTTGTTGAGGGTTGAGTCCCATTTATTTTGCTCACTGAGTTGGGCTATTCGAGAAGTTGGGTATCACTAATAAAAGGAGGTTGAGATATTTCTCTCTTGTTGCAGGTTGAGTTGCATAAAGAATTCAAGTCCCTTGTTGTCCATTCTAAGGAGCAAAGCTAATATATGAGGTCACGTTCCACCATCCATTTGTGGGTTGAGTATCTTCATTGAAAGAGGTCAAGTTATGTTAGTTTCCTAAAGTCAAATTCTTCCCTATCCTGGTTGACCAAGTTCATTGTCCAATCAGTCTTTGGCTACATGAGTTATGCCTATATTTGTGGGTCGTGGTACCCATCTTATTGGGATCTTGAATATCGGATATAACTGTTTGACAAAACTACCCACTTACAAACTCAACAAAACTGAGAAATATTTGTGGGAAATTTTTAGCACTTTGAATAAGATAACAATGAAAAACAAATTTCATATTCCTTTCATAGATGAAATATTGGATGAACTCCGTTGAGCTAAGTATTTTTCCAAGCTAGACTTGCAATTGAGATACTACCAAATCAGAGTAAGGTTAGACGATGGGGCGAAAACTGCTTTCCAAACTTATGAATGTCTACAAATTCAAATTGATACCCTTTGGGTTAACTAACTCTCCAACCACCTTCCAAGCAACCATGAATGAAGTGTTTCAACCCTGCCTAAGGAAGTTTGTGTTAATTATCTTTGATGACATTCTTGTATATAGTAAAATATGGAATGAACATCTGAGGCACTTGGAACGAGTTCTCTCTCTTTTAGAAGAGAACCAATTTTATACAAAGAGGACAAAATGTACTTTCGAAAAAAGAAGTAAACTATTTGAACAGAGTTGCAAGGGAGTGCCCCCCCCCCCCTCCCCCCTTTCAAATTTGCTCTCGAAGCGTGCTCCGAGCGAGAGCGCATCGAGAGCACACTCCCGCAAAAATCGCTACCTGGCTTTCTTCGCCATAAAAAAAAATAAATAAAATAAATAAATCACAAAGATGTTCCAAATGCAATTTTTTTTCAAAGAAACAAGAGTTTTTGAGTGGGGTGGCCTAATATTCAAGCCTATGGCCCTAGTATTGACATGTATTTCATGGTAAAAGTAACATTCTCCTTTATCTTTCATTTTAATCATTTTACTTAAATTTATAACATTGCCATGAAAGGACTCAGGATGTTTGAGAGTGGGTCCAAACTCAATGGATTTCATATGGAGAAAGCAGAATTTTAGATCTCAATCAAAATCCAGCAGACTTATCAGTTTTTCAGGATTTCAAGAATGGAGGGATTGCAATGTTTCCATTAGATTTTGTCATGTACTAAGGTATTGAACTCGTATTTAATCAAAAGCACCAAGCCCTTATGTACCTTGATCTTAGTGACATTCGCTGTCGAACTCCTCTATCATGACCTAACTAAAAATGTACCCATCACTCAAGCAAAATCTTGACTTGACATACTATGTTTTTTCTATCTTATGTCAATGCTTAGAGGGTGACATTAATGACAAAGATCCTAAGATAGACAATAATTTTGATGATATGTGGGTATTTGTTGTAGCAAGATTTTTTTGTATGTTAGAGGCCATCTAGACCCTATTTATTGATGTATTTTCGGTTCAAAGATGGATTGCACTCAATGCTAATTTGGTTATGTGCACCCTAACTAAAAATGTACCCATCACTCAAGCAAAATCTTGACTTGACATACTATGTTTTTTCTATCTTATGTCAATGCTTAGAGGGTGACATTAATGACAAAGATCCTAAGATAGACAATAATTTTGATGATATGTGGGTATTTGTTGTAGCAAGATTTTTTTGTATGTTAGAGGCCATCTAGACCCTATTTATTGATGTATTTTCGGTTCAAAGATGGATTGCGCTCGATGCTATTTTGGTTATGTGCACCCTTACATGCTATATAATTGAGTACTTGTAATTTGTGGACCTGTGGTTGATGAAGATTATAACTAATAGATGAATGATGTTATATGGTTTAATCCATGTTTTTAAGTTTTTTATCACTAATTCATCTTCCTACATGCTTTTGTTGATATATATGCATCAAAATATATAAAAACACATATTATATAAAATCCGCTCCCAAAATTGCTCCCTGCCAGGAGCTTTTTAAAATGTTGCTCCCCGCTCCCACTTTCTGCTTCCTCTCCCAAGCAGCCATGTATCTGAGACGTGATATTATGGGAATGAGTGAAGGTAGATCCCAACAAAATTAAGGCTATTACAAAGAGGCCCAAGCCAACTAATATTTCCAAGTTAAGGGGATTTTTGGGTTTGATGGGATACTATTGAAGGTTTATTCAGAATTACGCTCACATAACTCTTCCCCTAACAAACCTTTATAAAAAGAACTCATTCCAATGGAATGATAAGCAGAAAGATGTTTTTTAATATTAAAGGGAAATATGCCCACAACACCTGTATTAGCATCTACAAATTTTTCAAAACCTTTTGTAGTCAAGTGTCATGCTTTAGGTTTCAGAATAAGCGCAATATTGATACTGGATGGCCATCCTATAAACAACATATTCTCCAATATACATATTAACATGGTCATGCAAATCCAATTACCAACACATACAATCACAAATCATCATAGTTATAAAGATCACACATCACCCTATGATGGATGGTAAAAAGACAAAATGCACATCATAATTAGTATTTGCTGCAAGAAATATGACAGAACCAACTAATTTCAATTGAATTAAAACTATTTTTACAAGGATACAATTAGCCTATATGTTCTTTCTAATTCAAGAGAAAACAGGCAATTCACTGATGTGAATTCTAGAATCTAAATTAATATGTGCAAAACATAGAAAACGCCTCCAACTCATATACTCTGAGAGATTGAAATCAGATCAAACATTGAAGCCACCAAGCTTACTTCTCGATGATCCTCCTGAACACTTTGACTGCACTGAAATAAAAAAGGCAGCAGCTCTGGCCACTCTCCTGCTGGAACTGCATACTTCGCAACCACACTTACAACATTCGCACTAGCTCTTCTGACAGGTGGGCTGAAAAAACATCAAAACATTTAATACAATATTCAGTTAAATATATTGGAGCAATATATGCTAGATAAAATTATCTATATGTATATATATATATATATATAGTAGTTACCAAAAAAAAAATGTTTACTGATATAAGCAGTGTTCCCAAAAGACAAAACAGTTATTTTCATCGTGTTAGTGGAGGCAAAAGTTAGTTCTTCAAGAAAGTGCTGTCCCATGTTTTCACGGATAAATCATAGATAAGGTTGAAATTTGATATGTAGCTATGTCTGGTTGACAGATGGTAAAGTAACATAACCATCATGCCATTTAAGTAGGAAAATTACCTCAGAACCTTTTCCTTATATTCAGATCTTCTTCCTTGAATTCGATGCTCAAATGAAACGGTCTAGCCCCTATATATACTTGTTCAACCATGTGGAAAGACATGACAGTTGGGGTGGAGGGCCGACTTGTGCATTATATTTAATAAAACCCGACCTGTGCATTATATTTATCAAAGCCGTCATAACCTTTAAAAATTACCCCTTTGAGCTGTAATAAGTCCACATGCAGAGGTGTTGAACAGCAACAAATTTATTCTTCAGATGGCAATCCTTTATCCATATCCTATTCTCAAAGGAAAAAAGCTATAGTAGATTCCTCTTCACTTTATTACAATGCTAAATTTAAATTTTATACCACGAGACAGTGCCCTCATCTCTTTATTTGCATGCAAGTTTAGGCACAGAAAAATACTGCTGATATCATGCATAAAGAGGGATGTTTTGGGGGATGACAATAACACCTAAATCAAGATAAGATCAGCCCTTATCCCCATGCAAATCAGTTAAAAAAAACAACTTTCAAATGCTGATAAGAAGGGCATAACAATAGATCTAAATCAAATAAGGATCAACACTCATCACAAGAGTGTTATAACGCAGTCAGCGCCCTCATCTTCATGCATAACAGCCCAATAGTGTATTCTTTCAATATTGCTATATTATGTGAGGTATCTGTTGTAGATGAATAGAACCTTTTGGGTGAATGAACTTTACTTTAGAAAGGCTGCCAGTGAACCTTTCAAGTCTGGATCAAGGACAAACCTGGTCCTTGCTTCCCTTGCTTTGACATCAATGACAAACCACTCAACATTCAAATAGTGAATTTACAGCATTCGTTTAAGTAGATCACAAGGTATAGAATAGTTGGTTTAATCACCTTTGATGAGTAACCAACTTAGACAAGGAGATAGATTTCATATTCCCATTCACACTGCAACTTCAGGGAGGTGGGATCAATGACATCATTTATAAGCCATTCAATGTCACAATCTTCATGCTATGGATACCTAGAGGTGAATGACCATCCACAAATGGGAAAAACCATGAAATGCCTTTCACGCAAGTATTGAAAGTGCTGGAAGTTAAGGAATATCGAGTCAGTGATTCAATACTCCTTGGTTTGTTCTTGATCATAGCATAGGTCCCTTTGCCATCAATGACAATACTTCAACAATTTTCACATTTTCTTTTAATCAAATTGTTTTCATACTCTAACAGAGTAATATGGGGTGGCAGGAGGGGGAGGGATTCTCCTTAATCCCGACGGAATCACAGAAGAGAGATATGCTTGGGGCCTAGGAAGGAAGATAAATAACCAAGCTGAGGCTTATGGGTTATTCCTCGGGCTTTCTCTGACTCAAAAAAAGGGCATCAAGGAAATGCAAATTCTAGGGGACTCCATGCTGATAATAAAGCACGTGAGATACAACTCAGCAACACAAAACATGATTATAAACCAAATCATAAAGCGCTCCCAAGGCATGATCCCTCTCTTTGATCGAGTTACATTTTTCCACATCCTAAGAGGAAATAAACAGGAAGCGGACAGGCACGCAAATTTGGCCTGTCGGATGAATGAGGAAAGTAGTAATGTAAATGGTATAGAGGAAACGATATTCATTCCTTAATCATCGTTAAGAATTTCAAAAATTTGATCGTGGAGTGTACTCCTGGTAGGATCAAGAATTTCGGTAAAAAGAGACAATTTGGTTTAATTTGGTTTGCCTATTTATCCTCCCTGCTCCCCCCTCTTTTCCTTTCACCATTCCGCTCATCCCCTCCCCCCATCCTCCCCCTTACCCTTTATCCCCGGCCTCTCCCCTTCCCTTTCCCCCGTCACCCTTCTCCTTTGCCACCCTAGATGCCTCATTGCAGCCCACACTATCCCTTATCCCCTAGCCCCTGTCCCATCGACCTTAATTTCTCCTCGCCCTTCCTCATGCCTCGTGCCATCTTTTTTATTGAGATTATGTTGCAGCGTGGCTGCTTTCAATATGTTCATCCTACACTTGGATTTGGGAGGTCTCCCAACATGAGAACTCAGACTTCACCTCCTCGTACCAGTCGCAGTGGCCGGCGATTCAGCGAAGGAACCATGCGAAATTTGGGAGATGGTGAGAAGCATTTAATCCCTCTACTCTGAAATGGTCAGTTCGCGCGAGGGATGAAGGCGTGGGAAAAGATGAAGGACGCATTGAAGAGAAGAGAAATCAATGTGGAGCATTGGGTTTTCAGCATCATGAGTACCCCTAATCAATCCTGCATCAGAGTTTGGACCAACATCTCCTTTAAATTGAGTAACGGTATGATCTTCTGCTTCAGAATTTGGTCAGTCTCTACTCGGGGGATTTACGCCAAGGCCCAGCCATCATGGCAAAGGATCCTGGGCAGTCTGCATAATTCAATGCCAGAGTTTTTGGCACGATGGAGGTGAATTGTATTGAGGGCAATTGGGGGAAGGTGTTGGGCATCGGGAAGGGTGGCAACACAGTCGCTAAGCTCGGTGGTGACTCGGCATCAGTTCTTCTTGTCTGTAAGTAGCATAATTGGGGCATAATTGGGTTGGGGGTTCGCAGCATCTCAATGGGTAGTCACTCTGGTCTCTCCCCTGAAGTCAAAATGAATGTGAGAAGCAATTCTGAAGAAGAACGCTCGGTGTCGGGTTCTTGGTGTCGTCATCGGCCTTGGTCGGGTGGGCCACGGGGGTGTTTGGCACAGGAGGGTGGCAGACTTACGCATACTTGCGAAAGCTGCGAGAAGGAGCATTTGGAAATCAAGGAGGATCTAGCAATTGTACAGAGGTGCATCCACAAAAAACAAAAAGAGGCGTTGGAAATGCAGGGGCACCAAATCGAGAAAAATGAGCACATTCGGCAATTGGAGGATGAGGTGGATGCTCTAAGACAACAACTTGAGCACCTGAAGCTCGAAATGGTCGAGAACAGCCCAAGGACTGTTGAAGAAGACACTGGAATTGATCTCAAGAGTCCAGCGTCGATGGAGGAGTAAAAAGTATTTTCTGTTTGTTTCATGCATGTTTTTTGATGGCAAACTGTAAATTTTTGTAGATGTTCTATGCTTGGAGCAACTTTACTTTTCTCACAGCAATCATACAAATAGTTAAGTAAAATGCAGATAAAACATATAAGTGGATCTTATAGAAGACAAATCAGAAACAGGAAAAATGTGGTGGTGCGTTACGGCGGTCAACAGGATGCTTCAACCAGCAAAGTCTCCTTGGTCAGCCAACCCAGAATGTGTCACAACAGTCCTCCAATCAGCAAATGAGTCAACCCAAGTCAACTCCAAAAAGTCAACGCGACGACGGATTGGTCAGCCGCGGCCTCGATTTCTGTGCCAAACAGTACGGCCTTCCAAAATCGAACTTCTCACCAAATTTCAGCCCATTCGTTTGGTCAACGCTGGTCAAACTTCCAGCAAAACCCTAGCTGCAGCAACTCGTCCTTCAGCTCAGCCGTACAGAAATTCGTCCTTCTTCTTCACACGTGTGGGCTGGAAATGTCTTCTAAGGAGCTCGTACTACATCAGATGATAGAAGAAGATGTGTGTTGTGTTGTGATGAAATGCTCTCCAACTTTGCCTGTATTTATATCCATCATTGGGGTGTGTGACACATCTGCTGGGGGTGTGAAACCTTAAGGCCGACCTGCACATATATTTTATTATGAATAATAAATTCAAAATAAATGTTCTGCTCATCGGATTAAGACATATTATATATGGATTTTACACCTCTCCGAAAGAGGAATCCAACAAAAATATTAGCCTCTTAATCTGAGCATCATAACATGGAGTTTGGACCTAGTTGTCCAAATTTAACACTCCTTTCAACTAGGGAAGACTCCATCCATGGGAAGACTCCATCCATCCCAAATCTGAAATCAAACATCGTGCGTCATCCAAGTAACTTGCTTCTTTGGCCTCTTTGTTGAGAACGAAGTGGGTCGGTCACCAAAACATCATCCGGCGACATAATCGGTCCAGGAGGTTCCTCTATCAGGCTCATAAAAGAGTTCCAGCCAACCCAAAGTTGGTTCATCCGACACAGAAGTGGGCAAGGTTCGAAACCTCACTAGACTTGATCCCAGATCAAGTGGTTGGACACGTGCCATCCTAGACATAGAGAGTACGACAATCTTCGATGCGTCCATCGGTCTTTGCTACTAGTCTCTAGCTTTTCCCACCTCATTGGCCAAATGAGAGGTACTTCCCATGAGTCCGAGACTCTATGGGTAGGATGCATACGGGGCACGAGATAAATGAGAGCGGGCAGGCTCAATAATCACAAGGGTGGGGCGAGCATTATGAGTGCTTATAGCTCAGGAAGCTATCCCCAAAGCCCCCTGGAGCTCCCGAGCTCATCGTCCAACAGGACCCACATCATAAGGTCTTTCCGACACAGACTCACGGAAGGTTAGAACCTTCCCCGGGAGCAAATGAGAATATCCATGACCTACTCATCAGTTCCTATATGATCGAGCCTTACAGCACCTCGGTGTACCATATACCGGATAAAGTGGTACCTGATATCAATATGCTTGGATCGATCGTGGAACACGGGATTCTCGGAAAACTAAATCCCACTCTGGTCATCACAGAGTATCACGGTGGTATCTAGCACATGTCCCGAAGCAGCGCACTAAGAGCTTCGCCTTGGCTGCTTCACAGCGAGGCCATACTAGCGTGATATGTTCGACTATGATTGTAAAGCCACTTCAACTCTGCTTCCTGCTCATCCATGATATCGAAGAAAATCCAAGTGTGAAGCCGCATCCCGATGTGATTTTACGATCCACCACACTGCCAACCCAATCGGAATTGGTATAGCATCAGTATATCCACGGAGTATCACACTCCCGGCAGTGTACCTCAGCCCATGGTTTATCGTGCCCTGAAGATATCTCAAAAGATTCTTGGCACCAACCCAGTGAAAATGATGAGGCTCAACCATCTGTTGACTCAAAGTGTTCACTGCAAAACATATGTCCGGACGTGTGTTCACTAAGAACATCAAAGCTCCTATGAGTTGACGATACTCGGTAGGATTGGCCAAGATAGGCCCAGCAGCGCTGCCACTCAACTTCTTAAAGTTGAGTTCCATCGGTGTCGACACGGACTTACAGTCCACCATTCCAAATCTTTCCAGAAGCTTCACAATGTATTTTCCTTGAGAAAGGAAAATCTCTCCAGGTCTCTGCCAGACCTCCAGGCCTAGGAAGTAGTGCATCGGTCCTAGGTCCTTCATCTCGAACTCAGCAGCGAGCTCCCTCTTACATTGATGAATGAGAGGGTCAGCACCTGTCAGGAAGAGGTCGTCCACATACAGCACTAGAATGAGAGGCTTCCCTTGCACAACCTTGAAGTAAAGGTTCGGATCAGCATTACTTCGAGTGAAGCCCAGCTTCATCAAGTAACTATCCATCCTCTCGTACCAAGCTCTGGGTGCTTGCTTTAACCCATAGAGGGCTTTCTTCAATCTGCAGACATGAGTGTCTCGATCCTAAACTTCAAATCCCAGAGGTTGTTCTACATACACCTCTTCTTTTATTGTACCATGCAGAAAGGCGGTCTTGACATCCATCTGATGAAGACTCCATCCTTGCATAGCAGCAAGGGCTATGATTGATCGAATGGTGGTATATCGTGCCACGGGTGCAAATATGTCATCATAGTCAATTCCTTCCTTTTGAGAGAAGCCACGGGCAACAAACCTTGCCTTGAACTTTTCAGCACTCCCATCAGATCCATGTTTGATCTTGTAGAGCCATTTTGCGGTGACAACAGATTTGTCCTTCGGTCTCGGGACCACATCCCGGACATCATTCTTCATTATGGACTCATATTCTTCGTGCATAGCATCCTTCCAGACTTGATGCTTTACGGCTTCCTCAAAAGATCCAGGTTCAGATTGTACAATAGTACTCATGGCAGCTAGATACCCTTGGTATCTACACGACTTCTTGCTTTCTCAGAATGTCCCCCTTGGGGCAGCATGACCCTCAGCATCTTCGAGGGTGTCCCTGAGCCATGATGGTCTCTTTCCTAGTGAAGGGGGTGGATCAATAGGGTCCATTGGCCCTTCAATATCAGGCATAGTCTCATCCTGGGGTTCTTCCAGATTTCCAGGTCTTTCTTCATGATTTTCTTCAGATCTAGGAAGATCTACTACTTTCTTCAAGGAAGCATCTTCGTCAAAAGTGACATCATGGCTTATTTCTACTTCCCTTTGACCGGGTACATAGACTCTATATGCCTTAGAAGTCTCACTGTAGCCCACAAACATTCCTTTCTTCCCAGTAGCATCCAGCTTACTTCTCTTTTCTTTCGGCACATGAAAATAGACAGGACATCCAAAAATTCTAAAATGTGAGACATCGGGTTTCTTACCAGAGAAAACCTCTTCGGGAGTTTTGGAGTCCAGAGCGGAATGAGGGCATCGGTTTTGAATGTACACAGCAGTATTTGCAGCTTCTCCCCACAGAAACTTCGGTAGACCCTGGTCACATAGCATGGCACGGGCAGCTTCCACAATAGTCCTATTCTTGCGTTCACCAACACCATTCTGCTCAGGAGTATATGCAGTGGTAGTCTCCCTCTTAATGCCAGCTTCTCTGCAAAAGTCTTTGAACTCATTTGACTCATATTCAGTACCATTGTCGGTCCTCAAAATCTTGATCTTCTTTCCGGTCATATTTTCCACAAAGGCTTTGAAGGTACGGAACCACATGAAAGCCTCATCCTTCTTCTTCAAGAAGTATATCCAGGTTTTGCGAGAGAAGTCATCAGTAAATGTCATGTAGTAAGAACATCCCCCGAGGGATGTCACGGGCAACATACCAGATAGATCAGAATGGACCAGTTGCAATATATCAGATGTCTTTGTGACACTTGAGGGGAAAGGTCCCCTTGTATGTTTTCCTTCGGCACAGCCCTTACATACACCTTCATGATTATTTCCAAAGTCAGGCATCCCTGTCACCACCTTCCTAGCTTCGGGAAGGGCCTTGTAATGAAGGTGTCCAAATCTTCGGTGCCATAGTTCGGTTTGACGGATAGTATCACAAGTCATAGCTCCCAACGGACTCCCTCCAACCTGGTAGAGTGTACCAACTCTAAAACTAATTGAGATAGCTTCCTTGAAGCTCTTCTTCCACATGAGTACCTTTCCAT
Organism: Pinus albicaulis; assembly: GCA_034641835.2. Classification (NCBI taxonomy): domain Eukaryota; kingdom Viridiplantae; phylum Streptophyta; class Pinopsida; order Pinales; family Pinaceae; genus Pinus; species Pinus albicaulis. Next base: position 1,416,860,228 of record CM076574.1, on the reverse strand, counting down.
CAGAGAAAGTTACATTGAATCCTTTGTCTTCCATGGCAGATACAGACACAAGGTTCTTCTTCAATTTAGGTACATAGAGTACATCTTGCAAACGTAGGACTTGTCCTTGAGACAAGTGGAGGGTCACAGTCCCTGTTCCTTTCACGGGATATGTGGCATTATCCCCAAGGATAATTTCTAGATTAGTATCCCTTTCAACCATGTCAGAAAGTGCTTCCTTGAATCCGGTGATGTGTCTTGAGGCTCCACTATCAATTAGCCAGACATCCATAGTGTCGGGCGGAGATGCAGCTGAGAGAGCAGATACCAGAATATACTCATTTCTTTTATCAACAACATTAGACTCCTCATACCTGGTATTTCTAGACCTTTTAGAAGGTTGATTGTTTCCACCAAAGTGAGCCTTCCTCTTTCCTTTGGATTTGTCATTTCTTCGATTCCCATTCCTTCGGTTGTTGTTATCATCACTATCGGGAGAATCCTTCTTGAAGGGGCATTCTCTAGCATAGTGACCAGGCCTATGGCAAGTGAAACACTTGCCCTTCTTTTCTTGAGTCTTCGTTCTTCCTTTGTCCTTAGGACCACCAGAGTTCTTCTTTCGAGAATGAGCACCATAGGCAGCATTTCTGTCATTATCGAATTCCTTCATCCTGGTTTCTTCTTGCATACATCTAGACCGAAGCTCATCAAAGTTAGGAATGGTATTATTGTTGAGAATGGTAGTTGTGAATACTTGCCATTCATATGGAAGTCCTCCAAGTGCGGTGAGAACCATCTCACGATCAGCTATTGTCTCCCCAATAGCTAGCAGATTGTTCCTTGTTTCGGTCAATTTCAGAAAGTACGTTTGAACAGACTCATCCCGGTCCTTCTTCATATTCTTCAACTTGTTCTTGAGGAATAGCACTTGGTTCACATTGTTTACCTTGAACATAAGGATCAATTTGACATACATCTCCTTGGATGTGCCTAGTTCAGATATATAGGCAACCAGGCTCTTATGTATGAATTCCCTGATCATCAGCTTTGCTTTGATCTCTCCCTTCTTATACTTGTTTCTAACAGCAGCGGTAGCATTGGATGGAGGTTCTTGAATCTTACCCAGCACATGATCCAAGAGATCATGGTCTTCCAATTTGAGATCTAATATCATCTTCCAGGCATGGAAGTCATCCCTTCCAGTCAGCTTGTCATTCTCCTTGAATTCAAGACTAGTGGAACCCATTTCTTTCGGTGGTGATTGCTAAAGATAGAGTTTGTCTTCACCTCAGCTCCGATACCATGTAAATTTTTGTAGATGTTCTATGCTTGGAGCAACTTTACTTTTCTTACAACAATCACACAAATAGTTAAGTAAAATGCAGATAGAACATATAAGTGGATCTTATAGAAGACAAACCAGAAACATAAAATTTTGGTGGTGCGTTACGGCGATCAACAGGATGCTTCAACCAGCAAAGTCTCCTTGGTCAGCCAACCCAGAATGTGTCACAACAATCCTCCAATCAGCAAACGAGTCAACCCAAGTCAACTCCAAAAAAATTCAACGCTCTCCTGAAAAAGTCAATGTAGGGTAGCAAGCTAAAAGTCAACACAGCAGCAGATTGGTAAACCCTTTGACCTCGATTTATGTGCCAAACAGTACGGCCTTCCAAAATCGAACTTCTCACCAAATTTCAGCCCAATTGGACCATGTGTTGACCAAAGTCAACGCTAGTCAAACCTTCTACAAAACCCTAGCTGCAGCAACTCGTCCTTCAGTTCAGCCGTACAGAAATTCGTCCTTCTTCTTCACACGTGTGGGCTGGAAATGTCTTCTAAGGAGCTCGTACTACATCAGATGAAAGAAGAAGATGTGTGTTGTGTTGTGATGAAATGCTCTCCAACTTTGCCTGTATTTATATCCATCATTGGGGCGTGTGACACATCTGCTGGGGGTGTGAAACCTTAAGGCCGACCTACACATATAATTTATTATGAATAATAAATTCAAAATAAATGTTCTGCTCATCGGATTAAGACATATTATATATGGATTTTACACCTCTCCGAAAGAGGAATCCAACAAAAATATTAGCCTCTTAATCTGAGCATCATAACATGGAGTTTGGACCTAGTTGTCCAAATTTAACACAAACTTTACCTGTAAATATTTGCTAAACCAATACTGCAAAATGTATAGCCATGGCTAATAGCAAGGGGAAAATTTTTTGGTTTTTTTGGGAAAAGATACTCTGGGAAGGGATGAAAAGAAATGTAATTACAAAAGCCCTTAGCAGGCTCAGCACTTTGATGTAAATTTCCTAGTTTTTGGCTTCGTACGGGCGTAGATTAATATATATCTACTACTCTCTCTGATTAAAAAAAAACAAAGTAATATACCAACCTATTTTCAAAATCTTAAATCAATGATATAAAATTTTTGTTATGAATTTTCAGAACATGTGGAGCATGTTGTTATCTTCAGCAATTTTACGGTTGCATGGGATATGTCAAATCTTGACTCGGGGGGTAATATATGTTCTTATATTCTACCACATTATGAATGTATGTTTCGCATATGCACTGTTAAGAAGACCTTTTAACAGTGTAATCTCCAATTCTCTGTTTGTTTGGTCGAACATGCTTCTTGGAAGTTTCCACAGGTTGAGGCAAATTTCCACATTGAAACAACTGTTGAACTGATCCAGTATTCAATGCAAAGCTTGCCTATCAATTACTAAATCTATTCGAACACCTGGATCATTTTCTAATATAATGTTTGATATAGCTCTTACAGTGTTGGATGGAATACCATATCACGGTGTCTGGCACAACTGAGTAAAGACAAAATCTACGGTTGAAAGCAATCAGTGATACTATTTTCTCTTTTTGGCAAACAATGGTAATTTCACTTTGAAGCACAATCCAAAGCGAAGTCAGCGATGTGACTCACTTGGGTAGGATGGGCTATCGTTATCCCGGCTTCTTGTGTTTCATCTTTACTGTAAAGCAGAGTGTTTGCAGGGAACAGGAAAGAAACTTAAAAAACTTAAGAACAGAAATTACATATCAGAGCCAGCAATAAAGGTTTAATCAAATCCTGAAAAATCAAACCAGTAAGGTCCCGATCAACCCTTATAACATAAATAGCTGGTCCTGAATGGTCGATTCAGGTCCTGATTAACCCTTCTAACATAAAGGGTTGGTACTGACTGGTTAATTCTTCCGGTTAAGGTCCTGCCAGGTCAATTTGGTCCTTAATATAATATAAATAACTGAGATTCAATGCACAAATCAGAGCAGCTCAATTAAGGGCAGGAACAACAGTGAGCGCATCGGATATTAAAAATCTCAGACAAACTAATGATAATGGGTACCTTTACAAAGACCCCGGACTGGATTCAATGCACAAAACGGAACAGTTCAATCAAGGGCAGGGACAACCGGGAGCACATTGGATGAATAAAAGAACCACAAAAACCTCTGAAAACACTAATGACAGTGGCTATCTTGACGAAAACCCCTGTTTGGTATTTTGGTTAAGGATCCATGTACATATGGAAGTGGTTTCGAGTTTTCACAAACATTAAAGAGGAAATGTAGTTTAACGCTAAGTAAATAGGTCTGACCTGTGTTCGACAGTAATGCTTTCGATCAAGGCCGACTTGACAGAATCGCGGACCTGAGGAGAGAGCTTCATCCAGTGCCCGGTGACTTTCTTTCGAAGCAGGACGGCTGAGAGCTGCCGCACATTGGCCGACTTGGCAGTTCGCATGTGCTGGAGCAGAGCAGGCACCACTTGAGGATCTTTGGCCAAACGCTTAATCTGCTCCTCTGCCTGCCTCCTCGCGTCGTTGTCGGGCATTAAAAACTGTATCAGCAGCAGCTCCAGTGACTGAGACATGGCTGCAACCTGCAAATGCTTTCAACCCTCTCTACTACTATACTACACTTGCACCTTGGTAAGAAAACCAAAAAAATGGTTTAGACCATATGGAACAAGGTCGCATGTTTCATTTTCTAATCACCGTGTGAGCTTTTGCTCCGCTTTAGATTACAGGTTACGGTTAGTTGTTTCCAACTCAGACACGTTCATGGCACCCACCTGACCGTCATTTTATTTTTTTTTAAGTTTTAGCTTGAAACCCGTTTGACGAATGTCGGCAGAACGAAGGGTTAAAAACTATGCTCATCACTATGCCGAGTATGTTTATGTCAGTTTTGATGGCCCCATAATTATAAAATGAATAGGTATAATACTAAGGGTAGGTATAATACTAAGGGGTAGCAAGCTAAGTGAGTGACTTTGATTGTGGGAAAAACTCTACATTTAAGCGCGCTTGAGCCTGAGAAGTTTTGGGATGGGTGACTTCTCGAGAAGTCTTGTTTATTGGGTGTAAGACCCGGAAGGGATGATTGACACTATGTGATTCATTTCACTAGTTTCAATCTCACTTTTTCACCTCTGTGAACATCACTCGATGCAATGAGTGCTAAGTGGACTATTCAAAAATTATGAGAAATTAGTCAGTTACAACTACCTCTCATGGAAATGGTCATAGATGAACGACTTACTTAACGCAGTTGAATCCCAAAAATGATATCAAGTATAATATGTATGAATGAACTATATTTTAGAGTCCATGAGATTAAAAATACTCTATGGATTAGGGGAGGGATGTCATTACTTGTGCACTCTCTCTTTCACGCTTGAAAATGACATGGACAACCTTATTTTTTGTGTACGACAAGTGCCAACCATATCGTGCCACATGTCTTAGTTGGTGGGAGCATTGAATTGCCACCTAACTCGCGTTTAGGGTTTCTTCCGCCCTGTTTTCCATGATGTTTATGCCTCCTTGTGCATTCTTGTCCAGACCCAGTGTGGGCATTGAGCTTCGCCGACGGTTGGTATGTTCGGTTCCAGTACTGGTTCACCGGGTCTACCATTGTGAGATTATTCGTCGGGTATTGCCATTTGTAGAGGTTCTTCAACGGTTCTTGGTTGCACATCTGTTTGGTCGTTCTGCTTCATAAGGGGGTTCAACTTTGGCTACCTGGTTGTTCGTTCTACTTGTTGAGGGGTTAACAAGGCGCTTTGTTGTTGTTTCGTCCTCGCGTCTTGTTGTTTGCGAAAGAGCCAATGAGAGTTTCAAGCACATTTGGTGGTCGACATGGAGGTTTCGAGGTCCATTCAGGTAAATGTTTAATTTCTTTGTGTTATTTTGTAATTTTGCTATTTTTTTGTGGGTTTTTGCTAATTTATCTTTGTGTTTGTTGTAGGTAATTTGTATAATTGTCGTTGGCGAGGTTTAGGGCGACTGGCTTCTGTGGCTCTCCAGTAGGAATCTTATTCCTACTAGCCACACTCTATGTTTTTCAACACTTAACTTTGTTGTTGAAATATTTGGCTCTCTGGTTGTAGTTGTGTTTTTCAACACTGGAATTTCTTGTTGGGGATATTTAGTTATGGTTAGCTCTTGTTGCGGTAAAGGGTTTGAAAGGCTGATATGTTGTGTTGCCCTCTTATCCATGGTTAGAATGTAATTAAGGAATCATTGTTTTATGTTTTTATATTTTCCGCTCCTCTTTCAACAGTTGTTGTTCTAAGCGTTTGAAAGGTTGATAATGTTGTTTTAAGGGTTTGAATGTAATTAAGGGTTTGAAAGACTAATACTAATGTTCTAAGGGTTTGAATATAATTAATGTAGAAATTATAAAACATGCATGTATATCTTGGATTCACCCGATCTAACAATGTACTAAAGTTAAATACTGAATCGCTTCTACAAATCTTTTGCAGAATTAAAAACACAATCGCTAATCACATGAACTTGAAGAAAGATCAATCACACACAACACAGATAATTTCTTGAGGAAAGCTTACAGCTAAAAACCCCACTATCTTCTATTATATATTAAGCATGGATCATGAAACAATTACATACAAAACTCTTCTCACAAGAGCCCTCCAGTACTCAGCTAATTGTCTCACACTGTCATATGCAAAACTCACCAACACATAGCCAATTCTCAGCCTCTAGACAGCCTGCCTTGCTTACGCAATCCCTGGTGGTAAAGATCCCTAAAAGATAGGAATTCTTGCCTCCCTTGACTGCGTAAGTATCATGGGCACTCCAATGGGTGTTTGGTTGCATGTGTGCAACCCAATAATCCTACAACTGATAGTCAACTTCCCTTACACCTAGAACTCAACTAGGTCTCCATTGGATCTGACATGCATGCAGCTAATAATAGTAAATCCTCAGTTGCATGTGAGATCATTGATTGTGAATTAATTAATATTTAATTCACTAGATCTCTCACTAGTGTATCTTCAATTACAACTAGCACAACAGAGTTTAACTCACTTAATTGAGTTAAACTATTTACAACTTGCATTAACTCATGCACCATTGCACTTTGAACTTTGTTACAACTAGAATTACTCTGCATGCCTCACCAACTACCTCTAACTCGAAATCCACTACCTAATTGAATTTATCACTTTCAGTTAACTAATTCAAGTCCACATTGAGAATAGATTACAGTTTAATGTCCATCGTAATTAAGGGATAACCAAAATAGACATGCACCCAAAAATAGCACAGTGGGCCCCACCCTAGTCTGGGTGCTTAATGCAACTAGGCGTGGGTGCTGAAATTTTCTTGTTGAATCTCAACACTCCCTCTCAACAAGAAAGGGATTATCCTTCACCTCGATCCTATCTCTATGGTATTCAAATTTGCTCCTGGTGAGCGCCTTCGTTAGAATATCTGCATCCTGATCTTCCGTGGGAATGTATTGAAGCAACATTATCCTTCTCTGCACACAATATTTGAGATGATGGTACCAGATATCTATATGCTTGGACCTATCATGAAACATAGGATTAATCGAGAGTTTAATGCAACTCTGATTATCATAATGAATCACTGCCGGATCCATCTGAGAACCAAACAAACCAACCAAGATCTTTCTCATCCAGATAGCCTCACATGCAGCTTGACTTGCTGCCATGTATTCCGCTTTCGCTAAACTAAGTGCCACAATCGTTGTTTCTTGTTGTACCAGGAAACTGATGCCGATCCAATGCTAAAGATCCCTCCTAATGTGCTCTTTCTATCCAATGGACTGCCAGCCCAATCTGCATCCGTGAAGCCATGCAACTTGACTCTCTCTGTCTGTCTATACCACATACCATACTCTGATGTGCCCCTCAGGTATCTTAGGACATGCTTCCCCGTGTTCCAAAAGAGCTTGGTAGGCTTAACCATAGCTTGACTTAGCTGGTTAACTGCGTAACAAATGTCTGATCTCGTGTTCACCAAATACATCAGTGAACCCACTAACTGCTTGTAGACAGTAGCATCCACTACCTCTCCAGAAGTAGCATCCTCTTTCCTCCAATTTCCTGGAATAAGAGTATCCATGAGTTTGCAACTCTCCATGTTAAACTTACCCAATATCTCCTTTGCATACTTGCCTTGAAACACAAAAATTTCACCATCTCGATCCCATATTTTCAATCCAAGGAAATAATGAAGGAGGCCCATGTCCTTCATTTCGAACTCCCTTGCACGAGTGTATCAACTACTCATCACCAGTCAAAATTAGATCATCAACATATAGAACAATAATCAATAGCTTACCCTCAACCACAATTTGGTACAGGTTTGCATCTGCTTCACTTTTGGTGAAGCCCAGTCCGGTGAAATAGCTGTCTATTTTAGTGTACCAAGCACGGGGTGCTTGCTTCAACCCATATAGTGCTCTTTTGAGTCTGCACACATGTAACTCACTGTTGAAGATTTCGAAACCTTCAGGTTGCTCTATGTACACCTCTTCCTCAATGATCCCATTGAGAAACACAATTTTCACATCCATTTGATGAATGTGCCAGCCCATCTGCGCTAAGAGTGCAAGGATGGATCTTATGGAAGAGTCTCTTACAACATGTGCAAAAGTCTCATCATAATCTATCCCCTCGATCTGTGAAAATCCCCAAGCCACAAATCTGGCCTTGTATTTCTCCACACTCCCATTAGTAGCTTGCTTTACCTTGTAGATCCATCTCGATCCAACCATTGATTTGTCGATCGGCCTTAGGACTATCTCCCATGCACTGTTCTTGACAATGGACTCATACTCCACCATTGCATCAACCCAAGTTGGTTGTTGCACTGCTTCCTGAAAGGAAAATGGTTCAAGCACAATACATTTGCTCATAAGAGCCATGTATCCAGTAAATTGGTCAGGAGACTGTCTCTGTCTGCGTTGTGAAGTAGGGGCTCCTACATTCTCTGCAACATCAAGTCTCGATCTATCAGCTTATGTAGTGTGCCTTCTGCCATTTATGATGGATGGCTCTGCATTAGTGTTTTCCTCCACTCCATGAACCTCCTCGTGTGGCTAATCCACATCTTGAGACTCATCCTTGGGAACCAGTAGTTCCTCCTCTGCATGCAAGTCCAACTCCCTCTCAATGGACAACTGCATGGCTTTCTCCTCATCAAATTTTATATCCCATCACACAAAAATCATTTTGTTGTTTGGAAAATACACATGATAATTATGGGGTGTTTCAATGTACCCCACAAAAATCCCAATCTCAGTTGTTGGTTCCAGCTTCTTCCTGGCGTCCTTGGTCACATGCACATAAACAAATGAGCCAAAAATCTTAAAGTGTGAAACATCAAGTTTCTTACCAGTGAAAGCCTCTTCAGGTGTACTCATGTCAAGTACTCTACTAGGACAACGGTTTTTCACATGTATTATTGTATTGCATGCTTCCGCCCACAGATGCATCGGTAGGCCTTGATCATGCAACATCATTCGTGCTGCACCCACAATAGTTTTGTTCTTCCTCTCTGTGACCTCATTCTGCTATGGTCTATGAGGCACTCTGAGTTCTCTTTGAATTCCTTCTTTGCTACAAAAGTTCTTGAATTCGTTAGAGATGTATTCTCCACCATTATCACTCCTAAGAGCCTTCACTTTCTCCCCTAACTCTTTCTCCACCAGTGCCTTAAAATCACAGAACTTATAGAATGTTTGATCTTTCTTCTGCATGAAGAAGATCTATCACTTACGAGAAAAGTCATCAACAAAGATTACATAGTACTTATGTTTTGTTGTCGAAGCAACAGAGAAAGGACCACACACGTCTATGTGAACTCTCTCAAGGATCCCCGAAGCTCGGTTTTCCCATAGTACATCCCTTGCCTGTGTCTGATTGCGCAAGTGTACCCCTGGGAAGACCAGTAGAAATCTGTTGCATGACTTTCAAGGCTCCATGGTGAAGATGGCCCAATCACCTGTGCCATAATTCGCCCTCTTCCTAGCTCACCATTTGATCTCCCTTGCCCATCATTATTGCGCAACCTTCTACCTCCAATTTGTAGAGATTCTTAACTCAAATCCCTATCCTCTTGGCTTGTCCCATTGTTTTATGTCATAGGAAAGCTTTTCCATCACTAAAAACAACATCATAGCCTTTATCCTCCAACATTGTGATTGAGACCAAATTTTTCTCAGACCTGGTACATGCATTACATCTTTTAATTGAAATGGTTTACCTGGCTCCCTCTGAAAGGTAATGGTACCAATCCTGGTAGCATTGTACCATCCGTCGTTGCCCATTTCAATATGCATTTGGAGATTTTTCACCTCCAAGTCACTGAAAAGTTCCTTATATCCCGTCATGCGAAAGGAAGTGCCACTATCCAAATACCACACAGATCCCAATGCAATGGACACCATGCATGCGATCAATGAGAAGTCAAGCTCAAATTGTGAGGTAAGGGCCTCACCAGCTGCAAATCCTCCAACCTTCTTGTTCTTCTTCTTTTGTGGATAGTTAGTAGCAAAATTCCCATGCTCATGACAGTGAAAACACTTCACCTTGGACATGTCCTGCTTCTTGCCATTCTTGGACTCAGATTTAGAATGGAATTTCTTCCCCTTCCTCTTCCTTGCCTTGGCAGCCAAAGCCCAATCCTCTTCATCCTCATTCTTAGATGAAGATGCATCTCTGGTGTTCCGTTTGAATTCCTCCTGCACCTAATCCGACCACATTTATTCCCAATCTGGCAAATTTTCCCTTCCATTGACAGAATCTTGATAACTGTGCCAACCCTTGGGAAGTCCTAGGAGAGCCAAGCTCACCAAATCATCATCAACAACTGTTATTCCAATGCTCCCCAGTTCATCCCGACATTGGACAAACTTTCTTAGATATTTTGGAATGGTGTTGCCCTTTTCCATCTTTATCTTCCTGAGTTTATCTTTGAGCGCCAATTTCCCATGGTCATTGCTGCTTTGGAATAGATCCATCAAAGCATTCCACATTGCATATGGTGTGGCTTTCCCATGGAGGCTTGAGACAATTTGGTCTCGTACTCCCTCCAACATGATCCTCCTCGCCTTTTCCACTTTTTTTTTGCCATGCATCAATATTTGCAGCATCTGCCACAATGGGGTTAGGAACATCAGTGTCAATGAATTCCTTTAAGCCATTGTCTTCGAGTACTGCCTCCATCCTATCCTTCCAAGCATTATAGTTTGAGCTGCCCTCGAGTGCATACTCTAACCTCAAGCCATTGAAAGCCATTTCGATCTTGAATCAGCTATAGCACCAAGAAAGTATTTATGCAAATTCGAATTCTATCCAGTCACAAACTCAGTCCTGCTTCACTTCTGCAATTTCATGTGCTCTGATACCATGTAGAAATTATACAATATGCATGTATATCTTGGATTCACCCGATATAAAAATGTACTAAAGTTAAATACTGAATCGCTTCTACAAATATTTTGCGGAATTAAAAACACAATCGCTAATCACATGAACATGAAGAAAGATCAATCACACACAACACAGATAATTTATTGGGGAAAGCTTACAGCTAAAAACCCCACTATCTGCTATTGTATATTAAGCATGGATCATGAAACAATTACATACAAAACTCTTCTCACAAGAGCCCTCCAGTACTCAGTTAATTGTCCCACACTATCATATGCAAAATTGACCAACACATAGCCAATTCTCAGCCTCCAGATAACTTGCCTTGCTTGCGTAATTCCTAATGGTAAAGATCCCTAAAAGATAGGAATTATTGCCTGCCTTGATTGCACAAGTATCATGGGCACTCCAATGGGTGTTTGGTTGCATGTGTGCAACCCAATAATCCTACAGCTGATAGTCAACTTCCATTTCACCTATAACTCAACTGCGTATCCACTGGATTTGACATGCATGCAGCTAATAATAGTAAATCCTTAGTTGCATGTGAGATCACTGATTGTGAATTAATTAATATTTAATTCACTAGATCTCTCACTAGTGTATCTTCAATTACAACTAGCACAACTGAGTTTAACTCACTTAACCGAGTTAAACTATTTACAACTTGCATTAACTCATGCACCATTGCACTTCTAACTCTGTTACAACTAGAATTACTCTGCATGCCACCAACTACCTCTAACTCGAAATCCACTAGCTAACTGGATTTATCACTTTTAGTTAACTAATTCAAGTCCACATTGAGAATAGATTATAGTTTAATGTCCATCTTAATTAAGGGATAACAAAAATAGACATGCACCCAAAAATAGCACTGTGGTCCCCACCCTATTATGGGTGCTTAATGCAACTAGGCGTGGGTGCTGAATTTTTTTTGTTGAATCTCAACAATTAAGAGTTTGAAAGGCTGATAGTGTTCTTCTAAGGGTTCAAATGTAATTAAGAGTTTGAAGGGTTGATACTGGTGTTCTAAGGGTTTGAATGTAATTAAGGGTTTGAAAGGTTGATATTGTTGTTCTAAGGGTTTGACTGTAATCAAGGAATCATTGTAATTAATTGACCTCTCCACATCTATGCATATGGCTCCAGTAATTTTCTTCCCTAGTTTCTCTATGTCACTAATAGTGCATGTTGTGGTTCATGATTTCACTGTGGTTTTAGTGGTTGTCAGTCGTTTTATTCTTCATTCATATTGGTGGAGGCTTGACTTTGAAATTGGGAGTACTATGTTATGCTGCATTATATTGTTTATTTTTATTGCAGGTCTCATGGTTGTTAGTCATTTCATATTTCAATTTTCTTGGTAGGGACTTGACTTTGAAATCGGGGTGAATATTTAGCTCTGGTTGCGGTAAAGGGTTTGAAACGCTGATATGTTGTGTTGTCCTCCTGTCCATGGTGAGAATGTAATTAAGGAATCATTGCTTTCTATTTTTAAATTTTCCGCTCCTCTTTCAACAACTGTTGTTCTAAGGGTTTGAAAGGTTGATTTTTGTTCTAAAGGTTTGAATGTAATTAAGGAATCACAGTAATTAATTGACCTCTCCACATCTATGCATTTGGCTCCAGTCATTTTCTTCCCTAGTTTCTCTATGTCACTGATGGTGCATGCTATGGTCTGTGTTTGTAGTGGTTTTCAGTCATTTTATTCTTCATTCATGTTGTTGGAGGATTGACTTTGAAATTGGGAGTACTATGTTATGCTCCATTATATTGTTTATTTTTATTGTGAGTCTAGTGGTTGGGGTAACATGTTTATTAATGTTGGCTCGTTGCTTCATCCTATGGGGAACGGAGTGGGGAGCCCGCGAAGGGGTGCAGGAGCAGCAGTAGCTACGGATTGTGCAACAGGAGGGTAGAGGAAGGGAGTGGGGATTGGGGAGGAAAGGGTGGAGGAGGGAGTGGGGAGCCCACAGAGGGGTGTGGGAGCAGCAGCAGATGCGGATTGTGTTGCAGGAGGGTGGAAGAAGGGAACGGGAAGGGGAGGGTGGAGGAGGGGAGTGGGGAGCCCGCAAAGGGGAGCGAGAGCAGCAATGAAGGTGAACTGCGATGGAGCAGCGAGAGCCGCTGTGGAGGGGAGAGCGGACAGGCAACACACATTGCTGCTCTTCGCACAGTCGCAGCCTGAGGAGCCTGGGAATGAGCTGAAGGCTAAAAAAAACATTGAATATGGAATGCTAGGAGCAGGAGGGACAATTCTACCAGGAGAAGGTAGAGAGGCAAGTCTGCCAGGAGCAGGAGGGAGTTACAAGGGCAGGAATGCCAAAAAAAGAGTTGGCTCTGATACCATGTCAGACTAGGAGGAAACTCAAAAAATTGAACCGTGAATTTGATAGAGGGTGCTCATGAATATATACATGGAGGTGAGACTGTTGGGATTCATTTCCCAATGTCTCTTAGACTTCCTTATTTCCTATTTTACACTAACATACAATTTCTCCCAATCCCTTAGGATTAGGTGTCAACACTTTGGTTTATTCTTCAAGCCACCTCGACCATGCAACTCTAGGACTTCATATTTACTACACCTATATACTCACCCCCACTTCACTGCTTACTTCCCCGTCTTAGCACTTTACATACATGCAACATAAACAAAGTCACCGACCAAATGAGAAAACTAACAAAAACAACCATAAAAAAAAACCATGAAAAAACTACTCAAAAACGAAATGTTGTATTCTAGAATAACCTCTCTTTTTTCTCAGGGTAAATTTTCAACATTTTTTTTTTTAAATGGAAGTAAAATCCATTTTGTGTGTGTGTGCAAAAAACACCCTGAAAACAAAAAGTGTTGATGCTGGAATAATGTCGCTAATTTTGCGTGTGAAAAAAATAGTCTGAAAATGAAGAGTGTCGATGCTGGAATAACGTCGCTATTTTTTTGTGTGTGCAAAAAACAGACTAAAAACAAAAAGTGTTGATGTTGGAATAATATCGATCTTGAAAACGAAAAGTGTTGATGCTGGAATAACATCATCAATTTTTTGTGTGCAAAAAACACCTTGAAAACGAAAAGTGTTGATGCTGGAATAGTGTTTTTTTTCTTTTCTTTTCGAGGTAGATTGTCAACAATTTTTAATAATGACATTATATATAAAATATCATGACTGTAAAAAACCTTAAAATTTCAATGATAAACATGACATTAAAGATAAAATATCAAAAGTCTTAAAATTCCAACGATATTTAGGTATGGTATTAAAAATAAATATATGTCTCTGAAAAGCCTTAAAAAACCAAGGATGATATTAAAGATAAAATATCAATTTTTATAATAAAAAAATTCCGTCGATTTTTAGGCATTGTATTAAAGATAAAATATCACTTGTAAAAATAAAAAAAAAGGTTCAAAAATACACAATCTAAAGAAAAAAAATAACCCAAAAATAAATAAATAAATAAAAATATTTAAGTTATAAAAAAATAATTAATAATAAAAAAGCCACATGATATAATAAATAATTAAAAAAAAAAATAATTAAATTAAAAAAATAAAAATAAAATAAATTTGTAGAAATTCTTTCGGTAGTAATCACATGCAAAAATAAAATAATTAAATAAAAAAGAAAAATTAAATTAATATTTTAATTATAAATCTTCTGGGAAGTCACATAATATATTTTGGAACCGACGCGTTTCGAACTACCAATAATGAAGATTGGCTGATCTAACTTGCAAATTTAAACCATGAAGTGAGAAGCAACGGTCAAAACCCCAAAGAGTTAAAAACGGTCGAAAATTATAAAATAATAAAAATATAACTAACCATCCTTAAAATTAAAAAAGGGTCAAAAATAAAAATAAAACTAAAAATTAAAAGACCCACTAAAAGGTAAAATAAAAACCACAGAATTCAAGTCAAAGTCAAAAACTAAAATTAAATAATTTATAAATGAATAAAATAAAATAAATACATGAATGAATAAAAACATTTTTAAAAAATTAAAATAACATAAAATAAAATAAAAATAGATTATTTGTATTTGTATTTTAATAAATCAATTAACATACATAGACCAAAATATAAACAAAATAGAAAAATAAAACAAAATAATAATAAAAATAAAAATAAAAAGACTAAATCATAACAATACAAATAAAACTAAAATTAAGAGACCCAATAAAAGGTAAAATAAAAAACCAAAGAATTCAAATCAAAGTCAAAAACTAAAACTAAATAATTTATTAATAAAATAAATTCAAAAAATAAATTAAATAATTAAATAAATACTTGAATTAAAAGAAAAAATAATAATAATAATAATAATAATAATCATAATAATAATAATACCAGAAAACATAAAAAGAATAAAAGGACTTCTACAGGCAGTGAAGAGAAGGAATCCAACAACTTCTAACTTTCCATCCATCATCTCTGTTCAACGTGCGGGACCTCTTCTCAATCTCAATCGCCTCCCTAAATTTCCGGTGATGGAAATGGTCAACTCTAGCAAGGATTCTAGCATCCTCCATACAAATGTGATGCTTCGTCTTTTTAGCATGCTCGGCGAATGCAAAGGACTTGGTTCTACCATGCTTAATATCCATCGCATGCTCCTGGAACCTTTTATTAATCGATCGACCAGTTTCACCAATGTAGGGAGTCCCACAAGAGCAAGGGATCAAATAAACACCTTTCACGTTTTTTGGGTCCAACTAGTCTTTAACTGATTTAAGGGAGCCCCGAATGGTGTTTAAAGGTTTAAAAGAAGAAGAGATCTTATGCTTCCTTAAAATTCGAGCAATCTTGTCATTAGTACCTTGAATAAAAGGTAAATGAACTTTACCAATAGCGTCAACATTAATCTTATTCATTCTACGACCTTTGCTCGCATTCATGAAAGCCTTCAAACCCTGACTTCTACTATAACCATTTTCTTCAAAGACTTTAAGGAGATGGGCTTTCTCTTCATATAAATGATCATTATCCAAAATTCTAAGAGCTCTTGTAGCTAAAGTATTCAAAACTCCAAGTTTATGAGCAGGAAAATGATGAGAACCAGAATGAAGATACTGTTTCGTGTGCGTCTTTTTCCGAAAAACACGGTGCGAGAATGAGCCATTACTCTTTCTAGAGATGAGAACATCCAGGAAAGGAAGGTTCCCATCAGTTTTTGTTTCCATCGTGAACTTGATAGAGTCAGATTGACTATTCAAATGCCGATGGAAAGCCTCTAATTCATGACGACCATGAGACCAATCGATGAAAGTGTCATCAACAAACCGCTTCCATACCTTGGGTTTTAAAGGAGCAGTTGCCAAAGCTCTAGATTCAAAATCTTCCATAAAAAGGTTTGCTACCACCGGCGAGAGTGTGGAACCCATGGCAACACCACAGGTTTGCTCATAAAATGCTCCTTCAAAACTAAAAAAGGTAGAAGTGAGGCAAATTTCCACCAAATTAGTAGTATCAGGATCAGTGATACGCCTGATAACCTCTACTGCTTCCATGATGGGAATGTTCGTATAGAGAGAAACAACATCAAAACTAACCATAGATTCATTAGGTTCGCAAACCCATCCTTTTAATTCATCAACGAAAGAAGCAGAATCTTTCACGAAAGAATTTGTATGACCTACAAGAGGCTTTAGCTTGTGGGCCAGAAACTTAGCAAGGAGATAGGTGGGCCCCCCAATAGTATTAACAATGGGTCTAAGAGGAACACCATCCTTATGAATCTTAGGGAGCCCATAATTTCTAGGGGTGACAGGATTGCTTTCAATGAGCTTCGAGCTCATAGAAAAAATATCAATTTTTTCTTTAAATAAAAAAAACAAAAAAATTATATTAAAGAAAAATTTAAAAATTAATTAAAAAATAAACAAAAATAAACAAAAATAAATAATTAAATAATTAAATTTTAAAAATTAAAAAAATAAAAATAATATATATATATATATATATATATATATATATATATATATATATATTGGAAGCAAAGATAATGTCAAAAATACTATTACAGCCAAGTTTAAGGACAAGTTGTGGGAGGATCGGGAGCTCAAGGGTAAAAGAAAGCTAAGATACTATAAGGAAGTGATCAACCTCACCCTTGATAATCATAATTATCTCTCTATGTTGTCAAGCAATAAGAAAAAAATGAACAACACTAAGATAAAAACTAATTCCCAAGAGCTTCGGAGTGAGACCAGGCGGTGGTCTATTCAAAATACCCCTTGGAACGATAGAATCTAACAGATTTGCGATTCTAAGTAGCTGGAAGATGAAAAACACTTCCTTTTAGACTGACCAACTCTTACTCACATACGTTCTCAATTCCCTACCATCTGCAACACTTCCAATCTTCTAGACCTATTAAACGAACCCACATATAGAGATCTTGGAGCACTTATTTCTCTTCTCTTTGACCATAGAAACAAGATTTTGAAGAATCATACTTAGATTCTTTCTCCTCTCTTAAGGTTTGATATACCGTGTTGTCCCTCCTAGAGACAACCTTGAGTTGCAAGAGACCAGTGCCTAGGACATCTTAAGAATAGGAGGTCTTCTTGGATTAAGTTTCACTTCGGGGGGGGGGGACCTCCCCAGATATAACCTTTGTGAGATTTACTTATTTGGTGGTTCTAGATAGTGATGGGAGCGGAGCAATGATGCTAAATTTGATTATATGCTGGATATAACTCAGAATGGTCCTGAGGCCATTATGAAGCTCAATTGATGTAAATGGGCCAGATATGAAACCATTGAACAATATTTAGAGGTAAAATAGGGTGAACGCTTGGAGGAATGGGAGAGGAGAGTCGGAGGGAGGTAGGCTTACTGAAAGGTAAGAATCCACCCTTCCCAGACTTAAAGAAGAAAACAATCATGATAAAGTGTATGAAACAACAATCCTGTGTCGAGCACAATTAAGGTGACCAAGTGATTAACTTATGAGTATCATTTCTAGGTAAATTCATTTCTTAAACACTAGTGACCAGCATTCTGAACACACGATAATTGAAGAAACATTTGGAGAAATTGAATAAGAAAATTAAACAAATATACAGAAGAGGCATACATACTACTAAAAAAGCCTAGTTGGAATCCATTTGCAACAAGTCGTTATTATATTATCTTCTCAAAACAACTCTTCTAGATATGCATTAAGAGGTTATCCCAGACATTACAAAATGTGTTATACGAAATGTGAACTCAGAACTTCCATAGAAATCAAAACCCTTCTTTCTTCATTGAGTTCGCTCTTTATAGTTTTTACATTGGATCTCATCAGTCAGATATTTCTCAGACGAATATTATTTCTTGATCTTACTATTTCCTATCAAAATAAAAAATGATGCGATATAACTGCAGCGTATCAAAAGAACTACTCTTCGACATTGATTACAACAAAAACATAAAAATTAAAAAATACTTAGGGTGAAATCTAGATTTCACCCGATTTTACAACACAATTGAAAATGAAACATAAAAGAAAAAACCAAAAGGCTGCGTGGGCCTGATCATGATATCTTTAACGGGTATGACGAGGAGTGGCGGAACCCCCTGATTTGTGTGGTCGAGCTAAAGAAGCAGAAGAGCCAGATTGGCGAGGTGGCTGAGGTGGGGCTCAAGCTCATATCACAAATCACAATCGAAGCTTTTGTTATGGGAAGGCAGAGGGTAAATGGTATGATATGCGATGTTTGATTGCAATGGCGGAGAGGTGACATGTCAAGACAGAGGTGGGGCAGCCTGCACCTCGCAAATCGCAAGGTTTAATATATGAGCGGTGGAGGGTAAATGGTATGATATGCGTTGTGCGATTGCGATGGCAGAGAGATGACGTGTCAAGGCGGAAGTAGGGCCGCCCGCACCTCACAAATCACAAGGTTTACCATATGAGCGATGCAGGGTAAATGGTATGATATGCGATGTGCAATTGCAATGGCAGAGAGGTGACATGTCAAGGCAGAAGTGTGGTCACCCGCACATCGCAAATCGCATGGTTTAACATATGAGCGGCGGAGGGTAAATGGTTGTGATTTGCGAAATGTGATGCGAAAAGGTATATGGGTGCCGATAAAGGTTTAGAGCGGAGAGGAGTGAATTAATGATGATAAAGGTTCATGCGGAAAGGTGAAAAGGGCTAAGGTTCAATCGCATCGGGGGTTTTGCGAAGGAGTGCAATGGTAAATGTATGGAGTTTTGCGATATGCAATTAAAGAAGGGGCCCACTTCTCCACCTTGTGTGCGGTCGCAGGCCAACATTGGCTCCATCTGGGGACAACGTGCTGTTCTAAGTGAGTTGAGAACCTGCAGACCTGAATGCATGTGCTATATTGGGCGCATGGAGTCACAAATGCATGATGTAAGCCTGAATTGAAACTACAACTGAGTTGTGCACTGCCAAATATCAAAATAGAAATCATTTCTGCACCCTAAAAATCTTGAATGCTGAACTCTGAACTATGATGAAACTGGAAACTGAAACACACTTGAACTAAAAATTGCAAAGCAATCTGAAACTAAACTAGAAAGATGCTCATAGCACTGATCTTATTTGCACACCTACCTACCCTACTCTACTGGATTTATTGTTATTCTTAATTATACAATAATGTTAGTGTAACTAGGCAAGCAACTACTCTAATAACTTTGTTCTTTCACTGTTTTTCACCAAACTTAGGAACAAACCTGTTAATAGTATTTGATACAAATTCCTAGCCTGATCTTCCTTGTAGGAGCTTGGTAAACCCGAACAACAAAAAAAATGATGGAAAGGTATGGTGGCCTTGTGATGAATAATTTCTCAATATAAATAGCCACTAGATCAAGATACACTTGACCTATTTCTGAATATTCTGACCCAATCGATCCAAATTCACAACTTGGTATTGCACATGTGTTCTCCATGTATTCAAAAAACTCGAAACATTTTTGCATTTTATATGATGAGTTAAGGCATAAAGTAAAGAACCAAACTGAATCAATTCTTCCTTTGTTTTAAACTTTGCTTCTCTGTTCAGCAGGTTTACTTCCACATCAACTGCAACATTTTGCATTTCTTCAAGGGCTACAGTGTCCCTTTCTCTTATTTCGAATGCCATCCTCGGATTAAAGGCATTTGGGTAGTGCCAGAGAGCTACTCTCGAGGTTGGCCTTATATTAGCATGCATTGAATGATACACCTTATTGAACCTGGTTGAAAAATATTGTACTGTCTCCCCAGGCTGCCCTTTTAAATGTCCATATTCTTCTATGATAAGAAAGACATTTCCCATGATTACCCATCGACCCAGGAAAAATTGCATGAATTGATGAAAATTGCTCATGCTATCATCTGGAATATTTTCAAAACGATTTTTTACTTTACCTTGCCATGGTAGGACAAACATCCTGATACATACAACATCTTCTTCCTTTACTGATTACTGCAATACACTGACTAAAGGATCATGGTAAGCACGCAACATAATATCTTCTAGAAGATTTGTAACAGGGAAACAAACCTCATTCCAAACTGTTGCTTTGCTTGTGTGTTGAAAGTGGTTCTCTTCAAATAGCAAGGGAACCAATTGTCTTTCCTCACTATCCACGGTAGTCAAGTGATCTGAGTGTTTTTAATCTTTCTCTTTGTCACGCATAAGCTTGCAAGGGTGCTTGTGTATAAATTATATACAAGATGCATGTATATATCTAGATTCTCCTCATCTAACAATATTTATCTTCTTTCTAAATATAGAATCCTTCCACTGTTAATATTTTGTGGAAATTATAATCAATTGCAAACACATGAAGCAATAAAAACAATCGCACATAACACAGTTGTTTAACGGTAAAGATTGAAGCTGAAAACCCCAACTATCATATATTATGTATCATGGAGATCATGTAACAATCTCATACAAAGCTTAGTACATCAAGCTCTCAGTACAATCTATCATCGCACAGTAATCAGAAGAAATCTGCAAATCCATGCACCGATTTCTTGCCACCTGCTAGCCTACCTCCACTGTGCAATCCCTGCTGAAGAATAGCTTTGAATGAATTCGAATTACCCTTGCCTTGATTGCGCAATCCTCATTGACAACTCCAATGTGTGTGTGGTGCAATCAATGCATCATTATAGTCACAACAGATAGTCCATCTTGCCCTTTCACCTATCTCTCCACTGGGTCTCCACTGGAACTGACATGCACTGTAGTTAACTGTTGTATTTTTCAGTTGATTAATGAGTTATTATTTGTGAATTAATTAACTAATTTTCTTAATTCCACTCTCACTAGTGTATCATTTAGTTAGACTAGATACAACTATTAATTGAGTTTAACTCATTAACCGAGTTAAATCAATAACAATTCCATGAACTACCTAACTCATTACAACTTGTCCACTTCATCTCTAACCGAGTCCTCCATGCATGAACCACCAATAAACCCTACACTGAGACATCTTCACCCACCGATTTTCCAAATCTCAGGCACCGAAATTAAGTGATCCAAGAGAATAAGTTGTCGTTATTGTCGATTATTATTAAGAGCTAATAATAATCACACTTCTATTTTTAGATCTAAGATCTATAAATAGATTTCGCCCAATATTCTAAAAAAATAACATTTCATATATTTTTCCAACTTGACCAACCATCCACAAATAGCATCCTGCAACTTCTGAAATATGATCACCATGTCTAAAAATACACATAGTCTAAAAATAGACTTGTGCCAAAAATAGCCCGCGGGCCCACTTAGTGAAGGTGACTCATTTTCACTAAGCTCATCATATTTTTGAATCTCAACACTCCCTCTCAACAAGATAGGGATTATCATTCACCCCGATCCTACCTCTATGGTATTCAAATTTTCCCCTGGTGAGCACCTTCGTCAGAATATCTGCATCCCGATCTTCCGTAGGAATGTACTGAAGCAACATGATCTTCCGCTGCACATGATATCTAATATGATGATACCGGATATCAATATGTTTAGAGCTATCATGAAACACAAGATTAATCGAGAGTTTAATGCAACTCTGATTATCACAATGTATCACTGTAGGATCTAAATGTGAACTGAACAAACCAACCAGGATCTTCCTCATCCAGATAGCCTCACATGTAGCTTGACTTGTTGCCATGTATTTTGCTTCCGCTGAACTGAGTACCACGGATCTTTGTTTCCTGCTGTACCAAGAAACTGCCCTAGATTCGATATTGAAAATCCCTCCCGATGTGCTCTTTCTGTCTGTTGGGCTGCCTGCCCAATCTGCATCCATGAAGCCATGCAACTTCACCTCATCCATCTGTCTGTACCATAAGCCATACTCAGATGTGCCCCTAAGATATCTCAGGTTATGCTTGTCTGCCTTCCAAAAGATCTTGGTAGGCTTAACCATCGCTTTTGAAAGCTGGTTCACTGCATAGCATATGTCCAGTCTTATATTAACTAAATACATGAGTGAACCCACCAACTGTCGATAAACAGTGGCATCCACTACCTCTGTCGATGTAGCATCCTCTTTCCTCCAATTTACTGGAAGAGGAGTGTCGATAGGATTGCAGCCTTGCATGTGAAACTTCTCCAGTATCTCCCAGACATACTTGCCTTGAGACATAAACAGTTCACCTTCCCACTGCCATATTTCCAATCCAAGGAAATAATGAAGGAGGCCCAAATCCTTCATCTCAAACTCGTTTGCAAGATCTGCCTTGCATGAGTGTATAAACTACTCATCACCTGTTAGTATTAAATCATCAACATAAAGAACAATGAATAAAAGCTTACCCTCCACCACAATTTGGTACAGGTTTGCATCCGCCTCACTCTTGGTGAAGCCAAGTCCAGTGAAATAGTTGTTGATCCATGTGTACCAAGCACGAGGTGCTTACTTCAGCCCATACAACGCTCTTTTGAGCCTGCACACATGCGACTCACTGCTGAAGATCTCAAATCCTTCAGGTTGCTCAATGTACACATCTTCCTCAATGATCCCATTAAGGAACGCAGTCTTCACATCCATCTGATGAATGTGCTAACCCATATGCGCTGAGAGAGCAAGGATGGTCCTTATGGAAGAATACCGTGCGACAGGTGCAAAGGTTTCTTCATAATCAATCCCCTCGATCTGTGAGAATCCCCGGGCAACAAATCTTGCCTTATACTTCTCGACGCTCCCATCAATAGCTTGCTTTACCTTGTAGATCCATATTGATCCTACAACTGATTTACCAACTGGCCTTGGAACAATCTCCCAAGCACTATTTCTGACAATGGAGTCGTACTCCTCCACCATGGCATCTACCCATGTGGGCTCCTGCACTGCTTCTTCAAAAGAATATGGCTCTGTCATGATACACTTGCTCATTAGAGCCATGTATCCAGTAAATTGGTCAGGTGACTGTCTCTGTCTGTGCTGTGATGTAGGGACTCCTACATTCTGTGCCACATCAAGCTTCAGTCTCTCAAATTTTGTGGTACACTTTCTACCTTGTGATTCAATCTCTCAATCATGAGTGGACTACTCCACTCCATGAATCTCCTCCTTTGGTTGATCCACATCTAGAGGCTCATATTTTGGAACAAGAAGTTCCTCCTCTGCATGTAAGTGTAACTCCCTCTCAAGTGACAACTTCATGGCTGTCACCTCATTGAATTTTATATCCTGTCGCACCATAGTCATCCGACTGTCTGGAAAATACACACGATAATTATGGGGTGTTTCTGTGTACCCCACAAATATCCCAACTTCTGCAGTCGGCTCCAACTTCTTCCTGGCATCCTTTGTCACATGAATGTAAACAAATGAGCCAAAAATCTTCAAATGAGAAATATCAGGCTTCTTACCAGTAAAAGCTTCTTCAAGTGTACTCATGCCAAGTACTCTACAAGGACAACGGTTTTGCACATAAACAACAGTGTTGCATGCTTCCGCCCACAAGTGCATCGGTAGGCCCTATTCATGCAACATTGCTCGTGCAGCACCCACGATCGTTCTATTCTTCCTCTCCGCGACCCCATCCTGCTGTGGGTTATGAGGCGCTATGAGTTATCTTTGAATCCCTTCTTTGTTACAAAAGTCTTTGAATTCGCCCGAAATGTATTCACCACCATTATCGCTCCGTAGAGCTTTCACTTGCTTCCCCGACTCCTTCTCCACCAATGCTTTAAACTCACAGAACTTTGAAAATGTTTCACTCTTCTTATGCATGAAAAATATCGAGCATCTACGAGAATAGTCATCAACAAATATAACATAATACCTTTGTTTTGTTGTTGAAGCAACCAAGAAAGGTTCACACATGTCTGTGTGAATTCTCTCTAGGATCACCGAAGCATGGTTCTCCTTCTCATGAAAGGTGGTCTTCACAAACTTACCCATAGTACATCCCTTGCACTGATTTGAATGTGCAAGAGTACCCTTGGGAAGTCCAGTATAAATTTGCTACAAAATATTTAAAGTGCCATGGTGAAGATGGCCCAATCTCCTATGCCATAATTCGCCCTCATCCCGGCTCACCACTTCTTCTGCTTTGCCCACCATTGCAACGTAGCCATCCACCTCCAGCTTGTAGATATTCTTAACTTGAATCCCTATCCTCTTGGTTTGACCCATTGTTTTATGTCGCAGGAAATCTTTTCCATCGCTAAAAACAATGTCATAACCTTTGTCTTCCAACATTGCGACCGAGACCAAGTTCTTCTTCAAACCTAGAACATGCATAACATCTTTCAACAATAATGGATTATCAAACTCCCTCTTAAAGGTAATGGTCCCAATTCTAGTCGCACTGTATTTACCATCGTCACCCATCTCTATATGCATTTGAAGGTCCTTCTCCTCCAAGTCACTAAACAACTCCTTGTCTCTCGTCATATGGATAGACGCACCACTATCAAGATACCACACCGATCCCATATAGCTTGAAACCAAGCATGCGATCAAAGAGAAATCAAGTTCAAATTGCGAGGCTAAGGCCTCTCCAGCTGCAGCTCCAACAACCTTCTTTTTCTTCTTCTTCTGTGGGCAGTTAGTGGCGAAATGCCCATGTTCGTGGCAGTGAAAACACTTCACCTTGGACAAATCCTGCTTCTTTCCTTTTGCTTTGGATTTTGAAGGAAATTTCTTCCCCTTCCCTTTCCTTGCTTTGGTATGCAAAGTGAAATTCTCTTCATCTTCATTCTTCGATGAAGAGCCATCCTTGGTACCTCGCCTTATCTCCTCCTGCAGAAGATCCGACCAAAGTCGCTCCCATTGATAGAGTCTTCGTAGCTATGCCAACTCTTTGGAAGCCCAAGGAGAGACAAGCTCACCAAGCCTTCATCATCAACAGTAATCCCCACACTTCCCAGTTCATCCCTACAGTGGACAAACTTTGTGGGATATTTTGGAATATTGTCGCCCTTCTCCATTTTTATTTTCTGAGCTTATCTTTCAGCGCCAACTTCCTCTGGTCACTGCTGCTTTGGAACAAATCTGTCAAAGCCTTCCACATTAAGAATGGAGTGGCTTTCCCATGAAGGCTGGACACAATATGGTCCTTCACATCTTCCATCATAATTCTTCTTATCTTTTCTATCTTCTTTTTCCATGCGTTAAGTAATGCAACATTGCTAGATCCCGGCTTAGGAACATTGCTAACGATGAACTCCTTCAGTCCATTATCCTCTAGCACCGCCTCCATCCTATCCTTCCAGGCTATGTAATTCAAGCTCCCATCAAGGGCATACTCCAATCGCAACCCATTGAAATATGTTTCAATGTATACTCAACTGTCGCACCAAGAATTTTCTGCAGCAAATTCGAATTGTCCACCAGCACAAACTCAACAATTATTCACAATTGCAATCTTCAAGAATTAACACTGCTCTGATACCATGTAGAAATTATATACAAGATGCATGTATATATCCAGATTCTCCTAATCTAACAATATTTATCTTCTTGCTAAATACAAAATCCTTCCACTGTTAATATTTTGCGGAAATTAAAATCAATTGCAAACACATGAAGCAATAAAAACAATTGCACATAACACAGTTGTTTAACAAGAAAGCCTGAAGCTGAAAACCCCAACTATCATATATTATGTACCATGGAGATCATGTAACAATCTAGTACATCAAGCTCTCAGTACAATCAATCGTCACACACTAATCAGAAGAAATCTGCAAATCCATGCACCGATTTCTTGCCACCTGCTAGCCTGCCTCCACTGTGCAATCCCTGCTGAAGAATAGCTTTGAATGAATTCGAATTACCCTTGCCTTGACTGCTCAATCCTCATTGGCAACTCCAATGTGTGTGTGGTGCAATCAATGCATCACTATAGTCACAACAAATAGTCCATCTTTCCCTTTCACCTATCTCTCCACTGGGTCTCCACTGGAACTACCATGCACTATAGTTAACTGCTGTATTGTTTAGTTGATTAATGAGTTATTAATTAGTGAATTAATTAATAATTAATTCACACCACTCTCACTAGTGTATCAATCAGTTAGACTAGATACAACTAGCTCAACCATGTTTAACTCCATTAACTGAGTTAAACTGAATAACAACTCCATGAACTACTCTTCCAACTTTGTCATAACTTTGCCACTTCAGTTCTAACTGAGTCCTCCTGCTGGAACTGCTATTCATTAGAATCGTTGCATCTCCTTGAACCTTTTCACCTTCCACCCATATTATTTTCCAACTGCGGCAATGACCTCAATTTTTCCAAGAGAATAAGTTGTCATATTGTCGAAGTGGCTATTAAGAGCTAATAATAATCGCCACTTCTATTTTTAGATCGACGATCTATAAATAGACTTCGCCCAATATTCTAAAAATAGAATTTCATCTATTTTTCCAACTTGACCAACCATCCACAAATAGCATCCTGTAACTTCTGAAATATGATCACCATGTCTTAAAATAGACATAGTCTAAACATAGACTTGCACCTAAAAATAGCATGCGGGTCCACTTAGTGAATGCGACTCATTTTCACTAAGCTCATCATCTTGTTGAATCTCAACAGTTGCAAACTCTCGTTAATTTCAGGTGAAGTAACATGATTTGTAACAATCTATTGTACTACTGAAAGAGAATTTGAGAGATGGTCTTCATCATGCAAATCTGACTGGTCTTTAATCTCTGAAGGAAACACTGCTTGTTGAGGATGCTCTTGCGGATCTAGACAATTAAGCTCTGCTACCTTTATTTCTGGATCACCAGACTGCTGTCCTCTGGGAAACACTCCAGCTCTTTGCCTTCTTCATGGAGGGTAATCTCGCCTCCCTCTTCTTCATAATAGGCTAGGAACTAGTTTTATACATGCAGTCCAAAAACCACCATGGGTTATTCTACTTGGAGATTAAAGGGTGTGGGCCCATTTTCTATAATGGCTTCTTTGAACTGATCTTTAGGAGGGTCGACAGTTTCAAGGGTATAGGTGAGGTCTTCTTATCTTTGGGAAAATCAACTTCTTGCTTTGTTAAAGTGGATGCAATGGCCTTATGAGGGGCTGACTCTTCTAATGGCTTATTCCATTTACTCGAAGGACTAGGAGGGATTTGTTCTCTTGATATTGACCCTTCATTTTGTTCTTGCCCTTAGGTTATCTTTCTGAAGGACCTGAGGTCATAATTCTTATGGAGTTGAGCCTGCATGAGATCCACAAAATGTCTGCAATCATTGTCAATATCTTGATCTTCTGGAGGGAATTTATTCTCTTCTTGCTCCCCTTGCTGGATGAGTTCACCCTCCTCATCGTCAGAGTAAGCGAGGAATTGATTCTCTTGACTGTCTGTGACTTCCTCGTCCTGCTCCTCCAAGTATCCTTCCAAGTATAGAGGAGGTTGGATGTGATCTTGCAGTTCCTTCCTTTCCCACTGCAACAATTGTAGAGGGGGCTTCCGATACTGGGGGTTAAACCCACAGTTAGGTATCATTTGGTTGGAACAAGGAGGGGAATTATTGGCCTCCAATTCAAGCTTAACTAGCTTATTTGAGAGGTTCTTGATCAACTTATTTATTTATTCAATTCTATACTCCTGTGATTCCCTCATTTATTTATTCAATTCTATACTCCTGTGATTCCCTCTCTTGATTAGAAGTAGAAGCCTCCTCCCTGTTCT
The DNA here is from genome assembly GCA_034641835.2 of Pinus albicaulis. Classification (NCBI taxonomy): domain Eukaryota; kingdom Viridiplantae; phylum Streptophyta; class Pinopsida; order Pinales; family Pinaceae; genus Pinus; species Pinus albicaulis. Next base: position 1,416,832,366 of record CM076574.1, on the reverse strand, counting down.
TTCTTCTGTATTCATATTTTGTATTCCCCTTGAATTTACTAGTAGAAGAAAAGTTTGCTTCTACCTCCAATGCGTCAGTCTGGATTTGATCTAGAGATGTGGATTTTATTTCCCTTAGGATGAACCCAAAAGCTGGTTCGAAAGCTCCTGCAAAGACCACCTTAGCAGCTGCTCGGGGAGGCTTTATTTCAGCTAGAAGATTATTATAGAGCTTTTTGAACCTCTTTATGAATTCTATTACATCCTCATCGTGTCTCTTCTTTGCAGCATTGAAATCAGCGAGAACATATCCATGGTCCCTCTTTTCTCCCCATTTTAATGTGAAGAAATTTTCCATTTCTTCCCAAGTGTGGACTGTGTTGTTGGCTAGAGACTTGAACCATTTCGAGGCTTCTCCCTCCACGGATTGGATGAAAAGCCTTAATACCACATCTAAGTGCTCTACATTCACATTCTCAGTGAAGGCGCAAAAGGTTTCAATATGTATTTGCGCAGAATTATTATCTTCCTTGCTGAACCAAGGCAATCGATCTAGATAGTCTTGTGGCATATCATTTAGAGGCTGAGGGAGGGCCAAGGGGGCCTATCTGGTGTGAGGCTTGGTGAAAGCCAGGATTACTTCTGATTAGGACTATTTTATAGTGGAGTCACCAAGGTGAGGAATACGCAACTCCCAACCCTTGTTGCTCACCCATCTGAAGGGTGGAATTTATGTCGTCTCCCACGGAAAATATTTCTTCATTTGTGTCCTTGGCAACGACGCCAAAAAGATGTTGTCACTCCTAGAGACAGTCTTAAGTTCCAGGAGACCAGTGCCTAGGACATCTTAAGAATAGGAGGTCTTCTTGGATTAAATTTCACTTCGGGGGGGGTGGGGGCCCTCCCCAGATATAACCTTTGTGAGATTTACTTATTTGGTGGTTTTAGATAGTGATGGTAGCGAAGCAATGATGCTAACTTTGATTGTATGTTGGATATAACTCAGAATGGGCCTGAGGCCTTTATGAAGCTCAATTGTTGTAAATGGGCCAGATATGAAACCAGTGAACAATATTTAAAGGTAAAATAGGGTGAACGCTCGGAAGAACGGGGAGAGGAGAGTCAGAGGGAGGAAGGCTTACTGAAAGGTAAGAATCTGCCCTTCGCAGACTTCAAGAAGAAAATGGTCGTGATAAAGTGTATGAAACAACAATCTTGTGTTGAGCACAATTAAGGTGACCAAGTGATTAACTTATGAGTACCATCTCTAGGTAAATTCATTTATTAAACACTAGTTACCATCATTTCGAACACACGATAATTGAAGAAACATTTGGCGAAACTGAATAAGAAAATTAAACAAATATAAAGAAGAGGCATACATACTGCTCAAAAAGCCTAGTTGGAATCCATTTGCAACAAATCGTTATTATATTATCTTCTCAAAACGACTTTGCCATATATGCATTAAGAGCTTATCCCATACATTGCAAAATGTGCTATACCAAATGTGAACTCAGAACTTCCATGAGAATCAGAACCCTTCTTTCTTCACTGAGTTCACTCTTTATAGTTTTTACATTGGAGCTCATCAACTAGATATTTCTCAGACGTATATTCTTTCTTGAACATACTATTTCCTATCAAATAAAAAATGATGCGATGTAACTACATCGTATCAAAAGCATTACTCTTCAACACTGATTACTACAGAAACATAACAATTAAACAGTACTTAGTGTGAATTCGAGATTTCACCCGATTTTACAATACAACTGAAAATGAAACATAAAAGAAAAAACAAAAGGTTGTGTGGGCCTGATCATGATATCTTTAACGGGTACGACGAGGAGTGGTAGAACCCACCGAGTTGCGTGGTTGAGCTGAAGAAGCAGAAGAGCCAGAGTGGCAAGGTGGCTGAGGTGGGGCCCAAGCTCATATCACAAATCGCAATCAGAGCTTTTGTAAATTGTATGATATGCAATGTGCGATTGCGATTGCGATGGCGGAGAGGTGATGTGTCAAGACAGAGGTGGGGCCGCTCGCACCTCAAAAATCGCAAGGTTTAACTTATGAGCAGTGGAGGGTAAATGGTATGATATGCGATGTGTGATTGTGATGGAGGAGAGGTGACGTGTCAAGGCGGAAGTGGGGGCACCCACACCTCGCAAATCACAAGGTTTAACATATGAGCGACGGAGGGTAAATGGTATGATATGCGATGTGCGATTGCGATGGCGGAGAGGTGACATGTCAAGGCGGAAGTGGGGCCACCTGCACCTCGCAAATCGCAAAGTTTAACATATGAGCGACGGAGGGTAAATGGTGTGATTTGTGATGTGCGCTTGCGATGGCGGAGAGGTGTCGTGTCAAGGCAGAAGTGGGGCCACCCGCACATCATAAATCACAAGGTTTAACATATGAGCGGTGGAGGGTAAATGGTTGTGATTTGCGAAATGGGATGCGTGATGCAAAAAGGTATATGGGTGCCAATAAAGGTTTAGAGCGGAGAGGAGAAAATTATTGATGATAAAGGTTGATGCGGAAAGGTGAAAAGGGCTAAGGTTTAATCACATCAAGGGTTTTACGAAGGAGTGCAATGGTAAATGTATGGAGTTTTGTGATATGTGATCAGCAATTAAAGAAGGGGCCCACTTCTCCACCTTGTGTGCGATCACAGGCCAACAGACCACATTGGTTTCAGCAGACGTTAACCACCATATATATATATAATTTAAATACATTTTTAATTTAATTTAAATTTTTAAATGTAGTTGTATTTTTAATTTATTTTTAAAAAAAAATTAATTTAAAAAAGATGAATTATGTTTTTTTTTTTTTTTAATGCATTTTTCATATATATGTATATATAACATTTTTTCATTTAAATTTGTAATTTTTTTTTTTTTTTAAATTTCAATTATTATTATTATTTTTAATGTTGTTTTTAAATTTTATTTCATTTTTTAATTTAAATTTTTTATTTTTTTTTAAAGTATTTTGATTGTTTTAATTATTTTTAAACTTTTTATTTTAATTTATCATTTTTTTTAATTATGTTGTTTTTTTTTAATAATTTTTTTTTTCAATTTTTGTTTTCTTTAAATTATGTGTTTTTTAAAAAATTTCCCTTTTTTTGTTTATTTTTTGAATTTTTTTGGTTTTGAATTTTTGAATTTTTTGTTTTTACGAGTTTTTTTTTGTTTTTTTGTTTATACTTTTATTGGTTTTTTTATATTTTTTTTTTGTTTTTTTTTTTTTTTTCAATGTCTTTTTTATTATATTTTTATGTTTTTATTACCAAGATGAAAATCACCACTCTAAACAAAAATGATTGATGTTGCATCAACAATTTTCAAAATTAGCATGAAAACCACTAACGTTTTAAAACAAATGTTCATACTCAATAAATAAAAAATCACCACTTTTCAAAATCAACATGAAAATCATGACATTTAAAAAAAAAAAAAAATCAAAGAAAGTTTAAAGTTCTAAAAATATGCTTAAAAAAAAAGTAATTTTACATCACCAATTTTCAAAATCGACACAAAAATCATGACATTTAAAAAGATAAAAGTCATAAGAAAATTTAAAGTGCCAAAACTATGCTCCAAAAATGGGTGATTCTGCATCACCACTATTCAAAATCGGGTGTTTTTTTGCTACCTCAAAAAAATGGGTACTAGGTAATTTTCTCATTTGATCGGTAACTATGTTCATATACTATCAACAACTTGCTACACCCTCATTTGTTTTTCTTACAATAGTTAGAAAATGAGCCGAGAGCCACAAAGGCTCCTCTAGCCATGTTAAAGGTAGTGTGAGTGGTCATGCTACAACAAAAGCTATGGCAGACTATGATGAGTTTATTGATGCAAAGATTTTTTTTAAAGATTTATATTACTGCTGGGGTCAACCAAAAAGTGAAATTAGCACAATTGAATTCAACTTCCAATTATGCCATTATATTTGTTTTCTTATTGACATCTCTCTGACATACTTAAAGTTGCAGTGGAGACAATTAAATCCACTTTGGATAATCTTTCTAGTTTTCCAAGCACAACAATGGATTCAATAGACATTTTTACATCCAATTGACTCACACCATGCTTTATAATTTCAATAGCACACATGTTTCTTTTTTGTGTTTCCAAATATATCATGTTTATCTAGTTTACCAACAATCTCGCTGCATTTTGGATAAATCTAGTATCATATAATTTTTTTTAAGAAGCTTTGATTTTTAAGAGCTTTGGTTTATGATCCAAGTGGATCTTGAACTGTAATTGAGCCTAGTCATATTAGCTATGTCTAGTCATGTTTTTGAAGAACAGGATGGCCATAAGCTATGTCTAGTCATGTTTTTGAAGACCAGGATGGTCATAGATTGCAATTGATCCTCAAAATGCTCAAAATTTAAAAGTCTTATATGTTCATGAAACTAGCGCCAAGTCGAAGAGCTCGTCGTGTTGATTCCGGTGGTATGTTCGGTTTTCAAAATGGCCTCTGTATGAGGGAGTAAATGTGTTTTGAAGTTTTGTTCCAAAAAGCAAAAAAAATGGGTCATAGCAAGCCAAGTGGCAGCTTCACAACAGGACACATAGTAGTCTCAGAATAGGACACGTGGCGGTCAAACTACACAACATTCAAAATCAAACTAGGTGCAGGTCAATTTTCAAGTTGTGGGTTGAACACACGACCTCCGCAACAACATCACAAAACTTTACCGTCAAGCTACAACATTTCTTTGTTGATACAATGGTGCATACATATATTTGAATAGTGGTAGTATGGCATTATGGGGTAAGGGTTAGCGGAGCCCACCATATCTAGCAGCCCGCCAAACCCCAGTCGTGTTGGCAACGAGTAATGATGGTTCTAAACTTGGCGCAGAGTCTCCTGCAGACTCGGCGCGCAACAACTATAATACAACCACATTCCAAATATTGACATATGTTATACCATCATCGAATTAATTTCCAACCACATGTCGCCAAGTCTACGGTTATATCACCGTTGAGATTTATGTTTATAATGCAGTTAAATATAATGTGCCACGGGGATCCATTATTATATCACTGTCAAGTTATGGTTTAAACCATTTTCCAAAGTTATCATACGTATGCCAACACATACATGCCACGGGTTTATATTTATGCTAAGTCAAAACCATCGATTACAACTAATTCCACGGGTCCGTTGATTCAATAGTATGCTATGTTTAAACTATGGTGATAAACCATATGTTATAAATATATAGTGCAGGTATAACAATACGAACAATCCTGTACCATATGGTTGCGCCATATCCAAAGTTTGAATGTGCCATGAGTCAAGAATGTATATCCACCGATTCGGTGTTAGAACTTTGTTATAACTATATGTTATGTTAAAATTTTGTTAAAACAATAGTTGATATATATGGCGCACAGTTGCAACATAATGTTATGTTTTCCAAACCCAATACTGGGAGGTCCGCGGGTTTGACCCCAGGACCTGCCCGTGGGTTATAAAAGGCTTTACCATTGAACTAGAGGTAGAGGAGTTGTGAGGAGTCAATTCTAAATTTGTGTTATTGGTGTGTTGTGAAACTAGCTCCAAAAATAGAAGAAAAGAGATATCAACGCCTTATAAATAAGCCACTTCGAGGGGGCAACCTCCAATACTTTACATGAATGAACAATTCTTCGATGATTCAAATGACAAAACCTCCTTTCTATATATAGGAGTCCATGGGGTCACAATGTAATCCTAGTGGGGCCATAATGTAATCCTAGCCGACCTAACAATAATAATGTAAGGGCATAATAATAACAATATGGGGTTTACAGGGGTACAACAATAACAATAAGGGGTGCTACACTAACATAATAATGGAATACACTATTAATATAGGGACTTGACATGCCCCTCTCCTTCAAACAAGTGTTGTCCTCAACGCTTGATTATTTCTTGATGATTCTGTATAAAATTCTCATCCTCCCATGTGGAATCTTCTACAAGAAAGTTCTTCCACTTGCTAAGATACTCTAAAATTGATCGTACTTGTCGAGTTCTTGTTTCAGTGACTACTTCATAACTTCTTTCAATGTGATGTTGATCTTCATGTTGTTTCATTAGATTCTGCACCAAAGTTAGGTTATCCTTTGAGAGTTGGAGAACTTGTTGTTGATGCTCGATGTGATCTTCCACTAATTTATCATCCATATTAGCTATTATTTGATCCTTTAAAACATCCAACTTAGCCTCCATTTCTGCTTTTAAACCATCTATGTCATCTTCGATTGCTCTTCGTAAGATCGAAATTTGTTGCACTTGGTACCGTAATTTTGATATCTTATACTGCAATTCTTCCTCTTCATGCATCATAGTATAGATTTTTGAGGTCTTAATGGGTATGGAATTATTTTTTTGAAGCATTATATAACCCAATACTGATAAAAATTCTGAAATATTCCCTTGGAATCACTTCAAACTGCTTTTTCAAACAAACGTTATGCAATTTTAAAAACCAAATACACACCTTTTACTTGCTTTTGACGAGCTCGATATTGAAATTGACTTATCTCTATACTTGCAGATCCTAAATATATGAAATTCGGCCCTGAAGTATCCCTCTGAAGCTTCTTTCAAATATCACAAGTCTGGCCTGATTTGGATTCTTCAAGACAAAGTTTGTCTAATCTCCCACAATGACCCAATTATGGACTGGTTCAATAGAGCGAACTTGTACGACTTTCCACGTGTCACTGTTTCCTCCTTTGGCTCTGAAATTAATAGATAAGAAACTACAGTCCATGTACTTGCGGCCACTTTTTATATAATTCCAATCCGATGCTCAGAGAGAGAGTTATGAATATTTTCCCACGATCACCTCTTTGAGATGAAATTCAGGAGCCTGAAAAAGGCCTAACTTCCACATATCATATCGCCGAAAATATTGTTAACCAAGCTCTGAAATTTTGCGAGGATGTTTCTTAGGATTTCGGCTTTGCGCTCTAAAAATTTCAGCTTTTGAACCCTCGTAGAACAAATATTATAGCTAAAATTCCGTGATGACCTTTTTAAGTGAAATTCAGGAGCCTGCGAAAATCCCTAACTTCCATAGATCATATATCCGAAAATGTTGCGAACCAATCTCTAAAATTTTGCGAAGATGTTCCTTAGGATTTCAGCTTTGCACTCTAAAAATTTCAGCATCTGAACCTTCGTAGAAAAAAAAAAGTTATAGCGAAAATGGCACTATGACCTGTTTGGAGCAGTGAAACCCTAGAATCCAAAGCTCTGATACCAAATGTTGTGAAACTAGCTCCAAAAATAGAAGAAAAGAGAAATAAACGCCTTAGAAATAAACCACTTTGAGGGGGGCAACCTCCAATACATTACATGAATGAACAATTCTTCAATGATTCAAATGACAAAACCTCCTTTCTATATATAAGAGTCCATGGGGCCACAATGTAATCCTAGTCAACCTAACAATAATAATGTAAGGGCACAATAATAACAATATGAGGTTTACAGGGGTACAACAATAACAATAAGGGGGCCTACACTAACATAATAATGGACTACACTATTAATGTAGGGACTTAACATGGTGCCTGTAATATGCGTTTGGAGACATAACTTGGCCAATATTGGGCCTTTTTTAGATCGTTTAGTTGATTTGGGAAGCTGAGGCTGAGAGCTATCAGTTGACAAAAGCCATTGATGCCTGAGCACATTTTATAATGGTGAACTTGATTTAAAGAGACTTTCTGGAGTCATACGTAAACCTTTTCCAACACTGCAAAAGCCTAGATAGGGGTTTTGAGGCGTGGTGGACGTAGTGGAAGAGTTAATTTCTTCATTGGAGAATTTTTTTTGGTAGTGCAATTTGGAGGAAGAAAAACACAACACTTATGTTTTGAAGTAGTGATATTATTTCTTTTTGATCTCAAGTTTGAGTACGAGGACATTTGCTATATAGTCCTCTTTGTCTTGGTGCAATCACCTCTTTGTAAAATTGAGTGAGTTTAAGGGTGAGATTTCTCTATAGGAGGACGTTTCTTGGAGGGAAACATTGCCACTCCATCATCAAATTGACTTTAAGCGACAAAGAATTCTGATGTACTCTCTTTGCAACTGATACCAATAAAGCAACCCAACCTTTGAGCAGGGCCCAAAGATGTAGCCTAGGAGGGGTGAACTCCGTCATCAACTGGTTGTGTCTCTTGCTTTATGTCAGTTTTATGTTTCTGAATATTTTTTCATCTTTAATTTCATTTTAACTTAATTATTCATATGTGAATAAATTATGAACTAAAGACATAACTTTAAAGGCTTGCAAAGTGTGAGAGGACGATCCTCCATTTTCAGATAATTTTTGGTATCATAGTAGGTTCTAACCAAATTTCAAGGATGGGTAGAAGCACGAAGCAATGTTGGTTGCAAGAATTGGAAGAATTCAACCAGCAATATCGGTAGGAGAATGTTGCATTGCGGCGCATGGTGTAAGAATTGTAAGAAGAAAAACAAATACTGCAAGCGAGGATCGAAGCCATGCAGAGAAATCGACAGAGAGGAAGTCTCTCAGATCAAATTCCATCCATTATTTTAGATAATGAAGTATATCCACTTCATCAGTCAAATGAAGAAAGTTCATATCCATCTGCTACTCCAAAAGCACAGTCAGTGGAAGAAGCGATTGGTACTTTTTCCTCACCTTCTGAGGAATTTTTTTATGTACCATCTTTTCAGGAACATGATTCTGAAACAAATAAAGAATATGCTTCAGAATCATGATGTTGGAGCCTTTGAAAAACCTACCAAGGGAATTTATATGAAATTGATGGAAAAATGGGATATCAACAAGGACAAGGCCTCGAAAAGCATGGCCAAGGTAGACTCCAACCGATATAAGTGCAATAAAGACCCAAATTTGAAGGATTTGGACTTAACCAATCAACATGTGACTATTATGGAAAGAAAGGTCACATAGTAGATCGATGTTGGTCTTTACATCCTAAGCAGATACTGAAAAAGATACAGGATCGTAAAGGTAAGTAGACGAGTCATTCTAGTAGTGATTCAAAAGGTGAGTCCTTCAATCAAAATTTTATTATGAAGATTGTTGAAAAGACTTATCCATGTACTTTTTCTGGAATTAACAACCATTGTGTAGTTGAATGATGGAAGAAAAAGGTTTACAACAAGAAGGTACATGCTACAATGGGTATTCCATGGAAGGATGATGCAACACTGCAAGTAAAGAAAAATCTGGGAAAGACTTTGGTACAGTCAGGCAAAGACTTTGCACCGTCAAAAAAGGGATCAGAGAAATCGAGCAAGAAGACGATCGTTGCCGACTCAGGAGAGGGAGTTTGTTTACAATGTAAGCTAAAAGGACATTCAAAGATCACATGTCCAATGCTACCACATGAATCGACAACAACACAATCAGGAGAAGGGGAAGAAAAGAAAACTAGATTGGAAGAATGTAAGTCTCCAAATAAATTTCTTACTTGGAACCAGGCAAATGTTATGCCTTTTGTTTAAATTGTCAATTATGTTTGTGGTTCATCATCACATCGATAAGTCTAGTTGAGTTTTTACTAGGGTCTAAACAGTTTTTGTACTGATAATTGATGTAATAATTCATTGTAATAAACTTTTGGTGGACCAAAAGTCTTTTAGTGGGTAGGTATGATCCAGGTGGATCTTGAACTGTAATTGAGTCTAGCCATATTAGTTATGACTAGTCACGTTTTTGAAGAACAAGATGGTCATAAGCTATGTCTAGTCATGTTTTTGAAGACTAGGATGGTTATAGATTGCATTTGATCCTCAAAATGCTCAAAATTCAACAGTCTGATATGCTCATGAAACTAGTGCCAAGTCAAAGAGCTTGTCACACTGATTCCGGTGGTATGCTTGGTTTCCAAAATGGCCTTAGTATGAGGGAGTAAACATGCTATGAAGTTTTGTTCTAAGAGGCACAAAAAATGGGCCATAGCAGGCCAAGTGGCAGCCTAACAGCAGGACACATGGCAGTCTCATAATAGGACACGTGGCAGTCAAACTATATAGTAGTCAGAGTCAATCCAGGCGCAAGTCAACTGTCAAGTTGTTGGTCGAACCCACGACCTCCGTAACAACATCACAAAACTTTACCGTCAAGCTGCAAAATTGATTTTTTAATATAAAGGCACATACATATATTTTAATAGTGGTAATATGACATGATGGGGTAAGGGTTAGCGAAGCCCGCCATATGCAGCGGCCTGCCAAACCTTGGTCGTGTTGGGAACGAGAAATGATGGTTATAAACTTGGAGTGGATTATCCTCCAAATTCAACGCGTAACAACTATAATACAACCACATTCCAAATATTAACATATGTTATACCACCGTTAGATTAATGTCCAACCACATGCCGCGAAGTCTATGGTTACATCATCGTTGGGGTTTATGGTTATAACGCAGTTAAATATAATGTGCCACGGGGATCCATTATTGTACCACCTTCGGGTTATGGTTTAAACCATTTTCCAAAGTTATCATACGTATGCCAACACATAAATGCCACGGGTCTGTCAGTTCAATAGCATGTTATGTTTAAACTATGGTGATAAACCATATGTTATAAATATATAGCCCGAGTATAACAATATGAACAATCCTATACCATATGGTTGCACCATATCAAAAGTTTGAATGTGCCACGAGTCAAGAATGCATATCCGCTGATTCGGTGTTAAAGATTTGTTATAACTATATGTTATGTTAACATTTTGTTAAAACAATAGTTGATATATATATGGCACACAATTGCAACATAATGATATGCTTTCGAAACCCAATCCCGGGAGGTCTGTGGGTTTGACCCCAAGACTTGCCCTTGGGTTATATAAGGCTTTACCATTGAACCAAAGGTAGGGGAGTTGTAAGGAGTCAATTCTGAATTTGTGTTATTGGTGCCTGTAATATGCCTTTAGAGGCATAACTTGGCCAATATGGGCCTTTTTGAGATCGGTTAGTTGCATTGGGAAGCTAAGGCTGAGAGCTATCAGTTGAAAGAAGCCAATGATGCATGTGAGCAAATTATATAATGGTGAACTTGATGTAAAGAGAATTTTCGGAGTCATACATAAGCCTTTTCAAGCACTACAAAATCCTAGACAAGGGTTTTGAGGCATGGCGGACGTAGTGGAAGTGATATTATTTATTTTTGATCCCGATTTTGAGTATGAGGACATTTTCTATATAGTCCTCTTTATTTTTGCACAATCGCCTCTTTGTAAAATAGAGTCAGTTTAAGGGTGAGAGTTCTCTATAGGAGTACGCTTCTTGAAGGGAAACATTGCCACTGCATCATCAGCTTGACTCTAAGTGACAAAGAACTATTATGTACTCTCTTTGCAGTCGAGATCAATAAAGCGACCTAGCCTTTGAGCAGGGCTCGAAGACGTAGCCTTGGAGGGGTGAACTCCATCATCAACTTGTTGTGTCTCTTGCTTTATGTCATTTTTATGTTTCTGGATATTTTTTCATCCTTAAGTTCATTTTAATTTAATTATTCATATGTGAATAAATTATGAACTAAAGATATAATTTTAAAGGTTTGCAAAGTGTGAGAGGACGATCCTCCATTTTTAGATCAATTTTAGTAACATTAACTATGGTTTAAACAAGATATTTTTATATATTTTAAAAATATTTACGTTACTGTTGGTGTCAACCAAAAAGTGAAGTTAGCACAATTGAATTCAACTTACAATTCTGCCATTATATTTGTTTTCTTATTGATATCTCTCTGATATACTTAAGGTTGCAGTGGAGACAGTTAAATCCACTTTGGATAATCTTCCTAGTTTTCCAAGCACAGCGATGGATTCAATAGATATTTCTATATCCAATTAACCAACACCATGCTTTACAATTTAAATAGCACACATATTTTTTTTCCCCAAATATATCATGTTTATCTAGTTTACCAACAATCTGGCTGCATGTTGGATAAATCTAGTATCATATACCTTTTTTTTAAGAAGCTTTGATTTTTAATAGCTTTGATTTCAATGACATTGACTATGGTTTAAACAAAATGTTTTTATATATTTTTAAAAGACTTATGTTGCTATTGGGGTCAACCAAAAAGTGAATTTAGCATAGTTGAATTCAACTTCCAATTCTGCCATTATATTTGTTTTCTTATCGACATCTCTCTAGCATACTTAAGGTTGCAGTGGAGACAATTAAATCCACTTTGGATAATCTTCCTAGTTTTCAAAGCACACAAATGGATTCAATATATATGTCTACATCCAATTGACTCACACCATGCTTTACAATTTCAGTAGCACACATGTTTTTTTTTTTAGTTTCCAAATATATCATGTTTATCTAGTTTACCAGCAGCCTTGCTGCATTTTGGATAAATCTAGTATCATATACCTTTTTTTTTAAGAAGCTTGGATTTTTAGGAAGATTTGATGTCAGTGACATTGACTATGGTTTAAACAAGATATTTTTATATATATTTTAAAAGATTTATGTTATTGTTGGCGTCAACCAAAAAGTGAAGTTAGCATAATTGAATTCAACTTCCAATTCTACCATTATATTTGTTTTCTTATTGACATCTCTATGACATACTTAAGATTGCAGTGGAGAGAATTAAATCCACTTTGCATAATCTTCCTAGTTTTCTCATAACATTGATTGGATTTCTTAAATTTTATAGTGCTTTGGATTTTTACAATCTAAAGACATCCTTGACATAATCGCATTTGGTGGTTGTAGTATATTTGGATGATCCAATCATGTCATTTCAAGAAGACCTACAATGGATGACAATGCATTTTGAATGGGTTTTGATTTGGGAAGCTTGGCAAACAAGGAGAGCTTTAGGTTTTTAGTTATTTTTTTATTGCTAGCAAATGTTACATCTTACCATAGACTTCTTCGAGGAGAGGTTTACATGGAAAGATGCAACTTTCTTAAGCAACTTATACATCTATGAGACTATTGAAAAACAAAATATTGAAGAACAAAACTCGTAATAGCCTAAAATATTTAAAACTATTCACTGTCTAACCTGTGTTGTTATTTGAGTTATGTAGTGTGTAGTGATGTCATCCTATGTGTTTAGGAAAAACTAACACCACACAATATAAAAAATCTAACAACATTCTTATGTCACTGTGTTAGAATTCTCCATTATAATAGACTATAGATGTTCCTTCTAAGATTGATTTTGGTTACAATGCCGCATATAGTATGAAACAAATCAAACTTCATGTGATAATAAAGATAGACACTCCATCCAAAATCCACATCATAATGTGGTTGCAGCCAAAAATATATGACACCCCTATTCTTTGTGGCCTTGATAATCTTCAGTGACAAACCCCGAGTTTCCTTCTTAATCCAAGTAGGATGGCCTACCTAAAAAGGTTTGATTAGGATGTGGTTTATTGCTGCCATATAATTGAGTCCAATTTGTCCCTTCCAACCATGGAGGAATTGAGTACCCATACTCTATGCGGTCGTTTAATTTCCAAACCATTATGAGGACTTTAAATTTTTAGCATAATTTTGAGCACCTAATCACCTACCACCTCTACCACTGCTACCTCCACCCCCTCCTCTATTTCCTCATCGACCTCTTCCACCTCCAATCCGAAGTTCACCATTTACACTATGTACTTCTCCTTCTCCTTCCCCTGTCATTGTATATTTTTCAGAGCGAATATAAGGTTCTATAATTGGATTTTTTAGCTCTTCTTCTACTAAAGGAATATTAAAATAAGTTTATTATTCTTCTTCACTAGGGGCTTCTAGTCCTTGTCCTAGAATTTTTTTTCCAATAGAAGAGAGAAATATTTATCCTTCTATTGTGGATGTAGGTCCTTCAACTAAAACTTCAGTAGAATAAGTTGGTGAAACTTTAGGTTGGATTTCATATCTATGCACCTCAGGGAGTATATGTCTACCTACTAATGATGGGATGTGTGTAATGTTCCAAATCTGGAATTTCTACACTATTGGGAATATCTCAAGATATTACCAATGTGGAGATCAGCAATACATAAACATGAGCTGGAAAATAGCAATGAATACATTAATACCAAGAATGCCGGAAGATCTGCATAGTAGCAATAATGTACACAATATCTTGAAAGAAATGATCTCTCAAGCTAGGCAATGCAGCCTCGATGAAACACATACATGAAATATGGAGAAATACTGCTATGTAAAAGAGGCCCTGGATATGACTGCGCAATCCATGAGGCATAAATGCTGCAAATAACGTCAATACATGGATACAACAATATATGGCTCAAATAAAGAAGGGGGAGCAAGATGTCAACCCCTGGAAACATACAATACACAATCCTTATGAGGATTGGCTAAAATAAGTACAAAATGGCAATTCTACAGAAATGTCGGAGTGGCTGGGCAGCCGCTGCAACTCAAAACTGGAAATGGATGTAGATAGCTGATGATGCTGCAATAGATGGCTGAATCTCATCCAAAGGATCTCTAGAGTGAAAGGCTGATCCTCTCACCTAATATCTCACACTCCAAACTTGTGGAGCAAGTCCCCACTGCAAATACACTCATAAATAACGCAGTCTGGAAAAGGGAATGTGCTATTGGTGAAGATAAATGCTTGGCCTTGATGCCAAAGTCTGCAATAAGCTCCGAAATTCCTCCAATCTGATATTCCAAAGGAAAGAGGGACTCCTCCTCTGAAAATAGCTGATGAAGGTGGTGTAGTGAACCCTCACTGCAACACCTAGCAACACAACATTAATCTGCTGCAGAAATAACGCTGTCTTGATGGAGGATGCTTGGCCTTAAGCCTGGATGTGAGGAAAATGAAGAATAATCCCTCAAGAGACCTCTCAAGAAGGAGAAGGAATCCTAAACAAGAATTCCCCCGGCAATTCTTGCTAAACAACAAAGAATGCACAATTGTCTCACTTGACAATTGAGATGAACAATACAAGCATGAGAAACAATGGTTGCCTTGCCCTCCTTTTAAACAAGTGAAAACTCTCTCTCCATGGGCCCCATCCATTAGGGTTTCATCCACCAAATATCCTCTTCCTCATTCACACTACACTGTCTCATAAAGTGATCCACTCCTCCTATGGCAGCGTTGTTGACTTGGTCAAACATGACCTTGTCTTCATGCATTTGCCCATTTTTCACACTTGAGGGTGCAAAATGAAGCTACTCTGATGATCCCTTTCACATTATGAGGGATTTTATTCATGTCTTTAATGAGAATGGGTCCCTTTACCCATTTATTTAGCTGCAATGTGATAAAAGCAAAATTTTAATGCTCCATTTAGCCATGTGCTAAAATGGGAACATTACAATGTGAGTGTCAATGGATGGTGTGGCATTACGAGGTCTGGGTGGAGTTAGTGGTGATGTTGAAATTGAAATTATACCTCTACTTACAAATCTACCCTTAGAATCCCTTTCTCTATGCATACATGTTTTTTTATCATATTATAATTAAAAATTCAAATTCTTAATTGAATTGAAATCTATTGCTTGCAAAATTGATAATTTATTCTAGTTGCAAAATTCAAAATTTACTCCTACTTGCATAAAAAGAAATGCTAACACTACATTGTAGAAGAAATATTTGAATGCTACTTGCATAATTAAAAGCACTACTTTTCAGAAAGAAACCTTTGTACTAATTGCATAAAAGGAAATTACATGAAGAAAAATTAATTCCTAATTTCAAAAAGAAAAGAGATTAAACTAATACAAAAAGGAATGCTAATGAAACTAATTTCAGAGATAAAATCAAATGAAATTTTGTAACTCCAAATAATTATTAGTGTGTGTAGGCAGCTCTAAAATAATTTTCCTTCTTAATCTAAGAAATTAACTGAGTAATTAAACTAGAAAGGAAATAAATGTGAAATTTAAATCTTTTTGATAATTTATTTTTTATGAGTGCTTTAAAATCAAAATAACAAATGATCAAAACATTACTTTGGTGAAACTATTCAAGCAAATACTTAAGGAAATTATCATGCTATAAGCAAACTTGAAATGCAAACAAAACTAAATAACCTTATAACTCGACAGGGGGCTCTGTCATGAGCATAAGTCTCTTATCGATTAGATGATTTCTTAGTCACACATTGAAAACAGAGTGCTGTATTAACTCAAAACAGAGTGTCACAAATTATAGAAATGAACCAAAATAAACTTAATGATCGAACTGTCTTTTGGGTCTCTCCTTATGGTTTTTATACAAACTTCATTAAACAACTTCAATATTTTTATGCCGATACAAAATGAAATATTCTGACATCTAGGAAATAGTTTAGATTAAAACTTTATCTCCTCATGACATGTTACTGAAAGAGAAATTCATGAGGGATTCTTCTCGAATCATATCCTCATGATTGAACAAGTATTTTTCATGCTCTCTTGATGTCGTTTTGATCTCTTGTTGCCTTCGCTTGATCGTTGCACCATCATACTGAGAGTTTGACTCTTAGATCTCTTGATATCTGTAGTCTACCAGGTCATGCAAATAGGTGGTCGTCCATGTAGTGAGAATTTGTCATCTTCAGATACCCTTCATTTCTTTATTGATGCTTTGCAACCTGTATAATCATGGATATGGTTGCAGAATTCAACATTAGTTGCAGAATGTTCACAATTATGTTATTGTAGACATGTTTTCATTATAATTCATAACTAAACATAGATTCTAAACATGGATGATAAATACCTTTATATAATTTGAATTAACCTTGAGTATGTTGAGACTGCTATAAAAATGGTGACAAAAATATGATAAAAGGTAGTAAAAAAGGAAACTATTTCAGACTTCAATAATCATCAATGAAAACATAATTTCCAACACCTAATTGCAGAAAAATAGTTTGATTGAAGATGGAGGATCGACTAGCTTCCATGTCCCATTTTTTAAGAGAGCATCATACTCCTTCTATATAGCTTATTTTCACACGTTATGAGAAAAATTTTCTTCAAAGAAAGCTAGTTCAAATTAGTAATTAAATTAGATTTGTAATCATACGAAAATTCCATATCATTGACATCACCCAAATTTGTATCAACTGATGAGGCTCATCAATAGGTACATTATAAAGGGTCATAATGCCATCCTCCAGCTTTAGAACTATCTCTTTCTCACATTTATTTACATTTTTTTGTCATATTATGCTTAGTGTGAAGGGTGAAAGATGTTTGTCATATCATGTAGCCTAATATGGTAATTGCAAGAAATGGAGCAATTTTCTAGACAATTTCTATGTAGAGGATCAAAGTAGACAACAAGGATATATTATAGGGGGTTGTCCACATCATTATCTCCCTCAATCAACCCAAGATCACATCAATATCTCTCTCATTATCTCGAGGTCATTGACAACCAAGCAAGTGAAAGTCATGAGGATTCAAGCTCCATTATTCTCGAGTTTTAAGAGACAATATTCCTATTTTATAGGGATTTATTGGTAGCTATCCTCTTGTATAAATAAACATGTAGAACTGCTCATTAGGATTCACATTTTTTTTCCATCTAGGTAGTTATTGAGCTCATGCATTGTTATCTTTTGACTGTTATGTGATGTATTACACCTTGATTCAATGATAATGAGAAGATGCTATTTGATTCATTACTGAGTTAGTTTCAGAGGGTTGAGGCTCTTGGGTTTGGGCCCAACCCAGTGGCTTAGGTTCCTCTTGTGTACTTGTATCTTTCTTTTAGCTTCATATTTTTGTTTAGTTCGTTGCATCTCAGTAGAAGAATAATCCATTAAACTCCATGATTGTAGCCCGTGCCTCATCTCTCTGATGGGAGCATGAGTAGAAGGACCTCCAACCACAGTCCAAAAACATTTTGTTTATGATTTATCGGAAACATGTTTACGATAGTTATCTTTTTATGCATATGTTTGTTGTAGCTTAGAAGTTATTTTGTTGATTAGATCAGAATTTTAGCATAAATTGGATAATCTCTAAATTAAACTCATATTTTCCACTTCTAATTGTTTTATTTTATCAATGATCAATGAATGTATGCATGTGATGATTGTAGGGTTGTCTGAATGTGTGCAAAAAGGCACCTTCACCACCTCCACCTTCGAATCCATCACTTCACCTTCAAAACTACAATTCTGTCATCACAATTTTGTTTTATGAGGTCATTTTTCCTGTTTTAATTCCTAAATTTCAATTATTTTTTATTTTAGACTCAACTAAGAGGTTTATATAGTATTCTAAGGCAAATAACTGTGAAATTTGGCCCAAACGAAGACTACCTGGTGTTCCTTGCTTATTTTTCATTGACACTCTTTCTATTGGTAGCTTTAGGAACCAACCAAGTACCTTCTCCACCCCTCCCCCCCACTTGCATGTCATTGCTTCGCACTTTACTTTAAGAATTTATGAAAATTGATTGAAGTATATTGTTATCTTCATCTGATGCCTCGTTATGTGCTTCATCTCCTATAATTGATCTATTGTCCACAAAAAATGAACAATTCATTGTTTAATTCAGCTGGTTGTGAAGGCATGTTCATGCTTTGTTCATCGGTTCTTGAGACACTGTGTTTGTTCAAATTAATCATGGATTTTTCCAACCATGATGGTGGGTTTACTTGTCTTGGCAATGACAATTGGTCATTTGCAAGATCAACAATGTCATTTTCAAGTACATCTTCATCGTCAACTTCATGTTCAACAATTCAATTAACAATATGAACGAAAAAAGTTCCATGTGCTTGAGTTGGTAGAACAATGTCCATGTTGCTATTAATTTGTTCATGATTATACTGTGTTTCACATACATGCTCATCACCATCACCATATAACTGTCCTTGAGAGAGGGAAATCATATTACCAGTTGCAACCACATCATCTTGTTCATCTACTTCTTCTTGCATTTTGACATCTGTTTGGACATGCCGTTCTTCATGACCATCCACATGAAACTCCTGGCTACAACCAATATCATGCACAAGAGCATCATAATTCAATGGCTAGATTCATGTGCTCCTAAAGCCAACCTTGATATTTGATGGTATCAGGGCTCTTTTAAAAGCTGTACTTGCAAGCTCTACTAGCTCAAACCTTTTCACCTCAACCCCTAGATTCTTTGCTATCCATGCAACATGCTATGACTTGAAATAGGTCTTGAAAGGGCCAAACACAATAACATCAAGGGGTTGCAATCTGTGAGTGGTAGGAGCAGGAAATGTTAAAAGGTCGATGACAAAATTGTTTGCTTCCTCAATTGTTTGTACAACCATGTGGCTTCCATGGCCATCTAATATCAATAAGTGTTTGTTATTACGTGAGACACCACTTGGTACATATGCAACAAAGTGACAAAGCCAATTTAAAAAAAATTCTTTAGTCATCCATGCATGGGGATTTGAAGTAATTCCTGCACTTGGTTCACATTGTATATAGTTTTTTAGCTTATTTTTACCTTTTAATAGATAAAATCGTGGGATTGAAGCACCAATTGCATTGACACAACATAGAATAGTTATCCACTCCATTCTCTTAGGAAAAATCTTTGGCACGTTTTGGCTCCCTATCTTGGAAATTACCCGCATGCCACAATTCCTTCCTTCCTGTAAAGATGTTGTTATAGGTCAATTTGGGCGCCATTCCCAATGACTAGGTTAACTTGGCATAATCTCCAGGACCAATGATCAAGGGTCTATCATTCCCTATCATTTTAGTTGCTATATGCTCTAAGACAGAAAACAAGACAAATCAAACAATACTTTCATCAAGCAAAGGTTTCCATGGTTTGAAGCTTATTGTATAACATATGAGTGCTCACCAACGCAGGCTATAAGGAGCCTAAGTGCGTTGCATATGTAGGTAACCCCATGCAAGGCTGCTCTGCAAAGAGCTTCCCGACATTCAAAGGTGAATTGGTCACATTGGGAGCGAAATTCTCATTGTTCCGGAATCTCCATTTGGCCAATGCCTTCTAGAAGAGTTCACATGTGTCAAGCTTTGGATCCAAGTGTCCATTTGACATCTACATGACTGGAAACATGTCTTGCCTATTTTTGGAAAGTTATTGATTGCAAAACAACCTACACTTCATCTATAAATTGAGCATAGATCTAAGTGCTTGAAGAGGAAGAATTTGAGTAGAGAAATGCTGGAGAATTTTCAATTGAGAGTTTGGTTTGTGAAGCTGCTGCTGGAGAGATTTATACTGTGATGAGGCTTGGGAACTTTGCTGGAAGGTCACTTCAAATCAGTCACTAGGTTGTAACCTCTCCTTCTATCATCAATAAAGAGTACTTATTATTTTTCCCTACATGCATCTGTATTGACTTTGATTTTCCATATTGTAAGATCTTGGTTGATGAATGTATTTTATGCTTTACTGATTTAGCTAACGAGCTTGAATATATATCTATATTATTGCATCTTCTGTTGTTTCAATGTTATTTCTTGCAGGAAGCATTCAACTCACAAACCGCTTGAATTTAAAGCTACAACAAAAGCGACAAAAGGAGCCATTTGGAAGTGACTGAACAAGTAAGCCTCCAATCCTCTTTGTATATATGTTCTGAGTTAGGAGAAATAGTAGTATAGTCTTTCACCCGTTTTTCTAGACTAGCACCTGTTTAGGGAAGCATAATTTATCTATAGATTACAATTCTGGCCCAACAAACTGGTGACTCCACTGGGGAGAATTTCTCTTAGTTCTATGTGTTATAGCCTCTGATTTGCTTTGTTTATCCACCCAATAGTTGTTACACATAAAGATTAAAATTTTTCAGAGCTTAATTTGCAAAGACAGTGAGTTAAACAGTAGTATTTTTCTTTCTCTACTGCACCCAACGCACCCTTAGACTGGACACAGTGCTTTGCAGAGCACTGTCTCCCTTCCAAGCCTGCGTTGCAGAGCACTGTCTCCCCTTGGAGACTATGTTGACTCCTGAAAGTGACCAAATTCCCTTGAATTTGACTTTGCAACTGGCATCAGTTTTGTTTGCTGATGTGTTCTGAAAATTTTGATGCTCAATTGACCAATGACTCTATATACTTCTTCTCCTTTGACTGAAAATTTGTTCAATGTTGTTTTAAAAAAAGTTTTTCTTTATCATTGACAAGTTGATTTCAAAGTATTTTTTATGGTCGCATTAAGAATCATTTGCTTTCGAAATAGGAAATTGTCGTAAAATCTTCATTTCCTTGATAGGAGAAATTGTTGTTGAAATCCTCGTTCTTCCTTCAAAAGAGAAATTGTTGTTTTTATTCTTCGTTTCTTGAAAGTAAAAAGCATTTGAATTATTGATCTAGTGCACCTAGTTTCTTTTCTGCATTCATAATGTTAAGGAAACTGAAAAGAAAAACTTGCATTTGCATGTAGGATTGTGTGTTTTTTGTAAAAGGAACATTAGGAAATTTGCATTTAGTTTGAGATTCATTGATTTGTTTGCTCTCAAATTATTTTCTCTCTTCCCTTATTAGCTAGGTTATTCATTGAAAAAGCTGAAAGCTGAAAGTTTGTTTATCATTATTAGCTTGGATTTTAGGAATTTCAAACACATCATCGCGGCGAACCTTTGAAAGGCAAATTGTTAAGCAAGGTCAACATAAAATAAATCTCAATTTACTTAACAACGCTTTGGAACATTAACGATAACATTTAGAAGGTCTAGGCTAGAGATGCGTTCCGGTGTCGTAAAACATAGCAGTTGTCGTTAACTTGTCTGCGATACATTCTGAGTGTGATACCTCACTCCACGTACGTAAGTATATCGTAGCTCGTCCACGTACTTTCAGGTATAACGGGTGGTGTTACAGTACGATAAATATAAAGGGGTGCTCTCACTGTGCAGTTTCGCATCAGACAACGCTAATACGAACTTGGGCCTCCACATACATTCGGGTATATTTGGGAGGGCAAATTTTAGGTGCTATCCATCCATAGTGAACCGAGTCGGCCGCCTTGAAATTGTGATACACCGAACACAGCATTCGGGGAGATTACATGCCCATACTTCTTGGTCTGCCAGGAGGTATTCTGCAGTTCACAGTTTCTTGGTAAACCCTCTTGCCTAGCATTACCCTCTTTTTGTTTATTTATTTTTGGATAAAATAAGTCAGTAATCATGGAAGAACATAATCCTATCCCTCGTCGTTCGCGTAGATTAGCTTTAAAACCACCTTTACCACCGGAAGTTACTTCTGGTAAGCAAAGGCGATCACGATCTGCCGAATCAAGTACAATTCGTACCTCTGGCGAAACATCATCTTTTAACCCAGAGTTAGCTCAAATTGTTTCCAGACATCCCGGTTCATTCACTGTTGTCAAAACAGAGTCTTCACAGCTACCCGTGGTCACGATCCATTCAATCACTGAGACCATACCTCCTAGACCTGACGTTGTTCAATCACAAATTGATCCAGATCCTGTCTCTTCTTTTCCAGCACATTTGATTCCTGAAGTTGAACAACCGGAAGTTGTTCCTACCTTGGTCATCTCACAAAGTTCTGTAGCTATTGAAACTCCCATATCGCATAGTCAACCATCTGAAATATATTTTGGGCTTGACGGTGAAGTTCTTCCTCCTGGTTTAATTGCGATTGAAGAAATCCCACAACCTGATACACCTTTAAGTCCAACCCATTTTTGGGGAGACCTTTACCTATACCAATCTTTTCCTCAATCGTTTCCATCTGCTTTTATTGATCCTATTTCCATTCAATCTCACGTCGATTTTCGAGGGTATACATTTGGTCAAACAACCATGTCTGAACCAACATCTTCGGTTGGGTTTGCTGTTCCAAATACGTCAGCTCCTACCCTCGCTACTCCGTCGATGTTCACAAACTCACCAGAGTCATATTTTCACGGTGGCCCTTCGGTCCCAACAGGTCACAAATCATTATCTGGCACTTTCTCTAGTGCACCTTCACATTCATGGTCTTTCCTAATGTCATCATCTGGTGTTTTAACTGGTAGTCCTATAGTTAGTACTGAACGACTTGAATCATTACATCCATCATCAGGGAAATATCAAGTCGGTCCTTTTGGGTCAATTCCTTTAAGTACCATATCAACTGGACTCCCAGTATTCGGGGAACAATATTTTCTGTCTTATTATCCTCCTTATGCTGGGGGGAAACCTTTGGTCACCCAATATGACAGTACTCAGTCACTTTTTGGTCAAACTAATGTTGACATGAATGTTTGTCAATGTCATCCCACTCTGCCTATCCAACCACAAATGGTTGTACAATTGTATCAACCAGTTCAACCTATTACACCCACTTCATTACCACTTGTCAATACATATATACCCCTATTACAAAATCAAAATATTGTACATCAACCTTATTAGGTTAGCTCTTCAACTCAATATCATCAAATGTTGGGTCCACAGACTCAAAATCCTTTGGTTAATTTACAACAACTTGTATCAGGAATTATTTATTCACAAGCTAGTGTACCATTTTATTGGATGTCACAAACGCAACCTGGTTATACATATCAACCGAATCCAAATTATACTAATTTGGGTTATAACATTGGTGGACAGATCCCTTGGCAGCCACACGCAAAAATTCCTCAAACTTCATTTCAACAAGTATCACATCCAGGTTTTGGTCAATAGAATTCTCAAGCGTTTTCCATGCAAAACAACCCCTATCTGGGTTACCAGCAGCAGATTCTGTATGCTAGTGCTCAAAGACCTGTTGCCCAAGCAATTCCATCTTATCCTGGCTATGCTCAACCTGAACTTAATAGACAATTGCCTTTTGTTGCAACCTTGGAATTAACAGATTTAAATCGGTTAACCAATGATCCTATAAATTATGCTCCTTTGTGGCCGGTGATACCTCATAAATTACCCTCCGATATTACTAAATTCAATGGAAACCCTAGAGAAAATCCATCGACTCATGTCATGACTTATCATTTATGGTCTTTTCCAGCGTAGGTTCACAGGTCTGGATGCTAAATGGTACATTGAATTACCTAGAGCTTCTTTCGAAAATTTCACTGCCTTAGCTACTGTAATTTTGACCCATTTCCAGTTATCGATCAGATACAAAACTGGAATGGAACTCTTGACCAACTTCAAACAGACTAATGCTACTCACATTTTAGATCATATTCATGAGTGGTGTCACCGTCGAAAAATGGTTAAGACATTTGTTCCTGATCATCTCCTTGCCGAATGGTTCATTAAGTCCCTTTTACCATCTATAACTGAGGATGTGGCTAAAGGTGGCGTCGTCACAGAAGAGCAAGTTATCGCTCGTGACCAGTATTTAGAGTTGATTTACACTTAGTTTGGCACGCTCTATGAAAAATTCCTAATGCGCTACGATCTAATTTCAATGTTCCTCCTCAAATAAAGGACTCTCATGCCAGAGACGACTTGATAGGAATTGCAAACACACACCACGCTACTGCATCTGATCCTGCTCCTACTTCTGAAATTAATGCCGTGTCATTTGACAAAGGAAGAAGTGACAAGCAACCAAGAAGCAAGAAAAAGGGGAAATCAAAGAAAAAGCAGACTTCTAACCCGTAGGAAATATCATTTGATCAACCATCAAGACCACAGTAACCTCGTTATCCATGCATAATTTGTAACGAGGAACATTTTGTTAGGGATTGTCCTCACCGTGCTGAAGTCTCAAAAATCATCAAGACTTCCCACGCATCAGCTGTGTTGACAGACCCATTTCCAAATCCAGACACAAATTTGGTTGCTACGGATCCAGCTCCTAGTTTGCAAGTGTTAATGTTATCCACCACAAAACCTTCACAAGATATTTTGGTGTCGACGCGGAATAAATACTATAGTATTCCAGCCACTGATCAACGTACTACCTCGACAACGAATCCATCTAATGAATCAATACCACCTACTGTTATTCCCGAATTGACAATTAAGCCACCAAAGGGAGTAATTCATAAATCGACATAGAATCCTTGAGCAAGAGCTGAACATAATTATAAAATAGTTGGAGATTTGGCTCAATCCCCTTCAGCTATGTCTGCTCTTAAGGTATTACAAAATTGTCCCTTCCAGAAGCAGGCTTTATTGTCGACAATTGGTGGAATTGATCCGACTGATTCTAATCTTGTCGTCTTTAATCATACGGGCTATGTGCCGCAGCTAGCAACAGAATTGGCATTTTCCATCCAAGTAAATGTTCTCAATCACCTTGTTCATTGTACTATTATTGATGAGGGAGAATCTACGTGCATTATGTCTCTAAACAGTTGGAAATCACTTGGCTCGCCGCGATTATCACAATCATCAATGACGTTGAAGGCTTTTGATGGAAGAACATATAAACCTTGTGGTATTATTAATAACCTGCATGTTGAATTAGGGGGCAAAACAATAAATATTGATGTTGAGGTTGTTGACGGACCCCTTGACTATAATATTTTAGTTGGAAGACCATGGGTATATGCAATGGCTGCTATTATTTCTACATATTTTAGAATGATTTCCTTTCCACATAAACGTACAATCACAGTCATTAATCAATTATCCTTCTTTGCCTCCGCCTCGCAGGTAACTGGAAGCGTTCCGTTTGTTCACTTACCCCAACTAGAAATCCAAAACATTAGTGTAGGAATCTTGAAGGATTCCACTCTTATGGGAACCTTTTCGTTACCTCTGCCCATGACATCGGCAGAAATTGCAAGTATAGAGACCTGCTACATGATCTCTTCCACTCTATCTGGCTTAAGGGAGAGTACGAGTGTTTCTGATATTTCTACATTGGATGATGTTTTACCGCCCAACCCTATTGAGATGACATATTAATCAATCTATTTGGCTTGGGCGGAAAATCTGAAATCAACGTCCCCGAGTGTTTGGGTTGATCATTCCTTAGATTTTGGTACTCCATCTGATCCATTTTCCTCAAAATTTTTGACAGATGAAAATATTTTGTAAGCTATGATGTCAGAAGGAGAACCATGGGAAGATTATCATCATCGTTCCCATCTTCCAAATTATGAAGAAAATAATCTCAGTGAACTATATCACCCATCCATCAAAAATTTCTTTTTGAATTCTTTTCCAATTAATTCAATCGATTCTGAGCGAAACTTATCAAATATTGAAGAAACGATTTCTATCGATATTTTTACCAAACCTGGCGTTATAGAAAATATTCATGTCGGTGCATCTTGTTCTCCATCAGAACTTGATTCATATCGCTCTCTTTTTCGTGAATTTCGTGATGTATTCACTTGGTCTTACGAGGAAATGCCAGGCATAGATACTAGTATTGTTGAACACACTATTAATATGTATCCTGATGTCAAACCGGTGCGTCAACGACTTCTTCCTGTTCATCCGAAGAAAGCCGCTGCCATCAAAGCAGAAGTTGAAAAACTTTTTTCGTGCTGGTTCCATTTACCCTGTTCCGCTAACTTAGTGGGTTTCCAATATCGTTCCTGTTATGAAAAAACAAAGAACCATTCGAGTGTGCATCGATTATCGGGATGTTAATCATTCTTGTCCAAAAGACAACTATCCTACTCCCTTTATCGACCAGATTATTGATGATTGTGCTGGATGCGAAATATTTTTGTTCATGGATGGATTTTTCAGCTACAATCAAATCAATATCCGCCCAGATGACCAACATAAGACAACATTCATCTGTCCCTGGGGCACATTCGCATATAGGAAACTTCCATTTGGTTTAAAGAACGCTGGGGAAATTTTTTAGAGAGCAATGGATTATGCTTTCAACGACATCAAGCCCATTGTTCAACCATATCTAGATGACTTACCAGCGCATTCACGAAATCGAAATGATCACCCGATGCATTTGAGAGCCATTTTCTTACGCTGACGACACTACAAGATACGCCTCAATCCACATAAATGTGTGTTTTGTGTTGGTTTTGGTCGATTGCTCAAATTTGTAGTCTCAAAAGAAGGTATTCAAATAGACCCACTGAAGGTTCAGGCCATTCTTGATTTTCCTGCACCGTCAAACTTACTTCAAATACAAAAAATTCAAGGAAAGGCTAACTTCCTGAGAAGGTTCATTCCAAACTACGCTGAAATGGCTAAAGGATTTACTCGATTATTGAAAAAGGGTGTTCCCTTCCATTGGGACCAAGTTGCGCAAGCTTCTTTTGATGCTGTCAAGGACCATCTTGTCCGAGCATCATTAATGTATCCTCCAAATTATCAAAATGATTATTTCCTATATATCGCCATGGCTGAAACGACCATCGCTATGGTTTTGGTCCAAGTAGAATATGGAATTGAACATCTGATCTATTATTTGAGTCGTAATATCAATGATATGGAAGTTAAGTACTCGTACGTGGAAAATCTTGCTTTGGAAGCTGTTTAAGCTGTCCAAAGATTTCGCCATTATATCCTGCTCCGAAAAACAACAATAGTTTCAAATTACAACCCCATGACTTACATCTTATCACATCAATTGCTGGGGGGAAAATATTCAAAATGGATTGTCATTTTGCAAGAATTTGATTTGGAATTCATCAAATCCAAGTCAAAGAAATCTTTAGTTTTGGCTGAGCTTCTCTGTGACCTTCCCTCTGATAGTACTGCTACTACGTCGGAACCATCTATTCCAGACGAGTCCCTGGTTATGATCGGATCATCTGATCCTTGGTATGGGGATTTCATCATTTATCTCCAAACCCAAACTTTTCAACCTAATACCTCTCACTCTGACCAACGATGTATTCGATACCAAGCCAAAGCTTATCTGATAGTCGACGATACACTTTATTGTCGTGGTGTCGATACCATTTTAAGGAGGTGCCTCACTCATGAGGAGGCCGAAAAAGTGTTAAATGATTGTCATGCTGGGGCTTGTGGTGGACACTTATCTAGATATGATACCGCGTAGAAGATACTCTGTGTCGGTTACTTTTGTCCTACTATTTTTTGAGATTTCATCCTCGGAGTCAAAAGTTGTCATGCATGCCAGATTTTTGATCGTAAAATCTGCAAACCACAAGTGCCAATGCATCTTGTTGTCTCTGCTGGACCATTTACGAAATGGGGTATTGATTTCATGACCTGTAACCCTCCTTCGTCCGAGGGACATGGTTATATTATTGTCGCAATCGACTATTTTACCAAATGGGCCGAAGCGATGCCTACATTTAATAACACAAGATAAACAGCTGCATTGTTTTTCTTCAACCATGTTATTGCAC
The DNA here is from genome assembly GCA_034641835.2 of Pinus albicaulis. NCBI lineage: Eukaryota > Viridiplantae > Streptophyta > Pinopsida > Pinales > Pinaceae > Pinus > Pinus albicaulis. The sequence continues at coordinate 1,416,804,158 of CM076574.1, read as the reverse complement.
GGTTTGGGGTCCCACAGGTTATAGTTACGGATCATGGGAAGTATTTTCGCAACCATATGATGTCTGAATTGACAGCCAAGTTAGGATTGTCGCATGATAATTCTACTCATTATTATCCACAATCAAATGGACAAGTTGAGGCTATTAACAAAATTCTTAAACAAATGCTTCAACGAATGATAGGAGTCCTTAAAAGGAACAAGCACTTGATCCTGTACTCAGCCTTCTGGGCGTATCAAACCTCAATGAGAAATGCAACCGGATTTACTCCTTTTCAATTGGTGTATGGTCTGGAAGCTATCTTACCAATCCAATGCGAAATATCATCATTAAAACTCGCGATAGACTTGTTACCTGACACCTCAGAAGAAGAAGTGCGTCTTCTTAACCTCATCCATCTTGATGAAATGTGTCGTGAAGCCCAATTGGCCAACAAAGCGCATAAGAGACATATAAAGGCGCAATACGACAAAATGTCCAGCCTCGCATCTACTCAGAGGGAGAATTGGTGCTTATTTACGACCAAGAAGCTAATGTAATAGGTACAGGGAAATTCGAGCCATTATGGCATGGCCCCTGTATTGTCAAAAGAGTTCTTGCTAAGGGTGCCTACGAGTTAGTTGATTACGATGGGATTCCATTGGCACAACCTAGAAATGGGTTGTATTTGAAACGTTACTATGCTTAATCATGAGCGTAGTAATTTTTTGTTTTATATATATTTATATGATGTTGATTTGCATTCACTATCTTAATTTGTTTTTAGAGTTTTCTTGATGTTAGTAATCTTCTTTACATTTTTATGGCAGATGTCTGAATCTTTGGAACCATTTGTTGGATATGCTAATGTTGCTAGTCGTAGTATGCAGAATCTATCCTCTGCAGCGTGGGCCATTTTCGCTCCAAACGGTGAGTTAGTGAGTTTTCGAGGGATTTGTATTGGTAGATCAATGAACAATATCGCTGAGTATATTGCGTTGATCGAAATTCTCTCTGATGCCATTTCATTTGGTATTAATCGCATAATCATAAAATTAGACTCACAACTTGTGGTACTACAAATTACTAATGTTTATGCTGTTAGAAATCCAACACTTCTTAGATTGTTCCTAAGAGTTTGAATTTTGGAAAGACATTTCGATTTTTTTCAATATCAACACATTTCCAGAAATTTGAACACTTTAACTGATTCATTAGCTAATCAAGTTTTAGACAGACATTTGTGACATAGGTAAAGAAAATATTCGCAACATTGAATAGGATTGCGCATTAAACATAGGAAAAACTCTGAAAACATTTAGATAGATAGTTATAGGTTTTTACAAAATTTGTGCCCAAGACACGTTGGTAATCTGACCTCAAAATGTATGCAAAAAGTCACCAAGTAAACTAGTGGTGCTCGTGGTAACATGCTATAGATCTAGCAATCCTACAGAGCAATCACATCCAACGATTAGGAACCCTGATAGTGTGTCGTTGCAGTCGCATGGGAAGCTCTTCAATTCGACAATCCGAAATCCCGAAGGTCAACCCCTCTATGTGCTGCTGAAGCTCAGCTAGAGTCTCAGCCATATCAAGGTCCTGAAGGACTGCTCTCCTGATAGCCCTCTCTGCTGGCGCATCCGCTTCGCGCTCTGGTTCCTCTACTGGTTGAACACGACCAATATCTGCATTACATCAAACATTTAGTTTAGTCTTGGAAAGAAATAAAAACACAAAAACATTGTATAAACCTTAGGAAAATTTAAAAAAAAACATGGTAAAATCATTCTTACCTATTGCACCCCACTGAGCGCCTTCTAGTAATACTAGATCTGGATCTCCTCAGAAGTCGACGCCTGCGTATGCATACTCATCGATGGCGACAATCTTTCGTCGGAACCAGGCGAAGAATGTAGTAGAGAAGACAACGATCGATTGGCTTGCATTCCGACCCATGGGTTCTCCCCATCTCTGCATTCGAGGATCTCTAGGACTAGATATATCCAATTTTACATGTTGTGGATGCATCAATGGAATCCGTTCCAAAGCGAAGGAGATAAGGATCAAACCATAACTGAAATTTTTCTTCCTTCCTCCCTTTGCTTTATTCAGTTGTTCTTTTATCTTAGATAAAACAACTTCAGACGAGTTGAAGATTGTTGGCTCTAAGCATTCTAGCGCATACTGCATATACGATCTGTTTGCTACATGGAGTGTGACGGTGCCAACAAGTTTAGCGATCGTGAAAAGGATGGTTCTCAAAAGCAAATCCATGACATCACGGATGTTTATTTTTCCATATTTGCTAGGTTCTGCCCCTGGATAGCAATGCTGCATAACATAATGCCTCACTGTCTCTCCTCCAACAGTAGACCCTGTGATAGAAATGGGCAAACCTCTCCTCGAAAAACCTGTGAGAAAATACACATTCTCAATTGTTATGGACAACAATTTATTTTTTATGTGAAATGCCTCTATCGCCGGATCCCATGCTTGAACAAGGAGCTCTAGAAGTTCTATTTTTTGCCTCATTCCCGACAATTTGAAGTACTCAAGTAGTCTGCAATCTCTTAAGGCTCTTATAGTACCCGGATCATTCAAGGCAATCATATCTTATTATTCATGTTCTCTTTCTCTCCATGTAATTGTCATTATAATCCGATGGAAACCTGAAAATCAACCATAAGATCCATTAGATACCATCCATTGCAAAAAACTAGGCAAAGCACATCATGAAAATAAAAAACTTGAACTGCACCCAATGCACTCCCTGGGTTGAGACAATGCGTTGCATATGCAGGTAACCTTCACTGTACCTGCTATGAAACACAGGTTTTGATGTTCAAGGGTGCGTTGCCCTCAATTTGGGCAGAATTTAACCTAGGGGCCTTAAAACCCTAAAAATTTGCAAGGAATGGGAATGAAATCAATACTGAAAGGAAGAGGAGGTTCATGCTACTAACCTGGATCAAACAACGACGAAATCTGTCCACAAAAACGACCACAATCAACGACTAAAGTTCAGGGGCAAAATCAGGTTCAGAGCTCCAAAATGCAAATGGTAACTATGGAATGGTAAAAATGAATAGTGAAACTACTTTATATAGTCATTTAATTTTTTGCAACTTAAATTTATTGCTATGACTATGGTTTTATTATGTTTTTATCATGAAATAGGTATTTTTAATCCATTTGATGTTGTTCTGAACAGGAAATACAACTGATGAACAGATTATTCGTGCAGATTTATTTCAAGGAAAGACTTGACCACAAAGCATACTTTTTCTCCTTATTTTTCGAGCTTTGTTAAAAATGAAAAAGGATTTGAAGCGCACTTTTATCTCTTTTTCGAGCTTCGATAACAGCAAAAAAGGAACCCATGGAATCTTCTTTTAGCTCTTTTCAGACTCCGATAATGTGAAAATATTACCGAGCACTTGTCATTTCGAGCTCGTTAAAGTAAATGAATTGATATCTACTCAGTATAAGTTTAACCCTTTTCCGGACCAAGATGGATTATTTACGAAAAAGGAATACCTTGGTTAAACATGATCAAAGAGGTTCTTTCAGATATTATTTTACACTTTTTCGGATCTGAGAGCCAAATTTACGAAAAAGTACTTTTGGAGTTCTCTTTCGTCCTCTTTTTCAGACTCTCTAAATATGAAAAAGGACCGGTCTATCACTGTCGTTAAGCTCGTTAAAACATAAAATAGTGACGGGCTTGTCGATCATGGCAAGCATTGAGTTTCATTCATCGCTAAACTCATTAAATTATTAAATAGCGATACTTTATTCGCCCGAAGGGTTTAATTATAGATCAAGCAAATGTTATCCTCCTCAAGCTTGTTAAAAAATAAAGAGGTATTGGTCGACAAATGACCGGGGAAAATTTGGGAAAGTAAGCAAAAGTTTATTTTTGGTAGCAAGTCACTCTTGAACATGACACTTCTTTCACTGCATGTGTGTGATTGTTTGGGTTGGGTAATCATATTGACGGTTCATTCACACCTATGGTTCATCATACCTTCACTTCGGTTTTGGGTCAATGCTGCCAACTCATTACAGTGTCGCCAATATGTTCAAGAGAAGCCATCCAGTGATTAAAAACTCATCCTTCTGCAATACTCGTAAACCTTCATTTTTAGGACTGTCATCCCTGAAAATTGCTATATCAAGTCATACCCTTGTCTCCGAAATCAGTAACTCTAGATTTTCAACAAGGTGACTTCCTGTCGATGACAAATCAATATCCAGGAAGTTCACTTAGAAACATCAGATTCCAATACCATGAGGCTTGTTACAGTATCGACAAGATCCTCACTTCCGGACCTTTGACCGAAAGATTTTGTTTGGCGTTCGACATCAAATCATCTATTCACGCCTTACGAAATGTACTGCAGTACCTTGAGGGCCATTGACATTAATGGTGGTTCTCTCGCCTTTGTTAATAGCTCACATTATTGGCTGGTAATCAAACGACGCCTTTCCATGTTCGACTACGAATCATATATTCGCATGGCTAGAATTGTACCCGAATGATCGAGTGAACGAGATAAGAAGACCCCAGATCTAGTTTCAGCCATCCGGGCTGCGATTTCAGGATTGTTGTACACATCATCTGTATGGTGACCTTACATATAGATTGTCATCCAAACATGGACCTATATCTGTAGGCATGTCTGCATATGGGCAACATTCCAATGTAGACGGCTTTATGAATTATGTACATGTTATTAGATTGTTTATGTGCCAACTATGGGAATGCCTACCCTCAACAATTATGATCAATAGAGGATATATCATGATGTAATGTATTGTAATATTGATGCAGGTGACCACTCCGCTTCGTTTCCAAACTCATCATAGTGTAAAGCATCTCAATCAAATGTTCTTATTATTTGGATCTCATGTTTTAGGGGGAAATTGTTATAGGTAAATTTGGGCACCATTCCCAATGACCTGGTTAACTGGGCATCATCTCCAGGACCGATGATCAAGGGTCTATCATTCCCTATCATTTCAGTTCCTATATGCTCTAAGACAGAAAACAAGACAAATCAAACAATACTTTCATCAAGCAAAAGTTTCCATGGTTTGAAGCTTATTGTATAACACATAAGAGCTCACCAATGCAGGCTCTAAGGGGCCTAAGTGCGTTGCATATGCAAGTATCCCCATGCAAGGCTACTCTGCAAAGCACTTTCCAACATTCAAAGGTGCGTTGGTCACATTGGGAGCGAAATTCTCATTGTTCCAGAATCTCCACTTGGCCAGTGCCTTATAGAAGAGTTCACATGTGTCAAGCTTCGAATCCAAGTGTCCATTTGACATATACATGACTGGAAACATGTCTTGCCTATTTTTTGAAAGTTATTGATTGCAAAACAACCTACACTTCATCTATAAATTAAGCATAGATCTAAGTGCTTGAAGAGGAAGAATTTGAGTAGAGAAATGCTGGAGAATTTTCAATTGAGAGTTTGGTTTGTGAAGCTGCTGCTGGAGAGATTTATACTGTGATGAGGCTTGGGAAATTTGATATCAGGTCACTTCAAATCAGTCACTAGGTTGTAACCTCTCCTTCTATCATCAATAAAGAGTACTTATTTTTACCTACATGCATATGCATTGACTTTGATTTTCCATATTTTAAGATCTTGGTTGATGAATGTAGTTTATGCTTTACTGATTTAGCTAACTAGCTTGAATAGATATCTATAATATTGCATATTCTGCTGTTTTAGTGTTCTTTCTTGCAGGAAGCATTCATCTCACAAACCGCTTGAATTTGAAGCTGCAACAGAAGCGACAAAAGGAGCCATTTGGAAGCGACTGAACAAGTAAGCCTCCAATCCTCTCTGTATATTTGTTCTGAGTTAGGAGAAATAGCAGTATAGTCTTTTACTTGTTGTTTTAGACTAGCACCTGTCTTGGGAAGCGTAATTTATCCGTAGATTACAATTCTGGCCCAACAGATGTTTCATCACAATTCCATATATGGTCTGCACCATAAGAATGTATATCATATGCAGTAGAAAGAGTGTCATAGAGCTTACATACAACTACAGGGCACAAATTTAATGCTCTGTCTCTATCAAGGCCCTCAGTTATATGCAATACAAGGTTTGGATGCCTTTTTTAAAACCTAAACCACCATGATTTACCAGGAAACCCATATTTGAATTGGTTTTGCCTCCCTTGAAAGATTTGAGCAACTATTGGTTTGACTTGTATCAACTCTAGCCCATGTCCCAATTGGAAGTTACACCACTCAACCACCTCGGCCTCCTCCTCTTTAGTCATAACTGTAAGTAGCCCTCTACGCTTTGCATGAGTGAGTCCATTCATCCAATAATGTATTGATGAGGGAGGAATACCATTTTTTTTTGCAGATGCTCGAACTGAATATCCATTAAACTCTATGTCATCAATTGCAACTAACATTTGTTCTTTTTTTCCAACCTCTTATATCGCTGATATTTTTAGTTGAACTAGCCCCTTGGACTGTGGTTGACAGTGGCTTTATGGGTGATGCTGTGAGAACATCAAATTCAGCCACATGGTCATCCTCAACAACATTTCTTGGAGCATTGTTGAAATTCACATCACTTGTCCTGTCCTCATCTGATGAAGTGCATCGTAGCTGGGCACCCTTGGTCACTCTATTGCCACTTTTCCTTGTACAAGCCACATAAATAGCTCTTGCCATAGATGCAACTACCTGTAGAATTATTGCATGAATTTTAGTTAATAATAATTGAAAATTATTCTTTCACACAATCCAAGCAAATCTCTTCTTCATTAAAGGAAATTATCAACATGTATGTTAGTAGCAACTCAAGACATTTTCATACATATGCCTTTTTGAAAATATTCTTAAAAAAACAAATCTGCAGAAGGAATTAGTTATATGTCTTCAATATATCAGTGATTGTTGTTTTGATAACTTGTTTTTACACTTAAAATACCATGACTGTATTTGTACTTGGAAAACTATTGCCAGTGTGTTGAAATTGACCTATAAGTGGTTGCATGTCTTCAATTATATAGAAGCTCTAGGAGGAATTTCAACTAAAAAAAGTGACACTTGGTTCCTTTTCTGGTTAAGATATTGATCTGGTAGTTACTCTTTTTTGAATTAATTTGTTTAGCCTCATGTTTGTCATTATTGTTATTCATAATCATCACAATCTCCAAGCATGAAGAAATTTGTAGGCTTGCCTTACTAAAGGAATTTACTGTTGATCTGGTTTAGTTATTGTTGTTTGAATTCAATTAAATTGTTAAATCTTGAAAACTGTAAAGTCTCCATTTAAACTATGACAAGGTTGGAGACGCTCACAAAAATCCTAGGTTTGGATTGGGAAGACATGGTAATTTTGCAAGTCGTTTGGCTGCTGAGGGTAGCCTTAGCTCTGTTCTTAGACCTAGTTATAAAGTGCATTGCCTAGAAAAAGAAGTTTTTGTTGTAATCTAGTTAATTTTGTTGCTGTATATGTTCAAACTTACAGAGAATTGAGTTGGTCCCTTATATCATTTCCTAGATGATTTATTGAAACACAACTACACTCCTAGGTATCATAAAAACCTTGCAGATAGATGGTCAGCTCAATATTTTGATGTTCATTAGCTTGCTGATGTTTTTGAATAACATCACAGTGAGAAAATTATTGTACAATAATTTATACATGCTCTATGAATAGATGATAACCAAAAATAATTCGTAGTGATAATTCTAGCCATTTTCACTCCCATTAGAGTTGATTTCTCATCATTAAGTTGTAAAAAAATACATAATGGTGTTACACGTCATTTTTTCACCATGACATTTGACTGTCAATATGGATCTATCACCATCCATAATCATGCTTCCTTAGAAGTCAAAAAATTTAAATTCTTGAACCAAATCTTATAAACTGAGAAAAATCTCCTAAAAAATCTTAAAGGTTGCCTACGCGCTTTTGTGGTCACTTCCTGCGTATGCACTAATACTTCCTCTATTAGTTGCAACTATCTCCGCTATGTTCACCCATAAAACCTGCACACCCCCATAAAAGAAATTAAACACGAAAAAGTAACTTCTAGAAGCTTAGCTCGGTGAATATTCTTCCAACTAAAAGCCTCTTGAGTTGCGCTAGTTCGAGCTATATCCCTCTACTCATGAAATTATTCCCTTGGATAAAGGAACCCTAATCCCTTCATTAGAGGATCTCATCCCTCTATTGATGGATCTGAAACTTCCTCAATTTCTCCTATAAATTGAGCTGAAGCTTCAGGGTTAGGGTACTGAGTACATTGGAAATAGTACTTGGTAGATTTTGGAACTTTGTACTTCAGATATTGTACATTGTATAAGAGTTCATTGAAGATAAACCTATGTTGGTCATTCTAGAGAGGAAAGCTTTTCAAACCAAGGAGCACGATTATGAAGGCATACGGAAGAAATCCGTACAACATCAAGGCTCGAGTTATAAGGTTTCTCTTTATAATTCTTGATAATACATATGGATCTCTTTTTCTCATTTTGTTGTTTTTAGATTCATTAAAACAATGACAATTCTTAATCTCCTTGATCATTAAGTTAAACACATGTTTTTTATTATTATATATTGTAGGTGCTTTTTATTCTTTGCATGTTTGTGATTTCAGGTTCTTCTCAGCATTGAAGGACTTCTTTGGAACGAAAGGCAAGCTATACGTCAAACATCTCATTGAAAGGTAGGAGCATAACCTCCTCGCTTATAAATTTATGATAATCTAAACGCTAATAGTTTAGGGAAAGAGGTATTCAAATGGTTGTTTTTTTCTAGTTATATGTTGGGATACTAGGGAGATATCTCTTGTTCGCAAGAGGGATTTATCCCTAAAACAAATGGTCAACTCAATATTTTGATGTTGATATGGTCTAGTTACTATTGTTTTAATTAAATTAAATCCTTAACTCTTGAACCAAAGACAAACCTCCTAGGTTTGGATTTGGAAAGACATGGTAATTTTGCAAGTTGTTTGGTTACAAAGTTCATTGTTTTGGTCATAATTTGGTGAATATATTTTTTTCCTGAAATATTTTTACTCTGTTGTTTTAAATGGTATTGACAAGTTGTTATTGAAAACAAAAATCAAGCTCTCATTGTCAAAAATGCATAATTTACAAAACTATTGGATACTTGTTTGCACTCAGTAGGCATAATACAGTGAGAGGCTTTCCCTCGTTGAAAAAGACATGATTTTTTATCTAGTTGTTTAGCCAGAGAAAAGAACATAAATCCCATAAGTACATATTGGGAAACTGCTCCATTGGACCTGGTGCACATTGATTTATGTGGACCCATGAAACCTAGTGTTAGTGCAGTCCAATATTTTCATATTTTTGTAAATGATCACTGGCAACAAATGTGTGTATACAACTTGAAGACAAAATATCAATCATTTCAAATCTTCATAGAATTCAAAGCCCATGTGAAGTGACAATCTGGTTGCCACATTCATCTCCTCAACTCAAATAAAAGGAGATAATACACTGGTGATGAGATCTAACTTTATGAAAGGAAATGGAATTCACCAACACTTATATGTTGCATATACATCACAAAAAAATGATGTTGTTGAGAGGTATAAGTGTATCATTATGGAAATGGTGCACAACATGGTTGAGGAATCAAACTTGGATTGGTCATATTAGGCAGAAGCAATTTGCATATCAGTTTAATTGCTAAACTATGTACCCACCAAAGCACTTGACGAGATCACACCACATCAAACACACGGTAGGTATAATCCTTCTAATTCATTTCTTGATGTTTTTGGTTGCAAAGCTCATATGCATGTTCCAAATAAGAAGGTAGATAATTAAGTCTTTACAATGTACATTTATAGGGCACAATGAAGAGTCAAAAAACCTACCACACAAAGATCCTAAAATTAGGTAAATATACATAAGCAAAACATGTTGTATTTGATGAAAAGGGTGAGTCAATCCACCATCCACACAGTGAAAGGGTGAATATTGGTGAAAGATCACTGCATATTTTAAAAACGACGGTGACCTTCATATTATTCACTAGAAATTATATAAAAATTTCATCTAGATTGGTTTCATGTCTCAACAAAATATGATAGTACTAGAAGGAAGGGAAGCATAACCTTAGCACCAGTTTGGTTCAGATTGCCAAATCTACCTTTTCATCTCTGGAATCTCTCCTCGCTAAAATCCATTGGAAATGCAATTGGGAAATTTTACTGCAGGTGCTCAGAAACAGAGGAATGTGTCAGAACCACCTATGCACGCATCTGTGTAGAAATGGACTTTGGCGCCAGATTCTCAGCTGAAATAATCCTAACAAGCAAAGACTATGTATGGAACCATAAAATCGACTATGAAAGTGTCCTCTTTAGATGTCTATCCTGCTTTGAGACAAACCATATAGCCAAAAATTGCCCAAAAGTCTCCCAGAAAAATTTTGCTAGAAAGAATCACCATAGATCTACATGGTGGGAAGGAGCACAAAAGGAACATTACACTGTCATCAAGGAAGAATAATCTCAAGAAAACTCTGAATCGCAAGAAATCAAGCAAGAAATAAACAACCCTCAAGACAAGCAAGGGGAAAGCCTTGCCCAACAACAAAAAGATGAACTCGGCAGCTCCTCAAGCATCAACAATTATGAGGATTCAAATACCGTGCAAAATAAATCTTCATTTAGCAGCAAAGTAGATCTCAAAGATCCCGAAGATAAGACACCTGTGTCCCAAGAATCAGAAGAGTTGAAGGAGGTGCAAGATAAAGGAAGTTGGAAGACTGTAGAGAAGAAAAAGAAAGCTACAACACCAATCTCGCCAAGAAATACTAGAAGCCAGACATTAAGAACTAAGAAAATTATAGGTCCGATAGACCAAATTTTGGTCTTAGTGGACGTTAACCATCATCATCATCATCATCATCATAAAGTAGTTTCTACGTTTATTTTTTCCATTCCAAGTTTGTCACTGATAGCGAGTTGAGAAAGAACCTACTATCATTTATCGCTAAATTCTTTGCCACTGTTTATTTCCTCATGTCATCAATTTATGCTATAAATCCTCAACAAAATTTTCAAAGAATTGCCTGGAGTCTCCTTGTTAAGTCAAGTGGTCATCTAGTTGTTCTTAAATTGTAGTTGGGAGGCTCATTTTTCAATTAATTTTGAATGAGAGGAACTAGTTTTTACAACATTGTTTTGGCTTTGGGATGAATGTCTAGAAATTTAGATGAATTCCTTCCCACTTGGAAATTGTAATGTAGAAAAGGATTGGTGTTCAACTATAAACTAGTTCTGTTCTTTTTCATATGTAGCTAGCCATACTAGCCAATACTCTACATTATGGTTGTGTCATATTTTCCGGCCAACTTGAAAATTATTCAAAATATAGAAAAATAGAAAAAATATATATTTTCATGAAAATAAAAACTATAAGAAAACTGAAACAGAGACTCATAAATGAAATAAAATTGTAAGAAAACAATATTGTAATTGAAAAAACTAACCCGAATATACTGTGAAATGCTTTGGGGTGTGTTCTGTGCTGGTTTGTCTCTAGGGTTGCTGAATAGTTTGAATGTGAAACATGAAACTTCAACAATGGTTGAAATTATTTTATAATTTTTTGCACTTGAATTTAATTGGTGGAAATGATGGACATGGGTCGCAATGGCTTCATTTTGCATGTGTGATCAGGATTGATTTGGATGTGATCCAATGGATGGGAATTTGTTTTTGTTGATCCATGTGCTTTGATATGTTTTTATGGGAAATATAATAGGTTGAGTGTCATTTATTGAAGTTATTGGGTGGGTGTCATTTATTGAACACAATGGGTTTAAATGTTGTTATTGAGTGGGTTTCATTTATTGAACACAATGGGTTTAAATGTTGTTATTGGGTGGGCTTCACTTATTGAACACAATGGGTTTAAATGTTGAATAACACAACAATTATGACTGACATACATTAAATTTTATTATGTGTAGGTATGGATATGCAATTGGGATATATAACATCAATTTTGATCAGTGGGGTTGAAGTGACTACTATTTTGTACTTATGGAATAGACCATTTTGGAATGATTTATGGTTTTATGAGTTTTCTAGTTGAGACAATATTATTTGTACTCTTAATACTTAACAGACTATTTATGGACAAGTGTGGGCCCAGTCAAATGTTTTGAAAAATTTTAGACATAATTTAAAATATATTTGGACTTAATGTTATTTGTTTTTTTTTTAATTACTAGTTGCACATATCTCAATTTCTGGTGGGTTGGTGGGACTAGTACTATAACAATTACTGGTCCCTACACAACATTAGACATATCTCCCCTACCAGTGTCCTTGTTTTTGACCTTTTACAATTCAATCATTTTCTTATTCAAATTGATGATGAGCTGACCCAACCTTCTAACAGTCCCCTCACTGAAAATACAATTAATTGATGCTAACATACTTTCATAACTATCCCTGGTGTCTCTGAAAGAATCACATTCCAAAGTAAAATTCTTTTCTGATTCCACTACCCCGCAAGTGCAAAAATTACACACCCATTCTTCCAAAGCTTCTTTAGGTCTCTTCCACCATCCCGTTCCACATCAAAGTTGTTGTGAGTTAGTTCTTAACTGAGCAATAAGAATATTTGCCCTCCACGTAATGTTAGCACTAATGTACTCTTTTTGTTGGAGATCACACATGGGGTTGAATTCCTGAACATAATACTTTTTCTTTCTACCCAACTCTTTTCCCCATATACGCTTATGAAACTTCTCCATAACAAAATTATTTAACTCCTTGCTATTTGTAGGACATGCATTGAGGTAAATATTTCATTTTTGCATCCATTTGTTATTTTGTCTCATCCATGATTTCTTTCTTTCACGCATACCTTCATTAAATATAACTTTCGACCATCTACCTCCTCCTTAAAAGTATCTCTCATTCCTAAAATAATTGAATTCCTTTTAATTAGGAGATTGATTTTAACAATAACATTGTTTTAGATGTTTGGATTGTGATAGAAAACTTGTCGGTTACCATTTGAGGTCCATTACCTTTCTATCCTTCACCACATATCATAATTAACTTGAAATGATACCACAAACCCTTCAATTATAGTGAAAAGTCGTAGAGGAAATGTCACCCTCACCAACTAGTGAAACTCATTGGAAAGAGTGATTTTAATTTTACACATAGAGTTCTTAATGATACATTTTTACATGTTTTCTTAAAATAAGTTAAACACACATGTATATATTGATTGAAAATGTTGTTTTAATATCAAATTTTCTAAGTTAAAATAATCGACATCAAGTTTTTACTCAAATATTTTGAGGTTGTGCATAAAGATGGTTCAAGTCCATGTAACCCCATTTTATTTAATTTAATTTAACTCAGAAGCATGTTAATGGTAATATACACTATTTTGACCAGTTGTATTGTGCTAAGAGCACATGTAATTCAAGAAGTTCTAAAATATGACCCCATTTTATTTAATTTAATTTAACTCATAAGCATGTTAATGGTAATATAGTCTATTTTGATCGGTTGTATTGTGCTAAGAGCACATGTAATTCAAGAAGTTCTAAAATATGACCCCATTTTATTTAATTTAATTTAACTCAGAAGCGTGTTAAATGGTAATATAGTCTACTTTGATCGGTTGTATTGTGCAAGAGCACATGTAATTCAAGAAGTTCTAAAATATGTGTTTCTTCTTTATGTAAAAAACTTAGGAGCCCTCATCCTATAGAAGGATTTTTTTATACTTGATAAATAATCTTAGGGCTTAATATGGTTAACCCTATGATAGTATGAGTATTGATTCTTCTTATCAATAGGGTTAAACTGCCTACATCTTCACTTCCACTTATCACCTTACTTGTGGAAGATTGAGAAGATGATTTTCGAGTATAATATAGAATTTTGTACTAGAGAGAGTTGTTATTTTATTCTTTAGTGATTGATATGTGTCTTCAAAGTCAACATCATTTTGGTACTCTTGTGCAAGAACTTCATGGATGGATGGTACACGTTGTATTGTTGTTCCCATAGTTGTAATCTTCTTCCTAGGAGGTTTGGACAACGTACTTTCTGTTAGCCACCTATAATTTTTTTTTATACCAAATGGTGGCTAAATATTTTATAGCCTTCAAGAAACAATTTTATTTCCCAATTGTGAGTTATTGAAGTATTAATGATGTCTCTTTTTCTTCAGAAAACCTTCACTGCTGTTTCCCTCATAATCCTGAAAAATCTGCTGTTTTCCTGAAGAAAAAGACTGCTAAAAACCCATTTTTCCTTAATTTTTCCCTTCTTTTCACTCATAAAAAATCCTCCATATTTCTCACTTTAACCTTCAAAATCACTTCAAGACCCTTTTAAAACCATTTGGTCTCCTACCATTTTGTTTAAAAAGCCTTCATTCCCCTATCAGAACCCCTCAATTGGCTTAAAAACTCTGTTTCTAGCCTAAAAAACACTTATATTTCATTACAAAGAATTTTAGCCCCCAAGGGCTTAAATTTCATAATCCCCGCTTCTCATAGGACCGACAGCCCCGCAACCGGGCGCTAAGGGCCTAAACTCCTCTTCTAAACCCGTAAAAACCTTTTTCCTCCTTTGTATTTCATGAAAATGCGACTTTCCACTATGTTTTAATAATTCCGATAGTTCGAAGTTTCGATGAAAGTTGACCGTTGATCTAAACCGATCAACGATCGTCGGAATCTCGCATCGCAAATAAACATGCCAACCTTTGTTGGTCCATTCCTTTTTTCTCCGATTGCGATTAGCCCCTTTTCTTTTGAAACCCCCGATCCCTTCGTTTCTTCACAAAACCATACCCCCAAAATCAGGCGCTAAAAACACTAAAAAACATGTCCAAACCATTTATTTCCTTTATTTTTCCACAAACCCGACGATATGTTTTAAAACAGATCTCCACCGTCGATCTCTGCAAGATCAACGACCATCGGCACATCGCATCGGAGTTTTTCACTGGATGCTTGGCAAAGATCTATTGCCTACCTCCGATTGCAAACTTGCGATGGTTTCCCGACCGTTGATCTGTTCCACCATACCCAGATCTAACGGTCCACATCGCTCCGTTCCAAAGCTCGCCCCTCCGCCTTGGACCTTCGCAGTTAATTCCTGACTGTCGATCTGGTTCTAAGATCTATGGCTCTAATTCAATCGCATCGACGTTTTTCATTGTTTCCTTCCCCTTGCCTCCGCCGATCGCGATCTTCCGATTGCATCTGGGCCGTTCATTTCACCGATCCAACAGTCTAGATCAAACCTTGAATCCTTTGTTATAACTTAAACCCCGCTGTATAGATTTCTTCGGTGAATACCCACCATTGATCTCTGCAGATCAACGGCCCACATTTCACCTAACCTCCGCCCAAAATCTTGCCTCATATCTCGTTCAATGCTCCATCTTTCAATCTGGGCCGTCCATTCCGACGATCTAACGGTCCAGATCAAAACCACCTTGGATTTCCCAACCATTTTTCGCCCACGCATCATGTCTTTTCACGCTCTTATCTCCACCGTTGGATCTGCACGCCCTTCATCCAACGGCCAGGGACCCATATCACATAAATCTAAGTCCGACATTTAATTCCTAAAAGCACGCGATATGAGCAGTTTTTTAAGGACATGTGTCGGCTAAAGACCTATATCGCGTTTTCTTTTGAGAAATTTTGAAAACCACCCCAAAGCAGCGCGACACCAGTGGTTTTTATCACATAAACCACTTTAACCCATTTACATTACATTCCCCCGTTTTTAATCTCCACTGTTGATCTCTGAGATCTAACGGTCCCAGTTTAATCTAACCATTACACTATCGCCCTCTGCCATTCTTCCAAGAGACCTTATCAACGAATCTCCACCGTTGATCTCTGTTGGCCGATCTAATCCGACAGCCCAGAGGCTTTCCAAAACCCTAAATTTCATTTAACCCTATTTTCCCTCCTTCAAAGGTTTTTTACCCATTTCCTTTGTATATTCTCCCATTTCGCTATAATGTGGCCCCCTCTACATTATATTTTCCCGATCAATCTCGACCGTTGATTTTTGCAGATCAACGATCCAGACTTAATCTCCACCACCGTTTGTCCACCGCCTCCCCTTTTGATCCCGACGAGCAATCCTCACTGTTGGATGCTTTCATCCAATGGCTGCAATCTAACCTCAGCTTCCAAAGCAGTTTAAACCCATCCATGCAGGATTTTATAACTTTCTCTTGTTTGTGCAGGTTTTTAAAGCTTTTACACAGTTTCTTAAAGGAAATCAAAGGCCGGGGATGACGATACCCCAGACCTTTATTCATCAAGGGGATCACTCTGCAGGGTTCCACATCATGTTTCATCTGTGCCTCATGAGCACTGATGCTATTTTAAAAACCCTCTGCACGCCTACAAAAGCAATAAAAACATAGCGAATTCCATAGACAAAGAGTATCCGTATCCAACGATAAAATCAAAGCAGAAATCAATGTTTAAAGGTTTAAAAACAAGTTTTGAAGGATTAAGGCGTAAATTAAACTAATCAAAAGCCTAATCCACAGCTAAAGGCAACATGAAGATCGGAAGACACAGATTAAGCCTAATCTGTCCTAAAACACAAAACTAAAGTGAATTAAAGGTGTTTTAGGGAAAGATAAAGAATTCTATCAATCCAAGGAGCCTCCACTGCCACATCAGAGGCTAATTGAATCCTCTCCAGCTACCAAAAGCCACCTACAACCTCGCAGCAATCAAAGGAGGCATAGTTATTGTAGAACAGAAGATATTTGCCTCAATTCAGCTGAATAGTTATTTCAAATCAAAAAAAATTATTACAAATGTCAGCAAAGTTATTACAAGGATAACAAAGAGCCTTAAAGTCAAACAAATTCTCCTAAGTAGCTTAATAACTTAATGAAAATCAATTAATACAAAGGAAATATCAGAAACACTTCTCCATTGAGCCCCTCAAAGGCCGAGAAGCATTAATTGTATTAATTGAACCTAAATATCTGATTTTACATAGCACCTCCTCATTTCTTCTATAAATAATTCTGTAGAAGATGAGATAATGTTGTTCACTGCATATCTGTTGCCTGTAAATATTTTTCCAGAAGCTGCTGTAAGCTATGTCTGTAATTGAAGATACCTAAGTTGAGATGAGAAGTTTGAAGTTGTAGAGACCCACTGGACCTGAAGATTGTAACTGGTTTGAAGCATCAAATACAAGCTGATTTATGGGATCCTGGTCTATGTCAACGGTGATGTTTTTCTTATTGTAACTTGTCATTTTATTTCTGTTTCCATTCTGTCCATCTTCTCTGATAAGGAACAACAATTATAGAGTTAGGATTTACTGTCAAAGGTACCCTGCTCTCACTGATAAGCTTTGTCTACATATTTTCTTCCAATTGTGTTGTTTAAGAATGATTTAATACAGTCCAAGAAGTCAGGAATGCTAGTGTTCCCTCGTCCTACTGTCTAGACTTTAAACGTTGTTCTTGAATGTTATTTTCAGTTGATGCTAAGTACAGTTGAACTACGGAAGTCTATGGTTAACCTTGTCCTCTAGTTTTTTCTCCAAAGGTTGTCTGAAAGTTTCCTTAAGAGTATGTTGAAAGCAGGCTAGGTTCAAAGTCCTTACCTAATCTTAGACTATTCTTTGTTATCTTAAGTGTTGTCTTGAAAAGTTTACTAAGTAAAGCAGAGCTAGGGAAGTCTATGGTGAGCCCTGTCCTCTAGTTTCTTCTCCAACAGTTGCTTCGAAAAGTTTCCCTTTGAATATGCTAAAAGTAGGATAGGTTCAAAGTCCTTACTTGATCTTAGGCTATTCTTTTCGTGTTTTAAATGTTTTCTATTGAAAGTGCATCAAAAGCAGGCTAGTTTCGAAGTACTTACCTGATCTTAGATTACTTTTATGTCTTTCTTAAGTGTATGCCAAAAGCAGGATAGTTTCAAAGTACTTACTTGATCTTAGGCTACTCTTTGTTCTTCATTTGTTTGATTCCCCTTCTTATTGTTTCATTTCATTCCATAAAATCAACTTAAAGAGATCCTATGACATAGATGACTTGCCCCATAGACCACTCTTGAACCTTTTTGTTTCAATTAAATCCTATTATGACTCCATAGCCCAATGGATTGAAGCTGATTCTTGCCTATCTTGTTAGCTGAATTACTCTTAACTTTCATTCACCTTCACCCTTCATTTAGACTTCCTTCACCTTCACATATCTTTGCCCAACCAAAACAAGCAAAACCTTGTTCTTCATAACTAGCCTAATATCACATCTCAAACCTTAAAGATAAATCAATGTTTGCACTTATTAGAGAGATCCCTCTCTGGATTCAGGAGGGCTAGATCCTAGAATCCCAAAGTGGTTCAAATGTTGTCTCTGTAGCTTTAGTCTCACCAATCTGGTGAAGTTACAGGGACCTAAAATTTCTGGCGACTCCGCTGGGGATTTCTGAGTTAGCGACAGTCTAAGTACACCTTAGGACTCCAGAAAAACCCCTGATTCAAGAACATTTGGTATATTAGCCAGTTGAGCCACCAGGCATAACATTTCTGGCGACTCCACTGGGGACTGAGTCAATATTCATTCTAGAAAACCCCTTGAGTACAAGTAGCCCTCTTCAAGCACTACCAAGTAAATGGTAATCATGATAAAACTTGTTTGAATCAGTGACAAAATAGGGAACCCTTAGGATTCTCATAAGATCTTATCAAACCTTGAAGGAAGCAGCTAGCTTAGCCATAAGAGTAAACTTTCTTTGTATCATCACTGTAGCTAAGTGTTGAAACAGATTTAGGACACCCTTAAAACCCATAAGACTGAAAAAACTCAGAAAACCCAAAAATATTTCAGATTGGTATCCAAATAAACATAGTGGTGGACCATAAAACCTTTTATCTCCAAAAGAGCTAAGAATTTCCACCTGGTGACTCCACAATCCAAAACAGACCTTAATATTCCACTGGGAAACCCATTATCATCATAACATCATTTAAACTCAGTTAAGAAGACTTTGAGGATAAAGTTTTATTGTTTATAGATCAGTTAGCCTCCTAAAGATTGTCATATTTGGTTAAACTTTTCTTGTAAGTTGGGTCTGAAAAACATAGCATAGTGGCTTCTAGAAGGATTCATTCTAGAGCCTATCCTGATCCAAACCCTCCTGAGATAGTTGATAATCCTGAAAGAATACTTAGGAATTATCTTAAGGCCAAATATTCAACTATTGTCAGACCCCTCCATAGAGCTAGTTCTGTTCCTGAAAACCTTACAGCTCTACAAAATTCACAAGTTGACTTAAGAAATCCATTCAGAACTAGGTCACTTGAGGATTTAGATCAATTATATTTAGAGCCTTCACTTTCATCCCCAAATAGAAGTGAACATCCTGGCAGCAGAGAAACTACTCCACCCGATTTACATTTCCTTCATAATTTCAGTTTCTCTCATCCAAGATCAGCTCAACAATCTATTTCTGGTCCATCCACATCTGTTCTTCATACATCCACTGTCCAAAGCACTCCATTCCAGCCCACTTTCCCTCTTGTAAACCCACCACTTGTAAACCCCCCACTTTTTCCACCACCTCCTATCATGGCAACATGGTATGCTCCCTTAGTCCTTCCTTTACCTTTAGTCAATCTACCACAGGACTACCAGTCCAAGATACCTTTGTATGATGCCAGTAATGCTACTACTGCTTCACAACATGTGGATAAGATAAATGACTACTTTGACAGAAACGAGATTGATGATGAAACTGTCAAACTTAGACTATTTTCTCAGAGTTTAGGGGGAGAAGTAAGAAAATGGTTCAAAGGCTTAACCCCTCACAGTATCAATGATCTCCAAGCCTTCCATCAATTATTCTTAAACAAATGGGAAGTGAAGAAAAACCCTCTCCAAATACTTTCGGATTATAAGAATCTCCACAGAAACACCAGGGAAAGTGTACAAGCTTATTGCACTAGGTTTAACAGTGTTTATAATGCCCTTCCCCCAGATTTGAAACCTCCACAAGGCTCAGCTTTAAACAAGTTTCTTGAAGGATTTGATCCTAAAATGGCCCATCAGTTGAGAGAGAGAGATCCTTTGACTCTTGAAGATATGCAAAAAGGAGCTCTTGCTGTGGAAGTAAATCTAATGGAGAAAAGAGCAAGAATGAAGAATGAGAAGAGAGTGTCCTTTAGAGAGGAATCTACACCTTCCAAATCTAGCTCAGAGATGGAGAGAATGATGGAAGAGATGATGAAAAAGATGAACATACTTGAGAGAGCACAAGCTAGTCAAAACCAATTAGCTCCTCAAAACCGAAATCAAAATCAAAATCAGAATTTTAGGAGAAACCAACCTAAAAATAGACCAAGGGAGGATGATCAACAGATTACACCTCCTTTTCATCAAAACTATGTAAGTGAGGTTGAAGAAACAAGTGAACAAACAAAGGAAGATGACATAAATATGTTGGGAGTGGACAATGATGATTTTGAAGTTCATTACAATAGAAAACAAGGTCTATACACACCCTATGATGATAAAAGAGAAGAAGATGAATATTACTATCAAGAGCTGGAAAATGTCATCATAGAAACCCCAAAAGAGTATGACCTTAGGAGCAAAAGCAATCAGGAAACTCCCAAGACTAAAACCTCTGAAAATTCTGGAAAAAACAGCCCTGCAAATAAACCCAAAGTTACAAAATAGAAAGACAAAACACTGGCTGGAAATTATAATAAGAACAAAGAGAAAGGCACTCAAATCAATGAAAAACAGAGTGTAGACCTTAGCAGCGTTAGCATTTCAGCTAGTGCTCCGGTTAAAACAATTTTGACCAATGTAAATAGAGCAAATTAGAAAATTGATTTTGCTGATAGAATGGTAGTTAATAAGGCTGAAACAAGTGTTTTAATAAATCAGATGCCTTTTAGTTTGGAACAGGAAATTTCCAGAATCAAAATCTCTGTTCCTCTCACTGAATTAGTTGCCCAAGATGTATATAGATCACATATTTTGAAGGTTTTTAACATAGAAGAGAATAATGACACTGTCAATCTTAATGATGACCAACCAGAGCTCATATTTGGTCCTAAGATTGAGGGTAGATATCAAGAAGGACCAGTTCCTCCTTTTTATGTTAGTTTAAATGTTCATGACAAGATTTTACACAATGCTATGCATGATTCAGGGGCCTCTCATAACTTAATGCCCAAAGCTGTAATGGAGAGCCTAGGCCTTGAAATTACTAGACCATACAAATATCTTTACTCCTTTGACTCAAGCAGAGTGAAATGTTTAGGTTTAATCAAAGATCTTTGTGTAAAATTAGCACAAATTCCAGCCAAGTGTTTAGTAATGGATCTTGTAGTGGCTGATGTACCCCCCAAGTATAGTATGTTGTTATCAAGATCATGGGGAGCTAAGTTACAAGGAACAATGTAGATGGACATGACATATGAAACCATCCCTTTTTTCAATCAAACTAGAAGACTTTATAGGGAGTCTCATATGCAATACATGGTTACCAGCCAAGAAAGACCACAAAAATCTCCTCTCTATTATGTTCATACATGCCTTGATTCATTTATCCTTTTTAATGATGAAACATTCACCGAGGAAGAAACTTTAACTGAATTACTGGCAGATTGAGAGAAAGAGGAAGACAAGACAAAAGTGTCAAAACAGTTTTCCAAATTTGAAAATCATAGCGAACAAGTTACAGCTCTAGAGCTGCAAATCAGCCATCCATTGCTTTCCAATTGTGAGAGTCAAGAGAAGAGTCCTCAATGCAATGAAAAACATGAGGAAATAAAACAAATTTAGTATAGTGCTGATCTTCAAGAGCAATCCAAAAGCACGCTATATGAAGAGGATAGTAACCAAACAAGTGAATCAGAAACTAGCCCTCTTTGGAGTATGCACTTTGATGGATCTTGTACTAAGAATGATGCAGGTGTGGGAGTGTGGCTTCACAATGCAACGAATAATCATACTGAAGGGCATTCCTGCAAAATAAACTTTCAGTGCACCAATAACATAGCTGAGTATGAAGCCCTTCTTTTAGGCCTGCATTTATTGAAGAAATTAGGGGCCAAAAGAATAAAGGTTCATGGTGATTCTAAACTAATAATTAGGCAAGTGAATGGGGAATATACTGAAAAACATCCCAGAATTAGAGCCTATCGAAACAATGTCATGGATTTATTGAAAACATTCGAGGAATTTAAACTTATCTTTGTCCCAAGAAACGAAAATATTCAAGCTAATGGCTTAGCTTTTGCTGCTAGAACGTGCCTAACTCCTTATGAAACTAAACAATGTACAACTCAAATTAAATTTAGACCAGATGTGCCTGATAATGAAAAATATTGGCAAGTGTTTGATGGAGACAAACAAATAGAAGACTTCTTACAGTCCAAAAATGAATTTGAGCTGCCAAGTTCAGATTCAGACTATGACAATGACTGTTCCACTGAAGAAAATCTACTTGATGAAGTAGTAAAATCTCCAGAGATTGCTGTTATAAATTTGTTGACTAATAAACTTGAACATAACACAGATATTAGTACAGATTTACCAAAAGAAGACTTAGAAACATTGCAATCTGACACATAGAGTTTTCCAAAAGGTCTGGTCCCTTTAGATGAGTTATTTGATTTTAATGATGTTGCTAAGAAACCTAAACTGGAGCCTATTGAAACTGAGGTAGAAGAGTGTAACATAGGCAGTGAACTAAAACCAAAGATGATCAAACTATCTAAAACTTTACCAGCTCACATCAAGTTGAAATATATTGAGATGTTTAAAGAATTTTCTGATGTTTTTGTGTGGAGTTATGAGGATTTAAAGTCTTATGACACAGAGATAATTCAGCACAAGATACCTCTCAAGGAAAACCAAAAACCATTTAAACAAAAACTGCACAGAATAAACCCTGTTCAGTTACCTTTGGTTGAGAAGGAAATCAAGAAAATGTATGAAGCTGGTATTATTGTTCCTATTAGATATTCAGAATGGGTGTCTAATTTAGTGTTAGTTAGGAAGAAAACATGAGAGATTAGGCTTTTTATTGACTTTAGAGACTTAAACAAAGCCTTGTTAAAGGATAACTACCCTTTACCCAAGATGGATCGTATTTTACAAAGGGTAGTTGGTTCTAAAAAAATTTCTTTGCTAGATGGCTTCTCAGGATACAATCAGATATTAGTACATCCTGATGATCAACTAAAGACAACTTTTAATACACCTTGGGGCACTTTCATGTATGTGAAAATGCCCTTTGGTTTAATGAATTCTGGTGCTACATTTCAGAGAGCCATGGATATTGCATTCTTGGAAGAATTAGGCTACTTCATCATTATTTGTCTTGATGATATCACATTTTTTTCCAAAACAGATGAAGAACGCCTAAAACACTTGAAAATAGTCTTTGAGAAATGCAGAAAGTTTGGGTTATCTTTAAATCCGAAGAAAACACTGTTTGGTCTCCAAGAAGGTAAACTACTTGGACACGTCATATCGGAAGAGGGGATAAAGATAGACCCAAAAAGGATTGAGGCTATATTGCAAATCAATCATCCTAGAAACATCAAGGAACTTCAATCTTTCATCGTAAAGATTAATTTCTTGAGAAGGCTCATACCCAACTTCACTGAACTCCTTAGAAACATTACAAACATGCTAAAAAAGGAACAAGGAGTTAAATGGACCTTGGAAGCAAAGAAATCTTTCGAGCTGGTGAAACAAGCATTAACCAAAACACCAGTTATAATAAGTCCTGATTTTTCAAAATATTTTTACATTTTTTCATTCGCATCTGAACATACAATAGCTGTTGTCCTTTTGCAGAAAATTCCACAGGGACAAGAGCAACCCATTGCATTCTTTAGTAAGGCATTGAGAGATGCACCTATGAAGTATAACATAATGGAAAAGCAAGCTTTTGCTTTGGTCAAAGCTTTAAAAGACTTCAGAGTATACATCTTACACTCCCACGTCATTGCCTTTGTCCCAAATTCAGTTGTGAAAGACATTCTAACACAGGACTCAGATGGAAAGAGAGGTAAGTGGATAGCCGTGATACTTGAATATGATTTAGAAATCAAGCCCACTAAACTCATAAAAGGCCAAGGACTAGCAAGATTAATGGCTGAGTCTAATTTTGAAGCTCTTGATATAAACATGATAAATGCATTAGATGAACAAGAGGAATTGTTAATTCCCATTGTAGAAGATCATTTTATGAATTCCTCTTGGTATGCTGATATTTTATTTATTTTGCTCAATTTGAATACACCTTCTGGTTTGACAAAAACAAAGGCAAGATTTTTAAAGTTAAAAGCTATTAAATACTGCATTTTAGATAAATTTCTTTATTGAAAAAATGCTAGTGGGTTATTGCTTAAATGTTTTCCTGAGAATGATGCAGAGAAAATAAAGCATGAGTTCCACGAAGGATAATCTGGAGGCCACTCTACTGGAAGACAACTGCCAACAAAATCCTTAGAGCTGGTTACTATTGGCCCACACTCTTTCATGATGTCCATAAAATGATCATTGCCTGTCATAAATGTCAACTCTTTGAAGGAAAAAGAAAATTGCTGCCCTTACCTTTGCATCCAATCATTGTTGAACCTCCTTTTCAACAGTGGGGACTTGACTTCATAGGAGAAATCCATCCACCATCATCTGCCCAACATAGATGGATTCTCACTGCAACAGACTACTTCACCAAATGGATAGAAGCCATCCCTTCTAGGCAAGCCAATGACTCTGTTATTATAAAATTTCTTGAAACCCATATCCTATCTAGATTTGGCTGTCCTAGGAAGATTATTATTGATAATGCTGCTGCATTTGGATCCAAAAAGATGGTTGAATTCTGTCACAAATATCAAATTACCTTGGGTCATTCTACTGCTTATTACCCTCAAAGGTAATGGGCTGGCAGAATCCTCAAACAAAAGCTTGGTGAACATAATCAAGAAGTTGCTGGAGGACAATAAGAGGTCATGGCACACAAAGCTAGTGCTTGCACTTTGGGCTGACAGATTAACACTCAAAAAATCAATTGGAATGTCACCCTACCAGCTTGTGTATGGGATAGATGCAATTTTTCTAACCAGCCTAGGAGTGCCAGTTATGAAGCTGATCCAAGAAGTACAGTCTGAAGACAATGACATGATAATAAGAATAAATCAGACTATACATCTTAAACAAACCAGAGAGGAGGTCTACAACAGAGCATTACAAAAGCAAGAAAGCATCAAGAAGCTTTTTGATAGAAGGACAAAGGCCAGTGATTTCAGCATTGGTGAAAAAGTGTTAAAGTGGGATTCAAGAAGAGAAGATAAGGGCAAGTATGGGAAATTTGATAACTTATGGCTTGGTCCTTATCTTATTCATTCTGCTGCTGGTAACAATGCCTATTTTCTGCAAGAATTAAATGGAGCTGAACTATTTGGGGGTCCTGTCAATGGCAGGATGCTCAAACATTATTTCTCTTGACCACATCAATTTGGAAGCCTTTTACTTTTTCTCATTGTGAATATTACATCCATCATTGCATTCAAAGTTAGAAAAATCAAAAATACAAAAACAATAGAAGAAAGAAAAGAGGGCAGATTGTAAAAAACAAGAAAGGTACAACCCCATACCAAAAAGAGAAACAAAGTCTGAAAGTGTGCAAGCTCAAATGCCACTCCTAAGAAACACACTCCTATTTAGTCATACAGTCAAATCATGACTAATTAGTTTTCAATTTACTGCTGATAGGTTAGTGAATTAGATTTTCCAAACAACTTAATCTTGGCTTATCAGTTAGATAGATTAAGATAGAAAAATAAAGGTTCAAACAAGCTAAAAATCTAAACCTATGAGTTTCAAAAGAAGCATGGCTCTAATCTGTTTTAAATATTGAGCCAAAAACATAAGTAAACTGGTTCTAATAAACTCAAAACTTGAACTAGTTAACAAAGGAAAACAACTCAAACAAGCTTAAAAACAGAGCTGAAGAAAAGAGAAGGATGTTCTTAAAACTTTCAGATCTTAAGCCTTCACCATTTGGATTTAATTTTCTGCAAATAATTGTCTATGTGTAGCTTGTTTTTATGCCATAGATCAGCAACAAGTTAGACTATTCAATCCTGACTTGTTTGCTTTAAAATTTATTGTTTTAGAACTTAGAGAATAAAAATCTGTTAGATAGTTTAATCCTAACATATAGTAGTTAGGTAGAGAAGCTTATGAACTCAACTGCTTAATCTGAGTTCATGGAGAAATAAGAGTAGAAATAGATTAGTTTTATGTTTTCAAAAAAAGAATAAAATGTTTGTAAAAAGAGTTTTCCAATCCAAATGCACTTTGAAAAGAAGAAAAAATGTTAGATCATTAGGATTGGGTAGGTAGAAAGCTTGTTTTGATAGAATTCCATTAGTTTTAATGGCTGCTAACATTGTCAGAGCAAAATAAGATCAGCAAAGCAAAGCAAGTGCAACCCAATGGATGAGGCATTGATCAGCTTCCAGAGAAGACAGGTCTGAGGTTCTTGATACCTTCAAGAAGGCATCATCCCAAGTTGGAGCTGCTGTTAGCCACCTATAAAAATTTGTTAGACCAAATGGTGGCTAAATATTTTATAGCCTTCAAGAAATAATTTTATTTCCCAATTGTGAGTTCTTGAAGTCTTAATGATGTCTCTTTTTCTTCAGAAAACCTTCACTGCTGTTTCCCTCATAATCTTGAAAAATCTGCTGTTTTCCTGAAGAAAAAGACTGCTAAAAACCCATTTTTCCTTCATTTTTCCCCTCTTTTAACTCATAAAAAAATCCTCCATCTTTCTCACTTTAACCTTCAAAATCACTTCAAGACCCTTTTAAAACCATTTGGTCTCCTACCATTTTGTTTAAAAAGCCTTCATTCCCCTATCGGAACCCCTCAATTGGCTTAAAAACTCTGTTTTTAGCCTAAAAAACGCTTATATTTAATTACATAGAATTTTAGCCCCCAAGGGCTTAACTTTCATAATCCTCGCTTCTCATAGGATCGGCAGCCCTGCAACCGGGCGCTAAGGGCCTAAAATTCTCTTCTAAACCCGTAAAAACCTTTTTCCTCCTTTGTATTTCATG
The DNA here is from genome assembly GCA_034641835.2 of Pinus albicaulis. NCBI lineage: Eukaryota > Viridiplantae > Streptophyta > Pinopsida > Pinales > Pinaceae > Pinus > Pinus albicaulis. The sequence goes on along the minus strand of CM076574.1, from coordinate 1,416,776,996 downwards.
AAAATCCAACTTTCCACTATGTTTTAATAATTCCGATAGTTAGAAGTTTCGATGAAAGTTGACCATTGATCTAAACCGTTCAACAATAGTCGGAATCTTGCATCACAAATAAACATGCCAACCTTTGTTGGTCCATTCCTTTTTTCTCCAATTGCGATTGGCCCCTTTTCTTTTGAAACCCCCGATCCCTTCGTTTCTTCACAAAACCATAGCCCCGCAATTGGGCGCTAAAAACACTAAAAAACATGTCCAAACCCTTTATTTTCTTTGTTTTTCCATAAACCCGATGATATGTTTTAAAACAGATCTCTACCGTCGATCTCTGCAAGATCAACGACCGTCGGCACATCGCATCGGAGTTTTTCACTAGATGCTTGGCAAAGATTTATTGCCTACCTCCGATTGCAAACTTGTGATGGTTTCCCGACCGTTGATCTGTTCCACCATACCCAGATCTAACGGTCCACATTGCTCTGTTCCAAAGCTCGCCCCTCCACCTTGGACCTTCGCAGTTAATTCCTGACCATCGATATGGTTCTAAGATCTACGGCTCTGATTCAATCACATCGACATTTTTCATTGTTGCTTCGCCTTGCCTCTGCCGATTGCGATCTTCCGATTGCATCTGGGCCATTCATTTCACCGATCCAACGGTCCAGATCAAACCTTGAATCCTTTGTTGTAACTTAAACCCCGCTGTATAAAGTTATTCGGTGAATACCCACCGTTGATCTCTGCAGATCAAAGACCCACATTTCACCTAACCTCCGCCCAAACTCTTGCCTCATATCTCGTTCAATGCTCCATCTTTCAATCTGGGCCGTCCATTTCGACGATCTAACAGCCCAGATCAAAACCACCTTGGCTTTCCCAACCATTTTTCACCCACGCATCATGTATTTTCATGCTCTCATCTCCACCGTTGGATCTGCACGCGCTTCATCCAACGGTCAGGGACCCATATCGCGTAAATCTAAGTCCGACAGTTAATTCCTAAAAATTACGCGATATGGGCGGTTTTTTAAGGATACGTGTCAGCTGAAGACCTATATCGCGTTTTCTTTTGAGAAATTTTGAAAACCACCCCAAAGCAGTGCGACACCAGTGGTTTTTATCACCGAAACCACTTTACCCCATTTACATTACATTCCCTCGTTTTTAATCTCCACCGTTGATCTCTGAGATCTAACGGTCCCAGTTTAATCTAACCATTACACTATCGCCCTCCGCCATTCTTCCAAGAGACCTTATCAACGAATCTTCGCCGTTGATCTCTGTTGGCCGATCTAATCCGACGGCCCAGAGGCTTTTCGAAACCCCAAATTTCATTTAATCCTATTTTCCCTCTGCCAAAGGTTTTTTACCCATTTCCTTTGTATATTCTCCCATTTCGCTATAATGTGGCTCCCTCTACGTTATATTTTCTCGATTAATCTCGATTGTTTATCTTTGCAGATCAATGATCCAGACTTAATCTCCACCACCGTTTGTCCATCGCCTCCCCTTTTGATCCCGGCGAGAAATCCTCGCCGTTGGATGCTTTCATCCAACGGTTGCGATCTAATCTCAGCCTCCAAAGCAGTTTAAACCCATCCACGCAGGATTTTATAACTTTCGCTTGTTTGTGTAGGTTTTTAAAGCTTTTACATAGTTTCTTAAAGGAAATCAAAGGCCGGAGATGATGATCCCCCATACCTTTATTCATCAAGGGGATCGCTCTGCAGCGTTCCACATCATGTTTCATTCGTGCCTCATGAGCACTGATGCTATTTTAAAAACCCTCTACGCGCCTACAAAAGCAATAAAAACACAACGAATTCCACAGACAAAGGGTATCCATATCCAGCGATAAAATCAAAGCAGAAATCAATGTTTAAAAACAAGTTTTGAAGGATTAAGGCGTAAATTCAACTAATCAAAAGCCTAATCCACAACTGAAGACAACATGAAGATCGGAAGAGACAGATTAAGCCTAATCTATCCTAAAACACAGAACTAAAGTGAATTAAAGGTGTTTTAGGGAAAGATAAAGAATTCTATCAATCCAAGGAGCCTCCACTGCCACATCAGAGGCTAATTGAATCCTCTCCAGCTACCAAAATCCACCTACAGCCTCACAGCAATCAAAGGAGGCATAGTTATTGCAAAACAGAAGATATTTGCCTCAATTCAGCTGAACAGTTATTTCAAATCAAAAGAATTTATTACAAATGTCAGCAAAGTTATTACAAGGATGAAAAAGAGCCTTAAAGTCAAACAAATTCTCCTAAGTAGCTTAATAACTTAATGAAAATCAATTAATACAGAGGAAATATCAGAAACACTTCTCCATTGAGCCCCTCAAAGGATGAGAAGCATTAATTGTATTAATTGAGCCTAAAGTTCTGATTTTACATAGCACCTCCTCATTTATTCTATAAATAATTCTGTAGAAGATGAGATAATGTTGGTCACTGGATATATGTTGCTTGTAAATAGTTTTCTGAAGTTGCTGTAAGCTCTGTCTGTAATTGAAGATACCTAAGTTGAGATGAGAAGTTTGAAGCTGTAGAGACCCACTGGACCTGAAGATTGTAACTGGTTTGAAGCATCAAATACAAGCTGATTTATGGGATCCTGGTCTATGTCAACGGTGATGTTTTTCTTATTGTAACTTGTCATTTTATTTCTATTTCCATTCTGTCCATCTTCTTTGATAAAGAACAACAATTATAGAGTTAGGATTTACTATCAAAGGTACCCTGCTCTCACTGATAAGCTTTATCTACATGTTTTCTTCCAATTGTGTTGTTTAAGAATGATTTAATACAGTCCAAGAAGTCAGGAATGCTGGCGTTCCCTTGTCCTACTATCTAGAATTTAAACGTTTTTCTTGAATGTTATTTTCAGTTGATGCTAAGTAAAGTTGAAATAGGGAAGTCTATGGTTAGCCCTGTCCTCTAGTTTTTTCTCCAAAGGTTGTCTGAAAGTTTCCCTAAGAGTATGTTGAAAGCAGGCTAGGTTCAAAGTCCTTACCTAATCTTAGACTATTCTTTGTTATATTAATTGTTGTCTTGAAAATTTTGCTAAGTAAAGCAGAGCTAGGGAAGTCTATGGTGAGCCCTGTCCTCTAGTTTCTTCTCCAACAGTTGCTTCAAAAAGTTTCCCTTTGAATATGCTGAAAGCAGGATAGGTTCAAAGTCCTTACTTAATCTTAGGCTATTCTTTTCATGTTTTAAAGGTTTTCTATTGAAAGTGCATCAAAATCAGGCTAGTTTTGAAGTACTTACCTGATCTTAGATCAGAACAGGGGAAGCTGCATGCAAAGACTGGTTCGGCCTGAGACACCCAGCGCAGCCCAGACAGTCAGGCACAAAATCGTAGGATCACCAGAGACCATAATGAAAAAAATCGAGAGGATCCCGATTCGAACTGAACGCTGGTAATTTAGCCATTGCATGCGTTGTCCACTGCTGCATGCGCTAGCAGAGTCTGCATGCAAGCAGTCATGGACTCCGGAAGGGATGCAGAGATCATTTCACCCATGCCAGAACTCGTGGCATTCCAAAAACTAACAGCAGGAGCTAATAAAAGAAAACTGACAGAGATGCAACAGAAATTTGTCAAAAAATTGGATTGCATGCCTTCAGTTGAGCTACCAATGGAAGAGACATGCAGATCAGCTCTCAATCTAGCCGACATAGGGTTAATTGGTCAATTTACAGGCCTCTGGCCTTCACCCAAAGCAGTTCAGGAATGGGTGCAAAGAAACTGGGCTCCACTAATCTCCGAAGGAATTAAAAGTCATTTCGTTGGAAAAGGCTACTTCGTCTTCGTATTCGAAAGTGCAGAAGACAAAAATCTCATTTTCCGCAATGGACCATACTTCATGGGGCCACAAGGATTGTACCTAAATAAATGGACCCCCGACTTCGACCCGGCACAGGACGTGCCATCGGCTGTTCCAGTCTGGGTCCGACTCCCCCACCTTCCGCTACACTGCTGGAACCAAAAGTCGTTGCAAACTATAGGCAACTCGTTGGGAAAGTACATAGATCAAGCAGTGAGGAAAGATCAGTACTCCTGTGCACGGATCTGCGTAGAGGTAGATCTGGAAGTAGGGCTCCCGGAAGCGATAAAATTAACTATAGCAGACTGGACGCACATCCAGGAGCTAGACTATGAGCAGTTACCATTCAAATGCCGGTACTGTCACAGCTACGGTCACTTCGCAAGATATTGCAAAAAAAAGAACACAGAGGAACAGGAAAATGCAAAAGTGGAACAATGGACAAAAGTGCAGAAAGCAGGATCAGCGAAAAACAGAGACAAGACCAATACAAAAGAAAGCAAAACCCTACAAGATCCCCAGGATCCTGGATCTGGGACATCCAACCCCATAATAGCAGCAGAAGTTCAGAACACAGATCCCAACAAGGAAGTTGAAGCAAAAGAGTCGAACATCAACAGCATGGAACAAGATCAGACTTCCCCCAGTGGAAAGAGCAAAGAGGCTGAAGGGAAAAAGGCAGTAACTCCAGAAATCACCCCCTCCCCCTCATATGCAGACATAGCTAGGAAGAAAATAACAGATCCACTAAGCTCCTCAGAGGAAGAGACCATGGAGAGGCCTGCCAAAAGAGCAGGAAGGAAGTCACGTAGAGAAGTAAGGGAGGAAGAGGCAGAGAGACAAAAAACTCAAGGAAACCAGGCCACAATAGAAATGTCAATCAGAAGAAGCACAAGAACAAGGCCTCCAAAAGGAGGAACAAGCACCACCCCCATTAGTAAATAATGAGAATCATCTCTTGGAACTGCAGAGGATTGGGGAATTCGTCAAAAATAGAAGCAGTCAGAGATCTCATGAAAGCGGAACCAACAGACATCCTATTGCTCTAAGAGACAAAAATTGAAGGGGACACTCTACTAGAAATCAGCAAAAAGAAATGGCAAAAGAATTCAGGCAAAACAGTGAGCGCAAGAGGCACTGCAGGCGGTATAGCCACCCTATGGAAGGAGGACCATTTCAAGCTACTCAACACACACATCACTCAGCACTGGATCTTCACTGAATTGAAACACATAACAAGTAAGTCAACTATCGCCTTATTTAACCTTTATGTACCGGTAACATATGCAGATAAAAAATCTTGCTGGCAAAACTTAAATGAATTCTTGGAACTACAATCACCAAACAACATAATCATAGCCGGAGACCTCAATATAGTGATGAAAGGGAAAGAAAAAAGAGGTGGAAGAATTAGCAGGGATCAAATGCTACATGTAGTAGAAGACATAACACTACAATGGGAGCTGCTGGACATCAAACCAAAGAAAGGGCTATTCACTTGGACAAATAACAGGACAGGAGCAGACCACATATCAACAAGGCTTGATAGATATCTAGTACAAAGCACTTTACTTCAGGAAAGAAGGATCATCTCAACAGATATCGTCCCAAAACTCACCTCAGACCATAAACCCATCCTACTCTCGATGGAGGAGGAAGAATTTGGGCCCAATCCCATTCAGATTCAGCCCGCTTTGGAGAGAAAGAAGTGGATTTCAAGAGACAGTCAGAAAGGCATGGTCAACCTCTGTAACAGGCTCTCACAGCTATGTATGGGAACAAAGGTTAAAGCACACCAAGAAGGCCTTGAAAGAATGGAGCAGGACCCCTATATGCACTCCCAGTAGCCAAAGAAAGGAAGCAGTACAACATCTGGGAAATCTACAAAGAGAAATGGACTCTGCAGACATAACAACAACAGAATTATACAAAGAACAGGCAGCTCAATGTAACACCTTCCGCTCATTCAGGACAGAAGAAGAATACTGGAGACTAAAGTCTCGGAGTCTATGGCTGGAATCCGGGGATAGAAACACCTCTTATTTTCACCGGCAATGCAGAGCACGCCTCTCTCGAAACCATATTTCAGAAATAAAAACCTCTGATGGATCGCTTTGCAAAGGAATAGATCAAATCAAAGTGGCTGCAAGCACTCACTTCCAAAAATTGTATAGCAAAGGAAATGAAGGCAATAAGGAAGAAAATGAAGAGTTCCTCAAAAATATCCCATCATTGGTATCCAAGGAGGAAAACAAAGCCCTTTTGAAGCAGGTCACGGAGGAAGAAATCAGCAAAATAATCTGGGCCATGGAACCCGACAAAGCGCCCGGGCCGGACGGATTCACAATTCACTTTTATAGAATTTGCTGGGATATAATAAAAGCAGATTTAATTAGAATGATCAGAGATCTCCTGCAGAAAGCAAAGTTGGGAGGCAACACAAACTCAACCTTCCTAGCAATAATTCCAAAGGAAACCAATCCGGAAACCTTTGAAAGGTTCAGGCCAATCTCATTATGTAATGCTTCATATAAAATAATAGCGAAGATCATAGCTAATAGAATGAAACCTCTGCTAGGCAATCTAATCTCCCCATCACAAGGAGGCTTCGTCAAAGGAAGACACATCCTGGATAACGTCATCCAAGTTCAGGAAACTATACACTCCAGCAATACTAGAAAAGAGAAAGGAATGCTGGTCAAGCTTGACATGGCCAATGCATTTGACAGAGTCAACTTGACATTCCTATATAAAGTCCTCCGAAGTTTTGGTTTCTCGGAAGAGTTCATAGAACTAATAAAAGCCTGCACCAGCAGGCCATGGATTGCCCCACTGGTAAATGGGAGGCCAGCCAGCTTCTTTCAAGCCTTGAGAGGACTAAGGCAAGAATGCCCCCTCTCTCCCTACCTGTATATACTTCTGGCGGATACATTGAGCAGAAAGCTTGAGCTTGACAAAACAAATGGAGATGCTCCAGGTCTGCGAATAAGGAAAGAACTGGAGCCCATCAACCACGCCCTTTTTGCCGATGATACACTCATGCTGGGTGGGGCCTCCCGCAGAATAGCCATTGCGTACAAGTCCACATTACAAGCATATTGCAAAGTCTCAGGGGCTTTGGTAAATGAAAGAAAGAGTGCTGTCTACAGCTGGAACGTTGAAGAAGCAGAAATTCAGAATGTAGCAAATATACTTGGGTTCAAAGGTCATTCAAAATGGGACAAAATCAAATACCTTGGGCTGCCACTCACCCTGGGCATCAACAGGAGCGTTCTGTGGGAGGAAGTCCTGAGTAAAATCAAGTCAAAAATCGAATTCTGGGGTGGGCAGTGGCTCACCCATGGAGGCAAACTTATTCTGATAAAAACAGTGCTCACTGCCCTCCCAATATACCAGGCATCGTTCTTGATGGCCCCAAAATCAATCACAGGTCAACTAAATAAGCTTCTGAGAGACTTCTTATGGCATGGAGGAAGGGGAAACCATCGAAAATTTCACTTGGTGAAATGGGACACTGTAAAACGCCCTCTCAGAGATGGAGGGATGCAGATAAGAGACTCTGAGCAAGTAAACAACGCCCTTGGATGCAAAATACTCTGGCACATGTTCACTGACCCCAATCATTCAGCCTGCAGAACGCTCAGACATAAATATCTGCCTGGAGCATCATTAAGAAATTTAGAAATCGCAGACAGGAAACGTGGAACTAATCTGTGGGAACTTTGCAAACGAAGTATACCTGTCTTCTGCAAGCACTTATATAGAATACCTGGAAATGGAAGCAAAACCAAGCTCTGGATCGATAGTTTAATGGGGAACGTTCCTCTGGTTCAAAAGGCAAAGTATTCTGACCTGCGCACCATGCTAAAAGACAGAGGCATAAACCGCCTCTCAGACATCTCAGAATGGGACGCACAGGGCAGTTGGAAGTCGTGGAAGTTCAACGACATTCCCAGCCACCTCAACCAGCAAGTGAAACTTCTGAAAGAAGACTTGAAGGACGCAGCTCCCGTGCACCTAAACGCAGCAGATAGCTGGGGATGGGGGTCCTCAGGTATATACACTACTGCAAATGGATACGACGCACAACAACCTTAGCGCAACAGCACGCAACCTCCAATCTTCTGGAAGCAAGTGTGGGATGCGATGGCGCTCCCAAAAATAAATTTTTTCTTTTGGACAGTCATGCAGAGGAAAATATTAACAGGAGAAAACCTCATGAAGAGAAATATAATAGGGCCGCATAGATGCGCCCTCTGCAAACAAAATGACGAAACAATCGATCATCTATTCGTAGCATGTTCATTTGCAACAAAAGTATGGGAGCTATTCCTTCATGGACTGAACAGCGTGACACCAGTAAACCTGACAGCAGTTGAACTCTTCAGGACATGGAAAGACCGCTATCCCACGAGCATCAACAACAATACACTATGGGCCAAGGTGTGGATCACAATCCCAAAATACGTTTGCTGGAAACTGTGGTTAGCCAGGAATGAACAGATTTTTAATAATGCAAGCTGGAATCCAACTACAGTAGCAGCGAAAGCAAAAGGCCTACTCCTTGAAACCTTGAGCAACCAACAGCTAAAAGACGAATCCACACTACTCCCTGCTGAAAGAAAATGGCTAGGAACATATGTATTTAGAAACAGAAATCAAAGTGCAGTGAGACCACAACAAAATCCAGAGTGGAGATTAAGAGGAAAAGATGAAGAATTTCAGAGCTGGTGGCGAAAGCAAGGCATAACGACGATCTTCTTTGATGGAGCATCTAAAGGAAATCCCGGTATAGCTGGCGCTGGAGGTCTTATCCTCTCTCAGGATGGATCCACCAAAGAGACATACAGCTGGGGCCTAGGACAGCGGACCAATAACCAAGCCGAGATCCTGAGTCTGCTAAAAGCCTGTCAAATTGCCAAAGAAAGAGGCATAAAAGAAATCCAAGTATTTGGAGACTCTGAAGTTTTGATTAAAAAAATACATATGGAAAGCAAGTTCAACGATGCTGTTCTAAATAAGAACCTTCAAAGGCTCCGGAACATAATTCAAGAATTCACCACTTTCAAATGTTATCATATTCTTAGAGAATCGAACAAGGAAGCTGACAAATATGCCAACCATGGCTGCACATTAGCTCAGGGAGAACTCAGCACAAACAACAAAGCGCCAGTCCAAATTTGTATCCCATGACAAGAGAAAGAGATTGTAACAGAAACAACGAGAAAAATTGTAATGAAGGCTGCTTTGGCTCCGGCCCAGTCTGATCCCATCTATATATAAAAACAATATCCGTTTCAGTTAAAAAAAAAGAAGAAGGATAGTTTCAAAGTACTTACTTGATCTTAGGCTACTCTTTGTTCTTCATTTGTTTGATTCCCCTTCTTATTGTTTCATTTCATTCCATAAAATCAACTTAAAGAGATCCTATGACATAGATGACTTGCCCCATAGACCAGTCTTGAACCTTGTTGTTTCAATTAAATCCTATTATGACTCCATAGCCCAATGGATTGAAGCTGCTTCTTGCTTATCTTGTTAGCTGAATTACTCTTCACTTTCATTCACCTTCACCCTTCATTTAGACTTCCTTCACCTTCACATATCTTTGCCCAACCAAAACAAGCAAAACCCTGTTCTTCATAACTAGCCTAATATCACATCTCAAACCTTAAAGATAAATCAATCTTTGCACTTATTAGAGAGATCCCTCTCTGGATTCAGGAGGGCTAGATCCTAGAATCCCAAAGTGGTTCAAATGTTGTCTCTGCAGCTTTAGTCTCACCAATCTGCTGAAGTTACAGGGACCTAATTTCAACCTTGTTGGTTGTTTTCTTCTTATATTTGAGTATGAGATGAAATTTTTAGCATTAATAATCCAAGGGATATCTTTAGGACATTAAACTTTATTGCAATAAAGGTTTACTAGTTAAGCAATAAATCATTAAAATCATAAGCTAGTTACAATTAAGGCTTTGTTCTTAAGTAGTTATGGTTTATGAGTTTCCTCCTATTATTTAACGAGGTCTCATTATTATATTTGGTGTGTAGTCCTTTGAGGACCACCAAGAAGTTAAGTAGTTGTGAACAAAGAATATTTTAGTGTTGTCAATCTTTCTCATCTCCATTTCTTTGTTGAATCTAATATCTATCATGTGGTATCAATGTAGTGATGACTCAAGAGCTTATTGTAAAAAATATGCTGATTTTATAGTAGGAGGGTTTATCAGGATGAACTAGAGAGGAAGAGATTATTGAAGAACAAAATAATATGTGGAATATGAGGTATGGCCATGGATGCTAAAGTATAAATAAATTTATTTAGGAGTCTCTATTGGTATCTATTGATAAAAAATATTTTTTTAATCATTATTTATCTATTTGTGATGCTTTCAGTGGCATCAAAAACTAGATTCAAATAAGCTTTGGATTTTATTTTTAGTTTTCAATATGCATCTTCCCTTTATAGTTAATAACCTAAAAGAGTTGGGTTAATAGTAAAATGGGGATATGCAATGACTAATTTGTATAATATAAACAACGCATGACAAATTTGAGAAAGTATTATGAATTGGGAAGGTCTTTTAGAAGTAGATGGAACGTCTCTAAAGATTGAATAGAAAAATCCATTTCAAGTGAGAAAACCTTGCTAGAAAAAATATTTAAAATGAGTAACGGATGTTTCCAGTAAGATGCGTTTTTCTTGGAGATGGCAAGTGGCCCTCCAACAATCAAGCTAGAGCATTTGTGCCTTATTACAAGGTTTGTTATAGTTGTGGACTTATGAATTCAATCATTAATTGATGTGGGAGAATAATAATAAATCAAATTATCATGAAGTCCTTACCATTTTATGAAAATGTTACATCTTTATTGGCTTGAGCTCATAAGGAGGCTAACTACTCCCAAAATATTCGATTTTATCGAGTTTTCAGAAAGTACAATCCACAAACAAATAGGTTTACTAATGAGGCCATTGATTTAAAGGTTAGGGTGATTAGGATTAAAGGAACCACGAGCCATCAATCCATACCTTAATCAAGTGTCAATTAATCCAAAGGTGTGAATCATTCCATTAAATCTCGTTATGCCACATACCTACAAGCCTCATTCTTGAGGTAGGTAAGTAAATTGGTGAGACTAGAGTACCCTCCTCACATGCATGGTTTCATGGTGAGGCACAAATTGAATCATTGGCCAGTGTTTATCATTGTCAAGGTGAGATCATGGAGACATGGAGAGAAAGGCATCCTAAAGAATTCAATAATATGCTCTACTTTTATAATAGTAATGAGCATGTTTGTTCTAGTAAATTTTAGTTCGAGAGGTTTCTAGAAGGGTTGTGTCTATATGCTCTATATTAGCAAGGTTTTTTCTTTTCTTTTATTTTTTATCAATATTTTGTATGTGACACCTTTCCTCTTGGAGTAGATTATCTTTGTTTATTTGTTCCATTAGACTCAAGAAGTTGTTAGTTCAATATTTTGTTGGGTTCAAGGTTTACAAGCACCAAAGTTCTCAAAAAGTGTCAAATTGGAGGAACTCTAAAAGTGATCTCGTGGTAACATAAGCACTTTTTATGGTATAATGATTGTTTTTAACTATGGTCTAGTGTACTAGTGTATTGTTTGTTGTTGACATTGGTCTTGGTTTCATTATAATGGATTACAAGAGTTGAAAGATCTTAGACACTTGGTGCAAAATCATGGGGAGCTAATTTAATGCAATAAAAACTTTTATCTTTTGAGTTTCTGCAAAGGTTCATGTTGATGGGCACCAAGGCACTTCCCAATTCACAACAATTATGGGTATTCTAGTACAATAGAGGCAACAAATAGCTACTCTATACGTTAAATGTAGTAGGGTGTCAAATATGTTATTGAACTTGAGTAGGGGAGCCTAGTTAGAGGCCTCTAATGAAAGAATGTCAATGCATTCAACATGTGGGGAGTTAAAGGAAGAGGACGTCATGTATCAGTTGGTTGAATTTATGGAGATTGGGAAGCAGTATTCAGTTCCATCAAATGTCGGCTTGGATGTGGTCATTAGTCATCATGTGTTTCATTAAGTTTTGTATTTTAAATCTATTAAAATCTTACAATATTTTTTGGGACTTTAAATCTATAAGGAGTATTGGGACCTTTTGCTCAAGGATATATGTAAACTCTATATTTGGCATGTAAGAAGCTCTCACTTTTGCTTCAAATTTTTGGACAGGAAGTTTTTATAACATCATTGTTAGCTGAACTACAAATTTATGCAATATAAACTCATGAGTTCCAATTATATGTGTGTGTGAATCTAACACTTACATATAGAATGTACACATGAAAGACAAAATTGATTTCCTTCATTACTTTATTTCATGCCTTTTACTAAATTTGTATACTATAAGAACATTTTCAAATACGAATGACATTGCCTTTAAGATAGCCATGTATTTTTTTTTAAAGTAGGTTTTTTCGTGTTTTTAGCTATGGTTGATTCAATAAATAAGGGTTAAAGTGTGAAGAATTTAGCAAGTTGCAAAAAAACAAGGAGGGTGCTTTGTTATTTTGGGCATTTTATTGTCTTTATCGCATATTGGTAAATATAAGATATGCATGTTTGGTGTATTTTAAGAAACGTTTCCTTAATAAATTAGCAAAGAGGGAGAAATGGAAGGTGAAGGCTTGAGAGGAAGCCTTTAATACACGTGTTAGATGGAATTGTAAAATTCTTCTTAATATGTTGATCAATTAATCTTTTGAATACATTTGTTGGTTGGAATTGTGAAATTATTCTTTAATATGTTGATGAATTAACCATTTAAATGCATGTGTTGGTTGGAATTGTGTGTCAACATTTTAATTAACATGGAAATTCAATGTTTAATTGATAATTTAAAAGTTGATTATGGTTATACCATTTTATCAATATGAAAATATACCATTTAAATACATGTGTTGGTTATAATTGTATGTCAACATTTTAATCAATATGGAATGTCAGTGTTTAATTGTTAATTTAAACGATGATTATAGTTATATAAATGGTTAACATGATAGTTGATATTTAGTTGATTATTTAAATTATGATTATGATTATGCTATTTAATTAAAATGAGTATTGAAAATGTGAATATTTTTAACGATGAAGACAATATAAACATTATCGTAGAGAGATATTATATGCTTTATGAAAACTTGTAAATTCACGATTTTGAAATCTTAGGATATTATATGTTATATGAAATCCTTGAAAAAAGGGTATAAATTTTATTTATTTTTAATTAGAGAAAGGAAATAAATATATTGGAAAAAATCACCTGAAATTTGAATGAGTGTTAGGTCCTTATAATATTAGTGTAGGCCCTTATTGTTATTGTTAGTGTTGGACATTGGAGAAACCAATGCTCCCAATGTGTTTCACGACATGGACTAACTGCCTCTTATGCATCCTTATCTCTGGCGATGTGATCTTTGACTAACATTTGCAGGTTTTGGTGTAACGAAAATCGTGATTCCCAACAAGTGGTATCAGAGCATAGGTCACGAGTTCGATACACACCCAACTCGCATTGGGGGGAGACATTGGAGAAACCAACGCTCCCCATGTGTTTCGCGACATGGAATAGCCGCCCCTCGTGGATCCTTATCTCTAGTGATGCAATTTTTGACTAACATCTACGGGTTTTGGTCTAACGACAATCGCGATTCCCAACAGTTAGTGTGGCCACCTTATTGTTATTGTTGTGCCCATGTAGTCCCCATACTGTTATTATTTTGCCCCATAGAAACCCACTATTGTTATTTTTGTGCCCTTCCATTATTATCGTTATGTCGGCTCTAATTATATTGTGACCCATTAGACTCTCATATATAGAAAGAAGGTTTTGTCATTTGAATCATCCAAGAATTGTTCATTTATGTAATGTAAAGGAGGTTTCCCCCTCAAAGAGGATAATTTTTAAGTCGTTGATCTATCTTTTATTTTATTTTGTGAGTTGGTTACATAACATTTGGTATCAGAGCTTTGGATTCTAGGGTTTCACTTCGTCAAACAGGTCATCTTTGCATTTTCACTATAAATTTTTTTTTTTCTACGAGGCTTCATAAGCTAAAATTTCGACTACGAAGAACCGAAATATTAATGAACATCATGTAAAAATTTCAGATCTTGTTTCACTATTTTTTCGGAGATATGATCCGAGGAAGTTAGGGTTTTTGCAGGCTCCAAAATTCAGTCTCAAACATGTGTCCTAGGGAAACTCGTCATAACTTTCGTTTCAGGAATCAAATTTGAATTATGTAAAAAGTGGCTAAAAGTGCACAAACTGTAGTTTTTCTTGTAGCAATTTTAGGGTCAAAGATCGAAACAGTGACACATGGCACTCCGTACAAGTTCGCTCTACTGAACTAGTCGATAATCAGGACATCGTGGGAGATTGGGCATAACTCTTTCTTGAAAAATCCAATTTGGATCTGACTTGTGGCATTGGAAAGAAGAATCAAAAGGATACCATGGGGCTCAATTTCAGACCTTGAAGAGTCAAAATTACAAAGATACAATAGTTTCAATATTGAGCTCATAAAAAGAAAGAAAAAGGTGTGTGTTTTTTAAAAATGTTTGCATAAATTTTGTTTAAAAAATCAATTTGAAGTGAATTAAAGGGTATAGTGAAGCATATATATCATTGTTTGATTCCAAAATGCCTGAAAGTAAAAAAAATGGACACACCAAGTAAGAAACCAAAAAGTTCAATTATGAGACATGAAGAAGAGGAAGAAATGTAACATGATATATCAAAATTACGAGACCTGGTGCAACAAATTTCGCTCTCGCAAAGAGTAAACAAAAATGAAACGGAAGCTAAGATAGATGGTTTGAAGAAGGGTATGGAAGCTAAGATGGATGCTATGAAAGGCAACATGGAAGATTTGAATAAGGGTATGGAAGCTAAGATGGATGTTGTGAAAGGCAACGTGGAAGATTTAAAAAATGGTTTAAAAGTAGACATGAAAAGTTTGAAGGAAGGTTTGACAAAGTTGCTACAAGAAATGTTTCCTAATGGTGAAAAGGTATTAGATGAAACTCATGATGAAAACAAAAGGAATGTTAATCATGATTCCATGGGCTCTAAATTTGGACTGAAGACCCACCATATTCAAAAGATCGATATGAGGAAGTTTGATGACAAGGATCTGGTAACATGTATACTACAGATGGAGCAATATTTTGATCTCCATAATGTGCAACACACACAAAAGGTATGCATTGCAACTTCATATTTAGAATCCAGTCATTTTGTATGGTATCGATGAATTTGTTCTTGTAAACCACTTGTCACTTGGTCAATTTTTACGTAGGAAATGATAGAACATTATGATGATAAAAAGAGCAACACCTTCTTTAGCCAATTGATATATCTCAAACAAAAGGGTTCAATGGCAGAGCACATTAAGGAATTCCAAAAATTGAATATAAGGGTAAATGATATTCTAGAGTAGCATATGATTTATTTCTTCATAGGGAATTTAAAGGATAACATCTAACATGAGGTTCACCTTTGGGAACCTGATTCATTGGAAAAGGCATTCAGGTTGGAAAGAAAAATTGAAAGCAAAATTATGGAAACAAGGAAGCCTACCACTCACAAATATAAATACGGAAGTGTTTTTTCTCCTAGGCTTCCACAACCTACAAGGTTTACACCGCAACAATTGGAAGAAAAATATAAAAAGGGCTTTGTTACAATTGTGATATCAAATACACTAAAGGTCATAAGTGTGTTGAGAAGAAATTATTTTACATAGATTGTGAAGAGGAGGAAGAAAAGGAACAAGAAACTTCAAAAGAAGAGGATATACATAAGGAACTAACCCTAGAGAAAGAATAAATGAATCTAACCATATCTTGTAATTCATTGGCAGGAATTACCACTCCTCAAACTCTCAAGATAGAAGGACATATCAAGAAGAAAAATGTAATAATGTTGATTGATTCAGGTAGTACCCATAATTTTATTCATTGTAAGATAGCCAAGGAATTGAATTGCTACCTATATCCAGCACCAGAGTGTCAAGTGATGGTTGCAAATGGAGGAACTATAAATTGCTCTAGAGAGTGCCATAATATCAAGCTAACCATGGGGGAATATGTATTGAATAGTCCAATTCTTTCCATTCCAATGGGTGTTGTTGATGTTGTATTAAGAGTCCAATGGTTACAATCTTTGGGTATGATAGCTTTTCATTTTCAAGAACTTTTATTGAAATTTTATTGGGAAGGAAAGGAAGTTGAATTAAAGGGTATCACAGGGAAAGCAAGAAATATAATCAAATCTAATGGCATGAAAAAGCTTCTAAAGAAACAAAAACGGGGCGTAATTGCACAATTATGCCCACTAGAAGTTCAAACATCGAAATCATTTATTTCTCAAGATCTCCAAAAAGTCTCGGACAATCATTCCAAGGTATTTGAAACTCCCAAAGGCCTCCCACATATTTATGATCATTATCATGATATCCATTTAATTCCAGGAAGTGTTCCTCCAAATATTAGGCCTTACAGATATCCTTATGCCCAAAAGAGTGAAATTGAACGTATGGTTGTAGAAATGATAGAGGTCGGTATAATTCAACCTAGTCAAAGTACTTTCTCTGTTTCAATAGTATTGGTGCACAAGAAGGATGGATCATGGTGCATGTCTCTGGATTACAGGGAGCTCAACAAGTTCACTATTAAAGATAAATTTCCCATTCCTATCATTGATGAATTATTGGATGAATTACATGGATAGATTTACTTCACCAAGTTAGATCTTCGTTTAGGATATCAT
Source organism: Pinus albicaulis (assembly GCA_034641835.2). NCBI lineage: Eukaryota > Viridiplantae > Streptophyta > Pinopsida > Pinales > Pinaceae > Pinus > Pinus albicaulis. The sequence goes on along the minus strand of CM076574.1, from coordinate 1,416,760,347 downwards.
CAAATAAGAATTAAAACTAAAGACATTCCGAAAACAACATTTAGAACTCATGAGGGTCATTATGAATTTTTGGTCATGCTTTTTGGGTTTACCAATGCACCTTCTACCTTTCAAGGTTTGTTGAACTCCATTTTCAAACCCTTCCTTAGAAAATTATGTTAGTATTTTTTGATGATATACTAATCTACAACAAGTCTTTGAAGGATCATGTTCAACATGTTGAGAGGGTGCTCAAACTATTGGAGGAGAAATAATTATATGAAAAAACATCCAAATGTTTCTTTAGAGTACAAGAGGTGGAACATTTGGGTCATATTGTATCTCATGAGGGTGTTAAGGTAGGCCCTAACAAAATTAAAGACATTAAGGAATGGAAAATCCCCACAACCATAAAGCACATGTGAGGATTTCTCTAGTTGACAGGGTATTATCACAAGTTTGTTAAGAATTATGGGAGAATAGAAGCACCTCTAACAACATTACTGAAGAAAGATGCATTTTCTTGGACTCTATAAGCAACTAAGGCCTTTGAACATCTTAAAGAGGCATTGTGTCAAGCACTCGTCTTAACTACACCGAACTTCACAAAAACCTTTATTGTGGAATGTGATGCCGCAAGAAATGGAATTGGTGTTTTTTTAATGCAAGAAGGAAGACCCATTTCTTTTGAAAGTCGTCCAATCAAAGGAAACTATTTACACAAACCTATTTATGAGAAGGAAATGTTGGAAATAATACATGCACTAAAGCAATGGCAACCTTACCTAATGGGAAGACATTTCAAGGTAAAAACAGATCATGATAGTCTTAAATACTTTTTGGAACAAATATTATCTTCATAAGAGAAACAAAAATGGGTCACAAAGATGTTGGGTTATGACTTTGAAATCATCTACAAAAAAGGGAAGAAAAATGTTGTTGTATATGCACTCTCAAGAAAGGATGAGGATGTGGAAGCATTTCTTTGTGCCATTTCTATTATCCAACCAGATTGGGCAACCAAAGCAAGGGATGAATGGAATAATGACGAAGAAGTGTAGATACTCATTCAAAAGTTGGAATAAGATCCCAATAGATATGATACATTTAGCTGGAAAAATGATTCATTATGGTACAAAGATCGCTTATATCTTTATAAAAATTCCCAAATCAAACAAAATATTCTTTTGGAATTGCACACCTCTTCCTTTGGAGGGCACTCAGGATTTTAAAAAACTTACCACAGGGTTAAGAAGGAATTTTTTTAGATGTCCTTAAATCGGATATTCAAAAGTTTGTGGCAAAATGTTTGGTTTTCAAACAAAATAAAGTTAAGACAATTAAGACCTCGGGTCTTTCAAAACCTTTATCCATTCCAAGTCAACGTTTGGAGGATGTTTTCCCCTCGAAGAGGATAAATTTTAATTCGTTGATCTATATTTTCTTCTATTTTGTGAGCTGGTTTCAATGGATTTTATCACAAGTTTACTCATGTCCGAAGGAAAGAGTGTCATCATGGCGGTAGTTGATAGAATTACCAAGTATTCACAATTTTGTGCATTATCTCATCTATTTAAAGCCAATACAATTGCTACCGCATTTATGGAAACAATTCAAAAGCTACATGGAAACCCAAAGATTATTGTAAGTGACAGAGATCCCATTTTCACTGGAAATTTTTGGACATAATTATTTTCTTGTCTACGTACTCAATTAGCTCATAGCTCATCTTATCATCCTCAATATGATGGGAAAACAGAGATAGTGAACCAATTTTTGGAAGGATATCATCGTTGTTTTGTATATGATAAGAAAACATAATGGTTCAAGTGGTTACCTCTGGTTGAATGGTGGTATAACACTTCCTTCCATATTGCAACAAAAATGACCCCATTTATGGCACTTTATGGATATCATCCATCGTCCATCACATCATCTTTAAGAGAAAATTATAAGGTTCAAGCAGTGGAATATCACGTCGAGCATCAACAACAAGTTCTCCAACTCTTAAAGGATAACCTCACTGTGGCGCAAAATCGAATGAAACAATAGGCAGATCAACATCACAGCGAAAGAAGTTTTGTGTAGGTGACTGGGTAATTTTACGGCTACAACCATACAAACAAATGTCCCTCAAGCAAGCTAAGAAGGATATAAAGTGTCACCAAAGTACTATGGTCCTTACAAGGTGTTGCAAAATATTGGTACTATGTTATACAAATTGGAGCTTCTTGGATCTTCCCAAGTGCACCCAATTTTCCATGTTTCATGCGTAAAGAAGGTTCTAGGTGACAAGCTTCCAGTCCAAACTGATGGTGTGGGTCCAAATGGAATAGGTGGGTGGCCACCAATATCCACCTGGATCATGCATAATACTCCTTAGAAAATAATTTTCCCCATTGCGTTAAGTTCCTCCATCAGAGGCAAATTCTGTTGAACTTGGTATTGGATTTGTCGAGGATGTTGTGGACCTGCTAGGAGACGTGCTGGATGCATTCAATAAATTTGGTTGCCTCAAACAATACATGTGTGTATTATTTATGTGTAGTCGCATGAGGTATGACAACATCAGGTAGCGGTGCGCTAGGGGTCAGATGAATGGAGTGCTTGTCCTATCTATGTAGAGGAACCTTTGTGGGTGAGGATGAAATGTTCTTATATTCCTCTACGACTTTTTTCATCTGCTGCAGCCATGCAGGGGAGCCCTGTTTCGAGGCTGTGGCCATAATCACCTTCTTTCCCTGTGAGCGAGTCGTAAGGAAAATAAATTTCCTGGTTTGGGAAACAATCTTACTGCGTTGTTTTGCAATAATCACGGAGATGGAAGGAGGCGGTACTACCTCTAGTATCCTGTACAATTTATTTCCCAAAGTAATAATAAAACAACGGGGCCTAGACTCATACACAAAATGTCACCTCCACAAGTATGGTTGGCCCAATAATACATCATCTACATCAAGAGGAGAAACATCACACAATACCTCATCCGTGAATGGCTTGATGCTGTACCGAAGGTGACACTATTGGTAGACGCGAAGATCTCTCCCTGGGTGAAGCCACCCAATGGTATAAGGATGGAGGTGTGCTATGGTCGGTATGCCGAGCCGCTTCACGACCTCTACTAAAATGAGGTTCTTTTGGCTTTCGCTATGGACAAGAAATTGCAGTGGAGAACCCTTCACCCACATCTACAAATGGAAGAGGCGCTCCCCCTCCTCTCGATCCTCAGGATCCTCCCTCTAGAGTTTGGTGGTGGAAACAAAGGCACTCAGGTCCAAATCAATGATCTGCTTCCCTTTGTCATATCCCTTATCTGAATCTGGCTCAGGATCAGAACATGCATCTGATTCAGGTGCCTTCAGTTCAGCCACTAGCGAGTGTTTGACCCGACAATCGTTTGTGTTGTGAGTGGGGCTGTTATGAAATTCACACCACTTCCCTGTGTCCTTCTTTGGATTTGGGGTGGTGTTCTGAGTCATGTGCCCCCTATTCTGTGGTTTAGGTGTGCCTTTCCCTGGCTTCGGATTCACGGATCCAAAGTCTTGCTTCTTCTGCTTAAATTTCTGCTCGATCTTGGCGTCATAGCGATATGCCATGCCAAGCAAGGTAATGTCAAGGAAATCCACTTACTCCTGAATGTATCTGTGAAGACAGCTGCATTACTTGAGCATCAAATGTCTCTCCAAATATTTAATACCCAACTTTGTGCATAGGGTATGGAACAAATTCATTAGTTCGTGCACATCTTGATCCCTTCACTGCCGCAACGTGGTCCATTGGATGTACCTGTCATCATAGCTCCCCATGAGGTAATATTGCTCCTTGATGTTGTCTCGAAACATATTCCAAGTGGGTGTGACCGAGAAAATAGAGGGTTCCAAACCATCCTTTTTCTCACAGTAGGTTTTCCACCAGTCTTTTACATGGGGGGCGGCTTTGAGGAGTGCAAAAATATTCTTTTCTCAATCGGAGAAATCATGGAATGAGAAATACCCTTCTAGCAAATTCAACCATCTATCTACGATGTCTACATCTATCTGGCCTTCAAATACAGGAATGTCAAATTTTACTTGTACCTTGAAGGGAGTGGCACCTCCAGTGTGGTTGTTGGATGCCGATGCGCCGTAGGTGGGTAGCCGTTGAAGGATTTGAGAAAAATTATCCATCATCGCGTTCCTTTGGTTCTCGAGGGCCTCCTCGAGCATTATTTTGATAGGATCTACTGCTCCCTTGTCTTTCTTTTCTTCCGCCATGGGAGATCATCGGGGTTTGCGAGACTGATGTTGCAGGGGTTCAACCAGATCAAGCCCTAACTCCTTATACCTTGACCTCGTTGGGGACATGCAAAGAAAAACAAAGAAAGAGCAAACCACTATGATACTACTGATCCAGATTTATGTAGGAATGCAATAAAATATAGAAATAGACATAAACACAAATATGCAAGCGGAAATAATACTTCATTTCATTAATATCAAATAACAGAAATATGCTTATAGACATAATGGAAATAAACTAGCTAGGGCACTGGTAGCTTATCTCTGAGAAGAGATGTGGCAGATACATGCCTATGAACTATGTTACAATGAGGCTCGAGGGCCTATTTATTATTGAGAAACAATGGAAAATCCTAAACATCCAAAAACATAACCGTAGGAGATGAAGCGCCAAAACTATGGCCCCCGTTTGGGTAAATTGGTGTTTCAACTTCTCGGGGACGTAACTTTGGCATACAATCTCTCTTTGACGTGCACCATACCTTGTTAGAAAGATATATCCGAGGAATACAACTTTTAATGTAAGAAGCAACGGTCCATGGACCTATGTTGCTCCTGGTTTTCTAAAAAAACGTCGTTTAGGGCCTCAAAATGGCTTCGGAAGTTTAGGACTTGAAAAAATGCTAAAAATAGTATGTTGTGCCAAAGCTAAAAAACTGAAAGAACTGATGGTGGGGGTTCAAATGGAATAGGTGGCAGGCCACCAATATCCATGTGGATCATTAGGGCCTCCAAACAGTTCTGGAAGTTCAGGACCAGAAAACCTGCTAAAAGTGTGCAAAAACTGAAAAACTGAAAGAACTGATGGTGCAGGTCAAAACGGAATAGGTGGTTGGCCACCAATATCCACCTACATCATGCACAATACTCCTTAGGAATCAATGGTCCCCATTACATTAAGTTCCACCATGAGAAGCAAATTTCGCTGAACTTGGTATTGGATTTGTCGAGGATGTCGTGGACTTGCTGGTAGATGTGCTGGATGTGTTCAATAAATTTGGTTGACTTAGAAAATACATGTTTGGATTCTTTCTATGTATTCGCATGATGTATGGCAACATCAGGCAGTGGTGCAGCAGGGGTTAGATGAATGGAGTGCTTGTCCTAAAAGTGTTGAGGAACCTTTGTGGGTGAGGAGAAAATGTACTCGTATTCCTCCACAACTTTTTCCATCTGCTACAGTCGTGTAGGGGAGCCCTGTTTCGAGGCTGTGGCCACAATATTCTTCTTTACCCATGAGCGAGTTGTAAGGAAAATAAATTTCCTAGTTTGGGAAACAATCTTACTACGTTTTTTTGCAATAGTCAAGGAGATGGCAGGAGGCGGTACTACCTCTGGTATCCTGTACAATTTATTTCCCAAAGTATTAAAAACAGAATGAGGCCTAGAATCATACAGAGCATGTCACCTCCACAAGTATGGTTGGCCCAATAATACATCAACTTCATCAAGAGGAGCAACATCACACAATACCTCATCAGTGAATGGCTTGATGCTGTACGAAAGGTGACACTATTGGCAGACACAAAGATCTCTCAATGGGTGAAGCCACCCGATGGTATGCGGTTGCAGGTGTGCTATGGTCAGTAGGCCGAGCCGCTTCACGACCTCTACTGAAATGAGGTTCTTTTGGCTTCCGCTGTCGAAAATAAATTGTAGTGGAGAACCCTTCACCCACATCTGCGAATGGAAGAGGCGCTCCCCCTCATCTAGATCCTCGGGATGCTCCCTCTGGAGCTTGGTGGTGGCAACAATGGCACTCAAGTCTGCATCAATGATCTACTTCCCTTTTTCATCTCCCTTGTCTGTTTCTGGCTTAGGATCAAAACATGCATCTCATTCGGGTGCCTTCAGTTCAACCACTAGGAACTATTTGGCCGGACACTCGTTTGTGCCGTGAGTGGGGCTATTATGAAATTCACACCACTTCCTTGTGTCCTTCTTTAGATTTTGGGTGGTGTTCTTAGTCGCCCCATTTGGGCCCTGCCCCTTGTTCTGTGGTTCAGGGGCGCCTTTTTCTGGCTTAGGATTCGCAGATCCAAAGTATCGCTTCTTCTACTTAAATTTCTTCTCGATCTTGGCGGCATAGCGATATGTCGTGCCAATCAAGGTAATGTCAAGGAAATCCATTTCCTCCTGAATGTGTCTGTGCAGACAGCTGCGATACTTGAGCATAAAATTTCTCTTTGAATCTTTAATACCCAACTTTGTGCGCAGGGTATGGAACAAATTCGTCAGTTCGTGCACATATTGATCCCTTCATTTCCATTGCATGTACTTGTCCTCATAGCTCCCCACGGGGTAGTATTGTTCCTTGATGCCGTCTCGGAATGAATTCCAAGTGGGTGCAGCTGAGAACAGATAAGGTTCCCTCCCGTCCTTTTGCTCACAGTATGTTTCCCACTAGTCTTTGACATGGGGGGCGGCTTTGAGGAGTGCAAAAATAATATTTTCTTGATAAGAGAAATCATGGACTGAGAAATACCCTTCTACAAAATTCAACCATCTATCTACGATGTCTGAATCTATCTGGCCTTCAAATACAAGAATATCAAAGTTTACCTGTACCTTGAAGGGAGTGGTGCCTCCAGAGTGGTTGTTGGATGCAGATGCACTGTAGGTGGGCAGCCGTTGAATGATTTGTACAAAGTTATCCATTATCGCGTTCCTTTGTTTCTTGAGGACCTCCTCAAGCAATATTTGATAGGATATCCTGATCCCTCGTCTTTCTTTTCTTTTGTCATGGGAGGTTTTCAGGGTTTGCGAGGCTGATCTTGCAGCAGTTCAACCAGATCGAGCCCTAACTCCTTATACCTTGACCTCGTTGGGGATATGCAAAGAAAAATAGAGAAAGAGAAGACTGCTCTGATACCACTGAACCAGATTTATGCAGGAATGAAATAAAATATAGAAATAGACATAAACACAGAGATGCAGTGGAAATAATACTTCATTTCATTAATATCAAATAACATAAATATGCTTACAGACATAATGGAAATAAACTATCTAGGGTGCTGGTAGCTTATCTCTAAGAAGATATATGGCAGCTACAGGCCTCTAAACTGTGTTACAATGAGGCTCGAGGGCCTATTTATTATTGAGAAATAATGGAAAACCCGAAACATCCAAAAACCTAACCCTAGGAGATGAAGCACCAAAACTATGGGCCCCGTTTGGTGTTTCAACTTCCCGGGGACGTAACTTTGGCATATGATCTTCGTTTGACGTGCACCATACCTTGTTAGAAAGATATATTCGAGGAACACGAATTTTTATGTCAAAAAAATTAGTCCACGGACCCATGTTGCTCCCAGTTTTCCCAAAAAACGTCACTTAGGGCCTCAAAACGGCTCCGGAAGTTCAGGACCCAAAAAACTGCTAAAAATAATAAGTTGTGCTGAAACTGAAAAACTAAAAGAACAAGTGGTGGGGGTTCAAATGGAATAGGTGAGTGGCCACCAATATCCACCTAGATCATTAGGGCCTCCAAATGGCTCCGGAAGTTTAGGACCCAAAAACCTACTAAAATAGTAAGTTGTGCTGAAACTGAAAAACTGAAAGAACTGATGGTGTGGGTCTAAATGGAATAGGTGGGTGGCCACCAATATCCACCTGGATCATGCACAATACTGAGGTGATGCAGCAACAGGAGGCATGGTTGCGCTGGCTACTCTTGGGAGAGTATGGCCAAGACATTGCATTTTATATGCCCATTGGTATATCACTGTTTCCCACCTTGCACCATAGTGATGAGATGCAGTAGCTGGAGGCATGGCTGCGCTGGTTAATTTTGAGAGAGTTTGGCCATCAAATGACATATCACATGTCAATGGGTATGTTATTGTTTGTGAATTTGCATGATAATCATATGATGTGGCAGCAGGAATCCTGGCTATGTTGGTCTGGTGTGACATTCTACATGTCAATCAATATATCATTGCTTCATGCTTTGCATTATGATGATGTGGGGTGGAAACAAGAGCCATTATTGCGATGGTTACTCTTGGGCGAATATGGATTGACATTCTCCCATAACTTGCATAATGATGTTGTGGGATGGAAACAAGAAGCCTTGCTGCGTTGGATTCTGTTAGGAGAGTATGGCCACCATACTTGGTATGATGATGAGGTGGTGTGGCAGCAAGAGGCATTGATGCGGTGGCTTCTATTGGGAGAGCATGGTTCGACATTTCACATGTTAATCCATATGTATCTATTTCCTACTTTGCATAGTTTTGACATGATTCTTAGAGAAAGAAAGGCCACCAGGGCCAAAGATTGGAGCATAGAGAGACACAACCTACTCCATGTATCATGGGTTGGAGAGATAGTTTATGATTTGGGACTTTCCACTTTGGGAAGGAACTGCTACAATTCACATATCTCAAGCAAAGAAGAGGCTCTTGGACAACAGATGGTTGACACTTGGGGACTCATTGATGAGGAGAGGCATCTAGCTACACAAATGGAGGCCATTCTAGAAATTATAGAGAGGCAACTATGGATTTGGGCATTCATAACACATTGGAGCAGATGGGGAAACCTTCCATATGAGGATGCCACTTGGGAGGTAGATGGATTTCCACAGCATCCACTTTTGCAGTTGCTTGAGGACAAGCAACATTTTGGTGGAGAGGACTGTAATATTCCAAATTTTCCATCAGCTAATTGGAATAATAGAGTTCTTACTTTTGTTATTTAGTTAAGTAAATAAAAGGGTGGAGGGACCCATAAACCCAGTTGATGAATAAAATGAACTTCTATAGTGTGGATATGGGTTAATTGAGTAGTGGAGTAGAATTATGGAGTAGTGGATCAACATAATAATGAAGAAAGAGTGGAGGTCATAGAGAATTAATGAGGAAGATGATGGATATAGTGGAGGAATAAATGCAATATGATGGAGATAGTGGAGAATCAATTGCAGAGATGATGGAGGAAGTGGTGCATTAAATGCACACATGATGGAGGAAGTGTAGAGTAATTACAACAGTGATGGAGATCATGGAGGACAACACAGTATTTATGGAGGCTAGTGGACACATGTGCAACGCAGTTATGAGGTGGGCCAAGGTTAGGGAAGGCTCACAACCATAAAAGGAAGATGAGGGCAACAAAGGAATGGGAGTCTGGAATTTTTGTTTTTGTTTTTTGTTTTGTAATTTTAGCACTGCCTTTCCATTTTTCTATTTATCAACAAATATAAGCAGGTTTACATATAAAAACGCGATAACCTCAACCAAATCGAAGGAAACTAGGTCTGTTGGCCATCTAAGTGAGTTAAAAGCCATCCAGTATTGAAATTATTTTTTCCTCCTATAGTCTATAGACTCCATACTAGTATATCTACCAAATTCTGACAGCAACTTGAAAATATAAATGCTATCCGCTAAAAAAATGAAACATCTAAAAGAGAACCAGTTTATCAGTCATCCCAGGACTCAACTGGTGCAGGGTCTTTGACACTGGACCCTGGCATGTCCAATTGGTGCATCCTTTGAATTTTACTCTCAATTCTTCCAAGTCTTGTTGTTGCATGATGCTGAGAAACCCGAATGTCTTGCAATTCCTTTTTGATATCCTACAGTGAAAAAATCACTTGAGAGACCACATGTGGATCTCCTCCCACTTCTTGCAGACTCGTTATAGCCTTTGCCAAGACACATTTAAAGGTCCACTAGGTCTGAATAGACTAGTGGAAAAGGGATAATCATCCTCGAGTATTCCCTGGATCAACTATGAAGTCCATTTCATCTTCCTGCATTTCTATGTCTTCTTCTTTATGCCCACTTTCTCTCTCCCATCCCTGGATGAGGTTGCAGACTTGGGGAGGATTCCCTGTGGTGTAGGCTTCGAAAAGGTTTTCAATAGCCTCTTTCTTGGACTTTCTGCCTCGCTTGCTGGAGTTTGCAATACGCTTGACCTGCTTTTTCTTCCCTGTTCCCCTGCCCTTCTTCTTGGTAGTCTTGCTTTTTTCCATTGCTGTGTGTCCTCGTACAATCAGGATTCGATTTTGTCCCGGATTATCCGACAGAGATCTGGGAAAACATGTTTTAACTTTTGCAGGGCCCGTGTAAGGCAAAATGAAGTCAATAACAATATTGATGTTACTATAGGTGGGGCCCACAGTCTTTCTGTTCCTTTGGAAAATGTCAGAGAAGGTATTCCGAGAACGACGTAAGCCAATGAGCAAAGGCATACTCAAATATAGACTCAAATGCGGCAGCATAAAACTACTAGAATGCAGCATGAAATGCATGAACAGGAACCCCAAATGTATGTTTGCATTACCCCCCCAGAAAAACCTACAAGTAGACTCTGTCTTGCAAACCCTACAATGTTGCATACAATATAAAAAATAAGAGCAGCACCTATTTCCACCTCTCATATTATTGCTGGGACGATCATGCCTAACCATGCTAACTATCTCATACAATTTCCGGACTGAAGCATATTGGATGACATACCAACCCTAATCCCTTCCCGGGTTTTCAAAACGATAGCCCTTCCCTAATGCTAACTCAAAACCCGAACAAGGAAAGACATTACCTGGGGTTCAAAAGCAGGGTATCACCACAGTGCCCTGGAAAATCAGAACAACCATGACATTCTTCTACCAAAAGCTAAAGACTACATGCTGTAAAATCCCAGAACCCTGAACCTTACAATTGAAAAAAATCGACTGAAAACTATCTAGAAATTCGAACTTGGCCACATAACTATGGAGAATGGTCACATGCATACAATGAAGCATTCTATGTCTTATTTTCAGGTATGGAAAATGCATTAGAATGGAAAAAAAACCTCTTTCAGAGGGATTTATGAAGATATACATCCAATTTACAGTTACATTCATGGTTGCTAACAAAGTTAGGAGACACAGAACATACCAGAAGAGCATCTTCCAACTCCAACCTTCTACATTCGCTGCTGCGGTTTCTTTCTACTGCCTTCCGGGATCAATGCTACCTCTCCGGCATGCAGCTTGCCTTAAAATTAGATCTTGACGTTGTTTCCAAGACTTACCTTACATTCCCTTGTGGTTGCCAGCTATTCCTACAACGGGCTTAACGGGCGTGTGTTCATGTCCCAATAAATCATGTGAGGTGGTGAATCATACATGCGGTCTGTTCACGACGCCATGTGCTACCGCCAAACCTCGCCTCTCAACCTCCTCGTGACACCTCGATTGGGGGGGTTGGGGGAGTCTGGATTTTTATTGTTGAGTGTCTTAAGACATTTCTTTCCATGCTTTAGTTGTTTAGCTAAGTCTGCTGTGCTGTTTAGCACTGGGTGTTCTCGAGCGGAAATCCCACCCTTACCCATGGGGGACTTTGAGTGCCTACTCTAGGAAGTTTTTCTTGGGCATCATTCATCATTCGACAACCAGTGCCACTTTCAGCCACTCTCATCTACACTTCCAGCTACAAGAATTATGCATTCTTGAACTTGGGTTTGAGATTTGGAAGGTTGTTCTCAGTACTTCAGCTGAGAAACCTGTGGAGGGATCAACCCTTCACACTGTGGATCCATTGCAGTATTCCAAGAGTTTCATTGTCATATCCGACATCAGGCCATCCATATATTCTTCTATGCAACAACATTTCTTGCAAGAATTGCATAATTCTGCAGTGAGGGTTTGAGGAGAAGAGGAAGTTCCAAGTAACTCAGCTTGGAATCCTGTGAGGTATTAATCCTTCACTTCGGGAATCATTTCAACAGCCTAGGATCAAAATTGTATTATCTATCAGCAGGCTATATCATTAGCCCTCCTAGACAACACAATATTTCCTAGTAGTTGTGCGTGCAACAACTTCATATTCAATGGAGGAGCTAGATCTTAATTTTCTCAGCTTGGGATTAGGAGAAGGGACCAACCCTTCATTTATTGAGCTGAGTGGGTACTATTGCAGTAGATAGATCAGTAGTTAAGCCCCAGGTCAACATTTGTATCTAGGGAGTGCGTAACTCAACCAACAGGGGTGCAGTGCAACCCAAAAAGGGTGCTGCGATTGCAACAAGATGATGATATTAGTGGAAAGAAGTCGCCTTCACTAAGTGGGCCCGCAGGCTATTTTTGGCGCAAAGTCTATTTTTAGACTATGTCTATTTTTAGACACGTCGATCATATTCTATGAGTTGCAGGATGCTATTTGTGGATGGTTGGTCAAGTTGGAAAAATAGATGGACTTCTATTTTTAGACATATTGGGTGGAATCTATTTTTAGATTGCCAGTCTAAAAATAGATATGTCGAATATTATTAGCTCCTAATAATATTTGGACTATAAACATTATCTTATTCTCTTGGAGCACTTCAGTTAAGTGCACAGATGTGGCACAGGAGCTGATAGAAGGAATTACGCTATTCCTGAGGGTTATGTGGAGCTATTGCATGGATACTTCAGTTAGAACTCATGTGACAGAGTTTGGTGGAGTCGATTGAGGAAGTTAATGGAGTTGTGTTCAGTTTAACTAATCTAAACATAGTTGAGCTATTTGTATCTAGTTTAACTGATTGATACAATTAGTGAGAGTGGTGTGAATTAATTATTAATTAATTCACTAATTATAAACTCATTAATCAACTAAAAGAATACATTAGTTAACTTCAGTGCATGGACAGTTTCAGTGGAGACTAGTGGAGAGATAGGTGAAAGAGCAGTGTGACTATCAGTTGTGACTATACTGTTGCATGATTTGCAACAACCAGTGATTGGAGATGCCAATGAGGATTGCACAGTACAAGCCAGGTGGTTTGAAGTTATTTATGAGCCATTCTTCAGCATTGATTGCGTAGTAGAGGTAGGCTATCAGGTGGCAGAGATTGGAGCATGTGTTTTGCTAGATCTAGCTTGATTAGTGTGTAGCAATTGGAGATTGTACTGAGAGCTTGTGAGGAGATTTGTATGATGATTGTTACATGATCTCTATGACATATAATATACAGATAGTTGGGGGTTTTCAGCTTTAAGCTTTCCCATAAAATACTGTGTTCATATGTGTGATTGTTTATGGTTTTAATGTGCGCATGCGATTGTTTTTTATTTCCGCAATTAATGATCAATGGTAGAAGAGATTCGGTATTGTGCATGAAGTTAAAATAGTGTGTGATCAGGAGAATCTCGGTGGATAACATATCAGTTATTCAAATTTCTACAAAGGGCCGAACCAAACTCAAAATATGGCCAAACCATTTTAGGGTTTTTCCTGGATTTTTTGAGTAGAGTCCGTGGTTAAAATCCCAGATCTTTATGAGAAGTCCAGAAACCTCTCACACATGTATCTTCTTCCCAACAACAACAGTTTCCAGTAACAACAACAATTTTTACTTTCCAGTGCTAGTTTTCAGTAGTGTATTTCAACCATCTTTGGATGGCTTGAGTGCATCCCTTTTTGGAGCACTGCGTATATTAATTTTGATACATAATGATATGACTCAGCTGTTTCTTCTCATATGTATGATGTTTTGATATATTCCAGTATTTTTCTAGTTCTACATGTTTTATTCTTATTTTACCGTAGTTGTCATTATGCATATGTTCTATATTCCCGTCTTTCCCATTTTGGGATGTTACAGATTCATCTCCACTTTAAACCATGAGTCTATTTCTTGTAAGAGGCTTCAATTTAATTAATGTTGGAACCTTCCTAAGAATTTTAAGATTTTGGGATACTTTTAGTTAAAGGGGGAGATTAGTAGTATCAATGATCCAAAGATATATCTTTACGACTTTAAGTTTTAATGAAATAAATTTGTGTTAGTTAAGCATCTTAATTACTTAGTTAAGAAGCTAGTAAGTGTTATGATTTTGGTCTTTAATGGTTATGGTTTGTGAATTTTCCCACGCTATTTAATGAGGCCTTTTTATTATATTTGATGTGTATACCCTCAAGGATGACTAGAACCCCTAATCGGTAGTATAGAATCAAATTACTCACCTTAGACCTTCTTTATTATCTCAAAGGCACATTGAAAAACCCGATTATAACTTCTTTCTTTCTTTATAAACCATGCAAATTTGCTATATTTGGGTTTAGCTCATGCTCTACAATAAGGGAAGTGGGTGATACATCAACTTGGTCATTCATATCAAGTTCAAGTGACCACATGACGATCTGTTATGAAGAAATAACATTTTTATTGGCTTCAATTTTTCTTATCTTGCTTTCTTGGTTGAATCCAATCTACCAAGAATTGCTGTAGAAATACTATACACTTTTAATAACATGCCCATTATAGGTTTGTATAAATTTGCAGATATTTAAGAGGTCAGTGATCAATGTCAATTGTAATCTCCTTCCCTGATAGATATTGCTTCCAATTCCTAAGAACATGAGCTCATGCATAGGATCTTGGTTGTATATGGAATATTTCATAACTGCTTTGTGAAATAACTCAAAGTGATATTATACATGCGTGAAAATATAATATCACACCCACTTGAATTTATTTTAGTATCAAATTGTTCAATAATGTGTTGTCATTGATGAAAAATATAGGGGGAGCTGAAGATGGGTACATGAGATCCTTTTGATATATGTTAAATTTAGGAAGAGACCTAGAGCTGAAGGGAAATCCAAGGTTTAATAGACCCAAATAAAATAAATAATCAGACCCAAGTCAGGTTTGGCCCAAGTGAAGAGGAGTTGTGCTTAGCTTGGCTCCTCAAAGCAAACACCAAAACCAGGAGCCCCGATTAATGAAAAAGGTCTAGCATGTTATAAATACCTAGAATGTGTGAACACAAAAATGCATATGGTGTGTGTTGAGTGATAAGAAGCAAGCACAAAGAGGAAATCCAAGGAACTAAGAAGAAAAGTACAATGAAATATGAAGTTTAGAGAGGACGTGTAAAGAGTGAAGGGTAGAGAAGTGAAGTTGAGGCGTAAGTTTTGTTAGAAAAGGAGTAGTGGAGTGAGGTCAAGCAATAAAGGGGTGAGCAGGTGGTTCAAGCCATGAATGAATAATAAGTCAAATTTTTTAAGAGAAAGTCAAATTTTATTATAACATTATTTGGATTTTATTTCAAACCACCCTCTATTAGTTAATATATAGAATAAATGTCATCAATAAACAATATGTCTACCGAACCCTTGATATATCTGTTATTTTATCAAAGGAACAAGTCTGCAAAAACATTGATATCTTAGTATATAGGCTCCTAGCTATAACCCCTAGTTGTAAGGTGCTTAAGGATTAACACTTGAGGGCTAAGCCCCCCTTGACATATCGATATATCACCATTTTATCAAAAGGTGTGGCACCTACAAAATCACTGACATTCTCATAGAGTTTCCCCTGTTCATCACTCTTGGTTGTAAGGTTCTTGAGGTCTAGTGCCCCTCAATATATCAGAAAATTCACAAGTCCATAATTTTTTTTGATATCTCTTGGTCACACCCTTGGTCACATGGTTCTTAAGGATTAGCACCTAAGGGATAAGCACCTTAAATATATTTCCATATCAACATCTTAACAAAAAGTGAAGGATCCAAGGAATCTGTTAGTCATCAGTAATTTTTTCCTTCATAGATGATTAAATGATTTCCCTAGATTTCTAGAAACAAAGTTCATGAACATTGTTAGTTCTAGAAATCTCACTTCCTTCATCATGCTTGAGATAATTTTTTCACTATCTCATCATCCCATCATGTCAAGCTCAGCTCACCCACCCTAGAAGACCCATCATGGGCTCATGTCACCCTTTTTGTCTCTATTGTGTCACCTTTGACCTTAATGCTCTGTTTTTATTTTAATCCTAAAACCTCTCTACTGCTACCTAGGGCCACCAAATAGCCATCCCTCCTACATCTTCAGAAATTTCTTATGCATTGATAGTCCCAAAACTGTCTCTGTAGGCTCTTTAGATAAATTAAGTACATTGGATTTTGGATCTTCAATACATCAATTTATCATAAACTTTGTTTTACACTTGATGACCCAAAAATATAAGTTTTTAATCCAAATCCAAGTCCAAGGAACCTTCCACTATGTCACCTAGGGTTTCACAAGTCATAGGGTGGATTTGGTATCCTAAAATCTCTGTTTTTCCTATGTAAAGAGACTGCATTCAAAGAAGAAAGGGGACAAGTGACTTTGTCCAAAACTGATCAAAGGGCCATTCAAGAAAGTACTCCTTGACCTAGTGCACAAATTCTGCAAGGGACAGCTGCCCTTGCTCATATTACTACAAAAAGATCAAGATGGCCATCAACCTAGAAAAGAGGTAAGGTAATAGGGTGAAATCATCATAAAAAAACCATCTACAGCAAAGAGAAAGGCAGCAGGCCCGTGTTTGAAGAGAATCAGGGTTTGTGACTGATTTGGAAAAACAAGTGAACTGGTGCAAGGAATCAGTACAAGGGCTACAAGGACAAATATCATCTCAATTCCATCCAGTGCACATTGAAGATTTTTAGAAATAATTAATGAGTTTTGAAAGGTTTTTGAGAGAACTTAGAAGACAACACTATTTACTTTTTTCTAGCAGCCCTAAAACCTAGAAGCTTGGAAAGAATGACAAACAAGTCAAACAATGATGACAGGGCCTCCTTCATAACAACATATGGCATTTCAAGGGGTATTCAAGCTGCCCTCTAGGGTTTGACAAAGAAGCACTGATTCCACCTCACCAAAAGGACAAAATGACAAAGAGTATCAGCGCAAGGGCCTGACTTCTCAAAAGTGTAGTATGAGGCATTAAAAAGGATGAAAAGGAGGCATACATAAGGTAAAGTGCCAAAGGATAAAATCATTATTGAGCATGAGTTTACTATTGGGAAAATAAGGTGTCAAAATTCCAAAAAAGGCACTAAGGGATCAAAGGTAAAAGTTGTGTAGGAACCTGCAAAAACAGAAGTGGCCAAGGGGAGACACAAAATGGTTTAAACTGCTAACTTTTCCCACCAGAGATATATCACTGTCAAAATGATCAAAGGAACAAACATGTAATTGGTCTAAAAAGCAGATAAGCCTACAAAATGGTTTCCTTATCAAAAGTATATTCTACAAGAGATAGATTAGCCATGAGTGACACTTCTGCAGGACTGTCAAATATGGCTACCTACAGGAAGATTGATAAGATCAAACAAACCTAATGTATCTCACAATGGTGGCACGTATGAAGACTAAAGGAGTTGTTGATGCCAACTGATAGGGTTTTCACACCAAGAGGTTTTTCACTACTTCACAGTAAAAACATGACATAATATTAGTTAAAGGAAGGTCAGAATTCTTCTCTTCAGTCTCATCCACCAAGAAATCAAAGGCATAAAAATATTTGACTGAATATTCCAAGGTAAAGGTGCCAAAATGATCACAAGCTTACTGTTTACATGTGTTGAAATTCATGAAAGGGATATAATGAAGAAAACCTTAAAAAAATAGCACTAATGTCACTGTTTGCCTTTTCCTCAAAACTTTATCAAATGACCTTTTTCTTTTTCAAGAATTGGTTTAGGTTTCCAAAATATGGGTAAGAGGCAAAGATCAAGCTTGTTAAAGAGTTTTTGAATACAAGGGAAACATCAAAATTCTCCAGCCAAGGCAAAAAAACCATTTTTTCTCAGAGTTCTGTCACCTACAGGACCAAAAAGACCAAAAATTCAGTGAAAAAGTAAGAAGGGGAAACAAACATTAGAAAGTGGGTTTGATCATGAAATTATTTTTCAAAAAGAAGTATAAAGGTCTCCTCTCCCTCTTCCCAACTCATTTTTGTCTTTGAAGGAGAGATAGAGAGCCATTGAAATGCTTTTAAGGGTTTTTCTGCAAACTGGTTGAAATTTCTCTGGCGTTGCGTACAGGCAGAGGTGCTACGCACAGAGGCTTCGGCACTGCGCATAAATGAGAAGAGGCAGTGCTAAAAATCACTGCGCTACGCACAGGACGACCGACGCTACGCACAGGCAGTGGCACTACACACACGCCCAGTTCGGAGCCTAACTCGCCCACAACCTCCCAGCGCTGGGCACAGGCCTGCCAATAGCCCGACCCGACCCGACGCTGCACACAGAGGGCCCGAAAGGAACGACTGGTCGAGTGGCGTTGCGCACAGAGGATATTTGGCTAAAATTGCCAAAAATTGCTCAAAATCACTCTTTCACCTCCTCAAATTTACCCCAGGCTCCTGCATGAGTTAGACAAGGTTGGTGGTCACTTTCCTTTTCCCTCCAAGTATTCTTTTTTCATTCATAGTCAAAGAAGGGTAACCAAAACCTAAATTGGCTAAAAACCCTAATATTTATGGCAAGCACTCATTTAACCTTCTAGGGCAGAATTTACCAATTGAAGAGTGGTCATTGGTGTAAATACACTCAGTACCAGCCAGGCATCCTCCAAGCTCTGAAATCATTCCTTGAATTCTTCCATTTTGCCTCCATTTGTTAAAATTTTCCCTCACCATCACTCATTTTTCCTCCCTAGACCTAAAATCTCTCAACAAGCTAAAATTTTTTTTGTTCAGGGATACAATCAGTCATTATGTTCATAGAAGAGATCAATACTAGTAGTGATGAAGGCCAAAGGCCTATCAAGAAAAAACACAAGGGAGGAAGAAATAATAGGTTTGAGCCTTTGGATACAATTCAAATCACCTCTTCTCCCGTGATCCTTGCATGTTTTCAAGATGTTGGATGCTATCAAAACTGTGAGAGGGTTAAACAGGTCCAAAACCACTCATATTTGACTAGGTTGTTTATTCTCAACCTAAAAAACCACCAGGTCAACCTAGCAGGAGTAAAATTTGAACTATCATCCGAATCCATTGCTAAAGCCACAGGGATACCAAATGTGGGTGAGTTATGGTTCAAACAGAAAAAATTGGCCTTAAGCTACTATGAGCCCTTCCTCAAACCTAGGTATAAACAGGGCTGCAAGAATTTTTTCCCCTTCTCCCACCTGCTAGATAGATATGCCCCATTGATGAGGTAGATCATCAAGTACTTCACTTGTGAGGGGAGGTACTCTAGGATTTATTCATATCACATAAGGCTGCTAATGCACTTCACTAGGGTTAACTTGCTAAACCTACCATACTATCTCTACCAGAGAATTGACAAAATGGCTTCAGTAGTCAAGAAAAGGAGTTATGCCTACCACATGCAAACCCTTTTTCACTACTCCTTGGTTAAGATGATTATTTTGCACCAGCTAGAGCAGTAGGAAATCCCTTGGGAAGTTTTCATCTCACATGATGTATTTGCAAATCCCCAAGCCTTCATTCAGCAAAATTTTCCTTCCACTTCACACCCACTTACCTCCACTCCTCCATCACCCCCTAGGGATCATGATCCATCACCTTCACCTGTGCCTTCTCCACAAGGAAAATTACCTCTTTCTTCTTCTTCTGATGCATCAAATGAACATGATGACAGTGATAATGAGGAACACACAGATGATAGTGGAGATGAAGAAATCAGTAGGGCAGGGATAGAGTCTAAAGAGGAACAAGAGGTTGACAGTGGCAATGATGAACAAGAAGATGATGGTGGAAATGATGAAAACAGTGGGGTAGACACAAAGTTTGATGAGGAAGAGTAGGAGGATGATGATGACAAGGAGGAGGGAGATGAACATGGCAGTCATGAAGACAAAAATAGTGAGCACTTGGAGGAAGACAGTGATGGTAATGATACCAAATGAGTCACTCCCAAGTAAAGAAAAATGTGGTGCTGATGAGAAAGATGAAGACCTAGAAGATAGTGAAGAAAATGACGAGGATGACAGTCAACAAGAAAATGAACATGACAGTCAAGAGAAAAATGTGCATGAGCATGACAATGAGAACAATCATAGTGCAAACAGTGACAATATGGATGAAGATAATGAACATGAAGAAACATAAGGTAATGAAGAAGAAATAGAGATCAAGAAGAGGAAAACAGTGAGGCACAAGAAGAATTTGATGAAGGAGACAGTGATAAAGAGAATGTCACTGATAGGACAGTCGGTGAGGAAAAGGACAACAAAAGAGATAGTCATGACAATCACGACAGCTATCATGACTGTCATGACACTAATCAGTCTATCAATGATGATGAGAATGAAGGTGACAGTGCAGGGAATGATGAAGAAAAATACACTAATGAGGAACAAGGTCAAAGTGAGACAAGTAAAGAAGTTATTGACCAAATTAGAGGCCAATGTGGCAGTATAGAAGGCAGAGGAAAGTGAAGATGATGATAATGCTGAAGGTCAAGATAGCAGTGATCAAACAGAGCATGAGGTGATTGATGGGGACCACAATAAAGATAAAGGAGCTGATGACAACACCAAGGGTCATAGCCAAGATAAGGACACTACCAAAACCGTCATCACTCCTCTCACATGCACATACCACAGAGGGAAGAGAAATGTGTTTGCTGCCTCAAAAAAGCAAAGGTAAATCTCTTTTCCAGCTATAAAACCATTGGAAAAGGGCAAGGAAAATATGGAAAAGGGTGAGCAGCAGGTAAAGGTGAGGAGAAGTAAGAGAATCAAGAGGGCTACTCAAGAGCCTCAATTCATTGATATAGACAGTGACAATGAGGACAAGGAGATGATCACTAGATTGATACTCCTAACCAAAGATGCACAACTTAAAGAGTGGGAAAGAGATTTCGAGATGGCACAATGTGTCATTCAGTATTAAAAGAATGAGCACAAGCACTTCAAGAAGGTGAAAAGGGGCCTTGCTCTCCAGAAGAAGATGACCAAGCACTATGCAAAGAAAAACAAGCTTGCTTGTGCCAAACTAAAGGAGGCCCTCATGGAGATAAAAAACCTAAAAGAGGAAAAAAAAACATGATAGCCTTGGATTTTTGGCTGAGGCTTCTCAACAGGTGTCCAAGACCTCTTGAGGGACCACTCCACCAATTTTGGGCAAAATTGAACAAAAATTTGTCTTTTTGAAATTTTGAGGCCTTCGTGCGCAACACACTTGGCGTTGCAAAAAAATCTCATGCATCCTCAGCTTACAAACTTGACATTATCATCAACAGTCTGCTCACAAAATTTCAGACCATTTGGAGCAGTTTTGACCCCCCAAAAGGTGAAAAAACACCTAAATTTTGACCATTTTGCCTCATTTTTAGGCAAGGTGCTGCACATAGAGCAGTGTTGGGAGAATGGATTTTTGGATAGACAAATGGCACTCATTCAGGAAAAATAAAGCATTTCTTGAAAGTAGACTCATCAGGCTTTCCAACGAGCGATCAGAGAGCCAAATACGACATCGGGAAGGGGGGAAAAACTTAGTCACAAAAGACCCTATTTTCTGCTGAAGTGGTGCTGCGCACATAGACTGTCTAAGTGTGTTTTGGACCAAAAGTAAAAAAAAACACACTCATTTATTGCAAAATGATATTTTTGGGTTTTTTGAGGTAAAACACTCTAGAATTAGGTGCAAATAGTTATTATGGCATTTATTTCTTAGGATATTATGTGCCTTGGGCCTTGCATGGTCTCTTGGCCATAAATGACATTTATGGTTGAATTTGACATTTTCCTACCATATTTAGGTTTTTAGTCCTCCTTTTCTCCATAAATAGAGCATGAGGCCCTCATGTATTTTGTTAGCTTTTGATGAAATTGGAGAGCAATACATGGTTTCTATGAGCTTGGAGAAGAAATTGGTTTTGTGAAGTTGATGAATGACTTGTTTGGCTTGATGATGGAGAAGCTTGTTTGCAGGATTCCTTAGCTTGGTGAATGGTGATGTATTATTAACTTGTTTATGTTTTCTTGTTCTCATTATGTTTCATCCTTCTTGGTTGCTAATAAATTAGAAAAGTATAGGTTGAGACATGCTCTTTGAGGCACCTCAATCCTCCTGTTTGTTATAGCTTTGATGTTTTCCTCTGTTTGGTCATCTTAAGGAATTCTTGATTGCTCCTTAGGTCCACCTAAACTTGTTTTGTTTCATATATGGATTGGTATGCTAGTTTAAAAGTATGATTCATGGTATGCCCTGCTTACTTGAAGCTGTCCAAACTCTGTCTTGAAACCTCTCTTTGGAATATTGTTTGCTAGGTTAATTAAAAGAGGTCTTGTTCGATCTTTCCCTTTTTCCATGCTTATCAACTTGTTTCAGAGTTATTTATAGCTTGATATATGATGTTTAGGAGTTCCCTCTTCATAGATTGAGTTATTTGTGTTATCTTATTTGTTTTCCCAAACTCTGAAGGTGAATTTACTAAAGTTAGAAGCTCTTATGCTTTTTATGTTTCACTGGAATGTTTATCTTGGATATTTATCAGTTTAAGTATTGTTCATTGAGCTTAATGGTTTGCCCTTCCTCATGAGTTATAGCTTTTAACTATCTGTATTTAAGACCTCCTGGTTTTTCCCAAGCTTGATGTTCACTCCACCTCACTCATTACCTTAATGATACATTTACCTTGCTAGATTGGCCTTGCAACACACTCTGATTCATCATTGAGACACTCATGACTTTTATTGACTCCATTACCCAATGATTCAAAGACCTATCACTCCACTTATTCCACTTGACCATCTTACCCAACCAAAAAAATCAAAAAACCCTACACTTAACAACTAGCCTAAAATCAAAACCCTAAGGAAAAACAACACATCCTTTGCACCCAATAGAGAGATCCCTCTCTGAGTCCAAGAAGGTTATGTCTTAGGACTCCAAAGATTGGTTCCATGTTACCCTATCATTTGGTCTACCAATCTGCCAAATCATG
This sequence comes from Pinus albicaulis, assembly GCA_034641835.2. Lineage (NCBI taxonomy): Eukaryota > Viridiplantae > Streptophyta > Pinopsida > Pinales > Pinaceae > Pinus > Pinus albicaulis. The sequence continues at coordinate 1,416,737,402 of CM076574.1, read as the reverse complement.
GGACACTAACACCCTCCACTGGAAAACAAGCTCGGAAGTTGGGTTTCTCAACCCTCTACTACTGCAACCCTGAAACACAACACAACCCTGGAAGAATTTTCACTGTGGATGATGGCTAAAGCTTGGCCAAATTCTAGATAGTGGAAATGATACTCAAGATACCTCTCTTAAGTAGGAACTTGAAGTCCCTCGAGGATGAGGGTGGGATTCTTGCTTGAAAACACCCTTGTGCTAAACAACACAACAGACTTAGCTAAATAGCTGAAGTATGCAAATAGTCATACAAGACCATAAAATAAATAATCCAAAAAACATGTCATTTATGGCTGCCATCCTCTTCCTTTTATTCTTGGTGAGCATCCTCACCCTGGGTCCAACTCATTAAAGGAGTTACTCTCCTATATACACTCCTCCTAAATGACTATGTTGTCCTCCATTAATCCTCCACTATCTCCATAGCAACGTTGTTGATCTGGTCAACATTGACCTTGTCCACATGCTTTAGCCCATGTTCACCCCTCAAGGTGCCTTATTCAACTAATACAATGATCCACATTCACACGGTAAGTGATTTTATTCCTACTAAAGAGATTTATGGGTCTCCCTACCCACTTATTCATATATCTAAATGACAAAAGAAAAAAATAATATTCCAATTAGCTACAAGCTAATTTTGGAATATTACCGTCCTCCCCTCCAAAATGTTGCTTGTCCTCAAGAAATTGCAAGGATAGAAACTGCAAAGCCTCCTCTCCTCCTCCTATAGCATCCTCATCTGATAAGCTCCTCCACTAAACAAGATGCTCTCTCATCAATCTATCCCCTAGTTGCTCCTCCCAAGTGTACAAGTTAGCCTTTGGTGACAAATCCAAATGGTTGTCGTCATGAAGAAGTGGGATATCCATGGAGGCAACTATATGTTGTCTAAAGGCCTTCTTGAGGCATGGGATCTGAAAATTTTTGGGAACTTCAATCCCCATGAGAAGATCCAATCCCCAAGCTATCATCCAAACTAAATGAATCACCCTCCAAAGTGGTAAATCGTAGAAAAACTCTTCCATCTCTTGCTTCTGCAATGTATATAGGTTGTATGGTTGAACATGATAGATCAAATTGTCTATCCCACGTTGTCTCTCTCTCCACTTATGAAATGTGTAGAGTTGCTGCTGATTTTGGGTTGCAATAATGTTGCCCTCAAGAGGCATAAAGGCATCTAGATTCTCGAAGACCCACTCTTTGGTTCTATGAACCTTGCTTACCCAAACCATCCCACATATAGTGAATAGTACATCATCACAACATAGCATCAAGATGAGGAAGATATTGAGTGTTATGTGAAATGTTGGATGGTGCCAATAGTTTCCCATATGGTTATAGCACAATTTTTCTACCTTTTGCCTCTAATCATAGTGTGGCAAGTTGTCTCCCAACCATTTTCTAGTTATGCATGTTTTCTCATCTACTAGAAAATAGTAAATAGCATTGTGTATTAACTGAGCATACCAAGAATAGCACAATACTTTCCCAAAGCCATACAAGAAATGGTTATCGCCATCACTGATGTTGCGCTTAGGAAGGCCGTGAAGCCAAAACTGAGAAGCTTTCCCTCTTGTGGAGCAATGCATTGTATATAAATGGCAAGAGAATGCAAATACTTTGCTAGATGATCAATAAGTGCAAAAACACAACTCTTACCATGTATTGTGAGTAAGTTGTTGTTACACAGCATTTTTCACTGCCCCTGCAATCCCCTCTCGCACATTAGAGGGTCGTTTCTGTGACCAATGCACAAGTGTCATGCTTTGCAAATTACATCCTTGCACCCCTTTTGATGAAGACAACATTCTTCTTGTTGACATTTCCTAAAGTAGAGCTGTGAAAATCCCTATTTTTGCCTTGGCGCGAGTAGCCCTTTACCTCCTCGCACCAACCTGGGAATTTTACACTAATCCTGCACCACTTGGTGCTTTGTCTCAGTGTAATGCCCACGCCAAGATATTTATGAAATGTTTTATAAATATAGAGGCAGAGGTTCCATTCCAACCACCTCAGGGATGAGTCATTGGGAGTGGTTGAACTGAAACAACCACGAGCCTCCTCCTTTAGTTAGTCGTTTCCACCTCCCTTGGAACACTCCCAAAGGATAGGCCTCCCTTCCACCTTTGTAGGGATCCCAACCTCCTCCTTTGCCTCTATATAAACAAGCCTTCCCTCTTTATGAAAACTAGTTGAAGTTGAACAAACAGAATTATACATCTGAAGTGCTAAACTTGAAAGACTAAGCTATAGTTGAATGACCGAGTTATTGAGAAGGTAGAACAAGGAGAAATCCATCGAGAGGTCCCTTATCCCGTCAGAATTCCCTGACGAGCTTTGAGACGTGCTTCACCCGAGCCCCGCTAGAGGAGATTGCAACGTCAGAGCATGGTTGTATCTCTTCTTTCTACCTAATAATATAAGTGACTATTGTTTGGTTCCCGTCTTGTGTTTTATCTTTATCGAATGCAATATGTTAGTCTTCTCTGACTGATTAGTAGATTTTGGATGAAATTAGTATGTGGGATATGGTTGTTGTTTTCTGACCTTTGTGCAGGTGTCCAAGCGTGATAAGCGAAGGGATTGTGACTTGCCGAATCGAGAGCAAGCAGTTCTCATCACCACTACGATTGCTGACAATAGCATTGGACCACAGGTAGGCTATCTTATCACATCCTCTTTCATTTGAATATCTAGGAACCTACACCTTAGCACGATTCCTTGTTACTAGACCCACCCTAGGGCTAGAGGGACTGTCTCTGTCCGTAGAGAGGATTTACCTACATAACAAGTTGACGACTCCACTAGGGAACAGTGTGAGTTTGTCTTTGATCTTGTTGGGTCATTTTTGGGTTTTTGGTCTTGTTTTTTACCTTTCTGGGTTGCTTAACTGTGCTTCAAACCCTTGTTCAACCCCAAAGTGTCAAGATTGACCTTTACCCTAATGATTTTTTTCCCTTTTCATTGGTTAATTGGCTTGGCGCAGTTTTCCCTTGAATAGTCGCGCTGATTGGTGCATGTTGCTTTTGTAGCACTCGTGCCATCGCATATTTGGCGCTGAATACCGCCTCACATTCGCGCCGACCCCTGTGAGTTTTTGGGTGTGAACCTTTCATGAGTTCTTGGTTGATTGTACTTGTTTCTGGGTTATTCTTTAGAGTAATTGAAGTGTTATGGGCTGTCTTTGATTGCTGGAAGCTCATTTTCTTCATTTGTTTGTCCATTTCTTATCAGTGTGACTTGAGGTCTTAGGGTTTCTGAGTGCCTTGGTGCACTGAGCCTTCTGTTTGGGGATCAAGTTTCTTGATAGTTTTCGAATTCGTTCCCTGTTTAATTTCTCTTGGTCTCTTTGATCATGTTGAGTATGTTCATTAGTTGAATGATCATTGCCTTGCCTATTTGATTTTTCTTCCTCTTACTCCAAGCACCGATTACATTGCTTGCATGGGTCATTTTGGAGTTTTCTCTGTGATTTGAAAATTTTTTAGCATTGGTTAGGGTCTTGTTGTGTTTGTTTTATGTTGGAGAAGTCATTTCGTTTCAAATTTTGGATTCACTCTCTCAAGCTAGTGTTTAATTTTGTTTTTATGTCATTTAGTGCATTGTTTTCTCTATTGCAAGGAAAAAACAAAAATATTGCATTTCTTTTTCTTTGAAAATGAAACGTTCTTTCGCATAACTAGCATTGCATTGGCTAGGAAAGAGTTTTTTGTTTTCCATAGATTGAATTAGATGCATTAGTGGATGTTTTCACATGATTTCAGTATTCGCTATTGCTTGAAAGTTTTATTTCCTTCTCGTAGATAACTTTCATTGAACGAAAATGGTATCCTTCTACATATAGTTTTTCATTTAGGAAGATTTCAGATCCGACGGACATTAAGGCCTGGAAATTGAAACTTAATCCAAGATCAACGTTAAAATTTATTTCAATTAACCTAAGGCAACATTGAAACCTAACGAAATATTCTAGTGGTATAAGTTAGAGATGTGTTCCAGCATCTTAAAACCTAGTAGTTGTTGTTCGCCATCTGGCTTCAGACAGTGCTAGTACGGACTTGTGCTCCCCATACCATCGAGTATATAATGGGAGACCCATCTAGGTTGCAATCCTTTTATCCATAGGAAGCCGAGTCTGTCGCCCTGTAACCGTGACACACCGAACACAACATTCGAGGAGACTACCTGCACGTATATCAAGTCCTTGGTCATTTCTCTTTCATTTGATCACCAAGGTGTATATGGCAGTTCACGAGAACCTGGCATACCCTCTTGCTTAGATTACCTAAGCAGTCATTTTGATCTTTACTGACTCCTTAAATTTGAAAATATCATCGAGCACTTGTCCTTTCATGCTCGATCAACATTGAAAGTGACTAGAGTCATATTTTGTCTGTTTCTTGACTCTTAAAACATGAAACAACAAAGTTTGGTTTCAATTTCTTAAAATAAACTACCCACTATCACACGCCCATACAAGTTTTTAACACTTGGCTCTTTTTTGTTTGCCTTGGTTTTTTGAGTCTTTTCTCGAATCTTTCTTTTTCTTTCTTGTTGAGAAGCAGTCACGGTGGCGGAACCACCAGTTTTAACGTCCTCGCTTCCTTCTAGAGGTAGTCCTTTACCGGATAGGTCATTTGAAACTCCTCAGTCCTCTAGGTTTTTCGAGCTTCAGCAGCCTATTCTCCGGTCAATCTTACCCCTTGCTACCCGATCTCCCACTGATGAGCCAGTTGAGTTCAATTGGCCTCCCGCGGGCGCTTGGTCTGGTTTTGGAGACAAGGAAGAATTCCCTCCTCTTACGTCAGGATCACCATTTTTATCTATTGTTATACCTCCTAGTCCTCGTAGTCTTTTCGAAGATCTTACGAAGGAGTAAGACATGGACACATCAGGTCCTATTGGCAGTGATGGAATTCCTGTTTCTACAGAAGAGTATCAACTTTTCCCTGAAAACACCACTCAGGTGTCTACTCAATCTTCACCATAGGTGTCACTTCCAGCTGGATATAGGTCTTTGGGTTAGATTATTGTTGGTGTTTCCTTCATGGCAGCATCTACTCCATCCAGGAGTCTAGTCCTTCCATCGTTAGGATCGTCACCGACGACACCTGCTTCGTCGATTGCAGTTACATCTATCCTAGTTCAACCTACTGTCTGTGCGGCTGCGTCTACGTAGGTCACTCAGTCACCAGCAGCCTCGACTGAGATACCTAGTGGCCTCACTTTTGAAGAGTATATATTGGTTATTCATCAACAGAACTCTCAGGTTTCTTAGCAGCCTCACGCTCCTATTAATCTGCCACACCATTATGATGAATATGTAATCCTGTTTATTTTCCCTATCTTACTCCTCATCATTATGATGTTATCGGTAACCCCATCTATGTATTTCCTACCCCCCATCATTATGATGAGCATGGAATTTCTATTTATGACCCCTATGAAATCGTTCCCGAGATTGGGAGGACTTATCAAGTGCAACCCCCTGGCCCACAAGGACAACCCTTTCAGGGACAACCTTCAACTCAGTCGGGATTTGTATACGGTCCTCAGGGACAGCCCTACGGTCCACAGGGCCAACCTTTACAAGGCCAGCCCATGGTCTAACAAGGACAACCTCAGGGTCCTTCCAGTCAACCTTTGTATCAACCAGGACCTTCTTACTGTCCTTAGGGGCAAATCTATTCATCTCAGGGACAACCTTTTGTCTAACAACTGGGATCATATACTCAAACTGGTTTGAACGTTGGGAAACAAGGACAACCCTTTGGTCCTCCTCCGAGGGAACCTGTTCCATCACAGCCATCAGGAAAACCTGGTAGCCTCAACATCCAGTTCAATCTGCTCCGCAGGGGCAACCTATGCAACCGGCCTAACTACCGGCTCAGTCTACTCAACAACAATTTTACTCTGCGTCATAGCAGGGTCCTACTTTTCAGTAGTCTATTCAATATTCTCAGTAGTCGGTTTACCCTGTTTATTTAGCTCAACAGGGACCCACTTATCAACATCCAACTCAACCCCAAGGATTTTATTATCCTCATGGTCAATATTGACAAGTATATAGTGCACCTCAAGGTTTTACTTATCACCCTTAATCTCAATTGTCGTATAATCAAACACAAGGCCACACTTACATTCCACTGCAAAATCCTCAACAAGAACCTCGATGGTATACTCAGAATCAGTATCCTCAATATCAACAGACTTATTTGGCTTATCCCCCATATCATCTGAATCCTTCAGGACAAAACCCATGGGGGAAGAATTTTTCTCAATAGGATGGAATGCAAGTTCGGGTTCTTATCAAAGACCTGTTATTCCTTTTAACCCTCAACTACTATTTCTAGATACGTTGGAGTTACTGGATGTGTCAAAGTTGATAAATGATCCTATTCTTCAAAACCCATATTGGCCTCTGGTTCCAACTAAGATTCCTAGTGATTGTCCCAAATTTGAGGGAAAGTACAGAGAAGACCCCCAAGCACATGTTATGACTTACCACTTGTGGTGTTCCTCTAACTCTTGGGTTGATGGTTCCATTTGGCTTCGTCTTTTCCAATGGACTCTTACTGGTGCTACTACTAAGTGGCATATCAAGCTCTCTCATGGTATTTTTCAATATTTCAACTCTCTCGCTATGGCGTTCCTTACTCATTTTCATTTACCGGTTCGTTATGAAGCCAGGACACATCTCCTCACCTCTTTGAAACAAGACCGGGCTACTCATATCTCAGAACATATCCATGAATGGAGACATCGTCATCGCTTTATCAAGTTTGAAATTCCTGATCAACTTCTTACTCATTGGTTCACTACCTCCTCTATCAATCAGATTGCGAAAGACATAGCCATGGGGGCATGTGTTACCGAGGAACAAGCCATTTATCGTGCCCAGTACCTTGATCTCGTGTACTCTCAATTGCGAATATTGTATGATATTTTAACTGATGCCCCTCGACCTGGAACCTCTACCGCACTGGCGACCCCATCTATCGATAGTATTATTGGTTCTGTGTCTTAGACTTCACGTAAGTATTTCTCCTCCAACCCTAGGAAACAAAATTCTAGTTCTTCCAATGATATTACTCCTCAGTCTAGTTTGAATCCTGGTAAAACCTCGGAGGTCAATTTCATTCAGGAAAATCCTATGGATAAGACTTCTAAAGTGAAAAATAATGGTAAAGGCAAGACCAAGGCTAATGCCCTGAAACCAGATTCGTCCAAACCTCGTGCTGATGATGGTTCGCAGCGTAAGCCGAAGTATCCCTATCTAATTTGTGATGAAGAGCACTACACCAAGGACTGTCCTCGATGGTCCGAAGTGAGTAGGTTTCTCAAAGAAAATCAAGGTACTCCTGTTGTCCTCAAAGAACCTTTTCCATCTCAGCAAACCCATATGGTCGAGCAGCCTCAATCCTCTTTTCCATCTGGCTCTCAAGTGTTCATAATGAACGGTTCTGCATCCATTTCCATTGCTACTTAGTCAAAAGATTATGCAGGGTTTCACCAAGCAACGGGGAAGGAGATTGCTGATGGTCCTCCTCCTCCACCTGTTTCCGGCCCTCTTGAGATTGAAAGGCCTAGTTCTGAACCCGTTGTGTGACCACCTTCCAAAGGTGTTCTCCGTAAATATTCTTATAATCCCAACACCCATGCTGCTCAACATTACAGTATTGTTGAGGATTTAGCATAGGTGTCGTCCGTGATGTCTGCGTTAGAAGTACTCTAGAGTTGTCCATCTCAGCGAAAAGCTCTATTATCTGCAATTGGCGGGGTTGATCCTGCTGATGCTAGCCTTCTCGCTTTCGATATGGAGAATTTCATCCCATGAATTCCACACCAGATTACGCTTATTACAGTTGTTACTGGTCTCGACATCCATCGAGTCGTTGTGAACGAAGGTGCATCAACCTGCATCATGTCGGCTTCATGTTGGAAGGCCATTGGCTCTCTAGCCCTAAATTCCTCGCTAAATTCCCTTGAAGAATTTGATGGAAGGGAATCAAAACCTTTGGGTGTTCTCGCAAGTTTGCCGAATACATTGAAAGGGAAGACAATCAATGTTGAAGTAGAAGTCATTGATGCTAAACTCAATTACAATCTTTTACTCGGTCGCAGTTGGACTCAAGCTATGCTTTGCGTTCTGTCCACCCTCTTCCATGTTTTGAAATTTCCACACGGGGGCAAAATTGTTACTGTTGACCAATTTTTGTTCTTCACCTCTTCTTCCGAGAACAAATTTCCGTATATGGATAAGATTCCTACTCCCTTTGAGAGCGTTGGGTCGGGTCTCTTCAAGCATCTGGCCCTCATGGGTATTTTTCCCCTTTCTTTACCAAATATTGTTCAAATTAATACAATCTCTCGGTCGGATGACCCGTGGATTATTCCTTCGCCTAAACAGGTCGATTCATATGGAGATTCAATGCCTTTGAGTCCGATTGAAGTCGATTATTGTGAACTCCTTGCTGCATTAGATACTCCACTTTCTGATGGTGCTCCTTTGAGCTTGTCTCTTGATGTGTATTCTCAATCCCCCTGGCTCGGAAATTCAAACTCGCCTGATCCTTTGAAAGAAGTGTTTCCTTCAAATGAAGCTATTGTGGAAACCATGTCTCTAGAATACTTTTCGTGGGACGATGGTCATCATCATTCTTCGTTTATGCCTGGCCTCGGGGCTATGTCTACATGTATTGAGCATTTTTCATCTCAAGTCCCTTCTCCTTCACTTCAAATGCCAATTCTAACACATGAAGTCTTTACAGAAGGTAACTTGAGCAATATCTCACATACGATGCCTATTGACATTTCCGTGAAATTGGGAATCGTCGAGAACATCCACGTGGGAGTCATTTGTTCTTCAGAGGAAGTCCAAGTTTACACTAGCCTTTTCTGTGAATTTCATGATGTTTTCGCATGGTCCTACAAATAAATTCTCGGGATTGATCCTAGTATAGTGTTGCATTAAATCCCTATCTATCCCGATTCGAAGCCTGTTTGCCAGCGTCTTCGTCTGGTGCACCCTAGAAAGTTTGTAGCCATTAAAAGTGAAGTTGAAAAAATTCTCAAAGCTGGTTTAATTTATCCAATTCCCTTAACAGATTGGGTTTCAAACATCATTCCTGTCGATAAGAAACAAGGAACTATCCGTATCTGAGTTGATTACCATGACATAAATCGGGCATGTCCTAAGGATAATTATCCCACTTCCTTCATCGATCAAATCATTGACGACTATGCCAGGAGTGAGTTTTTTTCCCTTATGGATGACTTTTCTGGGTATAATCAGATTTACATTCTCCCGGCCGATCAACATAAGATGACTTTTATCTGTCCTTGGGGTACCTTCACATACAAGAAACTCCCTTTTGGCTTGAAGAGTGCCGGGGCCACTTTCCAGTGAGCGATGTCCTATGATTTTCATGACATTAGTCACACCATTCAGCCTTACTTGGATGACCTTCTGGCTCATTCAGTTAAGCGTAGGGACCATCTGGACCATCTTCGTCGGATCTTTCTTCATTTTCGACACTACAACATCTGACTTAATCCACATAAGTGTTTATTTTGTGTTGATTCTGGTAGAATTTTAGGGTTTATCGTATCTAAAGACGGAATTCGCCTCGATCCACTTAAGGTTGAGGCTATTTTTAATCTCCCCTCTCCATCCTTATTACATCATTTGTAGAGTCTGTAAGGTAAGGCCAAATTTATACGTTGTTTTATACCGAACTATGCTGAAGTAGCTAAAGGATACACGTGACTTTTGAAACAGGACGTCCCTTTCTATTGGGATGAGGTTTCTCAGCAATCTTTTGATACACTCAAGACATTGTTGGCCAACGCTCCTTTGTTACGTCCTCCAAATTATCATCGTGATTTTTCCCTCTATTTAGCTGTCGCTTTTAGTACAATTGCCATGGTTTTGGTTTAAGACAATGATGACGGTCACAAACATGTCATTTATTACCTGTCTCATAACCTTCTCGATCCTGAAATGCGTTATGCTCATGTCGAGAAGTTAGCACTAGCTGCGGTCCAGGCCATCCAGCGCTTTCATCATTATATCCTTTTGCATATGGTGACTGTGATTTCCGATTGTAGCCCCATGCCATATATTTTGTCTCGACAGTTGTTGGGGGAAAATAATCGAATTGGATCGTTATCCACCAAGAGTTCGATTTGGAATTTACTGCTTCCAAATCCAAAAAATCACTAGTTTTTGCTGATTTGATTTGTTCCCTTCCTTCTAACTCCGCTCTGTCTCGTTCTGAGGAACATATTCCAGACGATACACTTTTCTTGATTAGCACCCTCGATCCCTGGTACAATGATATCATCTTATATCTCCATACTTCCACATTTCGGTCTGAGTTGACAAAGGATGCCCACCGTCGTATTCGACATCACTCACAACCTTATCGCATAGTCAGAGATACGCTCTATCGCGTTGGAGTTGACTCCATACTCCGCTGATGTTTGACCCTCGAGGAAGCTGAGAAAGTGTTGAAGGATTTTCAGAGTGGCACCTGTGGTGTTCACATGTCTGGTTACACTACTGCACGAAAGATACTTCGTGCCGGGTATTTTTGGCCTTCCATTTTCAAAGATTGTATTGTCACAATTCGTAAATGCCATGATTGTCAAATTTATCAACGCAAGATGCATGCACCACCTGTTCTCCTTCACCCTGTCATTACTGTTGGTCCCTTTTCCAAATGGAGCATCGATTTTATGACGTGTAACCCTCACTCAACCGAGGAGCATGCTTATATCATCGTAGCCGTGGACTACTTCACCAAATGGGTTGTGTTATCACTATTAAAATTTTCTAAACTTGGTCAATTTATACTTGCTCCTAAGTCATGGTATTAGATAGGGTTTGAGTCATTTTTATGTTTTATAGGGTCTAAGCCATAGGTTACAAGTCTCATTTCATCACCAAATAAAGTTCATAAACCTTGCTTTACTCTTTAGAAGTCTCATACCACGTTTTTAAGTTTTTTCCTTTTTTTTTCTTTTTTTCTTTTTTGAATCTTGAATAAGCCACGAAACCACGTTTTCGTAATGTGCTCAGTGTAAAAAAATTCTTCTGCGCTATGAAAACGCTGGTCTTTTCGTAGCAAAAAATCTCGAAATCACATTACCGGCGCTACAAAATCGGGGATTTGAAATTTTTCAGTTTAGCTGTCACATCCATCAATTTTGGTTAAATTTTCATGATTAGGTGTCAATCCACGAATCCTCCCTCACGCATGCAACCATCCAAATAAATTATGAAATCATTATGAGATTCCTTAGGGGTCATTTGTCGTTGGTCCTTTTCAAATTTGAAAAAAGGTTGGTTATCATCGATTTTTTCTCATGCAAAGAAAACACTACATATATATCTATTGTTTGAAAGAGAAGCTCATGATAAGAAACCAGAGCTTTCCTTAAGTTTTAAATCAAGGCAGAATATCGATCAAGCGAGGCAGAATTTCAATCAAGCGAGGCTGAACCCAATTGATGTTATGTCAGCAGTTTCGATACTTTCTAATCAAGTGAGTTTGAAAATAATTGTTGGCTAAAGCAGGATTTATAATCAAGTGAGGTTGAACCAAATTTTCAAGCGAGCCAGTTCATCCAACAAGGAGGTCTATTAGAGGTTTGCTGAAGACACAGGGTTTTCAGGAGAAAGATGACAGAAGAAAAAATAAATCACAAGTCTGGTCATTATCTGAGAACAGAACCTGAAGGTTTAGAAGCTCTCACAAGAGATAAATCTGTTGAAGAAGCCTTCAAGAAGGTAGGGTGCTGGAGGTTCTGCGAAAAGCTTCAAGGAGGGCATAATCAGGTTACCAAAGATTTTGATATTAAATTCACAGGGTCAAACACAAAGGTTGGTTTTCTCAATTTACCAATTTCTCCTGAAGTTATATCAGCAGTCACAGAAATTCCAAGGGGGGAAGATAGATGGTTCAAGAATTTGAGGTTTGAAATGAAACCCTGCAAAATCTTTTTGAAACCAAAGTTTATGGATACTGATTTGAACAAAGTTGTGCCAAGAAGTTATGTCAAGGATGCATTTTCCAATCTGCTCTACAACATCCAAAGGTACTTCACCTGCAAAGGGAGATACCACAAGGTGTACACTTACCACTTTAAACTCTTATTGCATTTCACAGGAATAATATCTCTAGACTTACCTTTCTTTCTATTTCAAATTCTGGCCAAGATGGTAGACAAAGTACAGATGAAAACTCAGGCATGTGAAACCTCATTATTTGATCATGGTCTATTCAAGTTAATAGTTTTTCATGAGCTTCAGAAAGTGAATAGAGAATGTTCTGCATTTCTCTTTTTGAGTGGAATAGGGGTTGAAGGAACAGGTGCTAGCCCTCAAGTCAAAGGAACATCTGCATCAAAGACTACTGAACCTGCAAAAACAAAATCAAGGAGGTTTTTCAAGCTTAAGCCCATGAAACAGTTAAAGGAACCAATGATAAACACATCACTGAATATCCAAAGGACTCCTCAATATACACAGAAGAAGAGAACTCATGTCAAAGAGACAATTCAGAAACAGTCAACTAGTAAAACAACTTAGAATAAGTTGACTAGGAGTCAAAGGTTAAACGAGAAGGGTAAGGATGTGGTCACAAATGAAAACTTAGAATTAAGAGGTGACTTGAATGATATATTACAAGCTATTGACATTGAAGAGTCTCCCCTAGTTCAAGCAGATTTCATCAAACTGGATACAGGTGGCAAATCAAAGAAATTGAAAACATCCAAAAAATTAGATTTTGAGGATGAAGTGTCAGAGTTTGTCTTTAAGCCTAGAAAACCCCTAAATAGGTAGTCTAAGAAATTGCAGCAGCCAGACATGGAGATAGACCAAACAGGAGGTGAGGATGCAAATGTTTTTGAAGAACCCATAAATATATCATCTCCAATGCTTGAAGAAGACAGAAATAGAGTTTTTAATACAAAGAGAGAAAAGAGTAGTTATGAGGAGGTTAAAGATAAACTCAGACTTGCAAACATAGAAATTGATAAATTGAAGAAGAAAGTGAGAATGCATCCTGTAGAAAGGTCAAACTTTGAGAGGTTGAAAGGTCTGTGGGAGCTAGAAAAGGTTTCAAACATTGAGTCAATCAGCAGTGAGGATCAATTCTACATATGGACCGTCCCTGCAATCAAGGAAGAAAAGTTCATAAGGATGGTTAATACCAAACTAAGAGCTAATAATAGAAGGCTTAAAAGGCAGGTTGAAGATCTTGAAATACAGCTAGCAAAGCCTGAAGATCAACCACAACAAAAATGAATGTAAACAGTAAGTGACATCTCCTAACACATTTTTGGGGTTATGTGGAAAGATTTCATTTTTGAAAGCAGTTCAGAGTTGATTTTTGTTGATTATGAGAGCTTATTTATAACTAGAAGGATGGCAGTAAAGGTTTGAAACTTAAAATTTTGGAAAAAAACTGTGAAAAGATAGACACAGCAGTTTCGTAGCGCGCTATGAAACTGTTGTAGGATGCAGTTTGAACAATTTTGCAAAGTTTCAAAGGGTGAAAAGGCTTGTTTTTTAAACCTTGATGCTGCTGAAGAATGTATAAAGATCACAAGTGAAGATCCACTAACAAAACATAGAAAAATGAAGGTTCCAAGTGAATTTTTCAAAGGTAAAGTTATGCGCTACGAAAACAGCAGACAATTTCGTAGCGCAGCAATGTTAACAGTTTTGGCACTCCTTCAAAAGTTTGGTTTGGGCACAGCTGGAAGGGCGAAGTTACATGAGTTTAATAAGACATTGCCACCTGTTTTTTAGCACAAGTTGGTCAGCAGATGGTTTGAAGAAACATAAATGAAGCACTATAGCTATTTTGCAGGGAGCATGTTCCTATCTTTTAGGGCAGATAAGAAGCAAATCAATACAGTCTAACAGCAAGGAGATGGACATCATCAAGGTCGAAGTTTAGGAGGAGCAACTATCAGATAGAAGATTTAATGTTTAGATAAAGTTGTTAAGTTATAATAAAGAGTTTTAATCCTAGTTGTATTAGGACTCTAGAAAAGACAGTTTAACTGTCATATGTAATTAAAAGTTTGTTTTAGCAGTTGATAGGTGTCAAGCTAGCAAATTCGAATTTTTCTCAAGTGTTTGGAGAAAATCCAAGAATGTAATGATGACTCTATAAGAGACAAGAAGTCGAATTGCATAGGGTTGGCAATTTTCATTAACAAGCATACTGTTTTGTTGTAGCAGAAACTGTGTTTTTACATTAATACAAAGATATTGGTTTGATCACTCAGGATTCAGAAAGGGTTATTGATGTTTGATATTCTCATGGTTTTCCTCTTTCAATTACTTGCAGTGGCATGAATGTATGTTACTTAGAATTCACTGAAGGTGCTCTAACTTCCTTCATATGTTCATGAACTGTGTTTATTTTCTGTCCTACTGTTCTTTGATGCATCTAAACCCTGAAATGCCCTGACTTCCAAATGAAACTGATATTCATGTTTTGTGAAAACACACTTGACTCCATAAGCCCAATAGATGTTTGTTGATTGTACAACCAATGATCCATTTTTATCCATTTTACTCATAGAGTTAGCCATCTAATCCTTATTTGAAAATCATAAACCTATTGAGAGAGCCCTCTCAAGTTGAGGAGGCTAAGCCTCAACTAAAAGTCTGGTTTGGAATAGTTGCTCGGAGTCTTCTTGATCAACGACCTATCGGGAGTCTGATTTTGAATATGGAGCCACCAACAAAGCAATGCCTACACTTTCCGCTGACGGTAAGACAGTCACTTAGTTCATTTTCAATCATATTATTGCTAGGTTTGGTGTCCCTCAAGCCATCGTTACCGATCATGGTTCCCATTTTCGGCTTTATATGGTGGAAAAGTTGACTTCTAAGTTGGGTCTACGTCATGACAGCCCAACGTCGTACTACCCTCAAGCCAATGGCTAGGTTGAAGCTGTGAACAAATTTCTTGTCACAATGCTTCAGCGTACGATTGGGATCCAAAAATAAAACTGACATCTCATGTTATTTTCGTCTCTTTAGGCATACCAAACCTCAGTGAAGAGTGCAACCGGATTCACCCCTTTTCAATTAGTTTACGGTCTCGAAGCTACTCTTCCAATTGAATGTGAAATACCTTCACTCAAGCTAGATGTGGAATTATTGCCTAATACTTCGCCAGAAGAAGAGCGTCTTCTTTACCTAGAGAGTTTAGATGAAACTTGTCGCTTAGCTACTTTAGTCATTGAGGCACAAAAGAAGCGAGTCAAAGCTCATTTTGATCAATCAGTTTCCCCTCGTTCTTTCATTGAAGGAGATCTCATCCTCCTATATGACCAAGCTCATGATAAGGTGGGGGCAGGTAAATTTCAACCTATGTGGCATGGGCCCTACATCGTTAAACTTGTGTTGCAAAATGGTGCCTATGAGCTAATTGACTATGAAGGCAATCCTCTTGAACAACCAAAAAATGGGTTGTATCTCAAAAAATATTATGCATGAGTCATTTGTGCATATCAGGTGTACATAGGTGTTATTTTCATTTTTGTACGTGTTTTTGGGTTTGGTGTGATTTGTGAGCATTTTCTTGCTTATTGGGTCTTGCTTATCGTGCAGATGTCTATTACCCCTTATGTTGGTTTCGCGAACGGTGCTTCCCGCAGTACCATAAATTTGTCTTCAGCATCCTGGGTAATTTATAATCCTGCTAGTGAGTTGATAGACCTACAAGGTATTTGTCTAGGAAGAACTACAAACAATTTTTTTGAATATAGCGTTGTCATTGAGCTATTAACTGAGGCAATTAACCTCGGCATACGCACATTGCTTGTAAATCTAGATTCACAGCTTGTTGTTCTACAACTCAATAATCATTATTCAGTTATAAATCCGCACATTCTAAGGTTGTATTTACGTATTCATTTGTTGGAAAGACATTTTGATTTCATTACTTATCAACATATTCCTAGATGAATGAACACGTTAACTGATACAATGGCAAACATTGTATTACATAGACATTTGCATAATTTGTAAAAACATTATCATATGTAAAAATATCCATGTAAGGAAATAGATGTATATATATATATCGCATGTTTGCAACTATGTGCATCATAACGTCAAAAAATATGTGTATGTTTTTGTTACATCCCGAGACATCATGTCTCGCAAAAATATGCAGATAAAATAAACCTAGGTGTCTAATCAGCATGATGCTCGTGATAACATGTCACGGCCCGTACTAGCTGCCTCAACAAGCGGTGGATTCAGCTAGACACTCCTACAGTGTGTCTCTGATAGGCGCGAGGAACATCATCAAAACGTGCATAATCTGGGACTCCTCGGGTGATGCCCTCCAGGTTGCGCACTATCTCATCTTCCTCTTTGCCCTCACCTTGAGGGTCGAAATCGCGAGGGACTCACCTCGCTATTGCTGACATGCCGGAAGGTCTCTCTGGGCCAACATCTACATCATATGGATTTAATGTTATAACATACATAAACAAAAAAAACCATAATACTCATAAAATTCAAAAATTGAGTCTTACCCAAATCTTCATCCCAATATTCTCCCTCCAAGAGTGGGAGGTCTAGGTCACCAGTGAAGTATGTGCTAGAGTAGGGCCAATCCTCCATGACAATCAGTTGTCGATGGAGCCAATCAAAAAATTCTGGCCTCCAAGACATCTGTTGGCCGCCCCCTGCCCTTGGCATCAATGCTGCCCATCGGGCCATAAGAGGTTCTCTCACTAGTGGATTCGGAACTATAACCTCCTATCGCTGAAAAATTGGTAATCGTTCCAAGAAGAATGATACCAGGATGGATCCATAACCAAATTGTTTCAGTTTGGTCTTCTTGCATTTGGTTAATTGGCACTTCATGTTTATGGTCACTGCCTCTACCCAGTTAAAGAGGGTCGGTGTCATGCAGTCCATAGCAAGAAGCAAATGTGTCTTCATTGTTTCATGCGGTGCTTGCGATCCTGCAGCACAAGTAATGGTATGCAATACCACGTGTAGTGCCAAATCCGGGATAGTTTGTATATCAACTTTCCCACTACCGATTCCTTTCCGCGCTCCTCAACATACTCTGTCTATCACCATGGACATGTTTTCCATGCAGGTTCGAGCGCCGGTTAGGAGTGGTATTTCACCTCTCTGTGATAATCATGTGATGAAGTATACGTCAAAAACATCAATCTCGAGTTCTTGATCCCGTAGGATGAACTTCTCTTGATCTTCGTCCCATATACTAATAAGATATTGTAGCAATTCCGGTTGGGCCCGGAGACATGGTGTGAGGAAGAATTTTTTCAAACCACAGTTCTTGAGGGCTTCCATAACTCCCTCATTTTCCATGGCTAATTCATCTTCCTCACTATGTTCCCGTTCTTTCAATTCAATGACCATTTTTCTCTGTTCTACCTGCAAACACACACATACAAGTGATATTAGTCAATATTTATCCTTGAATTTGTAAATAATTTGGACATTTGGTGAGTATTATTGTTTGAAATTGTGTTGTGCCATTGGCGTGACTGTTTCTGAAATAGTCGCGCCAATGGCCGCACCCTAATGTTAAAAATAGGGCGGTCGGCGTGACTCCGTGCTTGAAACTCGTGCCGACTGCAAATCCCTAAATTTTACAATTTCTCCCCCCAAATTCAAAATTGACAAATGCAGGAAGAAGGGAATAGCTTAAAATGACAAGAGGGATCTCAGCTCTTACCTGGAGTTGACGGATTTGCGATTAATGTACTAGATTGGCCGCTATCGTCGCCACAAGATTGCACAGTAAAATGGGTAAAAATTGCTCCACAAGAGGTAAAAAGTGAAAAGTAATTTTTTTTTACCATTTTTGGCATTTATAACTTTTTCACAACCCTAATTCGGTTTTAAGGCATATTTTTCGATTATTTATTATTATTTTTCAAAAAATATGTTTTACACATGTCTCTTGTGCAGCGATAGGTTTTTTTCATGCGACAATGATGAAGTAATGAGTTGTATTTTATACTTTTTTGGACTCGGTAAAAACATGAAAAATTCACTACTGGAGTTATCTTTCAGCTCTTTTCTGACTCTCTAAAACTGAAAATATTTCTGAGATGCTTGTCATTTTGAACTCGTTAAATGGCTATGAAATGATATCTACCCAATATACATTTACCCCTTTTTCGAGCTGGGATGCATTATTTACGAAAAAGGAATACCTTAGCCTATCGTGACTAAGAGGTTCTTTCAGACTTTGTTTTCTACCTTTTTAGATCTGTGAGTCTACCTACGAAAAGGGACCTATTTCTGCCTTCTTTTTCTTCTCTCTAAACACTTAGAAAATATTTCAAGTTCTCCTTTAACAACTTATTAGACCTTGATGACATTGGACTTCGTCACCATGACGTTATTTGAGTTCCTCCTTCCTAGGGCTCGTAAAATGTACTAGGATGGATTTGTCCAAAGGACAAACTTATAGTGCAAGCATATGCTATCCCCTTTAAGCTTGTTATCAAAAATAATTTGGGTACTCGCCAGAAATGGTGGGGGAAAATGGAACCATATTTTAGTTGTGTTGGCAATATGTCGCTCTTGAACATGGCACTTGTCTGCATTCGTGTCAGGTTGGGGACATCTGTTTTAAATCATTTTCCTCATAGGTTTGGAGTAATCTTTTTTTACCTCTATACTGCCACATCATCATGACCTCGAATCAACTGATGTCAAATACTACCAAATCGATCATTGATCTTGATATGTTCGAAAGTTTGCCTCTGAGTTTTCAACCTCCCTACGATTCTATGTTGGTCTGATTCATAAACATGTCTTGCCATATCATGTATAGGTATGGGAAACATTATGGCCCTCCTTCGACATAGTCACTTCCTTTCTGTCAACTTTAGCTCATTATCAGGAATCACGATCTAGATACTCCCTTCCAGGTACCTTCGAACACCGCACCTCAATGGCGAGGTTCTTCACATTAAACGTAAGGTCCACATCAGATGGCCTTTGATCGGCGTGGCTGTGGTGTTTGATGCAGGATCACTATTCACATTCCATGGATTGTACCTTGTGTGTGAGAGCCATTATTTGTATTGGTGGTTCCTCGTGTTTGTTAACAAATTTCATCATTGGTTGGTAATCATACGATTTTCTTGCATGTTCGACTTCAACTCATACATTCGCA